>OX422223.1:400614595-401912095 GCA_949130495.1 Sambucus nigra
TAGTTTGGCAGGGTAGCTTAACTATGTTGTTTAAAAAGCATGCAATAGGTGCGCACTATTAGAAGAGGGGTGAGGGGTATCTCATGGGAGTGCGATGCCAATTTAAATGTGAGATAAATCCTATTTGTATAAAAATATGGCATTTATGCACTTGCAAAATATTTTCAAACTCGGGCTCTGACCCGTTTTTCTCTATTTTCCTCTTTTGCTATATATATATATATATATATATATATATATATATATATATATATATATATAGACACTGGGACGCCTGGATGATGATTCCTCGAGTTAGACGTTGCTGCAGCAGCTGTGGATGCATGCTCGTTTATTTTTAGACTCTTTTATTCTTGTGATCTAGATAGGAAGCATTGTAGTATCACTCGGGCCGAAAGCCCAATTGTATCCATTTATCATTTTACCGCATTTTGATTTACGACTATTCGATTGGGTTATATTATGTTAAACTAAGTGTTAGGTTACTTTATTTTATTTTATTTCATTTCAGTCTTGTATATATAAACTGTGTGAATGTTTTTATTTGGTTGGTTTCGAAAAAAAAAGATTAGATAATTAAAATTTTGACGCCAGCCTAATAGGTTTTTGGTAATTAAATTTGTTTTCTATAGTGATGCTTAGAGTGAATCATATGAGACTCCTGTGTTAATTTGATATAGGATTAATCACCCGGTATTTTATTAGGTGGGGTGTCACAGCATAGTTCCAAAGATCATGATTTTCTGTCTGTGTAATTATATAGGATTGATCACCTGGTATTTTATTAGGCGCATAGAAAATGTAATTATATGTCAATTGTGTTTGAGAAAAATCCTACGAGGTGACTAGGATGAAATTTGGGTTATAGGCTAAAGGGGATTTAGCGGTTACCCGATACATTTATTGATGACGGTTATTATAGGTGGTGCGATACATATGGAATTAAGATAAGTCGATAGTATACTTATCTAGTTGGTACGAATTTGTATATTAGGCTATATATAAATCCTTAAAAGTGATTAAGGTACAAGTTATATATCAAGTGAGAGAATACTTTTGGGTTTAGTATTTTAAGTGTATGAGTGCTTATATACTATTACGAATGGGAACATTCGGGATTGTTGTCTATCGCTATGAGATTTGGCAATTATAGCCATATATATATTTGAGAAGTGATGTAGATTATATATACGAGGTGATTACAGTATATATAATATAATATGATACGAATAAATATATCTGTGTGTGATTGGTATATTTGTATCTTAGAGGCTGGTTCCATGGACTTTCCTTTGGCGTAGGGTTGGAATAGCCAGATTATATATTTTCTCTAGTGCGATCGAGGGAGGTTGCGCGATGTCAGTGAATCCCCTGGCTTGAGGAGCAGGGATAATATATCCTCAGGTCATCTCATCCCGCGTACGAGTGAGATGTGTGTACTCCACTTGCAGAGGGAATATGACCGTCTCCACCGTTGTCTGTTTTTACCATGACTATGAGTGAGTTTGGCTTGGTACCGTGGTTGAGTGAGTAAACCCTGATTCGGATAGGCACTATGAGACTGCATCCTCGAGTTATAGCTCAGTGGGATGGTTATTATACTTATGATTGTGATAGGTATAAATATACTTGTGCTATATAGTATATGGTTTGTATATGAAGATGAATAATCATATAAAGTAAGCGTATATAAGAATGGAAAAATGATAAGGTGTTTTCCCCTTCTAGTAGGTTTATATTCGGATTTATATGAGTATGAAACATAGGTTCTATTGAGAACTATATATTTATCTATATATATATGAGTTATATATTATGGTTATGTGCTGAGGGCCTAACGAATCCCGACGATCAATATTGCCAGGTAGTATTGTATCGGGGGGGGGGGGTCGTTATTTGGATTTCACTTCGCGAGACACCCCACACAAGAAACGTAGCACAGTGTAGGGAATGAGGAGAAGTTTAGTCATTAGTACTTGGGTTATGAGGACTTTTAGAAGATGGGTAACATATTAGTTAGGCATGGTATCTTAACTAAGTTGTTTAAAAAGCATGCGATTGGTGCGCACTATGAGAAGAGGGGTGAGGGGTATCTCATGGGAGGGCGATAAAAATTAAATATGAGATAAATCCTTTTTTTATAAAAATATGGCATATATGCATATGCAAAATATTTTCAAACTCGGGCTCTGACCCAATTTTCTCTATTTTCCTCTTTTGCTATATATATGTATATATATAGGTGTCCAGACATAGGGACACCTGGATGATGATTTCTTCGAGTCAGACGTTGCAGCAGTAGCTGTGGATGCATGCAAGTTTATTTTTAGATGCTGCTATTCTTGTGATCTAGATAGGAGGCATTGTAGTATCACTCGGGTCTTAAGCCCAATTGTATTATTTATCATTTTACCGCATTTTAATTTACGGCTATTCGATTGGGTTGTATTATATTAAACCGAGTGTTCTGTTATATTTGTTTTTTCATTTCAGTCTTGTATATATAAACTGTGTGAATGTTTTTATTTGGTTGGTTTGGAAAAAAAAGATTAGTTAATTAAAATTTTGACGCCAGCCTAATAGTTTATTAGTAATTAAATTGGTTTTCGACAGTAATGCTGAGAATGAACCATATGAGACCCCTGTGCTAATTTGATATAGGATTGATCACCCAGTATTTTATTAGGGGGGGGGGTGTCACAACATAGTTCCAAAGATCATGATTTTCTGTCTGTGTTGTTACCGGGTGGAAACATTTGGTAACACTATCTGTCTAGGTATTAGAGCGTACATGGCCATTAAAATAAAATTGAATAATTGACATATTGCTCAATTGTTTTATCTGTTCTGTTCAGCACTATTTATTATGAAAATATATAGTATGAGTTACTTTATATATATTACTGCAAATTCCTATCTCTCTCTCTCTTTCTCTCTCTCTCTCTCTATATATATACACCTTATGTTCTAAATTGAATAACTAATAATTTTTTGAAAAACCTTGGAATATCTGGAGATTGAATCTCATTTGTCTTTTAGCTGATGTTATATAAATAACCAATTTTTAGGAAATAAGTAGGATCATAGTGGGAACGTAAAAGGACTATGTTGAAGATTCAACTTTTAGAGCTCTTTATGTTACTTGAAGCAAAATGTTTGTTAATCGTATAAAGCATGTTTAGCTCTATTGTAATAAGTTTTTTTTGATTTTCTCTTAATTTTTAACTCATTGATACTTTTAATGTATATGAAGGTTCATTTTAGAAAGCTCGGATGACGTAATTCCTTCACTTTCAGTATTTTACAATCATAACCATGTGATTGTATTTTAGTTGCATTCATTATAAGAAATATTTAAAAACAAGAATATTTGTTGCCCTGGTGGTTTGTCAAGACACTCGTTCCCTACTAATTTGGGTCGGGGTCGCGACATGGGGTGACATCCATTTTTAGTTTTACCTTGCAGATCCATTATTGTGACTCGAGGAGATTGGTATTGACCATGTTGTATGATTGATTTAGCGGCTTGGTACCTGAAAATAGAGACTCAAGAAGCCAAAAAGAGGTGCATATTTTATTTGATTATCTTGATTTAGTGGGTTATCTATAAGCGCTTTAATTTGCTGCTGAGATTTTGTTTTGAGAAAAAGCAAGAAAATTATGTTTTTTTGGAATTTTTTTGAATATGCTTTTTAGAATTTTTGAATAAAATGAGGCCTTGGAGGCTTGGCTGCAAAGAGCTTCCCTTTAAAGGGACTTATTTTGGGAAAAAAGTGGGAAATTTTGTTCCTTTGTAAATTTTTAATAGAGGAAAGCCTTGGAGGATTGGTTGGTACAAAGATGATAAGATAGAAAGCTTGGTGTAAAGTGGAGCTTGTCGTCTTTGTGGGTTATGTTGATTCTGGTGTGTCGGAGAAACTTTACTTATGATGGTTTTGCTGAAGATGTTGATTGGAATTCACTGGCAACGACATTACAATTATGGTATCCTGAGGACCATGTTTTCCATTTTGGCCTAGACGAGGTCTGTCCTACCTACGAGGAATTATTTGCAATTTTGGGGGGTTAGCCTCAATGTTTCGGTAGCTATGCCCAATTTCTCTCATTCTTCCTAGGCATTATTGGAGGTGTTTCTCCATATTTCTCCTTCGGTGGCTCGACCGTTGGCCTATTTCTTCTCAGGCTATTATGTACTCAGTGTGCCTGAGGGGAATTAATGATGTTGGCTTTATCGTAGTTGTTTCTTTAGGCCTTACTACGACGCTTTTATTGGTGATAGGGAACTTGGCAACTGATCCCCAAATGGCTACAATAGCGACATGGATATCTTACTGTCCTAGTCCTACGACGATGGTGCTGGCGGAGACCCTGAATGGTCTCGCTTCTTGGAAGGAGGGGCACTTAAATTTTCTGAAGGGGACCCAGTGATGTTGTTCATGTGGTTTACAAAGAAAATTCTGTATGGCGGCCCCTCCGAAGTATCCCTTGGCGGGTGTGCCTAATTTTTTTATTCGACCTTTCTTCAGTTTTGGCCCATCGGTAGAGAGCTGGGCCAATTGGTCTGTGGAGCATGGAGGACGGTGTCTTCATTGGTCGGTGCTATGGTGGGGAGACTTTCAGCCTCTTTTGCATCTGGGAGAGTACGGGTATATGCGGTTAGTTTGCCTTCGCCAAACTTCTTTTTATTTTTCTTGGTGGTGAAGCAGCTTATACCTTTGACTTGCTTAAGTCTACATTGTATAAGTGCTCAACTAATTTGGAAATATTGACAAAATTGGTAGTCTATCCTAGAAACCAAAAAGCCTCAGAACCTAACTCTCTAATCCTCTTCAAAGATCAATGATGGTATAAAATGAATCACACAACACACAATTAGAAGTGCATATATGTGTTAATTTTGCCTAAAATTGAGTGTGTGTGTTTAATTCCCCTTGAATTGGTGCTTTAATAATTTTTTGGGAATTTTTAAATAATTTTAAATCTTTTTAAACTTTTTTTTAAACATTTTTGAATAAATGTTTTTATTAATAAAATGGGTTAATATAGTTTGTGGGGTTAAAATCCTATTTTGGAAACTTCATTTTTCACTGAAATGTTTGATTGGGTACGATCTCAAAGCGCTAGAGACTTCAGGGTGATGTTTTGTAATTAGTTTGACGCGCGTGTGAGAGCCTCTTACCAGCCAACACTTGTCATCCTTTTTGTGCGTTAGTTTGTGTTTGTTATGTGAGAGGATAGCCAGGTGCATTGGTGATCGTTGGATCTTTCCTTATCAAGGGTCTGCATGCGTTCTTAGTTAATCCCAGTGCAAACCTTTTGAACCAATCAGAACCATCTTAATCCACCGCTGTTTTATAACCACAGGATCAAGTCAAACTTTGCAAGACTTCATCACAGCCATTGATTTGCCTCGATCATCCAGAACCTTCCCCAGGCACTATATATACCCTTCACTTCTCAGCCTTAGAGGAGTTTTGGTCATTCGTCTTTCTGAGAGAAAAAGAAGAGAGAAGAGAGAAGAGAGAGAGAAGAGAGAAAAAAAAGAGAAGAGAGAGAAAGAAAAACCTGTTAGCCAAACCCTAACCCTAACCCTAAACAGTTCACCTTCTCTGAAACAAACCTTCGCATTTTTCAAACCCAAACACAACCTGAGTGTTTGAGAGAGAGAGAGAGAGAGTGGTTTGTTCTTGTGTTGCTGTAACCTCGTGATCTTTAGATCTTGTACACAACTTAAACATTTGTGTGAAGATCTAGTTTCTCTTTCATAGAAACGTGAGATCTACATACTATATGTTACATTTTCACTAGATCTGCATTTTTATACTTGATTTACGAAAATCTTACTGATCTGGTTTCTTTTCTTACGAAACTTAATCTTGACCTAGCTAGATTCGCACTTGGAGGGTTTTCAATCTCATAAATGTTTTCAAAAGAGATTGATTAAGGTCTTGACCGATTTCTGAAGCAAGATCTCCGTGGAATCTGGGTTATCTTTAAAGGTCAAAAGGATTTGAGTTCTGTGAGAAAGAAATAAATTAAAATCACTACATATAGACTGTATATGTAATTTTTATAGGACTGTTTGAAATCTAAGTGTGTGTGAGTTCATGCATGTGTATAGGAATCACTTCACAACACTTAACACACTACTACACTGGAAGTGTTATGTTTAAGATCTGAAATCATTAAGTCTACGTAAAGAAGCTAAAGCAAAGGAAGTTAGCAAACTGGAGAACATCATCAACAAATCAGATCTATCAGAAGTTAGAAGGAACCAAGGGGGTATATTCCTAAACTTAGAATAGGTTGATTTGTGTGCTTGCATGTTGTATTGTTTGTAACTAATTTTTGTTATTAGTGGACTTTTGTTTTTTGTGACTTATAAGTCACCGTGGATGTTTCCTCTGTTGGGAGAGGTTTTACCACGTTTAAATCTTTGTGTTGATTATCTTCATCTACTCATCTCATTCTCTAAGTGTGCTGAATTTTTGAAACTTCCTTAGTTTTAAAAACTGATTACATAATCTTAATTACTCTCGTACATAAGTTTCTTTGTAAACACATCTTGTTTATAATTTTTATTTTCAAAAGAAAAGGGTTTCTCCAACAAACATTCGGAGTTGCTTATACAGTTTAACCTTGTGTTAAACGGCATTAGCGACGTTTTTCAATTGGTATCAGAGCCCTGTTAACTTTTTTATTTCAAAGATATTGTGTTTCTGAAATCGTTTTCTGAAAAACCTAACTATGGACGAGAAGAATGAAAGGTTTGGTAATCTGTCCAGACCTCCACTCTTTGATGGAAACAACTTTGCTTACTGGAAAGTAAGAATGGTTGCCTTAATCCAAGGGACTTTAGGAGATGATGTCTGGGACATTATCGAAAATGGATACACTTATCCTACTAAACCAGCCACTGAAGGAAGTGATGAGAGGGTAAAGAAAATCTTAAATGAATTTACCCAAGAAGAGAAAACCATTTCTCGAAATAACAATAAAGGCAAGAATGCCATTTTATGTCCATTAATGAGTATGAGTTCAAGAGAATCTCATCTTGTGCCACTTCTAAGGAAGCTTGGGACACATTAATCACTGCCCATGAAGGATACTCAAGAGTTAAAGCTGCTAAAACCCAAATGCTTATCCAGCAGTACAACTCTTTGATCATGTCTGATTCTGAGTATTTTGATGATTTTTACATGAACTTAACTGATATAGTCACTAAGTTGCATGCTAATGGTATTACTTATGATAGAAAGGAAATTGTCTCTAAAATTCTAAGGTCATTACCACAAAATTTTGACAGTAAGAGTTATGCTATTGAGGAAATGAATGATCAAAACCTTACCCCTGAGTTACTCAGAATCATTCTCAAAGAAAACAACCTACCTATAACTTGAGTTTTGCCTCTAAGATACCCAAACTTGAGTCCAATTTGACCACCTCTGACTCTGATGAGGAGTGTGATATAGACAAACTAGATAATCAGATTGCCTTAATGTCTAAACAATTTAAGAAAATTGTCAAATTTCGAAACAAACAGGCTACTAAACAAGGCAAGCCTAATTATCCTACTCTGTCTAATCCCAAACCTCATGAGAGAGGACTTGACAAACATCCTAAGGACAACAATTCCAGACCCACTAGAGACCTTAAAAAGATTGAATGTTTTAGATGTGGGAAACTAGGTCACATTGCACACGACGGCAGAGTTAATTTGAATAAAGCCAACACACACAATAAAGCCATTGTCTGTAAAACTTGGAATGATTCAAGTGACTCTGATAAAGAGGAACTTGACTCATCTAATGTACTTGACCTTTGCATGTCTTTTTATGCTAAGATGATTTACAATGATGATACTCATGTGTGTGATAATGATGCTCCTACTTCTGCTTGTGTGAATATTGCTTTGATTGGCCTAGATGCTTTATTGTCTGAAAATGTTGCTAGTTCTAGTTCCGTGTGTGTGAGTCAAAGTGATCTCGATAATGACGATGCAAATGGGTGAGTGAGTACTAAAACTGAATCGTTAGGGGTCACTTCACACACTTCACTTAGCGACTCAGACACAGATGACCTCCCTGATATCCATACCTTGTATGCTAAAACTCTTAAAAAAGGCACTAGATTGGAGAAGAATGTTAGAGACCTGACTAAGAAATTAGATGATCTAAGTCTTATTGTAAAGTTGAATGCTGAAGAGTACACTAACCAGTGTCTGACTCATCAATCTGAAATTGAAACTTTTGATAAAAAATTAAAAGAGTTGACTAAAACTAATGAAATTTTGGAAATGAAATATAAGGGAACATTATTAGAATTGGAGGAAGCAAAAACAAAGATAGCTACTGTTTTCAAAAAGTTTTCTAAGTTTGAAAACAATTCAAATTGCTTTACTGACTTTGTTGTTGACTCCAAGACCAACTCTGATGATAGAACCGGTATTGGATTTTGCCCTAAGAACAAACCACAAACTACTAAACTTGAACCTATTAAGTTTGTGTCTGGGGGCAAAAGACCAATTGAAACATGTCCATACTTTCATTTGATTAAAAATGAATTTGATCAAAAGCAACAACAGAAAGACATTGGAGAGTCTAGTACTTCTAAGGCTGACACTGCACTTAAGACTAAATACGTCTGTCCTTTGATCAGAAAGGCTAATTCTACCTTTAAGACCATACCTCCTAGGAAGAACACTTCTGAACAGAATGCTGTCAAACCTATCTTTAGAAGTTTTCCTAAGGAAATTCATCCCTCAAGCAATCAATATTGCTCCTACTGTGACATTTATGGTCATTCCTTTGAAGGTTGTTATGCTAGGCGTCTAAATACCCCTATTTTCAACACTTCTGTCTACAAGAACTTTAACTATTCTAGGCAAAGTCATAACAATTATGTCCTTCCAAGACAACCTGATAAGAACTCTAAATACAGAAATAGAAAGACAAAAACTAAGAGTTCATTTAAGAGAAAGGCTCCCAGAAACTTTCCTAAACCAAAAGCTCAACTTTTTCACAACAATCAGTTTGTTGCTCCAAATGTTTTTCGACAAAAAACTGTGTCTCGAAAATTTTATCAAATGAGAGCAAACTTACGCAAAATTAAGACTAGAGCTATTTGGGTTAGAAAAGATGATCTTTTACCACAAATGAAGTGTAACATTGTTATCACTGCCTTAAAAGATGAACACACTTCATCTGGTTGGTATTTAGATTTAGGATTCTCCAAACATATGACAGGAGATGAAACCAAACTTTTAAACAAAACTAGATTTGCTGGTGGGAAAGTAGTTTTTGGTGATGGTGTATCATCTCAGATCATAGGTAAAGGAACCCTAAAAGAAGAAGGAATGCCTGTTCTAAAAAATGTTCTGTTAGTTAAAGGCCTTAAAGCCAACCTCCTAAGTATATCACAATTTTGTGACTCTGACCATACTGTCACCTTTTCAAATAACAATTTTAAAATTCTAAATGATAAAGGTGAATGCATTATTACAGGATTTAGAACACCTGACAATTGTTATACTGTCAAGACTAGTTCGGAAACCTGTAACATTGTCAGAATGGATGACAATGAGATCTGGCATAATCGTATGGGTCACTTAAGTTATGATATCCTTGGTAGATTGTCTAGTCAAGAGATTGTTATAGGTATTCCTAAAATTAAACCTATTTCCAGTGTTGTCTGTGGTCATTTCCAGGAAGGAAAAATAGTTAAGACTTCGCATAAAAAGGTTAAAGACATTCTCACCTCTAGACCTTTAGATCTCATTCATATGGACCTTATTGGTCCCTCTAGAACTGTTAGTCTTTATGGACACAGTTATATCCTTGTCATGGTTGATGATTTTACACGATTCACTTGGGTTGCTTTCTTAAAATACAAATCTGACACATTTCAGAATTTTTTGAAAATTCTATTAAGAATTGAAAATGAGAAGGACACACAAGTCAATCGCATTCGTAGTGATAGAGAGGGAGAATTCATAGACACAGGAATAGTTGAATATTGTGACTACAACGGTTACAAACATGAGTTTAGTGCCCCTAAAACTCCTCAGCAGAATGGCATTGCTGAAAGAAAAAACCGAACTCTTCAAGAGATGGCACGTGTCATGTTGCATGCCAAATCCCTACCTAAATACTTTTGGGTAGAATCCATTAGAACTGCCTATCACATCACTAATAGGGTCTATCTTAGGAAAAACTCTAAACAAACCCCTTATGAGTTGTGGTACGGTAAGAAGCCTAATCTGAAATACCTAAGAACCTTTGGAAGTCAGTGTTATGTCTGTAAAAATAGAGAACATCTGTCTAAATTCGAAACTCGTGGTGATAAAGCCATCTTCTTAGGATACTCTCCAAACAGTCGTGCTTATCGTATATACAATCTGCGTACTAAGGCTCTTATGGAATCGATAAATGTAATTGTAAGTGACACTATTGTCGAAAATAGGATATCTGAATCACCTATTGTGGTTGAATCTGAAAATGATTTCAAAACTGATTCACCAGAAATAGATGACTCATTACCTATTGAGAGTCCAGATGTACCTGGCTGGGTATCTAAAGATCATCCCATTGACAACGTGGTCGGTAATCCCAATGAGCCAGTTCATACTAGATCCCAGTTAAGAAATTATGCTAATTACGCATGTTTTGTCTCCCTTGTGGAACCGAAAAATGTTAATGAAGCATTGAATGACACAAACTGGATTTCTGCTATGCAGGAAGAACTTTTACAATTTGTCATTCACGATGTCTGGTATCTTGTACCTCGGCCTCAAAATAAAAATGTTATTGGAACACGTTGGATTTTCAAGAACAAATCTGATGAAAATGGGGTAATCCTTAGAAACACAGCTAGACTAGTTGCTCAAGGCTACTCTCAAATAAAAGGGATAGATTTCAGCGAGACTTTTGCCCCTGTCACTCGTCTTGAATCTGTTCGACTTCTTTTCGCCATAGCGTGTTACTTAAAATTCACACTTTATCAAATATATGTCAAATCTGCCTTCTTAAATGGGATTCTGTCCGAAGAGACATATGTAGAACCACCCAAAGGGTTCATTGATCCTAAATACCCTAACCATGTCTTTCGTCTGAAAAAGGCTTTGTATGGCTTAAAACAAGCTCCTAGAGCTTGGTATGAACGCCTTTCCAACTTTTTGTTGGATAAGGGTTTTAAGAGAGGAGGAAATGACCAGACTCTCTTTGTCAAACATTTTGACAAAAACATTATAATAGCCCAAGTCTATGTAGATGACATCATTTTCGGGTCAACTTCAAACTCTGAAGTTAAATCCTTTTCTGCTAGTATGCATAAGGAATTTCACATGTCCCTTATGGGGGAGCTACAACTCTTCTTAGGATTTCAAGTGAAATAGAATTCAGATGGTCTTTTTGTATCTCAAACCAAGTATGCCTTAGACCTTGTTAAGAAATTTGGCTTAGAAAATGCTAAAGTTGCCAAAACGCCTATGAGTACTACTGTTAAATTATGTAAAGATGAAACTGGAAAGTCAGTTGATTCCACACTCTATCGTAGTATGATTGGTAGCCTACTCTACCTAACTGCCTCACGACCAGACATAATGTATGCTGTATGTCTGTGTGCTCGTTACCAGAATAACCCTAAAGAGAGCCATTTATTGAGTGTAAAAAGTATAATAAAGTACATAAAAGGCACTCTTAACCTTGGACTTAGGTACACTAAAGATACCAGTAGCACCATCATAGGGTATACTGATGCTGATTGGGCCGGTTGTACTGATGATAGTAAAAGTACATCAGGTGCCTGTTATTATGTCGGCAATAATTTAGTTGGTTGGAGTAGCAAAAAACAGAATTCACATCTTTATCTACGGCTGAGTCCGAATATATAGCTGCAGGAAGTTGTTGTGCTCAATTGTTATGGATCAAACAGATGTTAAGTGATTATGGGATTAAAGAAGAACAATTACAATTGTATTGTGACAATCAAAGCGCCATTAACATATCTAAAAACCCGGTTCAACACTCGCGAACTAAACATATTAAAATAAGACATCATTTTATTCGCGAACTTGTTGAAACTAAGGAATTAGAAATTCATTACCTGCCTACTGATCTGCAACTTGCAGACATGTTCACTAAACCTTTAGACTATAATAGATTTCTGTATTTTCGAAATTCTATAGGCATGGTTTGCGCTGATTAAACTCTCGAGACTTTAAGTTTTACCCTTTGTCCATTTGAGACAAAATGGGGGAGAAATTTGAGTTTTCTGAGTTTCTTTTTGTTCACATTTCATCTAAACTGCTTGATCTTATTGTGTATATTTGCAGGAATCTCTTCTAATGATTATCTACCGCTTCTAGTGTAAAAGTTTGTAAATAGTTGAGTTATGTAATTTTTGACTTTCTAGGGAATTGGGTAGATAGTATCTTTTGTATAGGACTAGGTTTTATTTTTTTTGGTTCCCTACGAGTTTTAAGCTAACTCAAAGGAGATTTTGTCTCATATTTCCAAAGGGAGAGATTGAAGCACCTTATACCTTTGACTTGCTTAAGTCTACATTGTATAAGTGCTCAACTAATTTGGAAATATTGACAAAATTGGTAATCTATCCTAGAAACCAAAAAGCCTCAGAACCTAACTCTCTAATCCTCTTCAAAGATCAATGATGGTATAAAATGAATCACACAACACACAATTAGAAGTGCATATATGTGTTAATTTTGCCTAAAATTGAGTGTGTGTTTAATTCCCCTTGAATTGGTGCTTTAATAATTTTTTGGGAATTTTTAAATAATTTTAAATCTTTTTAAACTTTTTTTTAAACATTTTTGAATAAATGTTTTTATTAATAAAATGGGTTAATATAGTTTGTGGGGTTAAAATCCTATTTTGGAAACTTCATTTTTCACTGAAATGTTTGATTGGGTACGATCTCAAAGCGCTAGAGACTTCAGGGTGATGTTTTGTAATTAGTTTGACGCGCGTGTGAGAGCCTCTTACCAGCCAACACTTGTCATCCTTTTGGTGCGTTAGTTTGTGTTTGTTATGTGAGAGGATAGCCAGGTGCATTGGTGATCGTTGGATCTTTCCTTATCAAGGGTCTGCATGCGTTCTTAGTTAATCCCAGTGCAAACCTTTTGAACCAATCAGAACCATCTTAATCCACCGCTGTTTTATAACCACAGGATCAAGTCAAACTTTGCAAGACTTCATCACAGCCATTGATTTGCCTCGATCATTCAGAACCTTCCCCAGGCACTATATATACCCTTCACTTCTCAGCCTTAGAGGAGTTTTGGTCATTCGTCTTTCTGAGAGAAAAAGAAGAGAGAGAGAAGAGAGAAAAAAAAGAGAGAAAAGAGAGAAAGAAAAACCTGTTAGCCAAACCCTAACCCTAACCCTAAACAGTTCACCTTCTCTGAAACAAACCTTCGCATTTTTCAAACCCAAACACAACCTGAGTGTTTGAGAGAGAGAGAGAGAGAGAGTGGTTCGTTCTTGTGTTGCTGTAACCTCGTGATCTTTAGATCTTGTACACAACTTAAACATTTGTGTGAAGATCTAGTTTCTCTTTCATAGAAACGTGAGATCTACATAATATATGTTACATTTTCACTAGATCTGCATTTTTATACTTGATTTATGAAAATCTTACTGATCTGGTTTTTAAAATGTTTTCTGGTTTCTTTTCTTAGGAAACTTAATCCTGACCTAGCTGGATTCGCACTTGGAGGGTTTTCAATCTCATAAATGTTTTCAAAAGAGATTGATTAAGGTCTTGACCGATTTCTGAAGCAAGATCTCCGTGGAATCTGGGTTATCTTTAAAGGTCAAAAGGATTTGAGTTCTGTGAGAAATAAATAAATTAAAATCACTTCATATAGACTGTATATGTAATTTTTATAGGACTGTTTGAAATCTAAGTGTGTGTGAGTTCATGCATGTGTATAGGAATCACTTCACAACACTTAACACACTACTACACTGGAAGTGTTATGTTTAAGATCTGAAATCATTGAGTTGACGTAAAGAAGCTAAAGCAAAGGAAGTTAGCAAACTGGAGAACATCATCAACAAATCAGATCTATCAGAAGTTAGAAGGAACCAATGGGGTATATTCCTAAACTTAGAATAGGTTGATTTGTGTGCTTGCATGTTGTATTGTTTGTAACTGATTTTTGTTATTAGTGGACTTTTGTTTTTTGTGACTTAGAAGTCACCGTGGATGTTTCCTCTGTTGGGAGAGGTTTTACCACGTTAAAATCTTTGTGTTGATTATCTTCATCTACTCATCTCATTCTCTAAGTGTGCTGAATTTTTGAAACTTCCTTAGTTTAAAAAACTGATTACATAATCTTAATTACTCTCGTACATAAGTTTCTTTGTAAACACATCTTGTTTATAATTTTTATTTTCAAAAGAAAAGGGTTTCTCCAACAAACATTCGGAGTTGCTTATACAGTTTAACCTTGTGTTAAACGACATTAGCGACGTTTTTCAGGTGGCTTCTGTGCCAAATCGAATGGGAATAAATTGTTTCTTAGTAGTTGTGACTAAGTCTAAAGATGGCTTAGTCAGTGGAAGGGGGGTGGCTGTTTAGTTCGCTTCACTGATACTTCATATAAGATCTATGTATTCCTTAATAAAAAGTAAAAATGATTTTGATTATATTTTTTTGTGACTTTTGATGAGTTTTTCATTTGAATTATCCATACCAATCACTAAGGCATACATAATCCCTTTGTTCATGTAAATGATAAAATGGACTATCATTCTTGGAGGTTAGAAAAGATTAGCATTTTGTGAAAAAGAATGGGACCATGCCCATGTATGGCATATGGGTTACCTAAGTACATCTCGGGGTTTTGAAAATTTTCATGAGCTTTATTTTGAAAAGAAAATGTTTTTGAGAGGATCATGTATCATGTAGTTTTGGGTAGGGGAAATGAAGAATTTTTTTAAAATAGAAGGGGGATGAGAAGAGTTGTAGCGCGCCGAGATTTCAGACCAAGGTTAAAATTTCTTGAGACGGTTCTAGTTTATTGGATGCGCCATCTTTTTTTTGTCGAGGTTGTGAGAATTGTGGTGCCACTTGTCATAAGTTTATTCATAATGTAGGGGCCCATCCAATTGGTTATAATTTCCCTATGGGGTTCTAGACAAGTTCTATGATATTTTTTAGGGCAAGGTTTCCTTCTTGGACATTGGGGTCCTTGACTTTTTGGTTAAACGATCACACTATCCGGCGATGATACCCCTATTTATAGTATATAGCTTTAAGTCTCTTTTAATCCAAGAGTGACAGTTCCTCAATGCGGCTTCGATGCCAGTTTTCTTTATTGACTTTGCTCTCGAGCATGACGCGTATAAAAGGTATTTCTAGATCAACGAGTAGGACTTCTTCCATTCCATACACCAAAGAATAAGGGGCAGATGCAGTGGGTGTTTTGATTGAGGCGAGGTAGCCCCAAAGGGCATAAGGGATTCGATCGTCCCAATCTCTACAACTCTCGATCATTTTTCTAATTCGAGTTTTTAGGATTTTATCGGAGGCTTCGACAACACCATTTGTTTGAGGTCGGTAGGGATAATATTTGTGTCTTTGAATTAGATACTTATCAACTAGTTCTATGACCTCGGCTTCAAAGTGGAGTCCATTATCTGATACTAACTCGTGGGGAACTCCGTATCGGCAAATGATGTTCTTTCTAATAAACCTGGCCACTTTCTTGGAATTCATCACTATATATAACTCGGCTTCGACCAATTTGGTGAAGTAATTAATGGCGATGGGATGAATTTGTGACCGTTTGAAGCTTTGGGAGTGACATTCCATATGATGTCAATGCCTCAAGTGGAGAAGGGACAGGGAGATGTTTTGTTATATAGTTCTCGATGAGGCAAGTGTTGGAGAATGACAAACGATTAGCACTTGAGGTGTCTTTGAACATAGGCAGTGAAATCTTGAACTATGGTGGTCTAATAGTATCCTTGATGGATGATCTTTTTAGCGATCATATTAATGTTCATGTGGGGACAATATTCCCCACTGTTAATTTTCTGCGTCATTTCTTCAACATCAACCCCTCCTATGCAATGAAAATTGCTTCCATAAAAGTTTCTTTTGAAGAGCGCTTTGTCGAAGATGATATACTAGGCATCCAGTTTATGAAGAGTCACACCATATTTCTTACATGAATCTTGGGGATAGCTACCATGTTTTAGGAGGCGCCAAATACGATAGCAGTGATGATCCCAATGTCGTAGCAGTTAGTGGGCATATTTTATTTCTGAACCAGGAAATGGGCCATTGTTATTCCCTCATGCATTTCGACCATGAAGGCCAGGATAGAAAGGGCATCAACTATGCTATTCTTTGCATGAAAAAGGTAATGGAAGGTTAAATATTTAAATCAGGAGGCCAGTTCTTTTAGGTAGGCATGGAAGGAGAGTAGCTTCTCATCTTTGACTTTCCATTTCCTGATGATTTTACAGATGATGAGGGTAGAGTCTCTGTAGACGTTTAGGTGTAAGATTCCTTTCTTCTGGAACCTAAACAGGCTCAGGAGTGGGTTTACCCATGGCACGAGAAAAGAGAACCTCACGTTCTTCGAGAATCTGGGCCTGGTGATGCTATATTTCATGGACGTCAGTTTGAAGGTTGTCAATCTTAGCACTGAGTTGGGCTAAGACGACCATCAAATCGGGCTACACATTCGGTGCTTGGTCGGTGTTCGCCATGAAGAACTTATGAAGGTAGATTCCGAGCTCAGATAAAGTAAAAAAAGAACTTCGAGGCGATTTGATGGAAGATCGAAGCCAATAGGGAGCCAGGATAAATTTATTTTTTAAAGAAGGAGGGAGAAATTTTTTAGTATTTTAGAAGGGGGAGAATTTTTTTTTTGGTAGTTTGGTTTTCAAAAAAGGTGGGAAAAGGAAGAGGAATCTCAACATGATTTTTATTATTAATGTTATTATTAGGTTTTCAATTGTATTAGGTTTCCTTAAATGCAGAAAAATGCCGGACAGGACCCGAGCCTGGTAAAATAATGTTTAAAAATATGTAAGACACAATCTAACTTGTTTCGAGGTTCATGGATTTAATCCTACTTTGAAAAATTCAGAACACTACAAAACTTTGGGTGGTAATTCAAACCAGAATTTCGGCAAAGTTTCACATTGTAATCGAAAAACTAAATATGAGTGCCCTAGTTTTGATGAGGTTTATGCACTTTTTGGGTTAATAGAAGGGTTTCTCCCGTTGGCATGACTTCCATGATATACCTCTTATCTATAAGGGAAATCATTTATCAGTATGTGTGGACAAGACATTTGATACACCTGAGTGTACATGAATTGCCTCACTATATACCTCGTGGGCACAATACATATAAGAGAGAATTAGATAAACTCGATGTACGTGAATGATTTCCTTCTTATATACCTCCCGTCGTGAGTTTGGTCCAGCGATACGATGCGGGGGAACAATTCAATATACGTCGAAGGTAGGAGTCCAATGGAAGGTGAGAGTCATATCTCTTAGGCTAACTGCGCCCCGCAGGACTAGAGTCTATCACAAAGTGGCCCCCATTATGGGACAAAATTTTGGTCAATATTTCCATGCTCCTAGTTATGTAGTGTGAGAGAGTGCATGAGTCTTAATTAGCATATTATGGAGAGAGTATTTTTTATTTTTGCATGATGAGTAAAGGAGTACTAAACAAATGAGGAAGTATATACAAGTATCATGTAAACTAGATCAAGCATGGAGCATGAAGAATATACAAAGCATGGATGAATGTCAGTGAGTGACATTTGAATAGTTACAAGTAAGTGTGTGTGGTAGTGAGCGTATACATGGATAAACTATAAGTTATGTGTGATATATGTAAGTGATCATGGAGATATATGTAAGTGTGGGAAGTGTAAGTGTGTTCTAGTGAAACCTAGGCATGGATATTCTAAGTGGTGTGTGAAGTATGTGAGTAAAATTGAAGCTAAGTGTAAGTGTGCGAAATGAACATGAAGAGTATATACAGGTGTGTGAAGTGTATAAGTGAGTGAAATGTGGTATATATCTCCATGGTAGATACAAAAAAGTAGATAGAGGAGAAAAAGGGAACATACATGCAGGTGCATACGCACACATGCATAATAGAATAACACCCATGCAGAAATATAGTCTAGTCCTCTTAAAATGTCCCGAGCAGAGTCGCCACGGTGTCCATCCCGAGGGGGTTTGGCAGGGCTTCCCCCTCTCTTTGGCATGCGTGCGGTATTTCTCCCTTTCTCGGGGCACTCACACATCGTCAATGTGGGGTAATATGTAGAGATAGAGTCGCCAACCTATTTTTCACAAAATAGGCAAAAGAAATTCCACCTTGAGAGAACGACATCAAGAAAAATAATGATGCTTGCGAAACAAAATAGGTGAAAGGTTCGGGGACTAAGTTACGAAATGGGAAGGTGTTAGGCACCCATCCTACCCTTTCGGTCTCTCATGGGATTGTGTTAATCTTCTCTTATTAGAATTTATGAAGTGTGTGTTGATGTGTATAATATAGATAGAGAATGGAATCATTTAGCTCACGTCATGGAGAAGGACAAAGTGATTTCATCCTTTGGAGTGTTCTCCAAAAGTAATAATTCAAAGTATAATCTAAGTGTTTGCTGAGTCAAAAGTTGTTATGGAAGAACGAATGTATATATCGGATAAGACAAAAGCATGAAAGAATATGACATCCATTAATAATATAGATATAATAAAAACAATATAACAAATGAGCATAAGGGTGGACTCGAGTATAGGGATTTACCCAAGATGCCTATGTAGCCCAAAGGGCATCAAAGTCCATGTAGTTCGAAGATAACACAAGGTGGTGTTTAACCCATAAATCCAAACAGCGAATTTCTCTTATGTGTGAGTAGAGATAAATGTGCTTCAAGTGCGAGTAAATGTAGTGAGAATCCCTCTTTTGAAATTTATAAGTAAACCCTCGTTTTCTTGTTTTTGTATTTTTTATGAAAATAAAGTATGTTCAAATACTACTAATAAAAGTTTGAGATTAAGGTATGTGACGTAATGAAATAAAGTGCTAAAGTAAAAAATAAAACAACTAATGCTAAAATAAGAGAATTTAGAGAAAATAGTGGATAAATGGACATCTGTATGAATACTTGAAGTGGATCTTGAGTGTAGATATGTTGATATTTTAACGAGATGATGGTGGTATGAGGATATGGGGGGAATTTTCTAAATTATGTATGAAAAGAATGTGGGAAATGGGCATTTTAGGGAGCGAACAACTCTGAATTCGAGAGAATGTTCTCTGAATTACTGAGAGGGATGTTCATGGGTGCTTTTCAAAGTGAGGTAATGGACTGTATTTATAAGACCAAGGGGAGTGACGATCGGATGATCCAGGACCTGCCTGTCGTCATACAACCCCAGATACACAGTCGATAGGCAGGGTCTAGAGGGTGCCATTCGACAGTTTGAGTCAATTTTTTTTGGAAAAATCATTGTAAAATGCGAATCATAAATCAAAATTTTACACGGGGTGGACCGTTAGAAAGGGTATTACAAGCCCTTTAAGAATCCATTAAGACACGCCCGAGTTCGAGAGTTGATCGAGGTCAAAGGAGGCCCAAAAACACCCGTTGCTCACTAAATAGGAAATTTTCTGTAGAAAATGGATCTTTTGTCCGAATCATATGCAGAAGGGATGGACCGTTAAAAAGGGTATTAAGTTCCCTTCAAGATTTCATTCAACTTTATTCGTTTTGGAGAGTTGACTAAGGTCAAAGAGGGTCTAGAATTGCCCTGACCTTGCAGAGTAAAATGGATCATTCGTCCATACCGTAAGGCCTGTTCGAGCATGGGACGGGCCATTGGAAAGGGAAAATTAGAGTCATTCTAAGATTCATTAAGCTTCGCTCAATCTAGAGAAATGACTGGAGTTAAATGAGGCTCAGGAGCGTTTGGTGGCCTCCTAATTAGTTTTTAAGGTAAAATAGATCATTCGTCTGAATCGTAAGGTCAATTCATGCATGGGGCGGACCATTGGAAAGGGGATTCAGAGACCTTCAAATATTCTCTGAGCTTTCACTCAGACTAGGAAGTTGACTGGAGTCAAATGGGGCCTGCGAGCACCCGATAACCTCCAAATCAATTTTTAATTGTGAAATAGATCGTTCATCCAAATCGTAAGGCTGATTCGCACACATGTTGGACTATTGGAAGGGGATTCAGAGCCCTTTGAAGATTCATTGTGCTTACCCTCAAAAAAGAAAGTTGATAGAGTTAAACGGGGCTCGGGAGGTCCCGATGGCTTCCAAATCAGTACTCGGAGTATGACGTAGGTTTTGCGGTGAACGAGTGAGTGCTAGGGACATAAGGAGGTTCTTATAAGTGGGATCTAGGATGGGGTGTCTACAAAGTTGGTATTGGGTAGAGGATGAAACTTATAACATGACTTCTGATGATCCACTTTCACCATCTAACAAGTGGTGCACTTGGATACAAACTCGATTACCTCTCTCTTTATGTAGGCCCACCAATACTATTTCTTCCTAAATTGAAATTTTTTATCCCCTTCGGATGTACCGTAAACAGTGAACCATGGGTCTCCTCCATTACTATCTGTCTCAACTCCTCTATTGAGAGTACTACCATTATACCCTTTAACGTAACCCACCATTGGATCCCACTGAGAAGAATAGTATCCAAGAGGTGAGAAGCTCAGAAATTTTGTCCTTGCACACCATGACATTTGTCTGCATTTATACTACCTGTAACACAATCTCTAGGGTCACTAAGAGCATCCTTATAAAGGACTTGGTCAACTGACCAATCTTATCCATTGAACATTGCTCAGACAACTGAAGAGATGATAATCTACCATTAGGTCATTGACTTAATGTGTCTGCTATAACATGATATTTCCTTGGAGGATAATGGATTGCGAACTGATAATCCTTTAAAAATTTGATCCATCGTCATTATTGCATATTTATACCTTTTTGTGTAAACAAATATTATAGATTCTAGTGATCGCTGAAGAGTCTAAATTTCTCTCCCCAAAGGTAACGCCTCTAAGCATACAACACAAATATAGGGATGTCAATTTTAGCTTCCCCACCGGGTTTTTACACCATCTCATGTTTGGAAATGATTTTTTTAGTTCAGGTCATGTTCGGGTTTGGAAAATTATACTCAAGGTGGTTTCAAGTCGGGTTCGCATTTAGGTGTAAAGAACTCGACCCGACCCATTTATACATATATTAGCAAAAAAGTATAAAAAGATATATTTTGTAAGAAAAACTTTTAAATAAATAAATTTAAGTTATATTTTCTCAATTATCAATCATGTAAGTTGGTAATAATGGTGGTTTACTTAGGCATTATTTTAGAAATGTAAAAATATAAGTTCATCAAATTAGCTAATTTAATAAGATGTTCGGGTCGGGTTCTATTTAATAAATATCCATTTGGGGTGGGTTTGGGTTTTAATAATAACACTTGTTTTGGGTTAGGCTGAGGCAAGGCGAGTTTGAAATTTTCCTAAATGGGTCCGGTTTGTGTTTTACGAAACCTTCCCTAAACACTACCCATTTCCATCCCTACACAAATACAATGGATGCTAACTCTAATTCATGAGTCGAATAATGAACCTCATGCGACTTTAACTTTTGGGAGGCATATGAATTCATCCTGTATTCATACATTCATAACCCACCTAGTCCCTATAGAGAAGAATCGGTATAAACTAAGAACTCAACTCCACCATTAGGTAAGGCGAGAACTAGTGTAGAAGTCAATTTCTCTTTTATATTATCAAACACTTGCTGACACTTCTCACTACAAAATAATGGTACACCTTTCTTCATTAACTCAATCATTATCCCTACTATCTTCGAGAAACCACAGATGGATCTTTAATAATAACCATCCAGGCCAAAAAATTTGCAGGCCTCAGTAGTCATTGTGGGTTATCCCTAATCTAACACGACTAACACCTTATTCGAATCTACTAATAAACCATTTTATGAAATGACGTGTCCCAAAAATTTCACCTTCCATTTATTAAACTCACACTTAAAGAACTTGAGATAAATTTAATGTTCCCTTAATGTCTACAATGCAATCCATAAATGTCTAGCATGCTCCTCCTCTGTACGTGAGTATATCAGAATGTCATCAATGAATAGTAACATGAACTGGTAAAAATATAGTCGAAACACCCTATTCATTAACTCCATAAATATTGCTGGAACATTAGTGAACCCAAATGGCATCACTGAAAACTCAAAAGACCTATAATGAGTCAAGAACATTGTCTTAAGAATGTTATCTTAGGTACTTCTTCTTTCTGTACCCTCAATTGGTGTTAACCAGATTGCAAATCAATATTTCAAAAGAACGAAGCTCCCTCTAATTGATCAAAAATATGATCTTATCAGTACCGCCGTCATTTTATCCAGCTGGCGATAGTGGATACATAACCTTAAGGACCCATCTTTCTTCTTCACAACTAATACTAGAGAACCCCAAGGTGAAGTGCTACGATGGATAAAACCATGCTCTAGTAGCTACTTGATCTGATCTCTTAGATCCTTCATCTCCGTAAGGGACATAAGGTATGGTGCTCTAGTTATTAGTTTTGCGATCGATGCTAAGTCTATAATAAAATCAATCTCTCGGCTAGGTGGTAAACCTGGAATCTCATCGAACACATCAGGCAACTCGTGAACATATCTAAGGACACTACGGTCTCCTCCTAGGTCTCATCATCAATAAAATACAAGTGGGTAGTATCCTCATCCTATAACCTAGGCATAGACACTAAATGCATATCCTAACCCGATATAGAAAATATAATAGCCCTACCCATATAATAGATTTAATCATGAAAGGTTCACAATCCGCCCATTTGCTAAAATAACATCGTACGTGTGAGTATCTAAAACCAATAAATTGGCTACAAAATGTAGCCTACCGATATCAATGCATATCCCATCACAAGTATCGGTTATAAGAGTTGATACACCTAGCATGGTAGATATAAATAAAAATCTAGCACATGTAGTCGAAATCATCCCCAAAATACTCAAGAAGTTTTGTGCAATAAAAGTGTGTATATCCTTTATGTTAAATATAACTCTGGCTAAAGTTCCATGAATATAGAATATATCATCAATTATTTGAATAAGTGCCTAGCCATCCTCGGGTCCTACCTGATAGACATCTGTTATATGTAAACTAAGGTCGAGGTCTGAGGATGGTAGTGTCGTTATTGCCTACTGCCTTAAGTTTGGGAGAATTGGCATTCTATTGAAAATTATTCTTAAATCTTCCCTCAATCTTGGGCCAACCTATTTGGCCCCCTTTCTTAAACTTCTTCTTATGCTCGGTACGGTTTCTACATAGAGTTAGTGCAACACCCATAATCTGGGCATACGTATTATTTGCCAAATATACCATCAAAATATATCGTATGGGGTATATGAGACCTTCACAAATCTCTCAATACATTTCTTCTCCATATGTACCTCATTCAAAGAAAATAATGATAAATTGGTAAATTGGTTATCGTAATCTACAATGGTATGAGTCCCCTACAGGAGTAAAATAAATTTTGTCTTCTTCTCCGTTCGAATGGACTCGGGTAAGTACTTTTCATTGAACCTTTGAATAACGTCAGCATATGTCCATTGAATCACTATTATCGATAGTAGTCGTAGTCATCTACCACTAGAGAGCATCATCGATCAGTTAGAAAGTGGCTAAAACTTGCTTTTGTACACATCAGTGCATGGCAAGAACATGAGGTGACACTAAATATCCTGATGCCACTATAATGCCATTACTAGATCTGTAGGACCTGATAATGTTGTGAACCAGTATTTATAAACGTTCCCTTAATTTTCTCCTAAAATGATGTGGGAGCCTATCCCAGTGGGTGTGGTTCCTCTAATGGTCTCTCCTATCTACAATGCCTAAGAAATCAACTCTGAAATTTATTGAGCTCCAAAAAAGATCTGTCTATGAGCATTGGAGTTGGGACGGATGCCATCAATGATAGCAGTGTAACTAATGGTGCTGGCATTTCTGGGACTATTGGAGTAGTGTCTGTAGTCGCACGAGTATTCCTCTTAAGTGCCATCTAAAATATGACACGTAATCCTTATTAGTAATAAGGAAAATACGACACGAATGACGAGATAAATGACATATCAAAGAGCAATATACGGACGACTAGAATGAACTTATGGAATTTACGTTACCTAGGTCCATGCTCTGATACCAACTTTGACACCCTGTATATTTTAATAATTATGTTGTGAAATTATATTTATTGAATCAATACATGTTGTTAAAACAATTAGATAGAATCCTTACCATGAAAGAAGAAACAATGAAGAATGGTATTTCAAAGTAGAGCATGATATGAGAAATCCTCAAATTGTTATCTATAGACGATAAGAGTCAACCACCACCACTCAATATATGATAAAAGTAAAAATTTATGACAAAATATCTCATCGTAAGTACATGCTAATACATCCAACATCTCCAAAAAATAAATTCCCAAAATCGATTACAATATTAAAGGATAAAGTAAACATCACACCTCTCAAATCATAAAATAAATAAGGCTAATAGTAGATTCAACACCTACTTCTCCAAAACTGGTGGTGACTAGACATGATGATTGGGTTCTCGAGTGAGAAAGCTAAGTCAGATGGATTAGAGCACCTGGAACAACGTGATGGGTCAGGACCACCGGAACAAGATAAAAGTAATGTACCCAAGTAGTAAAACTAAACAATGATGCGCATAAATAATAAGTCTATAGTTATTTATTTTAACTGTTATACCCCACATTTACTTGTGTCGTTAAATTTAAAATAGGTGTTTTATGAATGTGTCAAATATCTCACCTGTTCCCATAAATGATGAGATAACTAATATATATCATGTCCACAATGTCGTAACCGGGATTTACCCAAATAAGTATATAATATAATTATACAAATATATAAACCGTCACTATCCCCAATTTATTATCGGGTCACTAGTACACTAAATAACTTGTAATCAGACCCCATTTATTATGAGGTCACTAGCACGTAAGTCCGTCATTTTTTAGATAGGGTGAATGAAATAAATCGACATACCCCTCTTCCGGCCACCATAAACCATCACACCCCTCATCCATCCTCTATTAATAGTCATACCCATGTGCCTCCTCCATATAAATAATCAACATATAAAGAGGATGACTATGACTCCAATTCGGTCCACGCAAAAAAAAATTATAAATTATATGGAGGAGTCACACCCATGTAATTTTTTTTTGCATGGACCGGGTTGGAGAAATAGTCATCCTCAATTGAGGAGACATAAAACTACCCATGTAAATTTTCTAAATTAGGTTTATAAAAACATAGATTTTGAAAACCTATGTATCTCTTCACAATTATTACAATTCAGAAAACATCTTTAAGTATAAATTACTACATATAACATGAAAGGAAAGAGTAGTTTTATATCGCCTCAATTAATGAAAAAATGGAGAATTTTATGATGAACAAACAAGCTCCTAATCCAAGATTCCTAATATGATATAAACACTTGATTTGCTTTATCAATCTTTTTCTCTCTCTTTTAAATTATTTTTCCTTCTTGATTGAATTATTCTTTTAATTTTCTTAAGAATTGAATTATGTGAGTAATGGTGTTATAGATTTAGGGGAAATGGTTAAGGTTTGTATTTTTGAAGAGTAGGGGGATTAGGGGTTTTATAGGGGGAAAATAAGTTGTAAAAATGAGGAAAAAATGAAGTTTAGTCCCTTTCAATAGCAGTCGCGACCTATTTTGGCGGGGCCGCAACCATCACGAGTCTTTCTCTCTTTTTCTTTTATTTTTCTTTTAATTTATCCTTCCAAATTTATTAGCTTTCGCTGAATTGTTTACTCATACTTAGCCCACTAAACCCTAACTTGCCCTACTTGTTCCCTAGGTTGGTACAATTTTACTTAATCGGCCTTGGATTCAATTACTTATTACTAACCCAACCATAATTATAATTTCCATATATAATCCAACCAAGACCAATTATAAATCAAGCAAAGTAAGGCCCAATAAATTTAAATTACTATTAACTCAATTTACCCATTGCAACTCATTATACTAATTCTAGTTTAAATAAAATGTAATAATTTTCCTTATTTTAAATCCTTTTTATTTTAATTTAATTATTTATTAATTACTTCAAATTTTGTGATATTATAGAGAGAATGATATGGTGAATAATAATAAGACAAAAAAAGTAAAAAATGAATACAACATTTTAAAATTTACAATCACAAAACAAAATTTGGAAGATATTATGGAGGATGAGGATCCACCCCGGTTAGTCCAGCGGTAAGGGGCTAAGGAAAAAGACCATAGGTCTCGAGTTCAAAACCCCCCAAAGGATATACCAAATTTGAAGCGGGGGCTTGTGTTAGGATGACTTTGGCACAATGTTCCCCCATGTTTAATTCGCATGGAGGAGTTCAAAGGACTCGTTTTAATGGAGTTTCAGGGTTATCAAAACAACAATGGAGGAGAAGAAATTTTTATGATTTGATAAAAATTACGTTTTTAATTTTTGGAAGACGATGAAGAGAGCGAATGGTATTTTTTAACGTTAAATATGATGGTGAGAAAACAAGATGGGGTTTTCTATGGACTTACTCTTATCGTAGGCTATGCACAGAAAAATTCAAAATTTACCCAAATTTTATCTTCATTAGCAATTTGGTGTGCATGCAATAAAGTGTCCAATTTAAATTATACCAAACCTCTCCAATCAAACAAGTAAACCAAACATGCGATGAAGATAAGAAAAAAATCCTTTCGGGCAAAACCTAGTGTTCAGCACTGTAAAGAGTTTGACAGACACACTTTACTTATAGACTACTTAGTCCTGGAAGAGGATAGTGAGACTGGTGTATATGAATAACTAGAAAGGGTGAGGCGTGACCCACACCAATGGACGTTGTCTGCAAGGTTCTCAAGAACATCAGGAGCAGCTTCTGATGAAACCTTCTCCTTTTGGTAAATATGGAGCTCAAGATGAAAATCCCTTCCTGTAAGAAGATGAACTTCAACAAAAATAATAGTAATTTTCTCAAGAAGAGCTCCTGATAATGATGGTTGTCAGTGAAAAGTGAAAAAACAAGGCACTTAGCACTAGAGAGAGAGCAATGAAAGAATACTAGGAAGTTCTGGTGTGATTTGACACAATACCAGTGCTATTTATTTTTTCTATCTTTTTTTGACGTTGCCCAGGAGTCCTATTTATACTTGGGCACTGGGGTTGAGTTGGCACTTTTGGGTACCAAAATTGAGAGGGTTGGTGAGGAATAAGGTCTGAAATGTACCATTTCTCCCTACCTCTGTGCAGATGCATGTCCCTTCTGACAGGTGTCACCTGGTGCAAACCAAAGTAAAAAAATCAAATATGTCTACTAATGGAGATAAAATATCTAATTTGGTAAATATCTTTTAAAACGATAACTGGTGGTACAAACTTTGTAAACTTGAGGGAGGAGGCCTGGAGGACCTCCTCCTCTAAGACTATCAATCTTGAGGGAGGTACTTGAGGACCCCTATCCTCTAAAACATTGTTCTTGAGATAGGCCTTGAGGACCCCCTCTTATGAGAAAGTCATTTTTGTAAACGTTCATTTTCTTATGAGCAGCCCTTTGGCTGCTCACTTCACTTGTGAGTAAGAGTGAGGTGTTGTGGTCTTGAGTGACTCCTGGGGTCTTCCTACTAGTATTCTCTCAATCCTAAAGTGCTAAGTGGTTGAGCTGGCTCAACAAACCTATTTCCTCAGTCTCCAAGCCAAAACTCCCAAGAGATCCCAACTGGCCTATTTGAGCCCTGCTTGCTCAACTAGGCTACCAGTACAAGAAAGTAAGTGTTAGTAATTTTTTTCTTTTAAATAATGACTTTTCATGATGAGGGGTTGATCATGGTAGACACTCCCTCATCCTGGCTTATTTTCTAGAAGTTGAGGGAGAGGACCTTAAGGGTTTTGTGACCAAATTATTTCTGGTGATTGAGGGACCCTGGGGTTTCCTTCTCCCATGTAAGCTTTCTTGCGACCGAGGGACCTTGGGTTCCTTCTCCCATATGAGTTTTTTACTGTTGAGGGACCCCAGAGGTTTCTTCTCCAACATGATTTTTCTATTGTTGAGGGACCCTGAGGGTTCCTTCTCAATGTGAATTTCTACTGTAGAGGGACCATGGTGGTTCCTTTTCAATATGAATTTTTACTATAGAGGGGTTCCTTCTCTATAATAATTTCTGCAGTATTGGGACCCTGGGGGTTCCTTCTCAATATGAATTTCTATCGGAGAGGGACCCTGTGGGTTCCTTCTCAATATGAATTTATGCTGTAGAGGGACCCTAGAAGTTCCTTCACGAATATGGATTTTCTATAGCTCAGGGACCCTGGGGGTTCCTTCACTAATATGGATTCTCTGCAGTCGAGGGATCCTAGGGGTTCCTTCACCAATATAATTTTTTTACGATTGAGGGACCCTGGGGGTTCCTCAACTAATATGAATTTTGGGTATTCCTCAACTTCATATATTCTGTAAGCTGAAGGGGGGAGGGGGGAGGGACCCTCACCCTAAAATATAGTGATCAAGCTTAAAACACCTTTCTACATTAGCCCCTCCTGTAAAGTATTTTGTGTTGGGCAGACTATAAGGCTTTGTACGCCATAAATTATATTTTCAATTTTGAGGGAACCTAGGGTCTCTTCATTATTCCCCCTAGGGTCATTAAATGCTTTATCACTTCATCCTAGGTTTTGTAGACGAGGCCACTTGCGACAGACCTCCTTTTCTGTGTACCAACTTGGGCAGAGGGGCTGATCGTGGTGAGTCCCCTGTGATACCCAGCTTAAATAAATACCGGGTGATGAGTACTTTATTAAATTAATTCAAAGTGCACGGTTGGTTCATTCTTAGCATCACTTTCGTAAAACAATTCTCTTTATTAACCACCTAATAAATAATTAAGCTAAGTGTCAAAGCATTTGATTTATAAATTAAGACCTATCATTATGATTTAAAATGAAACCATTTTCATGAACACAATTAATAATATTAAGTCAAACCATCCAAATGAAATATCAAAGCTAGATTAAACAGTTCAAATAA
Source organism: Sambucus nigra (assembly GCA_949130495.1). NCBI lineage: Eukaryota > Viridiplantae > Streptophyta > Magnoliopsida > Dipsacales > Adoxaceae > Sambucus > Sambucus nigra. Next base: position 400,643,827 of record OX422223.1, read on the forward strand.
ATAAATCCCAATCGCAGGACAACGAAATAAATAAAACAATCCCCAATAATATCTAAATCCTGAAATGATAAAGAGTTAAAATCTCTCTCTGAACTAAAATTAAATATAGAAACGGTCCACACATGACCTTTCTGAGAATAACAGAGTAGAAGACTGGAAAATCAAGAATGGAGTCGTCTACTGCAAGGAGCTGCAACTTCCACAATAGTTGCAGAACATCGATGGTCCAAAGGTCTAAGCCTGACGCCCTAGTGGCTGTGCACCTGTAATTAATATATATATATATATATATATATATATATATATATATATATATATATTGTAAGAGAGTACTTTAGATTGTAGATGGTGGCGTAACCCCTTTTGAGTATGGTAATGATAAGTTAATTAGCCCAAGACCTTGGATTAATGATAGGACATACAAACACAAACCCAATGAAGATGAACTCAGTTTAAACTCACAAATCTCTCTTGTATAACTCCGGGGATATTAATGAACTTATAGAAGTAACTTAGATAGAGGTAGAGAGAAGAAAGCACCCTAGATACACCATGGTAGGTAGGTAGAAACACACCCAACACCCTCAAGAATCTCTGTCAAGTATTAAAAGCTTCGCAAGAAATGCCAATTGTGAGTGGATAAACCCTCTAGTTTGTAATAACTCTCTCTCTCTGATGTGTATCTCTAGTAATAAATCCAGAGTTCTCAGAAAGATCACTAAAAGATCATATATCTCATCAGGGGTGGTTGGGGTCCTTAAATAGCCCACCACACCATCCCCGAGGCAACTCAGTCATTAAAGACTACGAAAGACATCCCTCAAACTTTATGTCAATACATTAAATGCCTGATGCACTAGTTGTCTCCATATCATAAACATTAAATTCCAAGACATTCCTTTTGCCTAAACACTGTATGTCAGGGGGCTGTTGTCGCAGAGGTGGCTCATCAACTGCCTGACAACCCCAAATACCACGGTGGTTTACTCAAGTGCATGTCTGACATTTCTTAGCTGGTTAGTGACATTAGATAAAGTAGATGTGACATTAAGTAGAGGGTTATTTGGTTCATAACTCAACGCCCGATGGAACTTCAAGCTGCTCAGCCCGAGGTTCCACGGCTAGGGTCCTTCGGTGTTTTTACCAGGTGTATTTAAGATGGTCAGGACAAGCCCCAACGGTGCCTCACTTCTCAATCCTCCAAACCAAGTCCCTCTAAAGTTCCCACGGTTAGGTCATTCGATAGAGCATGAAAGCTCTCTCAAGCCCTGCCAAGCCTGGTCTCTCACAAGTACCGTTTGACCTCACACAAACTCACTTATTATTATCGTTACGTCATTACAACCGTTATAGCTTACAGTTAATAAAAATACAATATGATTAATACAACAAGCTAAAATATGAGCTGCCGCGCCAAGCTGCCTCGCTGAGTTACCACGCCTGAGCTGTCACGCTTGAGTTGCCTTGGTTGATTAATCTTAAACACTATTGGTAATTAGGGATTTGTCCCTAATCTCAAGATTACCTTCAAGCCCCCTCTACATTTTCCCCCTCGTGGACAGATTTGCTTGGGACAAGAAATGTCTGCACGAAACATCTCAAACCGACGGATCTTTCTCTATGTGAAAAGATTCAGGCCTCTTCTCCTTTATTCAAGATCAGAGCGTTAGAGTCTCTAAGAGACTCTAAACTTCTCCCCGATGTACCTGAGTCTTAACTAAACAACGTTTTAACTTATGACGAGGGAACATCGTAGATTTTCGGGACCTTTGGGACATCTTCTTCATTAGGAGTTTATTGGATATGTCTGATAAAAATATTTTGGCGCCAAAACTCATTCTTGCCTAGGAAGGCAACGGTTTGTGTTCCCCAGGTGTTACTTCATTAATGACGTGGCACTGTCTTTTCAACTGTCAAAGCACTTCTCGAAGTTCCACGTGTTCATTGGAAATGATTACAGGCGGCCTTGCACGTGCGATAGTGGGAAACTTAAACGACGAACTCCAAAATTTCAAATGGCTATACCCAACCACTTAAACCCCTTTTTTCTTACTTTGTCACCGTCTTCTTCAAACTTCTATTTGCTTTAGAGAGAAAAGGCCTACGAGAACTCCATTGTTGTTAAGCTCTTGCTTACCTTCTTCCCCTCTCATCTTCTAAACCACCGCCTGTGGTTGTGATCCTCCATTCTCGTTCTTCAAACCCTTCTTGCTCGAAGTTTTCCTGTTACCTTATCATCATATTCCATGGAATCCTTAAGCAACCCCGCTATCTCTTCTACCGGTGCTTCGTCTTCCACCACCATTGCTGCCTCCGTCTTGGATGTTGCCCGTCAGGAACAGTTGAGGTTTTATCGTCGCTCTCCTATTTTTGGAGAAGGTGATGATTTTGCTGTTGCCTGCAGGACTGTGCATTTTTCTTTTAAGTTTGACGCTTTACTGTTGGGTGACGAAGACGAATATTCTTCTGAGATAGGATTTTTTCCTCTAGAGGGAACTCTGCAATTTCGCTTGGAGCGAGGGGACTTCCCATGGTCCCGTATTGATTTCGAAGCGCCCAGGGGATCTCCTGCCCACTTCGCTGCCTGGAACTCCCATATGCAAAGTTCTTATGCTGGTATTCTCACCAAGCTTGGGTTGCAACGGGATAAATGGTTTGGTGAGTTCACACTCTCGAAGAATAATGCTGCTCTTCCTATCCTGGTCTCTTGATGGAAAGTTACTACTCATACGTTCATCCCTGCGTGGGGTGAGTTCACCATAACTTTGGAAGATGTGTGTGAGCTCTTGGGCCTCGATTCAACAGGTCATGAGCCCTATACTGATGAGGATCTAGATGCTCAAAAGGCTGACGACCGTTTGGAGTTGGATTATATATGCCGAAGCTGCATCGGTTCGTCCAACAAGGCTACCTTCTCTCCTCTGATTAATTATTTCTTCAAGGGTTCTGGTGAAAGCAGTTCCTCAACAGATGATCCTGGTCAAGGTACACCATTGGAACTTCCTGCCTATATTATTATGATTCTCTCCCATTTCCTATTGACGGGAAAACCCAACGACCAACCCCGAAGGGACCTTATCAATATGTCCCTTCATTTGGCCCGGGGCATCAAAATTCCACTAGCTGCAATTTCTTTGGGATCCCTCTATACCTGGTTGGATAGGACTTTGCTCGATATGGAATGATCGCTTGGCCGTTATAACTTGGCCAATTTTACCAATGACGTCCTTCTAACCAGCTTCCTTTACTTTCGTTTTCCTGTCGTAGCGGCCAAAACCAACTGCCCTCCTTCGGGGGAGATAATTCTGCCCCCACGGTCCTTTATTTATCATAGGAGACAAAGCCAAAAGGAGTTAATATCTGTGATTGATCACATTGAGAACTTCGTCATGAGGCCCTACCAAGAGGAAGTCTTCTTTCATACTTGTGGATTTTTTCAACATGAAGCGAGGATGGTACAGGCCCCAACCGTGGATATTGAGGATCCCTCACTGGCTGTGGTCCTTCTGTTCTCCCCAGGATATCTGCCTTCTTACACCGAGTGGGAATATACTAGTTAGCACTATAATCCCAACCGATACGGCCACCAGTTTGGGTTTGACCAGGGGACTCCTCGTCCAGTGTTTCAATCGTCAAACCCCAAGGTTTCCTTCAGCGAGGCGTGTTCTCTATTTTCTTCAACCACTGCGTGGGGAATAAGTTCAACAATGGCTGGGCGAGTCACCATAACCAACATTACTAGGCAAGGGGACGTGACCCCTCTGTTTACAATAAAATACTGGCCGAAATAACTAGATGAAATTGCTGAATTCATTGAGGGAGATCCAGTGTATCCTCCCGTTTCTTCATTTTCTGCCTTAGAGTTGGGGTTAAAGGGAAACTTCATACTTGGGATGGAATTCCCTCTAAGTACAACCCCTAAGCTACCTCCTATTAAGCTTCCCCCACTCTATTCCATGATCCCCGCTGCCACGCCCAAACCCAAAACTGCTGCGGCCCTGAAGAAACTTGCCCCTTCAACTGAAGCTACTACCGGCGAGGGTCCTTCTCAATCACCTGCCAAGAAGAAAAAAATGGCCAAGAGTGGGGCATTAAAGTGAAAATCTAAGTCCCAGACTCCCGTGGCAGACTTCCCCATAGCCTCCGTTCCTCCTCCCATGTCTGTCGAAGTGGCTGAGCACTTAAGGAAGGAAGCCTAGGTGGAGATAGCTTGGATAAACGCTGAGTATCAATGGCACGCTTTCGCTGTTCCTTCTTCGGTTGTTTTCCCCCCCAGTCGTGGTTGATCCCACAGTGCCAACGATAAGGAGGAGAAAGAGTTCAAGGGTTCCTCAAGATATTGGTACTGGTGCGATGGGGGCAAGGACGAAGACTCTGGGTACCAAGTCTCAGAGGAAGCAAACTCTTAAGGGGCATCAAACTCCTGAGGTGCATCTCTCTCCTGCCCCCTCTGTTTCTGCCACTCCTCCTTCTTCGCCCGTGGTTATATCTTCTCGTTCCCTTTCTGAATCTGAGATATGTATACTTGTTTTACTCGTTTCCTTTTTGTTTAAGGCACGCTTCATTTGCTTATTTTTTTCTTGACAACTGTGGTGCAGGGGGTTGAAGAGGCAAGAACCAATCCCCCTAGTCCTCCCGTGAGCCCTTTTGTGGGGGGACGCTTTGGTATTTCTCGTACCGATGTGAATCCTCCCCATTTCCCCATGATGGGGCTCACTTATTCTCGCAGTTCAGCCTCCCAGCGTGCTAGGGAAGTTGCTATAGGAGGTGATGCTGTTGAGCCTGTGGGTGTCTCTTCGCCACCAGAGGCAACGCAACCCGAGATAACACTCTTAGTCCCCTCTGATATACCTACTCCACCCGAGATCCCTCTGACCATTATTCTGGTTGAAGAAAGTGAGCCCGAGGTATGATTTCCACTATAATTTATTTGGTATAGCATCTTTTCGGTCCCACCCCTTTATTTATTTATCTTGTTGAACCTCGAGATGTTTTTGGTACCCCAAGTTGAAAATTCATCGTTGTTAGCTAACATTCTTCTTCTAACGATGCTGATGAGACCTCTGACCACTATTCCCCTTTTTAGTGCCACAACCGAGGTAAGTAACACCTAGAGAGATTTCTTCTCTTTTTTCTGTACTTATTCCTTTTTCTAATACTTTCCTTCATTCACAGCTTTCTCCCGATCTTGTACCCCCTACTTCTCTAGGTGGTCTTCATGAATACGAGGCCAAGGTTGGTGCTCTTGTCTAGCATAGTTGCTCTTCGGCGCCCCTCCATGTGGGGGCTTCGTTTGGGAGTCTATCATCTTCTCCCAATGAATCCCTTATGCTGGCCTTGGTGCCTTACGTAGGTGAGGGGGTTTTACCGAGTGTTGAGGCTTTTGCGACCAGGAACCCCGTTGTGGCTTCTGAGGCCATGATCCCGCCCCCAATGGTTCCTGTCCCTGCAGCTGCCACAATGACTCCAGTTCTTGCCCCTGCAGTGACTGAGGTATTTTTGTTACTTCTCATGAGCTTCAACCTTATAACGGTGACTTAACAACGAAAACGCTTGTTAATATTTTTCATAAACTCCACCTTATAACGGTGACTTAACAACGAAAATGCTTGTTAAGATTTTTCATAAACTCCACCTTATAACGGTGACTTAACAACGAAAACGCTTGTTAAGATTTTTCATGAACTCCACCTTATAACGGTGACTTAACAACGAAAACGCTTGTTAAGATTTTTCATGAACTCCACCTTATAACGGTGACTTAACAACGAAAATGCTTGTTAAGATTTTTCATGAACTCCACCTTATAACGGTGACTTAACAACGAAAGCGCTTGTTAAGATTTTTCATGAACTCCACCTTATAACGGTGACTTAACAACGAAAATGCTTGTTAAGATTTTTCATGAACTCCACCTTATAACGGTGACTTAACAACGAAAATGCTTGTTAAGATTTTTCATGAACTCCACCTTATAACGGTGACTTAACAACGAAAGCGCTTGTTAAGATTTTTCATGAACTCCACCTTATAACGGTGACTTAACAACGAAAACGCTTGTTAAGATTTTTCATAAACTCCACCTTATAATGGTGACTTAACAATGAAAACTCTTGTTAAGATTTTTCATAAACTCTACCTTATAACGGTGACTTAACAACAAAAATGCTTATTAATATTTTTCATAAACTTATTATGCCCTCTATCTCTTCTCAGGTTGCTCGGGAAAATTCTCCCCCAGTTCTTTCGCCTATGGGCTCACCCCATCGGGAACCTGCTGTTTCAGAAAAATCTGGTCATGATGATCAAGGTTCCACGACTGGTGTTGCAGCAGAGAGCGAATCTGGGTGCGAATTTCCTCTTCCTGACTTGGCTCCTCACGCTTTCTGCCTGATGGTGCTTCGGCAGTCTCCTCAAATGCCTGTCAACCATCGCTTGGTGATTGAACAACTGGTGAATCGTCACTCTGAGACCTTCACATCGGATTGCATACGTTCTAATATTCACGTGATGAGTCACAGACTTCAAGGCATGGCGATCGTTGTTGCTGAAATTGCCAGTACTCCTACTACAAGCATTACCAGATCCCTTCTTAACCAATTTCTAGATTTTTTGAGGGAGTTGGGGCGTTATGGTTTCTGTTTTGACTGGTTTATAATGCATTTAAAGACTTTGAAGAACTAGTAACTGATCGGCCAGAGGGAAGTGTTGCGAAAGCATCAGGAGGACCAGCAAGCCGAGGAAGCTAAGTTGGTCGCATTAGCACCCCTTTTAGAAGCAGTGGATCAAGAGGTAAAGGATGCCGAATAAGCTTTGTGTCTGGTCATGATGAAACTAGAGAGACTCCTCATAGAATGTACACAAGTGCAGACGAGGCTGGAGGTTTCCATTAATGCCCAACGATGTTTCATGGCAGCTTCTTCGGGCTTTCCTGGAGATTTTTTCTCTTCCTCTGATTTATCGTTTCTCTTAGGCTAATGGCTTTTTGTATATATCCTCCGTATGCTTTTATCTATGTAATTCTTGGGCTATAGCTCCCAAATTTGTAATGGTCCATTACTTATGAATGAAGAATGTATATTTTCCAATTCTTCCACGTGTTGTGAGTGCTTTTGTATGTTATAAATTTCTACATTTCTGCAATTCTTTCATTGTGTTCAAATCTTAACTAAAACTTGTATATTCATAACAACAACTAGTTATAATAGTGGTTCAAACCTGGTTGTTTAAACATAATAAACCTTCAACCATTTATTGTTAATCTTAAATGGCTTATCTTCCTCAAACTTCGAAATTAAACAATAACCTGAATCATTAGCCTCCCTTACAATAAAAGGTCCCTCCCAGTTGGCTGCAAACTTTGGTAGAGGAAGCCCCCTGATGTGATTCACTACTGCTTTCAAAACGAGGTCTCCCTCCACGAACTTCCTTGGTCTCACCAAGTTATCGTATGCCTTGGATATTATTTCGTATACATTTGAAAGTGTTTCATCGCATTATCTCTGTGTCCATCCAATGCTTCCAACTGCACATGTCTATTCTGAGGGAGCATGCTACTTCGCAAGGCATATCGAGTAGAGGGAACTTCCAACTCAACTGGAAGGATTGCCTCAGCCCCATAAATAAGAGAGAAAGGAGTGTATACTGTGGGTTTCCTCTTGGTTGTTCGATAAGCCCACAATACAGCTGGTATCTTGTCATCCCACGACCCTGGAAAGTCCTCCATCATCTTGTCTAAAATTTTAACCAAGGTTTTGTTAGTCGCTTCGGCCTGACCGTTTTCCTTTGGGTATGCCACCGTTGAAGTGTGATGAACAATGGAGTACTTGTCTGTGAGCATTGTAACTTCTGAATTGACGAAGGGAGTCCCGTTATCTGAAAGGATAACCTTTGGGATCCCAAAATGGCAAATGATGTATTCTCTGATGAAGCTTCTCACCACCCCAGCCGTTGCTCTTCTGAGTGGTATCACTTCGGTCCATTTTGTAAAACACTCCATTGTGACCAGTGTCCATATCTTTCCCCTCGAAGAAGGATGTATTGCCCCTACCAGGTCGAACACCCAAGTATGAAATGGATAGGGTGTTTCCAGAGAGTGAAAGCCTACCGATGGGCATGGATCATGTTCCTATGAAGTTGGCAAGCCTTGCATCTACGAACGAACTCAACCGAGTCTTTGTCCATCGTTGGCCAATAATACCCCAGTGTCAGCAGCTGATCGTATAACTTAGCCCCTCCTATATGAGCTAGATCGTGCGCCTGTTTGAGGACCTCAACTTCTTCTTCCTTTGTGATGCAACGCAATGGTCTGTTAAGTATCCCCTTTGATAGAGCGGCCCATCCTGGATATAGAACCTTGGGGCCCTTCGCCTCAGGCGCACCACGTCCATTTTCTCCGTTGGGATAACTCCATCATGAATGAAGTCGACATAGGGATTCCTCCACTCCATTTGAGTTTCAATGAAATGTCACTCAGCTGCCTTGAAGAATAACTGTCACTTATCGCACTTCTGTTGTAGTTCTGCCGCATCATGCTTCATTCTAGGCCAGAAATACCCCTCTCTTTGAATCCTCCTATATAGAGGTATCTCGGTCATCTCGCAGTTCTCCTCGTGCGTTTTCTTCAACCTTCGCTCTGCTTCCTCTGGGCTAATACATCTTGACAACTATCCCCCAGCATTTCTGTAGTAAAGGTTTCCCTGGTTTGTAAAGTATTGGGCTAACTCTCTTAGTCCCATGGCTCCTTAGCCAGACTCCAGTTGTTTTCTAATCTCTCCCCTCCAGTCCGCGTCCTCCTCCATCGGTATTATTGAATGTACCACCGAAGGAGCTGTCCTTCATTGGATCACAACAAAAGTCTTCTCGTTTCTCATGACCATTCTCTGGGCGATAGTGGCATAGGCGTCTGGATGGCGGTTCATCGTTCTGGGATGTCTTCTGATCTTGGTCCAATGGAACTGGTTGAGAAGCTTCTAAATGATTGTTCTGTATGGCGCCAGGCTCATGTGATTCAACACATATTCTCCGTTTACCTGCTGAATCACTAAGTTCGAGTCACCCTTAACGCAGAGTGAACGAATTCTCCTTCGAAGAGCCTCCAGCAGCCCTAGTACCAGTGCCTCATATTCTGCTTCATTATTGGAACAAAGGAAATCTAGCTTGTAGGAAAGGCAAATCTTCTCCATCCCTTTTGAAAGGATAACCCCTGTTCCTCCCTTCTTTTCCGTCAAAGATCCATCGAACTGCATCGTTCATTCCTCATCAGTTGTATCCAGATAATTAGCCTGTAAGTCATCTCCTGGAATGTCTTCTTTAGGAGGTTCAAACGTTCCTTATGGAAATATTGCCAATAGATCGGCATTCGCCTAGCTCTTGATCGCACGAGGAACCACACACTTCAAGTCATATTTTGAGAGGATGAGGAACTATCTGGCTGCCCTGCCAATCAATATAGTCCTTGCCAATAAATACTTAATAGGGTCACATCTAGTTACGATATGAATTATAAAAGACATCATATAATGTCTAAGTTTTTGTGCTACAAAGGCTAAGGCTAAACAATGCCTTTCTAAACTACTATATCTAATCTCTAGCCCCTATATGATTCTGCTAAGGTAGTAAACCGTCCGTTCTTGACCGTCCACTTCTTCTGCCAGCAGAGCTCCAACAAACCTCATGGTGGACGTAAGGTATAGCTGCAATGGTACTCCTGCCTGGGGGGGAACCATGATTTGTGGTGAAACGAGAAGTTTCTTCAGCCCAATGAGAGACTCCTGGTGAACCTCCTCCCACCTGAATTTTGTGTTCTTTTGCAATAGCTGCATCAGTGAGTGTGTTATTTCGGCTAATCCAGGTACAAATCTCCTAAGGTAGGAGACTTTACCGAGAAAACTCTTCAACTCCCTCATCGTTCTTGGACATGTCATCTCCAATATCGCTTGCTGCTTATCCTGGTCCATCTGCACCCCTTGTCGATCCACTATGAAGCCTAGAAACTTCTCGCTAGTTACTCCGAAGACACACTTTAACGGGTTCATCCTCAATTTATACCTCCTGCATCGAACAAATACCTTCCTTAAATCATCCATATGGGACCCTTCCTTCTTCGATTTCATGACCAAGTCATCCACGTAGAACTCTACAAATTTGTGGAAGAAGTCATGAAAAATGTCCATCATTGTCCTCTGGTATGTAGCCCCAGCGTTCTTGAGTCTAAACGGCATCACTTTGTACATGAAGCTGCCCAACGGAGTTCTGAATGCCGTTTTCTCTACGTCTACGGGGTACATCTTGATCTGGTTGTACACTACGTACCCATCCATGAAGCTATACATCTCATGACCAGCCGTGGCATCTATCAAACTATCGATGGAGGGTAGGGGAAACTCATCCTTGGGGCAGGCCCTATTCAAGTCTCTGAAGTCCACGCAGATCCTTGTTTGGTTCTTGTCTTTCTTCCCCACTGGCACAATACTGGATAGCCAAATGGGATGTTGTATTGGCTTGATGAATCCTGTTGTCAACAAACGTTGGACCTCTTCCTTAATCTTCAAGTCTAGTTCAGGTTTGTAAGTCCTCGTTGCTTGCTTCACCGGAATATCTGAAGGCATCACGTTTAGTTTGTGGCAGCTCACTTCCTCATCCAGTCCTTCCATTTCAGTGTACTTCCATGCGAAGACGTCTATGAATTCCCGAATCATCTCAACCAGGGCTTCTCGCTTCTCCTCACCAATATCTTTTAAGATAAAGATGGGCCTTGGATCTTCCCCTTCTCTTGCTATGTTTAGCTACTCCAACTCTTGTGCCTGGGGCTTCGGTTGATCAGCCATGTAGTCTGGTTCTTCGATGACATCTTCTACGAACTCCTGTATGTTGGAGTTGTCTATCACCATACACTGCCCCCGTTGATCAACTAGGAAACGCTCATATATTGGGTCAACCTCATCCTTAGTCTCTTCGATCGCCCGTTCACACCGTTATAAGCGGTACACCACTTTTCCCTCTTACGTGACGATTTTCTTAATTGCCTGCTGGTAGCTATTGCCACGACCTTCCTCTTATTTTTTCTAGAAGCCTCAATGATTCTTTCCCCTGAGAAATGACTCAACACGCTTTTCCGTTGGACCTCATGCTCCACGGGGTCTGCTCTAGGCCTCATCCTGTCTTTGAACTGCTTCGAGATATTTGGGGATGAGGGACCACCTAATGGGCTTCTTCGGTCCTCACCCCTTCGCTACTTGCACCCTCTTTACTTGGCTCGTTCAAGGTCCCCATTCTCTCTCTAATCGAGGGAACCCCTTTTAAAAACAATAATAGATGATTTCTAACATAAATTTCCTCTTGAATCATCAATAATCATCATCAACTGAATTAAATTCAAAATATACCTTTAACCTTAGTTTATTTAATTTCTCAAGAAATTCATTGAATAAAAGATTCCTATCTCTACTGGATATCAATTTCGTTTTGACCAATCTAAATTCAACAAGGAATCATCCTAACATGATTTCTATTTTGCAATTTTCACAATTTGTTCCAAACATCAATTATCTTTTTATGAAACATCAATATTATTCTCCTAAACTAGCATGGGTATGATATCAACCAAAATAATTGCAAGATAGATACTTGCCTCAGATATGAAGGTCTGATTCTCAGGTGTTGACGGGTATGGTTGCACCCCGCATTTCCCTATCTACACGTTGGTGGTTAAAGATGGCAAAGGTGGTGTAGGTAGGGTGGTTCGCTCCTTTGGAGTCTTCTCGCTTCTCCCTTCCTTAGCCTCTTTGCTACTCTGCCAATTCTAATCCTCTAAGACTTTAACTCCCATCAGATATAAGCCTTTAATTTCCGTCCATAATTAAGCCTTAAAAAGGAAAATTACTAAAATGCCCTCTCGGGTTACTGATTAGGACTAAAAATGTCCCGAGACCCAAAATAAACCCCCAGGTACATTTTTCTGACTATGTCTACCCTTCCTGACACGTTGGCACACTCAAAATGACTGTACGGGTGACTTATAATTTCATTACTTTATATTCCATTAATTTAGTTCCGACACGACACAAGCGCGTCCTGACTTAAATTCTATAATTGTCGCGTTATTCACTCGTGACAATATTAATAAATTCAATCTCATATATTAGTTTACTCATCTAGTAATATTCAACGTATAATTACTAACTCTCGTCACGCTAGAAATTATTTATTATAAAATTCGAAGTAATATTAAATTGATTTATATCAATTAAATTTAATAAATCCCCAAATTAAAAGCCATAAATATACGGGGTATTACATCACCTCGCCCTGGCTTTTTTTGTAGCCCTCTATTATGTTGAGAGGGGTTGATCGCGGTGATCCCCTCGTCCTTGGCCTTTTTCTATGGCCTTCTATCTTGTTTAGAGGGGTTGCTCCCGGTGAGCCCCTCGCCCTTGGCCTTTTAAGTGGACTTCTATCTTGGGTAGAGGGGTTGCTCGCGGTGAGCCCCTCATCCTTGGCCTTTTTCTGTGGCCTTATATCTTGTTTAGAGGGGTTTCTCGCGGTGAGACCCTCGTCCTTGGCCTTTTTCGGTGGCCTTCTATCTTAAGTAGAGGGGGGGTTGCTCGTGGTGAGCCCCTCATCCTTGGCCTTTTTTTGTGGACTTTTATCTTAAGTAGAGGGGTTTCTCGTTGTTTTCCCCTCATCCTTGGCCTTTTTTTGTGACCTTCTATCTTAGGTAGAGGGGTTGCTCGCTGTGAGTTCCCTCGTTCAGGTGTTACACCTCGTTATATGGACACTCAAGGTGGACCCCCTTGCTTTAAATATTTTCTTGCTAACTTGGGATGTAGGATCCCCTTTAGGTGGGCTCACTCTCTCTTGGCTATTCTAGAATAACAACTGGACATAACTCTACATTAGTCCCCTCGTACAAAAATCTTTGTGTTGGGTAGACTAAAGGTTTTTGTACAAAATAATCACTTAATCTTTGAATGCCAAAGTTTTATGCCATTACATCATTAAACGTTTTGACTTGGAGTGACTGAAGGTTCCTTAGTGGTGGACTTCCTCATCCTTAGTCATTCTCTTTTATTCATCGTTTTTGGGTAGAGGGGACATTCTAGGTGAGTCCCCTCGACCTAACTCATTTTACGTTATTTCCAGTTTATGCAGTGAGGGGGATCTATTAGGGGTAGACCCTCTTGTTTCTTTGTCTGTATTTGGTAGATGGGACACTTATCTTGAACTTCATCGCTCTGGGTTTTCCTCTTTATATTTTCATTTGGCAAAGAGGTCACCCGGAATGAACTCCCTCACCATAAATTTTTTGTACCTTCAATTGTAGATGAGGGGTCACTCATGGTGGACCCCCTCACCACCAGCTGTTTTGTAACATTGCTCTTAGTCGAGGGCCACTCGTGGTGGACTCCATCACTATAAACTATTTCTTATTTTAAACTTAGCTGAGGGGGTCACATGTGGTGGACTCCCTCATTCTCAAACTATTACTTGTGTTAGTATTGGAAGAGGGGCCACTCAAAGTGGACCCCTAGCCCAAATCTTACCGTTACTGTGGTATTGGCAGAGGGGTCCCTCACAGTGGACTCCCTTGCCATCATTCACTCCTTTGATTGTGGTCTTGGTAGAGGGATCCCTCGTAGTGGGATCCATTACCAAGAATTACTTTTTACTGTGAGTCAGCTGCCCTTTACAATAGTCCCGTCGTGCAAAGTCTTTTGCATTGGGCAGACCAAAAGTCTTTTTATGCGATTATTAGTTTCTTCAATATCGAGGGGCCCTAGACCAAAAGTACACTGGTGCTATCTTTTCACCTGTGTTGTGTTGGTGTCTGTTAATCGTGACCTGCTCTATTTACTGTGAGCATTTTGTCAATTAGAACTACCCCATATTCTGTGGGGGTACATTGCATGAGATATGAGAAAATTATCATTTCTGAAGCTACCCTCTAACTATGGGGTACTTGCATACGAGGTGAGAAAGTTATTATTTCTGAAGCTACCCTTGTAACTATCATATGAGCTGAGTAAATTATTATTTTTGAAGTTTCATCTCTAACTGAGGGGTACTTGCATATAACTGAGCAAGTTAAATTTTTTAAGCTGTCCCTCTAACTGTGGGGTACTTATATATAACTGCGCAAGTTAAAATTTTGAAATTGGCCCTCTAACTATGGGGTACTTGCCTATAACTGAGCAAGTTAAAATTTTGAAATTGACCCTCTAACTGTGGTGTACTTGCATATAGGCTGGGCAAGTTAAGATTTTGAAACTGCCCCTCTAACCATGGGGTACTTTCCTATAACTGAGCAAGTTAAAATTTTAAAATTGACCCTCTAATTATGGGTTACTTGCATATAGGTTGGGCAAGTTAAAATTTTGAAGCTTCCTCTCTAACTGTGTGTACTAGCATATATGTTGGGCAAGATAAACTATTGGAGTTTCCCCTCTAACTGTGGGGTACTTGCATATAATTGTGCAAGTTAAAATTTTGAAGTTGTCCCTCTAACTGTGCGGTACTTACATATAGGTTGTGAGTGCTCCTATACCCTTGAAGACTGAGGTACTAAACTATCGTTCCTTATATTTATACTTGGCACTTGCACAATACGGTGAGATTTCCTATGCCGTTAGGGCCTGAGGTACTAAACTATTGTACCTTTGTTACTATTTTATTCATACTTGGCACTTGCTCGACTAATAAACCTGTTTCTTTGTTCTCAGGTTGATACTATGAGCGCTCTAGTGCCCTTGGAGCCTTAGGTACTAAATTTTCGTACCTTATATTTATACTTGGCACTTTCTCAAGACTGTGAGTGCTCCGGTGCCCTTGGAGCCTTAGGTACTAAACTATCGTACCTTTTATTTATACTTGGCACTTGCTTAAGACTGTGAGTTCTCCCGTGCCCTTGGAGCCTTAGGTACTATATTATCGTACCTTATATTTATACTTGGAACTAGCTCAAGACTATGATCACTCTGGTGCCCTTAGAGCCTTTAGGTACTAAATTGTCATACCTTTTATTTATACTTGACACTTGTTCAAGATTGTGAGTGCTCCGATGCCCTTGAAGCCTTTAGGTACTAAACTGTTGTACCTTTTAATTATACTTAGCACTTGCTCAAGACTGTGAGATCTTCGATGCCCTTGGATCCTTGTATTAAAATGTCATACCTTATATTTATACTTGGCACTTGCTCAGGACTGTGAGCTCTTCCATTCCCTTGGAGCCTTAGTTACTAAATTATCATACCTTATATTTATACTTGGCACTTGCTCAAGACTGTGAGCGGTTCGGTGCCCTTGGTTCCTTAGGCACTAAACTATCGTACCTTATATTTATACTTGGCACTTGCTCAAAACTGTGATGGCTCCTATGCCCTGGGAGCCCGAGGTACTAAACTGTCATACCTCGTATTTACACTTGGTACTTGCTCAAAACTATGAGCGCTCCTATTCCCTTGGAGCCTTAGGTAATAAATTGTCGTCCCTTTATTACTATTTTATTCATACTTGGCACTTGCTCGACTAGTTAACCTATTTCTTTGTTCTCAGTTTGATACTATGAGCACTCCGGTGCCCTTGGAGCCTTAGGTTCTAAACTGTCGTACCTTTTTTTACTATTTTTACCATTACTTTTTGCGTTCTCACACCTATTGCCTTATTTTATTAGGTAGAGATATACTATCAAGTAAAAAAAAATGCACGGGGAGGCATCATGGCCTATATAAAATAACTTGTCATTTTATAAGCATTAAAGTTTGCTAAGAAGGTATATTTTATACCTCATACTTTTTGTTGCTAGATCTTGCCTTTCACACTAAGTCAAAATATTCATGAAGCATGTTGGAGTAGAGTATATTTCCATAAAGTCAATTTGAGACTTGAACTTTTTATCAAGGCTTCATATATATTCTTGATAACCTGGCTGCTCGAATCCAAGCAAGCAAGAGAATAGAGTTTCCACTAGAGAAACTATGATCTTTTAGCTGGGTCAGCTCATTAAGAACAAGAGCTTCCTTTGCACGATTCTTGTATATACTAATTTATTTCTCATTCAACATCTATGTTCAAAAAGTGAGTAGAGTCTCCTCTAAGGTATCTTTGAGGGTGAATCCTTCGCCTTCACTTTCTTTGCAAGAGGGTTACTTGGCCACTAATTTTTTCAGCGCCACCTCTGGTGCAACTTCTCAATCCCGCGAGAATCGTCACTGGTACAACTATTTGCTTCTACACCGCTTTATGAAGTAGATTCACCTCGACTGTTGTTGGTGTTACCACGATTGCCCATCTAGAGGGGGCTGCTGCTGTCAATGGAACAACATAGTTGCCAAATGTAAGAGGGCAGTGAGACTTGGGTCTATGAATAACTAGAAAGGGTGAGGCATGACCCACTCCAATGGACGTTGTTTGCAAGGTTCTCAGAACTTCTAGAAAATCTTCTGATGAAACCTTCTCCTTTTGGTAAAAATGGAGCACAAGATGGAGCACCTTTCATGAAAGAAGATGAACTTTCATAACAATAATAGTAATTTCCTTAAGAAGAGCTCCTGAGAATGATGGCTGTGAGTGAGGAGTAAAATAAGAAGGCACTTAGCACTAAAGAGAGAGAAGGGAGAGAATACTAGGAAGTTCTGGTGTGATTTTAAGAGAGTAACAATACTATTGAGTTTTCTATCTTTTTTTTTTTACCTTGCCCAGGGGTCCTATCTATACTTGGGAACTAAGGCTGAGTTGGCACTTTTGGGTGACAAAATTGAAAGGGTTGGTGAGGGACAAGGTCTAAAATCTACCATTTGTCCCTACATGTGTGCAACTACCCTATCCCCTCTGACAGGGCCACCTGGTGCAAACCAAAGTCAAAAAGAAAATATGTCTTCCAATGGAGACAAAATATCTGATTTTGTAAATATCTTTTAAAACAGTAACTTGTGGTACAAACTTTGTAAAGTTGAAGGAGGAGGACTAGAGGACCTCCTCCTCTAAGACTATCAATCTTAAGGGAGGTCCTTGAGGACCCCTATCCTCTAAAATCATTTTTCTTGAGAGGGGCCTTGAGGACACCCTCTCGTGAGAAAGTCATTTTTGTAAAAGTTTATTTTCTTGTGAGTAACCCTTTGGCTTCTCACTTCACTTGTGACTAAGTGTGAGGTGTTGTGGTCTTGAGTGACTCCCGGGGTATTCCTACTAGTATTTTCTCAATCCTAAAGTGTTAAGTGGTTGAGGTTGGTCAACAAACCTTGTTCCTCAATCGCCAAGCCAAGACTCCCAAAAGATCCCAACTGGCTTATTTGAGCCCTGCCTACTCGACTAGGCTACCTGTACAAGAAAGTAAGTTATAGTACTTTTGTTCTTTTAAAGAATGACTTTTCATGATGAGGGTTTCTCATGGTAGCCACTCCCTCATCCTGGCTTATTTTCTGGAAGCTGAGGGAGAGGATCTTGAGGGTTCTGTGACCAAATGCTTTTTGGTGTTTGAGGGACCCTAGGGGTTCCTTCTCCAATATGAGTTTTTCTGCGATCGAGGGACCCTGGGGGTTCCTTCTCAATGTGAATTTCTATTGTAGAGGGACCCTAGGGGTTCCTTCTCAATATCAATTTCTTCTATAGAGGGTCCCTGAGGGTTCCTTCTCTATATGAATTTTTCTATAGAGGGACCCTGGGTATTCCTTGTTAATATGAATTTATTGCGTAGAGGGATCCTGGGGGTTCCTTCTCAATATGAATTTCTACTATAGAGGGACCCTGGGGGTTCATTCTCAATATGAATTTCTTCTTTAGAGGGACCCTGGGGGTTCTTTCACCAATATGGACTTTCTGCGATCGAGGGACCTTGGGGGTTCCTTCACCAATATGTATTTTCTGCAGCTGAGGGACCTTGGAGGTCCTTCACCAATATGAATTTTCTGCGATTGAGGGACCCTGGGGTTTCCTCAACTAATATGAATTTTGGGTGTTCCTCAATTTCATATTTTCTATAAGCTGAAGGGGGGGTCTTTGTATATAGTGGTCAAACTTGAAACACCCTTCTACAAGTCCCCCAAGCATAACATATAGGGTCTTTAAATCTTCTACAGAATACGACACAATCTAGCACCATTCACAGGATGTAGTATTCCCTTGGTATCCACCGGTCAACCTCAGAATACACTATCCTATCTTCTTTAGTTGTAGTGCCTTATCTCCAAAAATTAACAATAGAGTATAAATATATAAGGGTTTGATGTCAGTGTATGGAAACTTGGGTTTGAATAAACTCAACAAATCATATTTTGATATATGATTTGGAAAAGAAAATTATTTTTCTAAAACATAATGATGAGAACTTTTTATTCAGGTATTGGGAATTTGTTTTCCTAATAGTCTTAAGAAAAACTCATAAAAAAAGGTTCATATAGAAAATCATGAATTTTGAGGCGGCGATCTCGTTCGAACGAAAATGGCATCTCGTTCGAACAAAAATAGCAGTTTCATTACAACGATATCAAGTCTCATTCGAACGACAACCCATTCTCGTTCGATAAACCTTATAAAGACCTTCCAACAACATTGGTTCTTTTAAACAAAGGATTGTCATTCGATGGTCGTTCAAATCTCGTTCCAATGAAAATGGACTTTTGTTCTAACGAGACAATCTTTGATAACGAGATTAGAAATAAAAAAATATTTTTAAAATCTGTTTGACAAAATGCAGCGATTTAAAAAAAAAATCCCAAAATATAAATTCGTATGAGAAATAAAAACCACAAGTCATATACCTCCATTTAGTGTTAATGAAAAATCCTACGGCTTGATACTCGAAAATGATGCTCAACCACTAACATATATTCGAATGATCGTGGAGGCAATAAAGATGTAGTGTTTGGTTTGAAACTACGGTTTGTAATGGGATACGCCAAAATACAAAAATGCCTAAGCTATGAGGAATTATAAAATCTCACTCTTATAAATATACCTCTTTGGCTGTTCTGATACAAACAAAAAATGAAAACCAAATTATAATAAAACCCCAAGACAATGTATCCTAATGTCCTCCCAAACCTAGGAAACGAAACGACATTTGCAATTTTGTCTTCAACTGAAATTGTTCTACCCTTGGGCAAATTTTTCTTCATCTTTTGTAGTCCACGAAATCATCATCAAAGCGAAGGAGACTTGCACACATAAAATAAAATAAATTCTGACACGTACGAGTTTTAAAGGAAAATAAAACTCCTTGTCAATCCGTTCTCCCCCTTTTTGTTCTTAATAGACAAAGGGTTAGAATCTAAACATGAATAATAAGTATCACATGAAGAAGCAAATATATCACAACAAATATAATCAATAAAGCACATGCGATGAATATCCAAAACGAACAATGTGTTCTCCCACAGTCAAATAACTATTTTTGAATTTTTATAAATTTTCAAGTATACGATATAAAAGTACATATATATATATATATATATATACGATATAAAAAGTATATATAGGTACAAAAACACATAGTCACCATGGAATAACACTAAAATACCCGAATCGTAAAAATAGAATGTAACTGTATGAACATTTTTCATAGGTAAAATTATCATGAACATTCGTAATATAGGTGCACGAAGTCATGAGATACTTCTAAAGAAAGAAATCAATTTCAACCTTAAGTGTGAAGATGTTGTACTCAAATGAAATAGACTCGACTTATGCAACATGTCATGAATTTTAATGATTCTCAAATCAATAATGCGAAAATATTTAATGCTTTTCAAGAGAGTCTGTTGTGCAAACCCATTGGTCTTTTACTTTATAACACCCTCAATATCTCGCATATATATCAATTCACTATCAAATGTTTTAAACATATCATAATGCTCATATGTAAAGAAGCATCAATGAATATAAAATAAATGGCCTTTGCATTCTTGTTTTTGTGTGCCATTAATCTTTTTAGGCTCTTTTTGCAAATGGTGGATTTTAACACACAGAAAATTTTTCTCTTTCGTAGAACTTTTCAATTGCTAACTTATATCAATATTTCCTGGGAAACAAAATCTGGGCAATGGTTTATACAAGAACAACTTATCTCTTTTTACATTTGGTTCATTATTAAGCAGGATTGAGATAAGAACACCCTATTTGAGACATGATAAGAAAGTACAATGTTCAAAAAGTCTGCGTAAGAGTGCAATAAAGGTGAAAAGGAGTCTAACATGTAGAAAGTAATCATCAATGATCAAGGAAATATTATCCACACATTATTAAGCACTCTAACGAAATAAGGCCATGTCTCAAAACACAATGAAAAAGTCACATGAATGTATGGAATATAGGGGTGATCCAAATATCTTAAATGCTCATCCATATATGGTAAAAAACGAAAATAAAAAACTTTTTGGCTTTTTTCAAAAATTTTATCAAAAATAAAATCTTTTTCAATTTTAAAACTTTTTTCCTTAAAAAACAAAATTATTTTCAGATATTGTTTCAATTTCTCATAAAAACCAAAATCTTTTTGGAAAATTTCAAAATATATCAAAAAGACAAAAAAAATTAATAGTATAAAAACACAATCTAGTAACAGGGAAAAAGATATGAATATTGTTGATACCAAAAATTATCTATTTGCATGGACCAATCAAGAATAGACACTTGCCTCCTTACGTGGAAATAATCCTAGTCAACAACCACTCAATCAACTCCAAAGATAGTTGCTCGGTAGGCATGCTAACTAACATGAAGAATGCAGACCATCGAAGTAAATGAACAAGCTCCACTTGAAGGAAACAATGAAGGGTACTTCCACACGTGGTCTTGACAATCAACCATCACATTCATTATGTACGGGCGTAAATGCTTAAATATATAAAGGAATTCCAACCCTTTATCTTCGGATCACTATAAATACATTGTATTCCTTTCGCAAAAGGCAAGAAACAAATTGGATTTTAGGATATTCTTCTTAACACGCATACCTGGCTTTCTGTATTCCATCAAATCAATACAATAACAATGGATGTAGGATTTCTTATACATGGGAACCACTTACAAAAATCTTTGTCTTTACTTTATTATGTCATTACATTTTATATTTTATCTATGATTAGGTATTCCACCGCCTTTTAGGCATAGATGATATAGCTATTCCAGATCTTCATGAGATATATCTTATCATCCAAGGGTATTCTTATCACTCAGATCCACTTCATACTATGATGGACATTATCTTTCTCCTAAAAATCAGGCATATTGGAAAGGTTTATCAGGGCTTCACCTTTTGACCATTTGGGACCCCGAGTAAATAAAAATCCTCCCAGAGAGTTATCTAGAACTAATCAACACCTAGTCAAGAACCGTTCAGCCTCAATCAGGTCTATATCAAGTGTCCGACGATGTGTTCATGCCTAGCAGACTTCTTAAGAAGAGAGATCAGCGTGAACACATGGTTGGGATAGCCAAGCTGTGTTACACAAGTTTGACGCTGGAAATCCATCATGTAAAGGATCGATCCCGTGATTAGAAGATCGATTAAGAGAAATGGAAAAGGCAAAGAATCCATTACAGAGGAATTTCGTCAAAGGATCTCCTTTCATTCAGGAAATTATTGATTCCCTAACTCCATCCAAATTTAAAACCCCAGTAGTTACCCCAAAATTTGATTATAAAACCAAGAAAATTTACACAATGAGATATACCAAGCTGCAACTGACATATATTAAGTTCTTGATGAGATGAGATGTAAAGCTTTTTCTAGCACCATTCCTATTTCACCCCAAATATGGTACAATAACTTGCCCCGAGGATAAATTTCCACCTTCAACCAGCTCACCGAGCTTTTCATCAAGAACTGCTATTTCAGTGCCAAGCCAGTGAAGAGATAAGCCCATCTCTTGAGTGTCAGGCAGCGAGTAGGGGAAACCATAAGAAAATACATCACTCATTTTAACAACTAGAAACCGAAAGTGGTTGACTATGAGTAGAAAAAATCCATCAACACTCTAATGAGTGAATTGCTTCGAGAAAAGCTATACTATGCTCTGGCTAAAGATCCTTCTAAAATCATGACTGAGCTCATGGATAAGGAAGGTAAGATTATGAACACCGAGGAAACAATGGATGATCGATTGTGGTCGATCGATCGACTTATGAATGTCGATCGATCGATTAAACAGGTCTGTTACGGGCTGCTTCGTTTTGCAGTTACAGTTTCGTCCCAAATCACCATTTTTAAGCATGAAACTTCAAGATAAGGTTACTATAACGTTATACTAACATCCTACATCAGTAATAACATTCTAAATCCCATAATTCATCATTTAAAGGCTTACTTTGGATTAAAATTACATCAAAATAATTCCCAGATTTCTTCCATTCAAGAACATCATTAAGTTTCTTCTAATTCTACCTTTTGATCATCAAGGTTCATTTTTCAACATATAAATTCGTCCAGAATATACTACATGCAATTCCTACATAATTCATGTCTTTTAACTTTCAATTCATGGGTCTAATTTATCTCCAAAAGTCAATTTCGAAAATTCCTACACATGGATACATATCTTGAATTAAAAGAGTTTAAATCACTTGCCTCAATTATCTCAGAATTTGGTGTAGAATCTTTGATAGTCAAGTTGTTCCTTCTCTCACTTTTCTGCAGAATTCTTCCCTCTCTTTCTCTTTCAAGTTCTTCTCAAGGTTTCCTTCTCTCTCTCTCTCTCAAGGTTGAAGATAATGGAGAATGGAGGTGTGTAATGGTTTGTGGAAGTTGAAATGCTATATCAACTTCTCCCGTAGCCCATCATGACATATAGTGGGGTTAGTGGTTTAAGTGGGTTGAGAAATAGTCAGATTTTTAATTTCTATTTTCGTCACTAATTAATTCCCAAAAATGCAAATTACCAAAATACCCTTTTTGATGTCGGTATGGCCCACAAGTACCCCGGGACCCAAACTAAACTTCCGGCTAGTGTTTTCTGACTATCTCGACCCTTCCGGACGCGTTGGCACACTCAAAACGACCATACGGTTAATGGAACTAAAATTCACTTTTTAATTTAATAACAATATACCATGACGTGGCGGTCACACGCGTCAAGTAAAATTCCCAAATTGCCGTATATAAATCTCACGACAATTTCAGTAATACCAATAATCATATAATGCCAAGTATACACATTATAATAAAATACTACCTTGATCGGCTCTACATTGGAACCAATCCTTATGCAATAATGGATTGCATGACAATGGAGGAATGTGTTTTCTTTGATTCATGAGGATATGCCTAAGATTAATCCTAACTTCCTCTGTCATGAGCTCAACGTGAATGCGGATGCCAAACCAATTAAGCAGAGGAGTAGGGTGTTCAGTCTAGAGAAAAACCAAGATATACAAGAAGAGGTGGACAACATACAAAAGGCACAATTCATTACAAATATTAATATCCGACATGGTTGGCTAATGTGGTGATGGTCAAAAAGAAAAATGCTAAGTGGAAAATGTGTGTAGATTTTACCGACTTGGATAAGGCTTGCCCAAAAGACCATTTTCCTCTGCCTAGAATTGATCAGTTGGTGGATGCTACATCAGGACATGAGTTGTTAAGCTTTATGGATGCTTATTATGGCTATAACCAGATCAAAATGAAACCCAAAGACATGTAAAACACCTTTTTCATCACCAACTGAGGTACTTATTGCACAACGTAATGCCCTTCGGGCTTAAAAACAGTGGAGCAACGTACCAGAGGTTTGTTAACAAGGTGTTTGAGGAGAAAATTGGGAAAAATATGGATGTTTTGTAGATGATATGTTGAATAAAACAAGAAGGCCTCATATCACATCAAAGACCTCAGTCAGACGTTTGATTTGTTAGAAAAGCATTAGATGAAGTTAAATCCGACCAATTGTGTGTTTAGTGCGTATGAGTGAATGTTCCTCGGCTTTATCATAAACCAAAGGGGAATTGAAGCTAATCCTACCAAAATCAACGCCCTGATAGAAATGCAATCGCCGACCTGTAAGAAGGATGTTCAGAAACTTACTGGTAGAGTAGCAGTTGCCGATTTGTTTCTCGAGAAACAGATAGGTGTTTGCCATTTTTCAAGGTGCTTAAAGAGAACTTTAAGTGGAATGTAGAATGTGAAGAAGCATTACAAAAATTAAAAAAGTATGTGGGATCACCTCTATTGTTATCTCGACGAGTTTTGGGAGAGAGATTGTACTTGTACTTAGTTATTTTAGAGTCTATAGTTAGCTCGACACTAGTTCGTCTGGAAAATGGAATCCAAAAACCAATTTACTACACCATCAAAGTATTATGAGGAGTTCAAATCGGGTATCCATGCTTGGAAAACTGTCCTTAGAACTCATTAAAGCCTCCAGGCATATGAAGCCTTATTTCCAAGAACAAACCATAGTTGTATGTACAGATTTACCTCGTCGACAAGCACTCCACAAACCTAAAAAGTCAAGAAAATTAATGTATTGGGCAGTAGAGTTGGGGGTGTATGATATCATCTATGAACCAAGGTCATCTTTAAAGGCAATATTTAGAGGATTTCATTACAGAGTTCACCTATCTGAAGGTTACTGACCAACAAAACTTACCTGCCGAGTAGACTTCTTTGAAAGAGAGGACATCTCAAAAGCAAGCTAAAGTCGTAGTCGACCAATGTGAATCATCCAGAACTCAAGAAATGGTTTAAAAATATGCAGAGGAGAGAAATAAAATATTCCTCCATGTAATCCTGGCTGAGGAAATCTTTAATGATGATATTCGATTGTGGAACTTATATATGGATTAATCCTCACGCACAACTGGAACTGGAGCGGGTATTATTCTTAATAATCCTGATGATATTGATATTGAATATTCCATGAGATTTCAATTCAAGGCATCAAACAATGAATCTAAATATGAAGCTTTGATGGTTTGACTCGATTTAGCCAATTCATTCGGTGCTGAGCAAGTAGTGGGGCATAGTGATTAACAATTGGTTGTTAACTAAGTGATTCATCTATATGGAGTCAAGGGAGAGTTGATGATTAGATATTTGAACAAGGACATGGAAGCCATTTTTAAATTTTTTAGGTGTGCAAATGAACATGATACCAATAATAACTAACGCCCGAGCGGATGCACTAGCTCGGCTAGCTTCAGCAATAAGAATTAAACTCCTGCGAAGCATTCCAGTTGAAATCTTGGCCAAAAAGAGCATAAACGAGGATCTAATGGTTAGTTTCATCACTATATATTTGGGAGCTTCTTGTATGGATCCAATAAGGGCTTACATTGAAGATTTAATCCTATCACCTGATCCTAAAGAAGTAAAAAATCTTCGATATACTATGATGCCAGGTATGTGTTGGACATAGGAGTTTTATACAGAAGGGGACTAACTATACCCTTATTATGTTGTGTTCATCCGTTGTAGGAGGAAGATTTAATTAAGGATGTGCATAAAGGTTCTTGTGGAGCTCATTCAACTGGTCGATCATTGCTCCAAAGAATCAACACAAGGATACAATTGACCGACTATGAGGGTAGATTGTAAGGCCTTTACAAGAAAGTGTGATAAGTGCCAGAGGTTCTCTGTAATTCACAAAGAACTCTACTCTGATCTAGATCCCATTACCTCACCTTGACAATTCTCTATTTGGGGAATTGACCCTGTCGGCCCACTACCGACCACCAAAGGCAGGTTCAAGTACTTGGTAGTTATTGTCGATTACTTCACCAAATGGGTAGAGGAAGAGTCGTTGATAGAAATGCCTTATGAGAAGGCGTACCAATTAATTTGGAAAATAATCATATATAGGTATGGCATGCCCTATGCCTTCATTATAAACAATGGAATCCATTTTGACAACGATGAATTTGAAGCATACTGCGTCTAGTCCAAGATCCACAAACTCCATTCTGCACCAGGTCATCCATAAAGCAACAGTTAGACGGAAGTAACAAACTAAATCTTTCTTAATGGACTGAACAAAAGACTTAATGCTTCTAAGGGAAACTGGATCAATGAATTACATTATGTTCTCACGGCTTACAGAATAACGCCGAGAATAATAATTGGAAAAACACCTTATATGCTTGCATTTGGGACATAAGGCACGGTACCAGCCAAAATAGTCCTACCAACTCACAAGGTGCTAAATTTTTATTCTCTAACAAATAACTTTATGAGATGACTTGATTTTGACGTGTTAGAGGAAGTTCGAGAAGATGATGTTCTAAAAAATGTTGTGTACCAACACAGGACTGCTTGCTTCAATCAAAGGGTCAAGTTGACCAACTTAAAAAAAGGCGACTATATCCTTTAGAAGGTCATATAGAAGCACAACAAGATTGAGGCCAATTAGCATGGCCCATACTGTATTTTTGCAATCATCCGGCCAAAGACTTATCGACTGAGACACTTTCTTTGGAGGAGTTCAAGAACCCATGGAATACCGAGCACCTTCAAAAATATTATCAGTGATTAAAGGGATAGATATATTGTACTTCTTTTTACTTTATGTTTAGCACAACTATTTTTCACGTTCAATAAAATCTTGATTTCAGTTACTTTAAAATTTTTGAATTTTTTTCGGAGTATGACGATATGCATCCCCTAGAAATAATAAATAAAATGTCTCTTGGTCTTCAGCTCTTGCCGATCCACAACACATACTTAATCAGGTTGAACTTATTTGTCGATTACTAGATCATACTTAACCAGGTTAAGCTTATCAAATTCAAGATGCACTAACAGCTAAAGGTACGGTCATATCTCGCCCAAGTTATCACTTCATGTATGACTTTGTATGTATAAGTCACGAACAAGAAGTTATCACTTCCTGTATGACTTTGTATTAACAAGTCATGAACAAGAAGTACTACCGTACTAAGTTAAATATAAGAATACACTCCTAACTAACACACTTGGTCATCATTAATAATTTACTTTATGTATGACTTCGTCTTTGACAAGTCAAGAACAAGAAGTCTGTAAAACTTCGTATACAACTTACACAGTTAAAAATAAGTTTAATCCTATTTCGTTAAATGTAGGAAGCCACGTATACATTCCTAATCATTGGAATACACACATATATTCCTTATACACTTGTTCGCCGCTAATAACTAATGCTAAACTTGGATCGATAAAACCATTTATATTTTCATCTAAGTGCATTAGTAGAATCTATAGCCATACAATCACAGTTTAATAATTCATTATTAAACGACAACTTAGTTGATTGATTGATTAAATAAATCAAAAGTTGAAAACATAAAATCAAAAGCATGAATTTTTATTCAAATTTAATTTACATTCAAAATCAAATGAATACAAAATACAGGAAAATTATTCAGCTGGACATTTTCCTTGAGCTTTAGAAGTTTGCTACACTCTCTCCATACCAGTAGCAGGATCATCTAGAGTCAAAAGAGAATTGATAAAGTTGAAATCCTTTAACACTTGCCTATTTCTACTTCTCACACTGTCAATCAGATGAGGGGGATGAATGATTTTATGAACATCATGCAACTCATAATCTCTGGGTACTTTGTGATTAAGCACCCGGGAATAGTATCAGGAGGAATCCATGTTATGTCCAGAATGAAGGGGGATTGTCACAATCCAACAGACTAGGATCATTCCACTACCATAATTCATTGTCTCGATTATATTTTAGCAAGGTTAGACAGTTGGTCCATCCACATTTATAACCTTCATAATGGCTCCAAACAAGATGATTGTCAACATGGATAAGGGACTCATTATAGCCTTCCATCCACACTTCCCTGGATTGCTTGTGAAATTGAAAGGTTAGCCATTCAACATGATGTTAAAGTTTCTTCAAACATCACTCTTCACTTTCAACTAAACAGCTTGGTCAGCGATGGCTTTATGCTTAGCTTCAAGCTTTATGGACAACTCAGTAATGGCTCGATCCTTTGCCTTTAATTGGACTTCCAAGTCAGCTAATATTTTGCTAGTTCTTACCTCATCTACAATTGGTCAGACAACTCTTTATTGCCTTGAAGTTTGCCTATGTTTGTTTTTTTATAGTGTTTCAAGTTCTTCTACTAGTCTCTCATTTTTGGCCTCCAAGAAGGAATCATCTACATTAGCACTACTAGCAGATGACTTCTTCAAGCTATCCAACTCATTTATGAGCTTATTGTTCACCTCTTCTAAAAGTTTGGCTATCTCCCTAGCGTCATTTATTTCTCGATTCAAAAGGAGCTATTTTCTTTTATACATAAAGGTATACTGTTCAAGCTTCTTCTTAAATCCCCAACCTTCACATAAGGCTTTGTACTTTGTTTCGTAGTCAACATAGAGTGAAACAAAAGTAAACTTGTAGGCTTCTTGTAGATCTTAAATCATCTCATAGTAGGCAACGTTATTTGCCACTACCCTATCCAGTAAGTAATGAATGTGGATGTAAGACTCCTTAACTTGTTCAAAATCATCTGGGCCAAGCAGGCCGACCAAGTCTTATTCGGACAAAGGAACATAGACAGCTTCCAACAAATTTTTACTCCGCGTGAGAAAGTCAAATTTGGCATAAACAATAGCTTATTTCTTGGCATCAAACTAAAAATTGCAAAGGTAAGAATACAAGTGTAATAACTGGGCAAACATAACATAGAGAGTGTAATTTCTTGAAGACAAATCAACCAAGCAAGAAGGCATAAGTAAGAAAAAATGCAACATATTTGGCCAAAAAGACATATTTTCATTAATAAGCAGAAGGTGCTACATAATGGTGCCATTACAAGGCAAATGAATAACAAGAAAAACAAAGGAGTTAAACTTTCTCCTTGTCCTAAACATTTTTTCTAGAGGGTTGGTCGACAAAAGGGGATACTTTCTCAATGGGCTTCAAATTAGACCCAATAGGCTGAATAGAGGATTCCCCAGATCCTTCCTCCTCATAAAAATCTTCCTCCAAGTTTGTAGGAGTGCCTGGATCAAGCCTCAAGAACAATTCAGAGTCCTCTATAGTGCCGACATTCTTGAGGTCCTCTGACCATCCATGGTTAAAGGATTTCTTCCTGACAAACTCAATCTGAGTGGAGGAAGCTAGAAAAGTTTTATTCCAGACTTTATTAAAAGAGTCCTCTTTTATTTTATTATTCCTAGCCTTCTCTACAAGCAACTCAAATATTAGACTGGCAGCTTTCTCCTCGACAGACTTCAGGAGAGCTTGTTTCTCTACCAATTTATCCATGGCCACCTTGGCCCTAGTATTAGCAGCTATCAAACTGGTCTCAGCAGTCACCAATTTTCCCTTAGCAACGGAGGCTCTATTATTGTCTTTAGTCAGTCCCGCCTCCCAATATTTTTACTTAGACTCTAAAAATTGCTTTGAAGTCTCCACAGATTTCTCGGACCCTCAAGGGACTCGTCAACATCTCCTCCCGAAGAACGAATTTCATCATCCTTCTCCAACATTTGATTGAAATTCACCAAAACCTGCATGAAGGACAACATCATATTACAAGGAATACAAGGAGAAAATATGACATTAAAAGCAAGTAGTGGAGTGCAAAGAGTTACCATAGCCAAACTTTGGCAAGCATTTTCTCCCAACTTCAATCGTGGTAGAGCGACAAGATTTTCTCTATCAGCAGAGCAAGTACCAGGCTTGATTAATTTCCTGTCCACACCAGGATGAATAAGAACTGAAAATGACCTTGGAACAGTAAAATCCTTTTGAATTTTCTCGACTAACTCCTGGTTGGAAATATTTTTCTCAACCTACTTCTCAGACATACCTTTTCTTATCCTCTTAAATTGAGGAGCTGCAGTATCGACTTCCTTAGTAATGATGACCTGAGGAACTTTCTCTTTCTCAATAACTTTTTATGTTTTTTCTAGATTCTTGGGATCAACACCCTTGTTAGTCTTCTCGGTAGCTCTCTTGCCAATTGGAGACAAAGTTCCAATCATCCAATCAGGGACTTTTATCTTTCTCATAATTTCAAGTTGAGAGGAAGGGATAGTAGAAATGTCCAAGGACTCTAAAGAAGATGAAATCCCAAAGTCCTCATCACTAGTAGATTCCTCATCTAAAGAAGTAGGGATTGGTTCCTCTTCAAGATGTATAGTGGCTTGAGCAGCAACAGTGGTAGTCCTAGCAACAAAGGAGGTGATTGAACTCCTTTATTGCAACATGAAAGAGGCATATCTTGGGTGTTCCTCACCAATTCTCTAGTGAATGCCCCACAAGAATTTCAATTCACGAATGTTAACGTCCTCTTCTTTGGGACACTTCTTCTTACTCCCAACTGAGCAAAATAGAACGGGAAAATATTAATCAACATATAATCAAACAGTTGGTTAGGAGTAAGAAGATACAATAATTAAATTCAATAACCTATGACATGCCCTACTTGGGGGCACATGGGCCCATAATAAACCTCTCCTCCTTGAAGAGGATCATGTATCCTATTCTTCCCAATAACTCCATAGTTAAAATAGTCTTTATTGGAGTTTAGAAAATTGACAACCAAGGCTCTATTGGCAAACCTAGTATTCATGTAGTATTTACTATCACTAATAACCCATTTGTAACAAAACATTAACTTAGGATTGCCTATGTGGGTTCCATATATATGATTGAGCTTATGTATCCCATTTACCACTCTCTAAGTAATGGGGGCTACGCTAGCAGGAATGACATCAAAATACTGACAAAACTCTAGACAAAAGCGATTGTGGGGGGGGGGGGGGGGGAGAAGTGAAATCACATTCATCTATGAACAAGGAGGGAATCCAGTGTCCCACTGGTAATGACAACACCTCAACGGGGGGTAGATTCATTTCTAACTCTACCCAATAAGTAATATTCCTTTCTCGCCTAAATTCATCTAGAGAATCCCCGTGAACTATGTAAATTATGATTACAGTAAAAAAAGAAAGAAAACAAAAAGAAAGAGAATAAGAGAGATTACAGAAAAAATGGACACAAAAGAAAAGGTAGGACATAAAGATCTCTCAAAGATAGAGAACTTGGATAAGAAGAAGAGTTTGAAAACTTGAAAAGTTGTGGTATAAAAACTGACAAAATTCTTGTTTCTTATAGCGTACTTAGAAAACTGTGCAAGAAATGATTACATGCATCGACGATTGACATTCTAATGGCTTCACATCATTAAAAGGACAAAAATACCAGTATACCCTTTGGCGGGTCGCAAATTTTCAAACTATTTACAAAAATGCCTCCACGAGATCAAGATGTGGAAATTTTTCACAAGTTCCACACGTCAGCCCACACTGACGAACTCTGAATAAAATATACTCCATATTTATAATAGAAATATAAAAAATGAAGTATTGGGGGATTCTTTTGATACCAAAAATTATCTATGTATGTGGGCCAATCAAGAATAGACACTTGTCTCCTTACGTGGAAATAATCCTAGTCAACAACCACTCAATTAGCCCTCAAGATAGTTTCTCAGCAGGCATGCCGACCAACATGAAGAATGCAGACCATAAAAGTAAATGAACAGGCACCACTTGAAGGAAACAAACAAGGGTCCTTCCACAGATGGTCTAGACAATCAACTATCACATTCAATATGTATGGGTGTAAATTCTTAAATATATAAAGGCATTCCAAATATTGATCTCTAGATCACTATAAATACATTGTATTCCTTTCACAAAAAGCAAGAAATATATTAGATTCTTGGAATTCATCTTAACAAGATTACTTAACTTTTTGTAATCAATCAGATCGATACAATAACAATGGACATAGTCTTTCTTTGACAGCCGAACCACTTTAAAAACTCTTTGTCTTTTACTTTATCATTTCATTACAATTTATATTTTATCTGTGATTAGAAAATTGGATCATGTCCATTTTTTGACATCAACAAATATGATAATCACCCTATTCTAGAAACAAGTCTTGACCTCAATCATTAGGTGTGGAGGAGTTCTGAAAAGGAGCCGACATCCGGCGAAATTCCTCCATTAAATATTATAAAGTCCGAAATAAATACTCTACCTGCTCTCGAAAACTGTCAAAATCTCTATGGTGATGTGCGGGAGAATGTGGAGCAACGTTTGTGGGAGTGCGTGTGGGAACATGTGTAGAAACTCGTGTGGAAGCATGTTGGGGAATATGTGTGTAAGAAACTTTCGTGTGGGAGCATACTCGGGACCGAGGATCATCTTTTCAACCTTCTTAGATGTGTCCTCTAATGTGACTTTAACATCTTAGGCACGTTCAAAATCAATCTCAAGGGGGGATACATGGGCTTCATGTTTCTCACGAGTCTCCAATTAAGCTTAAAGATCTCTCGTAAGACTAGTATTAGAGTTGGACAAGTTGGTCTTATCTTTACCAATAAAAATCAACTACTCGCACAAATAAACTTTCATGTTCTTGAGTTGACTCGACGATTCCCACAGTCTCTCAAAACATTCACTTCCCACTCTACATATAACACCCTAAGAGACAAATATTTATTATGTTTTTTCTTTTTTAAAGTCTTAGTGTAAAGTTCACGAAAGGCTTTTTGGATTCCACCTTCTCCCTCGCTCAAATTCTCTTTCACACTCTCACTTTCTCCGAAATACTTCGAAACATCGTCGAGGCTCTCACGTTTAGAAATGTCTTCACGTGTGTGGGAAAAACTATAAGTACTCATGTGACTTACCATGAACATGCATAAATTAGGTTCATGTGGTGATTCATTCCTAGAATCCACCGACTCGATGTCACTATCTCTAAGAGTGGCTTTATGTGTAACTTTCACTTTGACTTGTCTCTTTAGCCAAGGGACACACTCATGGGCTTTATTTCCATTGTATTCACACTCATAGAATCTCACCTTATCTGTTTCACAAACATTCTTTCCCTCATTACCATTTTTATTTTTCTGAAAAATCTTTCCTTTGGAATAAATATCTTTGTTACATTTGAGATTTTTTTTGTAAAAAGGGGTAAATCATTCATCTCAAAATCAAATTCAGACTCAGAACCACAAGAGTTTTCTTTCTTCTTTCTGGACTAGGACTTCAAATCAATACATATCTCCTTTTTCTTAATATTTTTGGGAAACATATCTATTTCATTAGTTTGAAGGTCTCATACGAGTTCTTCTAACCTACGAGTATCTAATATTTTTAACGAATTCAGGACTATGACTTAGGAATAAAACTGATTGGCAGGGATCTTAAAATATTTTTAAATACACGCATCTCAGGAATTTTATCACCTCAATTAAAACTAGAGTTCAAAATATTAGACAATAGTGCATAAAATTCATCAAAAAACTCAGGGGTAATGTCTCTAGAAATAGCATGTCATGATGCTACAGAACTCGTCAAGGGTGACGACTCTAGAAATAACACTTAAAACTCTTGAGTCAAATTGACTCCATTTTAGTTCCTTCTTCTAAGAGGTGACAATTTTAGGACCTATGACATCGTCATTGGTCACAGTGGGTGGTGTCCACCTTATTTCACAAACAAACTAGACGCGCTCATCAATAGCTTTCAAAGCCGAGATCATTCGAACTTTCCAATATGCATTATTAGAACCATCGAAAACTAGTAGCCTATTATAAAAATTATCCATAAAACTAAAATTCCTAATGGATCACACAAAAAATTAGTGTAACCACCTCTGATACCAATTTGAAAAAACAAATGGGGTTTTCTACAGATTTAATGGTATCTTAGGCTATGCACACAGAAACACAAATTTTACCAAATTTTATCTTGATTATCAATTTGGTGTGACTGCAATCAAGTGTCTAATTTAAATTATACCAAGTATTATAGAGTTTATAATACTTGGTATAATTTGGGCAAAACCTAGTATTCAACACTTTATAGAGTTTGACAAACACAATCCACTTACAAACTACTTATCTCCACTAAGTATAACCCGTAGGGTATTCATATCTTCTATAGAATCCGACATAACCCAGCACCGTCCATAGGAAGCGACATTCCTTGTGTATCCACCGATCAGCCTCAGGATGCACGATCCTATCTTCTTAAGCCATTGAGCCTTGGCACCACAAATCAGCAGTAGATTAGAACTCTACAAGGGCTTGATGCAAGTGTATGGAAACTTGAGTTCGAATAAACTCAATAAATCATATATGGGACGTATCAATTGGAAAGAAAAGTGTTTCTGTCAAACATAAAGATGAGAACATTTAGAAAGCAGGTTTGGAATTAGTTCAGATATTTGGAATTATTTTTTTCCAAAAATCTTAAGAAAAACTAATCAAAGCAGGTTTTTATAAAAAAATCATGAATTTCGGGACCACGAACGAAAATGGCATCTCGTTTGAACGAAAACATAAATTTCCTTCTAATGATATCATGTCTCATTCGAACAACAACCCATTCTTGTTCGATTAACCTTCTAACAAACTTCCAATGACATTGGTTCTATTAAATAGATGATTGTCATTCGATTTCCTTCGATGGACATTCGAAGATCATTCCAACAGAAATGGAATTCCATTCTAATGAGATCGAATCTCGTTGAAACGATATTAAAAATAAAAAATAGTTTTTAAATTCCATTTTAACAAAATGCCTCGGTTTAAAAAAAAATAAACATCCCAGAATATAATTCGTATGAGAAGTAAGAAATAAGAACCACAAGTCATATACCTCCACAAAGTGTTGGTGACAAATCCAATGGCTTAAAATGTGGAAACCATGTTTGGCCACTAACATATCTTCGAATGATCATGGATGCAATGTAGATGTAGTGTTCTATCTTAAACTCCGATTTGTAATGAGATATGCCAAAATACAAAAATACCTAAGCTATGAGGAATTATAAAATCTTGCTCTTACAAAGGGTATTTGGTCAAAATATTATTTGACGATTAAGACTAATTAAGAAATAAGGATTTTTACTAGAGTTGTAATGGTGTTTCAAATTTGGTGGTTATATCAAAGAGATTTAGAAAGTGGGGCTCAAGTCAAATAAGGCATTATTGAGTGGGATTTAAGTAAAAAAGTCTTAAAATTAATGGATTTTTTAGGAAGCTCAATGAATAATCCTCTTTACATAACAGATTTTCTCAATTTTCTTTATCAAAACAGTTTTTTCAATACATCTTAGTCATATATGTACTAAATATTCACTATGTGTTTTCAAATAGGACATATTGGAGAAAAATATTTTTTTTCAAGGGACCTAATGGACCCAAAATAAATCGTATGACCTATTAACAACATACTTAGTAAACGAGACTAATTGGTTCAATCCCATTTTTTATCCGAATTTTTTTATTTAGGATGTGTGAGAAAAAAGTGGGACTCACGAAAGTTTAAAACCCAACAATGTAATAAGATATGTGAAATATGGTTAACTTTAAAATTATAAAAAATACAATGAACACAATGACTTTGGTACTTTAAAGTGGTGATTATGAAAATGGACCATATTAATTAACAATGTTTAATTAATTGACAGCCAAACCCAACTCCCTTGTGACCTTACTTTCTCCCTGTGAGAAGTGGTGGGGATACTATTTCATTTACGGAGCCAAATACATTATTGATTTTTGTAACTAAAAAAGATGATAAAAATATGACTAGTCACTGAGCTTAATACATAAGCATTGAACTCTATTACTAATCTCCCATCGTGATAAAATATTTCTGATAACTCTACGGGGAATATTGTATATTCTTATTATCGAATATTAAGATTTAGTATTGTACAACATTCAAAAGTTATTTTACATTTGAAGTTGGGTTTATCCTCCATGGTTCTAAAGATATGGAACATTGTTTAAGCTTTATCATTATAATGATTTGAAGCTTTGATGATCGATTATCTTCACGAATGTACTCAATTAGATCTCATTTTATGCTCCACGACTGTAACATGGTGTTGATCACACCAGCAATGATCAAGATAATGACGTTTCTCAAGTTGAATCATGGGACATTGACACAGGCATGAGACGCCAAACCACGTAAAAATCATTATGAGAGTGCGTATTACGTATCGGAATGGTGAGCCACCAAAAATTATAATCACACCTAAAAGTCTATGTCATAATATCTACCAATTTTTAATCACCTAACTCATATTTCAATCTTGTTTAAGCTTGTGAGTGATAAAATATGCTAAAAAAGTAAATAGAGATGGAACATATTATGTACGAGGAAAAAAACTCACTAACAGGAAAAAACTTGGGCCAATGCAACAGTCTTACAAAATACTTTGAAGACTTATAGAAGGGACTAACTAATAACACTCCTTCAACTCTAACTAACACCTCACACATTATCCACCA
Source organism: Sambucus nigra (assembly GCA_949130495.1). Classification (NCBI taxonomy): domain Eukaryota; kingdom Viridiplantae; phylum Streptophyta; class Magnoliopsida; order Dipsacales; family Adoxaceae; genus Sambucus; species Sambucus nigra. The sequence goes on from OX422223.1 coordinate 400,680,097, forward strand.
ATCTATAGCAAGCCGAAGATCTTTATAAACCATAGAAACACTTAAAATCTCTTATGTATTGACAAACATCAACAATATTTCACAAACCTTCTTAGTTAAGCTTTAGAGTTCAAAAATGTTTGGAACTCGAAAAAGAGCCACGAAGATCACAATAATCTTGTTTGGGAGAAACCTAAAGTGTACGAAACTATGGGATTTTACAAAAGTAAAGGCTTTTGGTAAAATCTCTATCTTCTTTAATATTATTAAACCTTAAGAAAGAGAGGTGATCAAGTGTAATGATAATAATAAGAAAAAGATGAAATTGATTTATATATTAGATTTTGATAATGGTATTTAACTAGTGGGTCCATAATTGTGTATTTTATGTTGTCAAAGTTAAGGGATGTTATACCACCTAAAAATGTCCCCTCACATGCATGCATCTCACGCAGTGAGTGTACGTGGGCAAAAAAAACATCTGATATTCTTGATATTTTGAATTTTTAACTCCATTTAATGCTCAAGTGTGCATGGGATTTTTTTTTTCAAAAAAAGCTGTAATTGTTTTGGGTTACGTGTGTAGTTGGTGTTACATATTATTTAATGTCAATGATAGGGTTATATTCCCTATGATTAATGACATATTTGGAGACTCTTTGGTTGTCATGTTTTGTGTGTAAAAGGGGAGAAGTTAATCATTTTTGGTGCATATCAAAACGTTTTCCCAAAGATTTTATTTGAAAAAAATTGTCTCCTTTATTTTGTTCTCCATTATTCTAGTGAGGTTCCAGCTATTTTCGATCGGTATTGTTGGTATTGTGGCATTTCTGGTCTTGTGGAAGTTCTTGTTGATGATGAGTGGTGGTGGTATTTATGTTTATGTGTGGAGGTTCTACATGGGTTTTGTTTTTCATTTTTTAATCATCAATGGAGGTTGAGTCGAAGAAGAATGAGTCTGACACCATTATTTCCAGGAGTGGCATTGTTCTAGCAAATATGGATGAGTATTTTTTCGATGTGCACCACATTTTTTGCTAAAGAACCAATTTCACTATTTTTGAAGATAACAAGTCCCAAGGCCCTTTCCTCATTTCTCCAAGCCCTAGTGGTCTAAAGTTTCCAGTGTCGATAGTGTGGATTTTATAGTTCCTGTAAAATCGGTGATGCTTAAATAAGCTTTGATACCAGTTTAAGAATGCGATGTGATACTGATTTAATCAAATTTGCAAGTTTTCAATTTAGACTTATTTTATTGGAGTCAATTTTTAAACCAAATTAATTCATCCTTAAAACACACATTTACAAGGGTGAAATCAAACCAACACAAATATAACTGCTGACACACATATTTAAGGAAAAAAACTCTTTCGGTTAAAACCTTTTATTTGACCATGAATAATGAATCGCAACTTACATACACAATGAAATTCGCAATGAATATCGTACATATACTCACATAGACACGCAACCTAGAGTCAGTAATGGAACAATCGCAGCAACCCATAAGAACACACACTCTCAAGTCAGTCAGGAACACCCACAAGCACTCCCAATTGGCACGCAGTCGTGGTCATCCATAGAGATAACACTCCATAAAGAAATAACTTCATCAAAGTTGAATCTTGGGTTCCAAAACAATTCACTAAATCATATGGGATTTTTGTGAATTGAAAACAAAAAAGTATTCTGCTAGTTTGTAGTTTGTGCATGTCAGGTCTTCTTAACGAAAATGGAGTAATTTCACATGCTTTATACAAAAACTTAAGTTGAAAGATCTCTCAAACGAGATCAGGTTATTGCTCAAACGAGGACAGGTGTTGCTCGAACGAGCTTCGCATGATAAGGCAACGTTTCTTGAACGACATACAGGGGGTGTCACTTGAATGACCTTAATAAAAATAATTTTTTTTATTTCGTTAAAAATTCTGCCTCAACACTTAGAAAAAATTCTTTGATGAAAAACAATGCCTCAAGTGTTTGAAAATATTTTAGAAAAACTATCCAAATTCGTATAATGAACCATTAAGGTACTTAAACACAACCTTACAAAAATTATTCTTGCGGAGGCATCTTTGTTGAAGAACGTTTATATTCGAATCTGTCTTGACGCATGATTGAACTTGAATATGTCTTTGACGGTTTTTGCGGTATATGGCATACAATAATGTAATCAGGACAATAAAGTAATGTCCTTGCAAATATGCCTCTTTGTCTATGCCGGTACAAAATAAAAACATCTGAATTATTAAATCAAAATGCCTATACAAATCTTATACCCTCCCATGAACCCAAAACTGAAAAATATTAAAAATGCAAGTCTGAAACTTTCTTAAAAAATCTTCAACATCGAATCTTCAAATCTTTACGATTTTCTCATCAGGATGTGCAACACATGATCTTTAATTTTGTACCTACGCACATGAGACAAAGCAAATACCATCGTGACATATCGAGTTTGAAATGAGATAAACATGACATCAAAACAGATATTGAATCTCAAATCTCCCCCATAATATAAAACTCCCCCATAAAATCATAATTTGTTCTCCCCCTTTTTATTTGTCCAAAATAGATAAGAAAAAGAATAAACAAAATAAACATGCAGTGTCATGAAAAATATGCATAGTAAACATGGATCAAACTATTCTCATGCAATCGAATCCTCAAAGGCATCCACAAACTATTTTTTATTGTTCAATTTTTTTAAGCGAAAATAATTTTAAAAAAAATCACACACCATGAATTTACACTAACATAACCAAATCATGGAAACGAAATGAATAAGTGTGAACATATTCTCTAGGAAAATCAATGCAATTAAACATAAAAAATGTGTACGATGAATATGTGTACTCCTAACGAATGAACATCAAAATAGTCCTTAGGTGTCTGTGAATTTTGATGACACTATCTTAATCAAATCGACAAATCAAAGTCAGACATGATTTTCACACCAATAACGTCTAAAATTATGTAATGTTTTTTCATGAATTTTCAAGGACGAGCAAACCCGTTTTATATTCCATCCAAACTCCCTCATAAATAATAATGCTTTTTATTTTTCTTTTGTGGTGATTAAACTAAATGAATTGGCCAACTTTCGGCATATTTTTCTTTTTATTGCCTAAAAATATTTTCGGGCTCTTTTCAACCTCTACGGACCTTGGCTCCTATTTTTGTACCATGCATTTTCTAAGTCCGATTTAAATAATGGATTAATCACGGAGGATAAATGAGTACCTTTCGTAACCCTTCCTCGTTTTTAAATAAATCACACAAACTCACGACAACGGTTTTTACATGCACTAATTTTCTTGTCAAGTTTTATTGCATTTGGTTCATTTTTAAGACAAAGTTGAGATGAAAACACATCAACCAATATGTGATAGACAAGAACAATAGTCAAACAAATCCATCCAGTGTGCAATAAAGGAAATCGTGAGTCAAACATGTAGGTAGTAACAACTAATCACATCTCAATGAGTCCAAACATTGTAAAGCACATAAATAAAATGATGACGCATATCAAAACAATATCAAATAGTCGCATGGATATGGAATGAAATTGTGACTCGTTCATCCTAACTGACCATTCATAAATGGTGCAAAACAAAATAAATTTTTTTTTGTCTTTTTCCAAAATTTTTATCAAAATAAAATCTTTTTCTATTTTTGAAAAGTTTATCAAAAATAAAAATCTGAAACAAAAAGTACACGTGTCATCACACTAGCAAACATATATCATGAAGCACAACTAGTGTATGACAAAAAAAGCATTCAAGAAACTATCCATAAGAAATAGCAAGTGACGCATAATGTGCAAGCATGTGAGAATTAACTAGTTTACCATCCAACTCCTCTAAAAGTGACTTACTAACCCAAATATATGTGAAACGTCGAATAGGGGTTTCAGGAACCAAATGAACTATAGACTTCAACTTCTTATGACATATTTCACGATCGAAACAAAAATGCCTAAGGTGACCTTTCCTACCACAATGTGAACATGTGTGAACGGGTGGAACGACACCTATAGGTTGACATTTCCTAACATCCTTGGGATTTATTGACCCTCTAAAATAAATAATGGACTCGTCTATGAAAGTGTGAGCACTAGAACATGACGATCCATCACTACACAAACTACTTGAGTCATTTAAATTATTTTTCAACTCCAAAATTTCTTACTCCAGCAAAGAATCAAAATCTTCCAATTTCAGGGACTCCTTCTCTAAATTTTCAATTAATCCTAGAAGGTTATCACGTTCTCCCTTAAAATATGCACACTTATCCCTAAGAGTCTCCTCACGTGCCACAAACTCATCGATTAAAATATTTTTATCCTCATTAGCACAAGTAAAAATCCTAGAGTTTTTAAAGTCCTCCAATTCTTTTTCTAAAAATAGGAATCTATCATCACTCTCCTTTTTGGACAATTTTAAAGCATTAAAGTCACGGTCCAAAGAAACAAATTTCTCACGATAAGAATCTTTTTGATTTTGAACTATTTGCAAAAGATCCATAGCGGATTTAAAATGGCAATTTTCTTTTTCCAAAAAATCAATTCTTTTCACGAACGTCAAATTCAAACTATTTAAATCATCATAATTATGACTCGTGTCATCAAAGCGGGGCATCCGATTACCTAAGTGCTCCATCGAAAAAATTGCGATTTTTCACAAAACACATTTTCAAAAAAATTCAATATCACACAATTTTGTGAAAAATAAGGATCACTCGATAAATTAGAGAAACCCGCTCTAATACCAATTTGAAAAAGTGGTGATCGCTTAAATAATCTCTAATACCAATTTGAGAATGCGGTGTGATACTGATTTAATCAAATTTTCAAGTTTTCAATTTAGACTTATTTAATTGGACTCAATTTTTAAACCAAATTAATTTAGCCCTAAAACATGAATTTATGTGAGTGAAATCAAACCAACACAAATATAACCGCGAGCACACAAATTTTAGCCCTTTCGGGTAAAAGCTTTTATTTCACTATGAATAATAAATCGCAACATACATACACAATGAAATCCGTAATGAATATCGCGCAGATACTCACATAAACACGCAGCCTAGAGTCAGTAGTGGAACAACCGCAGTAGACCACAAGAACATGCAGTTCCAATTCAGCCAAGAACACCCACGAGCACTCCTAATCAAGTCAGTCATAGAGATAACACTCCATAAAGAAATAACTTCAGTAAATTTAAATTTTGGGTTCCCAAACAATTCACTAAAGCATATGGGATTTTTGGGAATTGAAAACAATAAAGGATTTGAACCCTCAATGAAGAAGACAAAGTATTTTGCTGATTTGTAGTTTGTGCATAATGAAAAACCCCAGGTCTTCTTAACGAAAATGGAGTAATTTAACACACTTTATAAAAAAAATTAAGTTGTCGGATTGCTCGAACAAGATTAGGTTATCGTTTGAACGAAGACACGTGTCTCTCGAACGAAGACACTTGTTGCTCGAACGAGCTTCGCGAGACAAGTCAATGTCGCTTAAACGACATACATGTGTCACTCGAACGACCTGAATAAAAAAAATTTCATTAAAAACTCCTCCACAACACTTAGAAAAAATTCTTTGACGAAAAATAACGCCTCAAGTGTTTGAAAATATTATAGAAAAATTATCCCAATAGTTATAACGAACCATTATGGTACTTAAACACATCCTTACCAAAATTAATCTCGCGGAGGCGTCTTTGATGAAGAACATTGATATTCGGATCTGTCTTGACGCATGATTGAACTTAAATAAGTCTTCGACGATTGTAGCGGTATACGACATACAATAATGTAACTAGGACAATAAAATAATGTCCTTACTGTTCCAGATTCAATTTTGAGGTATCGAATCGATTGTGGTGATTTTCCGTAGAGCCCTATTGATTTTTCATCACTAGTGGAAGATGCGATTGGGTTACATAAGTGGATCCAACATTTATTTAGGTTGATAAATATAAGAGGACTTTATCGAAGGTGAGTCTGTTATGTTATGTGAAAACGATGTCGAATTTTAAGATCCCGAAAAATGTTCCAGATCTCTATACTTTGGGTTCCCGATGGTCTAATGAAACACATACCTTTATGTGTGGGTGGGGGTATTTTTGATAACCATTGAAGACATTTATGAATTGTTTGGTTTAGAGATATTTGGGTATATTTCTTATGATGGTACTATGACTCATCTTAAAAAGACCATATTTGGGGACATTTATGAATTGCAAGCATGATACACGAAGTGTGCTTCTTACAAACGTTCTCTAGAAACTATGACATCAAAAGTATCGAAATCCACTTATAGACAGTGGATGAAGTATTGTGTTAAGGATATCGGTGTGGCGGTTTAGGGCTCGAAGAAGCCTTCTCCTGAGGTTTTTTCACTCGATGTGTCTGTTAATGATCCTTCTCATCTTGCTTCTTACCTTGTGGCCTTTTATAGTGATTTTTTTCTCCCGAGAACCCCATGATTGTCCAAATAAGGTAATATTATTTTGTGTCTACTTGATTATTGTTATGTCAGAGGATTCCCTTAGTCGCATTAATTTTGGAAAATTAGTATGCCTGGTGAGATTGTTTCCATTAAGATGTGGAGAGATCCTTTTGTAGATATGATGGTGTTAACTTTTCTCCTACCGTTATTTTAATGTATTTTCTGTTTGAATATTTTATAACTTTTCTTCCAAAACCACCCTTTTTATGAAGTTCCTTTAGTTGATTATTCACCCATCAGAATTTTGAGGTGTTCATCGAAAGTGGTTCATGGATCTTTTGGTATTTTAGCTATGCTGATCGATGACGAGAAGTGGTTACGTTCGCGTCCTTATCGAGAGGATGTGGATGTTTACTGTGAAATGTTTTTTTGTGAATAGGCATGTATTTATGCTCCATCATTGAGTGACGTGATGAATGATATTTGGGTGTCCAACATTCATGCCTTATCGACAATGTATCCTAGGATTTTACACTTTTTGACTAAGTGGGGTTATTGTGTGGTATTGTATCATCCCGAACGTGTTTTGTTCCAAATTGGGTGTGACCAACTTGCTCCTTCTTCAGCCATAATGAAAAAAAAGCAGTGAAAAAATTGTATAATAAGGCATTTAGTACTTTTACTTGGCACGGGGCTAGTACCATGTGTCTTGTGTCTAGTCGTATGATAATTCCTTCTCAATATGCTAATGGGTTTTCTACTCCTTCATGTAATTCTCATTAGGTCCCCGAGAAAATTCAATTCTTCGTTTCGTATATGGTGATGATGTTATGGCATCGAGGTCGGTGGTTTTAGTTGGTTATGAGACACATTCGCTCCTTAAGGCTCAAATAAGGTCTAAAATTTTGGTGGCTTTTCCAACTTCTATCAACAACGAAAACTAGTTTGGAAAGTGATACATACCAACTTGGTGATGGACATTCTAAAAAATAGTAGAAGTAGAGGGATGTATATGGTGTACTTATTAATACAAAGAGATAAGAAAATGTTGACAATCTAGTTTATTCTGAAGGCGGGTCGAAGGGTAATATCCTTAATATATTGGAATAAATAACAAATGCGGTGTGGGTATTAAGAATTTGAATTCAAGTAGTGATTTGGATGTGAGGGATATTGATCCTTGGGCTACAAACGATCTGCAATCTTTATTAGAATTTGAGGGTGGTGACGTGAAGAGTGGGTGTGATATAAATGTGGTAGAGTGTGCTCCTAAGAGGAAAAGGTTAACTAGGGTTGCAAAGAAAATGGATAAACAATGAATAAACCGTCATGCTACCCATACTTAAAATTATGGTTCCAGTTTAGAGGCTAATGAAAAGTGAGGAAGCTAATAAGGAAGATGAGGAAATTGATGGTCAAGTTGTTCTTGACAGACATTAGGTATGTGGAATTTTTATATTTGCTTAATTATGAATGATAATTTTCTTCGATTGTTATCTCATTTTGGTCGATTTGTAGGAGTGTTTAACCGATGAATCTAGCGAAAGATCCAATGAGAAAATATTCGAAACATCTCCAATTAGGTCTCCAGGTGGCAATGTTATGCCAACTTTGGTTGAGACAAGTTATATGGTTTCATTATCGATTCCTATGTTTGCGAACCTACCACCAAGTGGTTTCAGTTCGTTTACTAGTTTGGTTTCATGCATCTATAATATATATATATATAATTTACTATAATGCTCTTGTACGGACTGTCCTGATTTTCAGAGTGCGTATCGAACAGGTGTCACCTGACGGTGAGCCTAGGAATTTCTAGCTAAATTATAGGCTCTCTCTTTTTTTTTTGGGGCTTACCGCCAGGTGACACATGTCCAGTCCGCATTGTTAAAATGTGGTATATATATATATATATATGTGTGTGTGTGTGTGTGTGTGTGTGTGTGTGATAGGGGAGTTTTTGAAAATATACACATTTTTTACGGTGCGAAATTATGCCACCTCCTTACATATTTTGCCAAAATGAATGCTTGAGATCACATCTATTTACTTTTTACAAATCCATCCCTAAATTATTTGGTTTCCCCCTATTTATTTCCTTATCAAACTTGCACTTTAATTCAAAAAGTAGGGCATTTTAGAAGACTAATATTACACACGCCTACAATCTCTCGACTTTTTTTGTTAAAAAACTACAATTTATTCATATGGACTACAAGAACTTGCCTCTTCTAAATATCTTACATCCTTAGGAGAATCTAGCAAGAATAAAGAAAATGAATTCAAATGAGGTTGTTTATAAGATAGAACCCTTAGAATGATATAAATGAAAGATGACATTAAAGCAAGCTTAAAGAAACCTAAAGAGAATACTTTACACCAAAGCATTTTACACATTCCTAAATGAAGGAAAACCCCATTTATCCACTGTGATTAAACCCTTTAAATCCTTGGGGAAGTCAATTGTAGAAGGAGAAATAGTGTTTGGAATTTGGGAGCTGCCTAATTTAGAAAGAAAATCTAAAACTTTGTTTGCCTCCCTATAAATATGAACAATCTTGAACTTTAATCACTTTAGAATAATTCAAAACTTGTGGACATGCCATTTAATTATCCATGGAACAGAACCTTTGCTTGTGAGGACATCTACTAAAATTCTTGAATCACTTTCTATGATGAGATAATAATCTGATAGATCCTTATACAACTCCACACCTTTCAGTAAAGCTAAAGCCTCTACTTCCATATTTGTAACTTCTCCAAAATGAACATTAAATCCCAAACCATATCCCCTAAATGATTTCTAAGAATTCCTCCACCTCCTCCCAAACCAAGATTCCCTCTAGAACTGCCATAAATATTTAACTTTAGAAAACCTGATGGGGGATTTTCCTATTTGATCTGCAACCTCTACTTAGGAGCCATAATAATTTTGGAAACTGAAGATGATTGGATCTGCTGATGGATTTGAAAAAAAACAGCGGACTCACTAGGGCTACCATCATCATACATGCATTTATTTCTCATACATCATAAGCACCAATAAAGTATGGTAGGAACAATAATGCTTACATGATGGTTTAATTTGACCCACCCCATAAAGCCACCATTGAAATAACTGATTTCTAAAACTTCCACCTTTACTTATTTGGGTGCCATATTCTTTTGTAATTTTATCCCAAACTGAATCTGTTATGTCTCCCTTCTAAAAAATATGGTTAGTTGTTTCTTCTAGAGGGCTCGAATAGCAGAAGCATTTAGAGGGACCTCTAATTCCTGTAGATTTGATTTTCTCATCAGTAGGGAGCAGGTTATTCACGAGTTTCCACATGAACACTGATATTTTAACTGGGAGGGAGCTATGCCAAACAAATTTTTAGCTCAAGCTTGTAACCCCTATAGTTTTATTTAAACTCCAAGCTGAAGAAGTGGAAAAAGATCCGAAAGAAGATGGTTTCCAGATCAGAGTATCAGGACTGAAAGGGAAAAATTCTTGATAATTTAGCATCTTATGAGAAATTTCTAGCTTAAAGAAATGAAGGGCCTTTTCCTTGTTCCATTGTTTACCTAAAATACAGAAGTCTTTTATGAGCCCGCTTCAACATCTGTAGAATTCATACATTCAGCTATGCCCCAATTATCTTTAATTACATTGATTTTACCTTCTCCTATTTGCCACATCATATAATCCTCTGCTTTATCTCGAATTGAACACAATCTATTCCAAGTTTGGGCACCCCCTCATTGGAGCAACTGTCGAATGATGTTTCCTACATTAGGCTGCTTGCATGTATTTTGACACAAAGGGTTTTGAGATCTGAAAAGCCACCACAACTTCATACTTTGAGATGAATTTACATCATTAAGATGTCTGATACCCAATCAACCTTCATTAATAGGTTTAACAATCAAATTCCAACTACACCATTGATGCCTATGATCTCCAAAATTAGAACTCCAAAAAATTTTTGAGAAGAGAGAGTTAATTCTATTAAAAATAGCCTTAGGAGGACTAATATCTGAGAGCAAGTTTATTGGTATGGAGGATAGAACTGATTTGAGAAGGACTAGCTTACCACCTGGACTCAAACATTTGGCCTTTCGACCTTGGATTTTACTCTCGATTTTTTGCACCAAATCTTTAAAGAAAATGATCGTCTTCTTTCCACTAAAAATTAGGGACCCTAGATAGGTGATATGATCCTCTTTAACCTATTCCAGTGCATTCCTTTAGCTTGTTGATACTTCTATGACTTAATTTATTAGAGACCACTAAGTTACTTTTTCTTTTGTTAATGAGTTGGCCTGACACATGCTCATACTGGCTTAACACCTTCATAGTTTGCTTAGCTTCCCTCCTCAATCCTGAGCTAAAAATGATGATATCATCTGCAAAAGACAATTGGTTAAAAGAAGGGCTGCCAAGTGGCATTTTATATCCCACATCTTACACACACTTTCCCTCACCTATAGCTATCCATCTCTCGCCTCTTTCTCTCATCCAAGGTACCCTATTTGCTCACATTTGTATGCATTTATGTTTTACATCTCTTTGTTTAGATACATACATAACCATACACGTAATTTAGGGCTTTCAAAACATGGGGCAATTTCGATTTGATTTTTGTTCATTTTAGGGCTTTGTTCATTTTTATTTCAGTTAAAATCTATTTCAATTTTATTCATTTTGTTTTATATATGTTTACATGTATGTTTTGTGTTGGGGTGTAATTAGATTTTTGGATTTTGCTGTTTATTTTTTCTTTTGCATGTTACCTGATTATACTTGATCACCTAAACATGTATAATCCTTTACTTTTTCTTCCTATAGTGATGGAAAGTTTTGTACATTTTAGGTAATATTTTTAGGTGCTAAAGGAATTTCTATGAATATTATGCTTTTTTGGTATTTACTTACATTTATACTTTGATGATGTACATGTATTTGTTATCTTTTGTGATTGTGCTTTTATGATTATTATGGTAAAGACATTTCTATGAATATTATGCTTTTATGATTGTGCTCAAATCTATGTTTTCTGTCTTTTGTGAAGTTTAATTTATTTTTTCCATCTTAGCTTTAATTATCGTTCACTAATATAACTTTGAGGATCTCTTTTCCATCTTTGGTTTCTATAAAAGTGCACAAATGATGCCTAATAAGAAGGTAATTAAATGTATGCACAAGATGAACTTGCAACTGCTAGATATGTGTTCTTTGATATTTTTTTTCATTTCTATTTCATTTTTTGAGTACATAATGATGCTTGATTTTATCTTTCTATATACTTTCGGTGTATTCAATATCTAGGGTTAACATTGTTGTGCATTTAGTCAGGAAAAACATGAGGTAATTCTTGATTTTGTTTCTCTTATCCCAAGTTCTTCAGTAGGTGATGTGTTTGAAGAAATGCCCCATGAGTGTTTTTCATTATTTGATGAAATATGTTTGAATTTGTTATTAATTATTTTCAATTTTAAACGACTTCATATTCACTTTTGTGACTATATTTTCACTTTTGTGTATAGAACTGTTAATTGTCTCTTAATGATTTCTTATAAAGGATTCAGTTAGGCCCCTATATATATATATATATATATATATATGCGGGGAGTAAATAAATTTTATTACGAGTGATTATGCTTATGTTTGGTCAAAATAAATGCTGTAATTTATTTGGGATCTACTATTGTTAGCAGTAGGATTTACTTTTGTTAATCATCAACTTGATTAACTAGCTATTGAATTGACAACTTTAAAGAGTGTACGTATCTAATTTGTTTTGATTTACCTTTCACTGAGTCATTAAACTTTGTAGGATCTACTTTTGTTAATCACCAACTTGATGAACTAGCTATTGAATTGACAACTTTAAAAAGTATACATATCTTATTTGTTTTTATTTACCTTTTAATTGGAGCTTTGTGTGTTAGTTCAACTGGTTTTAGTTTTTAAATGGTGTTTGTGAGCTACCCATATTTCTAAACACCTGAACTAACCCTGTTTCTAAACTAGATATTAAATTGATGAGTCTTTGGGTATAATTTGGAAGGAAATAACTATAATTTCACAACGAGGAAAACTTGGGACATTACATTTAAGGATGATATAATTTATTAGAGTACAAGGTAAATATTGGATATTTTGGTACCTCTTACTTTTATTATTTTCTGGAGTTTTTAGATTTTATTGATATTTGAGGTGAGGGTTTTCTTGATCATTGAGGTGAGTATTTGAGCGTTTGGATTTTCTTGATAGTTGATTCCAATTGTCAAGTTGGATAAATTAACAAGTTTTGATCCTATTGAGGTGAAAGTTTACTTTTAGTGTTTTACTTTATTGTTTTGATCTCTCATATCTCTTTCTTTAATTCTATTTGTTTTCTATAGAAACAAAATGGGTTTTATTGGAATTTTTTTTGTTGATGTTTCTTCTTCTTACAGATGTCAATGGGGAGAACTTGAAGACATCCTCAAAGTAAGTTGTGATCCCCCTGATAGGAGTTTACATCTCTTCGTAATTTGATCTCACACAAGAAGTAGATGGGTTGTCAAAGTAAATTGCGATCCACAAATGTTATGTATGTTTAGTTTAACGATCAGTTTACATCTATTGTTCTTATATGCAATTCATTGCTCTATTTAATTTTTTAGTTCTAATTTATTTTTGTTTTTTATTTCGAGAATGACACTAGGAGTCATGATGTAAAAGTTGAATATTTTCAGTGGTTGCAAGATTTTTGAGTCGAAGGATATACAACATTTTAAGGTATTTCATCTAACATGTATGGACATGGTTGGGCCCTCATTTTTATTTCCACATTGTCAATTTGTTAACCTATATTCTATACCGGGTTAAAATGTTGGGCTTCATTTTTGGTTGTTTTTTTAAGTTTTGGGAAGTGAGATAGAGTCACCCCACAAGTTCTATTTTTTATTAGTATACAAACCTCAGTTTAGTTTATATTTTCTTTAGAAATACTTATTTAGATACGGGAGAAGAATAATGTGTGATTATTTTCTTTTATCAAATTTAAAAAATCTCTCTTATATGTGTGTTGGATTCAATAAGTTCATTATTGGTTGTTCATTGGAAGTTCAAGATTGGTTTTTCACACTGCTTTATAGTGTTCATTGTCTCTAAGTTCAAGATTGCTTTACACTGCTTTACAATGTCTCTAACTTTACACTATTATGTTCATTGTAATCTAGAGACCAAAGCTAGAGACGTTACAACGAACAATGATATATTCCTAAGAGATGCTGGAATAGAAGCAAGAAATGGCTATGATGCACTTCACATTGCTTTGAAAACAGGGCGTTCAGAAATTTCACACACTAAACCCCAAATAGGTCCAACAAAATACATACTGCTCAACAAAAATAGGTCCAAGGAATTAGTCATTCTCTGTTATTCTTCTATGAATTTTGGTATTCTTTCACGATTGACATGTGTGTGCTATATGTTCTTTCTTGATTCCCTGTCTCACCAACTAAATTTTGTTCTATTAATTTTTTTTGAAGTTGTGTTTCACCACTAAATATTACAGTGGCATCCTGGTTTGATCACAATTATCAAAATGATTGAAATATTCAGTCACAGTTATCACACTGAGTGAAATCTTCAACCACATTGTATTTAGTCCAATTTTGGTAATAAAGAAAAAAAGAAATGTTTTCATAGTATTTGTATTCTCAACCTCATGACACATATTAAATCAACAAAGATATTTAATATATCGTTTGTTGTAATTCACGGACATTTGTTTTGTTTGCTGTCACAACTTACATCAGTTACAAAATTATCATTTTTGGTTTGGTGTTACAACTTACATCATTTTTCTTCTAATATATGGATATTGTCTCCATATATGTTCCATTATTGTACTATACAGTAAATTACAACATATTTCAATGAGGTCGAATTGTATTTTTATGACATTTTTAATATTCAACATTAGTGCATCAAACATAATTGTAACAGGCGAAAGGTGCACCAAATCACCGCAGTCCCCATGTGGATGACTTTGGAATGCAAGTTCTTTATGAACATGTATAAACTAAAGCAAAAACAAAGCATTTTTAATGACATGTGGGCTTACTTGGAATTATATTTAGTTAACTCAAGTTAAATAAGTGGTTCAAATATTAGTTTATGCATATTGCATATTGCAGATTATTAAATAAGTGGTTCATAATTTTGTTGGTTTATATTTTACCAAGAGAAACCAAGAGCATTGTCTACATCTTACAGGAGCAACCAAGACCACCACGATGAAGCTGTTGTGGCAGGGCAATGTCAACCAAAGAGACACCTCCCACATCTGGGATATGCAATGTTGAGTTGCTTTTTGTATATCACAAGTTGTTATTTTGTTTCTGTTTGATGAACTTGGGCTATTTGAGTATTGTTGGATTAGTTGTTATCCCTCATGAAGGGTGGATAGTCCAATAAATGAACGAGATTATGTCCATTTTTAAAAAATTGACACTTCGTTTATTTGTGACATAATGTGAATTTAGTTGAGAAATATTATATATTTCATGTTATATGTAAATTTGTTCGATAAATTTAGACTATTTGAATGATGGACTATTTGTTATTTGTTCAAACGTATGGATAGTCCTACAAATTGAGGAGATTATGGCAAAATTTTTTCAAATTACACTTTGTTTTGCTGGGAATGAAAAATTTTCCATTTTGTAATTATGCACTTTGAAATTTTTTGCTGTTTTGTGATTGCGTACTTTGAAAAACTTTCTTCATTTTTTTATAGGGCTAGTTGTGTAATTAAGAAATTTTGGTGAAATTTATAATATTGAAGAGTCATCAAATTAGGTATATATATGAAATAGTTATCATTTGGTTGAATCTACTTAAATTTTGATTAAAAAAGCCTAAAAAGACGCTACGCCCACCAAAGTGGAAACACTCATGTATTCATCAAATTAGGTATGTATATAAACAAGGTAGATTATGACCAATTTTTAAAATTACACTTTGTTTTGTTGGGGAACGAAATTTTTGTTGTTTTACTCCTAACTACCTTAAATAACGAAAGATTCTTTCATCATTTAATCATTATCCCGAGAAAATAATTTCATACATTTTAAGTTACACTGTTTCATTGGGGAACGAAAATTTTACCATTTTGTAATTATGCACTTTGATTTTTTTTCGTTTTACGATTATGTACTTTGAGAAATTTTCCCCATTTCATGATTACTTGCTGTTACAACACGAGACTTTAGAGACAATAATTTATTTATTTTGGGAAAAAATAAATATTATTTTGTTTGGAGAATTATTAAATTGGCAATTGAGGCCAAAATTTGAAGTTGTCAGAAAGTGTTTCGAATGGAAATTCTGAGGGTGTAGTTATTTCCGGAAGGGTCGAGAAAGTCAAAATGACTTTACTTGGGGTTTATTTAGGTTTCGAAATATTTTAAGCTCGTTTGGCTCGAATTAAAGTTATCGAGTCATTTAAAGTGTGTATTACCATTTGAAGCTGTGTATTTTGGGAGACAAGGCTTAAAAGCCTACGGGAGATCAAATCTCCTTAGAGAGAAAGATAAATCGAAAGAAAGAAAGAGAGAAGAAGGAATAAGAAGAGAAAGAGAGAGAAAGTGGATTTTTCGGCCATTAAGCGATCTTGAGGACGAATCAGACCCTACGAACTTGAGGCAAGTGATTAAACTTACTAAATAATTGTTGTGTACCACTTATTTCCTGATTTGTTGATTAAATTTTTGGGTTTTAGGTTTAGTTTGATAAAACCTAGATTTTTGGTAAAACCTTAGATTTGTTATGTAGGAAATGGATTTGAGGTTAGAAATTAGTTTAAATGTGTTTTTGGATGAATATTAATGTTGTATATGTGATTGGGTTGAAGAGATATGAGTAGGAGATGATTAAAATGAATTTTGGGATTTTTGGCTCAAAAGAAAGTAGCCATTTTCGAGCCTTCTGGTAGGCCGAATCGATTCGTCCCCTTAGCCGAATCGATTCGAAAAATTGTAGGTGCCCAGGTCTGAGTGACCGAATAGATTCGGACCCCAGCCGAATCGATTCCGCCTGAGACAGAATCCCAGGTCTGATGACCCGAATTGATTCGCCTTGGAGGCGAATCGATTCGCAGGGCCGAATCGATTCGGATTTGGCCCGAATCGATTCGAAAACATGGCATTTTGGGTGAATGTTTTCTAGGGAGAATTTCATTCCGTTTCGTTCGAGGTTATCGATTGGGAACCTCTAGAGGAGTTATGTGAAGTATGTTTGGAGACTTTTAGAGAGTTTCCCTTATAAGAAATTATTGGAGTCATATTGACTAAATTTGAGGAATACCGATTAGAGAATATAATATATACTAAGTGGGGAAGCCCACTACCTTTGGGATTTCTATTTGGAGATAATTACGAAAATATATGAAAGTGTGAGAGTACACTTAGTAATGTTGGATTTTTTGAATCAAATCCCAAATGGGATAACTTTAAAGGTTCATAAGATTAATTGAACCATATCATTGATTGAGAATTATAAATGCTAATAAATGTGCATACGGATCTAGAAATATCCTTAACAATGATTAACTTGGGAGATGTCTCACACAATGAGAAATGCTAATAGAGGTGCATTAGGATATAGAATATCCTTAACAGAAATAGAATTGAGAGATAATTTATAATTAGTAGTGATGCGAAAACTTCAAGTGAGAAATAGTACAAAGTACTACGTGGGGAAGATGTGTGAGAATTAACGATTAGTATATTAAGAGAGAAATATACTAAATAATGATATAATTTCGTCTATGCCTAAGGGCGTACTACGTATATGTAAACTATGTGATAGGTATACCTTATATGATGGTATATCTTTATATGATGTGAAGATGTATGTATGCCTTATGTGATGGTATATACCTATATATAGTGAACCATACCCCTTCCTTGCTATCATTGGGAAGTTGCATGCGATGAGGGTGAGCACACTGGCTCGATGAGCAGTGTGTAGATATTTCCCAGGTCATAGTCGTCCATTGTGTTGATATGTGATATGCATTATTATTTTGGGGGTGAGAAGTCGTGGGTATGTGTCGTTCTCACTCTTCCGGTTAGGAACTATGACCACTTCTCGGACATTTTGTGTGTGAGTTGATCACGAGGTAGGTGTCGTTTAGCCCTATCAGGTGGTCCCCAGTTTGGTACGTGGGTTGGGCAACTGGAAGATGATACCATTGTGCGCCTGCATCCTCGAGTTATAGCTCCTTTGGATAGTTATTATATTATTATTGTGCTTGGTACTTGGGTATCGAGGGCATAATGGACCTCAACGACCAACATTGCCAAGGAGTAGCGTAACATGAGGGTTCCTTGTTTGGATTTCGCTTTGCGAGATGCCCCATGCACGAACCGCACTGCAGTATTAAGAATTGGGAATAATAAATTAAGTAATTGGATAATAAGAATTTGGGTTAGATGCATCATGCATTGAGGGCATAATGAATCTTGAAAATCAATACTGTCAGGAGTAGCGTAACCCGGGGATTCCTTATTCGGATTTCGCTTTGCGAGATGTCCCACGCACGAAACGCAGTGCATTATTGATACTTGGGAGAAGTTTAGTCCTTAGCACTAAGATGCTAATAACTCATCTATATAATTGTATGTATATTGTTGGTATGACTAGAATATGAGAAATTCTAGTAAAGAGAATGTATATGTATTGTGTATATATTATTAAGAGGATGGTTATGTAAACTTTATATGTTAAGTGAGTGAATGAATAAAAGAGAATAACACTATTAGAAATAAAAGTATATGATTTAGATGGAATTTAGATAAGTGTAGATTGAAAGATAAGTTAAATGGTTTTAATTGAATAATTAAATTGGGTTTAAGTTAGATGACCTCGCCTAAATAGATTTGGGCATTTATTTGGAGACCACTTGCATACATTTAGTTGCGCGCTTTAGTTGAGAGGTGAGTTGGATTATTCTGGAGAGTGCGACTCCACATAAATCATGTAATAATGCATTTATAATTATTATGCATTTTAATGCACTAGCTATAAAAAAATTTCACCTCGGGCGCTGACCCGTTTATATTTTCTCCTTCTATGTATATATATATATATATATATATATATATATATATATATATATATATATATTGTATTATTTTAGGTGTTCCTCCGCAAGGATGCCATGGATGTTTATCCACCCAGTGTACTCATGGAGCTGTGGTAGTAGCAACTGTTGTGGAACTTTGTCTTAGTCGATTCCTATCTTTTGTATATCTAGATTAGGACTCAGTTTGTATATCGGGTTTATACCCAAGTATTGTAGATTAACAATTTTATATTCTCTCTCAGATTTTTGTATTGTCTGTGACCCGACAACATATTCGGGTATTTTACTTTGTACATTGTGTTGTACTTTTTTATGTTGTTGGAGCTTGTATGTATCACTCGTCATAGTTAGATGTAGTATTGTTGGTTATTGGTTGTATGTATGGTTTTAATTGGTGTTAAATAAAAGTTTTAAATTTTTGGCATCCGCTTTTAATAGTTTTGGGTAGTTAGATTATATTATTAAGTATTGTCAGTTGATGTTGAGATTGGTACCTGATTTAATGTAGTATAAGACTAGCGACCCGTTATTATTTTGAGCGGGTTGTCACAGATAGTATCAGAGCATCAGGTTCTAGAGTCTTTAAGATCTGTGTGGGTTACTACGATCTTCCATAAGCGTTCATGATGTAGGGCCTTATTATTAGGACTGTTGTATTCACACGTCGATATTTCTTCTGTGTTTTGAAAACATTTGAAAGGCATTCTGATACACTTGTTCTTGTTTCAGATGCCACCGGAGAGAGGTCGTTCGGTCAGGGAAAACAAAGGGGCTGAGAATGAACCCCGATTGCCTCCCAGGACTATAACTACAGATGAAGTTTCCAATATAGTGGCACAAGCACTAACTGTTGCCATTTCTTTGATGGTGCAACAATCTGCCGTTCAAGCAGCCTAAACCCATTTAGGATTGTCTTTATGGGAAATAGTGAAGGAAGATTTTAGTAAGGGGCATCCTCTAGAGTTCTCAGGGGGAGTTGATGCAATGGCTGCAAGTCGATGGAAGAATAGTATGCAGAGGCACCTCGTATGGTTGAGGGTAGTGAGGTGCAAAAGTAATTTTTAGCCACCTTTAAGTTAACGGGGGAAGCTCTCCAATGGTGGGAGTCTGTCACCACATCTGAACAGAGAGATACTTCACCTATAATAGATTTTTAGGAACTTTTTGATCGAATGTATTTTCCTTCCCCGATTCCAAAGGAAATGAGGAGGAAACCGATGGACGTATTTCAAGGTAATAGAACGGTGGCAGAATATGAAGAAGATTTTTCTAGATGGGCGAAATTAGTACCTGATGAGGTGAATACGGAAAAGAAGCGTATATCGAAGTTTATTTGAGGTTTATATTGGAGAATTCGACAACACTTGTTAGAGGGCCCAATGTTAGTGACTTTCGCCAAGGTAGTGAATGCGGCACTGTTGACGTGTCATGAATATTGTCTTCGTTCACAAGAGGGTAAGAACTTTAGAGATTCGGGTTCATCAAGTAGGTTTGGCGAAGAGAATGCCAGTGGGTATAAGTCGGACTATAGAGAGTCGCAACAGCATTTTGTTCCCAAGAGTGGGCAGAGAGGATTTGTAGGTAGATATTTCTTTTGTAAAGATATAGGTCATAGCAAGAGAGATTGTCCTAAAAGAGGTTAAGGACCACGTTTTGATGAGGTTTTGGAAGTTCAACCCATACAACAGATTCGAGGTCATTTTAGACTAGGAGACTTTATGTAGGAGCCCAACGATTAGGAAGGGCAATCGAACTAGAGATTGTTAATGTAAGCTAGTTTCCTTTGTGAATAGGAATATTAAAATATGAAGTTTTGGGAATATCGTATGGGAGATAGTTGTGAGAGGGTAGTGTTGTAACCCTATTATGTATGGAATGACCCTAAAGGGGATTGTGAGCAAGTGAGGCTCTTATGTTATTATCTTCTGAGAGAATAGATAATTTTTTGATATGCTCAAAGAGAGCTATAATCTTATTATGAATGTAAGAATTGTTATTGTGTGTTAATTAGTAATGATAATGCTACTTATTTATATAGTCATGTAAGACTTACATAATTGTTGTATTCCAGCTATGGAAGAGCCTAATAAATGGCAACAAATTAATATGATATAAAATATTATTACTGAAAAGAGTTCAGAATTTGTGGGTTATTGGGACGCAGGGAAGTTTACCTCATGATTATGCTAAGTTTTATGAGCTGCGTGTTATTGTATATATGATGATTGTTAAGACCTTGTGTTATGGGCATAAGGCATTTTATATATGTATCGTAAGACAATTTTTTTTTTAATAAACTGTTTTCAAATCAAACTTTTTATCGGCCTTTGGGCCATCTCAAAATGATTTACACAAAAATATTTTCAAACTCTAGTCCGTATCTAACAAACTCTCAATCCCTGACGTCGCTACATATTAGTGTATTGGGAGGGTTCCTTGTTTGGATTTTTCTTGAGAGACCTCCCTCGCATGAAAGTGGTGAATGTCAGGAATTGAGAGGAGTTATTTCCTTGAACCATCAAAAATTTTTATACGATTAATATTGCTAGTATTATATATACATCTTTAGAATTATGGAACTTTGGAGGCAAATGAAGCCTCATTATGATTGGTACGAGCAAAGCTCGATTAAAGGGTGTATGGGCGCCCTAGTTGTTAAAATTTGTTTTATAAAAATTAAAATAAATTTTTCGTGGGAAGTTAGAAGTTTGGGTATTGGATTAGGAGGATGAGAGTTGTAGGAACTAGTTGAGCTTTGGAGTATTAGGCTTAGCTAAATTTCAAGGATGAAATTCGTGTAAGTGGGGAAGTTTGTAACAACCCAAAACTTTATAGACGATAATTTATTTATTTTGGGAGAAATAAATATTATTTTATTTGAAGAATTATTAAATTGGCAATTGAGGTCAAAATTTGAAGTTGTTAGAAAGTGTTTCGAATGGAAATTCTGAGGGTGTAATTGTTTCGGGAAGGGTCGAGAAAGTCAAAATGATCATACTTGGGGTCTATTTATGTTTCGAAATATTTTAAGCTCGTTTGGCTCGAATTAAAGTTACCGAGTCATTTAAAGTGTGTATTACCATTTGAAGCTGTGTATTTTGGGAGACAAGGCTTAAAAGCCTACGGGAGATCAAATCTCCTTGGAGAGAAAGAGAAATAGAAAGAAAGAAAGAGAGAAGAAGGAAGAAGAAGAGAAAGAGGGAGAAAGTGGATTTTTCGGCCATTACGCGATCTCGAGGATGAATCAAACCCTACGAACTTGAGGCAAGTGATTAAACTTGATAAATAATTGTTGTGTACCATTTATTTCCTGATTTGTGGATTAAATCTTTGGGTTTTAGGTTTAGTTTGATAAAACCTAACTTTTGGGTAAAACCTTAGATTTTTTATGTAGGAAATTGATTTGAGGTTAGAAGTTAGTTTAAATGTGTTTTTGGATGAATATTAATGTTGTATATGTGATTGGGTTGAAGAGATATGAGTAGGAGATGATTAAAATGAATTTTGGGATTTTTGGCTTAATAAAAAGTAGCCATTTTCGAGCCTTCTGGTAGGCCGAATCGATTCGTCCCCTTAGCCGAATCGATTAAAAAAATTACAGGTGCCCAGGTCTGAGTGACCGAATAGATTCGGACCCCAGCCGAATCGATTCCGCCTGAGACAGAATCCCAGGTCTGATGACCCTAATTGATTCTCCTTGAAGGCCGAATCAATTCGCAGGGCCGAATCGATTCGGATATGGCCCGAATCGATTTGAAAACAGGGCATTTTGGGGGAATGTTTTCTAGGGAGAATTTCATTCCGTTTCGTTCGAGGTTATCGATTGGGAATCTCTATAGGAGTTATATGAAGTATGTTTGGAGACTTTTAGACATTTTCCCTTATAAGAAATTATTGGAGTCATATTGACTAAATTTGAGGAATACCGATTAGAGAATATAGTCTATACTAAGTGGGGAAGCCCACTACCTTTGGGATTTCTATTTGGAGATAATTACAAAAATATATGAAAGAGTGAGAGTATACTTAGTAATGTTGGATTTTTTGAATCAAATCCCAAATGGGATAACTTTAAAGGTTCATAAGATTAATTGAACCATATTATAGATTGGGAATTATAAATGATAATAAATGTGCATACGGATCTAGAAATATCCTTAACAATGATTAACTTGGGAGATGTCTCACACAATGAGAAATGCTAATCGAGGTGCATTAGGATAGAGAATATCCTTAACATAAATAGAATTGAGAGATAATTCATAATTAGAAGTGATGCGAAAACTTCAAGTGAAAAATAGTATAGAGTACTACGTGGGGAAGATGTGTGAGAATTGACGATTAGTATATCAAGAGATAAATATACTAAATAATGATATAATTTGATCTACGACTAAGGGCATACTATGTATATGTAAACTATGTGATAGGTATACCTTATATGATGGTATATCTTTATATGATGTGATGATGTATGTATGCCTTATGTGATGGTATATACATATATATATTGAAGCATACCCCCTCCTTGCTATCATTGGGAAGTTGCGTGCGATGAGGGTGAGCACACTGGCTCGATGAGCAGTGTGTAGATATTCCCCAGGTCATAGTCGTCCATTGTGTTGATATGTGATTTGCATTATGTTTTGGGGGTGAGAAGTCGTGGGTATGTGTCGTTCTCACTTTCCGGTTAGGAACTATGACCGCTTCTCGAACGTTGTGTGTGTGAGTTGATCATGAGGTAGGTGTCGTTTAGCCTTATTGGGTGGTCCCTAGTTTGCTATGTGGGTTGGGGAACTGGAAGATGATAGCATTGTGAGCCTGCGTCCTCGAGTTATAGCTCGTTTAGATGGTTATTATATTATTGTTGTGCTTGGTACTTGGGTATCGAGTGCATAATGGACCTCAACGACCAACGTTGCCAAAGTGTAGTGTAACGGGGGGTTCTTTGTTTGGATTTCGCTTTGCGAGACGTCCCATGCATGAAACGCAGTGTAATGTTGGGAGTGAGGAGAAGTTAGTCCTTAATGCTCATATATATAACGTATATCTATCTCGACGATCGACAGTGCCAGAAGTAGTGTATCGGGGGGGTTCCTTGTTTGGATTTTGCTTTGCGAAACGTCCCACGCATGAACCGCAATGCATTGTTGAGAATTAGGAATAATAAATTAAGTAATTGGATAATAAGAATTTGGGTTACATGTGTAACAACCCGAGGTTTTAGGATGGCTATTTATTTATTTTGGGAGAAATAAATATTATTTTTATTTGGAGAATTATCAAATTGGCAATTGAGGTCAAAATTTAAAGTTGTTAAAAAGTGTTTCCAATGGCAATTCTGAGGGTGTAGTTGTTTATGTAAGGATTTATTTAGGCTATGAAATATTTTAAGCTCGTTTGGCTCGAATGAAAGTTACCGAGTCATTTAAAGTGTGTATTATCATTTAAAGTGTGTATCTTGTGAGATAAGGCTTAAAAGCCTACGGGAGATCAATTCTCATTAGAGAGAAAAAGATAAATAGAAAGATAGAAAGAGAGAAGAAGAAAAGAAGAAGAGAAAGAGAGAGAAAGTGGGTTTTTCGGCCAATACATCTCGAGGACGAATCAGACCCTATGAACTTGAGGCAAATGATTAAACTTGCTAAATAATTGTTGTGTACCATTTATTTCATAATTTGTGGATCAAACTGATGGGTTTTAGGTTTAGTTTGTCAAAACCTAACTTGTGGGTAAAATCTTAGATTTGTTGTGTATATAATGGATTTGAGGTTAGAAATTAGTTTAAATATGTTTTTGGATGAATATAAATGTTATATATGTGATTGGGTTGAAGAGAAATGAAGAGAAGATGATTAAGATGAATTTTGGGATTTTTGGCTTAATAAAAAGTAGCCATTTTCGTGAGTTCTGAGGAACCGAATCGATTCGGCCCCTTATCGAATCGATTTGGAAATATGTAGTTGCCCAGGTCTGAGTGACCGAATCGATTCGAACCCCAGCCGAATCGATTCAGCCTGAGATAGAGTCCCAGGTCTAAGGACCCGAATCGATTCGCCTTGGAGGCCGAATCGATTCGGATTTGGCCCAAATCGATTAAAATTCAGGGCATTTTGGGGGATGTTTTTCTAGGGAGAATTTCATTCTGTTTCGTTTGAGGTTATCGATTGGGAATCTCTATAGGGATTATTAGGAGTATGTCTTAGAGATTTTAGGCAGTTTCCCTTTATGAGAAATGATTGGAGTCCTATTGATTAAATGAGAGAGAAATTTCCGATTAAATAATATCGTTTATACCAAGTGGGGAAGCCCACTAACTTTGAAAATTATATTTGGAGATAATTATGGAATTATATGAAAGAGTGAGAACACGCTTAGCGATATTGGATTTTAGAATCAAATCCCAAATGGGATAACTTTAAAGGTTCATATCATTAATTGAACCATATTTTGGAGTGAGAATATAAATGCTAATAAATGTGCATACGGATATAGAAATATCCTTAACGATGATTAATTTGGGAGATGTCTCACACAATGAAAAATGCTAATTGAGGTGCATTAAGATAGAGAATATCCTTAACATAAATAGAATTGAGAAACAATTCATAATCAGAAGTGATGCGAAAACTTCAAGTGAGAAATAGTATAGTGTATACTAAGTGGGGAAGAGGTGTGAGAATTGGTGATTAGTATATCAAGAGAGAGAAATATACTAAATAATGATATTAATTCAACTACGCCTAAGAGCGTACTACGAATATGTAGACAATGTGATAGGTATACCTTATATGATGGTATATCTTTATATGATGTGATGATGTATGTATGCCTTATGTGATGGTATATACATATATATAGTGAAGCATACCCCCTCCTTGCTATCATTGGGAAGTTTCGTGCGATGAGGGTGAGCACACTGGCTCGATGTGCAGTGTGTAGATATTCCCCAGGTCATAGTCGTCCATTGTGTTGATATGTGATTTGCATTATTATTTTGGGGGTGAGAAGTCGTGGGTATGTGTCGTTCTCACTTTGCCGGATGGGAACTATGACTGCTTCCCGGACATTTTGTGTGTGAGTTGATCACGAGGTAGGTGTCGTTTATCCCTATCAGGTGGTCCCCAGTTTGCTATGTGGGTTGGGAAACTGGAAGATCATACCATTGTCAGCCTGCGTCCTCGAGTTATATCTCGTTTGGATGGTTATTATATTATAGTTGTGCTTGGTACTTGGGTATTGAGGGCATAATGGACCTCAACGACCAACATTGCCAAGGAGTAGCGTAACATGAGGGTTCCTTGTTTGGATTTCGCTTTGCGAGATGCCCCACGCATGAAACACATTATAATCATGGGTGTGAGGATAAGTTAGTCCTGAATGCTCATATATATATAGTATATACTTCTCGACGATTGACATCGCCAGAAGTAGTGTATCGGGGGGTTTCCTTGTTTGGATTTCCCTTTGCGAGACGTCCCACACACGAACCTCCGTGCACTGTTGAGAATTGAGAATAATAATTAATTAAATGGAGTAATAAGAAATTGGGTTACATGCATCATACATTGAGGGCATAATGAATCACGAAAATCAATACTGTCAGGAGTAGTGTAACGAGGGGGTTCCTTATTTGGATTTCGCTTTGCGAGACGTCCCACGCACGAAACGTAGTGCAGTATTGAGAATTGGGAGAAGTTTAGTCCTTAGCACTTAGATGCTAATAACTCATATGTATTTATGTATATTGATGGTATAACGATAATACAAGAAATTCTAGTAAAGAGGATGTTTATATATTGTGATTATGTTAGTATGAAAATGTTTATGTAAACTTTATATGTTAAGTAAATGAACACATAATAGAGCGCAATAACATTCAAAATTAAAGTATATGATTTAGATGGAATTCATATAAGTGTAGATTGGGAGATAAGTTAGATAATTTTAATTGAATATTTATATTGGAATTTAGTTAGATTTATTTGCCTAATTAGATTTGGGCATTTATTTGGAGATCACGTGCATACGTTTAGTTGCGCGCTTTAGTTGAGAGGTGTGTTGGATTATTATGGGGAGTGCGACTCCATTAAATCATTTCATAATGCATTTATAAGTATTATGCATTTTAATGGACTATCTATAAAACATTTTCACCTCGGGTTCTAACCCGTTATTATGTTTCTCTTGCTATGTATATATATTGTATTAATTTTAGGTGTTCCTCCGCATGGACGCCCTTGAGGTTTATCCATCCAGTGTATTCGTGGAGATGTAGCAGTAGTGAACTGTTGCGGATCTTTGCTCTACTCGATTCCTATCTTTTATATATCTATATTAGGATTCAGTTTGTATATCGGGTTTATACCCAAGTATTGTAGATCAACACTTTTATATTCTCTCACAGATTTTTGTATTGTCTGTGACCCGACAACATATTCGGGTATTTCATTTTAGAGATTTTGTTGTACTCATGTATTAATCTCTTTACATATTGTAGACTATGTTGTATCACTCATTATAGTTAGATGTAGTATTGTTATTATATGGTTGCATGGTTGGTTTTAATTGGTGTTAAATAAAAGTTTCAAATTTTTGGCATCCGCTTTTAATAGTTTTGGGTAGTTAGCCTTATATTATTTAGTATTGTTAGTTGATGTTGAGACTGAGCCATCTGAGATACCTGATTTAATGTAGTATAGGACTGGCCACCCGTTATTATTTTGAGTGGGTTGTCACAGATGGTATCAGAGAATCAGGTTCTCGTGTCTTTAGGATCTGTGTGGGTTGCTACGATCTTCCGTAAGCATTCTTGATGTAGAGCCTTACTATTAGGATTGTTGTATTCATACGTCCATATTTCTTCTATAATAAGAAAACATTTGAAAGTTGTTCTGATACATTTGTTCTTGTTTCAGATGGCATCGAAGAGAGCTCATTCAGTCAGGGTAAACAAAGGGGCTGAGAATGTGGAACCCCAATTGCCTCCCAGGACTATAACTACAGATGAAGTTGCCAATATTGTGGCACACGCAGTGACTGCTGCCATTTCTACGATGGCGCAACAACCTGTCATTCAAGCAACCCAAACCCATTTAGGACCGTCTTTGTGGTAAATATTGAAGGAATATTTTAGTAAGGGGAATCCTCCAGAATTTTCAGGTGGAGTTGATGCAATGGCTACAAGTCGATGGAAGAACAATATGCAGAGGCAGCAATTTTTAGTCTCCTTTAAGTTAACGGGGGAAGCTCTTCAATGGTGGGAGTCTGTTACCACATCAAAACAGAGAGATACTTTACCTATAACAGATTTTTGGGAACTCTTGATCAAAGGTATTTTCCTTCCCCAATTTCGAAGGAAATAAGGAGGAAATTGATGGATGTGTTTCAAGGTAATAGAACGGTGGCAGAATATGAAGAATTTTTTTCTAGATGGGAGAAATTAGTACCTGATGAGGTAAATACGGAAGAGAAGCGTACATCGAAGTTTACTCGAGGTTTAGATTGGAGAATTCAGCAGCATTTGTTAGAGAGTTACACGTTAGTGACTTTCGTCGAGGGAGTAAATGTGGCATTGTTAAAGTGTCATGAATATCGTCTTCGTTCACAAGAGGGCAAGAACTTTAGGGATTAGGTTTCATCAAGTAGGTTTGGCGAAGAGAATGCCTGTAATACTAGCGGGTATAAGTCGATTGTAGAGAGTCACATCGGCATTTTCTTCCTCCTGGTGGGCCGAGTGGAATTGCGGGTCGATGTTTCTTTTGTAAATAAATAGGTCATAAAAAGAGAGATTGTCCTAAAAGAGGTAAAGGACCACGTTTTGATGAACTATTGGAAGTGCAATCCCTATGTGACACCCCGCCTAATTAAATACTGGGCGATCACTACTTTATTAAATTAAAATCAAGGTGAACAGTTGGTTCATTCTTAGCATCACTGTCGTAAAAATACTTTTCCAATTTAAACACCCTAAATAATTAAGCCAAGTGTCAAAACCATTTAAAACCTTATTCTCATTTTATTAAATCCGGTTATAAAACCTTAAACCATTAACATCTAAAGAGTCACACATTAAGAATAAAAATAGAATTGAACATACAAGAATTTAATCATCAATAATAAATCCCAACATTTACAACACTAAAGGAAAACATCCTGACAGTAATAAATCCAGAAATAAAGGTGTTGAAAGTAAAAATTTCAATCTCTGATAATACCAACTAAATAATAGAAAGAGGGCGACACATGCCCCTGCTGGATAAAACTGAACTAGGAGTAGAATCAAATGGATGAAGTCGTTTAAACAACAGGCCTGCAACTCCCACCTAAGCTGCAGCACGTTCCTTCCAAAGGATCCTAAGTAAGACGCCCCTGTGGATGGGCACCTATAATACATACATATATATTCCAGAGAGAAAAGGAAATAGAAACGGGTCAAAGCCCGATCGTGTATATGATCTAAAAATTCGTTTAACAAGTATTTAAATTCATACAGGCCAATGCAACAACATATTAGTGCGACACTCTCTTGAGAAATTCTCGCCTCTCTTCTAATGTGCACTCCTATCGCACTAAACTTCCCAATAGTTTATCTCATCATATTTCACACTATCTTTCCCCAATGATTTAACTTATCTTAGGTTATTCGCAGGATTTACAACTGAACAACACAAGTATCTAAAACGTAAGATTTCAATTTGTAACCAAGGTTCTTCTTTTAACTTTATTAATCAATAAAGTTTTCCAGTGTCATATTATACTTTCTCAAAACAATTATTTATAATTTGAGTCATCAACCATGTCCTACATATCAAATCACAGTAGGCAGTTCCAGATTTCAGAATTCCATATATATATTAACTACTCATATAATATATATATCATAACAGCACCCCACTAATTTGAGTCATCAACCATGTCCTACATATCAAATCATAGTAGGCAGTTCCAGATTTCAGAATTCCATATATATATTAACTACTCGTATAATATATATATCATAACAGCACCCAACATAAAAACTATGGTGCGGGCATACTCTGCTATCCAATCCCCGTATCAATCGTACTAAAGGTAATACACGTTCGGAATCACTCTCGAACTGTATAAATACATACACTAACAATATTGAGGCGAAGCATAGTTTCCAAGTCTAAGAGGTCAGTACATACCCTCACGTCTCTTAGGACCGTGACTACCGATTCGATAGCCTCTACCTAGGATTCCTATCTTCTAGGGTACGAGTCAATATCCCCCATAAGGCACACGAGATAAGATCGTCCCAGTGCGGTAACCTCAGGGATAGCAAGTAGCGCGGGCATGATTTTCACAAGTATATAATATATGCATACACAATCATATAAATATACCACTTTTATTATATCAATTTAGGTTTATCCAATAACCCACATTCACAACATTTATCCTTATTTTCCCATTATTATTTATCAAGTATAATGGTTCGTTTCTAACTTTAGTTCGAAGGGTTTTTCCAACTTACTACGTAACCCTCATGGACTCTATTCTTCCAATTGTACAATTCAGTAGGTATCCATTTATGTTCCAACGTAACTCTCTTACGTGTCTCTCCCCTTTGATATATACTTACATTGTCAATTGAATTTTTTTATCTCTAAGAGTCCTCAAAACATAAAACTGTCTAGCAAAAAAACATATTAAAAAATATTGAACGTTCCGATCGAGCTGAATTTTTTTCTGTAGCTTCCTCTCGTCTTCAGCTAATTCTCTGTAAAATTTTATCCAATTCCAACGGACCGATCGTCCGAAATAATTTTTTTTAGTGTTTGTATCTGATTAGAACTCTTTTCTTAATCAAACTCTTAATCCTTGACAAAGGGTTTCCAGAATATCATATAAATCATCACTACATGAAAATTTCTCATCTCAAATTGGGGTTTTCTTCCATAAATCTCATCCTAATAACTCCTAAACTAATATGGATGATGCATCAACAAAATAAGCAAGATAAACACTTGCCTGGGATTTTCAGAAATCTGGTTTGGTGTTGAATTTGGTGTGGTTGCGTTCCCCGTCTCGCGATCTACACGTTGGCGGCGGTGTAAACGGATGAGTTTTGAGCCTTGGAATGCCTTGAGAGCTCTCTCCTCTCCTTTCCAATGGCCGTTCTAGTGTTTTGAGTTATCTAACCCTAGGAGATAACCTAAACATCTGATATAACCCCTTTAATTTTCGTGGGTTTAATTACCCAAAAATACAAAATGACTAAAATGCCCTCCCGGGGTACTAATTAGGCCTAAAAATGCCCCGAGACCCAAATGAAACCCCCGGGTATACTTTTCGGACTATCTCGACCCTTCCGAACGCGTTGGCTCCCTAAAAACGACCATACGAACAACCTATAAAATATTCACTTTTATTAATCCACATTTAGTCCCGACACGACACAGACGCGTCCCGACTTAAATTTCCACAATTGTCATTTTATTCACACGTGACAATATTATAAAAATAAATCTCATATATTACTATACTCATCCAGTAATATGCAACAAATAATATATTCCCAATAATTACTAACTCTTGTCACGCTAAATATTTAAAACAACATTTCAGATTGAAATTAAATTAATATATCTCAATTAAATTTAATAAATCCTTAAATTTAAAAGCCATGACAATATGGGGTATTACATACTTCCCCCCTAATAACGAAATTTCGTCCCGAAATTCGGAAAATAATGCCTACTAGGTAGCACAATTCTGGATATCCTTATCAGTACGCAAACTATCTACATATTACGGCGCTCAATCACTATAGCTTTTTCCTCACATCAACATTGTTTTACATTCTCATTGGAGACACTTCACATTGCACTCCCAACTGACAACATTTGAATAGGTTACGTCTATACGTTATAATTTCCTTATCTCACTATCATTAGGAGGCCGCACCTCACTACATGACAAATACTCGGATTTATTCATACACAAAATTCCCATTCTGAGAAGATAATACGAACATTTGACCACTCTTGACTGCCTAAAACAGTCGTGGAATTCCACCATAGTTATCGGATATTTTCTCGACCGATCCAAAAATTCTGATTATCTACTCTCCTCTAAACATACGGAAGGAGAATAGTCGAGGTTCTTCCATAACAAAACCTTAATAAGTACCTCGTACGCGACAAACAGGTACGAGTGCTTCTACAGAGCATTCCTGAAATCATCGTACCAATATTACAAAATCTCCTTCACGTGGCTCCACAAATCTTTAATCACCATGCACTTATTCCCTGGCTAAGGGTGATACATCCTACTCGAAATGAAATCTTATCTCCGCTGGTTCCTGAAATCCCATATCAAAGGTGGGATTCACCAATCTCATCCTGATTTAGAAATTTATACTGCACCAGATCATGCACTGGCGCGATCCTTCCTTTCAAAGGAAGTCTGGGGCATAGTAGTTAATATTGTAAGTCAGCTTAAAGGAGTATCAATCACCTCCTTCTCGGCGACATTATTCCCATGTTCGGGATGAACCTTTGATCTTGTTTTGAGGATGGCAACCCATCCAAGAACTGTACCGACTTTACCGACCTCTTCCAAATTCAGGAATTGTAGCTAAACATAAAATTCTTTGGTTGATTGTTCTTTTTCAACCCAACCTTACCAATGGGCGATGCATGTAGAGACTACTCACTACGTCTCGCTAAACATCGATTCTTCCCTTGAAATGTCTCACATTAAGTGACACGTAATACTCCCCTTCCTTCCTTGGAGTATGCCGAAAGTTCCGACCCGTACTCTTCTCTCCAGGAAGCGCACTTCTGGATCTCTTATACTATACTAACATCATTTCTCACACTTGACTAATAACAAATCTGCTTCGGGTGTGCTTCATAACAATTAAATTCTACTCTATTCAAGGAATACCAATTCTTGAATGGCTTCCCACAGCCTTCCAATCAAGTTAGGGTGTGCTATTCTAATTGCACACTTATGTATGGATTATAGCCCCTCATGTGACGTTTAATCCACTCTATCACTTCCACTTCGTCATACTAGTCCCACAAACATATATTTCACACGTCTATTACCACGTCCCTTCGACTCGGACTATTTTAACTGTAGTTAACCAAGATGCCCACATTTTTGCAACACTCCAACCGCCCTGGGAGGGCGAACAACGTGCTACTCATCTGTAGGACTAACTAAATTCAACGGAATAGAAGGAATAGGGCATTCAAATTCCATGACAATAAAAGAGGAATAATAATTCTCAACCTTCCTCAGATAAGTACAACAATTTTCCCAAATAGGTACAACAACCAAAATAAATCACTAACGCTCTATTCATCAAAATAATTACAGGTCATCTCTTTTGTATAATATAAAGTTCTTTTCAGATAATCCATGCCAAAAATCATTCCAACTCTTTATTCACCTTGTGTTCTGTACGCGGTTATGACATTTGGGTACTCTCAATCACCCTAGAAATCAAAATTCTTAAATTCTCCTTATCATCGTTCCACCCCTCAACTCGTGGGGATAACTTTCAATGCTTTCCTACCACAAAAATCCAGCTCCAATGACCTTAAAACAAAATTCAACTTCCAACTTACATACACAATTACTTGATCCCATTTCGACCAGGGTACCGAACTCATGGAATAGTGACCAAACGTCTCCCTATTTCCAATCTTACGCTAAGTTTCATGCGTGGGATGTCTAGCAAAGTGAAATCCAAACAAGGAACCCCCCCGATACACTACTACCTAGCATTGCCGGTTATCAAAATCCGTTAGGTCCTCCGTCCATAGTATATACCCATTTATTCCGTCCCTTGACAGAAAAGTTACAATTTCTCCCGTAATTATGCTTAACAAAGAACATTTCACCATTTTCACTATCATCCCCTATTGGTTTATGGTAATTACATTCTATAAACCTCGGATACATATGATCGAAATTCTCTAAATTTCCTTTTTCTAACATTAGGGGTATAACTCTTAACTCCCACATCTCTTAAGGATAAATATAACACTGCACTCTTCCTATCACTAAGTCCGGAGTGCTAAACATAATACCGAGTCAAGTCTTTTCACTCAACGGTAAATCCCGGTACATAATGAATCATACTGACAAAGTCTATACATACATTGGTATCGAATATCTCGAGCCCACTATCTCCTATGAAGTCTCTAGGATAGATAATATAAGTGCAAGTCCAACCTTCTTACAGGTAAAGCCTCGCCAAAACAAAACGTGTTTCAGTAATGTAACTACTCCAAAAGCCTTGCAATAAATGCCCACTATCATACTACCCATTTCTATAACATTTTAACAAAGATAATATCATACTCGTGTATCGCATCACTACAACAAGTAACCTCAATTAAGTACAAAACACTGTTAATATACTCATTCATCCCCCGCGGATAGCACCAAAGAAAAATCCCGCTATACTAAGGAAAAAATATTCACATAATGGTAACATTTACAATGATATGCATTAAACTCGTCTCACATGCTAATCTAGCAATGAACAAAATATGGTGACTCGCTCATGTCACATAAACACGCCGCATCCTCTAAGGATACAACTTATACTTCCATCCTGGCAATCGTCTTGACTGTACAAATGGTTTTCGGACGTAACACGTCTGCCCAAACCAAACCAAAGTTATTTTTAATCGTCGTCCTTTACTAGGCACCGTATTCTTGTCCCTTTTTCTCACTTTGGAACATATTATAGCGAGCAATTTCACTCCGTACCAAAATACCTCAACACATAATCCACTTATCACCTGTCCTACTAACCAGTTTAGGATTGTCCTTCTATCGGACTTTAGTAGACTCGATTCCTGTTAGCCATCCCGGTTGTTCCCTTAGCTTTTTAGGCCATAAAGTTTATGTTACTATCTATAATAGTACTTACTGAATTTACCATCACTTGGTAAGAATTTAACTATCTGAAGCATTTAAATGGTTTTCCTGATGTGTATCCACATCCTTTTGTGGTGCTATACCACCACCGTTGTATTCAGTCTTATTCTCGACTAAATTCTTCGATTTCCTTTAACTTCACCCCCCCCCCACAAAGAAGCGTTATCATCTATATTGACAAAATATGACATTATCAACCTCTGAATCGGTCGTCCATAAGAATTTCCTCCTCGAGTATTATCAACTATTATTACAAGTTGGTCTCCCACTTAGAGTCGTTTCCTCCACTAGTATCTACCTCTTTCGATACAAAATTTGCTAACAATTAGGATTCATATCCACAATTGGACTTCTATCATGCCCTCCTGCGATGAGTTCAGAACCACGTTTGCTTCTCATCCTGAACAGTTGAGGAAGGAACATACGGTCAACACTGTACCTAAGGTTCTCCTATAGGCATAGCATTCCACTTCTAAAATTGGTAGTTGACTCCAACCATTATAATTTCGTCCCGAAACCCAAGAAAATTTTCTCTAAATTTTCACTTTCAGTTTTCCACACTCCTTCCTATATTTAAGCCTTTGGATACTTTACCTCCTTTGGTAAACACATACAATTTTTGCGTTTCTAAAACTTCCCACTGACAGTCTCTACATGTTTTTGTAATACATTAGGTAAGTTTACCCTCGCACCTCATTTGACTATAACAGCATTTGAAAATCATTGCTTCACCTTAGTCGCCTTTCTAGTCGTGGCTTCTCGTGCCATAATGGAGGTGACCTCGATTATGGTCATCATCCTCGGATATATTTCATAATCTCAACTGAGCCCTGCCTCCTGATGTACGCTTAACGGTCCTCTTCTGACATCCGTCATCGATCGGCACACGCACACATCCGAACGAAATTAGAATTCACTAGTGTATACACATTATAGCAGGAGAACGAAATCTCGTCAAAGGAATCGACAATCCTAAACACAGGGCTCTATAACAAACAAAGCAACGCTGAAAGCATAATAAGCCGTACAGATCCTAAGGACACTAGAACCTGATGCTCTGATACCACCTGGGACACCCTGCCTAATTAAATACCAGGCGATCACTCCTTTGTTAAATTAAAATCAAGGTGAACAGTTGGTTCATTCTTAACATCACTGTCGTAAAAATACTTTTCCAATTTAAACACCCTAAATAATTAAGCTAAGTGTCAAAACCATTTAAAACCTTATTCTCATTTTATTAAATCCGGTTATAAAACCTTAAACCATTAACATCTAAAGAGTCACATATTAAGAATAAAAATAGAATTGAACATACACGAATTTAATCATCAATAATAAATCCCAACATTTACAACACTAAAGGAAAACATCCTGACAGTAATAAATCCCGAAATAAAGGTACTGAAAGTAAAAATTTCAATCTCTGACAATACCAACTAAGTAATAGAAAGAGGGCGACACATGCCCCTACTGGATAAAACCGAACCAGGAGTAGAATCAAATGGATGATGTCGTCTAAACAACAGGCCTGCAACTCCCACCTAAGCTGCAGCACGTTCCTTCCAAAGGATCCTAAGTGAGACACCCCTGTGGCTGGGCACCTGTAATACATACATATATATACAAGAGAGAAAAGGAAATAGAAACGGGTCAAAGCCCGATAGTGTATATGATTTATAAATTCGTTTAGCAAGTATTTAAATTGATACAGGCCAATGCAACAACATATTAGTGCGACACTCTCTTGAGAAATTCTCGCCTCTCTTCTAATGTGCACTCCTATTGCAGTAACCTTCCCAATGGTTTATCTCATCATATATCACACTATCTTTCCCCAATGATTTAACTTATCTTAGGTTATACGCAGGATTTACAACTGAACAACACAGGTATTTAAAACGTAAGATTTAAATTTGTAACCAAGGTTCTCCTTTTAACTTTATTAATCAATAAAGTTTTCCAGTGTCATGTTATACTTTCTCAAAACAATTATTTATAATTTGAGTCATCAACCATATCCTATATATCAAATCATAGTAGGCAGTTCCAGATTTCAGAATTCCATATGTATATATTAACTACTCGTATAATATATATATCATAACAGCACCCCACTAATTTGAGTCATCAACCATGTCCTACATATCAAATCACAGTAGGCAGTTCAAGATTTCAAAATTCCATATATATATTAACTACTCGTATAATATATATATCATAACAGCACCCCACATAAAAACTATGGTGCGAGCATACTCTGTTATCCAATCCCCGTATCAATCGTACTAAAGGGAATACACGTTCGGAATCACTCTCGAACTGTATAAATACATACACAAACAATATTGAGGTGAAGCATAGTTTCTAAGTCCAAGAGGTCAGTACATACCCTCATGTCTCTTAGCACCGTGACTACCGATTCGATAGCCTGTACCTTGGATTCCTATCTTCTAGGGTACGAGTCAATATCCCCCATAAGGCACACGAGATAAGATCGTCCCAGCTCGGTAACCTCAGGGATAGCAAGTAGCGCGGGCATGATTTTCACAAGTATATAATATATACAATCATATAAATATGCCACTTTTATTATATCAATTTAGGTTTATCCAATAACCCACATTCACAACATTTATCCTTATTTTCCCATTATTATTTATCAAGTATAATGGTTCGTTTCTAACTTTAATTCGAAGGGTTTTTCCAACTTACTACGTAACCCTCATGGACTCTATTCTTCCAATTGTACAATTCAGTAGGTATCCATTTATGTTCCAACGTAACTCTCTTACGTGTCTCTCCCCTTTGATATATACTTACATTGTCAATTGATTTTTTTTTTTATCTCTAAGAGTCCTCAAAACATAAAACTGTCTAGCAAAAAACAATATTAAAAAATATTGAACGTTCCGATCGAGCTGAATTTTTTTCTGTAGCTTCCTCTCGTCTTCAGCTAATTCTCTGTAAAATTTCATCCAATTCTAACGGTCCGATCGTCCGGAATAAATTTTGTTTAGTGTTTGTATCTAATTAGAACTCTTTTCTTAATCAAACTCTTAATCCTTTACATGACAAAGGGTTTCCAAAATATCATATAAATCATCACTACATGAAAATTTCCCATCTCAAATTGGGTTTTTCTTCCATAAATCTCATCCTAATAACTGCTAAACTAATATGGATGATGCATCAACGAAATAATCAAGATAAAAACTTGCCTGGGATTTTCAGAAATCTGGTTTGTTGTTGAATTTGGTGTGGTTGCGTTCCCCGTCTCACGATCTACGCGTTGGCGGTGGCGGCAGTGTAAACGAATGAGTTTTGAGCCTTGGAATGCCTTGAGAGCTCTCTCCTCTCCTATCCAATGGTCGTTCTAGTGTTTTGAGTTATCTAAACCTAGGAGATAACCTAAACATCTGATATAACCCCTTTAATTTTCGTGGGTTTAATTACCCAAAAATACAAAATGACTAAAATGCCCTCCCGGGGTACTAATTAGGCCTAAAAATGCCCCGAGACCCAAATCAAACCCCCAGGTATACTTTTCTGACTATCTCAACCCTTTCGGACGCGTTGGCGCACTCAAAACGACCATACGAACAACCTATAAAATATTCACTTTTATTAATCCACATTTAGTCCCGACACGACACAGGCGCGTCCCGACTTAAATTTCCACAATTGTCATTTTATTCACACGTGACAATATTATAAAAATAAATCTCATATATTACTATACTCATCCAGTAATATGCAACAAATACTATATTCCCAATAATTACGCACTCTTGTCACGCTAGTAAATATTTAAAACAACATTTCGGATTAAAATTAAATTAATTTATCTCAATTAAATTTAATAAATCCTTAAATTTAAAATCCATGAAAATATGGGGTATTACACCCTACAGCAGATTCAAGGTCATTTTAGACCAGGGGACTTTGTTTGGGAACCCATTGATGGAGAGGGGCAATCGGACTAGAGATGGTTGATGAAAAGTATTTTCCTTTGTGAATAGGATTATTACAATGTGAAGTTTTGGAATATCGTATAGGAGAAAGTCATGAGAGGGTAGTGATATAACCCTATTATGTATGTAATGACCCGAAATGGAATTTTGAGCAAGTTAGGATCTTATGTAAATTATCTTTTGAGAGTATAGATTATTTTGTAATGTGCTCAAAGAGAGGTATAAACCTTGTTATGAATATAAGAAATGTTTTGTGTATCGAGTAGTAATGATAAAGCTACTTCTTTTTATATAGTCATGTTAGACTTATATAATTGTTGTATTCCAGTTATGGAAGAGCCTAATAAATGAAAATATATTTATATGATGTAAGATATTATTACTGAAAAGAGTTTCGAATTTGTGGATTATTGGGACGCAGGAAAGTTTAGCTCATATTTATGCAAATTTTTATGAGCCGTATGTTGTTGTATGTATGTTGATTGTTAAGACCTTGTGTTATGGGCATAAGGCATTTTATATATGTATCGTAAGACATAATTTTTTTTTATAAATTGTTTTCAAAATCAAACTTTTTATAGGCCTTTGGGCCATTTCAAAATGATTTACACAAAAATATTTTCAAACTCTAGTCCGAATTTAACAAACTCTCAATCCCCGACGTCGCTACATATTAGTGTACTGGGAGGGTTCCTTGTTTGGATTTCGCTTGCGAGACCTCCCCCGCATGAAAGTGGCGAATGTCAGGAATTGAGAGGAGTTATTTCCTTGGACCATTCGAAATTTTTATACCATTAATATTGCTAGTATTATATATACGTCTTTAGAATTATGGAACTTTGGAGGCAAATGAAGCCTCACTACGATTAGTACGAGTAAAGCTCGAATAAAAGGTGTATGGGAGCCCTAGTTGTTAAAATTTGGTTTTATAGAACTTAAAATAAATTAAAATAATTCATCATGG
Organism: Sambucus nigra; assembly: GCA_949130495.1. Lineage (NCBI taxonomy): Eukaryota > Viridiplantae > Streptophyta > Magnoliopsida > Dipsacales > Adoxaceae > Sambucus > Sambucus nigra. Next base: position 400,719,529 of record OX422223.1, read on the forward strand.
GAAGTTAGAGGTTTGAGTATAGGATTAGTGAGGGTAGTAGGAACTAGTTGAGCTTTGGAGTATTTGGCTTAGCTGAATTTCGAGGACGAATTTTTTTTTAAGTGGGGAAGTTTGTAACAACCCGAGGTTTTAGGATGACTATTTATTTATTTTGGAAGATATAAATATTATTTTTATTTGGAGAATTATCAAATTAGCAATTGAGGCCAAAATTTGAAGTTGTTAGAAAGTGTTTCGAATGGAAATTCTGAGGGTTTCTTTGTTTCCAGAAGAGTCGAGAAAGTCAAAATGACTATACTTGGGGTCTATTTAGGTTTCGAAATATTTTAAGCTCGTTTGGCTCGAATTAAAGTGACCGAGTCATTTAAAGTGTGTATTATCATTTAAAGTGTGTATCTTGGGAGATAAGGCTTAAAAGCCTATGGGAGATCAATTCTCCTTAGAGAGAAAAAGAGAAATAGAAACAAAGAAAGAGAGAATAAGAAAAGAAGAAGAGAAAGAGAGAGAAAGTGGATTTTTCGGCCAATACGCAATCTTGAGGACGAATCAGACCCTATGAACTTGAGGCAATTGATTAAACTTCCTAAATAATTATTGTGTACCATTATTTAATGATTTGTGGATCAAATTTAAGGGTTTTATGCTTAGTTTGTCAAAACCTAACTTTTGGGTAAAATCCTAGATTTGTTGTGTGTATAATGGATTTGCGGTTAAAAATTAATTTAAATATGTTTTTGGATGAATATAAATGTTATATATGTGATTGGGTTCAAGAGAAATGAAGAGAAGATGATTAAGATGAATTTTGGGATTTTTGGCTTAATAAAAAGTAGCAATTTTCGTGAGTTCTGAGGAGCCGAATCGATTTGGCCCCTTACCGAATCGATTCGAAAATATGCAGTTGCTCAGGTCTGAGTGCCCGAATCGATTCGGACGCAAGCCGAATCGATTTGGCCTAAGACAGAGTCCCAGGTCTTAGGACCCTAATCGATTCGTAGACTGGGCATTTTGGGGGATGTTTTCTAGGGATAATTTCATTCCGTTTCATTTGAGGTTATCGATTAGGAATCTCTATAGGGACTATTAGGAGTATGTCTTGGAGATTTTAGGGAGTTTCCCTTTATGAGAAATGGTTGGAGTCCTATTGATTAAATGAGAGAGAAATTTCTGATTAAAGAATATCGTATATACCAAGTGGGTAAGCCCACTAACATTGAAAATTCTATTTGGAGATAATTATGAAATTATACGAAAGAGTGAGAGCGCACTTAGCGATATTGGATTTTAGAATCAAATCCCAAATTGGATAACTTTAAAGGTTCATATCATTAATTGAACCATATTTTGGAGTGAGAATATAAATGCTAATAAATGTGCATACGGATATAGAAATATCCTTAACGATGATTAATTTTGGAGATGTCTCACACAATGAGAAATGCTAATTGAGGTTCATTAGGATAGAGAATATCCTTACCATAAATAGAATTGAGAAACAATTCATAATCAGAAGTGATGCAAAAACTTCAAGTGAGAAATAGTATAGTGTATACTAAGTGGGGAAGAGGTGTGAGAATTGGTGATTAGTATATCAAGAGAGAGAAATATACTAAATAATGATATTAATTCAACTACGCTAAGAGCGTACTATGAATATATAGACAATGTGATAGGTATACCTTATATGATGGTATATATTTATATGATGTGATGATGTATGTATGCCTTATGTGATGGTATATACATATATATAGTGAAGCATACCTCCTCCTTGCTATCATTGGGAAGTTTGGTGCCATGAGGGTGAGCACACTGGCTCGATGTGCAGTGTGTAGATATTCCCCAGGTCATAGTCGTCCATTGTGTTGATATGTGATTTGCATTATTATTTTGGGGGTGAGAAGTCGTGGGTATGTGTCGTTCTCACTTTGCCGGATGGGAACTATGACCGTTTCCCGGACATTTTGTGTGTGAGTTGATCACGAGGTAGGTGTCGTTTAACCCTATCAGGTGGTCCCCAGTTTGCTACGTGGGTTGGGAAACTGGAAGATGATACCATTGTGAGCCTGCATCCTCGAGTTATAGCTCGTTTGGATGGTTATTATATTATGGTTGTTCTTGGTACTTGGGTATTGAGGGCATAATGGACCTCAACGACCAACATTGCCAAGGAGTAGCTTAACGGGAGGGTTCCTTGTTTGGATTTCGCTTTACGAGATTCCCCACGCATGAAACACATTATAATCATGGGTGTGATGAGAAGTTAGTCCTGAATGCTCATATATATATAGTATATACTTCTCGATGATTGGCAGCGCCAAAAGTAGTGTATCGGGGGGTTCCTTATTTGGATTTCCCTTTGCGAGACGTCCCACACACGAACCTCCGTGCACTGTTGAGAATTCAGAATAATAATTCATTAAATGGAGTAATAAGAAATTGGGTTACATGCATCATACATTAAGGGCATAATGAATCACGAAAATCAATACTGTCAGGAGTAGTGTAACGAGAGGGTTCCTTATTTGGATTTCGCTTTGCGAGACGTCCCACGCACAAAACGTAGTGCAGTATTGAGAATTGGGAGAAGTTTAGTCCTTAGCACTTAGATGCTAATAACTCATATGTATTTATGTATTTTGATGGTATAACTAGAATACAAGAAATTCTAATAAAGGGAATGTTTATGTATTGTGAATATGTTAGTATGAAAATGTTTATGTAAACTTTATATGTTAAGTAAATGAACACATAATAGAGGGCAATAAAATTCCAAATTAAAGTATATGATTTAGATGGAATTCAGATAAGTGTAGATTGGGAGATAAGTTAGATAATTTTAATTGAATATTTTAATTGGAATTTAGTTAGATTTATTTGCCTAATTAGATTTGGGCATTTATTTGGAGATCACGTGCATACGTTTAGTTGCGCGCTTTAGTTGAGAGGTGAGTTGGAGTATTATGGGGAGTGCGACTCCATTAAATCATGTCATAATGCATTTATAATTATTATGCATTTTAATGCACTTGCTATAAAACGTTTTCACCTCGGGCTCTGACCCATTTATATTTTTCTCTTGCTATGTATATGTATTGTATTAATTTTAGGTGTTCCTCCGCATGGACACCATTGAGTTTTATCCATTCAGTGTATTCGTGGAGCTGTAATAGTAGCGGACTATTGCGGCACTTTACTCTAGTCGATTCCTATCTTTTGTATATCTAGATTAGGATTCAGTTTGTATATCAGGTTTATACCCAAGTATTGTAGATCAACACTTCTATATTCTCTCTCAGATTTTTCTATTGTCTGTGACCCGATAACATATTCGGGTATTTTATTTTAGAGATTTTGTTGTACTCATGTATTCATCTCTTTACATATTTTAGAGTATGTTGTATCACTCATCATAGTTAGATGTAGTATTGTTATTATATGGTTGCATGGTTGGTTTTAATTGGTGTCAAACAAAAGTTTCAAATTTTAGACATCCGCTTTTAATAGTTTCAGGTAGTTAGCCCTATATTATTTAGTATTGTCAGTTGATGTTGAGACTGAGCTATTTGAGATACCTGATTTAATGTAGTATAGGTATTGCCACCCGTTATTATTTTGACCGGGTTGTCACAACATGCATCATGCATTGAGGGCATAATGAATCTCAAAAATCAATACTGTCAGGAGTAGTGTAACCGTGGAGATTTCTTGTTTGGATTTCGCTTTGCGAGATGTCCCACGCACGAAATGCAGTGCAGTATTGAGACATAGGAGAAGTTTAGTCCTTAGCACTTAGATGATAATAACTCATCTATATAATTGTATGTATATTGTTGGAATGACTAGAATATGTGAAATTCTAGTAAAGAGAATGTTTATGTATTGTGTATATATTAGTAAGACGATGGTTATGTAAAATTTATATGTTAAGTAAGTGAACGAATAAAATAGAATAATACTATTAGAAATTAAAGTATATGATTTAGATGTAATTTAGATAAGTGTAGATTGAAAGATAAGTTAGATGGTTTTAATGGAATAATTAAATTGGGTTTAAGTTAGATAACCTTGCCTAAATAGATTTGGGCATTTATTTGGATACCACTTGCATACGTTTAGTTGCGCGCTTTAGTTGAGGGGTGAGTTGGATTATTCTGGAGAGTGTGACTCCACCTAAATCATGTAATAATGCATTTATAATTATTATGCATTTTAATGCACTTTCTATAAAATGTTTTCACCTCGCCCCGTTTATAATTTCACCTCCTATGTATATATATTGTATTATTTTAGGTGTTCCTCCGCAAGGATGCCATGGATGTTTATCCACCCAGTGTACTCGTGGAGCTGTGGCAGTAGCGGCCTGTTGTGGAACTTTATCTTAGTCGATTCCTATCTTTTGTATATCTAGATTATGATTCAGTTTGTATATCGGGTTTATACCCAAGTATTGTAGATTAAGACTTTTATATTCTCTCTCAGATTTTTGTATTGTCTGTGACCCGACATCATATTCGGGTATTTTACTTTGTACATTGTGTTGTACTTTTTTATGTTGTTGGAGCTTGTATGTATCACTCATCATAGTTAGATGTAGTATTGTTAGTTATTGGTTGTATGGTTGGTTTTAATTGGTGTTAAATAAAAGTTTTAAATTTTTGGCATCCGCTTTTAATAGCTTCGGGTAGTTAGCCTTATATTATTTAGTATTGTCAGTTGATGTTGAGACTGAGCCATCTGAGATACCTGATTTAATGTAGTATAGGGATGGCCACCTATTATTAATTTGAGCGGGTTGTCAGACTTACTTTGAAAAAAATTTCGTCGTTCCTTCAGGAACGAGCATATATATATATGACTGTCTTATTTTTGTATTTGTTGAGTTTGGTGTTTGATGTCTTATGGCTTGTTTTGTTTGTGTAAGTGGTGGTGGTAGTTCAACTTATTTCGTGTCGATTTTTAGTACTAATGGCCTATGTTCACAATTACCATCACTGATTATGAGTTCGGTTGTTGATGAGACTCTGAATGAGTCTAATATGAAAACTCATATTGGTGAAAGTCAAGATATTAACGAAGTAGTGAAATTAAAGTTAAGGCAGAAAATAAAACTTTATTCATTATAGCGACATTAATATCGTATTATATGTATTGTACTACCAGCACAAGGGTGAATTACACATGTTACTTTTTATCCTAAAATAAAAAAAATGATGTAGGTCATTGAAAAATGCAATTATTTTCTTCCATATTCTTTAATATCCTTCCATAAAGTTATATAATCATACATATGATCCGTAAATATCATAAAATGGAGGGGGTATGGCTTCCTTATCCGGAACATAGGGAGGGAAAATGAATTAGAACAAGTATGTTAAGTAGATTTTTAACCAGTTCTATAAGAATCATAAGTATATAGAAGTTTGAGTGTGTATGGAGTTAATTATTTTTTAAATAAAGATAAGCAATATTTTTCATAAAGAAATCGAGGATTTTAAACTAATAATCCCATACTTACCAGCTTACTAATTAGTATAGAAATAATTACACATAATGAGTATAACTAAATAATAATTTCAATCCAAAACAATTGGGTACAAATAAACAGCTAGGCACACTAACTAGAGTGGCACTTATACCGATTGAGTAATAAATCAAGGCTCTTAAACATCTGAGACCTTAGTCCAAGTAGAAAATTTTCATGGGATAACACGAAATTCTACTCCCTAATAAAAACTCATGCTCATAACAAAGATAATTAGCACATAAGTTCATGAGTGAATTCATTCAATCATTATAATAACATCATGAAATTAGTTATTAGATGAGAAGGGTTTAAATTCATCAAAATGATCCATATTCAAATATAAATTATATTTAAAAACATACTGTGACACCCCGCCTAATTAATCCCGGGTGATCAGTCCTAAATCAAGTTAGAACAGGTTTCTCATTTGGTCCATTCTTAGCATCACTGTCCTTTTATATAAATTACTAACCACCTAAGTGAGAAAAATAGACTGGTGCCAATTTTTATCTTTCATTAATTAAACAAAAACCCATGCGAAAAATACAACAATAAAACAATCACAGATAATTGAACTAATCATTTCCACAAGTAAGATTTATTAACCGAATAAACCATCGGTCCAAATAAAAATCCCATAAAGACAAGAATAAAATCCCAACAAGTCTAAGAAATAAATAAATGGAAAGTGAACGACATGCTTGAATAAATAATAATGAGTCTCTACATTATGAATGAAAGAAAGAGGCGTCTATCAAAGGTCCCGCAACATCCACATATGCTGCAGCAACGGATTTCCTGGAATCGAGTCAAGTCTGGCGTCACTGTGGCTGGACACCTAAAAGGTTTTTAAAATTTTTTTATAGCAAGGGTTAGTACCCAAAACATTTGAAAACATTTAGCAAATGATTAACTTGCAGTAATAATAAATATGCATGCTCTTCATATTTTAGTTAGTGTCGCACTCTCTTGAGAACTTCCTTACCCTTCCTCTAATTGTGCACCACTAACGCTTTAATTATCACCTAGTTATCTATCTCATGACTAGATAATTATTAAAGTCTCTTTATACTTCCCCCCCCCCCCCTTACTCTAACCTGAGTAAAATGTGATTATGAATTTTTAAGTCATTAGTAACATCAACTTAATTAAATCATTTCCCTTTTTAATTCATATAACTACTCCACTCGTTATACATATACAACAACACATGCTTGTATTTATTTAGTCTGTATATAATAATCACCCTATTATATACTTAGAATTTATTGCAGCATTCACACACATACTGGAATACATAAACCACTAATATCCACCCGAGTAAAAGTACTCCCCGGATATAATTTCTCTAAAGTGCTAGTACACTAGGTATATTCACATATCCTAGTTATCCAAGTTAGAATCTCTCACTAACTTGGTTTAGTATACGATTGGAGGCGGTCATATTCCTTCCCGGAAAGTGAGATGCCCCTCACCCCCTGTAACGGACGCTATGACCTGGGAATCTACTCGCCCTACTCCTCAAGCTAGGGGATTCATCCACTGCGCGTAACCTCCCCCTATAGCACTAGAGTATAATAATATCTAACCACTGATATTAAGGCATACACTATATATATATACTATCACACACCGTATATATATATATACATATATAAAAATGTTCTAGCTACACCGTGTACCAAACCCGTGACACAAGCCTATTCCATTTTTATTATGAGGTTATTACCCAACTCGAATTATTAATTAATTTGCACATTAATAATTTCAGTTACTTTTGATGTTGCCCTCACCATTTAATTGGACTCCATCTCATAGCCCGAATTAACCTCACCCGAGTCTAAATCCCGACTCTAAATTTCTTAGTCCATTACTACGTAATATAATTTACCTCGATGTCACTCAACCAATTTTGACGTGTCATCCAAATTTCTCCTCCCATCTCCTAATTAATTCACTCACATTTAATTAGGTAACCCCATGCATTAATTTCTCAACAATAATTAATTACATAACAATTTTTATATAAATCTCTTCCTATATAAATAAAACTGGGCGAACTGTCAGTTTCTGCCGACCGTCGATCGATCGACTTCATGGCGTCGATCGATCGATCGAACAGGTACTCGTCTTCTTCGCGAAGACGGACAACCATGGGCGAAAATTTGCAAACCCAATTTCCTTCTACATTAAAACTAAGTCTCTTTTAGCATTTGTACATATTAGGAAACTCATTAGGGATCTCCAGAATATTCATCAACATCAATAATTCGACCATCAACTCCAATTTCTAAATTTGGGGAAAGTCTCATCATAAACCCTAGGTCCATTTATACCCCAAATTTCATCATCAATTTCGTTTCCAAATATGCAGATAACATTCTACCAGATAAGCAATAACTCACCATTTTCAGATTTTACAAGAATCATCACCCAAATTTCGTAAATCAGAATTGTTGTTTTCAAAATCCCATGTTCATTCCGTTAACACCCAAAAACGGATTTCTACATAATCACTACACATGAATATGAATCGAAAACAGATTTAATGCTATTGCAAGTTATCCACTTGCCTTAAGGTTCGTAGAGTCTGAATTGGAGCTAAATCCCAAGGTTGAAGATGACCTTTGTTGGCTCTCTTTTGATCCCCAATATGGCTTGGCTGCTGCTAGGGTTTCCTAACCCTTTAGTGCCTCTTCTTAATTAAGCACAGCCATCCTAAATCTTCCTTTTATTAACTTAATAATCCAATTCACGTTTTTTGACTAATGGGCCAAGCCCAAGTGACCAAAATGTCCCCGAGTGGGCCCGACTATGTCTAAAAACGTCCCGTGACCCGTTTACTACCCCCGGGTACACTTTTCCGACTATCTCGGCCCATCCGGACTCAACTGTACCCTCAGAATCTGTATCCGAGTTAATTTATAAAAATACTTATCCCCCACCCCATATAGTCTTATACCGACTTTCGGATGTGATAAGTACATACCTCGTCATTAATACTCTAGACGACATAATTACATTATTACTATTCACTCAGTAATATTAACCATTCACTCTCCGATTAATATTTAAATTATATTTTTACCATAATTAATTCATTAAATCACAACACACTAGTAATTTGAATTTCCGAATTAATTAAATATTAAATGTACCAGAAATACGGGGTGTTACATACTCCCCCCCTTATAAAGGAATTTCGTCCCCGAAATTAGATCGTACCTATGTTGAAAAGTTCTAGATATTGTTCCCGCATATCCTCCTCTCGCTCCCAGGTAGACTCGTCAACATTGTGATGACCCCACTGTACCCTAACCAAAGGAACAACCTTGGATCGTAATTTCCGCTCACTATGATCTAGAATTGCTACCGGCCTCTCCTCATACGAGATGTCTGGATGTAAGTCGATCTCCTCGAGTGGAATATGCCAAAAGGCTCTCTCGCTCCTTCTATATTTCTTCAGCGATGCCACATGGAATACATCGTGTATCCGCTGAAGATGTTCTGGTAACCCAAGTTTATACGCCACCGGTCCCACCCTCTCAATAATAGGGAAAGGTCCTACGTATCGCGGTGCTAACTTACCCTTCTTGCCGAATCTCATCACCCCTTTCATAGGGGATACCCGGACTAAAACCTGGTCCCCAACCTCTAGCTCCACATGTCTTCGAGAAGCATCAGCATAACTCTTCTGCCTGTCCTGAGCTATTCGAATCCTTCCTCGAATCAACTCTATCTTTGCAGATGTCTCCTGGACAATCTCCAGCCCCAAGAGTTTGTTGTCCCCCACCTCTAACCAACAAGCGGGTGAACGACAAGGTCTCCCTTATAGTGCCTCAAACGGTGCCATCCCAATCGTGAATTGGTAAGAGTTTTTATACGCAAACTCTACCAAAGGAAGATATTTCTCCCACCCTCCCCCGAAGTCCAAAATGCACATTCTGAGCATGTCCTCCAGCATCTGATTAACTCTCTCAGTCTGTCCGTCAGTCTGTGGGTGGTACGCTGTACTCAAGCGCAACTCCGTGCCCATTGCCTCCTGAAAGCTCTGCCAAAAGTGAGCAACAAAGATTTTATCTCGGTCGGATACGATATTTATCGGTACTCCATGCAACTTAACAATCTCTGCTATGAATAGCTGTGCATAACGCATCGTCTCAAAGTCTGTGCGTACCGGAAAAAAGTGGGCTACCTTAGTCAACCGATCCACAATAACCCATATGGAGTCGTGACCCTTCTGCGATACCGGTAACCCTGTGATGAAGTCCATGGAGATGCTCTCCCACTTCCACACGGGAATATCTAACGGCTGTAGCATCCCTGATGGCCTCTGGTGGTCAACTTTCACAAGCTGACACGTGGCACACTTCGAAACAAACTCCGCTATGTCCCGTTTCATCCCTGCCCACCAATACTGCCTCCTCATATCTTGGTACATTTTATCCCCACCGGGATGTACCGCAAATTTCGAACCATGGGATTCTGTCATAACTGCGTGCTTCAAATCCTCATCCTCTGGTACCATTAACCTCCCATTAAAACGTAGGCCTCCTTCTGAGCTAATCGAGTAACCCTCTGCTCCCTCAGCTAACAACTGGCCCACCCTATCCCAACAAATCTGATCCTCTGCCTGAGCCCTCACCACTCGCATAATGATTTCGGGCGTGATGGATAGAGCTGCCATGCAAGCCTTGGCTACATCATCCTCATATTGAAGCTCTTTCCACTTCGCTTTCCATATCTCCGATATCTCCCCAGTCGGCCTTCGGCTCAATGCATCCGCTACCACATTGGCCTTACCAGGATGATACTGAATATCAAACTGGTAGTCTTTCACGAATTCTAGCCACCGCCTCTGCCTCATATTCAGATCCTTCTGTGTGAAGAGATACTGAAGCGACTTGTGATCCGTGAATAGAGTAAACTGCTCTCCTAGAAGATAATGCCTCCATATCCTTAAAGCAAAAACGACCGCTGCCAACTCTAGGTCGTGAGTGGGGTAATTCCTTTCGTGGGGCTTTAGCTTCCTGGAAGCATAAGCTATAGCCCTTTCTTCCTGCTGGAGCACACCCCCAAGACCCCGTAAGGATGCGTCTGTGTAAACTCGATACTCTAGCCCTCCCTTTGGCAATGCCAGCACGGGTGCAGATGTCAACTTGTCCTTTAGCTCATCGAACGCTAATTGACAACTATCATCCCACTTGAAAGGTACCCCTTTCCAAGTCAGATTCGTCAAAGGTCCTGCAATCTTAGAGAATCCTTTAATGAATCGCCTGTAGTAACCAGCCAAACCCAGAAAACTGCGCACCTCGGTCGGTGTCGTGGGCTGTCCCCACTCCCTCACCGCTGACACCTTATCCGGATCCACTGCAATACCCTGATCTGACACGATGTGACCAAGGAACTGTACCTCCCGTAGCCAGAACCCACACTTCCCGAATTTGGCATAGAGCTGATGATCCCTCAGTGTCTGTAGAACCATGCGTAAATGCTCTGCGTGCTCCTCCTTGGTACGCGAGTAGATTAGGATGTCATCAATGAACACGATGACAAACTGATCTAGGTACTCCCTGAAAACCCTATTCATGAGGTCCATAAACACTGTTGGTGCATTGGTGAGCCCGAAGGGCATCACCCTGAACTCATACGATCCATACCGCGACAAGAAAGCAGTCTTAGGAACATCCTCTTCTCGGATACGCAGTTGATGATACCCTGACCTCAAGTCGACTTTGGAGAAGTAAGACGCCCCTCTCAGTTGGTCAAATAAATCATCAATCCGAGGCAATGGATACTTATTCCGTATCGTCACCTTGTTCAGCTCCCTATAATCCACGCACAATCGGAGTGACCCATCTCGTTTCTTCACAAACAACACCGGCGCACCCCACGGCGATGTACTCCGCCGAATAAAACCCTGACCCAGTAGTTGCTGAATCTGCTCCCTCAATTCCCACATTTCTGAAGGGGCCATTCGGTAAGGTGCCCGAGCAATAGGCCTCGTCCCCGGTGCCAAGTCTATAACAAATTCGATTTCTCTGCTGGGTGGTAATCCTGGTATCTCCTGGAATACATCCTCAAAGTCCCTCACTACAGGGATAGAGTCTAAAGAAACTGCCACTTCCTGCGAGGTTTCTTCCTCAATGTAGTATAGATGAGTGGTCGAGCCTCCCTCTGGGCGAGGCATCGTCACAACAAACATCTCCTGTCCCGGAATGGCGAAGATAAGGCTCCCACCGAAGCAATCAATCATGGCTCTATAGTCAGCGAGCCAATCCATACCGATGATCACGTCATGAACATGCATATCTAATACCAACATGTCCGCAGGTAAAACTAAACCGCCAATCTCCACTCCTACTCTCCGACATATAAAGAATATAAGCGACCCATTTCCCAAAGGTGAGTCGACACACGTAACAGTGCTCTCTGCGGTGGCTAACAACCCTAAAGCCTTTGCAAAATGTGTAGCTATAAAGCAATGAGTGGCCCCCGTATCAAATAATACCCGACCCATAGTGCCATGGATAGAGAACGTACCCTCGATCGCGGGCGGCGCCTGTTGTTCTGGAGGATTGGGAACGTCCCGAACGTTATACACACGTCCGTAGTGCATCTGCCCTTGCTGCTGTGGGGCGGGTGGTGCTGGTGCTGCTGGTGGCATTTGACCCTGTTGCCCTTGCTGGGCACCCTGCTGCTGGCCTCTGCCCCTCTGCGGGCACTCCCTCTTGAAGTGTCCTGGCTGGCCACAGGAGAAACAGCGTTTCTGGTCGTCACCCTGCCGTTGGCCCTGCTGGTCCTGACGTTGCTGGCCCGGTTGGCCTCCCCCGTTGTTTCCTTGGCCCTGACGGCCCTGAGGAACCTGCTGTTGCTGATTAGGGCCTGGTTGCCCCTGTCTGAACCCCTGTCCTCCCGATCGGAATCCACCAGGCTTAAACTTCTTAGCCTGATTCCCTTGCTGAATGATGACCTGCTGCTGTGTGCCACTCGTCTCACTACTAGTGACCGCCTTGCCCTGCTGGCTCGGCTCACCTGCCTTCTTGTTCCCCTTAGTGTGGAAACGATGATCCTGACAATGTATAAGTGCGGCATTAACGACATCTGTATAGGTCACCAATGCCGGGTTTCCAATCGAGTGCTGCCTGATTCTCCAAGCCAGACCATCCATGAACTTGGACTTCTTCCGCTCCTCATCGCTCACCTCGTTTGGCACAAAGTTTGCCAAACGGGTGAACTCCTCCTCATATTCTGCCACTGACCTGTCACCCTGTACCAACTCGCTGAATTTCTTTCTCATCTCAGACTCTACTGCTGGAGGGAAGTACTTGCGATCAAACCGCACCCAGAATTCAGAAATCGGCATCAAATCCCGCTCCTCAGCGGTGGTTACGGACTCCCACCACTGTAAGGCTGCCCCTGACAGACGAAAGGTAGCTAGCATCTGTTTCTGCACCTCTATACCCTCTAACATGCGCAGATGGCGCTGAATGTTCTTCTTCCAGTCACAAGCCTCAACCACATTGGTGCTACCTCGAAACTCGGGTGGGTGACCCTTCTGAAAGGTCTCCCTCACTCGCTGCCAAGATGGTGGCCCCACTGGAGCCTGAACTGCTGGAGCCAATGGAGGCGGTGCCTGGGGCTGTGCAAAATGAGCTGCCATAGCTCGCATCACTGTCTCCACCGCTTGGGCCACTATCACTGCCACCTGAGAGGTAGAAATCAACTCGGGCGGGGGTGGTGGTGGCGGTACCTGTGGGTCCTGGCGAGCCTCCCTCACCTCATCTCTAGCCTCAGCCCTCTCTGCTCTCTGTCTCTTTGGCGGCATCTGAAATAGATTGAATTGTATAAGTACACAATTTATACAAAAATTAATAGCAGGAATACGATATCTCACAAGCGGAAAAATATAATCAACAGTCCTAATAATAGGGCTCTATAACAACCGAACGCTATGCTGAAACGTAGAAAGCCGTACAGATCCTAAGGACAACTAGAACCTGATGCTCTGATACCATCTGTGACACCCCGCCTAATTAATCCCGGGTGATCAGTCCTAAATCAAGTTAGAACAGGTTTCTCATTTGGTCCATTCTTAGCATCACTGTCGTTTTATTGAAATTACTAACCACCTAAGTGAGAAAAATAGACTGGTGCCAATTTTTATCTTTCATTAATTAAACAAAAACCCATGCGGAAAATACAACAATAAAACAATCACAGATAATTGAACTAATCATTTCCACAAGTAAGATTTATTAACAGAATAAACCATCGGTCCAAATAAAAATCCCATAAAGACAAGAATAAAATCCCAACAAGTCTAAGAAATAAATAAATGGAAAGTGAACGACATGCTTGAATAAATAATAATGAGTCTCTACATTATGAATGAAAGAAAGAGGCGTCTATCAAAGGTCCCGCAACATCCACATATGCTGCAGCAACGGATTTCCTGGAATCGAGTCAAGTCTGGCGTCACTGTGGCTGGACACCTAAAAGGTTTTTAAAATGTTTTTATAGCAAGGGTTAGTACCCAAAACATTTGAAAACATTTAGCAAATGATTAACTTGCAGTAATAATAAATATGCATGCTCTTCATATTTTAGTTAGTGTCGCACTCTCTTGAGAACTTCCTTACCCTTCCTCTAATTGTGCACCACTAACGCTTTAATTATCACCTAGTTATCTATCTCATGACTAGATAATTATTAAAGTCTCTTTATACTTCCCCCCCCCCCCCCCCCTTACTCTAACCTGAGTAAAATGTGATTATGAATTTTTAAGTCATTAGTAACATCAACTTAATTAAATCATTTCCCTTTTTAATTCATATAACTACTCCACTCGTTATACATATACAACAACACATGCTTGTATTTATTTAGTCCGTATATAATAATCACCCTATTATATACTTAGAATTTATTGCAGCATTCACACACATACTGGAATACATAAACCACTAATATCCACCCGAGTAAAAGTACTCCCCGGATATAATTTCTCTAAAGTGCTAGTACACTAGGTATATTCACATATCCTAGTTATCCAAGTTAGAATCTCTCACTAACTTGGTTTAGTATACGATTGGAGGCGGTCATATTCCTTCCCGAAAAGTGAGATGCCCCTCACCCCCTGTAACGGACGCTATGACCTGGGAATCTACTCGCCCTACTCCTCAAGCTAGGGGATTCATCCACTGCGCGTAACCTCCCCCTATAGCACTAGAGTATAATAATATCTAACCACTGATATTAAGGCATACACTATATATATATACTATCACACACCGTATATATATATATACATATATAAAAATGTTCTAGCTACACCGTGTACCAAACCCGTGACACAAGCCTATTCCATTTTTATTATGAGGTTATTACCCAACTCGAATTATTAATTAATTTGCACATTAATAATTTCAGTTACTTTTGATGTTGCCCTCACCATTTAATTGGACTCCATCTCATAGCCCGAATTAACCTCACCCGAGTCTAAATCCCGACTCTAAATTTCTTAGTCCATTACTACGTAATATAATTTACCTCGGTGTCACTCAACCAATTTTGACGTGTCATCCAAATTTCTCCTCCCATCTCCTAATTAATTCACTCACATTTAATTAGGTAACCCCATGCATTAATTTCTCAACAATAATTAATTACATAACAATTTTTATATAAATCTCTTCCTATATAAATAAAACTGGGCGAACTGTCAGTTTCTGCCGACCGTCGATCGATCGACTTCATGGCGTCGATCGGTCGATTGAACAGGTACTCGTCTTCTTCGCGAAGACGGACAACCATGGGCGAAAATTTGCAAACCCAATTTCCTTCTACATTAAAACTAAGTCTCTTTTAGCATTTGTACATATTAGGAAACTCATTAGGGATCTCCAGAATATTCATCAACATCAATAATTCGACCATCAACTCCAATTTCTAAATTTGGGGAAAGTCTCATCATAAACCCTAGGTCCATTTATACCCCAAATTTCATCATCAATTTCGTTTCCAAATATGCAGATAACATTCTACCAGATATGCAATAACTCACCATTTTCAGATTTTACAAGAATCATCACCCAAATTTCGTAAATCAGAATTGTTGTTTTCAAAATCCCATGTTCATTCCGTTAACACCCAAAAACGGATTTCTACATAATCACTACACATGAATATGAATCGAAAACAGATTTAATGCTATTGCAAGTTATCCACTTGCCTTAAGGTTCGTAGAGTCTGAATTGGAGCTAAATCCCAAGGTTGAAGATGACCTTTGTTGGCTCTCTTTTGATCCCCAATATGGCTTGGCTGCTGCTAGGGTTTCCTAACCCTTTAGTGCCTCTTCTTAATTAAGCACAGCCATCCTAAATCTTCCTTTTATTAACTTAATAATCCAATTCACGTTTTTTGACTAATGGGCCAAGCCCAAGTGACCAAAATGTCCCCGAGTGGGCCCGACTATGTCTAAAAACGTCCCGTGACCCGTTTACTACCCCCGGGTACACTTTTCCGACTATCTCGGCCCATCCGGACTCAACTGTACCCTCAGAATCTGCATCCAAGTTAATTTATAAAAATACTTATCCCCCACCCCATATAGTCTTATACCGACTTTCGGATGTGATAAGTACATACCTCGTCATTAATACTCTAGACGACCTAATTACATTATTACTATTCACTCAGTAATATTAACCATTCACTCTCCGATTAATATTTAAATTATATTTTTACCATAATTAATTCATTAAATCACAACACACTAGTAATTTGAATTTCCGAATTAATTAAATATTAAATGTACCAGAAATACGGGGTGTTACACATACTTAGCTTGGCAGTATCAAAACATGCATATACTAAGAGTCGTTTGGGGCTATCATAGTGTGATATCAATAGTCATATATCAAATATGCTTAAATTGCGATGAAAAAGCCAAAACCTACTTGTTAGTTCTGAAGAACACGATTAGAATTGATTGAAGTCGGGATTGGTTTCGTCAAATGCTTGATTATCTGTCAAGCAACATATTTGTAAGTATACATTGTTGATAATTGGAGTAAATTAGAAAAATAACTAAATAAACTGTATCTTTTTAAGTTTAGGGGCTAATTTGCAACCATTTTTTAGAGTTACAAATGTAAGGCTTAAGATCACATTTAAAAGTTGATGTACAAGACTTTTTGGCTGAAAAGTTATCAAAAAGTGTGTAAATAAAGTTGGTATCAAAATTCAAAACTAAGAGGGGTCAATTTATAATTTTTAGAAAATACATTTAACCTAAAAGACTAGGGTTTTAGTAATTTGGGTAGGGTTAAGCAAACACTACCTTAATATGTACCATTTGGACTAGAAAATTATAATAAAATTTTTGAAAAAAACTAGAAATTTTTTATTGGTCACGCACCCTCACGCATCTGGTCATGGTTTTTGATTGAAAGATTCATCTTCAACCTCTCGACAATTGACCTAGATTTTGACAAAACTTTGAATTTTATTAAGTTCTGATTTCCTAACCATTTAAGATGATTCCTCAACCAATCGAGCCTAATTTTTCATGAGGAATTCGAATATTTAGGTTTCGTGGATTGAGGTACATTAATCATCGAGTTCCATCTACTATGTGTTTAACGTGGAGTTACAGAGTATCGCAACGGATCATAAGGAATGGGAATTGCACTCGAGCACTTGGGTTATAAGGAACTCATTCCTAACTTTGAAATTAAAGTCAAGGAATGGAGTTGCACCATTAAAGCTCAAGCTTTATTGGATTTTTTAAAGGTTTCTACTCGTACAGGATATTCTACATGTAAAAACTTGGTTTCTTTGATTGGGTTGTGTATTGTGATAGTTCAAAAGACATTGTGAATAAAAAAGTAAATAATGGTGCATAAAATCCTTAGTCACTAATTTGGAGTGAAAAATAGAAGTTTTTTTCTACTGAATTGATGAGTTTTAGGGTTGGGTTTCATGGTGTATTTATAGTATGAACTAGGGACAATTGATTGGTGAATAATGGAGGTGGATTCTCCTTAGTTTTAAGAAGATAAAATTTGAGCATAAGGTTTTCACATGTGAATATTGTGTTGGCCGGGGGGGGGGGGGGGATAAATAGGTTTGTTTTGATTTTGGTCCTTAAAGACAAAGTTTTATTTTTTATTTAGTGTTTAATATATTAAACTTCCATGTTTTAGTGGCATTTGTGTTGTTTTCTGAAATTTTAAGGGTTAGGATTTCAAATTCAAATTAGTTGAGGTCTAAAGATTTTATTTGATATAATGTTTGGGCATTAGGGTGAAATAGAAGTTAAGTTATACTTCTTTCAAAGTTTGGAGGGGTAATTTGGTCATTTTGTAATCTTAAGGAGTACTTAGATAATTAAGAAAATTTCTAGGGTTTTATATGTAGTTTCGACTTTGTTAGAGTGTTTTTACTTTTGAGTAAGTTATATGGGGGATATAAGTCAATATATGTATTTACGGGTCATAATTGATCGCTCTAGGATTTAATACTACGTGGGTATTAAAGTCTACCTCCCTGAAAAAATCATTCTCGAATTTATCTGCAAAAAGCTTGGGACATTGCTTCTTCATGGTTTGTTCTATTTCCCACATGACTTCTTGCTTATTTTGGTGTTCCCAATGTATCTTTACCAAGTGAATTTTCTTTTGTCTAAGAACATTTACTTGATGGTCTAGATTTTGAATAGGATATTCTTCAAACTCGTAATTGGGTTGAACATAGATTTCGTTTCACATAATCACAAGTGTTAGGTCGGGAATGTATCGACGTAGCCGAGACACATGAAATACACTATGAAACTGGATAATTCTAGAGGTAAGTTTAATTCATAGTCCATAGGGCCAACACATTTAGTGATGCTAAAGGGTCTGATATATCTTGGTGTTAACTTTCCTTTCTTTTTGAACTGTAGAATTCCTTTTTCGGGGAGGAACTTTTAGGAACACAAAATCGGAAAATTAAAATTCTAAAGGCTTCATGCGATGATCAACATAACTCTTCTGTTGATCTTGGGTCGTCTTTAGTCTTTCTTTAATATGTTGTATCTTATCGGTAGTTTTTTTAATTATTTCGGGACCAAATTGCTTGTTATTTGCTGATTCAGTCTAGTATAGTGGTGATCGGTAGGGTCTTCCATACAATGCTTCAAATAAGGCGGCTTTGATACTTAATTGATAACCTTTGTTACATGAAAACTTAATTAATGAAAAGTTCTTAATCCAAATGTCGGGCATATCTAAAGCATAAGCTCTAAACATATCCTCCAATATTTGGATAGTGCGTTCAGATTGTCCATCGGTGTTGGGGTGAAATGTTGTATTGATATGAAGTTTAGTACCCATTGCAGTTTGGGGTGCTGGCCAAAATTTCCCCACAAAATAAGAATCTCGGTCTGATACTATAGAAAAAGGAATTCCACATAATTGAATAATTTCCCGAAGGTAGAGTTTGCTAGGTTTTTAGAAAAAATCAATAGTTTTTACTTGGAGAAAATGGGGAGACTTAGTTAGTCGATCTTTTTTCACACAAATAAAATTGTATGCTTGGGACATATGAGGCAATCCACTAAAAAACTCCATTGGGACATGATCACATTTCCACCCAGGCACCAAAAGAGGCCCGAGTAGTCCACTAAGATACTGGTGTCCTATCTTTACTTGTTGACAAGGGATACATCTTTTAACAAAGTTCTCCATATCGTTCCCCATATTTGGTCAATAATATTATTTCTTCAGTGCATGAAACATTTTTTAGCATTTGGGATGTATCATAAATTTGGAACGATGAGCTTCTTGTAATACTTATTCTCGTAATGACGACTCATTAGTTACATACAATCTATTTTTAAATGGAAGACCCGTCTCCTTCTTGTATGATAATTCTTGGGCCTTACTTTTGGTTTACCGTTTCATAAATCTTGGAGTTATTATTCTAAAATTTTCTTCCCCAGGCTTTGGTAAGCAATGATATTGGTGAACTTTAAAAAAGGAGGGGTTGGATGAAGATTATATTATTCCATGCTAGCAGAAACATCATAAGAGATTAGGTTGTTAAGTCTTCTAATAGGGTTACGACGTAAAGATTCATCTACAACATTTCCCTTTCCTGGATGGTACTCTAACTTGAATCGATAATCTTCCAATAACTCCATCCAACGTCTTTAACTTAAATTCAAGTCTTTTGGGTGATGATGTATTTCAAACATTTATGATCTAAAAACACTTGGAATTCTTCAACGTACAGATACCAACACTATATTTTTAAAGAAAAACCGTGGTTGCTAACTCAAGATCATGAACATGACAATTACATTTATAAATCTTGAGTTATTGAGATCCATACTCAACTTCTTGTCCATTTTGCATTAGTACACAACCTAAGACTTACAACGAGGCATCGATATATATATCATAGATTACATTACTAGAAGGAATGATTAGGATAGGGGTAGTGGTCAACTTATCCTTTAAAGTTTGGAATGCCCACTTACACTCAGAAGTCCATATATATGGCATTTCCTTCCTAGTTAATTTCATAATTGGAAGAGAAGTTCTGAAAAATCCTTCCATAAAACTGTGGTAATAACCAGTAATCCGAGAAAACTTTTAATCTCGGTGACACTGGTTGGATTTTTCCATTCTAAAATTGTTGTGATTTTAGCCGGATCAACATGGATTCCATTTTTAGAAATAATATGTCCTAAAAATTTCACTTCCTTCGTCGAGAAGTCACATTTTATGTTTTTATCATACAACCCGTGGTTTCTTAGGGTACCTAATACTATTTTTAAATATTGGGCATGTTCTTCAGGATTCTGGGAATAAATGAGAATATCATCAAAGAATACGATAATAAACCGATCAAGAAAGGTCAGAATATTCGATGCATTAGGTTCATAAAAAGTTTAGGGGCATTGGTTTAATTCAAAAGACATCACAAGAGATTAGGAATGTCCATAATGACTTTGAAATGCAATTTTTGGAATATCCTCTTCTCTCACTCATAACTGATGGTAACCATATCACAAGTTTATCTTTGAAAAGATCCTTGCACCCCTAAGTTGACCGAATAAATCTTCAATTCTAAGTAAGGGATACATATTTTTAACTATTACCGAACTCAACATACGATAGTCTATGCATAATAAAAAACTTACATCACTTTTTTTAATGAACAACACGGATTCTCCCCAAACTGATGAGCTAAGGTGAATAAAACCTTGTTTAAGTAGATCATCCAGTTGAGTACAAAGTTCATGAAGTTCTAGAGGAGACATTTGATATGGAGGTATCTATATAAGGTAATTATTCGGGAAAAGATTAATGATAAACTCAATTTCTCGGGAGGGAGATATTCTAGGCAATTCTTCTAGGAAAAAAAATCATCAAAGTGTTATAAGATTCTTGGAAACAAAGGGTAAATAGTACTTTGTATTTGAGAAGTTGAAGTTTCGAAATAATCCATTCCTTGGAACACTAAAGGGTGATTTTCATGGTCTCAAATGTATAATCTCTTTAAATAACATTCTATATAAGCGCAATGTTTTGACAACATATCCATTCCGAAAATAATATTTAATCCACGTATATCTAAGATTATTAAATTTACAAAAAGTGTACCTATACCTAGCCGAGTTTTATAATTATCATACCCTTGAGTATGTGTGATAACCTCATCGGTAGGTAATTCTATTTCTAAGGGAGTGTCCAGTGATTTTGGTGAAATTTATAAAATTTTAGCTACTTTAAGACTAATTAATGAATGAGTTGTACCAAAATCAAATAAGACATGATCGGGATAATTACAAAAGAGTATTGTACCTTCTACCATGTCATGCAATCTCCATACGAGAAATATGGCACAATTCTTCCCACGGTTGGGGACTAGCTCACGATTTCTACTAGCGTTATAGGGCATGCGAGGATTATAGGGAATAGTTATTCCTATGGGCCTAGAGGAATTACCAGGTCAGGTTTGGGTCACTTAGGGGTATAACTTGGGACATTACGGATGAATATGTCCTACCTCTTAACATTCATGGCATCGAATTACCGGATAAGTATTCCTATGGTGGATTTGAGAATAGACTTGTCCACTGGAGCTGGGATAAGTTTGGACTTGGGGTCTAGGTAAGGTTCTAGTAACATAATTGGTCCTATGTATAGGATTAGGTGGGCATACATATCCATCTAATGTGGGATTACGCTTAATAATCAAGACAACTTCAATAGGTTAGGAAAAATATTGAATTTGCAAAGGTGTGATGGAGGTTTTAATCCTTGGGTGTAATCCTCTTTATAAATGCTTACATTTCTTGACTTCAATGCTAATATACTCAGTTGAATAATGGGATAATTCAATAAACTTGGCTTCATACTGGGCTACAAACAAATTAGCTTGTCGTAATTTCAGAAAATCCACAATCAACTGGTCTCTTTCGGTCTTCGAAAAGTATTTTTTGAAGAAGATTTCCTAAAATTATTCCCAGGTTAGGGTGGTTATATTACGACTTTGGGCTACATCTTGCCACCAAAAATTGGCTTCACCTTCAAATATGTAAGATGCTAAAATTACTCGAAGATTTGCTGTATTCGTACCCTACTAAATATCTTCATGATTTGGTGCATCCACATCTCAACTTCACTTGCTCTTAGCTTCCCAAGAAATGGTGGGGGTCATTGCCTCAGAAATCCCTTAAGATCATTCATTTGGTATGTTTCATCTATAGTTTCTTCCTAAAATAGATGTGGAATCGGTGTTTGTTGCTGTCTAGTGAGAGAAATTAATTCTTGAAGTCACTTCATGATTCCTTCAGTGTAACTCTACTCAGTTCGGATTCTGGTGGATGGAGTGCAAGTGTTAACCATCCTAAATCATAAGATAATCATTTACATAATAAAAAAGCATAAGAATAAGGTTTTTAAGGAGAGATCATATAGAATTAACTTTAATTAAGTTATATTATACAAAATGGTTGTCTCAACTAGCAGTTTATGTTAGCATACTATCATGCAACCTAAGAATATATTAAGCAATCTGACTTTTATACAACCTACTATTATCTTACACCACCTATTTTTTTAGCATTGACACCTTATCTACAGGCTACTTATAGGTTATATTACTAATAGGAGTACACATATAGTTTTTCCTTAATTTTGGGAAAATTAGCGTCAATCTTGGATGGGTCGCAGTCGAGAACATAATAAAAGTCATCTGGTTCGGATGGCTTATTATCAGTGGAGCTACTGGAAGGTCCTGAGGAAATCTCAATGAAAAGTTCTTCGTTAGAAGTAGCTTCGAGTTGGAGGTGGGGTGTCGAATCAATATTGTTCCATGTAAGATCTATAGCCTCTTGGATAATAACTGGGTTGTACACATATTCTCTCATTTTCCTCATCACCTATACCTCACCATAGATCTGATTTGTCAATACCAAATGTTTAAGGCACTACTAGAATTTCTCCAATAGTTGTCCGCCTCTCGAACCATGGTACGGAGTCTAAGAAACAGTTGTTCTTTCATCGTGTCTTCCCATCTATTGGAGGGAACTATGTCAAAATTAAAAATCTATGAATCTTAGTTATTCATGTTGCAAAACGGATTTAGTATGTGATGAAAGTAAAGAAGTTACAAAAATGTAAAATTACTAATATCCTATATTATTCCTGTATAAGAGTCTAACCCGTCGCATTTTAGAATTACGCTCGGATACCAACTTGTTACACCCACATTTTTGGTATGAATGTACAAGATAGTAACACAACAATGAAATTAAAGTTGAGACAGAAAATGAAACTTTATTAATTATAGAAATAATAATATCGTATTACATATATTGTACTACCACCACAGGAGTGAATTATACATGTTATTTTTTATCCCAAAACCGAAAAATAATGTAGGTCATCGAGAAATACCATTCTTTACTTGTATCTTCCTTAATATCCTTCCATAAAGTTATATAAGCATACACATGATTCGTGCATATCAAAAAAGGGAGGGGGTATAACTTCATTGCCATGGAAAATCTAGAGGAAGAAGGAATCGACATAAGTATGCTAAGTAGATTTTTAACCACTTCTATAACAATGATATGTATATAGAAGTTTAAGTGTATATGAAGTTAACTATTTTCTAAATGAAGCATAAGCAATATTTCTCATAAAGAAGATCAAGAATTTTTAAACTGATAATCCTATACATACCAGTTTACTAACCGCTATATAAATAATTAAGCAGAATCAGTACAACCAAATAATAATCTCAACCTAAAACCTCTAGAAAAAAATAAACAGCCTGGCACACTAACTAGAGTGGCACTCATACGTATGTAATAATAAATACAAGCCCTAAAAATCACAGATCTTAGGCCAAGTAGAAAAATTCCATGGGATAACACGGGAACCTACTCCCTAGTTAATATTGATGCTTATTATAAGATAATTGTCACCTAAATGCATGGGTGAACTGATTCAATAATTGTAATAACCTCAGGAAATCATTTATTATATGAGAAAGGTTTAAATTGATCCAGATGATCCATATTCAAATATAAATGATATCTAACAACATACGTAGCATGGAAATACCATAACATGCACATACCAAAAGTAATTTGGGGCTATTACAGTGTGATATCAATAGTAGTATATCAGATAGACTAAAATCACTATTGCAAAGGCAAAAACTTACTTGTTAGTTGAGAAGAATGGGGTTAAAATTGATTGAAGTCAGGATCGGAAGGGTCAGGTTCTTCATTATCTATATATTAACATAGTTGTAAGTATATATTATTGGTAATAGGACTAAATCTGAAAAATAAATGAAAAAATTGTATCTTTTAAAGTTTAGTTGCTAATTTGCAATTATTTTCAAGAGTTTAAAATGTAAGGATGAAGGTCATATTTGGAATGTGGTGCAGAGGACTTTTCGGCTTAAAATTTATTAAAAAGTATGTGAAAAACGTTAGGATCAAAATTCAAAAGATAAAAATACTTTTAACCTAAATCCTTTGTTTTCTGTAATTTGGGCTAGGTTTTATCTAACATTGCCTTACCTTATACAATTTTGACCATATAAATTAAATAAAAGTTTGGGGAAAAATCATAAATTTTTGATTTATCATGTGCCCTCATGCGTCTGGTCAAAGTTTTCTAGTTGAAAGCTCATCTTCAACCTCTCAACAGTTGACCTATGTTTAGAGAAAACTTTGACCTTCAATAACTTCAATTTTTCTAAACTATTTAAGATGATTCTTGAACCAATCCAACCTAATTTTTCATGAGGAATTCAAATTTATAGGTTTCTTAAATTGAGGTTCAAAATTCATCGAGATCCTACTACTTTGTGTTTTTAAGATAATTTGACCAAACATTCGTGAAGTTAGAGAGTATGACAATGACTTTTAATCTTATTTCTAGGTTTCTGCTATCCTAAGGAAGAGTTTGGCTTTGGTTTGAAGAGAACTTTTGATTTGAAGTTTCTGAATATCGAAAACACCTTTGAGGAATTGGGGTTCAAAACCAATTAGTTTTTTAAAATGGCCATTGCACTCGAGCGCCTGGGCTCTTAAGGAACTCATTCCTCAGTTTGAAAAAAGTTCAAGTCAAGGAATAGAGTTTCACCATTAAAGCTCAAGCTTTATTAGAGTTTTTAAAAGTCTATGTCTATACATGTTATTCTACATGTAAAATCTTGGTTTCTTTGATTGGGTTATGTATTGTGATAGTGCATATTACGTTTTGGGTAAAAAAAGAGCAATGAATGGTGCATAAAATCGTAGGTTACCAGTTTGGAGTGAAAAAAATAAGTTTGGTTCTATTGAACTGGTGAGTTTTAGGGTTGGGTTTCATGGGGTATGTATAGTGTGAACTAGGGACAGTTGATTGGTGAACAAGGGAGGTGGCTTCTCCCTAGTTTTAAAAAGATAAAGTTTGGACATAATGTATTCACATGTGAAGATTGTGCTATCCATTTTATGCTGATTAGGATGATTTGTTGGTTAGGGGGGAGTATAAATAGGCAAAGAGAAAGTTTTTTATTTAATTTGTATTTAATATGATAAATTTCCATGTTTTAAGGGAATTTGGGTAATTTCATGAAAGATTAAGGGTTAGGATTATAACATTAAATTACTTTAGGTCTAAAGGTTCAATTTGATATAAGGTTTGGATCTTGGGGTGAAATAGATGTAAGGTTATACTTCTTTCAAAGTTTGAAGGGGAAATTTGGTCATTTTGTAACCATAAGAGGTACTTAGGTAATAAATCAAAGTTGTAGGGTTTTATATGTAATTTTAACTTTGTTAGAGTGTTTATAATTTTGACTAAGTTATAAGGGGTATATAAGGCAATATATGTAGTTTGGGATAGTAATTTATCATTCTAGGTTTTAATACTACGCGAATATTACAAAGTTCTAATTCGATTGGTGAATATTGCTATGCCAGTCGATTTAGAGAAGATATGTTGAAGTTTTTTTGGTTACTTCAGGGGGTCACCGTTGATGGAACATTAGTTCTGAATGTGTGCTTTTTGTTAATGCATCATCCAAAAACTTTTAATTGATTCATGATTAGGCAAGTTACCTTCAACCATTTCTCTTATCCTAATTGTCTGTTGGAGTTATGGAGATGGGTGTGTTACAGAAACCTCTTTTAGATGTTATGAATATGAGGGTGAGTGAATTTATTGGTGATATGAAAGATATTGGTTTATGTGTTGAGTGGATGGAGCAATATTTTGATCTTGTGTTATGGTTTTAGTCTGATCCTTAATTCAAGGACTAGTTTCAAAGTCGGAATGACTTGTTGGGACATGACGATCATGAAGGTACATTGTGGGAAAATATCGGTAGGTTGATGCAAGAAATTTCTATGGAGAGGGATAAATTAGATACACTTAAATAAGAACGTAAGGTTGTGTATGAGGTGGAGGTTGCTGCCAAGAAGTAGCTAGAGATGGAGTTCTGCAAGGATGATTTTTACTATGTGTTTAAGAACATTTGGGGTTGCATTTACGAAGTGATTCTCTATCTGTTTAGACCCCTACGTGGCCTGATACATAGAACTTTTATGTATATTTTTCATTGTTTAAAATCCCCTCTAATCAAAACCTTTCATACCTACAAAAATATATCAATACTAGAGTGTAGCGATAAGTAAGGGAATCAATCCAAATCTACGGGTGAAACATACAAAAGAGGCATGCAATTCATTTGTTCATTTTTCTTTTTTTTGATTTTTTTCTTTTTCTATTTTTTATGCTTTTTTAAATATTATAACATTTTTTGTGATGAGGGTAAGACTAAACTAAATCAAAGATGTAAAGAACTAACTAAAAAAGGATGAACAAAGTCTAACACTAAAAAAAAAAGATAAAGTGAGGTAAATAAATTTGAGAACAATGAATGAGAGGGGCTACACAACAAATTCTAGCTATTTTAACTAAATAATTTAATTATTTGAATTCTCCCAAATTAATATCAAAATTACAAATCAACTCTCGTTGCAAATGTAATTTTAATAGTAACCTTCTAGAAAATTAAGTTTAACTCCCCAAAACTCTAGAAAATAGATCTACACTCCTTTTAATTAATCACCCGCTAGGATCGATTTATCAAAATTTGTATAAATCATAGAAAATGAAAATTAGAGTTGAAATTCAAGGTATAATACCACACTTAAGAAACCCCTATCTCTAGTTCGAATCTAAAATGGGTATTATATCTCGAATTTCAATTTTCTCTCGAGAATCATTTGCCCTCTCTCGAGGCATAAATTTAAGGGCGAAGGATCAAAATTAACATTCAAAGGGAATTTTCAAATGATCAAACTAATTAAATAAAAATAACATCAAATCAGGGTTCACCCCACCCCTTGAAAGGGGATTTAGCCTAACATGATATACAAATTTGACAAACTAATAATTAAAGGCACTAAAAATAAGATGAGAGGAGAAGAGAACAATCAAACCCAATCTATTGATGCTTAATTGAACTTCAATCCTTGCGTTGAAATTTACATCCCTCAATTTGAATGATCTAACCAAAATTACATAAAAAATGCACTCAAATTGATCCTCAGAATAATTTATTTTTCCCTATTAAATCAAAAACAAAAAAATTAAAATTAAAATAAAAACTACTCTAAAAATAATAAAAAAGTGTTTCTCTCTAACTCTAGAATTTTCCTCTCTACAATCTCCTCTCTCAAAATGGGTCTTCTTCTTCCTTAAATAGTGTGGTCATGGAGCTTAAAATGGGAAAATTCACAAAGAGTGTGAGGGGGTTGGAGGGTATTTTTGGAAGAAATGTTAAGTGGCATCTTTTAACACACGTGGGTTTGTGGTTTATTTTGTTTTTGGTATTTTTGGGTATTTGGTTTTATGCAGGTGACAAAATCGTGTAAAGTTTGGACAGAAGGTAAATGGGTCTTGAGTTTGAAAGTGGGTATGGGTTGGAACCGTGGTTTCAGTTGGTATGGGTTTTCGAATTTGGTGCTCTCGGGCCAAGGGAGTATGGCGGCCGGAGCAAGGGCAGGGCTTCATCGTAGCGGTAAGTTGGTGGGAATATGAGGTCGGGTTGGGGGAGAGGTCGTTTCGGGTTAAGCCAGAATGGGCAGGAGGCTGATCCAGCGAGTTTCGAGTTTAGTAGCTCCTGGGTTCTGTAGGAAGGTCGCGGTTTGGGTAGCCCGCCGGAGCTCCGAGTTAGGTACGATTTCATCTCGTTGAGGTGGTGATTTCGGAATGAGGGTAGAGGTTGGTCATGGGTGATGGTGGTGAAGAGAGAGGGAATGTGGGTGTTGTTGTGTTAATGGGGTAGGAGATAGTGAGATGATGAGAGGTAGAAGATGAAGTAGGGGGGATTTGGTGTGTGAGAGTGTATGGTATTAAAGTGTCAGTGGAGGATTTAGTTTAGGTGTAAATGGTGTGTATAGAATAATGTGTGTGTGTTTAGATTGTACCTAAAAATAAAACTAATTAACTAAAAAATTAAAATCAACTAAAAATAAAATCCTAATCTAAAAAAAATAAAATAAATAAAAACTAAAAATCTAATAAAAATGAAAACTAAAGTCCTATAAAATATAAAATCTAATAAACTAAAAATAAACTCCTAAAAACTAATCCTAATAAAATAAAGATAAAACAAAGATTAAAAGTTAAAAACTAATAAAAATCAAAATAAAATACACTAATTAAAAAGAAATATAAAAATAAAAAATAAATCCTAGAAAATTCTAAATAAATCTAAAATAAAACCTAAAATAAAATGACACAAAATAAAAATATGGAAAAATCTAAAAAACATAAACTAAACACACACGGGGCTCGGGTGATGGTTTGGGCTAGGTTGGGCTTAATTAAGATACGAGACTGGGGAATTATCTCCATAAATCCCACATTTGCCTTGAAATAAGCGCTGAACTCCGCAAACGGCGATCAAGCCTGCACATTAAACAATTAAGCATATAAGACACACTTTCCTAAGAATTAACAACTAAAATATGTCTATTCGGGGTATAAAATGTAAACTTTTGGGTGCTTATCACACCACCCCCAAATAGAACATTGCTAGTCCTTGAGCAAAAAGATAGAGAGAAAGATAAGGATAAGAAACCAAAAGTGTACCACTTTTGTGAGCACTTACGATTGTACTTAGCATGTGCAATAAGCCTTTAAGACTATAGGTTCCCCTACAGGATGAGTTTTGTCTCGTGAGGGTTTGCAGGGAATATACCCATAAAATTCATTATTTGTAAACGACAGCCAATCTCTTATTAGACAAAGAATAATCGCACAATCCATCATGAAAGAAATATTTTGAGAAATACAAGCTAAAGTGTATAAAAAGTTTACCTATGTGAATACTCAAGGTACATCCTTCCTAGAACTCAACGTGTGTGGCGTGAATCAGTAAAAATGGGTCGAGTATCATAAGAGTAATTCCTAGATTGCCTTTTTGTAATCCACGTTTCAACTTCAAAATCTCACTGGATATAGCTCTCTCAAATGAACTCACGAGATTTGGGTAAGTGTATTGCTCTCGTGTGTGAGGAGGTGAGTAAATGTAAGAAAGTTCAAACGTCTCACACACATATAAGAAAGAACGAACATCTTAGAAAGAAAAATGATCTCAAGAAAGAATACTAATCACTATAGTGAGAACGTCGAGTTCTTCACCACGTTGACTTTCATTTGCCAGAACACCTAGGGAAAATATGGATGTTTATGGGTGATTGGGAAATGAAATGATAAGGATATGATATGATGGATGTTTGATGGATGATGGATGCGATAAGAGTGTTCTATACATGAAGAACAAATGTCTTTATTACATAAGAACTAACTACAAACTTTTTCTTTCTTTTTTCTTCTCTCTTTTCTCTCTCTTTTTTTTTCTAATTTTCTTTTCTTTTTTTTCTTTTTTTTAATACTCTCAACACTGATGACATTTTACATTTGAAAAACACTCCTTTTCTAAAAAATGATGGATGATATATGAATAGAGATGATAAATAGATGGTGTGAGGAATATGTGGGAATATGGAAAGGTAATGGGTGAAGTCAATGGATGAAAATCTAGTGATCGGGACAAATTTCAAGACACGTGTTTCTTACAACTCGAAAGTGACGTCGTTCTCAGTGATTAAGACAAATTTTTTAATGAAGTATAATGAGATCATACAACGATTTAAAGTGCGGACCCAAAGGAAGTTGAATCAACTTGTGACTCGGAGATTGCGTAAAACACTTTAAAAGGGTGCAAGGCACGAATCTCATAAGCTAAAGTCTCAACTGGTGATCCTTAAGGTTCTCTTGAGAATTATAGTACCCTTTAACTCTAAATCGCAGTGACGGAATTAGTGCAAAAATTTTGATGAGTCTAGAAATTCATGGTGCAACATACCTTGTTACATATTACATAAGCTATAGAAAAAATAAAACCTCTAGCTCGATTCCTAGACTTGAAAGATGGATGATAGAAAATTCACGTCAATGAGTGAGATGAAAGAAACTGCACGATTTTTTTAAAACCAGGTTTAAAAATCAAAATGTTTCAAAAGAGGCACGATTTTGATAAAATTCCCCACCCCCAAACAAAAAGGAACATTGTGCTCGATGTTAAGTAAAATGATTTTTAAAATTGAGAGTAGAAGGGAGGAAAGATATTACCAGAATCAATTGCTAATGAAGTGGACAGATATAGCCAAACTGAAACCTAAATAAGTGATAAAAAATGTGTGCAAGTCTATAAACATGGTAAAGTGTTGGGTGGTGTGAAACACCACTCCCAAACAGGATGAGACTCATACTATAAACAACGAGTTGCCTCCTAGTAACGCTAAGTTTAACGTCTTCAGCCAGACTATAGGAATCTCACCCTAAAGATAAGATTTGTGAAAGCGTGGGGTGGCAGAAAAATTGGGTGATGAGAATCACCCCCAAACAAGACTGAAGTGTCAGTCTTGTTGGATAAAGGCTAAAGGGGTCAATGTACTTGTATGGAAAAGTGCATCACATGATCCAAAGCATTAGTGGACCATGGACGGGTGGGTGTTAGGGTAAGGATAAGAAAGGCAGGGGAGAATAAGCATCGATCACGGGCCTTATTGAACCGAAAGGTGAGGGCAAGAAGATCCCTATAAGAACGGTGCTCTAGTTGGTGAGGAAGGAGAAAAGGTTTGAAAAGTGTAATGGAATGGGGATCATATAAATCACACAACCATTCTATAAATATATGATGATAATGGTCGAGCTGTGACATGCCAAGGAGCTGATGGAAAGAAAAATCAACACCACAAGAGTGTGGCGGGCATGGGGTAACAAGCTCTGTGTCACGGAAGTAGATAGTAGCACCACAAATACTCTCATGGGTGGGGGATGGTTTTAGGTTAGGATCTAAATATATGGTTGGGAACATGCATGGTGTAAAATCAAGATCCAAACCAGGAGGTGGGGTGGAGGGGACAATAGGTGGGATAAACGGTGGGGGGAAGATGATCCAACTCAAGAGTATGGGACACACACTCATTTGGAGGGACAAAGTGATCCTCAATATCCCCCTGAAGAGGGAATGTGGTGTCTAAAGATGGAGTGGTCATCTTATCCACAAGAACATCTAACGAGGCATCCAAATCGTAGAGAGAAGAATCAACATTAATATATGATTCAAAGTGAGCCAAGCATGATGGAACATGATCCATATCCGGGGAGGTAGAAACCATCTCGGATTCAATCTCGAGGTAATGTCGAGTACTCGTAGCCGGAGCTAACCTAGGATGAAGTGGTTCCTTGGGAACACATATGGTGGTCTCAATAGGTGTAGACTCAGGCATTTGTTTGGATTCGATGGGAAAGCGAATAGGAACCTCAATGGTGGGTTCATGTGGAAATGGTGGGATTTGATCAGTCTCACTATCGATGGATAAATCAACATAAGTGTCAACTTAAGGCCTAGACCACGGAATGGTTTCATCTTCGAGACTCTTGGGAGGATAGGGTTGGTCTCACTCAAAGTCAGTGGCACAAGACGACGCCTCATCACTCCACGTTGGGGCAACAATGGGTTGACTTGGGATGAAATCCGGCTCTCTCTCACACTTGAGGGAACTGATCATAGTGGTGACAATGGGTTACTCCACGTTGGGTTGACAATGGGTTGACTTGGGATGAAATCCACCTCCACAATGGGTTGACAATGGGTTGACTTGGGATGAAGTCCACCTCCACCACCGCTACCACCCGTTACTCCACGTTGGAGGGGCGCATTTTGAATTTGAGTTGCTTTCTCTTTCTTGACTATGAAATTTTGCGAGAGGCTTTCGAGAGCGGATGTGGATGATGGTGGTGGAGTAACGGGTTATAGCGGTGGTGGAGGTGGACATAACTCACTAGTGACATGTCTATATGGAGAATACTCGTAGGAAGTGTTTGGAGCAGGGTTAAGTTCATCATACACGAAAGGAACGCCTTCGTGATGGACAAAGGGTTTATAATCATGGTTTAACATAGTGAGGGAACTGATCATAGTGGTGTGCACTAGATAGCCAAGATGACTGCTAGAATGTGTGAGAATCCACAACATCGGGTTGAGATTCATATTGCGTGGAAGGGTGATTAGGCCTCCATGAATAGTTAGGGTACTCACATAACTCGGGATTAGATACATTATGATAATAAGTCGGAGTGGGTTCCGAAACAGTGTCATATAGATACACATGTTCCATGGTGGGTTCACATGGATATGAAAAATATGGACACTCATGGAACAAGCGATCTGCGTGAAAATAATATGTGCACGACAAAGCATGTGACGCGTTTACACTCATCATCGGAGGCGATGGAATGTGAGATGCGTGCGTGGATGATGCATGAGTATCAACGGCGTGTGTTTGATAGTTAATGCCTCTAAATATAGTATGGAGGTTCGACTCGTGTTGAACCTCAAACATGCTTTGAGAGAATGTGAAATGGCTAAAGTAATCCCATAAAGGACGTTCTTCAGCCATGATGGGAGAAATATTTTTTTGGATTTTTAAATGTTTTTCAAAAGAAAACAAAATATTTTTGGAATTTTATGAAAATGAAAGAAAATATTTTTTGGTTTTTAGAAAAATAAAGGAAGAAAATATTGTTGGATTTTTTTTGGAAAATAAAGGAACAAAATATTTTTGGATTTTTTGGAAGAAAAGAGCGGGAAAAATATCTGGACTCTTTGAATTTGGAAGAACTCACTAAAACCCGACTACCTAAGGATGGAATTGGCCACACAAGTCAAGTATAAATCCTAACTAGCACATAGACAATTTTTATCTTTAAATTTAGGTGAGAGGGTAGTCAAATTTTAATGAAGTCCGTGGGTGATAAAAATCATGGAATTTATCTGAGTGATCGCCTTTGTAAAAATGTTCTCCTATTGGGCTACCAAGTTGATTGATTTTAAATTTAATGATAGCAAGGGTTGAACACAATTGGTAAGCGAGTGAGTCGAGTGATGAAATCCCTTCTCTCGAATAACCGAGTGTAGGTCCTAGTAATTTAATTCATCACACCATTAAAAAATAAATGCAAGAATAAAACCACACAAGAGCACGTAATCACACACACAAATTGACTCGCTGACAGAAGAGGCGCGAGAGTTTAAAAATGTACCTCCCACGAATTTTACACCGTGGGGTGATGAAAAATTTGAGTCGATCGGGGGGGTGGGGGGATATTACGCTTATCTCAATCGGATCCGGGAGTCCTACCGACCCAAAGTAGAGAGGCTTCATTTCCTCGCCTTGGACACCCTCTCTCTACCTTGTCTGGTTTCCCTATCACGCTTTTCTTATTTTTGTTACAAATTTAAACAAAATAATGGTGTCTCCAATCACCGTAATACAAGACAAGAATAAAATAAACCTAATACAAGCCCTCTAAAAAGAAAAAGAAAAATGGTACGAAAATGAAAAATACAAATGAATCACAAAATGGATCCTCTCAAGTGCTTCAAGCTCCAAAGATTGGCAACGATGCCATTTGATAGAGTTAACTTTTATGTATATTTGTCATTGTTTGAAATCTCCTCTAATCAAAACCTTTCATACCTACATAAATATATCAATACTAGAGTGTAGCAGTAAGTAAGGGAATCAAACCAAATTTAGGGGGTGAAACATTCAAAAGAGGCATGCAATTCATTTGAATTTTTTTCCTCTTTTTTTGTTGACTGGATAATATACATGTTTTCTTTGGGATCTTCGCACATTTTTGTGGTATGATAGTCCAAGCTATGGTACATTTTAATATTTTTTTTGTATTGTGATTCATTGGGTGTTATCGATTTATGAATGAATTGACATGCTATTTCTTATAGTTGTGAATGTGTAATGTTTTTTTTCTTCATTCGTGGATTTATTGATCATGAGTGTATCTTTAGGGAATTTTTCTGTTAGTAATGGCATCGATTATGATTAATGTTTCCTACTATACTAGCATTAATTGTGATGTATGACCCCTTATTATGTTTTGACTCTTCTAGAGTCGACTGTGGATATATTGGTAGTTATTCCTTTTCATGGAGAAACTATGATGATTATAATTGTCTTTTTATAGATGACAAAGAAGTGTCATATGTTCTGTGTTTAATTGATAACAAGGAAACAATGCTACAAAAATTATTGTTATGCCTTCAGATATTCATAAAGATGATGCCCAATAAAGGTTATATGTTCTGCCTTTCAATATTGGCAAAGAGTTTTTTCGAGAGGGATTTTAAGTTATGCCTTTTGATATTTAAATGGATTATGCCCAAAAAGGTTATGGGTTATGCCTTTTTAATATCATAAATATTATACTCAAAGGAGCTTATAGTTTGTGCCTTTCGATATTCATAGAGGTTATGCTCAAGAGAGATAATAGGTTTTTCCTCTTAATATCGCAAGGATTATTCCCAAAGGAGAATATAGGTTTTGCCTTTCGATGTTCATAGGGGTCATGCCCAAGAGAGCTTATATATTGTACATTTTACCATCACAAAGATTATGCTCAAGGGATATTATAGATTGTGCCTTTCGATATTCACAAAGGTTATGCTCAAGAGAGCGTATAGGTTTTTCCAGTCGATGTTCATAGAGGTTATGCCGAGAGAGATTATAGATTGTTCATTTCACCATCACAAATATTATGCCCAAGGGGAATTTTATATTGTGCCATTCGATATCCTCAGAGGTTATGCCCAAGAAAGATTATAGGTTTTTTCCATTCTATATTCTCATATGTAATGCCCAAGAGAGATTATGAGTTGTATATTTCACCATAACAAAGATTATACCGATTTCATTTCACCATTCACGGGGGTTCACGAGAGAGATTTTTAACTTTTAAAAATATTAATACTGATAGTGAAGATGTTGGTACCAATTGTGGAACTATATAGTGATTATGATATTTCCTTTAGCCAAAATAGCGGTACTATTTATGAAAATTTTAATACCTCTTATTAAAATTTCAATTCATATTGTGACTTTTAGTAAATGGAAAACTCTATATAAATGTTGATTTTTCCTTTTTGAAAATGTCAATACCAACTGAAAAATAGTAATGTTGACTATTAAAATGTAAGTACCTATTGTGATTTTTCCATTTCAAAAATATTAATACTACTTGTGAAAACAATAATGTTGATTGTGAAAATGTTAGTACCAATTTTCATTTTTTCATTCCAACATTATTACTACTCCTTGTGAAGATAATGATGTTGAAAGTAAAAAATTTAGTACTGAATGTGACTTTAATACTATGACAGTGTTAATATTGATTGTGATTGTGGCAATATAAATTGTGAAATAAGTTTTACATGGTGTTTTTTCAAAGTCAACAAATAAGAGCTCAAAGTGTGGTTGGGTTTCATTGAAAAGAAAAAATGAAATGTGGAAGTTCCTCACAACCAGTTGAGTTCATGACATAATGGAACATAAAGGAAAATTTAAACTAAGAAAACTTATTGTTTCTTATGCATAATATTGTTTTAACCATTTGAAGTTGAGAGAAATGAGATCATGTCAATCTGGTTTTGCAATTTTGCAAAATCTGGTGGTTGTGGTGTCTTTGATAATATAGGGTCCTTCCTAGGTTGGTGCAAACTTTCCTATTGGACCTCCTTAAATAACGTGATGTGCTACTATCATAACTAAGCCCCCTACCTTTATCTCCACCAGTTTCACAATGACATCATAAGCTCTCATAAGTTTCTTAGAATAAGTTTAAAATTCCTTTGTGCTTTGTTCCTTATTTCGTTTAACATTTAAAGATGTGTCATCATTAGTTTGGAGATTAGCTAATGCTGCAAGGCCATTATAGTTGATGGGGGTACCAATTTGACAGGGAGTATTGCGTCTATTCCATAAACAAGTGGGAAGGGGGATAATCCGGTAGGCTTCCATTTGGAGGTGGAATAATCCCATA
The DNA here is from genome assembly GCA_949130495.1 of Sambucus nigra. Classification (NCBI taxonomy): domain Eukaryota; kingdom Viridiplantae; phylum Streptophyta; class Magnoliopsida; order Dipsacales; family Adoxaceae; genus Sambucus; species Sambucus nigra. Next base: position 400,756,045 of record OX422223.1, read on the forward strand.
CTACTAAATCTAATTTGCCATCCCAGGCTCTAGGGAAATATTACCCCATCTTTGTGAGGATGTTGATGAGGGTCTTATGGATATCTTTTGTTTGGTCATTAGATTTGGGGTATGAGATTCAGGAATTTTGGTGTTCAATTTTGTATCTAACGATCAAGACTCGTATATCGCCAATTATTAATTGCATAACATTATCGATTATGATGAGTTTCGAAATTCCAAAATAGAAAATGATGTTATCATAAATGAAATTAGCCACTACAGTCTTGGTGCCTTTTCTTATTATTGATATAGCTTTGTCCCATTTTGTGAAAATTTCTATTTCCATAAGGATCCAACTTTTTCCTCTATAATGGGGAATAATTTTCTCGACAAGGTCGAAGGCCCATGTGTGAAATAAATATGGAATGGATAAATCTTGTAATGGAACATATGGTACATGGGTGATATTTCCATGGATTTGACATGACTTTTATTTTTTGACAAACCTATTGCAATCAACCTCCATCGATGTCTAGTAATAGCTTAGGTGAGATGATTCTTTATATAACTTATTGCCTCAAATGTGTGATGATTCATGGTCCCTTTTCATCACTGGCTAAATATCTTCCTCAATTATGAATCCCATTAACTGGTGGTTCTATCCTTTCAAAAAAATATTTCCATCGACCATCAAATATCGTCTAGCCCTTTGTCAGAGTGCCCTCGTTGCCTGTATCAGAGTGGGGATTGTGCCATTTGTGGAGTATTTAACATAAACATATCTCTACTTGGTTGAATTTCCCAAGAAATGGACTTACTGTAGCCTTGGCATTTCTTGACATTGTTCACATTAATCTTGGAGATATGCTTCCTCTTTGCTCATAGATGACTAAAATAACTTGCTCAATGGATCCTTTGATAGAGGGCTATGTCATTCAAGCCACAATGTTTGTATGCATATCCTTGATCCGTCTTTCTACTTCTTTCAGTCTTATGGATCGTGCCAATATGTTGCATGTACATCAATGGTATAAAATCCCTTTAAGGTTCTGGAAATGTTTTAAGGTTTCTCTGGGTGTTATCATTTCTATGGGGAGTTGGGTGTTTGACAGTAATCTGAGGATCCAATATCGCCAGTCTAGTTACTTTTCTAGGAAAACTATTTCCAATATAGAGATGGGTATGATTTTCTTCAAGATAGTGAGTGTGGTGGAGGGTTCATCATCGGGGATTTTAATTTAGGTTTCCAAGTTGGTCAGGACATCGGGATACTTGTTAAGAGTTATGGGGTGTTGGACAATGGTAACTAAATTAGGCTAACTAGTATTGGAAGACAATTAAATATGGTTTTAGTGACACGTGTCTTGGGAAAAAATCACTATTGACCTTCTTGATTACTATATTTGAGTCTCCCTTGATTGCGTTCAGTTTGATGCCTATTTGAAATGCCTCAAAGAGGCTGAGAGCTAAAGCATCGTACCCTGCTTCATTGTTTGTGCATGGGAATCCTAGTAAAAAAGGGATATATATTCTTTCTTTTCCTCTAATCAGGATTATTCCAACGCCCTCAGATGTTGTTATCGATGAGCATTAAATTCCCTACTCCATTATCCTAAATCCACTTCGCATGTTAAATCTTGGAGATAATCTCCTAGCAATTCCTAACTTGGTGATTCATGTTCGCTGCTTGGAAAATATATTAACATATCGACGAGTGCTTAACTTTTAATTACTATTGGAGTGATACACCTAATATGATATGTAAACTATTAGAAGCCATCAAGTAAATCCTCCCATTAAGACAATTCAAGAGAGAGAAAATCTAATTGGAAATGCAAGAAAATAATGCTTCAGTTTTTGCTCCACAAACAAAGGTGTTAGACAATAACTTTCCACTACTATGTATCGGGTTTCTTTATCAGTAAGAATTACCCTTAGGTTGTAGATGGGTTTTTAATTTCCATCGATCTTCGGAGCTAACAATACTCCTTTTTGATTTGGCCGTGGAAGTAAGGTACAAAAGGAGTAGATGTCCCCTTGTTGGCGGAATCAATGTTAATGGGCTAGTGAGTGCTCGCTTGATTTTTTTAAATGGTTAATGTTATGTCTATTCCCATTTTAACTTTCATTTTCCCCTTAAAGAGTGGTCTAAGTGGATAGGTGATCTCCGAAAGTTCTGAGATGAACCTCCAAAGGCAAGAAATTTTACCCAATAAACTTTTTACTTCCTTCTGACTTTTAGGTGGTGACATTTCAATAATCTCCTTCTGCATCGCTTCATCTTCTTGTATACCATGATGATTCGTAACAAATCCCAAAAAAATTCCTCTTGTTACTCCAAATGCGCATTTGAAGGGATTCATTTTCAACTTGATTTTTTTGCAACGTTCCAATACCTTTTGATAATTAGAAATATATGAATTCCCTTTCAATTAAAGGACCAATTCACCCACATAAAATTCTACCACATTGTGCAAGATATCGTGAAAAAGGTAAACCATGGTTTGTCAATACGTTGCTTATTTATTCTTCAAGTCGAATGTCATAACCGTGTAGTAGATTTCACCTAGTAGAGTTTCAAAGGCCGTTTTCAACATTTTCTTTTCTTATTTTTATCTGATTCTATCTAAAGAAACCATATTTGAATCTTTACATATCGTTATTGGTAGCGGCATCCACCAGACTGTCGATGTTGGGTAAGGGAACTTCGTCTTTTGGGAAAGTTTCGTTGAGATTTTGATAGTCGGCACATACTTTGATCTTTCCATTTCTCTTCTTGACATGGACGATTTTTTAGAGTCACATCAAGTGTTCTACGAACTTGATGAACCCGACTGCTAGCTATTTTTCCACTTCGACTTTGATTTCGAGCTTTAGTTCCTGTTTGAAAAATCTCGTTACTTGTCTCACCGGATACACATTCAGGAAGACATTCAAGTGATGAGACACATATTTTCATCTAACCTTAGCATTTCTGTGTAGTTTCATGAAAAATTATTTGAGTACTCTTTGATCTGGTTAAGTAATAAATTTTAATGCTTGCCTCAAAGCTTCTTCGAGATGAATATTGGTCAGGGATCTTGAACTTTCATTGTGATGTTTACCTCTTCTAATTCCTCTAATTGTTCCTTCATCCCGTCTTTCATGAATTCATGTGCATCTTTTGTCTCATCCATATAATCGTGATCCTCAAAGTTATCCTTACACAACATTTATTAATCGGGTTAGTATCCTTTGTATAAAATTCTTCTCGAGCACACTATCATAATCATAACCTCAACTCCCTGCTAGTTGCTATATACATCTTCAATTGCCATCTTGGAATTGACTCTAGATTTTTATTTTTTCCAACTTCGGTAAGTAGGATTTTTTCTGGTTCGTCGGACTCATATTCGATCATATTTATCTAGGAAATAGGAATGGTATTATCTCTTTTGATATTTGGCTTTGTCTTTCTATTTTCTTTTAGTTGGTTGATATTGATACCACTCACTCCAGATATTGTGAACCCATAAGCGGGTGATAACGCTATAACACAAGATGCGTCAAATAAATGTGCTTTCTTCTTTTCAAAGGGGAATTAATTAGCCTTGATAATGATTTCTCGATTATTTTTTACTGCTTTTATGCATTGATGATAAGTGGACGAAAGAACTATGTTCTTGTGCATACAAATACACCCAATCAATAACTATTAAGAAGGATATGCATCGATCACGTGAAACTTAATGGTGGAACGAATCTTTTCCATCCATGTGGACAAAGTACCCTGTCTGCATTTTGTCATTGCTAGAATCAATAAACATTGATGGGGTTTGGTACTAGATGACTTAGTGGTATCCCCATATCTTCTAACGAGGTGAGAGACGTGATATTAATGGAAGCCTCACGATCTAGTAGACCTCTCATCAATTCAACACTATTCACCAAAGTTGTGACGTAGTGGGGACGATTGTGAAAAAATAGCATCAATTTGTCTTCATCCAAAAATGTAATTACAGATGTTATCCCATTTATCAAATTCCTCATGAAACCAATTAAAATTGAGAGTCGGTTCTCCTTTGGCTTCGACGACTCTGAGTATGCCCTTTGTTACTTCTTCCTTTGTCTCTCGGGTGATGCCCAATTTGTCATAAAACCATTTGAACTTAACACTGCATGACATCTGTGTGGTCATTTCCATTTTAGTCCGATCATTCATTTCAAACATGTACGCTACATGTGCATCAATTACATCCATTTCATAATCGATAGTGATTGGCACTACTGCTCCTTTTTCTGGCATGCTTCTGATCCTCAATTCCTTTATTATACCTCCCAACTCTTCCACTTCTTCCCGTGTAACCTCATTCATCATTTCTTGAATTTTGGCTTTTGTGACCTCTTTATTTACTTGTACGAATGACAAAGGCATAAACTTTATATGTAAAATATGTCGTTGGGTATTTACACTGATACAAAATAAATATCACAACTTTGCATACTATATATGGAAGTGTAGCAGCATGTAGGAATCGGATTATCACAGAACGTATTTAACATTATATTGAATTAGTACATAAAAAAGGAGTAAAATGTAAAAGATGTTGATGGTGGAAAATAATTAACACTATGGAAAAAGTAAACTAAATTAAATGACAAAAATGATATTAGGATCATTTTCCCACCATGGTCTAACAACATGTAAAAAAACAATTTCTTCCACTACACCAAATCTGTCGAATTATCACGGTCATTGACCTTGACAAGTTCAACTTATCAAGTACAATGACCGTGACAATTCCTGGGGTGACAACTTTTTTGTCATGGACTTGTCACGGTAATTGACCGTGACAAGTTCATTAGAATTGTCACGATCGTGTCACGATCCTTGACTGTGACAAGTTTTGTCACGGTCAAGGACCGAGACAAGCCCATGATATTTTTTAAAAAATTGTCAAGGTCATTGAAAGTGACAGGTCCGTGACAAGTTTCTTTATCACGGACTTGTCACGGTCAATGACCGTGACAATTTTGGGCAGAATTGAAAAATAATCTGTTGGGCAGTATGGCCACTGCCACTGCCTAGCAGTATATTTGTAACTGTTATAGCAACGTTGTACCTATTCAAACATCATATATCCAAATAAAATAGAGATAATGCAAATATACATTCAAAATAGAGATAATATGCATCACGATATAATTCAAATGTAACAACTTAAAACAATTCAATTCAACCTTAAAACAACTGAATTCAAACTTAAAACAATGTCAATACATGTCTTGGGTAAGGTTAACTCTGAGGAGGAGAGTAGGCCACACGATATACGAATTGACACACCCATTGATATACATCGTGCCGCATTGTCTACGCAACCACAATGGGGAGTTCTCCTTCCCGGGTATCACATGCATGACGAGTACCTTGAACTCGATGTCTCTAAGCTCACGTCCATGAACTAGTCCACCCTGGACGATATTCGGGTCCCTCAACCCCCGCCCTATCTGCTAGCCATCAAATACGTCTAGTATAAACACGCTCTGCCAACCAAGTGTCGACATCGGTTTGTCGAAGGGAGCCAAATAGGGAAGTGGATCATCAAAGTCCGCACGTGTCGGCGATGAAGCAGCGAGGTCCACATCCTCGTCCTCCTGCACCTCCTTCCCTTTCCCCTTCCATTTTTCGCCCAACGAACGCTTCATGAATGAGAACATATTTTGGATCATCGCCTCCAAACGAGACAACTTCGCATCATGCGAGTCCACCGTTCGTGCCAACTCGGTGTCGCTCGTCTCTAATTTGATGATCCCAGATTTGGCTACCCGCGAGATCACCCCCCTTGTCCTCCCCTTGCGATCAGATCCAAGCACTTGGCTGAGTGCGTCTATGGACAAAGATGCCTTGTCGGCATCAGACTGCGTTCCTTAAGTTTTGCCTGAAACGAAAAAAGCACATGATTAGTAAAATAAGTAAATTAAAAAATTATAACATAATTAACAAAAAATAAACTTCCGAATAACTTACAATCATGGCCGCAACGCTCAAGGACACCTCCTTGTCTTTCCCCTTCTTCGTCCGAAGAGCCACATAAGTATCGAGCCTATGTGGCCTACCCCCAGGGCCACTCCCTGTTCCCTGAAATAAATAAAGTAAAATTAGTATCGGCCCCACAAAGTAAAATAATGCAGAATAATATATTTTTGTAGTTATAGAAAAATTAAATTTTACCATCATCCTATGCTCCACCTCGGCGTAAGACGTCCGGTCGGAGTAGTGCACACCCGTTGTTTTTGCCCGGTTTTCCCTCCCCGATTGGCGAGATGCCAATTGTCGCTCCCCAATCTCATTGTCAACGAAATGTTTCTATTTTGCCAATGAGATCGCCTCCTTCGGCGGGATGGATTCACGCATTCGAATAATGGACTCTCATGTCTTCCCAAAGTACCAGGTCCGCATATTTTTCTTCCATATCTTTTGTTGCTCCCTCAACTGCTCAAAGACGGAATCGCGTAGCTTGGGATCCAGGCTGAATTGTTCTTGTTCAACAAATACAATGTTAGTTGCGAATAAATATAAAATGAAATTGAAATTGAAATTGAAATTGAAATCGAAATCGAAATCGAAATAAAAATTTTCATATAAATATAAATATAAATACATTACCTGTAGTGCCACCCAAACAACTAACTTGAGCTCATATGTCACCTCCTTCCAATTAATGTACCCTGGGCCGATGATCGTCTTTACTAGCTCGAGGGATCTCGCTAATATCCCCGACTTGTTCTCGATGGCCATCCCCAATTTGTCATATTTGGGGAGCCTAGGGGCCCAGGAGCCCTCGTCGCCTCCGCTACCACTGAGCCCAGACGACATCATCATAACCAGCATCATCATCCTCGCCTTAATACCTAAAGGAGAAATTTGCGGTAAAAAAATGTTATTACTACAAATCAAAATGAATTAGAAGAAGACATGCAAATATGTACAATTACTAAAAATAAAAATTAATTGTTACGATTAAACATCTCAATTATGAATTCCAAAATAATAGCATCTAGCTCATAATATGTACAATGACTAAAAATCCAAAACATCCCCACCCCCACCCCTACTTCCCACACACACGTACACTACACAAGAGTGAAAATGCTAAAATGAAAATCAATTAAAAGCATTAAAAATGGATGTTTCGGTACAAATTGGAATATTTATTACATCATCATCAGTAACCTCATTCTCCTCTACTTCATATACTCCGTACAAAGCGTATTAAAAGTACGAAGCGTATATTCAAGGATTAGTATAAACAAAACTTAGATTTATAGTATGTTTCATTTAATTATGTCTTATTTATATTCGATTTTTAAATTTCAATTTCAAATTCAATTTATAATATAAATTTCTACTTCCTCCATCTCCTCTAAAGGGTGAGTGGTCCTATCCCATTCAAGACCGTATTTTTCTGTAATATACTTAATAGCTCATGCACATTGTTACGATTTGAGAAAAATTCGATTGCATATCCACATTGTTCTCCAAGTACACGACGTAGATTGACAAGTGTGAGTGTTATTTCAATTGATCAATTGAAATAACAGTCACACTTGTCAATCTAGTATGTACCCATAGAACATTAGGATACGACTGCAGAACATCCTCCACAAGTAACAAATTTAAGCCACTAAGAATATTATACTGAAATTATGCAGTCCCAAACTGTCCAAACGGGACAATTCGAGAGATCTCCTCACAGGGGTAATGAATCTCGAACGGGTCTAAGGTCTATTGAATGCGTACGCATAAGAACTAGAAGGCTAGTATCTATGTGCACTATATGTAATTTCAAGTATTTTTCATTTAATTATCATACTATATATATTGTTCGATATTCAAAGTAATTTTCAAAAAAAGTTGAAAAATCCCACCCCCATATGGACAATAATCCATTGGTCATGCCACTTTTAAAATTAACCAACCCAACATCGATCCACTATAATCCAACAGCAATGTCAACAACAGATGTGTATCCCGTAATCCTTCTAATTCATCTACTCAATTAATTATTTTGATCAATTAAACTAACAATTAAAGTGTACAATTATTAATTTACTAATTTACAGTAAGGGGCAATCCTACTCTCACAATTAATCATATATTAATTTACTAATTTACAATGAGGGGCAATCATATATTAATTTACTAAAAAAATTAATAATCAATCAATTCGTTTACAAGGGACACTATGCACAAACACGCACTTATACACACACGCGCACATGCACACACACATGCATCCCCCCACCCCTACCCAACACACCACCCACCCATCCCTGCCCCCTCCCCCCACCCCCTTCCCCGACCACACACTCGCACCCAAACAGCTCCACCCCCTCCCCACCCCCACTACACACACACCCTGCCCCACCACCACACACACACACACAAATAACCCCCCATCTCTGCCCCCTCCCCCCACCCTGCCCCACCACACGCACACACATACACAGCCCCTTCCCACCCCCACCCACCACACACATGCACACACACATACACACACACATGCACATATATACACATACACACACACACACATATATATATAAATGGAAGAGAGAGAGAGAGAGAGACTAACCTAAAAGTAGGGAGAGCTGCGTAGAGATAGAGAGAAAAGGAGGGAAGAATCGGCGGGGGAAAAGGGTTTTTTTACTGGAACATTTGTCACGGACGTGTCACGGTCCTTGACCGTGACAATATTATAAGGATTGTCACAGTCATTGATCGTGACAAGGCTAGCCTCTGGAAGGCTGCCAATTTATCCATTTTGGTGTAGTGTTCGAAAATAGTTAATCGAGCATATTCATTTAATTATAAACATCAAACATGAAGAAATCTAATTCAAAGATGAAAGATTAAACTTTCAATCGAAAATGGTCACAAATGTATTGAGGTCATAATATCACTATAAACACTACCGTTGGGTGACAACGGAAAATTAATTCATAATATTACGACTTCAATGCACAAGGTGTCAACTAAAAGTCAATCTTAAAGCTCAATACCCATTAGTCTAGAAAAATGGCCCCATCCTTACACAAGAAACTAAACATCATTAAAAACAAGTTAAACAAATGAAAATAAGAAATTAACCAAAAAAAAATAATCATATTGAACGAAAACTAATTACAAAGGAAATAAACGACATAATAAATCTTGGATTAATGAAATAAAAGAAAAATAGTATTTACAATGGTAAAAAAATAGCAAACCCTAAGAGACGGAGAAATAAGCCCCAAAATCATCTCCCAAACCATTCTAAAACTAACCTAATTAATGATGTATATCCCAAACAAATGAGGTAAAAACCTATGCATACAAAACACCAAAATGAAAAACTTGTAAAACGAAGGAGCCAAATCTACAGGTTCCGAATAAATTTGATCCAAATATGAATCGATTGAAACAAGGGTAATCTTGATAATATCATCAATCCGAATTGATTACGATTTGGACCGAATCGATTTGAAACCTACATGTCTGAATTCTTTTTTTGCCTTCTTATTTCTTCACATGGATCAATTCACAAAAAAGGTCATATCTTCTTTATTATAGATCAGAATGATGAACAACCAGAGGCTACGTTAAGCTAACTCATAAGGACACACTTTCATAAGGACTTTGGGATAGAAATCCAAACATTGGATTGACTAATTCTCCTAGAAACGCTCTTTAAGATGCAAGTTTCCCAAAATGAGACCAAACTTCATGTTATGTGCCCATAATACTTACAAATGCTCAATTATACCTCACAAAGCATATAAACATACATAAAAGTGGTTGTTTAGTTAAATATTATAACTGTACGAATTAAGGTACTCGAGGGGGGGGGGGGGGGATAAAATGCATAAGAATAAAGGGTAAATAAAAGCAATATTCGAGATGTATCCCACCCCCTAACTTACACATTGCTAGTCCCTAGCAATGAAGTGAAAAGAAATAAGAAATAAAGTATCACCATAAGAGGGGAAATATGTACAAAGGAGATAAGTGCCACTTTCGCGAGTGAGTGATTGAATTTATCATACGAAAAAAGTGGTTAAATCCATAGGTTACCCTAGTGGATGAGTGTTGTCTCGTGAGGGTTTTTGGGAATAAAACCCGCAAAGATAAAGTTTCCTCAAAATTAAGCCCAAATATCCAATACAACAAGATGAAAAATAATGTAAAGGATTTCAACAAGTTATGTCACACTAATATTAATAGAATGACATCATAGAACCTCAAAAGTAGGAGATAAAAAAACAACATGAAAGTATTGATTTGATAAAACCTTTATAAATCGGATAAACATTAAGGCATAGCATAATATAAATCCTCTTCGATGTTTACACTCTACAAATGAAATCACTCAGAATGGGGCGTAAGACACATGTGACATGCGGGCATAAATGATAAATGTAAATGAAAACTAGGCCGCACACATGTCATCAATAAAAAAACGATATATATAAAATGAAAAATGTTATCTCATGAATGGATACCGTTTATTAAATAAGGTGAAAATCACTCTAGTGGATTGTCACAAATGTTGGACTTTTCAATCAATTTCACCCTACAATCACATAGGACTTTATAGGTTAGGTTTGGGGTTAAGGATATGAAATGAAGGGGATATTTACGTATTCAAAGTGTTAGCAGCGAAACACTTTGGATAATGGAAATTCATTTGAAATTTCAAAATTAGAGTATCATTTTCATAAAAAGAAATGTATATAACAATGGAGTGTTACTTACTTCTCTAATAGTTATGGGATTATTAATTTTTTCAATCCCTTTATTTTTTCCTTTTTACTGCTTTTCTTTTCTTTTCTTTCCTTTTTGTTTTGTTTCCTTTTTCTTTTTCACTTATTTTTCTTGAGAATATATGTCAACTCATACGCTTTATTGAAATCATGAAACAAAAACATCATTAAACCCCAAAGTAAAATTACAAATAAAGGTATGGAAGGCATATATACGGTGTAAAACTCCAATGTGGAGAAGGTTAAGAGATTTGGGGTTTTGAATCGAAAGGATAATATTTAGGCTCAAAGGTGTTGATTAGGAAGATATATAGGGTGAGATCAAGGTAAATATGGGTGTAATAAAAAATATGGCCTATGATACTTTCCTAAATCTTAGACGATTCTAGAAACATAACAATGTTGAAAATTATGCTCAAGTAACACATGTCATAATAAAGTCAATTAATAGACGATTAATGAAAGAATAGTCAGATTACCGATGAATTTAATGTTTTCAAGAAGGAAGGAGTAATATATAAACACTTACAAATGAATAAAAGCACAAAGCTCACTTAATGGAAGTATATACAAGTGCAAACATGATTACCGAGTTATAAAGGCCTTAAACAAAATCAATTAAACACGAAAAACACACGTGCTCGTGGATTTAAAGTTTAATTATTGCATGATTTCATATTATCAATGATTTGAGGAATAAAGTCTAATAAATTCCAAAATTAAGAACATGCATTATTGAATTATCTACTGGATCGGTAATTTATTTGAAATTTATCATAAAAAATAGAGGCAAGATACCCAACAAAGGAGAAAAAGAAAGAAAATATTTTTGAAAATTTTCAATTTTTTAACAATAAAGGAATACTTGGAAAGAACATGTAATGAAATCATTGAATTACCATTTAATGGGAAGAATAACCCATATCCCCTATCTTAAACATTTCATTCTCCTCAATGTGAATTAAGAACACAAGTTAAAGAGAGGAAGAGAGCAATATTGCCCAAAATTGAGCGATCTCCGGATTGCACAAGTCCCAAATTCTTGAAAACATGTTGTTGATGTAAAAAACTAGACTACTCTAATTATTCAATCACAGATAAATAAAATGAGACAAAGATTTTTAAAGTGGTTCAGCCTTATATGAATGGCCTACATCCACTGTTATGTTATTGATGAGTGTTTGAGAATTCTTGAGTATATGTTCTCTCAAGAAATTCCGGTCCCTTTGAATGAGGGTGATACAAGGTATTTATAGCCCTTAGGTTGTACATGAAAGGGTTGATACATTAAATGATATATATGAAATGGTAATACATTTAATGCAGCGTGTGCTTCAAGATGATAAACATTCAATGAATAGTTGAACTGTTGATTATCTGGCAATTAATGCTACGGCCGAGATGCAGCTCGGACCGCCTTAGTTGCTCGTTGTTCAGGAGTTCCTCGGAACGCTAGAGTACCTGGGAGTGCTGAAGTTCCTCAGTGTATCCTCGTTACTCGAAGAGAACATGAGTTGGTCGGGGAAATGAACTTCCTCGTTGCTATTGTGCCAAGTAGATTGACACGTGTCTTCATATTATTCGTCCATATCAGCATATTAATTTTGGTATCAACAGAAGCCCCCAATGTTTCATATTTCGAACTTTGAGGAGTATGGAACATTCTTTCTCTGTATATGGCGATATTAAATGACTTTCCTGGGTTTTAGGAGCCTTTTCTTCATATTTGAATTTCCTTCCAAATTCACAGAATCCGCCTTTTCGAATTTTTATGAGTGCTTTGATCTTCGTGCATTTTTATCCTTTTAGCCTCCGATGGCGTATTAGTTTCTTTTGTGTAATCATTTCCTTCGCAGCTTCCCAAGGTAAAGTATTTAAGCTTCTTAGGTAACCATACCATCTTCTACCTTTTCCAATTTTCTGCATTCAAGCTTTCTGTTCTCTCTCTCTCTTGTGCGTTCATCTTTTCCTTCGCTAGTTGTCAGCTCTTCCTTTTTCCTGTAAGATTCTCTTCTTTTATTCTGTATTTCTTTTATTCACTATGGTTTATATTATGGAGTCTGTTGAGAAATTTCGTTTCGATTTTTCCATTCCTTCTTGGGTAACTCTGGAGGTTCTTTCTGAGCATTTAGATTATTTTCGATTGGCTGAGGGACATTGGTTCCCCAGTCTATTCATTGCTGAATGTGGATTTTCTTTTCCGCCAAACCCCTTATGCTTAGAGTTCTGTCAGTACTTTGACGTTGTTCCTGTAAAAATAGCCCCCAATTCATGGAGAATAATTAATGGGGTGTATAAATTAAATCTAACTCATGGGACTCGTATAGGGATTCCTGAGATTATGTATTGCTATAGATGGGCTATTTTAGATAATGTTTATTACTTAAAAACTAGGTTTTTAAATAGGGCTCTTGTAGTTAACCTCCCTGATGCAAATAAAGATTATTTTGAACATGGGGTGGTTATTAAAAATTGGCAATATGCCCCCTTGGTTGGAGATGCAGTATACCAGGGTCCTAAATGCCCCCCATATGGCAATGGGATAGGTTTATTCTCATTTTCCTTTACTTATGAAATTATGCTTTTATCATATTTGACAAAATATATGACTGATATTTCATTATGTATTTATTTGTAGTTGATAGTAAAAGAAAAACTCCAAAAGAATCACAGGTTAATATTAAGCATCTGAAACTTATATGGGGTTTGCACAAGAACGTTGCAGATGAGCACATCAGGTCTGCCTCATATTTGCTACAGTATAGGAGTTATACGACTTCTTATACTGCTCGTCCTGTGATTAGATCTGTTGAGCCAGCCTCAACTCCAGAGGATTCTTCTTCAGATTCTCACAACCCTTTAAGTCAGAGAATGGGCAGGAAAAGAGCTCCCCCTGCTCTATTTGATGACACTACTTCTGCTGCCGAGGACAAGAAAAGCAAAATTGATGTCCCAGAGGGGACTAAGAAGGTGGATGTTGCGCCTTCCAAAGCTACCGAGAATCCCCCAGTGGCTCCGAGCAAGAAGGTTGCTCCTGTGGAGATAACTGTTATCTCTCCGACCAAGAGTTCTTCCTTTGTTGAAACTGCTGAAGTCCCTTTGAGGAGATTGAGGAAATCGTCCTCAGTCAATTTGGCTGAAACCATCTCCTCTCTACCAGCTGGTGGTGTTGGTGTTCCAACCATCATTCCTCCGAGCTCTGCCATGATCTCAGTAAAAACTTGGATCATACCCGAGGTCCAAGGAACTGATGAAAAGATTTCTAGGGATATGCTGACATCCCTAGCTACCCGTCACCTTGCTTCAATAAATTTCTCACAGTCTGAATTTCCTTTCTTTCTTTGAATACTTGTATTTTTGTACTGACCTGTCACTTTTTCCTTTGTTTAGCTGGTGAATTGTTTTAACAACATCGTGAAGAAAGATGAAGCAATTAAAGCTTCCAGCTCCTCGTCGGGGGTAGAGGATGCTCTGCTGGGTTTGACCCAATCCTTGAAGGATTCTCGTCAGCAGTATAATGAGGACAAAGCTGACTGGGAGAAAAAGTTGAAGCTGAGAAGGTGAAGTTGGCTGAGATCTCCAAGAGTTTGGAGAATAAGGTGAAAAGTTTAGAGGTCGAGCATCAAAAATATGACGACAAGCTCAAGAACTTTGGAGAGCTTGAAGATAAGCTGAAAAAGGCAGAGGAAGAATTGTCCGTCCTGCGAGATGTCAAGCGCCAAAAAGAAGAATTGGATGCGAAGTTAAAGACTGCCGAGGATCTTCTATCCGAGAAGCTCTTCTCGGAGAAACTGAAAAGAAAGCTCGCAGTTAAAAAATCCTTCAGTGCTGGCTGGGATAAAGGATGGGACAAAGGGATTGCTGCGATGACATCCCAAGTATAATACTGGAAGTTGAAATACTTCCGAGATGGATGGGTAGCTGCCCTGCAGGAATTGAAGATCAAAGACGACTCTGAGCTATTTCAACTACACCTCCCTGGTCCTCCCCCACCAATTGTAGAAGAATAAGAGGATGAGGCCATCTCTGATGAATCTTCCATGGCCATGGCTGATCAAGTCCCTGCCTCTCTACCTTCTTCCAACGAGGACATTTCTTCCATGCTTCCTCCTCCTGAGAAAATTTCAACTCCTGCTGATCAAGCTGCTGTTACCACCGAGCAACCAAGCTCCTCGTCCCAGCCTCCCGAGAAAGTCTTGGGAGACAAGGAAAAGGTGTGAAGTTGTTCGGTATCATTTTTATCTTTCATTATCATTTGTAATCAAACAATGTAATCTTTTTATGATCTAATAAAATACATCTTTGTTCTTCTCTGTTGTTGATGATTTGTTTTTGTTGACTGTTGTCTCCTCTTCATTAGTTTATGGCCAGGATGGAATTGCTATCTACCAATGATACAAAACTGATGCAGCAATGTCACAAATACTATAAGGCTGGTCACACAGAGCTAAGTGTATCAGAAATTGCTGACATCCTTGGCCATGATGCTTCAGAACAGGAAACTGAGGCTTATCGGTACTTGAAAGCTTTACTCGACCGAGCTGTGGCCAATAATGTGGCCTACTATGAATTGATCGAGGTGCTTCATTGTACCTTAGAAGATCTTCAGGATCAGCACAATGAATCAACTGCCTTGTTGCACAAGGAATATGAGAATAGGTATCAACAGCTTTCCTCTGAGACAGGTCACAAAAAGATCATCACTGGGTACGATGTTAGGGAGAGAACCCTAAAAGGTGAAGTTAAGGCCTGCAGACAGATCGCCGAGCTGCTGGAACATGAGAACAACAAGTTGCAGAAAAAGTTGGCACAATATAAGTCTGCAACTTCATCCTCTACTACCTTGGTACCGGTCACTGATGAAGGATTCTCATTCTTAGAGGTTGAAAATGCCAAATTAAGGCAAGAATTGGATACGTTAAGAAAGTCTGGTGTTTCTACTACTGCTCGGGGACGAGGAAGAGGGTCTCGTGGGCGAGGAAGAGCTGTTCAAAATGTTATCGAGGAGCAAAGTTCTCCACCTGCTCGGAGTCGATCAAGAGTTCTCAGCCGTAATGTTGAAGAAGCTCGCACTCAGTCTACTTTGGAAACTCAAGCGTTCCAATTGAATGCAAAAGATCGTGCTTTGTCTGAAATGTCCAAGAAAAACCTATCTTTGGAAGATCAACTTACTGCAACGAAGTCTTCTTTGAATAATAAAGATGTTTTTGCCAGGAGCCTTCACGAGCAACTAGAGAGAATAACTTTCCAATTCCACAAACAACCTCGTGAGTTTTGGATGGCAGGCTACACTGAAGACCTTTGTCACTTGGATGCTCGCCTTGAAAATGCCAATAATGAAAGTTATAAACAGGGATGGTTGAACGCGCTGGGTGTGTTAAAGCTAGATCAGGGCCATTATTTATGGGATTATCATGCTCCTGGGCTACTAGACTTGCCTGTACCGCCTTATAAACTGGACATGGAATGGATCCCAGCTCGTGCTATTCCTCGGAGCTTAATTTCAAAATATCTTGGTGATTATAGTCTTCATTCTCAGATTGAATTATCTCGTCCCGAGCATCTCTTGGATACTCCTTCAGTAATGAATGTCAGAATGTTGAGGGACTTGAATTTTATCAATTTTCCCCAAACATTAAATGATCCTCCTGCTGGCGAGGCACCTGTATCGAAGGCTGAGGGGAAAAAAACAATAGAATAGGATTTTCAATGTAATAGTTAGCAAACATATGTAACTTGTAATTTATTTTGAATTTTAATGAAAGACTTTCATTTTCTGTTTGCAAATCTGTATTGCTATTCTTTTGTACTTGTCTAACACTTTTACATCTGTGCATATGTATCTGTTAAAAAGATAATAATTTTGTGTTGTTCATCAACCAATCTTAGTAATAAACAGTTACAAGTATCAAAAATGTTGTTCGATCACTTAATAATAAAGTAATGGGTATAAAAATGTTTAAAATTTTTCAACCAACCAAGGTTGTTAAATTGTGCTCGTCGACCAATTATAATTAGTGAGAGTTTATACCCTACTAACCATACTTGGTAAATTTTTGTCTTTTTCATAAAATGTGTCCGACCAACCAAGGTCGATAAATTTTCCTCGTCGACTAACTACAGTTAGTGGGTTTTTATCCCCGACCAACCATACTTGGTTCAGTTTGGAATATTTTGTTCTTCGAGGAACTTTTGCAATAATCTTACCTCCCGACCAACATAAGTTGGCATTTGAGAGCATATTTTATTTCTTTACCAGCCAAAATTGGCATTTTAAGAATGTTGTCGACAAGCTCTTTTACCAACCGAAGTTGATCACGCAAGTGTACGCCTCCTAACTAAAGGAGTATAATTTGTTCTCGCTATTTTACCAACCGAAGTTGATCACACTTGAACTATCAGGTTCTTTCGAACTATCTTGTCCACAAGCTCTTTTACCAACCGAAGTTGATCACGCTAGTGTACGCCTCCTAACCAAATGAGTATAATTTGTTCTCGCTATTTTACCAACCGAAGTTGATCACGCTTGAACTATCAGGTTCTTTCGAACTATCTTGTCCACAAGCTCTTTTACCAACCGAAGTTGATCACGCAAGTGTACGCCTCCTAACCAAAGGAGTATAATTTTTTCTCGCTATTTTACTAACCGAAGTTGATCACGCTTGAACTATCAGGTTATTTCGAACTATCTTGTCCACAAGCTCTTTTACCAACCGAAGTTGATCACGCAAGTGTACACCTCCTAACCAAAGGAGTATAGTTTGTTCTCGCTATTTTACCAACCGAAGTTGATCACGCTCGAACTATCAGTGTAGTGTATTACACTAGTATTCCCCAAAAAACTTGAAATAATAGGAAGGAGATGGTGAAACATCATCGTTTTATTCATAATGAAGGAATTTCTTTACATTTTACATTACTGATAATACTTGCGTAAGTGTTCAGCATTCCATGCATTCTTAAATTCCTCTCCTTCTAGAGTTGCTATTCGGTAAGTTCCTGGTTGGACAACTTCTGTAACTCGGTAAGGTCCATGCCAGTTGGCTTCAAGCTTATTGTGCTTATGAATTACCTTCTTTAGCACATAATCCCCTTCTTTTAAGTCGCATTTCTTCACCCTTTTGTTGTAGAACAGAGCTCTGCGTTGTTGGTAAGAAGCATTCCTAATGGCTGCCTCTTCTCTAACCTCCTCGAGCATATCCAAATCCAGTCTTCTCATCAAGTCACTGATTGGGGAATTGAAATTCAACACTCTGTGTGTTGGTAGACCCAACTCGACAGGTATTACAGCCTCATTTCCAAATGCTAGCATATATGGTGATTCTCCAGTCACTGCTCGGGGAGTTATTCGGTAAGCCCACAATACTGATTGTAGCTCATTAATCCAATTAGCTTTAGCTTCACTTAGCCTCTTCTTCAAACCATTTAGTAGTGTTCTATTTGTCACCTCAGTCTGCCCATTGCTTTGAGGATGACTTGGTGCTGAATGGGTCTTCAAAATGTTTGATTGTTGACAATAGGCAGCAAACTCCTCGTTGTCGAATTGTGTTCCATGATCTGTGATGAAGGCATGAGGGAGACCATATCGACAGATGATATTCTTCCAAACAAACTGGTATACCTTCTCGTACGTCATATCGATAAGGGGTTCAGCTTCTACCCACTTAGTAAAATAATCTACTGCAACGACGAGGTACTTGAATCTTCCTCGGGTGATTGGCAGTGGTCCAACCAAATCAATTCCCACATGGCAAATGGCCAAGGGGAAGTTATGGGTGTCAACAATGCTTGTGGAGTTCGTCGGATGGAAGAAAAACGTTGACACTTATCACATTTCTTAGCATAGGCTATACAATCAGCCCTCATCGTCGGCCAGTAGTATCCTTGCATCATCACTCTTTGCCCAAGTGTCCGACCTGCTACATGTGCTCCACAAGACCCTTCATGGATTTCTTCAATCAATTCTTTCACTTCGGAGGGGTGTACACATCTCTGCAAACCTACCATAATTCCTCGTCTATACAAAACACCATTAGTTAGTACATACCGAGCAGCTTTAAACTTCAATTTCTTTGCCGCGAGCTTGTCCTCTGGAAATTCTCCCTCTTCAATATATGCCCTGATGGGATCCATCCAAGATGTTCCTAAATCAAGGGTAATAACATTCATCGTCAGGTTTTCATCTATGTTCCGACTTTCCAGTACTTCAATTGGTATCGTTCTTCGCAGCTCGATACGAGTAGCTGATGCTAGTCGGGCCAGTGCGTCTGCTTGTGCATTTTCTATTCTGGGTATTCTGATCAACTGAATGGCATCAAATTCTGCTAAAAATTCCATCACCTTTGCATGATACTTGACCATTAGTTCTCCTTTAACCGCATATGTTCCCATCACCTGATTCACAATTAATTGAGAATCACTGAATACCATCACTTGTCGTGCTTCCATAATCTTTGCTAAATTAAGACATGCTATCATGGCCTCATACTCAGCCTCATTATTGGAGGTTTTTAATTGAAATCGCAAGGCATATTCTATATCAATCTCGTCTGGGGTTTTCAAAACAATCATCGCTCCACAACCTGCTGTGCAAGATGACCCATCTACATACAATCTCCATGTAGGTAACTCGTGTTCAAATTTCTTATCTAATAGAGTTCCTCGGTGGAATATCTGTTGTTCTCTTCTATTCTCCCCTATTAATTTTCGCTCCTCTTCGACCATCTTTTCTCGTCCTTTTACCAATCGAAGTTGGTCTGGGTTTGAATTTGATGATCTTTCTACATCCACAAGCCCTTTTACCAACCGGAGTTGGTCTGGACTTATGTCTGTTGATCCTGTAACATCCACAGGTTGATCAGTGAGCACTTTTTGTTCCTCGTGGGTATCAGGATATGTAAACTCTGCTATAAAATCTGCTACAGCTTGCCCTTTCAATGATGATCGGGGTTCATACACAATATCATATTCACCGAGCTCTATTGCCCAGTACATCAGTCTCCCTGACTTTTCTGGCTTATGAAGGGCTTGTCTTAATGGCATGTCGGTATAAACGATGATGGTATGGGCTTGAAAATATGGCCTCATTCTTCTACTTGCTTCAATTAATGCCAATGCCAATTTTTCTAACTTTGGGTACCTAATCTCTGCACCTCGGAAAGCCTTACTTGTGTAATAAATTGGCTTCTGGAATCCATTCTCCAATCTGATCAATGCTGAGCTGACTGCATGCTCTGATACTGCCAAGTATAAGTACAACTTCTCTCCCGTTATTGGCCTTGACAATAGTGGAGGTGTTCCCAGATATTTTTTCAAGTCTTGAAAGGCTCTTTCACATTCAACATTCCACTCGAAAGTTTTTCGAAGTGTTTTAAAGAATGGTAAGCATCTATCTGTTGTTCGAGATACAAATCTGTTGAGCGCTGCAACTCGTCCTGTAAGACTCTTCACTTCTTTCTTTGTTGTTGGAGATCGCAACCCTAAAAGAGCTTTGATCTTTTCTGGATTTTCTTCAATGCCTCGCTGGTTGGCAATGTACCTGAGAAACATTCCTTCTCGCACTCCAAATGTGCACTTCGTCGGGTTGAGCTTCATCTGATATTTATCCAGTTGATCAAAAGTCTGACTTAAATCAACTAGATGATCAGCAGCTTTCTTGCTTTTTGTCAGCATATCATCGACATAAACTTCCATATTGCAACTGATTTGTTCGGCAAAAACCTTGTTCATCAGCCGCTGGTATGTCGCTCCTGCATTTTTCAAACCAAAAGGCATAACATTGTAACAATAAGTACCCCTAGGGGTAATAAAAGAAGTACTCTCCCTGTCTTTAGGTTTCATCTTGATCTGGTTGTAGCCTGAATAAGCGTCCATGAAGCTGAGAAGCTCGTGCCCAGAGGTAACATCCACTAACTGATCAATTCTGGGTAATGGAAAGTGGTCTTTTGGGCAGGCCTTGTTGAGATCAGTGAAATCAACACACATTCTCCATTTATTGTTTTTCTTCTTTACCATCACCACATTTGCCAACCAGTCCGGGTATTTCACATCTTCAATGAATTGAGCTTTCTGGAGCTTGTCGACCTCCTCTTGAATATCTTGATTCTTCTCGGGGCTAAATACCCTTCTTCTCTGCTTTACATGCTTGATCTCCTTATTCACATTGAGCTCGTGACATAAGAAGTTTGGATCTATTCCTGGCATGTCCTCATGACTCCATGCGAAAGTTTTCTTCCTATTTCTCAAGAAAGTTATCAACTCCTGTTTTATTGAAGCATCCAACGATGAACCTATCTGGGTTACTCGTTCAGGGTGCTCGTCGTCCAGAATAACATTTTCTGTAGATTCCACCACCTGTCCTTTTACAAGTTGGGATTCATCTCTGGGATCGAGAGTTTCAATCTCTGTATCTTCTTCCACCTGGTAAGTAGTAGTCTTTTTCCTTGATTCCTCAATCTCCTCTTGCTCGGCAGATGAATAATAGCATTCCCGAGCAACTTTTTGATCCCCTTTCACAACTCCTACTCCAAAGTTTGTTGGGAATTTTAAGCATTGATGCACTGTAGATGGAACTGCTTCAAACTTCTTCAAACCAACTCTTCCCATGATGATGTTGTAAGCTGACTGCACATTCTTATCCATCACAAAGAAGAGTATTCTTTCTGTTCGACAAACAGGCCAAGTTCCAATGAATATATCCAACTTGATCGTCCCAAGTGGAAAAACTTTCTCGCCAGCAAAACCCAGGAGGGGTCTGTGATATGGTTCCAATTGAGATAATTTCAGATTCAAACTGTCAAAGCATGAATAGTACATGATGTATGCCGAACTTCCATTGTCTACCAACACTCTTGAAATCACTACTTCCTTCATCCTCATTTTGATCACCAAAGGATCGTCGTGAGGATAAAGAACACCTGCTAGGTCATTTTTTGAAAAGCCAATGACCAGCTTCTCTTTGTTTACCTTCCTCGGACGATCGTCCTCGACCAGATTTATTCGCTGAATATATGAACAAGCTTGAGCCTCTCCAAGGTAAGCCTTTCTTTCTGCAGTAAGGTCTCCTCCTCCTGCATATCCTCCTGTAATGACATTACAATCAAATGACCCAAAACGTATAGAAAATACCTCTCGTTCTGGCTGTCTTGGTTTCTTGGGAAGGTCGGGGTCATCATCTGGATCATCTTCATGGTTTCTCTTCTTTTTCTCTTCTGCTCGATGAAGAGATCTAGACCTCTCTCTAGTTCGGTCGTTATTTTTTCTTTCACCCCCCCGATCAACATATTTTGCTAGCTTTCCTCTTCGGATGAGTGTTTCAATCTCGTTCTGAAGAGCTATGCAATTTTTGGTCATGTGACCATGATCTTTATGAAACTCGCAATATTTATCCTTACTCCTCGAATCAGGGTCTGACCTCAGTTTCTTTGGCCATTTTACGTCCTCGTTGTTCTTGATTTCTTCCAAGACATGATGAATACCCATTTTCAAAGGAGTATAATTGTCGTATTTCTTCAGGACTTCCCATGTTGATTTATTATTTCTAGAACATTTGTCACCACCATTGCCCTTATGCTCTTTATTTTTAGACTTGTCGACGTCCACCTTGGTGTCTTTATCCATATTTTTCTTTGCAGCCATAGCTTCCTCGGCATTCATGATTTTGGCCGCTTTGCCATCAACTCTGACATAGTTTTAGGTGGATCTTTCGCCAAGGTGTAATAAAATTTATTAGGCAACAACCCACTCATCAAGGCGGTGATTGCTGTCTTTTCTTCATAATCTATGACTTCCAGCTTCTCGTTATTGAAACGAGTTATGTAATCTTTAGTACTCTCACCAGATTTTTGTCTAACACTTAACAAGTGTGCTACTCGTTTTACTGGCTTTGCTCCAAAACAGAAATTTCCAATAAACAACTCGGCCAACTGAAAGAAAGTTGAAATCTTACCCCTAGGAAGATTGTTGTACCATATCTGGGCAGCTCCAGTAAGAGTTCATGAGAACGCTCTGCATCTCATCTCGTCGGGGATGACATAGATGTCGGCAGCAGCTTGATATTGCTCTATGTGAAGAACAGGATCTGTCTTTCCATCATATTTGGGGGTCACTACAGGTGCTTTGAACTTTGACGGTGTAGGAAAATTCACAATGGCCTGTACAAAAGGTGTTCCTCGAACAAAAGTTCGTTGTAGGGGGTTCTTTGCCTTGGCCATTTCTCCCAATTTATCTTCCAACCGTTGGAGAGATCCTTTCCACACTTCATTTCCTTCCTCGGGCCTATTGGTTCGAGCAATTGATCGTTCTGAGGTAGCTTCTTGAGATCTATCTTGACGAGCAGCTGGTCGTGATTGTGCTGATACTTCTCTTAGATCTGATGGTTGTCGAAAACTCCTCGACATGGTCTTAGGTGGACTCCTATTCCTCCTAGGGCCTAATCGACTGAAAGGAGACACCCTACTCAGTCTTTCTAAAGCACTGGGTCTTTCTGGAGAGAGGGTGATATGTTGATCAGTATCTGTAGCCCTTATTGACGAAGTTCGCCCAGGTTGATAAGAGAAATCATCAGACTCCTCATTACAACGTGACTTAGTACGCCTGGATCGTGAAGAAAGTAAATAAGTTTGCCTCTGACCACTTTGTTGTCCTGAAGATGCAGGTGCACCACCATGAAGGGTTTGTATGAGTTGCCTCATTGTTTCTTGCATGGAGGCTTGTCCTTGAGCCAGATTCGTCATAATCCCGGCTAGATCTGGAGGTGCAGAGGGATTATGAGGATTTCCAGTATTTCCAGCGTTTCGATTGCTAGATTCTGGATTATCCGCCATTGATGATGAATGATTTTTGGTGAAAAACGATAGTAACAATCGTTCCCAGAGACGGCGCCAACCTGTTGATGTAAAAAACTAGACTACTCTAATTATTCAATCACAGATAAATAAAATGAGACAAAGATTTTTAAAGTGGTTCAGCCTTATATGAATGGCCTACGTCCACTGTTATGTTATTGCTGAGTGTTTGAGAATTCTCGAGTATATCTTCTCTCAAGAAATTCCGGTCCCTTTGAATGAGGGTGATACAAGGTATTTATAGCCCTTAGGCTGTACATGAAAGGGTTGATACATTAAATGATATATATGAAATGGTAATACATTTAATGCAGCGTGTGCGTCAAGATGATAAACATTCAATGAATAGTTGAACTGTTGATTATCTGGCAATTAATGCTACGACCGAGATGCATCTCGGACCGCCTTAGTTGCTCGTTGCTCAGGAGTTCCTCAGAGCGCTAGAGTACCTCGGAGTGCTGAAGTTCCTCGGTGTATCCTCGTTGCTCGGAGAGAACATGAGTTGGTCGGGGAAATGAACTTCCTCATTGCTATTGTGCCAAGTAGATTGGCACGTATCTTCATATTATTCGTCCATATCAGCATATTAATTTTGGTATCAACACTTGTTAAGACAAAGCATAACAAATAAGAAGAATAAAATATTAACTAATTACACTAGTCAATAATAGAAAAGAAAAATCAATCCAATAAATACACCCAATAATTTTAACTTCTAAATAACTATACACTAAAAGTTGAAATTTTTGAGGGTCCACCTAAAAAACTATTTGACTTTGAAGGATAATTGGTGTACCCTCATTTAAGTCCATAACTTGCAGAAAATAATAATTTTGTTTAAACAACTGAAGGCATGGTTTTGGCAAGGAAAAGTAACCATCACCAATTAAAAGTGTTTTGGGGGATGATGTGGGGTTTGGATTGAACGAAACATAATCACAATCCTAATAAAAAATATAATTTCCTCCCAAATATTTTACAACTATGGGAGGTGGAGCACACATAAGGGAATATCCCCTCAAGAAAAGTAATTCAAGCAAAAAGTTCTCGTCGGTAAAAGGATTGAACGTTTTAATGTTTTCAACCAATTTTGTAATGGATTAATAACGGAGAACGTGAATGGGGATGAAATAAATTCAACCTTGAGAGATGACTCATTATCTCTTGAAGATTGAATTTCCAAGGAGAAAGATTCACTGCCAATGAAATGTTCTCCTAGAGATTTTTTAGGTGAAACAAAAGTCTCAACTTCCTCTTTCTTTTCCAAAGAATAAATCATCTCATTGAAATGTGATTCAATTTCCAAATTACCACCACTAGTGTTTTCTATCATGCTTTAGGTGAAAAGAATCAAGATTTCTTCTAAAGTAGGTTTTATTGACTAAACAACATCAGATTCCTAATTTGATTGAAAACATTCTTCAACTTCAAAAGTCTCAGAAGAAAAATCATCGTTGGATTCGAATAATGCATCCAACTCTTGTTCCCAATAATGATTTTCTTCCCAATAACTGTTTTAAGCTTTTTATTATCAAGAATGCGAAGGCCCACACGTAATGTAATAGGTGGAGGCACGGATTATTAAAAACAAAATGTTTGAGAACTATTTTCGGAACTACTCTCAAAATTACTATTATAAGAATTTTGAGAGTTATTGGAATAATAGTTCGGATAACTATTATCAAGATAGGCTTAAACTTCCTTGTTATAAAATTTTGATATCCCAATATAGAAAAGATCATTCTCATCATCCATGAAATCCTTTACTTGACTTTGGTAATACTCATCTAGGGTAGATGTATCAAGTTTTTGCCTTTGTAAGTAATCAACAAAACTCTTCGGTTTTGGGGGATTTTGAGAATTATCATTGTGGTACAAATGCGAATCGTTACAATTACCAAAACCACGGGAATAAGACATGCTTACCCCGATTCCACAAGAAGGAAATCCCGCGAAACGGTATGTGGTTGAGAATTCAATGTTTATTGGAGCTCAAACAACCAAGTCTATAAATCAAATTAAAATAAAAACATCACTACAAAAATATATATATAAAGAACTAAATCAATAAATTTATAAAATACACCATTACTCAGTAACGAAGTCTTTTGATAGATTCATAAACATTATATGTATAATATGCCGTTGGGTGTTTACACCCTATACAAAATAAATACCACAACTTGGCACACTATATACGGAAGTGCAGCGACATGTAGAGAGAGAATACACTGGGAACAATATTTAGGATTAAATTTAATTAGTAATTAAAAAGGGAAAAAATTAAAAGATAAAGATGTTTGAAAAGAACTAACACTAGGCAAAAAGTAAACTAAATTAAATGAAAAAAAACAAGTTGGGATCATTCCCCCACCAAGGGCTAATAACACGTAAAAAGGAATTTGGTTCGAAAGCAATTAACTTAGCAGATTCAAATAATTATAAACAACAAACATGTATTAATCAAATTCAAAGATGAAAGATGAAACTTCCAATAAAAAATGCTCAAAAATGGATTGTGGTCGTAATATCGCTATAAAGACTATCGTTGCATCACAACGAAATTTAAATGCATAATATTACGACTTCGGTACACAAGGTTTCAATTAAAAGTCATTCAAGCCAAACCCTAGATTTAAAAGCCCAATACCCTTTAATGGTGGAAAATGGTCCCAACATTAAAACTACCAACTAAACATCATTAAAACAAGTTAAACAGATGAAAAAAATTAACCAACAAAGACTAATTATATTAAACTACGAGTAGATTGTAAAGAAAATAAACAAAATAAGAGAGATTAAATTAATGAAAGAGAAGATGAATGTACTTATAATGACCAAAAATGGTAAATCCTAGGAGAGAGAGAGTAAGAAGCCCCCAAAATGAGCTCTCAAACCATTCTAAAATTATCCTAATTAATAAAGTATATCCCCAAAAAAGAGGGGAAATCCTATGTATACAAAAAACCAAAATATCAAAATTGTAAAATAAAGGACCCAAATCTATAGGGACCGAATCGATTTGGTCCATATATGAATTGATTCGGAGAAAATTAATCTCGACACTCTCACCATCTAAATCGATTCGAATTTGGAGTGAATTAATTCATAACCTACAGGTACCCGAGGGGGCTAAAAATGCATAAGAATAAAGGGTAAATAAATTATATATTCAGGAAAAAACAATGAATATGAATCCTCATTGTTGATGGTTCGGTAGAGGGTTGTGATAGACATTTTTTAATCTCAATTTTTTACGTGTTCGACCACTAATTTTGAAATTTATACACATTTCTTGGAAGAATGCCCCACGTATTAGTGGTGCACACATTAATCAACATGAATTATATCATTATCGATTGGTGGCCCTTTAGGATTATGCATAGGATTCATCAAATGATTCTTCGTTACCCCTTCGTATATCACTAGGATTTATTCATTTGTACAAGGTAGAACAATTTGTTTTTTAGATTACCTTTGGGGTTTCTTATCTTGGTAAGGTCTTTGGGGATTTTGTAACCTCTCTTTTCTCTAATCAGGTTGACTGTCATTGTCATGTTTACCCTAGGTGCAAATAGGGGTATCCTCGCTGCCCAAAGAGGCACTCTATGGACTGTCGAATTTCCAATCTGAACGACTGGTTATGTAGTAATTATTCTCTAATTAATATAAGATCTCATACACTTCTTACCTTCTCCAAAAACTTTGCACAACTTTCTTGTATATGATTGAGTTCATGGATTTTGTATTTCGGTAGCATCTAATCGGCACACATTTAGGTGAGTTGATGTTTGGCCAAAAATTCCATACAATTGAGGGACTAGTCACGAAACTTGGAAATAATATCCATAAAATCCACATTAAGACCTGCTTACCTAGGCCAAATCGATTGCTGCAATTCTGGTATCTGTCACGAAGAACTTGGAACAAAATAACTTATTTATTTGGGACCAACTAGAAAAACTACTAGTGGGTAAGTACCAATACCACACATAAGCCTTTTCCTTTAGAAAGTTTAGAAATTCCTTCAACCTCAATGTGATATCCCCCCATAAATTCCAATGTTTTTGATGAACCTTCTCACATTTCCATGGGGTTGCCTTTTTTATCGTACTGCCGAAACTTCAATGATGCCACATATCGAAATGGGTAAGGTATCGCATAAACACTTTCAATGAAAGGCAATCATCTGGCATGCTCGAATGGGACTATGACTGTAAACTTAAAAACTTATCTCATGAAAAATTTATGCACGTCATTAGGAGTCATAAAGCGAGTTTGTGGATGTGTAATGATGATGATCAGCTCACTGGGACATGGGCCACAAGATGGTACTGGCTGTTTTGTGGGTGGCGTTGAAGTATTTTGATGGCCACTGGTGGGTTGCGATTGAGTTTTGGTTGGTTGAGGATCTTATCCATTAGAGACTTTGGAATTTCAGCTGTTGGTTTGGGCTGCATGTTGGTTTTGTGATAGTAACGATATGGTGGCGAGGATCAAGGATAAATTGTCTATTAAGATAAGAGGTTTTGAAATAACTCTGATAGTAGTGGTCAAGGGATGGTTAGTGGTGTCTCATTCGGAAATGATGTCGATGCTAGCTCTTGTGTGGCAACCATAAAAAATGCAACATTGAGATTTTAGGGTATGATGGGTGGGGTTTTGAAACATGTTGGCAGTGGGGGGTTTCCAACACCAATAGGGCTAGTGAAAGTAAAAACTATGAGGGGAGGGGGTTTTAAGTTGATGGATAAAAAATGCCCTCGGACAACCTCTCTATTGAAACAAGAATACCTCCATATCACAGTTTCTTTTGTAGGAGGGTTTTTGGTGGTTAGCTAGAGTTTGAGAGTTTGTCCCTCATGGACCGAATCCGTCTAAGAGAGGTCTTGACCAGTGTCAGAAGAGATAATAAATGACACTAATGAGATGAACATGAAAGAAATTAATAGTAAACAGTAATAATGGATCTTAAGGGAATGATGGAATGTAGGGTGAGAGCAAGAATACTTTTTAGAAAACAAAACTCAGGGAGACGGCCAGGAGAACCAATAGTTACCCCATGTATTGTTTATGGAAATTCTAATATTGTTGTGAGAGTAATGATGAAGATATTTCGTGAAGGTCACAAAGGTAATGATTGGGGTTTGAAAAATTCATGGTTAATGATAACAGATGATAATTAGTAGCCTTTTACTAGAGTAAATGGGGGTGAGTGTCTTTATATAGTAATGGTTAAAATAATCTCAGCCCTTGATCTTGGACTTTGGGTGTACATTGTATTGTATTTTAGATATATGAACTATCATTAAATGAGGTTGTGGTACATAAATGGGTAGTATAAGATAGCAGGTCATTTAAAGAAGGTTTTTCGTTTGGCCTATATGGGCAGTCTCACATGCTTGTTTTAGAAAGTATTAATATGTACAAAGATCTGGTAGGAATACGTTGGATCTAAAATGGTAACATGTGCTTGTCATGTGGGCATGGTCTTTGAGATTATTCATGCCTTTTTCTCTCATATTAGGATGGTTGGAATATGGGAGACCAACAATCTTAATCTCTAGTCTCTAGACCAGAACCCTTGAGAATCCCACAAGGTCATTGATGGAATTCTCTGATTCCCTTGGGTTCATCCGAACTCATGCCCTAAATGTTTAGGGATCGATATCTAGGAGAATAATATACATACTGTAGTCTATGATACATATCTTGATCATTGAACCCCTTGGCATAGGATACGGTTATCGGTACTTACTATGGAATATTATTACTTTCATTTAGTAATGAGTGTCGATGGTGGTGTATTATTTTTGGCTACTTGATTCATAATCCAACGTATTATTGTCGGTCTAACATCCTATACTGGAAGCTTTCTAATTGGTCCCTAATTGTCTATTTTATATTTTCAAAGGTGAGGGCACTTATACCCTCTATAATAAGATAAGATAGATACTTTGAAATAAAGTGAAATAATTATTTTGAAATGGGTTTATCCAATACCAAATGTGAGCTAGCAAGTCATATCAGTTACATAAGGAATGTGTGTGTGAGAGAAAGAGAAAGAGAAAGAGAAAGAGAAAGAGAAAGAGAAAGAGAGAGAATGAGTAGTTGGGAGGACCTAATGTTTAATGATTATCCAAAAAAGACAAAAGGTGAATTTTGTAAAAAACAAAAGGATCTTCTCAAATATGGCAATAAAAATTCTCACCTAGAAACTTAACTACCGGTTCGCTGCAACGAAGATTTTCTTCACTGGAGTGAACTTGCGAAAAAGAAAGTCACGAAAAATTCTAGGGATTTTTAACCCTTTTCAAAATAGACCATGTCATCCAACTAAGGGTTTCATCGATAAGATGAATTCCTTCCATACGACGAACCATCAACTAACCAAGGTCGCAGATTATTCTAGAGATTTTGCTGAGAGAAGTCTAAAGACTCACTATTAGGGAAGAATGCCTTTGTTGTAGTGAAGCCACTGGGCTTTCTCACTTTTTCTTATATTCTAATTTTTCAAATTGTTTTGAACAAGAAAAATCAAATGGAAAAAACTCAAATTTACACAAATAAACGTTTTCAACAAGATTTTACAAAAATAAGTGATGTTTGTGTAGGGCTACTCCAATATTTACCTTTCATCCTAAATGTAGAAACCATATTCTTGGACCTCCTAAGTCTCTCTTCAGGTCTTTAGCATCCCCCCATTTCACTATAAACCTTTGATCACACTCCGAGAACCAATTAAAAGGCCATCGGGTGCTCTCGGACCCCAGTTTGACTCTGATCAACTCTATTGTTAGAGAAAAAGATCTTTGAATCTTTGAAGGGATATGAGTCCCCTTTCCAACGGTCCATCCCATGCAAGAATTGACATAACGGTTCTGATGAATGGACCATTTTATAACCAAAAATTGATCTGGAGGCCATCGGGCGCTCATGGGCCTCGATTTGACCACATTTAACTTCATCGTTAGAGAAAAATATCTTTGAATCCTCTAAGTGCACTGAATCCCCTTTCCAATGGTCCACCTTGTGCATGAAATGGCATAATCATTCGGATGAACAATCCTTTTTTCCTTAATAACTGATCTAAAGGCAATCAGCTGCTCCCGGGCTTCGTTTGACCAAGGTCAAATATTTATTTTGAACTAGACTGAATTAATATTACAAGGGCACTAAATTCCCTTTCCAAGGGTTTACCCCGTACGAGATTCTAACTTACAGTATGGGTGAACGATCCATTTTACTCCTAGAGGTCAACGAGCACTTTCGAGGCCTATTTGACCAAGGTCAACTTTTCTAACCGAGCAAAGATCTTTGGAATTACAAAGTAAATCACCTAATCTTACCAACATTTCATCATGTGCGATATTTTGACTCACCATTCGGATGAACGATCCATTTTCGTCCGAAGACCTCCCGTCCAAAGGATCTACGTGCGCTTCCAAGCAACATTTGATCGAAAGTCAACTCCCGAACCTGGGAGAGGCCTAAAGTATTCTTAAAGGTCTATGAATTAAATTTGTAATGGTATGCCCCATGCATGTTTTGGATCAACATATTGCGTTTTATGATCATTTTTCTGTAAAAATCTTCACGAGACTTCCGATTAGCAGGTCCATTTCCTTGCTAATCAATAGTGTGTTAATGGTTACTTGCTGATTGGCAGGTCTAGGGTTGTGCCGATCGGCACCACCCCTGACGCTATAAATATAGTTCATGACCTTATTATCAAAGCACACCTTGGATCCATCAGCATCAGTGATCTCAAAAATATTCTCTTATAATTAGCGGAGTTTCTTCATGTGAAATTCCATTCAATATTACATCCCCATCCTCTTCATACCCAATTTGGCAAAATCTCATTGTCCCTCATCCAACATTCATCTCACATTCAAGGGAGTTCATCCAATATCAAGATCAAGCTTCAAATAAGGTACAAATCCCTCCCTATCTCTTGAAATTTCTTGTTTTTGCATTAAATACATTAGATTCATAATCTAGTTTTGCTTTAGTTCATATGCATTAAACTCTACATTTTGTAGTAGTTATATTGCACATACTTTGCTTTTCTAAAAAACCCAAAACAAACAAAAAGAGGGTTATGATTATAAATTGAAAATGAGATTATCCATCACACTTTTCCAAAATTAAAAACAGATTTTCTACACACGCACATAAAATCCCATTCCAATCTGTGGGACTAACCACACCCCTATGCCGCATGCGAACTACGTGGACTTTGATGCCTTTATAGGCTACATAGGCATTTTGGATTAAAACCCGAGACATGAGTCCAATTTTCCAATTTTTCCAAATCCCCCATTTTCGCATTTATTATATTATTGCATTATTGTAATACATATTATATTTGTGATCCTTGGTAGAGTTTTATCCAACACATATTATCATTTCATCATAATGATCAATATCATGATAAAAGTGTAAAGTCATAGTTTTTCTTATTTTGGGAACATTCCTACTGATGACTTCACTCTATCTCTCCCATGGTATGAGTTCGAAGATTCCAATCTCCATTATATATACATGCCAACACACTTCACAGAGAAATAAAGGAAGATAATAACAAAAGTCGATGAGAGATAGAAAGGGTGGGATGGGTGCCTAACACCTTCCCGTTTCGTAACTTAGGCCCCAAACTATTTGTTTCATAAGCATCGATTCGTCTTTGATGCCACTCTCTCAAGGCGGTGACATTTCCTTTTGCCTATTTTGTGAAAAATAGGCTGGCGACTCCATCTCTTTACATTCGCCCCACACCGATGACGGCCGAAGCGCTCCTAAATCACAAAAGGGTGCGAGCCCTTTCATCCCATTTTGGGAAGAAGGAGAGAGAGGAAAAGGGACACACATTGCGATCGGGATGGCCACAATGGTGATTCTGATGGGGATAATTTTCAGAAGAGGGCTAGACTCTATCTGCATGGGTGTTATTGTTTTTTACTTGTGTGCCTCATGCTTATACCACTACTCACTCACACACTTGTAGGTACTCTCCATTTACACTTCACACTACGTGCACCTAAGATCACTTATACCCACATCTTAAACACTCCACTTAGAATATCCATGCTTAGGTGTCAATAACATACACCTCCAGTTATCTCCCTTGTATATATTCATGTTCACTCACACTTGTTACACACCACTTGTAGTTGATCCATGATTAGGTTCACTACCACACACTCACTTGTAAATATATACACATCACTCATTCTCACATATCCATTCTTAGTATAATCTTCATGATACATCCTAGATTTACCCTTTATACTCGTACATTATCCCGTGCTTAGCATGATGCCAAATAAATATACTCTCTCCATAATATGTTAATCAAGAATCATGCATGTTTGCACACTACATCACTAAAGAGCATGGATATTGACAAAATTTTGTCCTATAACTAGGGTGTCACTTTGTGATGGATGCTGGTCCGATAGGTCACAGTTAGCCTAAGCAATATGACTCTCACCTTCCATTTTCCAAGTACCTTCGATGTATATCAAATGGTTGCCCCTGCATCGTACTGCTTGACCAAAGTCATGATGGGAGGTATATCGCAGGGAACTCCTTCATGTATATTGAGTATATCGAATTTGCTCCCACACGTACTGTCCCTGTGAGGTATATAGTTAGGCAATTCAAGTACACTCAGGTATATCAAATGGCTTGTCCACACGTACCGATTGCCCTTAAAAGAAAGACGTATATCGTGGAAGTCACACCAAAAGGGGGAACCATTCCAAATAACCCAACAACTGTATACCCTCACATAGGTGTCAAACCTAGGACACTCATATTTTGATTTTCAGTTTCTACCCAAAACTCTTCTGAAATTACGGGTCGACATGCTTCCCAAATTTCTGCACAATTTCGTCCTTTTTAAAAAACGGTACCCTACCCATAAGCCTCGCAACAAGTCCAACCATATTTTTACACATCTTGCAAAGATAATTTTCCCAAGCTCGGGTCCCGTCCAACATTTCTTTTTTCATTTAGGTAAACCTAATACATGTGAGAACATAATAATAATCATGTTGATACCCTTTTTGTCGTCTTTTCTCATTCTTTACCAAAAAGTGTCAAAAATACCAAAAACATTTTCCCACTCCTTTATCAAAAATACAAAAAAAATATTTTTCCTCCCTTTTCTCCAAAAAAAAACATTTATCTTCATCTTTGCCAAAAAAAAAATACCAAAAACATTTTTCCTTCTCTTATCAAAAATACCAAAAATATTTTTCCTCCCTTTTTCCCAAAAAACATTTTATCTTCCCTTTTCCAAAGATGTCAAAAAACATTTTCCTTCCTTTTTAAAAATAACAAAATTTCCCCTTTCTCTTTCAAAATAAATTTGAATTTTTCACCTTCTTAGGTCGATCGCATACCCGACCCTTGGCCTTGGTCCCTATTAGCTTTGGTCTTCTGTCGAATGGACCCAAGGCTCCATCAGTTCCCCCGAATGTACATCTATTTTCCATGGAGAACATAGACTAGGCAACGAATGTACTTCTGGATTTGATGATGGTCTAGCCCAACTGACTGCCAGGATTGACAACCTTCAAACTCAGGTTTATGAGATGAAATGAAATCGGGTCCCTATTCTCGAAGAGCCCGAGGTTATCTTCCCTTGCGCTATGGGTCTGCCCGTACCTGTACCTATTTGATTCCTAAAAAAATATCAGCATGCTCCATGTGCCACTCATGCTAAGGGGCCACCATCACCTCAGCTCTATTTACTTAATATTTACCATCCAACGACTAACCTACCTATGATCGTTGATCCAAAGGAGGAAGAATTGAATAAGTACAAGAAGGACCCAAGATATTAACCAAGAAATTTGATCAAGTCATAATCTATGGTAATTACATCGACTACACCCACATGTCTCCTTATCCTAAAACAAGGTTGTTGAAAAAATTCAAGATGCCCAACATCGAGAAGTTCGGGGGCAGTGGACCCCCAATTGTTCATTTTCAAAGTTACCACCGATCTATGACTCTCCTAGGTGCCTCCGAAGAACTAATGGCCCAAATGTTCCAACAAACTTTGAAGGACAATAATACCCTTATTTTTTAGATCTCCGAGAAGAGGGAGCAGAAATCAAAGAAGGTGTTGCCAAAATAAAAGTTGAACCGAAGAAAGCATTTGGATAGTTCACTCCCAGAAAGTATGAAAATCTTGTCAGTATCGCAGTCTCAACCATCAACAACATCTCTCATCCTTCCACTTCATGGGCACCCGAAAGCCGCCATAAACCAGTCAATAAGGAATACACCGAGCTTCACGCTCCCCTGTCCAAAGTTTACTAAGCCCTTTTAAGCCAAAATATTATAAATCATTGGACCCTCGTCCATTACCAAACACACTTCCCAAAAATTTCAAACCATTTGCCCATTGTGATTTTCATCAAATCGTTGGTCATACAACTAACCAGTGTTTCCACCTTCAAAATCTGATCCAAGGCCTGATCGATCGGGGTATCATTTCCCCAACAGCTAATCCTAAACCAAACATTACACATAACCCACTCCCAAATCATACAAATGCCATCTTCCTAAAAGAAGACTCAGAATTTGATCCATTTATCCTGATCGTACCAAGTATATCACCTATCACACCTATATATTATTCCAAACCTCTCCAAGTGTACCCATATTTTCTCCTACACCCAACCAATTTTGCCGATCACACCCTGTCACTCCTTACTAGAGCATGCATTGTTGTTCTTACCCATTTTGGAGGGAAATATATGGAATTATCAGCAGTATTGAACCAACCCCTAGAATTTAGGCTGAAATTGCACTCCTAAATGATTATTGACTGCCAAAGATTCAGTGCACTGTTCTTGGAAGCTCGAAAATGCACCCGAGAGTTAAAAAGTTGGGTGATACCTACCGATGAAGTTATTTTGGATAATATCGTCCAGATCATGGCAGACTTTTTTCGACAAAGCGGTGATATTTGCAGTATGTCCAAGCTACTTAACATTTTGAAACTACAAGGGTGCCTGGTCCCCCCACTAATACATCTCCCCGTTGAATGCAAGGATCTATATGAAGAGGCCGTTGAGGTTGTGGAGTGCATTGAGTTTGCATGGAAATATGATGTCATTGCCACCAGATTGGTAGATGAATTCGATATTTCAGATTAAGAGCAAACCCAGAAAAGACTATCCCAATAGTCAACATATGTGGAATGATATCGTTTAAGGAGATGCTAGGAAAAATCAACAAGGTTGCTGAACAACCCGAGATAGATAAAGAAACAAGGTTCCTATTTTTCCCCTCTTCTGTGAACCATATGACTAGACTAGGGAGATATTACCAAGATCCACACTTATAATCATCACCGATCGACAAGGGGAAAGGTGTTAAGAATCTTCTTAGGGAAGAAATGACTATAAAAAAGAGCAAGATCCTCGATCAGTTGAAGAAAACCCAAGCTAACATCACCTTGGGGGACTTTTTATGT
Organism: Sambucus nigra; assembly: GCA_949130495.1. Lineage (NCBI taxonomy): Eukaryota > Viridiplantae > Streptophyta > Magnoliopsida > Dipsacales > Adoxaceae > Sambucus > Sambucus nigra. Next base: position 400,792,153 of record OX422223.1, read on the forward strand.
CTTCCCAGTATCTTTTTACGAAGAAGAAATTCTTAAGATTACACCAAACCACAACTATGATCTCAATATCTCTCTTGAAGTCATGGGAATGCCTATCTCGCTCTCTCTTGTCAATAGTGGATCGGCTCTTAATGTCTTCCCATTGAGGACTCTCAATTGCTTGGGATTAAAAGTGAGCAATCGTGCCCCAACCTCTACCATAGTACTCACTTATGATAATACTCATCAAAAAGTAATGGGATCCATATAAATCATGTCGTTGAATTCCAATTCATCAATATCTTGGCTTGTTTAAATTTGTTGCTTCGGCGACTATGGCTCCATAGTATCAAGGGTGTGTCTTCTTCCCTAAATCATAAATTGAAATTCTTCGCCAATGGGTAGGTCATCCCCATCTTGGGTGACAACTACAACAGTGAGAATGCAAGCACCAGTAACCCAGTACTTGTGATACAACACGGGTTAAATGATATGCGTCAGGCCTCCGAGTTGAGCCACTTCTAGTGCCAGCAGGGGACGATTTCAAGTATTGGATTTTTCTGGAATATAACCCCCATGGCAACGCCATTGTGATACAGATGTTCAAAAACATGCACTTTATGCCCGGACTGGGACTGGGATGACCACAACATGGGATACTTGAACCCATTGTGTTGATGAAAGATTTTCCTCCTTACAGTTTGGGATATCAATCATCAACCAAAAAACTCAAAGTGATCCACCAGTCTCGACTAAATAGAAGTTTAGAAAGTGCCAAATTTGTCTCAATAAATTCTCTGATTGGAAGATTCATCAGAGAATGTGAAGATTTCTCCTTCTGCATATATTTTGAACTATTGTATGATCATGTGAATAGTAAAATGAAACCAGGAATGGAGATATTTTTCTAAGACAACTATTCACGGATCAAAAGTTCCTAGCATGATGTTCAACCACTCATTGAGAAGACCATAGTCAATACCAGAAATTCCGAGGAAAGTGACTCCGAGGATTCGACAACTTGCAGACACTGGGGTCGACACTATGTATCATCCACTCTAGCGCAGCATCATCGGATCCATCTCGCCTGATCAAAGTTGTTAATGCACCTCTCCTTAACTGGCATGCTGCACCAGTACCACCTGATAATATTCAACTCAACCCAGATGTTTATTCCATTTTTTCTTCTTTTGTTGTTCCTCTTTATTCTGATATAATCGAGACCTCCTTCGATGAGTTTCTCAATGTTGTTTTTCCTAACAATGAAATAAAGGAAGATTTTAAGTATCTTGCTGTGTCTTACATTAATTGTATTGATTCTAATCAAACTCTTGATGATGATGATTTTGCAAATGAATATTTAAGGAATCTTTGGATGTATTTATATGGTCCTATGACGATATGCCCGACATTGATCCTGAGATCGCTCAGCACAATATTCCAAATCTCTCAAAATGCAAACGAGTTAAAAAAATGTAAATCTCCACACCGAATAGTCGCTCAAGGTTAAGGAAGAAGTGGTCAAATAGTTGAACGTGGGTTTCATTCGTGTGATCATATATCCCACATGGATAGCTAACATGGTACCCGTCCCAAAATCAGGGGGAAAAGTTCGGATGTGCGTTGATTACCACGATTTGAACAAGGCTTGTCCGAAGGATGATTACCCACTAGCCAATATCAACATGATTATGGATAGCACAACCATTCACGCTCTTAAGTCATTCATTGATGGGTTTGTCAGATATAACCAGATCAACATGCACCCGAATCATCAAGATAAAACCACATTCATCACCCCTTGGAGAACTTTATACTACATCGTTATGACATTTGGTCTAAAAAATGCAGGGGCTACCTACTAGAAGGCTACCACAACCATCTTACATGATCTGATACACAAATTAGTTGAGGTCTATGTGGATGATATGATTATCAAGTCAAAGACAAGTAAGGGTCATGTTTCTTGGAGTAATTATAAGAATATCAAATGCGACTAAACCCACATAAATGTGTACTTGGCTTTACCAAAGGAAAGCTTTTGGGATTCATGGTTAGTGAGAAAGGGATTGAAGTAAATCATGCTAAGATAAAATCCATACTAGAAATACCATCATCCCAAACAGAGAATAAAGTCTGAGGATTCTTATAAAAATTACAGTATATCAGCTGGTTCATTAGCTGTAAGGACACACATTTCCAATTGAGTCCATGTATTGTGTTGTCTCAATTCCGGACAAAAACATTTATTCATAGGATAGTATGTCATTGTAATACTCTTAAGCCTATGAAGTGTTTGTTGAAGACATAACGACAAAGAGTATAAAGCTTCATCAAATATGTCGGTTTGCGTGCCTCGTTTCTACGTCATCAACTATGGTTCCATGCTCCCAAGGTATGAATGCAATTATATATATATAGGAGCTTGGAACAAAGTTTGTTGGGTGTTAGGTTTAATGAAAACTGCGTTTTTATTTTCAGAAAAATTTAATTAGAACTTTAAATAAAAGTATATAAAGTTTCTGGGCCAAAATCGAATAGTACAAAATTTCTGAAAGTCGTTCGAAATGTCGTTCGAACGAGTTTTTTCATTCGAACCAGGTTTCGTTCGAACGAGTTTGCCAACGAGTTCTCACTAACCTATACTGGTCTGTCGTTTGAAATGTCGTTCGAACGAGATTGTTCGTTCTAACGAGGTTTCCAACGAGATTCTAACGAAGTCCATACTGGTGTGTCGTTAGAAGTCTCGTTCGAACGAGATCTCATTCGAACGAAATGTCGTTCGAACGAGAGGCCAGGCGGGAACAGTTTTTGGCAGTTTTGCACCCACTTCCCCACTTGGTTTTTAACCAACTTTTACAGACTTTAATATGTGCGGGAATGACATTTTCCAACTTAACATTTCCATAACTTTTCCATCCTAGTTTATCTCTTAGAGAGAGTTTGAGAGCAAAAATTGTTTAGGAAAATGTTCATGTTTTTGAGTGCTAATTTTCAAAGAGAAATTCATATACCACTCTAGTGTTTACACCCAATTATTGTTTATCCAAGTTCTTATAAACATATCAAATTTCTTGGAGTTTGGAACTGGTTTTTCTCTACCGAATTCAAGAAGAGAAGTTTTGGTTTGCTTCTACATCCATCAAAGAAGAAGACGTTTGTTGTGATTCTACCCACTTGGACAAAGGCTCCTTGATCGGGTGACGGTGACCATAGAAAGCCCTATCGGTGGATTCCAAGACCGCGGTGGTGTTCCAAGGTTATCCGCTAGGAAGATGTGTCTACAAGAAGAAGCGTTGAGGCTTGAGAGGGATCGAGTCAGTCGTTGTAAGTCTATATGTCTTGTACTTGTAATTCCGTATCTAGTGGATTTGTGGCTAGGGCCGTCCGAGGTTTTTTCCCGTCTTGGGTTTTTCCTCGTACATCGCGGCGTAGTGTGATATTGTTTATTTTATCTTGCATTATAACTTAGTACGCATGCTAGGACAATTCAAGATAAAATTCGGTTTAAATTGTCACACTCTTTTTAATTTGGACTTAAATTAAATATTGAGTAAATTTGGTTTATTCAAGTATTTTGCTAAAATTTGTTTCACCTAACTTTGGATAATTGTTAATTATGACTTAGGCAAATTATAGGACTTGGATTGTATTAATCGGTTTAAGTGTTATATTAATTGAGTAATTTTATTGAATCATCTCCCTAACGCTTCCGCATTTAAAGGAAATTATAAACTTTCATTTTAATTGAGAAAATCACAATCCGGGGTTTCCAGACAGCTTTTACAAATTGGTATCAGAGCCAAAAACGATAAGTTATTTCGTTAAAGATCTTTTAAATTTTTGGCTAAAATGGATTTTTCCCCATTTTTAAAATTTCCTATTTTCGATGGTTCAAACTACGCGTATTGGAAAGCGCGTATGAGGTCGGCACTAAAATCTATCGACGAAAGAGTTTGGATGTCTGTTGTTAACGGGTGGTCCCCACCAACTTACTTAGTTGAAAATGAACGTGTTATCAAACCCGCCGATGGATGGACTGAAAATGAGTTTAAACTTGCTAATTTCAATTCCCGTGGTTTAAATGCCTGATTTAGCGCTGTCACACCGGATGAATTCCATCGTATTATGACGTGTGAAACCGCTAAAGAAGCTTGGGATATTTTACAATTAACTCATGAAGGAACTAGTGTCGTTAAAGCTTTAAAACTCCAAAACCTCACCACTCAATTTGAAACTATCAAAATGAATGAAAAAGAAACGTTTGATGAATTTTATGCTAGAGTTTCTGATATTGTTAATTCATTGTTTAACTTGGGAGAGAAAATACCTGACGACCGTGTTGTAAAGAAAATTTTAAGGTCCCTACCCGATAGATTTATTCCAAAGGTGACCATGTTAAATTCTTTACCCACTTTAGCCTCTACGAAATTAGAAGAGCTTGTAGGTGATTTACAAATCTATGAACTGGATATGTTTCCCTCTAAAAATGAAAAGAAAATCGAAAAGGGCGTTGCTTTAAAAGCCCGAAAAGAGGTTAAACAAGTAGTAGAGAGCGATAGTGATAGTGACTCGGAAGACATGGCTTTGTTTGCTCGCAAATTTAGAAAATTTCTTAAAATTAACAAAGATAAATTTAAAAATGATTTTAAGAAATTTGAATCTTCTAAACATGATAAAAGCGAGAAGATTCCTAAAGCCGAGAAGATCCCTAAACCTAGTAATGAAAATTTAGATAGGGACGAGTCTAATAAGTGTTTTGGTTGTGAAGGTTATGGCCATAGGGCTTATGAGTGCCCCACTAAACTAAGGAAAGAGGGTAAGCGACCCATTTCATATAATGCGACCCTTAGTGATAGTGATAAGGAAGAAAAGCCCGATTCCCCCACTAAGAAAATTTTTGTGGCTTTTATGGCTAGTCATGTGAGTGATAGTGAGAACTCATCGATTGATGAAACGATAGCACATTCCACTTCCAAGGTCATTGTATATGATTCTCTTATTTTTGATGATAGTGAGAGTGAAGAAGAAAGAGAGAGTGAAAATGAAGAAGAGGTTAATGTGAGTGAACATCAAAATGCTTTTCAAGAACTTTATAAAGAATCCATTAAATTGAAAAGAGCTAATTTGAAGTTAGAAGCTAGTTTAAGAGAAAGTGTCAAGGTCGTTGATGAAAGTGCTTTAATAGAAGACCTGAGGACACGTGAGAGGACTCTTCAAGAGAAGCTAGAATATGTAGAAGGAGAAAGTGATAGCCTTAGGGGTTTAATGGAATCCTTGAAAAAGGAGCTTCTTGATTTTGAAGAGCGAAATGTTTTACTAGAATCTAACATTTTAGAATTGGAAAATAAATTAAAAGATTCTAGTAATGTCAAATTTGATTTGGAGTGTCGTTCGAAAAAACTAGACAAAATCTTAGGAACGGTCCAAATTTAAAATGACACTTGTGGTTTAGGCTTCAATACTTGTAATGAATATACTCATAATGCCAAAACCTACATTTTAGGAGAATCTACTAGGAATGCATTTAAAGATCACTCCTTAAGTAAATCTTTTCGACATGTTTTTGCTTGTACCCATTGTGGTCGAAAAGGTCATCTTAGGAAATTTTGTTTTGATCTTAAATGAATTCCTAGAAAACCCCATAGCAAAGTAACCACGGTAGTTAAAGTTCCAACACCCCAAGATAGTCATTCTTCATTAATTTGGGTTAGGAAATCCGACTTGGTTGCCTTGCAAAATAGGGTTTTTGATTCTCATTTACTTTCACATGCTTCCTCCGTTGCTAAATCTAAAGGATGAATATGTTAGTCTTTTGCATATTTTAGCGTTTGAACTTCATGCTATATTCACATGCTAAATGTATGCTTGTTTAGTCATTTTCTAGTCATTGCCTTATTTCATATCACATGCTAGAAATTATGACTTGTTTATCTTTTCGTATTATATTTTTTGTTTGAATTAATTGAAAAATATAAAAAGATTTTTGTTTATCATTTGTGTTTTATCTGTTTCATTTAAGCTTAATGAAAAATACAAATGATTTTTGTTTATTCTTTTGAGTATAAATATTTATTTTTGATTAAAAATGTTAAAAAATCAAAAAGATTTTTTTTGTGTGTATTTTGGTTTGACACACTTTATGTGGCATATATTTGTGTTTGAATCCCATCTTTTACGCCCCCACGTGGCTAGAGCTTTTGGTTTAGATTTTCAATCCTTAAAATGTTCTTTACCATGTTCTATATGGAGTAGTTGGATTTTGTATTGTTTAAATGGATTCTATTTTTATATGCCTCTTTTCACACATGCACGAGCTCTTTTGAAATCTTAATGTCACATGTTATATTTGAGCTTTTTGAGGTGTTCTCCTACCAATCTAGTCATCTACATATCTATGACCTAGGAGGACTAGTGCATGTCAAAATCCGTTGCATGTGAGATTTGTGTGAAAAATGAAAACATGATAAATAAAATGTGCACGGGGAAGGCCTCCGAAAGGACTAAGTGATCCTTTGCGATTGTAAGCCACCGTTTATTGGATCTAAAAGAAATACGTGATCCAAAGGCCTAAAAACAAAATATTTGGCATTAAAAAGAAAACAATTGCCAAGGCCTATGTTTGTTTGATATATTCATTCAAAAGCAAAATAATATATATGCTTATTGAGGGAGAATTGGATGGTATATCAACGGTTTACACAATGTCCGTTTATCCTGGTTGTCTTTAATGTCATGACTCTATTTGGTTTGTAGAATCATCATCATGCTAGGCTTGTATGCATTGTGTATGTTTGTTCATTGAGTTTAATCTTCATTTTGTCACATGAGGTTATATTTAAATGTGATAAAGTTTGCAATCAAATGAGAACTCCGTGAATGTTTAATAAGTGTTTGGGTCTAAATTTAATTGTTGCTAGTTCACACCCCTACACTTCCGTTTCCATATGACACATTTTTGCCATACGAGTGTGCAAACTTATTGTATATTTTGTTATATGTGTGTTTATATCTATATCTATATATATATATATATATATATATATATATATATATGCATGTACTTCATTTCTATATTTCTAGTTTATATATATATGATATTTGTTTGTCTTTGCCTTCTTTTCTTGCCCATGTGCTTTAATATCTTAAAACTTTAAACTTCAACATGCTTTTATGTTTATTAGTTCTTTATCCTTTGCCTATTCCTGAACAAAAAGGGGGAGAATGATGATAGGGGGATAAATGGTATCTAATCCTATTGTTATCGTATCTTAGTTTGGGGAGATTTATCTTAGGGGGAGACGTCTTTCTAAGTAGGTCATGTGTTTGATAAAGGGGAGAATTAACTTAGGGGGAGTAATTTAATTACTTGCATTTTATATTTTGATATTCCCTATACATTTGATGAGTTTGCTTAAGTGTGCAGGTATTCTACTAAAGCGGCATCCTTAAAAGGCAAAGTGTTTAATCCTTGGGTTGAGTCAAGTCTGGGTGGGTTATGTTATGTTTTGAGTCTAGTGAGCTTGACGGCCCTTTAGGATTTTTGTTTTGGTTTTTGTCCCGGAATAGCCAAAGGGGGAGATTTGTAAGGACACAAATTTCTAATTGAGTCCATGTATTGTGTTGGCTCAATTCCAGACAAAAACATTTATTCATAGGTTAGTATGTCATTGTAATACTCTCAAGCCTATGAAATGTTTGTTGAAGACGTAGCGGCAAAGAGTATAAAGCTTCATCAAATATGCCGGTTTGCGTGCCTCGTTTCTACGTAATCAACTATGGTTCCATGCTCCTAAGGTATGAATGCAATTATATATATATATGAGCTTGGAACAAAGTTTGTTGGGTGTTAGGTTTAATAAAAACTGCGTTTTTATTTTCAGAAAAATTTAATTAGAACTTTCAATAAAAGTATATAAAGTTTCTGGGCCAAAATCCAATTTTACAAAATTTCTGGAAGTCGTTCGAAATGTCGTTCGAACGAGTTTTTTCGTTCGAACCAGGTTTCATTCGAACGAGTTTGCCAACGAGTTCTCACTAACCTATACTGGTCTGTCGTTTGAAATGTCGTTCGAACGAGATTGTTCATTCTAATGAGGTTTCCAACGAGATTCTAACGAATTCCATACTGGTGTATCGTTATAAGTCTCGTTCTAACGAGATCTCGTTCGAACGAAATGTCGTTCGAACGAGAGGCCAGGCGGGAACAATTTTTGGCAGTTTTGCACCCACTTCCCCACTTGGTTTTTAACCAACTTTTACAGACTTTAATATGTGCGGGAATGACATTTTCCAACTTAACATTTCCATAAATTTTCCATCCTAGTTTATCTCTTAGAGAGAGTTTGAGAGCAAAAATTGTTTAGGAAAATGTTCATGTTTTTGAGTGCTAATTTTCAAAGAGAAATTCATATACCACTCTAGTGTTTACACCCAATTATTGTTTATCCAAGTTCTTATATACATATAAAATTGCTTGGAGTTTGGCACCGGTTTTTCTCTACCGAATTCAAGAAGAGAAGTTTTGGTTTGCTTCTACATCCATCAAAGAAGAAGACGTTTGTTGTGATTCTACCCACTTGGAGAAAGGCTCCTTGCTCGGGTGACGGTGACCATAGAAAGCCCTATCGGTGGATTTCGAGACCTTGGTGGTGTTCCAAGGTTATCCGCTAGGAAGAGGTGTCTACAAGAAGAAGCATCGAGGCTTCAGAGGGATCGAGTCAGTCGTTGTAAGTCTATATGTCTTGTACATGTAATTCCGTATCTAGTGGATTTGTGGCTAGGGCCGTCCGAGGTTTTTTCCCGTCTTGGGTTTTTCCTCGTACATCGCGGAGTAGTGTGATATTGTTTATTTTATCTTGCATTATAACTTAGTACGCATGCTAGGACAATTCAAGATAAAATTCGGTTTAAATTTTCACACTCTTTTTAATTTGGACTTAAATTAAATATTGAGTAAATTTGGTTTATTCAAGTCTTTTGCTAAAATTGGTTTCGCCTAACTTTGGATAATTGTTAATTATGACTTAGGCAATTTCTAGGACTTGGATTGTATTAATCGGTTTAAGTGTTATATTAATTGAGTAATTTTATTAAACCATCTCCCTAACGCTTCCGCATTTAAAGGAAATTATAAACTTTGATTTTAATTGAGAAAATCACAATCCGGGGTTTCCAGACAACTTTTACAATAGCCAATTGACTTCAATGTGTTAACCCATCTTCAAACTCCTTCGAAAGGATTCCACCAAGATCTAGAATGAAGCTTTCCAAGAGGCCTTTGACCGAATCAAGCAATACCTAACTCGGTCTCCGATACTCATGCCCCCACAGTATGGCATTCCCTTTTACTCCTATACCTAACCGTAATTGATACTGCAGCTGGGGCTTTCCTAGCCTAATACCTTAAAGAGTCTCACATGTTGGTCGAGTAAGAAGTTGACTACACTGACTTTGAGAAGGCATGTGTCCCCCTTATCTTGTTTAGCTAAAAGTTACGGAAGTATATGGTCTCCTTTACCATTAAACTTGTATACCGAATGGCTCCCATCAAATACCTACTCGATAAACCTACCTTGTATAGATGAATAGCTTGTTGGTTGATGCTGTAAGCTAAATTTGATATTGCGTATGTCACTCAGAAAGCTATGAAAGGAAGAGACATCTATAAATACCTCGATGACTACCCTATAGAAGAAACCGCGTTTTGATCTTCGAATTCCCAGATGAGAATAACCTTTGTACCTCTAAGGAGGACCTTCGATGGAATATATTCTTTGGTGGCGTCGTCAATAAGAAAGGGTATGGCATTGGGATACTCCTAATTGCCCTTGATGACTCTCACACTCCCATTGCCATCAAATTGGATTTTACTTGCACCAAAACATAACTGAATACGAGGCTTGTACGGTAGGCCTCAAAGTATATCTCAAGAAAGGAATTCGATACCTAGATGTCTATGGGGATTCATACCTCATCATCGGTCAAGTACATAGAATATGTAAAGTCAAGGACGAGAAACTCTTACCCTTCCATGCCAACCTAGAAGATATAGCCTCCCAATTCCAAGATGCCACCTTCCACTACGTGCCCCGAGCAAAGAACAACATGGACGATGTCCTTGCTACCTTAACCTCCATGGCTAATATGCTCGAAGGAATAAAAATGGTACTTTTCCAGTCCAAAAGCAAGATAAACCAACCCACTGCTATCACATTGATCTCATCACAGAAGAAGATCTTGATCTAGTTGATTACTCGTATTATGATATTTAGTGCCTCCTCAAGCATAGTAGGTATCCCCAAGCTTCTAAAAAAATATTGGGCAACCCTCTGGAAACTAGCTACCTAGTACATTATCTGCGATAAAGAACTTTTAAAGAGAAACTTCTATGGAACCCATTTACACTGCATCACAGGGGATGACATTGAAGAGATTATGCAAAAAATCCATAGTGGGGAGTGGAGACCTCACATGAATGGCCATATGATCGCCAAGAAAATCATCCGATAGGTTTACTACTGGACTACCATGGTTCGAGATTACACCGCCTATGTTCGAAGATGTCTTAAATGTTAGCAGTTTTCCAACCTCCAACACGTGCCTCCGTGAGAATTATACAACATGACTTCTCCCTGGCCATTCTCCACATAAGGAATTGATATCATAGGGTAGGTTACACCCAAATCTTCCAATGGGCATGAGTTCATCCTAGTTTCCATTGAAAACTTCACTAAATGGGTCGAAGCCGAGTCATATGTTGTGCTGATTGCCAAGAAGGTGGCCAAGTTCATGTGAAAATATCATCTACCGATATCGGGTACCGCACATGCTAGTCTCAGATAATGAGTTACATTTCAAATCAGAAGTCCTAGAAGTGGTCGACAATTATGGGATTCAAATGCACAAATCTTCTCCCTACCAAACTCAAACCAATGGAGCGATTGAAGCCTCTAATAAAAACCTCAAAGCCATCATCAGTAAGATAACCAAGAGTTGTCGAGATTGGGCCGATCGAATCCCTTACGCCTTATGGGGCTACCGCCCTTTAGTTTGAATATATACCCGGGCTACCCCTTAGTCTCTAGTTTACGACGTGGAATCAGTCGTACCCATATATCTAGAAATCCCTTCCTTAAGCGTGATGCTTAAAAGAAAAGTTAGCGAGGAAGACGGGCATCAAAGCCATCTTCGCGAGTTGTCACTATTGGATGAAAGGAGACTGAAAGCTCTATACCATAGACAAGGATACCATTGCCAAATAGCGCGATCATTTAATGAGAGATTCAAGGATTGTGGTGTCTGAGAAGGGGATATATCCATTAAAGAAATAGTAGAGCCCATATGGGACCCCATAGGTAAATTCAAGTCTAATTGGAGTGGCCCCTACATTACAAAGAAGATCATGTCTAGCGGCGCCGCTTTGCTCACCGACCTTGAAGGAGAAGAGATGGACCGTCCAGTCAACCTGGAATATCTCAACAAATTCTACCCCTAGTCTGAAATCTCGAGGTGCTACGACTCTTCTCATCTCCCTTCAATTCTAAAAAAATCCACGTGGGGCCTGATCCTTTAAAAATCCTTTTATTTTCAAAAATGAAACTCAATTTTTTTTTCAAAAACCCTCTAACGTACATAGGCAGCTTATACTCATCCCCAAGAATGATAATTCATTTTAACATATATATGAAAATGGATTATCTATGCCTTAGCGATTTGGTATAGATAATTCAAATGCAAAAACTCATCAAGAGGCACAACAATATAATTAAAACTTCCTTTATTTCCATTATGATTACATCGGCATAGGGAGTCTAACAACTTCCATTGCCAGCCTACTCCTACTTTCCTAAAAATAAAAATAGAAATAGAAGACGAGCTACTCCTAAAACAACCCTTCCACATTATTCCCACAACCCAAATAACCTATATAACCAGAAACACCATCACAAAGAGAATCTCAAATAAAACTCCTTAGGGATTTTACCCGCAGCTTCCAAAGGAACTGGCCCCCATCATCATCAACATCTTGGGGTCCCCAAACTTTTACTGCCTGAATAAAGTACAACAAACAATCCATGGAACGATAATCCCGGACCATCTTAGGTAAAACAACAACATCTCCCTCCATGGTGTCAGATATGGTGAATCTCCTTTGAGTAGTCTCCACATCTAGCATCTTCACAACTAACCTCCACCATGGACACTTCATGTAGTCCCTAGAAATATGCCAGACTCTACCAACAGACTCAGAAGGACGAGTCAATGGTAAAAAATTCTCTCATGGAGATGCCAGCTATCTGTTAAGTCTTTCATCGAAAAGAAGTCTAGTGTTAGAGGTGGCACAATTTGTTCCTAGACAAATTGGCACAAGAGCTGCCAGGAAAAGTGAAAAGAGGTTTGCCTTAGGCCAACCAATAAAACATACTAGTATTGCCCCAGTTTCATAATGGGCAGTAGCTCCCCCCACTAAGGCACTGACCAATGCAAGCCTCGAGCCTCGTACTCCACAAACCAGTTCTCCCAGCTCTTAGTGTCTAAGCCTACGCTGATAAAGTAGAGAGAAAAAAAGTTTGGCATAATCGACAAAGGATACTCAGGGTGGATCGACATACGAAATCACTCCGACAGCCACATGAATAGCATTACGGGGATACCCCTCAAGAAATCTGAATGGCCTTCCCACTGGGCATCCAGACCATTCAAAGTCTCCGCCAGTATCACCGCCGCATGATTATAATGGTGCGACATCCATAAATTAATAACTGTGAGTTGTGGGTCTATCAGCAGTTCCCCAGTCACCAACAACAGTTTTGAAATCAAGCCCAGAATAATGGCTCCGGCATAACTGGCATCACTAACATCCTATAAATGCACAAAATGCAGCACAACAGGAAGAAAAATCATTCCTCCCGTAACCAGTGACCTAGACGTCGAAGGAAAAATATATAGAAGTTTCTCTAATAGCTCCCTAGGAAATCGGAAAAATTCAGCCATAGCTACCGCAACACTGGAATTTAAATCGAACATGGTAGAGAACTCTTCATATGTCGGATAGACTTCGTCCAACCCAAAGTGAAAACATGGCATTCAGGGTACCAGAATTCTACCACTGCCATCAGAACGTTCCACTCTATAGGCCGGTTGCAACATAATGAAACTCGATGCATGTTGAAAGCATCATAGTCAACATTGTATGAGCACATCGCCTCCAAAGTTTATAGGTAGGTAGGAAATTCAACACTTTCTGGGAAAGGCATATCGTGAAATGAGGAGATAAGAAACAAGAATAATGAAAAATAGAAGGAATGTGGAGGTGTGAAGAAAATGCTCCACCCATACCCTCTATTTTATACTTGGAAAACACCGACTAAAGACAAAAGACCCTATAAAATCGAAGAAAAAACTTACCCCCATCAAGTACCAAGAAATTTAAGAAAGTGCAAGAAAAGCCTTAAGTTGATTAGACTGGAGTGAATTGCCGATAGGCAGGCCAAGGGGCATGTCGATCGACAACCCCCTATTATTGGAAAATTATTTTTTTCCTTTTTTGTCAAAATACAAAAAACATAATAAAAATAATTTGTATTCACAAAAGAACTCCAAATTTCCTCTTCGTATGTTTTTACTTATCTTCTTCTGATATAAACCTCTCAAATAATTTTTTGATTCTTTTTATGTTCCTAACATCAAAGTAAAAAGAGCATGTGCATTATGTCACTAAAATAAAAATTAACAAAAACTTCATTTTATTGAATATATATTACTTTGTAACACTGATTTCTTAGGAAGAAAATAAAATAAATTGGGACTCTTCCCGAACCGTCCATACTCTCTCTCTCTCTAGGAGCCTCCTTCCCTATGATGCGCCCGACGACGAGACGATGTACCTCCACTCCCCGAATCAGACCCCTCCTCAGACAAGGCCGATGGCACCAAGCAGGAAGGAATCGGGATCGCCTCCCAAATATGAGTGATCGCCTAAGATTTCTAGTCCCAATTATCTATCAGTCAGGTGGTTGATACACTAATGTGCTGCAAGAAAAATAGAAAAAAGAAAATCAGTCAATCTGAGGCAAAGAAAGAAATTAGGAACTCAAGAGATAAAGAGACCCTCCGTCATCCCCAGCTCCTTCTGGTCCATAGCATTAGGATGGTGCAGCATAAGCATCGACCCTCCATCATCCCGCTTGGTGTTATAAGAAGGAGGGGCCGATCGCACAGAGGGAACCTCTGAGGTCGTCGCTGTTGTTAAGGTCGACGCACCACATGCACTATGGAAAGAACCCACTAGAGGACTCGAGCCCTCATGGGGGTGATGCATCACGTCATATATACTGGGTGGCCTCAACCAGCTCGACATGAAATCCAGATAATCATATGTCACCACCTTGTTGGTATATAACGAATAAGGCTTGCCGATCATCGTTGCCACCCTCTCATCCTCTGAAATCTCCCACTCTTGCCTCATATACATCGGGGGCCTCGTATGTGGCACCACCACCTCGTCTTCCACAACTTGTCAGACTACTCTCTCCCCGAGACACCAAGAGTTTCCGAACTCATGCTCCAGTAGACGTCACATCTGTGCATTCCCCCTAATCAACCCCGTATGCTGGATGGTCGTACCCTAGGGATAGAAGGTAACCTACAAATTCACCAAGGGGGAAAGATTAATATCGAATAAAATCATAAAGGAAAAATTGTCTCAAGAAAGAAAGAAGAATTTATCCGCTCGATCGTCAGGCCGTTCAAGACCTGATGCACCGCCTCCAAAGAGAGAGACTTCTTTAACTGCCATTTAGACTTTCACCACTGGTACAACCGCTAGAAGCCCCTAATAAAATTGTCCTTCAAAGCTATCAATTGGGTGGTAAACCCAATCAACACATAAAACCACGTCTGTAAAGGACAAGGCTCAACAATCAAGAAATCAAGAATATGAGGCATAAAGAAAAATGCGAATGCATAAAGGTAAATAAAAATGCATAAAAGAAAATAGACAAAATGTATAATACCTCAAGAAGATACGTGGCGCTAGTGAAAGTTTGTCGGCAGCACTGGCGGAATGAATCCAGAGAGAAATAAAGTGTCACCAAAGTCAGTATCCTCATGTGACACTCCGCCTAATAAAATACCGGGTGATGAGTCCTATATCAAATTAAACAGGAATCTCATTTGGTTCATTCTTAGCATCAATGTCAAAAACTTTTTTAAAACTTACTAACAACCTAGTATTAAAAAAGCAACGGTGCCAAATTTTGTCTTTTTATCAAACAACAACAACATGTGGATGAATATAATATAAACCATTCACACAATCACTGAGTCAACCATAAAAATGAATAAATACAATCTTTTCCCAATAAACAATCGTCTACAGAATCCAAATTAGAAAACATAAACCACTAGAAATAATAAACTGAGTACACCATCTGACTGAAATAAATGAAAGAACTAGGGTGACATGCCCAAATGAAGTACTTACTGCATCCTACTCTAGGAATGAAATAACTGAAGCGAATAAGACTATATCCTGCCACATCCACGTATGCCACAGTTGCGTAACCCTAGAATAGAAACAAAGATGGTGTCCATGTGGCTAGACACCTAAAAGGTTTTGAAAATATTTTAAAGTAAGGGTTAAAACCCAAAACATTTTGAAAATACTTAGCAAGTGAATTAAATTGCAGTAAATTAAAATGCATGAATACTCTTCATATTTAAGCTAGTGTTACATTGCATTGAGGACCGTCTCACCCCTCAACAATTGTGCACACCTAACGCTATTCTATATAACCCACCTAGTCACCTACCCCATAACAAGTTCTCGATAATATCCTTCCTGTCATATTACTCTTGCTCGAGTATGTTTAATATAAGATTTATAAGTTATTTATCACATTAACTTAATTAACCATTTCCCATTTGGGATCATATAACATTATCACATGTTATATATAATCAATACAATTCACATCATGTATTTTACCCGTATATAAATATCTGCACCATATATATGTATCATCATATTACAACATTTACACACAAGTCGTAAATATATAACCATCCTCCCGAGTATGCAGTCACTGGATGTTTCTCTGAATTGCTATCAATCTAGGTATACTCATCCACCCGGACACCCTGACAGAGTTAGCTCCCCGAATCAGTGAAACAAAATAAATACCGTGGAGGCGGTAATAGTTCTATCCAGAAATGAGACCGAATCATACCCATGACGTCTCACCCCTAAATACGGACTCTATGACCTGGGGATTATACTCACCTTACTCACAAGTTAGGGGATTCACCCACATCGCGTAACCTCCCATGATAGACCTAGAGGAGTATGTATTCCTATAAATATTATTCACACTAATATTTATAAAACACACACACACACACACACTTATATATAT
This sequence comes from Sambucus nigra, assembly GCA_949130495.1. Taxonomy (NCBI): domain Eukaryota; kingdom Viridiplantae; phylum Streptophyta; class Magnoliopsida; order Dipsacales; family Adoxaceae; genus Sambucus; species Sambucus nigra. The sequence continues at coordinate 400,808,550 of OX422223.1, forward strand.
ATATATATATATATATTTAATTAATCCAGGATACTCTGTGCACAATTATCGTAACACTAGCCTAATATTTTCAAGTCTATGTACTGACTTGTAATTTAAATAAATCCCACATTTATTTATTTATTTTTTCACTCAAGTTATGTCACTCAACTAAATCACACTGACCCACTCCTTCATTACGAAATTTCATTTTGTTGAACTTATTCCTCAAATTCCACTTATTAAGGTTAACTACCTTTTTATCGTGAATATTCCATAATTTATCATATAACCCTGTAATATTTTAATTCGGCCAAATCCGTGCCTAAGCACTCGTAGTACTAGCCCCAAAATATCCGAGTCAATTTCTCCGACTTTAAACTTTAATTAACTACGCATTAATTAATTTATTACCTTGGCATCGCTCAACCAATATATCTGGACTCGCTCACTTGGCCCGAAAATACTATATTTAGAATTTATTATTCAAATTCTCCTTAATAAATTATGCACACTTATTAATCTAAGGTTTTCAATTTACTCAATTTCAACCTTAATTCCCTTATGGATTATTATCTCAATTATCCTAATACTTACTAGTCTCACTTTATGTAAACTTAATCTCCACTTTAGGCCTAATGTCCTTATTATAGAACAACTATCACAATCAATCAATCAATCTAGGAAATCTCCAATGGAATAATAACTAAAAATAACATTTCTTAAAATTTACCCCACGAATTTGCCCGGATTTTTAAAATGTCATTTTGAGGCATTTTGAGCTGTTTTTGAATAAAACGTCTCAGAGAAAAAAATGTAGAAAATAGGATTTTCTACGAGGCAAAGAGGACAAAATAGCCAGTTTTGGAACCAAAACGTCGAAAAACAGTTTCTAAAATTACGGTTTAATTTATCTAATTTCATTAACTTTTTCAAATTTAGAAGTTTTTCTACAATTCAATCCTACCCACCAAAACCCAATTTAGATATCAACTAACCCAAAAACCATATCATCTTATCACACCCACTATGATATGAATACAAATCTATAATTAATTTAAAAGCAAGATTAACCACTTGCCTTATAGTTCGTAAGGTCTGAATCATTTGGTGTAGATGATTATTATTTGATGAAGAACACACACATTTGTTCTTGATTTTTGTTGCCATGGTTTTTCAAATTGCACCCATTTGTCTCTTTCAATTGGATTTTTTAAAATGTGTTATAGCTACCACACCCTCTCACTTTAGGTTTTAACAACTCAATCCCATTTTTAAGCTTGTAGGCTTTATAAAAAGGGCCCAAACACTCTTATGTGGGCTTGGTTATGCCCAAAAATGCACCGAGACCCATTTATTACCCTCGGGTACTCTTTTTTGACTATTTCGACCCATCCGGACTCGTCCATACACTCAAAATTGTCATTCGAATTATTTTACTAAAATTTCTTATCTCAACCCCAATATAGTCTATGCCCGACTCCCGATTGGGATAAATAAATGCCATGTCACTATTGCTCGTTATGACATAATTAAATTATTACTATTCACTTAGTAAATTTACATCCCTTAAATATTAATCGTTTACTCACTAGATTAATATTCAATAAATATAAATAATAATTAATTCAATTAAACTACGACACACAAGTAATTTAAAATTAGTCAAATTAATTAAATAATAAATGCCAAAAAATACAAGGTGTTACACCTCAGTCAAAAAGAGGTAAGTTTGAAAACACCCTAAAAATGGCCAAAACCAGAATTGGACGACGTCGCCACTAAGAAACCTCCCAATAACAGCCGAATAAATGGCCATATTTCATACCTGCCGCTCGTCCTCCTCATCAATCCTCCGATTCAGCAATAACTCCCTCAAAAGGGACAAACGAATGACATCCCCAAAAAATTCCTAAAATTGCCAAATAAATTTTAGAACCTTTTTCACCAAGAAAAATATTTTTACCACACTTACTTCCCCATTGAAACTCTTACCTCCCCTGCTGAATTCCTACAATCAATTGGATATCTCCCCAGCAAGGGCTCCAAAGGAAGCCGCAAAATTCCTCAAAAAGGAAACATCCAATCCTTGGATTAATTCCTCTTCCCTAGTGGAACCAAAAACTCAAAATCAAATGCTTCTCAAGAGGAACCACAAGATAATTTCCCCAATGGAGTCTCCAAATTTCCCCAAGAAAACTACAACTTAAGCCCTCAAAATTGGCTTCGGCCCACATTACTAATCATCTCTACTTAAGCCCTCAGAATTGGCTTCGACCCGCATAATTGGTCGCCTATACTTAAGCCCTAATAAATAGCTCCAACCCGTAGAATTGGTTATCTCTAATGAAGCCCTCAGAATTGGCTTCGACCTGCAGAATTGGTGATCTCTACTTAAGCCCTCAGAATTGGCTTTGACCCGCATAATTGGTCGCCTCTACTTAAGCCCTCAGAATTGGCTTCGACCTGCAGATTTGGTTATCTCTATTTAAGCCCTTGGAATTATCTTTGACCCAAAGAATTGGTGGCCTCTACTTTAGCAATCAGAATTGGCTTTGACCCCTAGAACTGGTCAACTCTACTTAAGCCCGCATAATTGGCTTTAACCCGCAGAATCGGCTATCTCTACATAAGCCCTCAGAATTAACTTAGAACTGTAGAATTGGACATCTCTACTTAAGCCCTTAGAATTATCTTTGACGCACATAATTGGTCATCTCTACTTAAGCCCTCAGAATCAGCTTCGAATTGCATAATTGGTCACCACTACTTAAGCCCTCAAAATTGGTCATCTTTACTTAGGTCCTCTGAATTGACCTCGGCCCGTAGACTTGGTAATTACAACTTGGATCCTCAGAATTGATCTCGGCTCGCAGAATTGGTCGGTATAACTTATGTCCTCAGAATTGACCTCAATCCACATAATCGCTCATTACAACTTTGGTCCTCAGAATTGACCTCAATCCGTAGAATTAGTCATGACAACTTAGGTCCTCAAAATTGACCTCGGCCCATATAATTGGTCGCTTCCTACCTGACGTCCTCATATTTTACCTCAGATGCATAATTGTCCACCCTTAGAATTTCTTTAGGTCTTTGAAGTCAACCTCAACCCTCTGAATTGCTCATCCTCGTCCTTAGGTCCACAGAATCGATCTCTTTCCAAAACATCATGTCGTGTATATTCAATGGATTTCACTTGTTCTAAGCACACTCGTCGAGGGGCTATATAGAAACCACATTCTAGGACCCCAAAGTCTCTCCTTAGGTCCCTAACATTGCCCCATTTCACTTTGAAACCTAGGTCATGCTCCGAGTACCGATCTAGGGGGCATCAGTCGCTCTCGGGCCCATTTGATTTCGATCAACTCTATCGTCAGAGCAATAGCTATTTGAATCGTAATAGGGCTCTAAATCCCCTTTTCAATGGTCTGCCCCGTGCACGAATCGACATAGCGATTCAGATAAACGGCCATTTTACTATAGAAAATTGATTTAGAGGCCAGCAGGTACTCCCAGGTCCCGATTTGACCCTATTCAACATCATCATCAGAGAAAGATCTCATTAAATCTTCAAATATCACTGAATATCCTTTCCAAAGGTCAATCCTATGCATAAATCAGCATAACAACTTGGACAAATGGACTATTTTACTACCAAAAATTGATCTAGAGGCCACCGGGCATTCCCGGGTCCTAATTCGACCCCATTCAACTTCATCGTCAGAGCAAAAGCTCTTTCAATTGTAGAATTACACTGAATCCCCTTTCCAACATTCTACACCGTGCACAAAATGGCATAACCATTCGGATGAATGATCCGTTTCCCCTCGAAAACTGATTCAGAGGTCACTAGGCGTTTCGGAGCTCCGTTTGACCAAGGTCAACTCTTTAGCTCTAACAAGACCGAATGAATCTTCAAATGTCACTGAATTCCCTTTCTAACAATCTTCTCCATGCGTGATTCTGACTTATGATACGGTCTAATAATCCGTTTTACTCCAAAAGGTCACCAGACACTTCCAAGCCCTAGTTAACCAAGGCCAACTTTTCGAACCGAGCGAAGCTCTTTGGAATGTCAAAGCACATCGCCCGACCTTTTCAATGGTTCTCCCCATGCATAATTCTGCCTGACCATTCGGATGTCCAGAGGATCGAGGTGCACTTTTAAGCCACATTTGACCCAGAGTCAACTACCAGACCCGGGATCATCCAAAAGGACTCTTAAAGGTCTCTGAATTACCTTTCTCATGGTATGCCCCGTGCACGATTTGGATCAAAGGATTGCATTCTACGACCATTTTTCCTAAAAAATCTACACGAGAATTTCGATTTCCAAGTCCATTCCCTGCCAATCGACAGTGTGTTAAGGTTTACTTATCGATTAGCATGTCTAGGGCTATGTCGATCGGCACCACCCCTGACCCTATAAATATAGGGTATGACCTCATTCCCAAAGCACACCTCAGATCCATCAGCATCAGTGATCTCAACACATTTCTCTTACAATCAGCGAAGTTTCTTCATGTGAAATTTCATTCAATCTTACTTCACTATCCTTTTTAAACTCATTTCGGAAAAATATCATTCTCTCTCATCCAACATTGATCTCACATTGGAGTTCATCCAATATCATGATCAAGCTTCAAAGAAGGTCCAAATCCTTCCCAATCTCTTTAAATTTCTTATTTTTGCATTAAATACATTAGATTCATAATCTAGTTTTGCTTTAGTTCTTACACATTAAGATCTCACATTTTGTAGTAGTTATATTGCACTTACTTTATTTTTTATAAAAACATCCAAAACAAACAAAAAGAGGGTTACACACATAAATTGCAAATAGTATTATGCCACACACTTTTCCAAAACTAAAAACACATTTTCTACATATGCACATAAAATCCCGTTCGAATCTATGGGACAAACCCCACCCCTATGCCCCATGAGAACTACGTGGACTTTGATGCCTTTATAGTCTACATAGGTATTTCGAATTAAAACCCGAGACTTGAGTCCAATTTTCCAATTTTTCTAAATCCCCTATTTTTGCATTTGTTATATTCTTGCATTATTATAATACATATTATATTAATGATCCTTAATAGCATTTTGTCCAACGCATATTATCGTTTCATCATAACAATCAATATCATGATAAACGCCTAAAGTCGTATTTTTTATAAATGTTATTTTGGGAACATTCCTATGGATGACCTCACTCTATCTCTCCCAAGGTATGAGTTGGCCGATTTCGATCTCTATTATATATACACGCACATACACTTCACAGATAAATAAAGGAAAATAATAACATAAGCCCATAAGAGGTCAAAAGGGAGGGATGGGTACCTAGCACCTTTCCATTCTGTAACTTATCCCCTGAACCCTTCAAACTATTTGTTTAGTAAGCATCAATTTGTCTTTGATGCCTCTCTCTCTCGAGGCGATGACATTTTCTTTTGCCTGTACAAAATAGGTTGACGACTTCATCTCTTTACATTCACACCACACCGATGATAGCTGAAGAGCTCCTAAATCATAAAAGGGCGCGAGACCTTTCATCCCCCTCTCTTTCCCCAACCCCTTTTGGGAAGAAGGAGAGAGAAAAAAGGGGACGCGCATCGCGATCGGGATGGACACACTAAATATAATCAATGAGTCATGAAGATGAGAAAACCATCTTGAAATTCTTGATCGTTGATGAAACTTTCTAGAGAGGTGGAAATAGTCACCAAAGTGTGTTTTGGAAAATGGAATAAGATAAATACGTAGGAGGCCACAAATGAGTATACTTGTACTCTTACAATCTGTCCATTTGTCTATTCCATGATAAAACACACAACCCAAAGATTATAAGCAATAAAAATAAAATCTATCACCTATGACACAAAGGATTGATCAACGACAAAACAAGATAGACGTTACAGATGGTTATAATCCAAAACTATAAGATATTTTTTCAAATACATTGTATAAAGTACATGGGCATGACTTCCTGGAAAACACTAGCAAAATCATCAAAATACCAGTGTTGGAAGAAATCACAGATATGCAATAGTCATAGATAACAATAAGGAATATAGAAAACAAAAATATCATATTTATATTCTAACTATCATGTGAAGTAAGTTTCAAGTCTCCCTTTAGTTATGATGCCATAAATCAAGAAACTCTCCCCCTTAATATAAACATTTCTCCCTGTAAGCTTCTGCCCTTTTTTTTTCTTAGAAGTAAACAAAGGTTATAATAAAGAAAAAAATGATAGTTAAATGAGCACATGAAATCAATAAATAGATTTCATGTATTACACTCTATAAAGCTCTTTTGCATTTCTCAAATAGATATTGAATTTTGAATGAATAAGCTCCAAACCCTATATTTGGATATGGAAAAATAAAGGTTGATTGTTTCCTACTTACCAAATAATTTGAGATGCATGATAAGTGTTCATACTAAAGAAAAGAATATCACAAAGGTTAATAACATCATGAGATTTATTAACTACGAACATAAGATCATATCTCATTTTTGAAAAACAAAAACAAATAACGTCATTGAAATATTAAATCCAATCTCAAGTTCAATTAAGAAAAACAATTCATTGAATAAATGACTCTATACCTCTATAAAAGAGAAATTTCCAATACATTTTAGATATTTTTAACTACCACTTTTTTCTTCCTTAATGAGGGATTAAAACCTTTGGATTCATATCCTTTATGGTTCTCAACTTTGTATGTATATAAATCTAAGAAACATCGCTTTGTTTAAATGTTTTTTGTATGTGGCGACTTTCTCTCTTAACAAAAGGTAGGGAGATATTTCCAATAAAGTTAGCTCTTTCTTCCTAATGTTGTGTCCTAATCACATATTCTCTCATGATTTTGATATAGAACAAAATATTTTAAACTCCTTCAAATCATGAACAAATCTCACACATACACATTTCTATAAAAAAAATGGACACTCTTTCACAAAGTATTCAAAGTTTTGAATTGTTTGTATAATATGGCACAACTTTGTCATCCCCTATAACGTGGCATAAAATCAATGTGTAGTAAAGTGTAAAGTGAAAAAAGACATGAAAATTTGTGTCCAAAAATGTTCCTCACGGTTTACAAGACTTTAAAAGAAAAAAAAAACTAATCTCATGAAAAACTAGATCGTATTATCCAAACAAAATTAAAAGTTATCAAGAATAAAATTTTTGATGTGCATGATATGGCATGCAGTATATCATATAAAGAGAATATAAGAGATTATATCTAATAATTCTTTTTTATATCAAGAAATACAACCTACTCTTATCTAAGAAACATATGATATAGAAGGCAACAATACAGTGATAAGAAAATCCTATATGTGTTACTAAACATCCAATCAACAATGCAAATACCCATAGAGGACCTAAGAAATTAAAATCTAACCCAATCAAGAATTAGTTAAAATATATTCTACTTGAAAGTTAGTAAAAACATAGCATAAATACACATCCTTTTCTTCAACAAGATCTCTAATGAAATGATGACATGTGTCTATATGCGTTGTTTTAAAATATTGAATGTGATTTTTGGAAATTTCAATGGCAATAACATTGGTATAACAAATAATCATGGAATCTTGATCAATACTATACTCTTTCAACATCTGTTTCATCCATAACAGTTGTACACTAACTTCCCATCGTAATATATTTTGCATCGGCCATGGAATGTGACACAAAAATTTGACTCTTGGCATGCTAAGAAAACAAAGAACTTCCAAGATGGAAGAACCCACTAAAGGTTCTCTTTCTACCTTCCACATCACCCTCTGAATCTACATTTGAATAAGAAGACAAAGAAGAATTAGTATTCCTAGGATACTAAGTACTAAAGATCTTAGTTCCTCCTACATATTTAATGATACATTTAACGACTTTCAAATAAGACTCTTTGGGAAACGGTTAGTAGGGAACAAACTACTTATCATGATACAACAAAAGGTTTCATCCACATCTTTTCTATTGACATCATTTCTAAGCTTAGCGAAACACTCATGGGAGTGCATTTGTGCTTAGAAGAGTCAAGGTCAAATTTCTTCACAAGGTTCGTAGCATTCTTAGATTGGGAAATGAATATTCCACTATCTAATCGATGCACTTGGAGACCATAAAAAAATCTGAGTTCCCCAACCTTGCTCATCACAAATTCATTTCACGTTAAAGAATATTTGAGAATGATTCTCATTAATTAGTGGAGGTAAAAACCATGTCATCAACATACATTTGGGATACCACCATGTCTTTCCCATAAAATATAAAAAAATAAAATGTGGTTAACACTTCATCTACTGAAACCTTTCTACATAAGATATGAGGTAAGTCTCTTATACCAAGCTATTGGTGATTGCCTAAGGCCATCGAAAGCCCTTTCAACGCGATAAAATGTGTTAGATACTTGAGATCCTCAAATCCTTTTAGTTGTGACACATATACTTCCTCTTGGAGATTTCCATTAAGAAAGTAACTTGTCGTGTCCACTTTATAGAGCATAAAGTCTAAGTCACATGTTATGGCTAAGAGTAGACGAAATGACTCAATCCTAGCAACGGGTTAAACATACTTAGCAACGTCTACATCCCTAACTTGAGTGTATCTTTGAGCCACTCACCTTATCTTGTTACTAAAAAAACACCTTGTTCATCAAACTTGTTTTTGGAGATCCACTTAGTATCGATAACATGAACATCTTGAGCAAATGAACTAAATTCTAAACTTCTTGTCTGTAGAATTTATCTAATTCTTCTTTCATGGCATTAACCCAATATTATTCTAATAGGGCTTCCTTCACATTATTAGGTTCAATAGTATAAGTACAACAAAGAAAATTAACTTCCTTTTGGGGTTGAAAACGTGTATTTACTCTAATAATAGGACTATTAATTATTTTAGAAACACCATGATATTTTTTAACCCAAGGATGTGTGTGTCCCACTTCCATAACCTCACGAGGTGGTGGGGTTACCTCTTCAAAATCATACTAATCATCTTGTCTTTCATCTTCAAAATAGGGAAAACGAAAGTCGTGTTTTCGCAATAATCCTCCTTAAACCTATAGGAATTATTATCATTGATGACAATGTTAATGGACTCCATCATTTTATGAAAGATGTAATTTTTAATGTGGTAGGCATGACTATTAGTGTATCCACTAATAATTGAGTATATAATATTTCTAGGATCATGCTTAGTCAAGTACTTCATGTATCCTTGAGTATATAACATTTCCTTCTAAGGACCCTAATATTTTCCATTTCAAATATCATAAGGTGTTTTATTTGTACCATACCTCTTATAGATTCTGTTGACGATATAAAAAGTTGTGTTAAAATCTTATACCCAAAAATAATTGGGACTATTATTGCCTATTGACATGGATTTAGTCAACTTTTTAATGGTTCGATTCTTTTTTTAAACAACCCCATTTTTTGAGGCATTTTTAGGGCCATGAACTCATAATGCATTCCAACTTCATTACACCACTCAGGTATACCGGTTCTTTTCTACTCTCTCCTATGATCATTGTGGATTCTAATGATAGTGAATGATTTTTCATTTTGAAATTATTTGCACCTCGGAATAAAGAACTATTTAGCACCAGATTTACTATGAAAAATCCTATAAAAGTGAATCTATATAAGTCATCTACAATAACAAGGACATATCTCCTACCATCTATGCTTTCCTAATGCATTGGACCCATAAGGTCTATGAAAAATTTCTATCACATGAGAGGTAGCAACAATTTAATATTCTTATACGGCTACAAATTTGCTTGCCTATTTGATAATTACTATAAACATGAGAAGAAATTAAGTCAAGAGGAGGTAATTCACGAACAAGTTCATTCCTAGCAATTCAACAAAGATATCTAAAGTTGACATGACTTAACCTTATATGTAAGAGAGCCTCCACGTCCTACTTTGCACTATAGCAAAGAACACTCGGATAGACATTAATGATATAGAGATTCTACGTGGTTCTAGTGCCTTCAAAATGAAGTTACCTTTAGGATAAAAAAAACTTTACATTCCTTCTTAGTAAAAAGAACATTGTGACTATCGTAGCATATTTGACTTATGCTAAGCAAGTTAGCTTGCAATTTGACCACAAAAATAACATTATATAACCTAGGAAAACTAACAATTATGATATTTGATTTGTTCCCATGTCTAAAAGTGATAGAACCAGATTCTTTCGTAACAAATATAGAAAATAACGCTTTATTCCCGATCATATAACAAGAACACACACTATCAAAATATCACTGTGAGTAATCTTAAGAAACAAAGAAAGTGTGAAAAACAAGACATTTAACATTTTCCTTTTTGTACCAAACCTCCTTAGTCTTAGTATTCTTTCTAAAATCTTTTGAACTAATATTAACATTTTTAGATTTAGAAATCCTTTCTATATTTGACAAAATAGTTCTTAATTTTTCTACAATGGAATCAAAATCATGCTTTAAAGAAGAAACTTCATCCAAGTGAGGTTTCTTAACCACAGTGGAGGTTTTCTAAAGCCTATATCAAAATTTTTCCAGATAACCTTTTCGATTCCAAAAAGTGCAATGATACACAACACTTTGATCAATTTTCTTCTCACTAGATGTAGAGGACTCTTTAGGCATATGAGACTTTTAAGAGAGCTTCACAAAAAAGATTTTGTTATCAGATATGGAAGGCACATCATATTCAATAAAACCAATATCGTGTTTGTCATATCAAATATTGGGTATGATATAAATCATTTTCCTGATTTTTTTTCGATCTATTTTCTAAGTCAAGTTTTACATTCTTAGAAGACTGTAGCTCATTTTCATGATAGGTCATTTTCTCATTCAAAAAGTCATTTGAGCTATTAAATTCATTTAACTCACATTGTAAGACATCTAACCTTTCATGTAAAATAATTTTATCACTCTCCACCAAAAGGAGACTCTTGCTAAGAGCGAAACGTTGAGCTTCGACATTGTTCAAAAGGAATCCTTCCATTTTTATAGAAGAATTTTATTATTCATATTTTTGAAATTTGATGAATGTTTTTAACAAGTTTTCTTATGTTTCGTATTTTCAACACAAATTTTATCAAAAGCATGTTAGAGGTCACAATCTTCTTCATTACAAGAATCTGTAAAAACGGGATGTGATATCAATTTGAGAGTTCACAATATTTTAATGAATAAGACTTATTCAATTAGATGTCCCTCTCCAAAAAAAATCCAACATATTTTAAACCCTAAACATGCAACTAGGTGATTCAAATCAAGCATGTAAAGAAATAACAATTTCAGGAAAAATACCCTCAAGGCAAAACCATTATTTCACTAATAAAATGTGAATCGTAACTTGCAAACTTGCAATTGAAATACTAGAATGAATTCCTTTAAAAACCCACAAAGATCGCAATGTTCAGTCAACAATGACTCCCTCGAGAGTCAACAACTACAGTTCCTTCTTCAATAGTGAATACCCTCGAGTATCCCCAAGATCGGCAGTAGAGACTTCTCTCCACAAGAATAAATTCATTACAGAATTGTTTGGCTTCCAAAGATGATTCCCATAAGTAATTGGGATTTATTTTTATGAATTAAAAACAAGTTTCGCCCTAAAAGTGAAGACTATTATGTAGTTGTTCTGCAGTTTGCGTAAAGTAAAAGTCTTTCGTTAAGATTCACAAAAATAGGTTTTTATAGGCAAACAATAAATTTGAGGCGACGAAATCTCATTAGAACGAGATCACAAGGTCTCTATAATGACATTGTGATGTTGTTTGAAGTTGCTTCGAATGACCTATCAAATGACCCTTTAAAAAATAAAAAACTATGCTCTCGTTTGAGCCATATGAGATCCTGGGCTACAAACGACCTTTCGAATGGCATGCTACTATCGTTTGAACGATAAGGCAATGTCGTTTGAATGACTTAAGCGAGTTTTTAAAGTAACGCCTAGAGGTATCTCAAAAAACGTTTTAAGTTTGAAGAACACCTAATTTTGAAATAAAACATTTTAGAAAAGTATTCCAATACTTAGTAAAAAATCTAAGTAACACATAACTAAATACATATAAAAATTTCTTCAATTCCAGAACTTTGTTAAGGATGAATGATATTCGGATCCGTCATCTTGAATGTGTGAACGTGAATGCCTTGACGGTTGGAATGACATATGCCATACTCACTACATACAAGGAACTAGGGACAATGATGGAAAATATGTCCTTACATCACTAGAATAATTCAAAGAAGATAAAGTTCCAATATTCGTGGAGCATTCATCATCCATAGATGAAATTCCCAAAACTCTTTATCATTTTATTCAAGACCATAAAAGATCCAAAAGTTCAAAGAAGATAAAGTTCCAATATTTGTGGAGCATTCATCATCCATAGATGAAAATTCCCAAAACTCTTTATCATTTGATGCAAGACCATAAAATATCCAAAAGTGTGTGTAGGTTGAACAATGTCTTCAATATATATAATTAGAAGCATGAATAAAATCCTTTGTTATAATATTTATAATGTTTTATCAACCAACTCAGATTTTAATCTTGTTTAAGTACGTGAATGATAAAATATATCAAATAATTAGGTATATACATAACACCATATGTACGAGGAGAAAAATACACTAATGAAAAAAAACTCAATCCAATGAAATAATGTTACTACAAACTTAGTAAAGAGAAATAGAAGACACTAACGACTAACACTCCTTCTATGATAACTCACACCTCACATTTTTTCCCTAGCCTATAGCAAGATGGAGATCTCTACACGTCGATAGAAATTGATATACCCAAAGTAGACCTTACATCTCGGAGGCACTAACCTCAGCCAGCAAGACGGCCAAGGTAACAAGGGCTCAAGACTAATGACAAGCGATCTCGTCCAACATAAGGTCAGCTACGACCAACTTTACTAGTGCACCACCATCAGGCATTAGTCGAGGTCCTCATAACTCATGGGATCATCTATCCTTCAGGTCGTCCACATCCGCCACCATATCTACCTCTCACATCAACCTCGGTTGGGAATCGACTGAGGCCATTAAGGACTCATGGGTTCAACCACCCTTCATCGCCATCATCGACCCACGCCGATGTTTCAACTATACATGACTAACCCCAGCCTAGGTGGACGTTTCAACTCCTCCTGTCTCACCTCGACTGGCCTACCTAGCCGAGATTATCATGACTAACCTCGGATAGGACAACAGTCAGACTTCACCAACCTCGTACTCTTTCGGTCCGAGGTTACAACAGTTAGGGATATGGCCGATCATTTATAAGCATATGCAAGGATACAAACACGTGGACAAAATCAGTTGTAACCTAATTAATCCCCTCATGTGGTGGAATATTTCATCATCATTCTCTACAGTGACAGATGTCTAGATCAACACACACATTCTCATTGCATGCATGGGGGGGTACATTACACCCCCCAAACACTATATATAGTTGTCTTCTCCTACCTTGAGAAGGATCCCCGAAATTATAACCCTAGATAAACTCTGTCAAATTATACAGTAGATAGAGAAAGATTGAGAGATTGTATCCATGGCCATTAGTGCCCTATTTTAGTAACCTTATTCTCTCACTTGCACAGTGGAAGTAGGCTTAATTGGATGAACCACTTATATATTGGTGTTCATCCTCTTTTTCTCATCTCAATCTCTTATATTTAGTATATACTTGAGCTGCCATTATTATCACTGATTTGAGCTTACAAACACCTTGAAGGGTGGTGATATTTCTAGCATCATCATTTTGGCGCCATCTGTGGGAAGAGAAGCTATTTATTCCTCTTTTTCCGCTTAACCTCACCGGAGACTCTGGTGGTGAACTAGGCCTCACCCCTTACGTGTTGCTGTTTCACTATGGAACGATGTCCCTTAAGGTATTACTCTCATTTTCCTTATAAGCTCTTTATTTTTGACACATAGCACCTGAGTTACCATCACCTCCTCTGCCGTCTGGGGTTGGAGGAACTAGTTCAAGTCAGGCACCGCCCCAGTCTGAAATGGCTGAGGTGGCAGCGGCATTGAAGTCCTTGGCTGCAACGCAGTAAGCGATAAAGGAGCAATTTGCCCAGCTTATTCAAAATATAATGAGGACACCTGGGGTCTCACCGGAGATGATTACTCCGGTAGCTGTTTAACCCCATCCTGAAGCTAGGGGACCACCCGAAATTATAACCCTTGCTAGACTCTGTTAAATTATACAGTAGAGAGAGAAATATTGAGAGATTGTATCCATGGCCATTAGTGCCCTATTTTAGTGACCTTATTCACTCACTTGCATAGTGGACGTAGGCCTAATTGGCTGAACCACTTATATATTGGTGTTCATCCTCTTCTCCTCATCTCAATCTCTTATATTTAGTATATACTTGAGTTTCCATTCTTATCACTGATTTGAGCTTACAAACACCTTGAAGGGTGGTGCTATTTCTAGCATCATCAGAAATACTTAACATCTCTTATGTATTGATGCACATCAACAATATTTTACAAGCCTTATTCATTAAGATTGAGAGTTCATAACTAACTGGAACCTAGAAACGAGCCACAAATATCATGATACTCTTGTTTGAGAGAAAACTCCTAAAGTGTATGAAATTGAGTGATTTTGTAAAAGTGTCTCTTGGTAAAATTTGTATCTTCCTTGATTATTCAACCTCAAGAAAGAGATGTGATTAAATGAAAAAGAAGAGAAGAAGACAAGGAATTTACTCCATTTAAATATTAGATTATTTCTTTTTCAAAAGTGTTCTATCTTCTTAGAAATGAAGAATATGAATAATACACACAAAGATTTCTTATAAGAAAACTCTTTTGAAAAATAAGATGAGAGAGATATTTTGAAATAAAGAGAAATAATTATTTTTGTACAGAAAAACTAAAAAATGGGTTTACCTAATACCAAGATGAGTTAGCAAGTCACATATCTTACACAAGGCATGTGATATAGAGAGTTACTGGGTATCTAATGTAATATTCAGGCAACAAAAATCAAAAGGTATATTTAGTATAAAAACAAAAGAAAACTTTGAAGATCTGCCAAGAAAGATTCCCTTCCATTACCTTCATTAATAATTTTCTGTAACGAAGATTTTCTTCGTTGGAGCAAACATGCAGTGAATCAAGTCATGCAATTTTCTATGGATTTTTGAAACCTTTTGAAAAGGGACCATAGCGACTAGCAAAATGTTTTGTCACTGAGGCAAAGTCCTTCACTATGATGAACCACCAGCGAATGAAGATCACTATCGCTTCTAGTTTTTTTGTCAAGAGAAGTCGCATGACTTGCTAGAAATAAAAAAAAAGCCATTGCTGCATGGAAGCTACTGGGCTTGCTCACTTTTGCTAATTTTCTATAAGGGGTTTTGAATAAGCAAAAGCAAAGGTAAAAACACCCAAGTTTTACACTCACAAAAGTTTTCAATAAGATTTTACAAAAACAAGTCATGTGTGTAAGGGTCCTCCAACTCTAACCTACGATAAATGAGGCATGAGGATGAGAAAACCATCTTTAAAGTCTTCATCACTGATGAATCTTCCACGAGAGGTAGAAGTAAATCCCAAAATGACTTTTGAAAATCAAAATAAGACAACTACCTAGGAGGGTACAAAAGACTATATTTGTATCCTTATACATAAGGTCTGATGTTATTATATATTTTCATCTCTTAAATTCCATTTCTTACATTTGTGTGATTAATTTTTAAAATGTTGAAGTTGAACCAATTCACCTCGTGATTTTTTTTTTCATTTCTTAAATTCCTATATTTTTGGTTGCCATGTAGGAAGCATGAGAGGGTGTTAATTGGGTTAGATGGAAACTTTTTATACGAAAGAAATATGTGGATTGGGGTTTGAAAACCTTCATAATTCCGTTCTTGCAAAAAAAGGGTGGTGAATTATTTCAAAATCTAATTCTTCTATGGCCCGCATCCCTAAAGTCAAATATTTCCTTAACTCCATATTCTTTGAAGCTAACTAGGAAGGTTACAAACGAGTCTTTTGCATTGAAGATTATTTGGGAAGCAAAGTGGGTTTGGGGTTAGGTGGAAAATTTGGGACAATAAAAAGGTGAAGATTTGGAAAGACAAGTAGATTCCAAAACTATTTTTTTTGAACCTTTTTTCCACCCACATCTTAATGTGAACCGAGAGTAGAACGTTAGTTTTCTCATTATTGACATAGATAGGGTGCGAATTTATTAGAGGAGTGGGGAGTTCACCACAAGAACTTGGTAAAAATGGTTTGCAATCTCAATTAAACGAATCATAATATTGATGGAGGTGGATCTTTATCCTCATCAAATAATTCCTCAAGGATCTCCATTTGGATATGTAATATCCTGAACAAAATCAAAGGGGAGCCTACTAAAACTTTGAACATTGGACTAAATCACAAAAAATGTTAATTTTAAATTTTATTTTGATGCCACGATATTCAAGGAGTCAAAAAGCGTTGGTGCTGGTGTGGTTATACATAATCATTTGGATGAATATTTTATAAGTTTATCATAGAAAATTCTTGTGTCATTAATCCTAGACTGTCAAAGGCAACAACAACTTTCAACCTATTATTTTTGTAAGAATTAATGTGGTTTCAATAAGATTAATGTTCAGGGAGACTTTGTAATTTTCCGCAAAAACTACGGAAAATACATGCATGTCAAGTTCAAAAGTAACTTCCAAATAAAAGACTAAAAGATACGAGAACACATTTATCTAATACTATTTTGTTGAAATAGTTATGTTTCCATAGTTGGTGTGTCATATCTTCGTAAAGTATGAAAGTTCATCCAATCAGTCCACTTATGACACATAATAATGTCAATAAAATGTGTCCCTGTAATATCGCCACAAGATATATCACGCACTCATTACAAGAGTTATAACAAGAAATAATTATCGAATACTCATACCAATATAATGAGAGTAAGGATTATGTGAGTGCAAATTAATCACAATTAAATTGATCCATAAAGCAACAAAATAAGGAAATTAAAGAGATGACAATCACATAACAAGAGATATATGTTGTTCAACAAATTTCCTATATCCACGGAGAGGTCACTATTTTTCTATTAAGGTATTTAAAGTCTCTATTTTACATCCCCTTTTACCATAGGGTGAGGGTTACATTTATAGTAGTGTTAAGTGATGGAGTTGTAAAGGGAGTTCCCTTAGCTTGTTTGTGGATCACGTGGTGTCGTTGAACATCTCCTCTGAGACTTTTAGTAATCATTTGATCTTATTGAGGTTGGAGTGATGAATTTTTGTATTTATCCACCTGGTAAAAATACTAACTGATTTCTTTGAGTTGTTGGTGATGATATTGAAAACAACACCACCAGATGAGGTGTTGATAAGCTCACTCTAGCAATAACAATGTCAACACAAGAGCATATATATATATATATATATATAT
Organism: Sambucus nigra; assembly: GCA_949130495.1. Classification (NCBI taxonomy): domain Eukaryota; kingdom Viridiplantae; phylum Streptophyta; class Magnoliopsida; order Dipsacales; family Adoxaceae; genus Sambucus; species Sambucus nigra. The sequence goes on from OX422223.1 coordinate 400,826,018, forward strand.
ATATATATATATATATATATATATATATATATAGTAGAATGAGGTGAGGAGAAGAGGAGAAACATTGTATATTAGTAGTTAAACCAATCTGGCCTACATCCACTGTGAATGTGTGAGTAAGAATCATAAAAATGAGGGCACTATAGGCCTGTGATACGATCTCTCACTTTCTCTCTCTACTCTGTATACAAACAGAGTTTCTGCGAGGATTGTAATTTTGGATCCCCTCCAAGGTCGGAGAAGATAGGTATTTATAGTGCTTGGAGGGTGTAGTGTAACCCCAAGCATGCCATGAGCATGTGTGTGTTGAATTCACTAATCATATATGGACACCTGGTTGTGCCACATGTAAGGAATGATGACCAAATATTCCCTCACGTGAGGGGAATGATTTAGTTATAACTGACTAATCATTTCTCTTGTTTCCTGCGCGTCTTCAGCTTATAAGACTTTTATCTTCACTCTTCGTTGCTCAAGTAACCTCCTTTAACCCTTGCATTTCCCTTTCTGGGTATATTTTCACATTGGATCATTTTCTAATGGGTTTTTTGGTTTTTTAACGACCTTTCCCTTTTTCGGTGAGGGTTCACACCACTGTCAGGGGTTAGGATTATAGTGGTTGGGTAGCAATAGGGCCATACTAGGCTACTTTGAGGTTGTTTTATCCACGAACCTCCATCTGTTAGGCTTTTTGGTGACTTTTCTATCCTCTTCTCTGGTGACCTAGCTTAGTGTGTTCTTGGTGTTCTTGTTTGAAACCTTTCAATTTCCATCCTTTGATCTTTAGCTTTGGTAGAATAAGTTGTGTAACTATTTGTAGTTTTTCAAACAAGTGTAGTGTCGTCTACTATAAGCTTGCTGAAGAGTTCCCAACTCTGCACAAGAAAACAGTTGAAAAGACTAGGCAGATAGATTTAGCCCAGGAGGAGGCTCATAGGGCTGAGGCCTTTCCCCTCAGACCAATCTTTCCTCTAACCTTGAAGGTAATATACCCTGAGTCTACTGAACCTGTTGAAGTTGCTAAGGTTCCTGAGACAATGTCTAAGTCATCTTCTTCACACCCTATGCCTACCTTTGAGGCTGCTAAGTCTGTAGACTCTTTCCAAGAGTTTATGGATTGTTCACCCAAGGGAAGTGTAGTCTCTGAGGAAGTAGAGGTTTCTGACCGTTACTCATCCCACCAAGAGGCTAGCAACTCTCGTAGGTCTTCTTCCGTTGAAATCTTAGGGCCCAGTCTGGAAATTCCCCCTCCTATTGATGCCATTCCCCTATCGGCTGCTATCAATGTTGAGTTTACGAAGAGGTTTCCTGGTGGTGCAACCTCTGAGGCACCACCTCGGACTGTTGATGATAATGATGATGATGATGATGAAGGGAGTGAACTTTACACTTACAAGGTGGATGGTCCTGAGACTTCTGTCGCTGAATACGACATTCTTATCTTCAGACATTAGTATGCCATTCCTTCATTCATTATTTTAAGTAAATCTCTTAAAGATGAAAGGGCCTTCGATGGCCGAGAGGGAGAGCTCTGTGTCTATGAGAAGATGTTCAAAATCGGATATTATCTCCCAATTCACCCCACTATCTGAGCTATTCTTTCTTATATCAACCTCACACTTTCTCATTTTTCCCCCAATGCCTGAAGGGTCTTGGTTGGGGCTATCCTACTCTGGAATGTGGTTCATCATACTAACCTTCCAGTTAGGGTATTCTTAGCTTTTTACATACCCTCATCTGCTTAAAATCACCCTGGCTACTATCACTTTGTATCCAGGAAGTCTGAGAAGAAGATGTTATTGGTGACTCAGACCTCTAACCACAATTAGAAGCCTGGCTTCTTCATTGCCTCAGGGTCTTAGGAGTTTGGTCCTAATAAGGCTTGTGGAACATCTGTTCCAAGCACTCCCCTGAGGTGGGCCAAGGTCTCTTTCTTGGACAAAAAAGACCCAATATTGATCCAATATAACCGTAAGAATGATAAGGATCTTCGTATTCAGGGTGAATATGGCAAACTCATCAAATACGAGCATTTGATGACCCCATACTATTTGTCTCAGACAGGTCTTGGGTATGGTCCCTTGGTCGAGCTTCGTAAGTATTCTGGAACAAAACATTTTTACATAAAGTCTAGTCTCCTACTTTTCATATGTCTGATCTTTTAACTCCAATCTTTTCTTTTTGTAGAGATACCAGAAGGAGTTTTCGAAGATCTCTGGAATATGTATGCTCCAAGTATCACAAAACTGCTAGAGAAGTGTGGTGGCAAGATTGTACCACCCCCTACCCACACAAAGAAGGGGAAGTCCCCTGCTGATGCAACTAAGAAGAGGAAGGCACCTACAAACCCTTCCCGCACGAGACCTATCAAGACTCAACATACTGAGCGTGGTATCCCCATTTCCTCAGATGACGCTTTAGTTGCTCGACTTTCTCAGTTGAAAATTGGTGACAGCCTCATTGGCAATAGTGTCTGAGCTTCTGATTCCCTCGGTTATGCCATGATCGAGGATAATAAACACTTTATACACTGAATGGATGTCCCCGTATTGGTTGAGTTTGGAGTCCATAGGGCGGTTCAGGTAATTATTTGCCACTTATGTTACATCTGATCTTAGCCATTCATTGTTGCTAATGTGTCTAAATCTTCCTTTTTGCAGAGTGCCCTCTCTCTTTATCGCCTGGCCGACTGAAAAGACTACCTCTGATCCAGAAAGGTAGGGATGTTGAAAAGATTGAGGAGTATCTGAATAAAAAAATTAAAGATTTGAATAAAAGTCTTAAGGAGAAGGGTGACAAAATCTTCCAAATGAAAATTGATCATGCCAAGGCTCTGAAGGCAAAGGATGGTAGCCTTCAGTCCAAGGTTGATGATGATGTTAAGGCAACCATGGAAGATGCTTTAGAGACAATCATCAAGTAGTATCAAACCTCTGATGAATTTCTTAGCTTCAACCTTGAGTACCTAGAGAGAGGCATCAAAGCAACCAGTCGATGGGCTACCATGAAGAAAGAAAGTTCCGGTAGTCTATCGGCTGAGGACTTTGTTGGCCTCGACTTTCAAAATGCTCAGCTCGCTAAATCTCTGCAGGAGGTTGAAAAGTGTGGCCCCGCCGAGATGATCCAGCTTGAGGTGACTGAGACTGAGGATGGTGGACATCAGGATGATGAGGTTGAAGTTACCAATCAAGTCCTAGAGCCAAACAACCCTGCTGCTGGTGGGTCGGCTGAAGCCTGAGTGTCTGAGTGCCTCACCATTATGTTTGTTATTTTTGTGAAGCTTTTGTGTAACCTTTTTATTTGATGAACTGTAACCTCTTCCCTTAGAATGATGTAACAATTTTTGGTTCGAATGAATGAAATTCCATTTCCTTCATGTGCGTTGCTTTCCATGTTGCTTTCCTTTACTTGTTACTTTGTTGTTTCATGTCTACGATGTTTCATTTATCCATCATATCACAAATTTTGGACAATGGGGATAAAAGCAAGTAACAACAGACATATATAACTCACCAAACAAATGATATTAAAAGGTCTGAGGTCACCAAGTCAATGATGTTTCACCTCATATTTTCACCAACTAAATGATGTTAAATATTTGAGGTCACCAAGTTAATGATGTTTCACCTCATATTTTCACCAAATTAATGATGTTAAAGGTCTGAGGTCACCAAGTTAATAATGTTTCAAGTCATATTTTCACCAAATTAATGATGTTAAAGGTCTGAGGTCACCAAGTTAATGATGTTTCATATAATATTTTCACCAAATTAATGTTAAAGGTCCGAGGTCACCGAGTTAAGGATGTTTCACCTCATTTTTTCACTAAATTAATGATGTTAGAAGGTCTTAGGTCACCATGTTAACGATGTTTCACCTCATACTTTCACCAAATTAATGATGTTAAAATGTCTGAGGTCACCAAGTCAATGATGATTCACCTCATATTTTCACTAACAAAATGATGTTAAAGGTTTGAGGTCACCAAGTTAATGATGTTTCACCTCATATTTTCACCAAATTAATGTGTTAAAGGTGTGAGGTCACCAAGTTAATGATGTTTCACCTCATATTTTCACCAAATTAATGATGTCAAAGGTCTGAGCTCACAAAGTTAATGATGTTTCACCCCATAATTCACCAAATTAATGATGTTTAAAACACATACATTATAACAGAAGTATCAACACAACATTTCTATCTTTTCATTAACATTCTATGTATAAACTTATACATGTATTATAAAGAGTTAAGAACAATTGCAACATCATAAGTAATATTTTTTTTAAGTGATAGGCATTCCAAGGGTCAGAGAAAGGCTCTCCTTCAAGATTTTCTAGCCAATAGGTACCTGGTACGACCTCATCAATGACCTTATAAGGACCATGCCAGTTGGGATGGAGCTTATTGGTTTTCTGCCAAGTCTTCTTTAGGACCAAATCTCCCATAGCTATCGTCCTTGACTTTACGCTCTTATTATAGAACCTCATAGTTCTTTGCTGATAGGCTTCCTATCTTATCTCTTCATATTCTTTTCTTTCCTCAATCAAATCAAGATCAATTCTTCTATCTAATGGCTCATCTACAACCACTTGATTCTTCTCAACCTCTACCTTATCCCAAGTAAATTCGTCCATGACATATGCGAGAGCTTATCCCTTGATGGAAACCCTAGGTTGATAACCAACATCATACTCCCTCAACTCAATTGCCCAGGTCATTAGACTTCCTGACTTCTCAAGTTTATGGAGGACCTGTTTGAGTGGGGAATCGGTGAGGATGACCATGGAGTGGGCCTAGAAGTATCGATTCATTTTCATGGAAGCCTGTATCAAAGCATAAGCTAACTTTTCCATCCAGGGGTACTTCTTCTTAGACCCTTGGAGTGCCTTGATATTAAAGTAAATTGGTCTTTGCACCCCCTCGTCTTCTCTTACTATTACAGCGCTGATGGGTGACTCTGAGACAGCTAAATATACATATAACTTCTCACCCTGTATCGATCAAGATAGTAGTAGAGGGGATCTGAGGTAAGACTTTAACTCTTTAAAATGTATGTCACATTCCTCATCCCATTCGAAGGACTTTCTAAAAGCTTTAAAAAACGATGACAGTTATTTATAGCTCTAGATACGAACCTATTAAGTGCAACCACTCATTTGATCAACCTTTGAATGTCTTTGATGGTTCTAGGTGTCTTCATTTCTAGCAAAGACTTGATCTTCTCAGGGTTAACCTTTATACCCCTTTGATTGATGATGAAGGCCAAAAACTTTCCTGCTCCTACCCCAAAGACACATTTGGCCGGGTTGAGCTTCATTATATATTTGTCCATGGTGTTAAAAGTTCTTTCAAGGTTGGTTACATGGGTGTCGGCCTTCAAACTCTTTGTCATCATGTCATCCACATAAATTTCCATGGACTTACCTATATGATCTTTGAACATCTTATTTACAAGACGTTGGTATGTAGCCATTGCATTCTTAAATCCGAAGGGTATGACCTTGTAGCAATAGGTCCCCTTGTCTGTAATGAATTATGTCTTCTCTGAGTCAACCAAGTCCATGAAGATCTGATTATATCCAGAATATGCATCCATGAATCTCATGAGCTCATGTCTCGCTGTGACATCCACCATTTGATCTATACGAGGCAGGGGAAAATAGTCTTTTGGGCAAGACTTGTTTAAATCGGTGAAGTCTACACACGTCCTGCATTTCCCATTAATTTTGGGTACTATGACCGCGTTAAATAACCACTCAGGGTATATAACTTCTCTGATGAACATAGCCTCTTCAATATTTCAAACCTCATCTCTGATGACATCGTACTTATCTCGTGAGTATATTCTTCTTCTCTGTTTAATAGTCTTGGCATCCTCTACAACATTGAGTTTATGACATATGATTTCAAGATCAATGCTTGGCATATCTGCATGGCTCCAGGAAAATAAACCCTGTCTCTTACTTAACAACTTCACTAGATCCTCCTTCATCTCAGGCTTTAGGGCTCTACCGACTTGGATCATTTTTTTTGGCTCATACTCATTGAGGACGATGGATTCTACCTCTTCCACAGCCTCTCCCTTTTTGAGATTTGTTTCGTCTTTAGGGTGAAGGGTGTCAATGTTGTAAGTGGTTATTGCCCTCTTATGAGTCTCTCTCTCTTCTGCGAAGTTGAAATAGCATTCTCGTGCTGACATTTGTTTACCTTGCACTTCCCCTACTCCATAGGGAGCCGATAATTATAGCATTTGGTGGACCGTTGAAGGCACGACCTCAAATTCCTTGAGGGCTACTCGTCCCATATGAGGTTGTAGGCTGAGAAGACATTTTCATCCATTATAAAGAAATTGATTTTCCTGGTCAACATCTTAGGCCATTCATCTCCCATTCTCACATACATCTCATACATACCCAATGAATGGACCTTTTCAGCACTGAAGATAATCAAGGGATGATGGTAAGGGACAAGCCTAGCTCTGCTGAGGCCCATGTTCTTGAAACAGTGCCAAAACATAACGTCTGTAGAACTGTGTCCATTAACAAGGATCCTCTGAACTTCACACCCATGCACCTTTGTGGTGATGACTAAAGGATCATCGTGGGGAGCTAAGATACCTTTGAAATCAAGTCATGAGAAGTCGACTATGAGGGTCCATATCTAACTTCTTTCTTTTCTCATGTTTAACCTTTAGAGAAGACAAGTTCAAAAACTCGATCTTAGTCACTGCTTTGGCCTCTGCCACGTGAGCCTTGCGACCAGCAACCTCTGATCCACCCCTACTAGTCCTCCATGGATAGTATTCACACTAAATAGATCATACCAATTTTGTTTACCAGGACATTATCATCCTTGGGTGGGAGATCAGGGTCATCATCACCATCATCCGAGGCATCTGCTCTTCTGGCAGGGGTATCTTCCTGGCAGTTATCATTTCTTTTTCTTTTTAGGATCATCTCTTCCTCCCTTTAAAACTCTAACATCCACATACTTTCTGAGCTTTCCAGACTTCAACATTTTTTCAATCTCATCCTTCAGAGTGAAGCACTTCTCAGTGAAATGACCATGATCTTGATGGACCTTGCACCATAAGTTCTTATTTCTCTTATGTGGAGGAGCTTTCAGCCTCTTTGGCCATCTCAAAGATCTATCATTCTTTATTTCATTGAGGATGTGTTCGCAACTTACAGTTAGAGGAGTGCAGTCTGAGAATTTATCGTCTGCGGATCTTTTCTTTATTTTTCTTTTGAAATTTACCTTCACTGCTGCTCCCCCTTTTATCCTCGTATTTTGCATCCATAGCTTCCTCTACGTTCATTACCTTTCCATCGATTGCCAATAACTCGACCATTAACTTAGGGGGATCCATGGGCAGTTTCCATAAGAGCTTTCCCTTCTACAGACCCCCAATGAGAGCAGTCATGGCTATGCTCTCTTCGTAATCTTCTACCTCTAAATTTTTCTTGTTGAACCTCGAGATGTAATCTCTGACACTTTCATTCTTCCTCTGCTTGACATATAGCAGATGGATTGTCTTCTTCTGAGGCCTTACCATAAAATAAAAGTTATGAATGAACCGTTCGGCCAGACCTTTAAAACTCTCAATTGAATTTTTAGGAAGAAAAGTGAACCAAATGTTCGTAGCCCCGGTCAGAGTGCTTGAGAAAGATTCGCACCTCATCTCATCCGGGATGGAATAGATGTTAATTACAGATTGATACATCTTAATATGGTGGATTGGGTTAGTACTCCCATCATACTTGGGAGACACCACTAGGGGTTTAAATTTTGCAGGGGTTGGGAAGTTGACAATCCTTGCCACAAATGGTGATCCCTATGAATACCCCCTTCTGCAATGGGTCTTGGCTTTTTAAGAGATCTCCAATTTTTAGTTTAGCAACGTATGGCCGAGGTTCTCCTCAGCTACCTCAAAAGGGTGAACCGAGGGTTCCCCAACTGCTGCACAACATCGGCTATTGACCTCCCCCTGACCACAGTCTCAGCCATATGCGGGTCAGACATTATGGGGATGACAGTCACCTCCTTCTCTTCTAGAGCCAATGAGACTTCTTGTTGTGGACAGCCTCTCCATCAGATCATTAACTGGGCCCAGCCTTTCAAAGGTCGACCCTCTACTTAAGCGATCAAAAGTTGATCCTTTTTGGCATGCATCACAATCTCGTCGCTCACACTAATCTCAGTTCTGATGACCTATAATATGCTAAACATGTATTACTGTGTTGTCGGAGATCTCATATGGCTCCCAACAGTCTATAGAAGCATCCTCTACCCCAATTTCATCGTACATATCCTCAGGGCAAGGGTTTCCTTTCCTCCCTAGGCATAAATGCCTAGGGTTAGCAACATCCCTCCTTCGCTAAGGAGTAAGTAGGTCCTTTTGCGGTGCTTAGGGTGGTCCCCTAGCCTCATGATGTTTCTGAGCGCCTATCGGAGTTATCATCTCCAGTGAGACTCCAGGTGGTCTCATTATTATGTTCTGGCTAAGCTAGGCAAATTACCCCTGCATTGCTTATTGAGTTGAAGCTAAGGACTTCAAGGCTTCTTCCACCTCAGCCATTTCGGAATGGGGTGGAGCTTGAATAGAACTAGGCCCTCCAACACCAGATGGGGTAGGTGGTAACTCTGGAGCCCTGGAAAAATACTAAATATCTTGTAAATGAAAACACTAGAGAGCTTGATACCTTTAAGGATCCCTTTCAATGGTGAAACAGCTCCACATGATGGGGGAGGACTGGTGCACCACCAGAGTCTCTAATGAGTCCAAGCTTCAAGGCGGTAGAGATATAACTTCTCATTCCCACATACGGCGCCAAAATGATGATACTGAAAATACCACCACCAGATGAGGTGTTGATAAGATCACTCTAGTAATAACAATGGCAAGACAAGATTATATATATCTAGTACAATGAGGTGAGGAGAAGAGGAGAAACACTGTATATAAGTGGTTCAGCCAATTTGTCCTACATCCAGTGTGTGTGAGTGTGTGAGTGAGAATCACTAAAATGAGGGCACTAATGTCCTGTGATACAATCTCTCACTTTCTCTCTCTATTGTGTATACAAACAGAGTTTCTGCTAGGTTTGTAATTGTGGATCCCCTCCATGGTAGGAGAAGATAGGTATTTATAGTTCTTGGAGGGTGTAGTGTACCCCCTAAGCATGCCATTAGAATGTGTGATAAATTCACTTATCATAGGTGGACACCTGGTTGTGCCACATGTAAGGAATGATGACAAAATATTCCCTCACGTGATGGGAATGATTTAGTTGTAACTGACTTTCTCACGTGTTCTAAGTCCTTCATGTTCTTACGTGTACTCAGACTTATGTCATCATCTGATAGAACCTCAGCCTGTCTGAGTATGAGGTTGGGAAAGTCCGATAGTTTCTTTATCCTATCAATCATCATCATGACCTCGGCTTGGAATGAGGTCAGGTAGGCATGTGGTAGGATGTAACGTCAGCTGAGGCAGAGTACGACGTTGTCAATAGCTTGAGCTCATAAGATGTTATTGGCATCGGCTGGTGGCCTGTCGAGGTTGGTCAATGAGGAGACGACCCTATAGAAGATGACCTTTTGGATGGTGTTGTAAGCTTCCTGTCAACTCGGCGATGAGACAGACCGAGGTTAGTGACCCTGAGTACGAGGGTACACTTTGGGAATATCAGTTGGGCTGGTCGTGTCCAAATTATGTGGGCCTAGTTAATCATCCCTTAATTTGGCCTAGATAATTATTTAGGTCCCATAGTTTATATTACCTTAAGTCCCTTGGTCTTTTTCTATACACTATAGCTAATATTATTTTTTAACATACACATAGGACCCTTAGTACTTGCTAGATGACAAAGCCAACATCAGAAAACAACCCTACTATCATCGCTAGGGACCCTTAGTGCACTATAGCCCATATTATTCTTCTACATTTACAAGTCTTAATCTTCACTCCCTTCTCTTATAGTTTTCTTCTTCTTGATAGTATTTTTCTTCAGAAGTGAAAGTTTTATTCCTCCAATCATATGAACCGTTCAGGGGAAGAGCATAAAGGAGTTTAGAAAAACCTATTACATTCCCTATTGGGGGGAGATCAATTGTGCCCCCATAACCAAATATGTCAGAGACGTACTACGAGGCACTGGATCCACACCTTGGTTGTGGTTCAAGAGGTGGTTGACATTTCCCCCAAATTCTTTGTTTTTAGTGTTCTTTGAATTCCTTGGGGTAGTCCCTACTTAGTGTGCCCCCAATACTTGGTGAATGGTCAATGCTGTGAATCGTATAAATAAGATCTATGAGACCAACCTAGGTGTCCCAGAGACCAGATATTTCTATGTCTAGTCTCATACTTCTGATGGACTTCTCTACCTGAAGGCGAGTAAGGCTTAAAGGGTGTTGGTAGTGAACCTCTATGATTCTAATAAAGGTTATTGGGATCAGGGTTCAACACAAGAAATTAGCAACATCCACCACTCCCTGAGGGAAAAGAATACACAAGGTTTTCGTGCCCTGACCGGGGGGGTGATCACATAGGTTAATACTTGCTCTTCTGGTAATTTTTATTTTGGCTATTATTTTCTATTACTAATTTCTCTTATATTTTGTCTTTGAACAACTCGCAAGAAAAATAAGGAGCCCTCCATTCTGGATATTAAAGTTGTTGATTTGCTAAAAGCTTGGAGGGTGAGAGAGAACCTTCCGGACGGTGAGCACCTCAAGTTTGCAGCCCTTTTACTTGAATACACCAATACCACCAGCATCTTCACTGATCGCCCGATGTATGATATACATGATCTTCCTCTATCGAAAGAGAAAGCTTCTTCTTCTTTTGAGCTGTTAGATGATGGGTCAATTTAGCTAGATGGGGAGGAAGGTCCAATAGCTCCCATAAGGAAGAGAGTGATATTGGTTTCTGATGATGATGACGACGATGATGATGTGTTCCTCTCTGCCAGGGCCAAGTCCTAAAACACTACACCAAAAACAACGATTTGGCACACCCTGATATTAAAAATTTGGCACAGTTTTAAACTGTGCCAAATTGTGGCACGATTTAGTGATAATCTGACACATTTTAAAACAATGCCAAAAATTAGCACTGCTTTAAAGTGTGCCAAAATTGAGTACACTTGTCTCAAATACAAAAGACCATAAAAAATTCACTCAAACACACTTTTCTATATCCCGCTCACCCCTCGATGCATTTTGCATCTTCCCTCTCACCCCTCTCTCTGAACTCTATGCTAACTCTCTCTCTCTCTCCCTCTCTGGCCAGCTGTCGCTCCCTCTCTCCGACCATCTCTCTCCCTCTCTCTCCACGCACAACTTTTCAGTCAGATCTTTATCTCCGCTAAGCTCTCCCTCTCTGGCTCGGGTAATTTTTTTTTAAAAGAAATGAGTGTATTTTCTTAGCCGATCTGCTATGAGTGTATTTTTTTAACCTAACTCTTTACAAAGACAACCTAACAAGATGCCTCTTTTTTTAACCTAAATCTATACATTTTTAAATATTTATTATGTTTTTTTAATTTGTGAGTTTTTGGTACAAATTGAATGTTGGTAATGAAAAAAAAATCATTGGTTTTTGGATGGAGCTTGGGATCTTATAGTGGTAATCTATCTTTTTATGTACTTACCCTTCTATTTATAATGCATATTTGTTTTGATTCGTATAGGTTATGGAGTTTTAAGAAAATTAAAGTGTTAAACATTCAATAATAATGTAAAAAAAATTAAATAGTAAGTAAACACTGTAATACCCTGTGATTTTTAGTATTGAAAATCTAATTAATTTGAGAGAAGTAAAATTTACTTAAATCGGAGAATTTTAAATTGGGCAATTGAGGTCAAACTTTGAGGATGTGATAAACTATTTCGAAAGACGATTCTGATTGCGCGGTTGATCCTGGATGGGTCGAAATAGTCAAAATGAATGTACTTTGATTTTATTTCAGTTCTAAAATATTTAAAGTTAGTTTGACTCGAATTGGAGTAAACGAGTCATTTAAAATGTGTATTATAATTTAAAGTTGGGAAATTGGGAGATGAGACTTAATTAGGGATCGTAAGAAAGACAATCCCATTTTGTGAGAGTTAGAAAGCCCTAGAGAGAGAGAGAGAGAGAGAGAGAGAGAGAGAGAGAGAGATAGAGAGAAGAGAGAAGAGGAAGAAGAGAAAGAGGAGAAAAGCTTGGGGATTACGTACAATACGCAATCTCGAGGACGATTCAACTGCTACAACTTTGAGGCAATTGATTAAACTTGCTAAATAATTTATGTGTGTCATTTATTTCATGATTTTTGGATATAATTATGGATTTTGGGTTTGTATGTCAAACCCTAGATTTTAGTTAAATCTTGCATTTGAGGTGTATATATGTGAATTTGAGGTTGTTTAATTGTTGGGTTGATTTGTAGTATGAGTTTTAGTGTTAAAAATATGATTGGGTTGAAGATTAATGGTTAGAAGATGGTTTATTGGGTTTTTAGAGAGTTGGATTTCGTCCAAATTGAAGAAGGGATGAAAAATCTAGTATGGCCGGTCGATCGCGGCCAGGGAGCTGGTCAACCGTGCCTCAAGGAAAAATCCTACTGCTTCCTTCCCAAGGAAAATTTCAGCACCGCGATGAACTGGGGTTCAGGGGCCGATCGACCGGTACTCTGTTTTTAGTCCAAGAATGGGATCTTACTCCTACCCCTTTTGTTTTGGGTCTAAAACTTAGGGGCCTTATTAGTTAATGTATTATAGAGGGTTAAGTTATGGTATCAAGAGATTGATTACCTTAGGATAACAAGGAGGTATTCGGGCCTATTTTAGGAATGGTTTATGAGGGTGTGGTACCTCTCTCATTAAGGAAATGAGAGTAAGAATAAAAGGAAATTGGAGGATATTAATTTGAGTGTTATACACATTTGGTTATGCTATGATATTCCTAATGTCGATTAAATTTGGGAGACTATTTATATTATCGGTGGGAGGGAAGAGTAAATTTCAGGGGAGAGATCGTATTATAAATTGTGGTGGGAAGGTATTCGTTATAGCAATGGTTAGTATAGCAAGAGTTATATACATATGGACGAATTCATTACTTCCATACCTACGAACGTGAGATAGCATATAGTTATCTGTATATATATAGTTGGCATGAATGTATATACCTTTTGTGATGGTTTGTGTATAAGATGTGATTGTATATATATCTAGTGTCAATTATATATATATATTTATGGTGTGAGCATACCTAGCACATGCTATCATGGGAAATTGCGCGATGTGGGTGAGGCCCCAGGCTTGAGGAGTAGGGAGGGTATACTCCCCGGGTCATAGTTGTCCATTATTTATTGTGTGATTTTTATTCTGGGTGAGAAGTCTTAGGTATCATTCGTTCTCACTTTCAGGTTAGGAGCTATGACCGCTTCCCATACATTATGATTTGGTTTTTACCAAGTCGGCGTGATCTAGTCCGATTGCTAGTAACCCGGGTTAAAGTTAGTTATTCCTGGAAGATGATAGCATTGTGAAGTATTTTTATATCCCATGAGTGATTATGTTATGGATATTTAAATGTACACTAAGGGTGTAATGTGCGTGATTGTTAGGGTTGAATGATCGTGTTCTATGACTAGAGTAATGTTACATAGACCCTAAAAGTACGGTGTGATAACTTATTTAGGTACTTAGAGTAGTAGTCTAAATAAGTATTTGATGTTGTATGCATTGTGTACCGAGGGCATAATGGATCCCGACGATCAACAATGTCAAGGAGTATTGTATCGAGGGGGTTCCTTGTTTGGATTTCACTTTGCGAGACATCCCACGCACGAAACGCGGTGCGAGGTTGAGAGTTGGGAGAAGTTTAGTCCTTTGTATTCAGATTTATGTGTAGTAGCGATTCAATGCTTTATGAGAACAAAAGAGGATGTGTAGCTATTCTGATTCTAATAACTTGCTTAAGTTAATAATTCAAAACTGGTGAATCTTAATTATATATTAAGGTATAATCTCGGGTGCAACATAGGACTTGTCAGAGTAGTAGTTCATCATAAATAGCAGAGAGTAAATGTGCAGAGGGCTGAGAGCATAATGTATCTCGACGAACTACATTGTCAAGGAGTAGTGTATCATGGGGGTTCCTTATTTGAATTTCTCTTTGCGAGACGCCCCATGCACGAAATGTAGTGCAATATTGGGAGTGGAGAGAAGTTTAGTTCTTGGTGCTAGTGATTTATATGTATTTATATATATACATTTTGATGTAGAAGTTTGGGCATAAACTTAGGAGACAGTAGAAGGAGCATAGTTTGTGTTATACTCAATTTAGTGGGTTATGCGGGTGTAAACTATGCGTTAGATTAAGATTGAATTGTCCCCAGAATGTGTCGGGTAGAAAAGAAGGTTCATTAGTATACGTTTAGGTGCGCTCTTTAGTCGAGGGGTGAGATAGAGTTCCAAGAGAGTGCGACTCCACTTTAGTTCATGAAATTGGGCATTTATAGTTATTATGCATTTTAATACACTTACTAAAACTATTTTCACACCTCGGGCTCTGACCCATTTATATTTCTCTCATCTTATATATATATATATATATATATATATATTGTGTTATATTAGGTGTCCCACCGCAAGGACACCAATGATGCCTTTCGATCCAGTGTCCTCAAAGCTGTAGCAGATGCGGACTATTAAGGTGTTTTTGTAATAGTCGTTTCTTATCTCTTGTAAATCTATATAAGGATTGAGTTTTTGTATATCGGGTTCGGACCCAAGGGCTGTGTTTGTAGCACTTTTATATTTCCCCTCTCAGGATTATTCTATTGTGTGTAACTCGACAACATATTCGGGCATTTGCTTTTGTGTACTATAGAATTATTTCCTTTCATCTTAGTATGTGTGTATACATTACCATGCTCAGTAGTTATTATGTTGTTGATTTGTTAATGTTCATTGTATGTTTTAAATTTTTTTTCCATTCGCTTATTTTAATATTGGGTAGTTAGCTATGCTTATTTAGTCTCGTCAGTAGATGCTGAGAATGATCCATTTGGGATTCCTGATTTATTATAGTATAGGGCTGGCCACCCGTTATTATTTTAAGCGGGGTGTCATAGACACCCCCACTAATTAAATGGATAAATGAGATTTTGTATTGAAAATTTAAGAAAAAGAAAAAAAAATCTACTTAAATTTAAGAGGACGGCCTATCAGTTGGTGAAGATTCATATACACTCTCAACCAGGTTAGGAGACTTAGCAAGGACACATGTTTCCATTTTTTATATGAGTTGGGAACAAGTGGATTTGTGATATAAGAACCCCTTTGATCTTACTATCACATATCTACCTATATATCAATATAATAGAGTAGGAAACTTATATATGTCATAAGATGAAAAGATGATGTCATCAATATGGTTTTATTCTTTAATACCAATTTTTCCCTTGAAAATTTTGAATTCCCTCTATTTTTTTCACTAATTAAATCCTCCTCTTTAACTTTTTTTCAAATAGAAGGACTACTTTTGTAAATACACACAAAAAAACTTTTCAAACCGTGTTTTATTTCTCTCACACACACCTGATGCTCCCTTCCTCTTCAACCCTATCATTTTTAAAACATACCCCATGTTCTCCCCGCTGTCACCCCTACCAACGCCCACAAATTGTACCCTCCATCATATCTCCTCTGACCCACTTCTCACTACAAACACTTCCACTACCGCTACCACTTGAGATACAAACATGACCACCATCTTAGACTAAAATGAACATAGGAGAACCAATTATGAAGGAGCAAAGATCGATGAGTTTTTATCTGCACAGTTGACATATAAAATACACTCTCTCTCTCTCTCCCTTTTACCATAACACCTCCTTGACTCTCTCTCCATTCGTGGGTTTCGTTTTCTAAGACAACGCGTGGCTCGACAATGGGGGTTTCTCTTTGGGTTTTGAAATCGAGAAACTTCAAGAAGTTACTCTCTCTCTCGCTCCAGTGACATATCTCTCGGGTATGTAAAACATTGCTTTGTGCATTTTGTGCAGTTGGTTTGAGAACTAACAATTATTTGTTCTTTGATTTTGGGTACCTGATTTGTTTCCAGATATACAACATTGTTGGCAACAGATTTATCGATTTGTCGTTCCATTTTGGGTGGGTTCTCAAACCGAATAAAAACTTTAGTAATAAAATTTTGTTACTTTTATTTAGATTTGAGATTTTGTTTAATTTTTGTCACATTTATATTGTGTTTATTTTTGCAGATGTAATGTTTTTCTACACATCTAATGTTTTGGGTGCAAATCTAACGTGTTTTCTACAGATGTAATGTCCCATTTCCCCTGTTTTGTTTTGAGATACTATATGCATACAAAGATGGGAATTTAACATGTGGGTTGTTTGCAGATAATGTATCTCAGTTCTAATGTATCTCAGATAATGTATCTCACATTTCCACATTTCCATTTGTGTGTTTTTGAGTTCTAATGTTTTATTATCTATACAGAAAGAAATTGGCATTGGTCTTGAGTTCTAATGTTTTTTTGAGTTCTAGTGTTTTATTATCCATTTTGTGTTTCCATTATGACAACAAGAAAGCTATTTTTTTTCTTAACCACCAAGAATGGATTATACTCCAAGCTCCTGTGAGTTAATATCGACAATGGATTAAACTCTTATTATTTATTTTTCTATTTAATATGTTATCTCTTGCATCTGTCTCCACATATACAACCATGGGATTCACTCTGACTGTTGATTAAAGGTTTAACACCTTTCCTGCAGCAGAGATGCTCCTGAGAAATGAGGTTCTCGGTGGATACATATTTGTATGCAAAAATGATATGATGAAAAAGGATTTAAAGCGACAGCAATTTAGTTTACGATGCAAGAGGATTTAAAGCGGCATCTATTTGGATCGATGGTGGTTTTTGACAACATAGATACTAAATTAGTTTTCTTATTTTTTTTAGTTTACAAAACATGGTACATACTAATTGTTGGGGACTAATAGTCCAAATTGATTTAATATTTATATGTTCTGAAGATTATATTTTGTCCAAAATTGCAGATGATGCAAGGTTTGTCTGCTTTCATGCAAAGGTCATTTTCTGTCAATCGATGTCGTAAACGTATGTGAAGAGGACATATTCTCTTTCAAGTCGTCGACTTAAGCATGATTTGAAGCTACTAAAAGCTGAAATTCCTATATCTTTGAGACTGTTTGGATTGCGCAAGTCTCACTTCAGTGAAGATAATGAATCTTATTCCTACTCAAAATTGGGGCACAACTATAATTTTGACGGAAAACAAATTTGGCTACAATGAGAACTTTGGCCACACATATTACAGTTTCAAGCACACCCATGGATTATAGGTATGTCATCGATCTTTGAGTTAACTTGATGTGTCGGACATAAGTATTTGTATCAAATAATGGTGTCTGGATCAAATATATACGAGTTAAATCTGGTATACTTTGTTTTTGTATTTCGTATATCAGTTTTCAACTTACAATTGTCTGTCTTTTTGTTTAAAAAATTACGAGTCCAATATATTTTTTTTGGGGTGTGTTTATGTGTGAATGGCCAGAACAGATATATGCAACCATGTTTCTTTATGTATATGTTTTGAGAAGGGGCTAATCCAGTTCGTTAGGTCTTCAATTTTCTCTTTTCTTCATCATTTTTTCTATTCTGTTGTAACCAGTCTTTTTTTCATATCAGTTTGGATATGTTTTAAAAACCATGATAAATACTATGATAAATAGTACACATTATTAATAGGTACCCATTATATCCTTATATGATTACAATACTTCTATGACCTGCATACTGCTATGATGAGCTATAATCAAAGGTTATTGCAATGTTTGAATCAACTATAACCTCTGTTTTTAACTGCTTTAACCTCTCATATTACCTTTTTTTAACTGAATTACAGCGGATCAATTTAGTATCGATTCAAACTAATTGAAGAGCTTCCAAGGATTATTAGAGGATCAACTACTATGGATCAATTATTATAATAGTCATTATAATATAATTACCAAAAAAAGAACATGAATTGCATACTGCATCTTTGCTATAACATAGTCTGAAATTACTAATTTTTTTACCCTTGCTTTTCTCATTAATGAACAAAGATAATTATTGGGGTATATTTTAGGTGTTCAAAATGAAGATGATGTATGTGAATAATATTTCAGTTTTTCCCTACAGTACATGAATTATATTTATACTGATATATGCTTTTTTACTTTAATTTGATTGGTCTGATATACTTTTCTATGATATGTTCAACAAACTCAATTCGAAACAAAAGAACAATCCGAAAGAGTAGTCTAAACATGTGCCGTTACATGTGCATGAAGGTGAATATATTTTCACGTTTGGTTTTTGATAATTGTTGGATTTTGAAGATATTTGGACGTTTGGTTTTTGAAGATAATTGCCCTATTAATGGTTAAATTATCATCTATGTAGGTCAGTCTATGTCGATCAAAGGCATACAAACCAAAATCTATTATATTATTAGATCCATTTATAGAAGATATATATATTGGCACAAGTGGCTTGGTGTAATTGTGGCCGATAATTTTTGAATTTTTAAACTATCTATTGTGATGCAAATTATTTTATATGTTAAACAGTTGATGATATATGCAAGGTCCAATATAGGCAATTATTTTTATGATTGTGGTTTTTTGTATTGTCTAAACAGGGTGGATAGTCGTATAAACAAAGGATATTTTGCCCAATTTTTGTAACATATTTGTATTATGAATGGAACTAGGCAAAGTTTTATTATACACTTGAGAAAATTATCTATCACAAGCACTACCATTTTTTTTAAATTACACTTTTTTTGTTGGGGAACGAAATTTTTGTCATGCCTTCAAGCGCGGGCATACACTAGACTATTCATGTTATATGCGAGTCTATTTGATGAATTTAGACTATTCGAATGTTGTTGGACTGTTTGTTTTTTTTCAAGCAGGGTAGTTCTAAAAACAAAGGAGATTGTGGCCAATTTTTTTAAAATTACATTTTGTTTTGTTGGGGAACGAAATTTGTGCATTTTTGCAACTACATGTTTTGAAAATTTATCGTTTTGCGATTATCAGCGTGCCTTCAGGCACGGGTTTACCCTAGTATATATATATATATATATATATGTATGTATGTGTGTGTGTGTGCGCATCAAGATTGTTTGAGATTTCTCCCTTGATCTTACTCTCCAGGGATCCACTTTATCATATGACATACCCCCTTATTACAACCCTAACACCTTAGTCACCGATTCCTAACCTTTTTAATTCAGAATGTTCTCATTTATATTACTTTTTGATATTCACTGTGGTTGGTCTTGGGCTCAATTGTTAAGGCACATTTTTTGAATTTTTTTATTATAAATATTCCATTTGAATTTATTACATATCTGCTTTCTTGAGGTAGTTATACGAATCCAAGTTTTTGTTTGATGCCTAATACTTAATATTTGATGCACGAATATTAAATATTATGAATTCATGTAGGCTTACTTTGACCTCATGAGGAACTTTCGTGTTGAATTTGATGAGTTCTTTGAGGATGGAATCATTTATGAGATTGAAATTAGATTGTATCCCTCATATCCTGCAAAACATGGTTGTATATATCCCGGTAATGGTGAATTCTAGGTATATATATATATATATATATATATATATATATATATATATATATTCAAAATTAATGGTGCATCTTATTGGTATACCTAGGAAATTTAAAAGAAAACACTCAACATAAATTGTTGTTTTCACTATTTTTCATCCCTTTGTGTGTTTGGTTGTAGTGGTGAAAATTATATTTTTAACACATTTTGTAAAAAATAAACCTGTTGGGTTGGGCTGTGAGAAGTTAGGAAATTTTATCCATGGAAAATGAGACAAAGTGAAGCTTTACCAAGTTGTATCGAAGGGGAGGTGGAACAACTTTTATAATAAGCGTGGCATCAAATACTACCAAAAGTTGGAAAGTATGAAATTGTGTGTTTAATTTGCAACATTTACCATGAGAAATATGGAAGATTTCATATTGTTGAACTTTATTAGTGTGTTATTGCACATATTTTCCTTGGAAATAGTCTAAAAATAGCTTGGAAAAAAATAATTTTTCCAATCATTTGGGACCTTGGGCACTTGCATGGAAAATTTATGTTACCGTACACACCCTAAGTGAGTTACAGTAGAGATAGGACGGATGGGAGAATGATTTTGTTCTTTACAGATAATAATTGTCCTTCGATATTTTTTGCTTTCCTAAATTTGTCACATTATCTCCTCTAATTTTTCACCTAAATATACTCTGTGATTCTTCAACTTATTTAAATCTCTTGCCTTGGCGGTGCTATGATAAGTAACTGATGAAAAGTCTAAGGAAAGCAGCAGAAACCAGGGGACACTAATTTTGGGGTCGAGGGCCATATAATGCAGGTTCTTATAATTCTCAGCGACTTGAAATCAATTTCTTTTGTGATGGATGTGATTATGACAGCTATTATGTAAGATTCTTCCTTAGTTGGTATCCTTAAGGTTCTAATTGATCATGGTGATCGGGTACTTGCCTTAGCAAATTTGGCTTTTGAAGGTACTTCCATTGCTGCCAAGGTTAGTCAACTCAAGAGTCTTGTTCTTCATGGAAATTATCAATGTTCTTTAACAAATATTGATGTGAGTCTAGGAAGCAATATACCCAAACACAAATTAGGGCTACTCTTCACTCCAATCAATATTCATGATCAAATAAAAAATAATTACAAATGGGAGTGTCGGCTGCCTATTCTAAATCATAATCCTTAGTTGACAAGGAAATTACAATGATGGAAACATAATGACCTACTACCTAATTAAATCCCTAATAACTATCCTAAATAATCCCTGCTCTCTCCAATCCACTTTCCCCAAGTTCCCCACAAAGCCTTGTCGGATGCATCACTCCCTCGCTTTGGAAAGTAGATTTAAAATAAAATTGTTCTCGATCATACGATATGAACAAATATGTCTTTGGCCTAGAACAAAAGGCGCTCGACTTGCCAGTTCTTAGTTGGTTCGAATACGGACATATATATATATATATATATATATATAACATAACAGTTGTTAGATATATATAACATAAGTGCTGATAATATTTGGATATATGATATATTCGGCGTGGAATGGAAAAATGTATCGCATAGGAAGCGGACAAATATGGCATCCATAAATGAATTTTCATAAGATATTACATTCATCATGAGAGCATAGTGAAGCTACAGTTCACCTTAATGTCACCCACTGTGAATTAGCACTGATGCTATGACAGATGCTAGAGTTTACCACTGTAATCATGACTTGAACTGGGTTATAAATAATTCATTAACTCTATTGTTTTTTTTCATACATGTTATGACAGTGTTACTACTCGTTATGCATTTCTTCATGGGAATCTATGAAGGTATACATCTCTTCCAGTTTTTTTTTTTAATTCTAACAATAATAATATGAAAATTTAAGAATATATATACCTTCATTAGTAAATGAAACTAGAAGAATCTAAAAAAATGTGTTAATATATCCAAGGGACTACCGTTAGTTTTGAAATTTTCTTTAGTCAATTCTAGATATGTTTTATCTTTTGACTTCATTATTATGGTATTAAAACTATGTGATGAGTCAAATCACCACTTGGATCTGTTTCACATTTGGGTGGGTTAGCTGCTAGGCAGGTTAAATGGGTGGGTTAGCTTATGCAACCTTTAGTGCTCACTTTGGGTGGATGTATGTCTGTTACAAGGGGTAAGTGGATCCTCACCCACACTCTATTGCATTGTAGCTGAGTGACTTGATGATGGTGTATTTTCTTTCGAAGTGATGGAATGATATGACGAGATGTGGGCAACGCCTATCAGCTCGATCTTCTATCTAACTTTAGGGAGAAACACACTTTTAATCATGTGTACGTATATCTAAAGTGTTGTGTTGATTTGCTTGCACTTCTAATCCGGGTTTAGTTAGGTTTCTTTTTTAAATCAAAGAAACAAACACTTGATTGATCGTTGTTCCTTTATTCACAAATAATGAAATTTGAGTATTAAAATAGGATGCGGATTTTGAAGAATATGGATTTTTAGAATCTTCACTTGCGGACACCATAAAGTCACGATACGCTTCTCAAGAAGACCAAAACTGCAGTTTTTATTGTATGTGAATGTCTTTTTTTGTTATTTTTTTTATTTTTTATGAAAATTCTCTTTGAGGAGAAAGTTTGTACATGTGTAAGTTGGGTCAGTTTTATATCTCAATGGTGGGTCGATTCTTTGCCCATTTCATGGAGAAAGCACTATCATTATGCAAGTTCAGATGTGTCGAGAGGTCGGTTGATTTAGTGCGACTGACCGTTGGCTTATCATTCAAATGGTTCGTTTGATATATGATCTACGAGTTGGTTTAACTGCTTATTTTAGATCTTCTTATGTTTCTTCATATTTAGTTTTGTTGTACGGCTATTTTGTGATTCAACATATAACAATCTTCTTGTTTAGAATTCTTTTTTTTATAGGGTAATACAACCAAAAATGTTGGAATCGTGGATTCTGAGTATGTAGTTCATTATGGTCTACCTACACTTGGGGTTTCAAGGGTACGCCATATACACATAGATCGATCAGAGGAGCATATAAATTCTCATATTTGTGCTTATATTTCAACTTGAATTAGTGTCTCACTTTTCATCAGAACACATAGCACCCAAAATAATATAGGGAGAATATAACTATTTTTTCATTTCTACAAGATAACATAATTGTATTTAAATTTTCATAGGGGTGGTCTATAAACCCTATATCATTACTCAAAATTCCATTTATTAGATCACACAATCCTCTCGAAAAGAGGCACGAGAACTTCGATATGGACACCAAATGGCCCCGTAAGAGGCACAAACACCTTGCAAGAGGCTAATGTAACTCATAGGAATTGACTGCGTAGTCGCGGGTCTCCTAGTTTGAGAATATGACGATAATTTGAAAATATATAGATTGGTCTTAAAATAAGTTGTTAAAGGGTGAAAACCCAAACCATCTCGCAAACGATCCCATAAGAGGCACGGACACCTCGCATGGGACCAATGTAACTTGTAGGAATTGACCGTGTAGTCACAGTTCTCCCGGTTTGAAAATATGACGATAATTTGAAAATATTTAGATTAAGCTTAAAAACAAGCCGTGAAAGGGTGAAAACCTAAAGTAACCTCCAAATGGCCCCGTGAGAGGCACGGACACCTCACATGGGACTAGTGTAGCTTGTAGGAATTGACCGCATAATCACGATTCTCCCGGTTTGAGAATATGATGATAATTTGAAAACATCTAGATTAGGCTTCAAAATAAGTCGTTAAAGGGTGAAAACCTAAACCAGCCCTCAAACGGCCCTATAAGAGGCACAAACACCTTGCACGGGACCAATGTAACTCGTAGGAATTGATCGCATAGTCACGAGTCTCCCAGTTTGAGAATATGATGATAATTTGAAAATATCTACATTAGGCTTAAAAACACGTCGTTAAAGGGTAAAAACCCAAACCATCTCCCAAACAGACCCATAAAGAGGCATGTACACCTCTCACGGGACTAATGTAACTTGTAGGAACTGACCCTGTAGTCACGGGTCTCCCGGTTTGAGAATATGATGATAATTTAAAAATATCTAGATTAGGCTTATAAATAAGCCGTTAAAGGGTGAAAACCGAAATCAGCCCCCAAACTGCCCGTAAGAGGCATGATCACCTTGCACGTGACTAATGTAACTCATAGGAATTAACCGCATAGTCACGGGTCTCCCGGTTTGAAAATGATGATAATTTGAAAATATCTAGATTAGGCTTAAAAACAAGACGTTAAAGGGTGAAAAATTAAACCAACACCGTAAGAGGTACGGATACCTCGAATGGGAGGACCAAAGTAACTCGTAGGAGCTAACCACGTAGTCACAAGAGTTTCGATTTATGAATACAATAATAATTTTAATTTATGTATGCAAATTTTCATCTTGAATAAGATTTTTTTAAATTACTCGGTTACTAATATCATCTCCTTTTCTATCTTATTTCTCTGCATGATAACGTTTTATCGTTAGCTTTTATTCACGTGGAACACATGAAGTCATTGGTCTACAATAAGGGGATTATTTACTTAATGTCGTTAATATTCAGGATTCTATCTTTTTGTGTTATAGCCATGCAGGGTTTTGTAGTTTTATTATTATCTTTTATGGTCGTCTGGGCTTTTGCAATTTTATTGTTATATTTTATGGTCGTGCGGGCTTTACATTACACAGGTATTATATTAACACATTTACAAATGTCCAGAAAATTGAGGAAACCCTGCCCATTTTTTTGGTTTGTGAACTATTATTACTTATAATATTTTGAAGTGTGTATGTACCTTAGTTTATCAACGACTTTCGAGATTCGCAATATGTGAATTTTCTTGTTTTTAAATAATTTATTTCTTATCTTTGATCCAAAAAATTGGGCACAGTTAAAAATCGTGCCAAATGTGTAACAATTTTTGGCACGGTTTTTAACTGTGATAAAAGAGAATCAAAATGTACTCGATTTGGTACAATTAAAAAGTGTACCAGAAATATCAAATTTTGGCACAGTTTAAAGTGTACCAGAAGTGTTCATGTTCGGTCAAATCTGACATACTTTTGAGTTGTGCCAGAAAAAACATGCCATTTTGGAACACCTGATTCTGGAACAGTTCAAAACCGTGCCAAATTTGATCTAGAATAGTTTTAAACCGTGTCAAATTGTCATTTTTGGTGTAGTGAAATAAGATAGAGGGATAATCTTTTAAGTCTGGCAACCAAAGTTTGGCTTCTAAAAAAAGGAAAAGGAGAAAAAGAGAAAGGAAAAGGAGAAAAAGAGAAAGGAAAAGGAGAAAAAGGAGGACGAAGAGAAGAAGAGGACCCTTAAATCCCATTTGAAGAAGAAAAAAATCCACTCTCTCCCAAATATCCTTTAGGACTAGTCTATAGCCTATAATCTAACCCTTTCCCCTGATTTACTGAGGGGGCAGTGCTCCCGAGTGATCGCGAGCGACTAAAGATGTTGGGACCTGATTAGCTCTCTTTTTAAGCGTCCTAAACTCTGTCCCTTATAAGGGTTTCGCTGTATTAGGTCTTCTTAGATAGTCCCCCATGAATCCAAGCTATTTGGAAGGCACCAGCCAGGCCTCCCTCCTATTATTGACGAAGAGACTTCTATCAGCCAGCCTACAGAGCAAGCGAAGGAGGTGGCGCCTAAAGAGAAGGAGGTGGGTACTAAGGGGAAAGAGGTTGAGGTAGAAGAGCAAGGAAGAAGTGAATCATGTAGTTCTAGTTTTTTTTCTTTGTCTCACTTATTGTACTCTATTTTCGGTCCTTAGACTGTATTGGATATGCCTATCCTTTCTTCTGTTTAATGAAAATAATATTTTGAGTGTGCCAATTCGTGTATTTTTGGATATACTGTTTGCATGTTTTATTGTATTCTTGTAAACTGACGCTGAGGAAACTCTTTTTTTTAGTAACTTTCACAATGTGATCAGGCGGGACGCTAGCGTGTAAGCTCGCTTAGCATCCCCGACTACGTGCAAAAATCTAAAAAAAAGGACCAATGCTTATAAAGATCAATCGATTTTGGTCGCAAAGCTAAAGGATGACCTCAAGGACTTGGACGATGTAAGTGCCTCTATATAAAATAAGTTGGCAAAATTCAAGGATGTGGGTGAGGTTGGTGCATTAGTCCAGTTAGAAATTGATGACTTGAAGAAGAAACATTATGAGGCCCCAGAGCAAGCTCGGTGAAGAAACCCCATGGTGATGGCTCTAAGCCATGATAACAAGAAGCTTCCATACTTGTCCACGATGGGTCCCCGAGTGACATGGTTGACAGGCTTTGATGAGGGTTGGTAAAATACCCAAATTACGTTAATGGAAGCTCAGGACGTTGCCTACAAGCAGGATTGGATGAGCTCCCTCAAGGTTATTAAGGAACCTCAAGACTCTTAGCTCTGGTATATATACCAGGTTGATTGTCTGGCGTATAGACAACCTCCATTTGGGCGTCATGAGACCTCGATTCCTTTAGATTCCATTCCACTTCAACATGTCGAGATCTACCTGGAGAGTCATGATAGTGATGGAGGGTACAGGCCTAACCCTGGTGATTTTCAGAGGAAGAAAATAGAACAATTTCTCGCTTGCCGATAGTAGTGGTAAAATGGGCCCCAAAGAATATAACAATCCATATTAGCCCATTCATTTAAATATGGGGCCCATTGTTAAAAGTGTGTGTAGGTTGAACAATGTCTTCAATATATATATATATATATATATATATATATATATATATATGTATGCATGTATATATATAAATTAGAAGCATGAATAAAATCCTTTGTTACAATATTTACTAATGTTTTATCAACCAACTCAGATTTTAATCTTGTTTAAGCACGTGAATGATAAAATATATCAAATAATTAGATATATACATAACACCATATGTACGAGGAGAAAAATACACTAATGAAAAAAACTCAATCCAATGAAATAATGTTACTAAAAACTTAGTAAAGACAAATAGAAGACACGAGCGACTAACACTCCTTCTCTGATAACTCACACCTCACACTTTTTACCCAGCCTATAGCAAGATGGAAATCTCTACACGTCGATAGAAATTGATATGCCCAAAGTGTACCTGACAGCTCGAAGGCACTAAACTCGGCCAGCAAGATGGCCGAGGTAATAAGGGCACAAGACTGATGACCAGCGATCTCGTGCAACATAAGGTCAGCTACGACCGATGTTACTAGTGCACCACCATCAAGCATCAGTCGAGGTCCTCATAACTCATGGGGTCGACTATCCTTCAGGTCGTCCACAACCGACACCATATCTACCTCTAACATCAACCTCGGCTGGGAATCGGTCGAGGCCATCAAGGACCCATGGGTTCAACCACCCTTCACCGCCATCGTCGACCCACGCCAATGTTTCAACTATACATGACTAACCCCAGCCTAGGAGGACGTTTCAAATCCTCTTGTCTCACCTCGACTGGACTACCTAGCCGAGATTATCATGACTAACCTCGGATAGGGCAACAGTCAGACTTCACCAACCTCCTACTCTTTCGGGCCGAGGTTACACCAGTCAGGGATAGGGCCGAACATTTATAAGCATATACAAGGATAGGAACACGTGGACAAAATCAGTTGTAACCAAATTAATCCCCTCACGTGGTGGAATATTTCATCATCATTCTCTACATGTGACAGTGATAGATGTCTTCATAAGATTGTCTAGATCAACACACACATGCTCATTGCATGCATGGGGGGTACATTACACCCCCCAAACACTATATATAGTTGTCATCTCCTACCTTGAGAAGGATCCCCAAAATTATAACCCTAGCTAAACTCTGTCAAATTATACAGTAGATAGAGAAAGATTGAGAGATTGTATCCATGGCCATTAGTGCCTTATTTTAGTGACCTTATTCACTCACTCGCACAGTGGATGTAGGACTAATTGGCTGAACCACTTATACATTGGTATTCATCCTTTTTTCCTCATCTCAATCTCTTATATTTAGTATATACTTGATCTGCCATTGTTTACACTGATTTGAGCTTACAAACACCTTGAAGGGTGGTGAAATTTCCAGCGTCATCATTTTTGCGCCGTCTGTGGGAAGAGAAGCTATTTCTTCCTCTTTTTCCGCTTAACCTCACCAGAGACAATGGTGGTGAACCAGGCCTCACCCCTAACGTGTTGCTATTTCACTATTGAAAGAGGTCCCTTAATGTATTACGCTCATTTTCTTCATAAGCTCTTCATTTTTGACACATGGCACCGGAGTTGCCACCACCTCCTCCGTCGTCTAGGGTTGGAGGACCTAGTTCCAGTCAGGCACCGCCCCAGTCCGAAATAGCTGAGGTGGCGGCGACATTGAAGTCCTTGGTTGCAACGCAACAAGCGATGAAGGAGAAATTTTCCCAGCTTAGTCAAAATATAATGAGGACAGCTGGGGTCTCACCGGAGATGATTACAACGGTGGTTGTTCAACCCCATCCTGAAGCTAGGGGACCACCCAAAATTATAACCCTAGCTAGACTCTGTCAAATTATACAGTAGAGATAGAAAGCTTGAGAGATTGTATCCATGGACATTAGTGCCCTATTTTAGTGACCTTATTCACTCACTTGCACAATGGACGTAGGCCTAATTGGCTGAACCACTTATATATTGGTGTACATCCTCTTCTCCTCATCTCAATCTCTTATATTTAGTATATACTTGAGTTTCCATTGTTATCACTGATTTGAGCTTACAAACACTTTTAAGGGTTGTTCTATTTCTAGAATCATCAGAAATACTTAATATCTCTTATGTCTTGATGCACATCAATAATATTTTACTAGCCTTATTCATTAAGATTAAGAGTTCATAACTAATTGGAACCTATAAACGAGCCACAAAGACCATGATACTCTTGTTTGAGGGAAAACCCCTAAAGTGTATGAAATTGAGTGATGTTGTGAAAGTGGCCCGTGGTAAAATTTGTATCTTCTTTTATTATTCAACCTCAAGAAAGAGATGTGATTAAATGAAAAAGAAGATAAGAAGAAAAATAATTTACTCCATTTAAATATTAGATTATTTCTTTTTCAAAAGTGTTCTATCTTCTTAGAAATTAAGAATATGAATAATACACACAAAGCTTTCTTATAAGAAAAATCTTTTGAAAAATAAGATGAGAGATATTTTGAAATAAAGAGAAATGATGCTTTTTGTACAGAAAAACTAAAAAATGGGTTTACCTAATACCAAGATGAGCTAGCAAGTCACATATCTTACACAAGGCATGTGATAGAGAGAGTTACAGGGGTATCTAATGTAATCTTCCGCCAACAAAAATCAAAAAGGTATATTTAGTATAAAAACAAAAGAAAACTTTAAAGATCTGCCAAGAAAGATTCCCTTCCATAACCTTCCTTGATAATTTTTTTGTAACGAAGATTTTCTTCGTTGGAGCAAACATGCAGTGAATCAAGTAATGAAATTTTCTATGGATTTTTGAAACCTTTTTAAAAAAGGACCATAGAGACTAGCAAAAGGTTTTGTCACTGAGGCAAAGTTCTTGACTATGATGAACCACCAGTGAATGAAGATCACAGTCGCTTATAGTTATTTTGTGAAGAGAAGTCGCACGACTTGCTAGAAATAAAAAATCCATCGCTGCATGGAAGCTACTTGGCTTGTTCACTTTTACTAATTTTCTGTAAGGGGTTTTGAATAAGCAAAAGCAAAGGTAAAAACACTCAAGTTTTACACTCACAAAAGTTTTCAATAAGATTTTAAAAAAACAAGTCATGTGTGTAAGTCTCCTCCAACTCTTACCTACGATCAATGAGGCATGAGGACGAGAAAATCGTCTTCAAAGTCTTGAACACTGATGAATCTACCACGAGAGGTAGAAGTAAAGCCCAAAATGACTTTTCAAAATCAAAATAAGACAACTACCTGGGAAGGCACAAAAGACTATATTTGTATCCTTATACATAAGGTCTGATGTTATTATATATTTTCATCTCTTAAATTCCATTGCTTACATTTGTGTGATTAATTTTTAAAATGTTGAAGTTGACCCAATTCACCTCGTGATTTTTTTTTTTCATTTCTTAAATTCCTATATTTTTGGTTGCCATGTAGAAAGTATGAGAGGGTGTTAATTGGGTTAAATGGAAACTTTATATACGAAAGAAATATGTGGATTGGGGTTTAAAATCCTTCATAATTCCGTTCTTGCAAAAAAATGGTGGTGAGTGCAAATTAATCTCAATTAAATTGATCCATAAAGCAACAAAATAAGGAAATTAAAGAGATGACAATCACATAACAAGAGATATATGTTGTTCGACAAATTGCCTATATCCACGGAGAGGTCACTATTTTTCCATTAAGTTATTTAAAGTCTCTATTTTACATCCCCTTTGACCCTAGGTTGAGGGTTGCATTTATAGTAGTGTCAAGTGGTGGAGTTGTAAAGGTAATTCCCGTATCTTGTTTGTGGATCATGTGGTGTCCTTGAACATCTGCTCTGAGATTTTTAGTAACCATTTGATCTTATTGAGGTTGGCGTGATAAATTTTTGTATTTATCCACCTGGTAAAAATACTAGGTGATTTCTTTGAGTTGTTGGTGATGATACTGAAAACACCACCACCAGATGAGGTGTTGATAAGCTCACTCTAGCAATAACAATGTCAACACAAGAGCATATATATATATAGTAGAATGAGGTGAGGAGAAGAGGAGAAACATTGTATATAAGTAGTTCAGCCAATCTGGCCTACATCCACTATGAGTGTGTGAGTAAGAATCATAAAAATAAGGGCACTAATGGCCTGTGATACAATCTTTCACTTTCTCTCTCTACTGTGTATACAAACAGAGTTTCTGCTAGGATTTTAATTTTGGATCCCCTCCAAGGTAGGAGAAGAATGGTATTTATAGTGCTTGCAGTGTGTAGTATACCACCCAAGCATGCCATGAGAATGTGTGTGTTGAATGCACTAATCATAGATGGACACCTGGTTGTGCCACATGTAAGGAATGATGACCAAATATTCTCTCACGAGAGGGGAATGATTTAGTTATAACTGACTTGCTCACGTGTTTTAACTCCTCCATGTGCTTATGTGTACTCGAACTTGTGTCATCATCCGATGGAACCTTCACCTGGTCGATTATGAGGTTGGGAAAGTCTGATAGTTGCTTTATCTTCTACCTGAAATGAGGACGAGTTAGGCATGAGGTAGGATGTAACGTCGGCTGAGGTAGAGTACGATGTTGGCAATATCTTGAGCTCATAAGATGATATTGGCATCCGCTGGTAGCCAGCTGAGGTTGCTTAATGAGGATTCGACCCTGTCGAGGATGACCTTTCCGATGGCTGTTGTACGCTTGCAATCAACTCGACTATGTGACAGGCCGAGGTTAGTGACCCTGAGAACGAGGGTACACTTTGGGCATATCAATCACCCCCTATCCCCTAGTCTTTTATGTGAGTAGGTGATTTCGGGGTATAAGAGTCAGGTTAATGAAGGGGCATTTTGATGTCCTAGGGTTTGGAATAGTTCCTTGGACACATGTCATTCACTGAAGTAACTAGCATTTTCCCCAAGATATGACAGTTTTGGCGGTGCCTATGGGGTTTCTTAGGGTAATGATAGTGGCATTGGAATTTGCGCCCCATCATTGAGAAGGTTTAAAAGCTATTTCTCTTTCCTCAATTCTCTTTCATCTCCCGCCAAGGCTTTCTTTGTTGCAAAATCTTACAAACCCTCCATAGCTAAAAGCTCAATGACTTCTCTTGTTTCTTGCACATCTTCAGCTTATAAGACTTTTCTCTTCACTCTTCCTTTCTCAAGTAA
This sequence comes from Sambucus nigra, assembly GCA_949130495.1. NCBI lineage: Eukaryota > Viridiplantae > Streptophyta > Magnoliopsida > Dipsacales > Adoxaceae > Sambucus > Sambucus nigra. Next base: position 400,857,551 of record OX422223.1, read on the forward strand.
CCTCCTTTGACCCTTGAATTTCCCTTTCTGGGTATATTTGCATATTGGATCATTTTCTGATGGGTTTTTTTGGTTTTCCGGCAAATTTTCCCTTTTTTAGTGAGGGTTTACACCACTGTCAAGTGGTTGTGGAGTTATGATTGTAGTGGTTGGGTAGCACTAGGTCCATACTAGGCTACTCTGAGGTTGTTTTAGCCACGAACCTCCATCTTTTAGGCTTTCTGGTGACTTTTCTGTCCTCTTCTCTGGTGACCTAGCTTAAGGTGTTCTTGGTGTTCTTATTTGAAACCTTTCAATTTCCAACCTTTGATCTTTAGTTTTGTTAGCATAAGTTGTGTACCTATTTGTAGTTTTTCAAACAAGTCTAGTGTCGTCTACCATATGCTCAGACCTTTGTATAAGCTTGCTGAAGAGTTCCCAACTCTGCACGAGAAAACCTTTAAAAAGATTAGGCAGATAGAGTTAGCCCAGAAGGAGGCTCATAGGGTTGAGGCCTTTCCCCTCAGACCAATCTTTCCTCCACCCTTGAAGGTCATATACCCTGAGTCTACTGAACCTGTTGAAGTTGCTAAGGTTCCTAAGACAATGTCTGAGTCATCTTCTTCAGACCCTATGTCTACCTTTGAGGCTGCTGAGTCTGTAGACTCTTTCCAAGAGGCTATGGATTTTTCACCTAAGGGAAGTGTAGTCTCTGAGGAAGCAGAGGTTTCTAGCCGTTACTCATCCCACCAAGAGGCTAGCACCTCTCGTAGGTCTTCTTTCGTTGAAATCTTAGGGCCCAATGTGGTAATTCCTCCTCATATTGATTCCATTCCCCTATCGGTTGCTATCAATGTTGAGTTTACGAAGAGGTTTCCTAGTGGTGCAACCTCTAAGGCACCACCTCAGAATGTTGATGATAATGATGATGAAGGGAGTGAACTTGACACTTCCAAGGTGGATGGTCCTGAGACTTCTGTCACTGAATACAATATTCTTATCTTCATATATTTATATGACATTCCTTCATTAATTACTTTAAGGAAATACCTGAAATATGAAAGGTCCTTAGATGGCCAAGAGGGAGAGCTCTGTGTCTATGAGCAGATGTTCAAACTCGGATATTATCTCCCAATTCACCCCACAATCTGAGCTATTCTTTCGTATATCAACCTCACACCTTCCCAGTTTTCCCCCAATGCCTGAAGGGTCTTGGTTGGGGCTATCGTACTCTAGAATGTGGTTCATCATACTGACCTTCCAGTTAGGGTATTTTTAGCTTTTTACATACCCTCATCCGCTATAAATCACCCTGGCTACTATCACTTTGTACCCAGGAAGTCTGAGAAGAAAATGTTGTTGGTGACTGAGACCTCTAACCATAACTGGAAGCCTCGCTTCTTCATTGCCTCAGGGACTTAGGAGTTTGCACCTAATGAGGCTTGTGGAACATCTGTTCCAAGCACTCCCCTGAGGTGGGCCAAGGTCTCTTTCTTGGACAAAGAAGACCCTAGATTGATCCCAGATAACCGTAAGAATGTTAAGGATCTTCGTATTCAAGGTGAAGATGGAAACCTCATCAAATACGAGCATCTGATGACCCCTTACTATTTGTCTTAGACAGGTCTTAAGTATGGTCCCTTGGTCGAGCTTCGTAAGTATTCTAGAACAAAACATTTTTACATGACGTCTAGTCTCGTACTTTTCATATGTCTGATATTTTAACTCCAATGTTTTCTTTTTGTTGAGAGACCAAAAGGAGTTTCCGAAGATCTCTGGAATATGTATTCTCCCAGTATCACAAAACTACTAGAGAAGTGTGGTGGAAAGACCGTACCACCCCTACCCACACAAAGAAAGGGAAGGCCCTTGCTGATGCAACTAAGAAGAGGAAGGCACCTACAAACCCTTCCCGCACGAGACCTATCAAGGCTCAACATACTAAGCGTGGTATCCCCATTTCCTCAGATGACGCTTTAGTTTCTTGACTTTCTCAGTTGAAAATTGGTGACAACCTCATTGGCAATAGTGTCTGAGCTTCTGATGCCCTCGGCTATGCCATGATCGAGGATAATAAATACTTTCTACATCAATGGATGTCCCCCTATTGGTTGAGTTTGGAGTCCATAGGGCGGTTCAGGTATTTATTTGCCACTTATGTTACATCTGATCTTAGCCATTCATTGTTGCTAATGTGTCTAAATCTTCCTTTTTGCAGAGTGCCCTCTCTCTTTATCGCATGGCCGATTACACACTAAAGAGACTACCTCTGATCCATAAAGGTAGGGATGTTGAAAAGCTTGAGGAGTATCCGAACAAGAAAATTGAAGATTTGAATAAAAGTCTTAAGGAGAAGGGTGACGAGATCTACCAAATGAAAATTGATCATGCCAAGGCTCTGAAGGCAAAGGATGATAGCCTTCAGTCCAAAGTTGATGATTTTGTTAAGGCTGCCATGGAAGATGCTTCAGAGATAATCATCAAGGACTATCAAACCTCTGATGAATTTCTTATCTTTAACCTTAAGTACCTAGAGAGAGGCATCAAGGCAACCAGTCGATGGGCTGCCGTGAAGAAAGAAAGTTTCGGTAGTCTATCGGCTGAGGAATTTGTTTGCCTTGAATTTGAAAATGCTCAGCTCGCTAAATCTCTATAGGAGGTTGAAAAGGGTGGCCCATCCGAGACGATCCATCTTGAGGTGACTGAGACTGAGGATGGTGGACATCAGGATGATGAGGTTGAAGTTACCAATCAAGTCCTAGAGACAAACAACCCTGCTGCTGGTGGGTCGGCTGAAGCCTGAGCGTCTGAGTGCCTCACCATTATGTTTGTTATTTTTGTGAAGCTTTTGTGTAACCCTTTTATTTGATGAACTGTAACCTCTTCCCTTAGAATGATGTAACAATTTTTGGTTCGAATGAATGAAATTCCATTTCCTTCATGTGCGTTGCTTTCCGTGTTGCTTTCCTTTACTTGTTACTTTGTTGTTTCATGTCTACGATGTTTCATTTATCCATCATATCACAAATTCTGGACAATGGGGATAAAAGCAAGTAACAACAGACATATATAACTCACCAAACAAATGATGTTAAAAGGTCTGAGGTCAGCAAGTCAATGATGTTTCACCTCATATTTTCACCAACTAAATGATGTTAAATATTTGAGGTCACCAAGTTAATGATGTTTCACCTCATATTTTCACCAAATTAATGATGTTAAAGGTCTGAGGTCACCAAGTTAATGATGTTTCAAGTCATATTTTCACCAAATTAATGATGTTAATAGTCCAAGGTCACCAAGTTAATGATGTTTCACCTCATATTTTCACCAAATTACTGTTAAAGGTCCGAGGTCATCGAGTTAAGGATGTTTCACCTCATGTTTTCACTAAATTAATGATGTTAGAAGGTCTTAGGTGACCAGGTTAACGATGTTTCACCTCATACTTTCACCAAGTTAATGATGTTAAAAGGTCTGAGGTCACCAAGTCAATGATGTTTCACCTCATATTTTCACTAGCAAAATGATGTTAAAGATTTGAGGTCACCATGTTAATGATGTTTCACCTCATATTTTCACCAAATTAATGTGTTAAAGGTGTGAGGTCACCAAGTTAATGATGTTTCACCTCATATTTTCACCAAATTAATGATGTTAAAGGTCTGAGCTCACAAAGTTAATGATGTTTCACCCCATAATTCACCAAATTAATGATGTTTAAAACACATACATTGTAACAGAAGTATCAGAACAACATTTCTATCTTTTCATTAACATTCTATGTATAAACTTATACATGTATTATAAAGAGATAAGAACAATTGCAACATCATAAGTAATATTTCTTTAAGTGATAGGCATTCCAAGGGTTGGAGAAAGGCTCTCCTTCAAGATTTTCTAGATAATAGGTACTTGGTACGACCTCATCAATGACCCTATAAGGACCATGCCAGTTGGGATGGAGCTTATTGGTTTTCTGCCAAGTCTTCTTCAGGACCAAATCTCCCAAAGCTATCGTCCTTGACTTTACGCTCTTATTATAGAACCTTATAGTTCTTTTCTGATAGGCTTCCTGTCTTATCTCTTCATCTTCTTTTCACTCCTCAATCAAATCAAGATCAATTCTTCTCTCTAATGGCTAATCTACAACCTCTTGATTCTTCTCAACCTCTACCTTATCCTAGGTAAATTCGTCCACGAAATATGCGAGAGCTTATCCCTTGATGGAAACCCTAGGTTAATAAGCAACATCATACTCCCTCAACTCAATTGCCCAGTTCATTATCCTTCCTTACTTCTCAAGTTTATGGAGGAACTGTTTGAGTGGGGAATCGGTGAGGATGACCATGGAGTGGGCCTATAAGTATCGCTTCATTTTCATGGAATCATGTATCAAAGCATAAGCTAACTTTTCCATCCAGGGGTACTTCTTCTTAGACCCTTAGAGTGCCTTGATTTTAAAGTACATTGGTCTTTGCACCCCCTTCTCTTCTCTTACTATTGCAGTGCTGATGGATGACTCTGAGACAGCTAAATATACATATAACTTCTCACCTTGTATCGATCAAGATAGTAGTAGAGGGGATCCGAGGTAAGACTTCAACTCTTTAAAATCTATGTCACATTCCTCATCCCATTAGAAGGACTTTCTAAAAGCTTTAAAAAAGGATGACATTTATTTATAGCTCTAGATAAGAACCTATTAAGTGCAACCACTCGTTCGATCAGCCTTTGAATGTCTTTGATGGTTCTAGGTGTCTTCATTTCTAGCAAAGCCTTGATCTTCTCAGCTTTAACCTTTATACCCCTTTGATTGATGATGAAGGCAAAAACTTTCCTGCTCCTACCCTAGAGACACATTTTTCCGGGTTGAGCTTCATTCTATATTTGTCCATGGTGTCAAAAGTTCTTTCAAGGTCGGCTACATGGGTGTTGGCCTTCAAACTCTTTGTCATCATGTCATCCACGTAAACTTCCATGGACTTGCCTATCTGATCTTCGAACATCTTATTTACAAGACGTTGGTATGTAGCCGTTGCATTCTTAAATCCCAAGGGTATGACCTTGTAGCAATAGGTCCCCTTGTCTGTAATGAATTATGTCTTCTCTAAGTCAACCAAGTCCATGAAGATCTGATTATATCCAGAATATGCATCCATGAATCTCATGAGCTCATGTCCCGCTGTGACATCCACCATTTGATCTATACGAGGCAGGGGAAAATAGTCTTTTGGGCAAGACTTGTTTAAATCGGTGAAGTCTACACACGTCCTCCATTTCCCATTAATTTTGGGTACTATGACCGCGTTAAATAACCACTCAGGGTATATAACTTATCTGATGAACTTAGCCTCTTCAATATTTCAAACCTCATCTCTGATGACATCGTACTTATCTCTTGAGTATATTCTTCATCTCTGTTTAATAGTCTTGGCATCCTCTACAACATTGAGTTCATGGCATATGATTTTAAGATCACAACTTGGCATATCTGCATGGCTCCAGGCAAATATACCCTGTCTCTTCCTTAACAACTTCACTAGCTCCTCATTGATCTCAGGCTTTAGGGATCTACCGACTTGGATGGTTTTTTTGGCTCATCCTCATTGAGGATGATGGATTCTACCTCTTCCACAGCCTCTCCCTTTTTGAGATTTGTTTCGTCTTTAGGGTCAAGGGTGTCAATGTTGTAAGTGGTTATTGCCCTCTTAAGAGTCTCTCTCTCTCTTCTGCGGAGTTGAAATAGCATTCTCGTGTTGACGTTTGGTTACCTTGCACTTCCCCTACTCCATAGGGAGTCGATAATTTTAGCATTTGGTGGACCGTTAAAGGAACGGACTCAAATTCCTTGAGGGCTACTCGTCCCATATGAGGTTGTAGGCTGAGAAGAAATTTTCATCCATTATAAAGAAATTGATATTCCTGGTCAACATCTTAGGCCATTCATCTCCCATTCTCACATACATCTCATACATACATAATGAATGGACCTTTTCAGCACTGAAGACAATCAAGGGATAATGGTAAGGGACAAGCCTAGCTCTGCTGAGGCCCATGTTCTTGAAACAGTGCCAAAACATAACGTCTTTAGAATTGTCTCCATTAACAAGGATCCTCTGAACTTCACACCCATGCACCTTTATGGTGATGACTAAAGGATCATCGTGGGGAGCTAAGATACCTTTGAAATCAAGTCATGAGAAGTCGACTATGAGGGTCCATATCTAACTTCTTTGTTTTCTCATGTTTAACCTTTAGAGAAGAAAAGTTCAGAAACTCAGTCTTAGTCACTGCTTTGGCCTCTGCCACGTGAGCCTTGCGATCAGCAACCTCTGAGCCACCCCCTACTATTCCTCCACGGATAGTATTCACACTAAAAGAGATCATACCGATTTTCTTTACCAGGACATTATCGTCCTTTGGTGGGAGATCAGGGTCATCGTCACCATCATCTGAGGCATCTGCTCTTCTGGCAGGGGTATTTTCCTGGAAGTTATCATTTCTTTTTCTTTTTAGGATCATCTCTTACTCCCTTTGAAACTCTAACATCCACATACTTTCTGAGCTTTCCAGACTTCAACATTTTTTCAATCTCATCCTTCAGAGTGAAGCACTTCTCAGTGAAATGACCATGATCTTGATGGACCTTGCACCATAAGTTCTTATTTCCCTTATGTGGAGGAGCTTTCAGCCTCTTTGGCCATCTCAAAGATATATCATTCTTTATTTCATTGAGGATGTGTTCGCAACTTATAGCTAGAAGAGTGTAGTTTGAGAATTTATCGTCTGCGGATCTTTTCTTAGCGTCTTTATTTTTCTTCTGAAATTTACCTGCACTGCTGCTCTCCCTTTTATCCTCGTATATTGCATCCATAGCTTCCTCTACGTTCATTACCTTTCCATCTATTTCCAACAACTCGACCATTGACTTAGGGGGATCCATGGCCAGTTTCCATAAGAGCTTTCCCTACTACAGACCCCCAATGAGAGCAGTCATGGCTATGCTCTCTTCGTAATCTTCTACCTCTAATTTTTTCTTGTTGAACCTCGAGATATAATCTCTCAGGCTTTCATTCTTCCCCTGCTTGACATACAGCAGATGGATTGTCTTCTTCTGAGGCCTTACAACAAAATAAAAGTTATGAATGAACCGTTCGGCCAGACCTTTAAAACTCTCAATTGAATTTTTAGGAAGAGAAGTGAACCAGATGTGCGTAGCCCCGATCAGAGTGCTTGAGAAATATTAGCACATCATCTCATTCGGGATGGAATAGATGTTAATTACAGACTGATACATCTTAATATGGTGGATTGGGTTAGTACTCCCATCATACTTGGGAGACACCACTGGGGGTTTAAATTTTGCAGGGGTTGGGAAGTTGACAATCCTTGCCATAAATGGTGATCCCTCTGAATACCCCCTTCTGCAATGGATCTTGGCTTTTTAAGAGATCTCTAATTTTTTCCCCAGCTATTGAATAGAGTCATTGCATGGTTTAGCAACGTATGACCGAGGTTCTCCTCAGCTACCTCAAAAGGGTGGACTGAGGGTTCCCCAGCTGCTGCATAACATCGTCTATTGACCTCACCCTGACCACAGTCTCAGCCATATGGGGGTCAGTCATTATGGGGATGACAGTCACCTCCTTCTCTTCTAGAGCCAGCGAGACTTCTTGTTGTGGACAGCCTCTCCCTCAGATCATTAACTGGGCCCAGCCTTTCAAAGGTCGACCCTCTACTTAAGCAATCAAACGTTGATCCTCTTTGGCGTGCATCACAATCTCGTCGCTCATACTAACCTCGGTTCTGATGACCTATGATATGCTAAACAGGTCTTACTGTGTTGTCTGAGATCTCATATGGCTCCCAACAGTCCGTCGAAGCATCCTCTGCCCCAATGTCATCGTACATATCCTCGGGACAAGGGTTTCCTTTCCTCCCCAGGCATAAATGCCTAGGGTTAGCAACATCCCTCCTCCGCTAAGGAGTAAGTAGGTCCTTTCACGGTGCTTAGGGTGGTCCCCTAGCCTCATGATGTGGCTGAGCAGCTACCGGAGCTATCATCTCCAGTGAGACTCCATGTGGTCTCATTATTATGTTCTGGCTTAGCTGGGCAAATTACTCCTGCACTGCTTATTGAGTTGAAGCTAAGGACTTCAAGGCTTCTTCCACCTCATCCATTTCGGACTGAGGTGGAGATTGAATAGAACTAGGCCCTCCAACACCATATGGGGTAGGTGGTAACTCTGGTGCCATGGAAAAATACTAGATATCTTGTAAATGAACACACTAGAGATCTTGATACCTTTAAGGATCCCTTTCAATGGTGAAACAGCTCCACATGATGTGGGGGGGGGGGGGGGGGACTGGTGCACCACTAGAGTCTCCGATGAGTCCAAGCTTCAAGACGGTAGAGATATAACTTCTCGTTCCCACATACGACGCCAAAATGATGATACTAAAAATAGCACCACAAGATGAGGTGTTGATAAGATCACTCTAGTAATAACAATGGCAAGACAAGATTATATATATCTAGTACAATGAGGTGAGGAGAAGAGGAGAAACACTGTATATAAGTGGTTCAGCCAATCTGTCCTACATCCAGTGTGAGTGTGTGAGTAAGAATCACTAAAATGAGGGCACTAATGTCCTGTGATACAATCTCTCACTTTCTCTCTCTATTGTGTATACAAACAGAGTTTCTACTAGGGTTGTAATTTCGGATCCCCTCCAAGGTAGGAGAAGATAGGTATTTATAGTGCTTGGAGGGTGTAGTGTACCCCCTAAGCATGCCATGAGAGTGTGTTTTAAATGCACTAATCATAGGTGGACACCTGGTTGTGCCACATGTAAGGAATGATGACAAAATATTCCTTCATGTGAGGGGAATGATTTAGTTGTAACTGACTTGCTCACGTGTTCTAAGTCCTCCATGTTCTTGCGTGTACTCAGACTTGTGTCATCATCTGATAGAACCTCAGCTTGGCTGAGTATGAGGTTGGGAAAGTTCGATAGTTGCTTTATCCTATCAATAATCATCATGACCTCGGCTTGGAATGAGGTCAGGTAGGCATGTGGTAGGATGTAACGTCAGGTGAGGCAGAGTACAACGTTGGCAGTAGCTTGAGCTCATAAGATGTTGTTGGCATCAGCTAGTGGCCTGTCGAGGTTGGTCAATCAGGAGACGACCCTATAGAAGATGACCTTTTGAATGGCTGTTGTAAGCTTCCTGTCAACTCGACTGTGAGACAGGCCGAGGTTAGTGACCCTGAGTACGAGGGTACACTTTGGGAATATCAGTTGGGCTGGTCGTGTCCAAATTATGTGGGCCTAGTTAATCGTCCCTTAATTTGGCCTAGTTAATTATTTAGGTCGCATAGTTTATATTACCTTAAGTCCCTTGGTCTTTTTCTATACACTATAGCTAATATTATTTTTTAACATACACGTAGGACCCTTAGCACTTGCTAGATGACAAAGACAACATCAGAAAACAACCCTACTATCATCGCTAGGGACCCTTAGTGCACTATAGCCCATATTATTCTTCCACATTTACAAGTATTAATCTTCACCCCTTTCTCTTATAGTTTTATTCTACTTGATAGTATTTTTCTTCAGAAGTGAAAGTTTTATTCCTCCAATCATATGAACCGTTCAGGGGAAAAGCATAAAGGAGTTTAGGAAAACCTATTCCATTCCCTACTGGGGGGAGATCAATTGTTCCCCCATAACCAAATATGTCAGAGACGTACTACGAGGCACTGGATCCACAACTTGGTTATGGTTCAAGAGGTGGTTGACATTTCCCCCAAATTCTTTGTTTTTAGTGTTCTTTGAATTCCTTGGGGTAGTCCCTACTTAGTGTGCCCCCAATACTTGGTGAATGGTCAATGTTGTTAATCGTATAAATGAGATCTATGGGACCAACCTAGGTGTCCCAGAGACCAGATATTTCTATGTCTAGTCTCATACTTCTGATGGACTTCTATACCTGAAGGAGAGTAAGGCTTAAAGGGTGTTGGTAGTGAACCTCTATGATTCCAATAAAGGTTATTGGGATCAGGGTTCAACGCAAGAAATTGGCAACATCCACCACTCCCTGAGGGCAAAGAATACACAAGGTTTTCGTGCCCTGACCGGGGGGATGATCACATAGGTTAATACTTGTTCTCCTGGTAAATTTTATTTTGGCTATTATTTTCTATTACTAATTTCTCTTATATTTTGTCTTTGAACAACTCGCAAGAAAAATAAGGAACCCTCCCTTCAGGATATTAAAGTTGTTGATTTGCTAAAAGCTTGGAGGGTGAGAGAGTACATTCCTGACGGTGTGCACCTCAAGTTGGCAGCCCTTTTACTTGAATACACCAATACCACCATCATCTTCACTGATCGCCCGATGGATGATATACATTATCTTCCTCTATCGAAAGAGAAAGCCTCTTCTTCTTTTGAGCTGTTAGATGATGGGTCAATTTAGCTAGATGGGGAGGAAGGTCCAATAGCTCCCATAAGGAAGAGAGTGATATTGGTTTCAGATGATGATGACGACGATGATGATGTGTTCCTCTCTTCCAGAACCAAGTCCTAAAACACTACACCAAAAACAACGATTTGGCACACCCTGATATTAAAAATTTGGCATAGTTTTAAACTGTGCCAAATTTTGGCACGACTTAGTGATAATCTGACACATTTTAAAACAGTGCCAAAAATTAACACTGCTTTAAAGTGTGCCAAAATTGAGTAAACTTGTCTCAAATACAAAAGACCATAAAAAATTCACTCAAACACACTTTTCTATAAACCGCTCACCCCTCGATGCATTTTGCATCTTCCCTCTCACCCCTCTCTCTGAACTCTATGCTAACTCTCTCTCTCTCCCTCTCCGGCCAACTCTCGCTCCCTCTCTCCGACAATATCTCTCCCTCTCTCTCCACACACAACTTTTCGGTCAGATCTTTATCTCCGCTAAGCTCTCCCTCTCTGGCTCGGGTAATTTTTTTAAAAGAAATGAGTGTATTTTCTTAGCCGATCTGCTATGAGTGTATTTTTTTAACCTCACTCTTTACAAAGACAACCTAACAAGATGCCACTTTTTTTTAACCTAAGTCTATACATTTTTAAATATTTACTATGTTTTTTTAATGTGTGAGTTTTTGGTACAAATTGAATGTTGGTAATGAAAAAAATAAATCATTGGTTTTTGGATGGAGCTTGGGATCTTGTAGTGGTAATCTATCTTTTTTTGTACTTACCCTTCTATTTATAATGCATATTTGTTCTGATTCGTATAGGTTATGGAGTTTTAAGAAAATTAAAGTGTTAAACATTCAATAATAATGTAAAAAAAATGAAATAGTAAGTAAACACTGTAATACCCTGTGATTTTTCGTATTGAAAATCTAATTAATTTGGGAGAAGTAAAATTTACTTAAATCAGAGAACTTTAAATTGGGCAATTGAGGTCAAACTTTGAGGATGTTATAAACTATTTCGAATGACGATTCTGATTGCTTGGTTGATCCTGGATGGGTCGAAATAGTCAAAATGACTGTACTTTGATTTTTTTTCAGTTCTAAAATATTTAAAGTTAGTTTGACTCGAATTGGAGTAAACGAGTCATTTAAAATGTGTATTATAATTTAAAGTTGGGTAATTGGGAGATGAGACTTAAGTAGGGCTCGTGAGAAGCCAATCCCATTTTGTGAGAGTTAGAAAGCCCTAGAGAGAGAGAGAGAGAGAGAGAGAGAGTGAGAGAGAGAGAGAGAAGAGGAATAAGAGATAGAGGAGAAAAGATTGGGGATTCCTTCCCCTACGCGATCTCGAGGACGATTCAACTGCTACAACTTTGAGGCAATTGATTAAGCTTGCTAAATAATTTATGTGTGTCATTTATTTCATGATTTTTGGATATAATTATGGGTTTTGGGTTTGTATGTCAAACCCTAGATTTTAGTTAAATCTTGCATTTGAGGTGTATATATGTGAATTTGAGGTTGTTTAATTGTTGGGTTGATTTGTAGTATGAGTTTTAGTGTTAAAAATATGATTGGGTTGAATATTAATGGTTACAAGATGGTTTATTGGGTTTTTAGAGAGTCGGATTTCGTCCAAATTGAAGAAGGGATGAAAAATCTAGTATGGCCGGTCGATTGCGGCCAGGAAGCTGGTCGACCGTGCCTCAAGGAAAAATCCTACTGCTTCCTTCCCAAGGAAAATTTCAGCACCGCGATGAACTGGGGTTCAAGGGCTGATCGACCGGTACTCTGTTTTTAGTCCAAGAATGGGATCTTACTTCTACACCTTTTGTTTTGGGTCTAAAACTTAGGGGCCTTATTAGTTAATGTATTATAGAGGGTTAAGTTATGACATCAAGGGATTGATTACCTTAGGATAACAAGGAGGTATTCGGGCCTATTTTAGGAATGGTTTATGAGGGTGTGGTACATCTCTCATTAAGGAAATGAGAGTAAGAATAAAAGGAAATTGGAGGATATTAATTTGAGTGTTATACACATTTGGTTATGCTATGATATTCCTAATGTCGATTAAATTTGGGAGACTATTTATATTATCGGTGGGAGGGAAGAGTAAATTTCATGGGAGAGATCGTATTATAAATTGTGGTGGGAAGGTATGCGTTATAGCAATGGTTAGTATAGCAAGAGTTATATACATATGGACGAATTCATTACTTCCATACCTACCAACGTGAGACAGCATATAATTATATGTATATATATAGTTGGCGTGAATGTATATACCTTTTATGATGGTTTGTGTATAAGATGTGATTGTATATATATCTAGTGTGAATTATGTATATATTTATGGTGTGAGCATACCTAGCACATGCTATCATGGGAAATTGCGCAATGTGGGTGAGGCCCCAGGCTTGAGGAGTAGGGAGCGTATACTCCCCAGGTCATAGTTGTCCATTATTTATTGTGTGATTTTTATACTGGGTGAGAAGTCTTAGGTATGATTCGTTCTCACTTTCAGGTTAGGAGCTATGATCGCTTCCCATACATTATGATTTGGTCTTTACCAAGTCGGCGTGATCTAGTCCGATTGCTGGTAACCCGGGTTAAAGTTAGTTATTCCTGGAAGATGGTAGCATTGTGAAGTATTTTTATATCCCATGAGTGATTATGTTATGGATATGTAAATGTACACTAAGGGTGTAATGTGCGTGATTGTTAGGGTTGAATGATCGTGTTCAATGACTAGAGTAATGTTACATAGACCCTAAAAGTACGGTGTGATAACTTATTTAGGTACTTAGAGTAGTAGTCTAAATAAGTACTTGATGTTGTATGCGTTGTGTACCGAGGGCATAATGGATCCCGACGATCAACAATGTCAAGGAGTAGTGTATCGAGGGGTTCCTTGTTTGGATTTCACTTTGCGAGACATCCCAACCACGAAACGCGGTGCGAGGTTGAGAGTTGGGAGAAGTTTAGTCCTTTGTATTCAGATTTATGTGTAGTAGCGATTCAATGCTTTATGAGAACAAAAGAGGATGTGTAGCTATTCTGATTCTAATAACTTACTTAAGTTAATAATTCGAAACTGGTGAATCTTAATTATATATTAAGGTATAATCTCGTGTGCAACATAGGACTTTTCAGAATAGTAGTTCATCATAAATAGCAGAGAGTAAATGTACGAAGGGCTGAGAGCATAATGTACCTCGACGAACAACATTGTCAAGGAGTAGTGTATCAGGGGGGTTCCTCATTTGAATTTCGCTTTGCGAGACGCCCCACGCACGAAATGTAGTGCAATATTGGGAGTGGAGAGAAGTTTAGTTCTTAGTGCTAGTGATTTATATGTATGTAGATATATACATTTTGATGTAGAAGTTTGGGCATAAACTTAGGAGACAGTAGAAGGAGCATAGTTTGGGTTATACTCAATTTAGTGGGTTATGCGGGTGTAAACTATGCGTTAGATTAAGATTGAATTGTCCTCAGAATGTGTCGGGTAGAAAATAAGGTTCATGTGTATACATTTAGGTGCGCACTTTAGTCGAGGGGTGAGATAGAGTTCCAAGAGAGTGCGACTCCACTTTAGTTCATGAAATTATGCATTTATAGTTATTATGCATTTTAATACACTTACTAAAACTTTTTTCACACCTCGGGCTCTGACCCATTTATATTTCTCTCATGTTATATATATATATATATATATATATATATATATATTGTGTTATATTAGGTGTCCTATCACAAGGACGCCAATGATGCCTTTCTATCCAGTGTCTTCAAAGCTGTAGCAGATGCAGACTATTAAGGGGTTTTTGTAATAGTCGTTTCTTATCTCTTGTAAATCTATATAAGGATTGAGTTTTTGTATATCGGGTTCAGACCCAAGCGTTGTGTTTGTAGCACTTTTATATTTCCCTTCTCAGGATTATTCTATTGTGTGTAACTCGACAACATATTCGGGCATTTGCTTTTGTGTACTATAGAATTATTTCCTTTCATCTTAGTATGTGTGTATACATTACCATGCTCAGTAGTTATTATGTTGTTGGTTTGTTAATGTTCATTGTATGTTTTAAATTTTTTTGGCATTCGCTTATTTTAGTATTGGGTAGTTAGCTATGGTTATTTAGTCTCGTCAGTAGATGCTGAGAATGATCCATTTGGGAATCCTGATTTATTATAGTATAGGGCTGGCCACCCGTTATTATTTTAAGCGGGGTGTCACAGACACCCCCACTAATTAAATGGATAAATGAGATTTTGAATTGAAAATTTAAGAAAAAGAAAAAAAATCTACTTAAATTTAAGAGCACGACCTTTCAGTTGGTGAAGATTCATATACACTCTTAACCAGGTTAGGAGACTTAGCAAGGACACATGTTTCCATTTTTTATACGAGTTGGGAACAAGTGGATGTGTGATATAAGAACTCCCTTGATCTTACTCTCACATATCTACCTATATATCTATATAATAAAGTAGGAAACTTATATATGTCATAAGATGAAAAGATGATGTCATCAATATGGTTTTATTCTTTAATACCTATTTTGCCCTTGAAAATTTTGAATTCCCTTTATTTTTTTCACTAACTAAATCCTCCTATTTAAATTTAATTCAAATAGAAGGACTAATTTGGTAAATACACACAAAAAACTTTTCAAACCGTGTTTTATTTCTCTCACACACACCTGATGCTCCCTTCCTCTTCAAACCCTATCATTTTTAAAACATACCCCATGTTCTCCCCGCCGTCACCCCTACCAACGCCCACAAATTGTACCCTCCCTCATATCTCCTCTCACCAACTTCTCACTACAAACACTCCAACTACCGCTACCACTTGAGATACAAATAAGACCACCATCTTAGACTAAAATGTACATAGGAGAACCAAATATGAAGGAGCAAAGATCGATGAGTTTTTATCTGCACATTTGACATATATAATACACTCTCTCTCTCTCTCTCTCTCTCTCTCTCTCTCTCTCTCTCTCTCTCTCTCTCTCTCTCTCTCTCTCTTTTACCATAACACCTCCTTGACTCTCTCTCCATTCGTGGGTTTCATTTTCTAAGACAACGCGTGGCTCGACAATGGGGGTTTCTCTTTGGGTTTTGAAATCGAATAACTTCAAGAAGTTACTCTCTCTCGCTCTAGTGACATATCTCTCAGGTATGTAAAACATTGCTTTGTGCATTTTGTGCAGTTGGTTTGAGAACTAACAATTATTTGTTCTTTGATTTTGGGTACCTGATTTGTTTCCAGATATACAACATTGTTGGCAACAGATTTATCGATTTGTCGTTCCATTTTGGGTGAGTTTTCAAACCGAATAAAAACTTTAGTAATAAAATTTTGTTACTTTTATTTAGATTTGAGATTTTGTTTAATTTTTGTCACATTTATATTGTGTTTATTTTTGCAGATGTAATGTTTTTATACACATCTATTGTTGTGGGTGCAAATCTAACGTGTTTTCTACAGATGTAATGTCCCATTTCCCCTGTTTTGTTTTTAGATACTATATGCATACAAAGATGGGAATTTAACATGTGGGTTGTTTGCAGATAATATATCTCAATTCTAATGTATCTCAGATAATGTATCTCACATTTCCACATTTCCATTTGTGTGTTTTTGAGTTCTAATGTTTTATTATCTGTACAGAAGGAAATTGGCATTGGTCTTGAGTTCTAATGTTTTTTTGAGTTCTAATGTTTTATTATCCATTTTGTGTTTCCATTATGACACCAAGAAAGTTATTTTTTGGCTTAACCACCAAGAATGAATTATACTCCAAGCTCCTGTGAGTTAATATCGATAATGGATTAAACTCTTTTTATTTATTTTTCTATTTAATATGTTATCTCTTGCATCTATCTCCACATATACAACCATGGGATTCACTCTGACTATTGATTAAAGGTTTAACACCTTTCCTGCAGCAGAGATGCTCCTGAGAAATGAGGTTTTCGGTGGATACATCTTTGTATGCAACAATGATACGATGAAAAATGATTTAAAGCGACAACAATTTAGTTTACGATGCAAGAGGATTTAAAGCGGCATCTATTTGGATAGATACTAGATTAGTTTTCTTATTTTTTTTAGTTTACAAAACATGGTACATACTGATTGTTGGGGACTAATGGTCCAAATTGATTTAATATTTATATGTTTTGAAGATTATATTTTGTCCAAAATTGCAGATGATGCAAGGTTTGTCTGCTTTCATGCAAAGGTCATTTTCTGTCAATCGATGTCGTAAACGTATGTGAAGAGGACATATTCTCTTTCAAGTCGTCGACTTAAGCATGCTTTGAAGCTACTAAAAGCTGAAATTCCTATATCTTTGAGACTGTTTGGATTGCGCAAGTCTCACTTCAGTGAAGACAAGGACTCTTATTCCTACTCAAAATTGGGGCACAACTATAATTTTGACGGAAAACAAATTTGGCTACAATGAGAACTTTGGCCACACATATTACAGTTTCAATCACACCCATGGATTATAGGTATGTCATCGATCTTTGAGTTAACTTGATGTGTCGGACAGAAGTATTTGTATCAAATAATGGTGTCTGGATCAAATATGTACGAGTTAAATATGGTATACTTTGTTTTTGTATTTCGTATGTCGGTTTTCAACTTACAATTGTCTGTCTTTTTGTTTAAAAAATTACGAGTCCAATATATTTTTTTTGGGGTGTGTTTATGTGTGAATGGCCAGAACAGATATATGCAAGCATGTTTCTTTATGTATATGTTTTGAGAAGGGGCTAATCCAGTTCGTTAGGTCTTCAATTTTCTCTTTTCTTCATCATTTTTGCTATTCTGTTGTAACCAGTCTTTTTTTCATATCAGTTTGGATATGTTTTAAAAACCATGATAAATACTATGATAAATAGTACACATTATTAATAGGTACCCATTATATCCTTATATGATTACAATACTTCTATGACCTGCATACTGCTATGATGAGCTGTAATCAAAGGTTATTGCAATGTTTGAATCAACTATAACCTCTGTTTTTAACTGCTTTAACCTCTCATATTACCTTTTTTTAACTGAATTACAGCGGATCAATTTAGTATCGATTCAAACTAATTGAAGAGCTTCCACGGATTATTAGAGGATCAACTACTATGGATCAATTATTATAATAGTCATCATAATATAATTACCAAAAAAAGAACATGAATTGCATACTGCATCTTTGCTATAACGTAGTCTGAAATTACTAATTTTTTTACCCTTGCTTTTCTCATTAATGAACAAAGATAATTATTGGGGTATATTTTAGGTGTTCAAAATGCAGATGTTGTATGTGAATAATATTTCAGTTTTTCCCTACAGTACATGAATTATATTTATACTGATATATGCTTTTTTAATTTAATTTGATTGGTCTGATATACTTTTCTATGATATGTTCAACAAATTCAATTCGAAACAAAAGAACAATCCGAAAGAGTAGTCTAAACATGTGCCGTTACATGTGCATGAAGGTGAATATATTTTCACGTTTGGTTTTTGATAATTGTTGGATTTTGAAGATATTTGGACGTTTGGTTTTTTAAGATAATTGCCCTATTAATGGTTCAATTATCATCTATGTAGGCCAGTCTATGTCGATCAAAGGCATACAAACCAAAATCTATTATATTATTAGATCCATTTATAGAAGATATATATATTGGCACAAGCGGCTTGGTGTAATTGTGGGCGATAATTTTTGAATTTTTAAACTATCTATTGTGATGCAAATTATTTTATATGTTAAACAGTTGATGATATATGCAAGGTCCAATATAGGCAATTATTTTTATGATTGTGGTTTTTTGTATTGTCTAAACAGGGTGGATAGTCGTATAAACAAAAGAGATTTTGCCCTATTTTTGTAACATATTTGTATTATGAATGGAACTAGGCAAAGTTTTATTATACACTTGAGAAAATTATCTATCACAAGCACTACCATTTTTTTAAATTACACTTTTTTTGTTGGGGAACAGAATTTTTGTCATGCCTTCAAGCGCGGGCATACACTAGACTATTCATGTTATATGCGAGTCTATTTGATGAGTTTAGACTATTCGAATGTTGTTGGACTGTTTGTTTTTTGTCAACCAGGGTAGTTCTAAAAACAAAGGAGATTGTGGCCAATTTTTTTAAAATTACATTTTGTTTTGTTGGGGAACGAAATTTGTGCGTTTTTGCAACTACGTGTTTTTAAAATTTATCGTTTTGTGATTATCAGCGTGCCTTTAGGCACGGGTATACCCTAATATATATATATATATATGTATATGTGTGTGTGTGTGTGTGCATCAAGATTGTTTTAGATTTCTCCCTTGATCTTATTCTCCAGGGATCCACTTTATCATATGTCATACCCCCTTATTACAACCCTAACACCTTAGTCACCGGTTCCTAACCTTTTTAATTCAGAATCTTCTCATTTATATTACTTTTTTATATTCACTGTGGTTGGTCTTGGCCTCAATTGTTAAGGCTCATTTTTTGAATTTTTTTATTATAAATATTCCATTTGACTTTATTACATATCTTCTTTCTTGAGGTAGTTATACGAATCCAAGTTTTTGTTTGATGCCTAATACTTAATATTTGATGTGCGAATATTAAATATTATGAATTCATGTAGGCTTAATTTGACCTCATGAGGAGCTTCCACGTTGAATTTGATGAGTTCTTTGAGGTTGGAATCATTTATGAGATTGAAATTAGATTGTATCCCTCGTATCCTGCAAAACATGGTTGGAAATATCCTGGTATTGGTGAATTCCAGGTATATATATATATATATATATATATATATATATATATTCAAAATTAATGGTGCATCTTATTGGTATACCTAGGAAATTTAAAAGAAAACACTCAACAGAAATTGTTGTTTTCACTATTTTTCATCCCTTTGTGTGTTTGGTTGTAGTGGTGAAAATTAGATTTTTAACACATTTTGGAAAAAATAAACCTGTTGGGTTGGGCTGCGAGAAGTAAGGAAATTTTATCAATGGAAAATGAGAAAAAGTGAAGCTTTACCAAGTTGTATAGAAGGGGAGGTGGAACAACTTTTATAGTAAGCGTGGCATCAAACACTACCAAAAGTTGGAAAGTATGAAATTGTGTGTTTAATTTGAAACACTTACCATTAGAAATATGGAAGATTTCATATTGTTGAACTTTATTAGTGTGTTATTGCACATATTTTCCTTGAAAATAGTCTAAAAATAGAATGGAAAAAAAGCATTTTACCAATCATTTGGGACCTTGGGCACTTTCATGGAAAATTTATGTTATCGTACACACCCTAAGTGAGTTACAGTAGAGATAGGACGGATGGGAGAATGATTTTGTTCTTTACAGATATTAATTATCCTTCGATATTTTTTGCTTTCCTAAATTTGTCACATTATCTCCTCTAATTTTTCACTTAAATATACTCTGTGATTCTTCAACTCATTTAAATCTCTTGCCTTGGCGGTGCTATGATAAGTAATTGATGAAAAATCTAAGGAAAGCAGCTGAAACCATGGGTCACTAATTTTGGGGTCGAGGGCCATATAATGCACGTTCTTATAATTCTCAGCGACTTGAAACCAATATCTTTTGTGATGGATGTGATTATGATAGCTATTATGTAAGATTATTCCTCAGTTGGTATCCTTAAGGTTCTAATTGATCATGGTGATCGGGTACTTGCCTTAGCAAATTTGGCTTTTGATGGTACTTCCATTGCTGCCAAGGTTACTCAACTCAAGAGTCTTGTTCTTCATGGAAATTATCAATGTTCTTTAAAAAAATATTGATGTGAGTCTAGGAAGCAATATACCCAAACACAAATTAGGGCTTCTCTTCACTCCAATCAATATTCATGATCAAATAAAAAATAATTACAAATGGGAGTGTCGGTTGCCTATTCTAAATCATAATCCTTAGTTGACAAGGAAATTACAATGATGGAAACATAATGACCTACTACCTAATTAAATCCCTAATAACTATCCTAAATAATCCAGGCTCTCTCCAATCCACTTTCCCCAAGTTCCCCACAAAGCCTTGTCGGATGCATCACTCTCTCGCTCTGGAAAGTACATTTAAAATAAAAAAATTCTCGATCATACAATATGAACAAATATGTCTTTGGCCTAGAAGAAAAAGGCGCTCGACTTGCCAGTTCTTAGTTGGTTCGAATCCGGACAAATATATATATATATATATATATATATATAACATAAGTGCTGATAATATTTGGATATATGATATATTCGGCGTGGAATGGAAAAACGTATCGCATAGGAAGCGGACAAATATGGCATCCATAAATGAATTTTCATAAGATATTACATTCATCATGAGAGCATAGTGAAGCTACAGTTCACCTTAATGTCACCCATTGTGAATTAGCACTGATGCTATGACAGATGCTAGAGTTTACCACTATAATCATGACTTGAACTGGGTTATAAATAATTCATTAACTCTATTGTTTTTTTTCACACATGTTATGACAGTGTTACTACTCGTTATGCATTTCTTCATGGGAATCTATGAAGGTATACATCTGTTCCAGTTTTTTTTTAAATTCTAACAATAATAATATGAAAATTTAAGAATATATATACCTTCATTAGTAAATGAAACTAGAAGAATCTAAAAAAATGTGTTAATATATCCAAGGGACTACCGTTAGTTTTGAAATTTTCTTTAGTCAATTCTAGATATGTTTTATCTTTTGACTTCATTATTATGGTATTAAAACTATGTGATGAGTCAAATCACCACTTGGATCTGTTTCACATTTGGGTGGGTTAGCTGCTAGGCAGGTTAAATGGGTGGGTTAGCTTATGCAACCTTTAGTGCTCGCTCTGGGTGGATGTATGTCTGTTACAAGGGGTAAGTGGATCCTCACCCACGCTCTATTGCATTGTAGCTGAGTGATTTGATGATGGTGTATTTTCTTTCGAAGTGATGTAATGATATGACGAGATGTGGGCAATGCCTATCAGCTCGATCTTCTATCTAACTTTAGGGAGAAACACACTTTCAATCATGTGTACGTATATCTAAAGTGTTGTGTTGATTTGCTGGAACTTTTCATCCGGGTTTAGTAAGGCTTCTTTTTTAAATCTAAGAAACAAACAGTTGATTGATCATTGTTCCTTTATTCATAAATAATGAAATTTGAGTATTAAAATAGGATGCGGATTTTGAAGAATATGGATTTTTAGAATCTTCACTTGCGGACACCATAAAGCCACGATACGCTTATCAAGAAGACCAAAACTGCAGTTTTTATTGTATGTGTATGTCTTTTTTTGTTATATTTTATTTTATTTTTCATGAAAATTCTCATTGAGGAGAAAGTTTGTACATGTGTAAGTTGGGTCAGTTTTATATCTCAATGGTGGGTCGATTCTTTGCCCATTTTATGGAGAAAGCACTATCATTATGCAAGTTCAGATGTGTCGAGAGGTGGGTTGATTTAGTGCGACTGGCCGTTGGCTTAGCATTCAAATGGTTCGTTTGATATATGATCTACGAGTTGGTTTAGCTGCTTATTTTAGATCTTCTTATGTTTCTTCATATTTAGTTTTGTTGTACGGCTGTTTGGTGATTCAACATATAACAATCTTCTTATTTTGAGTTCTTTTTTTTATAGGGTAATACAACCAAAAATGTTGGAATCGTGGATTTTGAGTATGTGGTTCATTATGGTCTACCTACACTTGGGGTTTCAAGGGTACGCCATATACACATTGATCGATCAAAGGAGCATATAAATTCTCATATTTGTGCTTATATTTCAACTTGAATTAGTGCCTCACTTGTCATCAGAACACATAGCACCCAAAATAATATAGGGAGAATATAACTATTTTTTCATTTCTACAAGATAACATAATTGTATTTAAATTTTCATAGGGTGGTCTATAAACCCTATATCATTACTCAAAATTCCATTTATTAGATCACAAAATCCTCTTGAAAAGAGGCACGAGCACTTCGATATGGACACCAAATGGCCCCGTAAGAGGCACAAACACCTTGCAAGAGGCCAATGTAACTCATAGGAATTGACCGCATAGTCGCGGGTCTCCTGGTTTGAGAATATGACGATAATTTGAAAATATATAGATTGGGCTTAAAATAAGTTGTTAAAGGGTGAAAACCCAAACCATCTCGCAAACGATCCCGTAAGAGGCACGAACGCCTCGCATGGGACCAATGTAACTTGTAGGAATTGACCACGTAGTCACAGTTCTCCCGGTTTGAAAATATGACGATAATTTGAAAATATCTAGATTATGCTTAAAAAGAAGCCGTCAAAGGGTGAAAACCTAAAGTAACCTCCTAATGGCCCCGTAAGAGGCACGAACATCTCACACGGGACTAATGTAGCTTGTAGGAATTGACCGCATAATCACGATTCTCCCGGTTTGAGAATATGATGATAATTTGAAAATATCTAGATTAGGCTTAAAAATAAGTCGTTAAAGGGTGAAAACCTAAACCATACCACCAACGGCCCTATAAGAGGCACAAACACCTCGCACGGGACCAATGTAACTTGTAGGAATTGATCGCATAGTCACGAGTCTCCCAGATTGAGAATACGATGATAATTTGAAAATATCTACATTAGGCTTAAAAATACGCCGTTAAAGGGTAAAAACCCAAACCATCTCCCAAACAGCCCCATAAGAGGCACGTACACCTCTCACGGGACTAATGTAACTTGTAGGAACTGACCCTGTAGTCACGGGTCTCCCGATTTGAGAATATGATGATAATTTAAAAATATCTAGATTAGGCTTAAAAACAAGCCGTTAAAGGGTGAAAACCTAAATCAGCCCCCAAACGGCCCGTAAGAGGCACGATCACCTTGCACGTGACTAATGTAACTCCTAGGAATTAATCGCATAGTCACGGGTCTCCCGGTTTGAGAATGATGATAATTTGAAAATATTTAGATTAGGCTTAAAAACAAGACGTTAAAGGGTGAAAACTTAAACCAACACCGTAAGAGGCACGGATACCTCGAACGGGAGGACCAAAGTAACTCGTAGGAGCTAACCACGTAGTCACAAGAGTTTTGATTTATGAATACAACAATAATTTTAATTCATGTATGCAAATTTTCATCTTGAATAAGATTTTTTTAAATTAATCGGTTACTAATATCATCTCCTTTTCTATCTTATTTCTCTGCATGATAACGTTTTATCGTTAGCTTTTATTCACGTGGAACACATGAAGTCAATGGTCTACAATAAGGGGATTATTTACTTAACGTCATTAATATTCAGGATTTTGTAGTTTTATTATTAACTTTTATGATCGTCTGGGCTTTTGAAATTTTATTGTTATATTTTATGGTCGTGCGGGCTTTACATTATGCAGGTATTATATTAACACGTTTAAAAATGTCCAGAAAATAGAGGAAACCCTGCCCATTTTTTTTGGTTTGTGAACTATTATTACTTATAATATTTTGAAGTTTGTATGTACCTTAGTTTATCAACGACTTTCGAGATTCGCAATATGTGAATTCTCTTGTTTTTAAATAATTTATTTCTTATCTTTGATCCAAAAAATTGGGCACAGTTAAAAATCGTGCCAAACGTGTATCAATTTTTGGCGCGGTTTTTAAGTGTGCTAAAAGAGAATCAAAATGTACTCGATTTGGTACAATTAAAAAGTGTGCCAGAAATATCAAATTTTGGCACAATTTAAAGTGTACCAGAAGTGTTCCTGTTCGGTCAAATCTGACATACTTTTGAGCTGTGCCAGAAAAAACATTGCATTTTGGAATACCTGATTCTGGAACAGTTCAAAACCGTGCCAAATTTGATCTGGAATAGTTTTAAACCGTGTCAGATTGTTATTTTTGGTGTAGTGAAAGAAGATAGAGGGATAATCCTCTAAGTCTGGCAACCAAAGTGTGGCTTCTAAGAAAAGGAAAATGAGAAAAAGAGAAAGGAAGAGGAGAAAAAGGAGGAGGAAGAGAAGAAGAGGACCCTTATATCCCATTTGAAGAAGAGAAAAATCCACTCTCTCCCCAATATCCTTTAGGACTAGTCTATAGCCTATAATCTAACCCTTTCCCCTGATTTACTGAGGGGGCAGTGCTCCCGAGTGATCGCGGGCGACTAAAGATGTTGGGACCTGATTAGCTCTCTTTTTAGGCATCCTAAACTCTGTCCCTTGTAAGGGTTTCGCTGTATTAGGTCTTCTTAGATGTTCCCCCATGAATCCAAGCTATTTGGAAGGCACCAGCCAGGCCTCCCTCCTATTATTGACGAAGAGACTTCTATCAGCCAACCTACAGAGAAAGCGAAGGAGGTGGCGCCTAAAGAGAAGGAGGTGAGTACTAAGGGGAAAGAGGTTGAGGTAGAAGAGAAAGGAAGAATTGAAGCATGTAGTTCTAGTTTTTTTTCTTTGTCTCACTTATTCTACTCTATTTTCTGTCCTTAGACTGTAATGGATATTCCTATCCTTTCTTCTGTTTAATGAAAATAATATTTTGAGTGTGCCAATTCGTGTATTTTTTGGATATAATGTTTGCATGTTTTATTGTATTGTTGTAAACTGACGCTGAGGAAACTCTTTTTTTTAGTAACTTTGACAATGTGATCAGGCGGGACGCTAGCGTGTAAGCTCGCTTAGCATTCCCGACTACGTGCAAATATCTAAAAAAAGAACCAATGCTTATAAAGATCAATTCATTTTGGTCGCAAAGCTGAAGGATGAGCTCAAGGACTTGGACGGTGTAAGTGCCTCTATATAAAATAAGTTGGCAAAACTCAAGGATGTGGGTGAGGTTGGTGCATTAGTCCAGTCAGAAATTGATGACTTGAAGAAGAAACATTATGAGGCCCCAGAGCAAGCTCGGTGAAGAAACCCCATGGTGATGGCTCTAAGCCGTGATAATAAGAAGCTTCGATACTTGTCCACGATGGGTCCCCGAGTGACATGGTTGACAGGCTTTGATGAGGGTTGGTAAAATACCCAAATTAGGTTAAAGGAAGCTCAAGACATTGCCTACACGCACGATTGGATGAGCTCCCTCAAGGTTATTAAGGAACCTTAAGACTCTCAGCTCTGGTATATATACTAGGTTGATTGTCTGGCGTATAGCTAACCTCCATTTGGGCGTGATGAGACCTCGATTCCTTTAGATTCCATTCCACTTCAACTTGTCGAGATCTACCTGGAGGGTCATGATAGTGATGGAGGGTACAGGCCTAACCCTGGTGATTTTCGGAGGAAGCAAATAGAACAATTTTTCGCTCACCGATAGTAGTGGTAAAATGGGCCCCAAAGAATAAAACAATCCATATTAGCCCATTCATTTAAATATGGGGCCCATTGTTAAAAGTGTGTGTAGGTTGAACAATGTCTTCAATATATATATATATGTATATATATAAATTAGAATCATGAATAAAATCCTTTGTTACAATATTTACTAATGTATTATTAACCAACTCACATTTTAATCCTATTTAAGCACGTGAATGATAAAATATATCAAATAATTAGATTTATACATAACACCATATGTATGAGGAGAAAAATACACTAATGAAAAAAACTCAATCCAATGAAATAATGTTACTAAAAAATTAGTAAAGATAAATAGAAGACACTAATGACTAACACTCCTTCTATGATAACTCACACCTCACACCTTTTCCCCAGCCTATAGCAAGATGGAAATCTCTACACGTTGATAGAAATTGACATGCCCAAAGTGTACCTGACAGCTCGGAGGCACTAACCTCGGCCAGCAAAACGGCTGAGGTAACAAGGGCTCAAGACTGATGACCAGCGATCTCGTCCAACATAAGGTCATCTACGACCGATGTTACTAGTGCACCACCATCAAGCATCACTCGAGGTCCTCATAACTCACGGGGTTGATTATCATTCAGGTCGTCCACAACCGACACCATATCTACCTCTCACATCAACCTCGGTAGGGAATCGGTCGAGGCCTTCAAGGACTCATGGGTTCAACCACACTTCATCGCCATCGTCGGCCCACGCCCATGTTTCAACTATACATGACTAACCCCAGCCTAGGCGGACGTTTCAACTCCTCCTGTCTCACCTCGACTGGACTACCTAGACGAGATTATCATGACTAACCTCGGATAGGGCAACAGTCAGACTTCACCAACCTCGTACTCTTCCGGGCCGAGGTTACACCAGTTGGGGATAGGGCCGAACATTTATAAGCATATGCAAGGATATGAACACGTGGACAAAATCAGTTGTAACCGAATTAATCCCCTCACGTGGTGGAATATTTCATCATCATTCTCTACATGTGACAGTGACAGATGTCTTGATAAGATTGTCTAGATCAACACACACATGCTCATTGCATGCGTGGGGGGTACATTACACCCCCCAAACACTATATATAGTTTCCTTCTCCTACCTTGAGAAGGATCCCCGAAATTATAACCATAGCTAAACTCTGTCAAATTATACAGTAGATAGAGAAAGATTGAGAGATTGTATCCATGGCCATTAGTGCCCTATTTTAGTGACCTTATTCACTCACTTGCACAGTGGATGTAGGCCTAACTGGCTGAACCACTTATATATTGGTGTTCATCCTCTTTTCCTCATCTCAATCTCTTATATTTAGTATATACTTGAGCTGCCATTGTTATCACTGATTTGAGCTTACAAACACCTTGAAGGGTGGTGATATTTCCAGCATCATCATTTTTTTGTCGTCTGTGGGAAGAGAAGCTATTTCTTCCTCTTTTTTAGCTTAACCTCACCAGAGACTATGGTGGTGAACCAGGTCTTACCCCTTACGTGTTGCTATTTCACTATTGAAAGAGGTCCCTTAAGGTATTACGCTCATTTTCTTCATAAGCTCTTCATTTTTGACACATGGCACCGGAGTTGCCACCACCTCCTCCACCGTCTGGGGTTGGAGGACCTAGTTCCAGTCAGGCACCACCCGAGTCCGAAATAGCTGAGGTGGCGGCGGCATTGAAGTCCTTGGCTGCAACGCAGCAATCGATGAAGGAAAAATTTGCCCAGCTTAGTCAAAATATAATGAGGACACCTAGGGTCTCACCGGAGATGATTACTACGATGGTTGTTTAACCCCATCCTGAAGCTAGGGGACCGCCCAAAATTATAATTCTAGCTAGACTCTGTCAAATTATATAGTAGAGAGAGAAAGCTTGAGAGATTGTATCCATGGACATTAATGCCCTATTTTAGTGGCCTTATTCACTCACTTGCACAGTGGACGTAGGCCTAATTTGCTGAACCACTTATATATTGGTGTTCATCCTCTTCACCCCATCTCAATCTCTTATATTTAGTATATACTTGAGTTTCCATTGTTATCACTGATTTGATCTTACAAACACCTTGAAGGGTGGTGCTATTTCCAGCATCATGAGAAATACTTAACATCTCTTATGTCTTGATGCACATAAACAATATTTTACTAGCCTTATTCATTAAGATTGAGAGTTCATAACTAATTGGAACCTAGAAACGAGACACAAAGACCATGATACTCTTGTTTGAGAGAAAAACCCTAAAGTGTATGAAATTGAGTGATGTTGTAAAAGTGGCCCTTGGTAAAATTTGTATCTTCTTTGATTATTCAACCTCAAGAAAGAGATGTGATTAGATGAAAAAGAAGAGAAGAAGAAAAATAATTTACTCCATATAAATATTAGATTATTTCTTTTTCAAAAGTGTTCTATCTTCTTAGAAATGAAGAATATGAATAATACACACAAAGCTTTCTTATAAGAAAAATCTTTTGAAAAATAAGATGAGAGAGAGATTTTGAAATAAAGAGAAATGATGCTTTTTGTATAGAAAAACTAAAAAATGGGTTTACCTAATACCAAGATGAGCTAGCAAGTCACATATCTTACACAAGGCATGTGATAGAGAGAGTTACAGGGGTATCTAATGTAATCTTCCGCCAAAAAAAATTAAAAGGTATATTTAGTATAAAAACAAAAGAAAACTTTAAAGATCTGCCAAGAAAAATTCCCTTCCATAACCTTCATTGATAATTTTCTATAACGAAGATTTTCTTCGTTGGAGCAAACATGCAGTGAATCAAGTCATGAAATTTTCTATGGATTTTTGAAACCTTTTGAAAAGGGACCATAGCGACTAGCAAAAGGTTTTGTCACTGAGGCAAAGTCCTTCACTATGATGAACCACCAGCGAATGAAGATCATTGTTGCTTCTAGTTATTTTGTCAAGAGAAGTCGCATGACTTGCTAGAAATAAAAAAAGCCATCGCTGCATTGAAGCTACTGGGCTTGTTCAGTTTTTGCTAATTTTCTGTAAGGTGTTTTGAATAAGCAAAAGCAAAGGTAAAAACACCCAAGTTTTACACTCACAAAAGTTTTCAATAGGATTTTACTAAAACAAGTCATGTGTGTAAGGCTCCTCCAACTCTTACCTACGATCAATGAGGCATGAGGACGAGAAAATCGTCTTCAAAGTCTTGAACACTGATGAATCTTCCACGAAAGGTAGAAATAAAGCCCAAAATGCCTTTTGAAAATCAAAATAAGACAACTACCTGGGAAGGCACAAAAGACTATATTTGTATCCTTATACATAAGGTCTGATGTTATTATATATTTTCATCTCTTAAATTCCATTGCTTACATTTGTGTGATTAATTTTTAAAATGTTGAAGTTGACCCAATTCACCTCATGATTTTTTTTTTCATTTCTTAAATTCCTATATTTTTGGTTGCCATGTAGAAAGTATGAGAGGGTGTTAATTGGGTTAGATGAAAACTTTATATACGAAAGAAATATGTGGATTGGGGTTTAAAAACATTCATAATTCCGTTCTTGCAAAAAAAGGGTGGTGAATTATTTCAAAATCTAATTCTTCTATGGCCCGCATCCCTAAAGTCGAATATTTCCTTAACTCCATATTCTTGGAAGCTAACTAGGAAGGGTACAAACGAGTCTTTTGCATTGAAGATTATTTGGGAAGCAAAGTGGGTTTGGGGTTAGGTGGAAAATTTGGTACAATAAAAAGGTGAAGATTTGGAAAGACAAGTAGATTCCAAAACTATTTTTTATCAAACCTTTTTTCCACCCACGTCTTAATGTGAACCGAGAGTAGAATGTTAGTTTTCTCATTAATGACATAGATAGGGCGTGGATTTATTAGAGGAGTGGGGAGTTCACCACAAGAACTTGGTAAAAATGGTTTGCAATCTCAATTCAATGAATCATAATATTGATGGAGGTGGCTCTTTATCCTCATCAAATAATTCCTCGAGGATCTCCATTTGGATATGAAAAATCCTGAAAAAAATCAAACATTTTTCATGATAAAAAATTTAACTTCCAATAGAAATTCTTATGAATGGAAGTCACCGAGAGAGGGTTAAGGGAGATTTTGGGTGATTATAGGACTTAATACAATCTAAAAAATATATGAAAGGGGAGCCTAATAAAACTTTGGACATTAAACTAAAACACAAAAAACCTTAATTTTAAATTAAATTTTGATGCCACGATATTCAAGGAGTCAAAAAGCGCTGGTGCTGGTGTGGTTATACATAATCATTTGGATGAATATTTTATAAGTTTATCATAGAAAATTCTTGTGTCATTGATCCTAGACTGTCAAAGTCTACAACAACTTTCAACCTATTATTTTTGTAAGAATTAATGTGGTTTCAAGAAGATTAATGTTGTGGGAGAGTTTGTAATTTTCCACAAAAACTACGGAAAATACATGCATGTCAAGTTCAAAAGTAACTTCCAAATAAAAGACTAAAAGATATGAGAACACATTTATCAGATACTATTTTGTTGAAATAGTTATGTGTCCATAGTTGGTGTGTCATATCTTTGTAAAGTATGAAAGTTTATCCAATCAGTCCACTTATGACACATAATAATGTCAATAAAATGCGTCCCCGTAACATCACTACAAGATATATCACGCACTCATTACAAGAGTTATAACAAGCAATAATTATTGAATACTCATACCAATATAATGAGAGTAAGGATTATGTGAGTGCAAATTAATCTCAATTAAATTGATCCATAAAGCAACAAAATAAGGAAATTAAAGAGATGACAATCACATAACAAGAGATATATGTTGTTCGACAAATTGCCTATATCCACGGAGAGGTCACTATTTTTCCATTAAGTTATTTAAAGTCTCTATTTTACATCCCCTTTGACTCTAGGGTGAGGGTTACATTTATATTAGTGTCAAGTGGTGGAGTTGTAAAGGGAATTCTCATAGCTTGTTTGTGGATCGTGTAGTGTCCTTGAACATCTGCCCTGATATTTTTAGTAACCATTTGATCTTATTGAGGTTGGCGTGATAAATTTTTGTATTTATCCACCTGGTAAAAATACTAGGTGATTTCTTTGAGTTGTTGGTGATGATACTGAAAACAACAACACCAGATGAAGTGTTGATAAGCTCACTCTAGCAATAACAATGTCAACACAAGAGCATATACATATATAGTAGAATGAGGTGAGGAGAAGAGGAGAAACATTGTATATAAATAGTTCAGCCAATCTGGCCAACATCCACTATGAGTGTGTGAGTAAGAATCATAAAAATAAGGGCGCTAATGGCCTGTGATACAATCTCTCATTTTTCTCTCTCTACTGTGTATACAAACAGAGTTTCTGCTAGGATTGTAATTTTGGATCCCCTCCAATTTAGGAGAAGATAGGTATTTATAGTTCTTGGAGGGTGTAGTGTACCCCCAAGCATGCCATGAGCATGTGTGTGTTGAATGCACTAACCATAGATGGACACCTGGTTGTGCCACATGTAAGGAATGATGACCAAATATTCCCTCACGTGAGGGTAATGATTTAGTTATAACTAACTTGCTCACGTGTTTTAACTCCTCCATGTTCTTGTGTGTACTCAAACTTGTGTCATCATCTGATGGAACCTCGACCTAGCCTAGTACGAGGTAAGGAAAGTCTTATTGTTGCTTTATCGTGCCAATCATCAGCATAACCTCTACCTTGAATGAGGTCGAGTTAGGCATGAGGTAGGATGTAACGTCGGCTGAGGTAGAGTACGATGTTGGCAATATCTTGAGATCATAAGATGCTGTTGGCATCGGCTGGTAGCCAGCTGAGGTTGGTTAATGAGGATTCAACCCTGCCAAAGACGACCTTTTCGATGGCTGTTGTAAGCTTCGAATCAACTCGGTTGTGAGACAGGCCGAGGTTAGTGACCCTGAGTACGAGGGTACACTTTGGGAATATCAATCACCCCCTATCCCCTAGTCTTTTATGTGAGTAGGTGATTTCGGGGTATAAGAGTCAGGTTAATGAAGGGACATTTTGATGTCCTAGGGTTTGGAATAGTTCCTTGGACACATGTCATTCACTCAAGTGACTAGCATTTTCCCCAAGATATGATAGTTTTGACGGCGCCTTTGGGGTTTCTTAGGGTAATGATAATGGCATTGGAAGTTGCGCCCCATCATTGAAAAGGTTTAAAAGATATTTCTCTTTCCTCAATTCTCTTTCATCTCCCGCCAAGGCTTTCTTTGCTGCAAAATCTTACAAACCCTCCATAGCAAAAAGCTCAATGACTTCTCTTATTTCCTACGCGTCTTCAGCTTATAAGACTTTTCTCTTCACTCTTCCTTTCTCAAGTAACCTCCTTTGACCCTTTCATTTCCCTTTCTGGGTATATTTGCATATTGGATCATATTCTGATGGGTTTTTTTGGTTTTTCGGCGAACTTTCCCTTTTTTGGTGAGGGTTTACACCACTATCAAGT
This sequence comes from Sambucus nigra, assembly GCA_949130495.1. NCBI lineage: Eukaryota > Viridiplantae > Streptophyta > Magnoliopsida > Dipsacales > Adoxaceae > Sambucus > Sambucus nigra. Next base: position 400,889,883 of record OX422223.1, read on the forward strand.
GGTTGTGGAGTTATGATTGTAGTTTTTGGGTAGCACTAGGTCAATACTAGGCTACTCTGAGGTTGTTTTAGCCACGAACCTCCATCTTTTAGGCTTTCTGGTGACTTTTCTGTCCTCTTCTCTGGTGACCTAGCTTAAGGTGTTCCTGGTGTTCTTGTTTGAAACCTTTCAATTTCCAACCTTTGATCTTAAGTTTTGGTAGCATAAGTTGTGTACCTATTTGTAGTTTTTCAAACAAGTGTAGTGTCGTCTACCATATGCTCAGACCTTTGTATAAGCTTGCTGAAGAGTTCCCAACTCTGCGCGAGAAAACCTTTAAAAATATTAGGAAGATAGAGTTAGTCCAGAAGGAGGCTCATAGGGCTGAGGCCTTTCCCCTCAGACCAATCTTTCCTTCACCCTTGAAGGTCATATACCCTAAGTCTACTAAACCTGTTGAAGTTGTTAAGGTTCCTGAGACAATATCTGAGTCATCTTCTTCAGACCCTATGTCTACCTTTGAGGTTGTTGAGTCTGTAGACTCTTTCCAAGAGGCTATGGAATTTTCACCTAAGGGAAGTGTAGTCTCTGAGGAAGAAGAGGTTTCTTACCGTTACTCATCCCACCAAGAGGCTAGCACCTCTCGTAGGTCTTCTTTCATTGAAATCTTAGGGCCCAATGTGGCAATTCCCCCTCATATTGATGCCATTCCCCTATCGGTTGCTATCAATGTTGAGTTTACGAAGAGGTTTCCTAGTGGTGCAACCTTTGAGGCACCACCTGAGACTGTTGATGATAATGATGATGATGATGAAGGGAGTGAACTTGACACTTCTAAGGTGGATGGTCCTGAGACTTCTATCACTGAATACGATATTCTTATCTTCATACATTTATATGACATTCCTTCATTCATTACTTTAAGGAAATCCCTGAAATATGAAAGGTCCTTCGATGGCCGAGAGGGAGAGCTCTGTGTCTATGAGCAGATGTTCAAACTCGGATATTATCTCCCAATTCACCCCACTATCTGAGCTATTCTTTATTATATCAACCTTACACCTTCCTAGTTTTCCCCCATTGCCTGAAGGGTCTTGGTTGGGGCTATCGTACTCTAGAATGTGGTTCATCATACTGACCTTCCAATGGGGGTATTTTTAGCTTTTTACATATCACTTTGTACCCAGGAAGTCTGAGAAGAAAATGTTTTTGGTGACTGAGATCTCTAACCACAACTGGAAGCCTCTCATATTCATAGCCTCAGGGACTTAGGAGTTTGGTCCTAATGAGGCTTGTGGAACATCTGTTACAAGCACTCCCCTGAGGTGGGCCAAGGTCTCTTTCTTGGACAAATAAGACCCTAGATTGATCCAAGATAATCGTAAAAATGTTAAGGATCTTCGTATTCAAGGTGAAGATGGCAACCTCATCAAATACGAGCATCTGATGACCCCTTACTCTTTGTCTCAAACAGGACTTAGGTATGGTCCCTTGGTCGAGCTTCGTAAGTATTCTAGAACAAAACATTTTTACATGAAGTCTAGTCTCGTACTTTTCATATGTCTGATCCTTTAACTCCAATGTTTTCTTTTTGCTGAGATACCAGAAGGAGTTTTCGAAGATCTCTGCAATATGTATGCTCCCAGTATCACAAAATTGCTAGAGAAGTGTGGTGGCAAGACCGTACCACCCCTACCCACACAAAGAAAGGGAAGGCCCTTGCTGATGAAACTAAGAAGAGGAAGGCACCTACAAACCCTTCCCGCACGAGACCTATCAAGGCTCAACATACTGAGCGTGGTATCCCCATTTACTTAGATGACACTTTAGTTGCTTGACTTTCTCAGTTGAAAATTGGTGACAACCTCATTGGCAACAGTGTCTGAGCTTCTGATTCCCTCGGCTATGCCATGATCGAGGATAATAAACACTTTCTACACTAAATGGATGTCCCCCTATTGGTTGAGTTTGGAATCCATAGGGCAGTTCAGGTATTTATTTGCCACTTAGGTTACATCTGATCTTAGACATTAATTGTTGCTAATGTGTCTAAATCTTCCTTTTTGTAGAGTGCCCTCTCTCTTTATCACCTGGCTGATTACACACTGAAGAGATTACCTCTGATCCAGAAAGGTAGGGATGTTGAAAAGCTTAAGGAGTATCCGAATAAAAAAATTAAATATTTGAATAAAAGTCTTAAGGATAAGGGTGACGAGATCTACCAAATAAAAATTGATCATGCCAAGGCTCTGAAGGCAAAGGATGATAGCCTTCAGTCCAAGGTTTATGATGTTGTTAAGGCTGCCATGGAAGATGCTTCAGAGACAATCATCAAGGAGTATCAAACCTCTGATGAATTTCTCATCTTTAACCTTAAGTACCTAGAGAGAGGCATAAAGGCAACCAGTCGATGGGATGCCATGAAGAAAGAAAGTTTTGGTAGTCTATCGGCTGAGGACTTTGTTGGCCTCGACTTTAAAAATGCTCAGCTTGCTAAATCTCTGTAGGAGGTTGAAAAGGGTGGCCCATCCGAGACGATCTAGCTTGAGGTGACTGAGACTCAGGATGGTGGACATCAGGATGATGAGGTTGAAGTTACCAATCAAGTCCCAGAGCCAAACAACCCTGCTGATGGTGGGTCGGCTGAAGCCTGAGTGTCTGAGTGCCTCACCATTATGTTTGTCATTTTTGTGAAGATTTTGTGTAACCCTTTTATTTGATGAACTGTAACCTCTTCCCTTAGAATGATGTAACAATTTTTGGTTCGAATGAATGAAATTCCATTTCCTTCATGTGCGTTGTTTTCAGTGTTGCTTTCCTTTACTTGTTACTTTGTTGTTTCATGTCTACGATGTTTCATTTATCCATCATATCACAAATTTTGGACAATGGGGATAAAATCAAGTAACAACAGACATATATAACTCACCAAACAAATGATGTTAAAAGGATTGAGGTCACCAAGTCAATGATGTTTCACCTCATATTTTCACCAACTAAATGATGTTAAATATTTGAGGTCACCAAGTTAATGATGTTTCACCTCATATTTTCACCAAATTAATGATGTTAAAGGTCCGAGGTCACCAAGTTAATGATGTTTCAAGTCATATTTTCACCAAATTAATGATGTTAAAGGTCTGAGGTCACCAAGTTAATGATGTTTCACCTCATATTTTCACCATATTAATGTTAAAGGTCCGAGGTCACCAAGTTAAGGACGTTTCACCTCATGTTTTCACTAAATTAATGATGTTAGAAGGTCTTAGGTCACCAGGTTAACTATGTTTCACCTCATACTTTCACCAAACTAATGATGTTAAAAGGTCTGAGGTCACCAAGTCAATGATGTTTCACCTCATATTTTCACTAAAAAAATGATGTTAAAGGTTTGTGGTCACCAAATTAATGTGTTAAAGGTCTGAGGTCACCAAGTTAATGATTTTTCACCTCATATTTTCACCAAATTAATGATGTTAAAGGTCTGAGGTCCCAAAGTTAATAATGTTTCACCCCATAATTCACCAAATTAATGATGTTTAAAACACATACATTATAAGAGAAGTATCAACACAACATTTCTATCTTTTCATTAACATTCTATGTATAAACTTATACATGTATTATAAAGAGATAAGAATAATTGCAACATCATAAGTAATATTTCTTTAAGTGATAGTCATTCCAAGGGTTGGAGAAAGGCTCTCCTTCAAGATTTTCTAGCCAATAGGTACCTCGTACGACCTCATCAATGACTCTATAAGGAGCACACCAGTTGGGATGGAGCTTATTGGTTTTTTGCCAAGTCTTCTTTAGGACCAAATCTCCCACAGCTATCGTCCTTGACTTTACGCTCTTATTATAGAACCTCACAGTTCTCTGCTGAAGGGCTTCCTGTCTTGTCTCTTCATCTTCTTTTCTTTCCTCAATCAAATCAAGATCAATTCTCTTCTCTACTCACTCATCTACAACCTCTTGATTCTTCTCAACCTCTACCTTATCCAAGGTAAATACGTCCATGAAATATGCGAGATCTTATCCCTTGATGGAAACCCTAGGTTGATAAGCAACATCATACTCCCCCAACTCAATTGCCCAGTTCATTAGCCTTCCCGACTTCTCAAGTTTATGGAGGACCTATTTGAGTGGGGAATCGGTGAGGATGACCATGGTGTGGGCCTAGAAGTATCGCTTCATTTTCATGAAAGCATGTATCAAAGCATAGGCTAAATTTTCCATCCAGGGGTACTTCTTCTTAGACCTTTGGAGTGACTTGATATTAAAGTACACTGGTCTTAGCACCCCCTCCTCTTCTCTTACTATTGCAGCGCTGATGGATGACTCTGAGACAGCTAAATATACATATATCTTCTCACCCTGTATCGATCGAGATAGTAGTAGAGGGGATCCGAGGTAGGACTTCAACTCTTTAAAATCTATGTCACATTCCTCATCCCATTCGAAAGACTTTCTAAAAGCTTTAAAAAAGGATGACATTTATCTATAGCTCTAGATACGAACCTATTAAGTGCAACCACTCGTTCGATCAACCTTTGAATGTCTTTGATGGTTCTGGGTGTCTTCATTTCTAGCAAAGCCTTGATCTTCTCAAGGTTAACCTTTATTCCCCTTTGATTGATGATGAAGGCCAAAAACTTTCCTGCTCCTACCCTAAAGACACATTTGGTCGGGTTGAGCTTTATTCTATATTTGTCCATGGTGTCAAAAGTTCTTTTAAGCTCAGCCACATGGGTGTCGAACTTCAGACTCTTTGTCATCATGTCATCCACGTAAACTTCCATGGACTTGCCTATCTGATCTTCGAACATCTTATTTATAAGACGTTAGTATGACCTTGTAGAAATAAGTCCCCTTGTCTGTAATGAATTCTGTCTTCTCTGAGTCGGTCGAGTCCATGAAGATCTGATTATATCCAGAATATGCATCCATGAATCTCATGAGCTCATGTCCCGCTGTGGCATCCACCATTTGATCTATACGAGGCAGGGGAAAATAGTCTTTTGGGAAAACTTGTTTAAATTGGTGAAGTCTACACACATCCTTCATTTCCCATTAATTTTAGGTACTATGACAGTGTTAAACAACCACTCAGGGTATATAACTTCTCTCATGAACTTAGCCTCTTCAATCTTTCAAACCTCATCTCTTATGACATCATACTTATCTCTTGAGTATATTCTTTTTCTCTGTTTAATAGTCTTGGCGTCCTCTACAACATTGAGTTTATGACATATGATTTCAAGATCAAAGCTTGGCATGTTTGCATGGCTCCAGGCAAATATACCCTGTCTCTTCCTTAACAACTTCACTAGCTCCTCCTTGATATCAGGCTTTAGGGCTCTGCCGACTTGGATGGGTTTTTTTGGCTCGTCCTCATTCAGGATGATGGATTATACCTCTTCCACAACCTCTCCCTTTTTTAGCTTCGTTTCGTCTTTAGGTTCAAGGGTGTCAATGTTGTAAGTGGTTATTGCCCTCTAATGAGCCTCTCTCTCTTCTGTGGAGTTGAAATAGAATTCTCGTGCTGATGTTTGGTTACCTTGCACTTCCCCTACTCCATAGGGAGTCGATAATTTTAGCATTTGGTGGATCGTTGAAGGCACGGCCTCAAATTCCTTGAGGGCTACTCATCCCATATGAGGTTGTAGGCTGAGAAGACATTTTCATCCATTACAAAGAAATTGATTTTCCTGGTCAACATCTTAGTCCATTCATCTCCCATTCTCACATACATCTCATACATACCCAATGAATGGACCTTTTCATCACTGAAGATAATCAAGGGATGATGGTAAGGGACAAGCCTAGCTCTGCTGAGGCCCAAGTTCTTGAAACAGGGCCAAAACATAACGTCTGCAGAACTGTCTCCATTAACAAGGATCCTCTGAACTTCACACCCATGCACCCTTGTGGTGATGACTAAAGGATGATCATGGGGAGCTAAGATACCTTTTAAATCAATTCATGAGAAGTCGACTATGAGGGTCCATATCTAACTTCTTTCTTTTCTCATGTTTAACCTTTGGTGAAGATAAGTTCATAAACTCGATCTTAGTCACTACTTTGGCCTCTACCACGTGAGCCTTGCGATCAGCAACCTCTGAGCCACCCCCTACTAGTCCTCCATGGATAATATTCACATTAAAAGAGATCATACTGATTTTCTTTACCATGACATTATCGTCCTTTGGTGGGAGATCAGGGTCATCGTCACCATCATCTGAGGCATCTGCTCTTCTGGCAGGGGTATCTTCCCGGCATTTATCATTTTTTTTCTTTTTAGGATCATATCTTCCTCCCTTCGAAACTCTACCATCCACATACTTTCTGAGATTTCCAAACTTCAACATTTTTTCAATCTCATCCTTCAGAGTGAAGCACTTCTCAGTCAAATGACTATGATCTTGATGGAACTCGCACCATATGTTCTTATTTCTCTTATATGGAAGAGCTTTCAGCCTCTTTGGCCATCTCAAAGATCTATCATTCTTTATTTCGTTAAGGATGTGTTCGCAACTTACAGTTATAGGAGTATAGTCTGAGAATTTATCATCTGCAGATCTTTTCTTAGCGTCTTTATTTTTCTTCTGAAATTTTCCTGCACTGCTGCTTCCCCTTTCATCCTCGTATTTTGCATCCATAGCTTCTTCTGCATTCATTACCTTTCCAGCTATTGACAACAACTCGACCATTGACTTAGGGGGATCCTCGGCCAGTTTCCATAAGATCTTTCCCTTCTACAGACCCCCAACGAGAGTAGTCATGGCTATGCTCTCTTTGTAATCTTCTACCTCTAACTTTTCCTTGTTGAACCTCGAGATGTAATCTCTGAGGCTTTCATTCTTCCCCTGCTTGACATACAGCAGATGGGTTGTCTTCTTCTTAGGCCTTACCACAAAATAAAAGTTATGAATAAACCATTCGGCCAGACCTTTAAAACATTCAATTGAATTTTTAGGAAGAGAAGTGAACCAGATGTGCGCAACCCCGGTCAGAGTGCTTGAGAAAGATCGGCACCTCATCTCATCCAGGATGGAATAGATGTTAATTGCAGACTGATACATATCAATATGGTGGATTGGGTTAGTACTCCCATCATACTTGGGAGACACCACTAAGGGTTTAAATTTTATAGGGGTTGGGAAGTTGACAATCCTTGCCACAAATGGTGAGCCCTCTGAATACCCCCTTCTGCAATGGGTCTAGAATTTTTAAGAGATCTCCAATTTTGCTTTCCAGCCTTTGAATAGAGTCGTTCCATGGTTTAGCAACGTATGGCCGAGGTTCTCCTCAGCTACCTCAAAAGGGTGAACTGAGGGTTCCCCAGCTGCTGCACAACATCGTCTATTGACCTCCCCCTGACCACAGTCTCAGCCATGTGGGGGTTAGCCATTATGGGGATGACAGTCACCTCCTTCTCTTCTAGAGTCAGCGAGACTTCTTGTTGTGGATAGATTCTCCCTCAGATCATTAACTGGGCCCAGCCTTTCAAAGGTGGACCCTCTACTTAAGCGATCAAACGTTGATCCTCTTTGGCGTGCATCACAATCTCATTGCTCACACTGACCTCAGCTCTGATGACCTATGATATGCTAAACAGGTCTTATTATGTTGTCTGAGATCTCATATGGCTCCCAACAGTCTGTCGAAGCATCCTATAACTTCTCGTTCCCACATACGGCGCCAAAATGATGATACTGAAAATAGCACCACCAGATGAGGTGTTGATAAGATCACTCTAGTAATAACAATGGCAACACAAGATTATATATATCTAGTAGAATGAGGTGAGGAGAAGAGGAGAAACACAATATAGAAGTTTTTCAGCCAATCTGTCCTACATCTAGTGTGAGTGCGTGAGTAAGAATCACTAAAATGAGGGCACTTATGTCCTGTGATACAATCTCTCACTTTCTCTCTCTACTGTGTATACAAAAAGAGTTTCTGCTAGGGTTGTAATTTCGGATCCCATCCAAGGTAGGAGAAGATAGGTATTTATAGTGCTTGGAAGGTGTAGTTTACCCCCTAAGCATGCCATGAGAATGTTTGTTAAATGCACTAATCATAGGTGGACACCTGGTTGTGCCACATGTAAGGAATCATGACAAAATATTCCCTCACGTGAGGGTAATGATTTAGTTGTAACTGACTTGCTCATGTGTTCTAAGTCCTCCATGTTCTTGCGTGTACTCAGACTTGTGTCATCATCTGATAGAACCTCGGCCTGGATGAGTATGGGGTTGGGAAAGTTCGATAGTTGATTTATCCTGTTAATCATCATCATGACCTCGGCCTAGAATGAGGTCAGGTAGGCATGAGGTAGGATGTAATGTCAGCTGAGGCAGTGTACGACATTGGCAATAGCTTGAGCTCATAAGATGTTGTTGGCCTCGGCTGGTGGCCTTCCGAGGTTGGTCAATGAAGAGATGACCTTGTAGAAGAAGACCTTTTGGATGGCTGTTGTAAGCTTCCTGTCAACTCGGCGGTGAGACAGGACGAGGTTAGTTACCCTGAGTACGAGGGTACACTTTGGGCATATCAGTTGGGCTGGTCGTGTCCAAATTATGTGGGCCTAGTTAATCATCCCTTAATTTGGCCTACTGTACACTATGGCCAATATTATTTTTTAACATACACATAGGACCCTTAGTACTTGCTAGATGACAAAGGCAACATCAGAAAACAAAACTACTATCATCGCTAAGGACCCTTAGTGCACTATAGCCCATATTATTCCTCCACATTTACATGTATTAATCTTCACTCCTTTCTCTTATAGTTTCCTTCTTCTTGATAGTATTTTTATTTAGAAGTGAAAGTTTTATTCCTCCAATCATATCAACCGTTCAGGGGAAGGGCATAACGGAGTTTTGAAAAACCTATTCCATTCCCTCCTGGGGGGAGATCGATTGTGCCCCCATAACCAAATATGTCAGAGACCTACTAGGGGGCACTGGATCCACACCTTGGTTCTGGTTCAAGTGGTGGTTGAAATTTCCCCCAAATTCTTTGTTTTTAGTGTTCTTCGAATTCCTTGGGGTATTCCCTACTTAGTGTGCCCCCAATACATGGCGAATGGTCAATGTTGTTAATCATATAAATGAGCTCTATGGGATCAACCTAGGTGTCCCAGATACCAAATATTTCTATGTCTAGTCTCATACTTCTGATGGAATTCTCTACCTGAAGGCGAGTAAGGCTTAAAGGGTGTTGGTAGTGAACCTCTACGATTCCAATAAAGGTTATTGGGATCAGGGTTCAACGCAAGAAATTGGCAACATCCACCACTCCCTGAGGGTAAAGAATACACAAGGTTTTCGTGCCCTGGTCGGGAGGATGATCACATAGGTTAATACTTGTTCTTCTGGTCATTTTTATTTTGGCTATTATTTTCTATTACTAATTGCTCTTATATTTTGTCTTTGAACAACTCGCAAGAAAAATAAGGAGCCCTCCCTTCAGGATATTAAAGTTGTTGATTTGCTAAAAGCTTGTAGGGTGAGAGAGTACCTTCCTGACGGTGAGCGCCTCAAGTTGGCAGCCCTTTTACTTGAATACACCAATACCACCAGCATCTTCACTGCTCGCCCGATGGATGATATAACTGATCTTCCTCTATCGAAAGAGAAAGCTTGTTCTTCTTTTGAGCTATTAGATGATGGGTCAATTTAGCAAGATGGGGAGGAAGGTCCAATAGCTCCCATAAGGAAGAGAGTGATATTCCTTTCTGATGATGATGACGACGATGATGATGTGTTCCTCTTTTCCAGGGCCAAGTCCTAACACACTACACCAAAAATAACGATTTGGCACACCCTGATATTAAAAATTTGGCACAGTTTCAAACTGTGCCAAATTGTGGCACGATTTAGTGGTAATCTGACACATTTTAAAACAGTGCCAAAAATTAGCACTGCTTTAAAGTGTGCCAAAATTGAGTACACTTGTCTCAATACAAAAGACCATAAAAAATTCACTCAAACACACTTTTCTATATCCCGCTCACCCCTCGATGCATTTTGCGTCTGCATTCTCACCCCTCTCTTTGAACTCTATGCTAACTCTCTCTCTCTCCGTCTCCGACCAGCTCTCGCTCCCTATCTCCTACAATCTCTCTCCCTCTATCTCCAAGCACAACTTTTCGGTCAGATATTTATCTCCGCTAAGCTCTCCCTCTCTGGCTCAAATAATTTTTTTAAAAGAAATGAGTGTATTTTTTTAAACAAGATGAGACTTAAGTAGGGCTCGTGAGAAGCTAATCCCATTTTGTGAGAGTTAGAAAGCCCTAGAGAGAGAGAGAGAGAGAGAGAGCGAGAAGAGGAAGAAGAGAAAATCTTGGGGATTCCGTCCAATACGCGATCTCGAGGACGATTCAACTGCTACAACTTTGAGGCAATTGATTAAGCTTGCTAAATAATTTATGTGTGTCATTTATTTTATGATTTTTGGATATAATTATGGATTTCGGGTTTGTATGTCAAACACTAGATTTTAGTTAAATCTTGCATTTGAGGTGTATATAAGTGAATTTGAGGTTGTTTAATTGTTGGGTTGATTTGTAGTATGAGTTTTAGTGTTAGAAATCTGATTGGGTTGAAGATTAATGGTTAGAAGATAGTTTATTGGGTTTTTAGAGAGTTGGATTTCGTCCAAATTGAAGAAGGGATGAAAAATCTAGTATGGCCGGTCGACCGCGGCCAGGAAGCCGGTTGATCGTGACTCAAGGAAAAAGCCTACTGCTTCCTTCCCAAGGAAAATTTCAGCACCGCGATCGACCGGGGGTCAGGGGCCGATCGACCAGTACTCCATTTTTAGTTCAAGAATGGGATCTTAATTCTACCCCTTTTGTTTTGGGTCTAAAACTTAGGAGCCTTCTTAGTTAATGTATTATAGAGGGTTAAGTTATGATATCGAGAGATTGATTACCTTAGGATAACAAGGAGGTATTCGGGCCTATTTTAGGAATGGTTTATGAGGGTGTGGTGCCTCTCTCATTAAGGAAATGAGAGTAAGAATAAAAGGAAATTGGAGGATATTAATTTGAGTGTTATACACATTTGGTTATGCTATGATATTCCTAATGTCGATTAAATTTGGGAGACTATTTATATTATCGGTGGGAGGGAAGAGTAAATTTCAAGGGAAATATCGTATTATAAATTGTGGTGGGAAGGTATGAGTTATAGCAATGGTTAGTATAGCAAGAGTTATATACATATGGCCGAATTCAATACTTCCATACCTATGAACGTGAGATAGCATATAATTATATGTATATATATAGTTGGCGTGAATGTATATACCTTGTGTGATGGTTTGTGTATAAGATGTGATTGTATATATATCTAGTGTGAATGATATATATATATATATTTATGGTGTGAGCATACCTAGCACATGCTATCATGGGAAATTGCGCGATGTGGTGAGGCCCCAAGCTTGAGGAGCAGGGAGCGTATACTCCCCGGGTCATAGTCGCCCATTATTTATTGTGTGATTTTTATTCTGGGTGAGAAGTCTTATGTATGAATCGTTCTCACTTTCAGGTTAGGAGCTATGACCGCTTCCCATACGTTATGATTTGGTTTTTACCAAGTTGGCGTGATCTAGTCCGACTGCTGGTAACCCGGGTTAAAGTTAGTTATTCCTGGAAGATGATAGCATTGTGAAGTATTTTTATATCGTATGAGAGATTGTGTTATTGATATTTAAATGTACACTAAGGGTGTAATGGGAGTGATTGTTAAGGTTGAATGATTGTGTTCTATGACTAGAGTAATGTTATATAGACCCTAAAAGTACGGTGTGATAACTTATTTAAGTACTTAGAGTAGTAGTCTAAATAAGTAGCTGATGTTGTATGCGTTGTTTACCGAGGGCATATGGATCCCGATGATCAACAATGTCAAGGAGTAGTGTATCGAGGGGGTTCCTTGTTTGGATTTCACTTTGCGATACATCCCACGCACGAAACACGGTGCGAGGTTGAGAGTTGGGAGAAGTTTAGTCCTTTGTATTCAGATTTATGTGTAGTAGCGATTCAATGCTTTATGAGAACAAAAGAGGATGTGTAGCTATTTTGATTCTAATAACTTGCTTAAGTTAATAATTCGAAACTGGTGAATCTTAATTATATATTAAGGTATAATATCGGGTGCAACATAGGACTTGTCAGAATAGTAGTTCATCATAAATAGCAGAGAGTAAATGTGCGGAGGGTGTGACACCCCGACTAATTAAATACCGGGTAGCTACTCCTTTATTAAATTAATACAAAATGCCAAGTTGGTCCAGTTAATAGCATCACTGTCGAAAACATTTTAATTATTACTAACCACCTAGTATTTAAAAGTGAGTTGCAAAATTTTAAGTTAACTCTGATTAACATGCAATAAAAGGAATAATGATAGAATAACAACATTCACCATGACTAAACAATAGAATAACCAACAACATAATAATAAGTCCGGAGGAAAAACTCCTCACAACAATCCCACAACTGAAAGTAATATGACAAGTCTGAATCCTGAATAAATTACATGCCAGAAGTCTGAATAACTGGAATAAATGCAATGTCTCTAAAAGAAATGGGCGACATGCCCTACAACTGATAAATGCTGAATATGGAGTCAAGATAGATGAAACGTCTACAAGCAAAGTCCTGTAACTTCTACAAACAGCTACAGCTCGTCTCCTGAATGAAAATCCTAAGCATGGTGTCCTTGTGGCTGGGCACCTAAAATGGTTTTTACAAAAATAGATTTGAAAGAAAATGGGTCAGAGCCCGGAAGTGGAAATCATTTTAAAAACAGCAAGTGTTTTAATAACATTAAAACATTAAATGCAAAATACATGTTAGGACGTGCACTCACATAAAATTCTCACCTCTCGACTACATGTGCACTCCAAACGTACCGTACCCATCTAAATAATATACATATCTAACCAAACTGTAATATGTTCTACCCCTTACTACTCGATTCCCATATTACCTTCTAGCGTTAACAATTAAATAGAGGGCTTTACATACACTCGGATTCTCAATTAGTAACACAATTCACTATCGGTTAACCCGTTATGTCTTCTTAAATCATTACCATAATCATTTACACAATATCAACATGAAAGTTCCCATTAATTAAGTGTATATTATTCACGTCTTAAATATACAGTAAAAGCACCCCGAGACTAAGTTGCGGTGCACACATACTCTGCTATCCATCCTGGTACATCACGTACATAAGGATCACGCATTCCGAATCTCTCAGGAATCGTTCTCAGATATCAACAATCACAAACAATGGAGGCGAACACAGTCACATCACATGGGCCACGCACATACCTGCGCTCCCACGATCAGCAGACTTATTAACATTCCAATAAGTCCTTCTCTGACCTATGTTCATCGAGGTACAAATCTAAATTCGGGCAACACAAGGATTAGAGGGACCTAAGCGAACATAAACCTCCCGTGATATCAAGTATGGTAGGTATGTCATACACATAAAATCATATACATATACTAAGTATGCACACATCTTAGTAATCACCATAATTTATTTGTGGTACGCTTATCATTCTCGTGCCGACATATAATGCCACACAATTTATATGTTCTCGGTTAATATAATTATTTAGGCCGTCATTAGTTCTCGCATCGTAATAGACACTCACGTCCTAATTCATAATTTCCCTTTGGGTCAAATTAAACTTCTTGGTTTTACTCCTCATTATATCCCCAATATCCCAAATATATCAATTAATCATCAAGGAAGTGTTGTCTCTACATATAAACAAGGTTACGAGACACGCGAAATCAAAACAGGATAAAAAGCCTAAACTGTCAACTCGTTAGAAGTCTCGTTCGAACGAGGCTGTTCGAACGAGAGTTCGTTCGAACGAAGTGGGACTTCTAACGAGATCTCGTTCGAACGAAAGTCATCGAATGAACATCCTTCTCGTTAGAAGTCAAACTGTCAACTCGTTAGAAGCTCGTTCGAACGACCTGGGCAGGTCTTCTAACGAGAGGCCAGTTTCGAGCCCAGATTTCCTATTTTCGTTTTTCCAACTTTTCTTCACCTCTAATCTCATCTAAACCTCAATCCAACAATCGTTCATGGGTTCTGATCATTCCTAAACATACTTAGGTCATATATTAACGTATTTTGTGGGATTAATTCATTGTAAATCTCATCCACATATCAAATCTCTACATCTTTTTCCCCAATCTCAAGAACATGAACCCTAGAAATTAAATTCATCCATAGACATAAATAAATCCGTTTTTATGGTATAAAAGATGTATTTTTTTCTCTGACTAATCATCCTAACATTGTTCTACATGCAATCTCCTCATAAAATTATAAATCTTTACATCCAATTCAATGGGTTTTTATCATTCTCTAAGAATAATGAAATTTTAATAATTTCCTACGCATGGAAGAAGCATTCTTTGCAAAATATGTAATTAAACCACTTGCCTTATGTGTATCTCTGATTTTGATGTCGAATTGCTGAAGTGTTCTCTCTCTCTCTGCAGAATTCTCCTCTCTTCTCTCTCTGTACAAGCCTTCTTCTCCAAAGTGACAATGGTGGCTAGGGTTTGCCTTAGGAACTCTTTTGGAACTAATTTCAATAACCTCCATAGCCCCTTAGGTTATTAGTGGGTTTAGTGGGTAATTGCCAAATCAGATATTAATTCCTAATTTGCGTGGGTTTTAATTCCCAAAAATCCAAAATTACCAAACTACCCTTATACATTGCCGGTATGGCCTAAAAATGCCCCGGGACCCAAACTAAACCCCCGGCTAGTGTTTTCTAACTATTTCGACCCTTCCGGACGCGTTGGAGCACTCAAAATGACCATACGGTTAATAGAAATAAAATTCACTTTTATAAATAAAATAATTATATTCCTGACGCGACTGTCACACGCGTCTCAACAAAATTTCCCAAATTGCCGTATATCAATCTCACGACAAATTTCATAATTTCCATATTCATATATAATCATATATACACATTATAATCAAATACCAACTCGCATCTCGCTAGTATTTTGATCTGGATTAATTTCTAATTAATACACATTTAATTCAATTAATCCCATAAATAAATATCATAAAAATACGGGGTATTACATACTTCCCCCCTAATAACAGAATTTCGTCCCGAAATTTGGAACTAGAAAGTACCTGGTTAGAACAACTCTGGATAACGTTCGCGCATCTCATCCTCGGGCTCCCATGTGGACTCCACGACATTATGATGTCGCCACTGAACACGCACTAACGAGACTATCTTTGACCTCAGTTTCCGCTCACTTCGGTCCAAAATAACAATCGGCCCCTCCTCGTAGGAGCTATCAGGCTGGAGATCGATGTCCTCCAAAGCAATATGAGGATGAGACAAATCATCTCTAAGATATTTCCTTAGCGAGGAAATATGAAACACATCGTGAATCCGATACAAATGCTCCGATAACCCAAGTCTACACGCAACCGGTCCAATCCGCTCAATAATAGGAAATGGTCCCACATATCTCGGTGCCAACTTCCCTTTCTTCCCGAAATGCATAATCCCCTTCATAGGAGATACTCTGAGCAAAACCTAGTCCCCCACTTGGAACTCTCTAAAGAACCTCTTCGCATCAGCATAGCTCTTCTGCCGATCCTGAGCTACCCGAATGAGACTCCGAATCAATTATATCCTCGCCGAAGTATCCTGAATCACTTCCGGCCCAAGTAGTTTGTTGTCCCCCACCTCCAACCAACATGCTGGGGAACGACAAGGTCTACCGTACAACGCCTCAAATGGAGCCATGCCAATGGTGAACTGGTAGGAGTTGTTGTAAGCAAACTCTACTAGTGGAAGATACTGCTCCCATCCACCCCCAAAATCAATGATGCACATACGTAGCATGTCCTCCAACATCTGGTTTGTACGCTCGGTTTGCCCATCGGTCTGCGGATGATAAGCCGTACTCAACCGCAATTTCGTGCCCATGGCCTCCTGAAAACTTTCCCTAAACCGTGAAATAAATATCTTGTCTCTGTCAGACACAATATTTAGGGGTACACCGTGAAGTCTCACTATCTCTACAATAAATAGTTTGGCATACTGTCCCGTACTGTAGTCTGTCCTTACGGGTAGATAATGAGCGACTTTGGTCAACCTGTCCACAATTACCCAAATGGAGTAGTGACCTCTCTGTGACGTAGGCAACCCCGTGATAAAGTCCATGGATATGCTTTCCCACATCCACATCGCGACCTCCAACGGTTGTAGAAGTCCTCCCGGTCTCTGATGATCCACTTTTACTAGCTGACAAGTGGCGCATTTTGAAACAAACACAGAAATATCTCTCTTCATCCCGCTCCACCAATACTGTCGTCTCATGTCTTGGTACATTTTATCCCCATCGGGATGTACCGCGAACCATGAACCGTGCGACTCTGCCATCACCTCGTGCCGCAATTCCTCCCCTTCTGGAACTACCAATCTCCCATTGAAGCGTAATCCCCCGTATGAGCTAACGGTATAGGAATCGTCTCCTTCTGCTAGTAATCGAACTATCTGCTCATAACATAACGAGTCATTTTCCTGGGCCTTTACCACCTTCATGACAATCTGCGGCGTAACAGTCATCACAGACATGAATGATTGGGCCACTGCATCCTGGTGTCCCAACTCCTTCCACTTGGCCTTCCACACCCCTGACACCTCATCTAATGGCCTACGGCTCAACGCGTCTGCTACCACGTTAGCCTTCCCCTAGTGATACTGGATATCAAACTGATAATCCTTCACGAACTCAGGCCACCTTCGTTGCCGCATATTCAACTCCTTCTGCGTGAATAGGTACTGTAGGGACTTGGGGTCCATGAACAATCGAAACTTCTCCCCCAAAAGGTAATGTCTCCATATCCGAAGGGCAAATACAACTTCCGCCAACTCCAAGTCATGAGTGGGGTAATTCTTCTCGTGAGGCTTAAGCTTACGGGAAGCATAAGCTATGGCCTGACTCTCCTGCTGTAATACACCTCCAAGTCCTTGCAAGGACGCATCGGTGTAAACTAGATACTCAACTCCCGGTCTCGGCAACGCTAACACAGGTGCTGAGGTTAACTTATCCTTCAACTCATCAAATGCCAACTGACAGGCATCACTCCAGATGAATGGCACACCCTTACGAGTCAGATGTGTGAAAGGACCCGCTATCTTCGAAAATCCCCGAATAAACCTCCTGTAGTATCCTGCTAGGCCCAAGAAACTACGGATCTTAGTCGGTGTCGTGGGCTGTCCCCACTCCCTCACCGCGGATACCTTCCCCGGATCAACAGATATACCCCGATCGGAAATAATGTGCCCCAAAAAGTGGACCTCCTTCAGTTAAAACCCGCACTTCTCATACTTTGCATACAACTCGTTCTGACGTAGCGTCTACAAAACTTGCCTCAAATGCTCGGCGTGCTCCTCCTCTGTCTAGGAGTAAACCAGAATGTCATCAATGAAGACAATGACGAACTGATCAAGGAACTCTCTGAACACCCTATTCATCAAGTCCATAAACACTGCTGGAGCGTTGGTCAAACCAAAGGGCATAACCCGAAACTCATAAGAACCATATCTCGTTAAGAACGCAGTCTTTGAGACATCCTCATCCCTGATACGCAACTGATGGTATCCCAATCGCAAATCAATCTTTGAGAAGAAAGAAGCTCCTCTCAACTGGTCGACTAAGTCATCGATTCGAGGCAATGGATACTTATTCCGTATCGTGACCTTAATCAACTCTCGGTAATCCACACACAATCTCGGTGAAGCATCTCTCTTCTTCACGAACAACACATGGGCACCCCACGGCAAAGTACTCCTCCGTATAAACCCCTGACCCAACAACTGCTCAATCTGATCTCGTAGCTCGCGCATCTCTGCCGGAGCCATACGGTACGGTGCGCGTGCTATAGGTCTCGTACCTGGTAATAAGTCTATGACAAAGTCTATCTCTCGACTGGGGGGTAGGCCTGGTATCTCCTGAAACACATCAGAATACTCCCTGACAACTGGGATCGAATCTAAAGGAATCACAACCTCCTTAGAGGTATCCTCCTCTATGTAGTACAAATGAGCGGTTGAGCCTCCCTCTGGGCGAGGCATCGCCACTACAAACATCTCTTGCCCCGGAATGGCAAAAACAATGCTCCCACCGAAGCAATCAATCATGGCTCTATAATCCGCGAGCCAATCCATACCGATAATCACATCGTGCACATGCATATCTAATACCAACATGTCTGCAGGTAATACCAAACTACCAATCTCTACCCCCACTCCTCGGCATATAAAGAAAATAAGCGACCCACTCCCCAATGGTGAGTCTACACACGTCATTGTGCTCTCTGTTGTGGCTAACAACCCTAAGGCTTTCGCAAAATGTGTAGCTATAAAACAATGCGTTGCCCTCGTATCAAACAAAACCCCACCCATAGTACCATGGATAGGAAACATACCCTCAATCGCGGGTGGGGCCTGTGGAGCTGCTGCCTGCTGAAGCTGGTATACTCTCCCATACTGTAGCTGCCCCTACTGAACTGGGACCGCTGGAATGGGTGGAAATGCTGCCATCTGTGGTGGCGCTGGGAGGGCGGCGGGAAACACAGGTCTCTGCAGCTCCTGTCGAGGACGCTGCTGCTGCTGCGGGGCCCTGCCCCTATCAGGACAGTCCTGGCGTTTATGGCCAGTCTTGCCACAAACGTAACACTTCCCCGGGAAGTTCCCCCCTCTCTGTCCCTGCTGCCCCTGGCCCTAGTGGCCGTTACCATTCCTCCCCTGGCCCTGCTGGCCCTGTTGAAGTTGTTGTTGACCATTCTGACCCTACTGGTTCTGATGGTCGTTCAGACCCTGATGGCCCTACCGAAAACCTCCCTGTCCGTGCCTGAAATTTCCCGACCTGAACCTCTTATGATCCCCCTGCTGGGAACCCTGGTCGCCCTGTCTCTGCCTCTGAACAGATTGTGCCCCACTGGCACCATGTCCTCCAGTCCTGCCCTGATGGCTGGACTCTCCTGATCTCTTTCCCTCAGCCATGTGAAAGCAATGATCCTGAAAGTGTAACAGTGCAGCGTTAACCACATCAGAGTAAGTGGCCAACGATGGGTTCCCCAACAAATGCTGACGGATCCTCCATGTCAACCCGTCTGTAAATTTCTGTATCTTCTTATCTTCTGTCGGTATCTCATCAGGAACGATATTCAACAGATTGGTGAATTTGGCCTCATACTCGGCCACAGTCTTACCCTCCTTCTTGAGGCTCATCAACTTCCTCCTCATCTCCGTGTGAACAGCTGACGGAAAGTATTTGCAGTCGAACCGCACCCAAAACTCCTGGATAGTGAGAGTATCTCTCTCCTCCATGGTGGTAATAGACTCCCACCACTGCAGTGCAGACCCCACTAGCTTAAAGATAGCTAGTATCTTCTTCTGGACATCGGTGAACTCATACATCCTCAAGTGCCCCTGAATGTCTTTCCTCCACTGACTAGAAACCACAACATCGGAGCTACCTGCGAACTCCGGAGGGTGTGCTTTCTGAAAAGCATCACGTACACGTTCCCAAGAAGAAGGGAATGCATGTGCCTGAACTGGCGCGGCTATCAGCGCCTGAGGTGGTGCCTGTTGAACTACGGCTGGTGCGGCATTTACCGCGTGGGCCACAATGGCTGCAACCTCGGCCGCATTCATCGTGCCCTGAACTGGTGCGGGCTGTGGTTCTGGCGTAGCATCCCTGGGAACCCGTTGTGCACGTCGTGGAGGCATCTGAAATAAGAATAAAGTTTATAAGTTCGCAGTTATAAACTTAAAATAGTTGAAGAACGTAGCACATACAAAAGAATACAACAGTCCTAAAATATAGGGTTCTACATCAAAGAAAGCTTAGCGGAAACAAAATAAGCCGTACAGATCCTAAAGGACACTTGAACGTGATGCTCTGATACCACCTGTGACACCCCGACTAATTAAATACCGGGTAGCTACTCCTTTATTAAATTAATACAAAATGCCAAGTTGGTCCAGTTAATAGCATCACTGTCGAAAACATTTTAATGATTACTAACCACCTAGTATTTAAAAGTGAGTTGCCAAATTTTAAGTTTAACTCTGATTAACATGCAATAAAAGGAATAATGATAGAATAACAACATTCACCATGACGAAACAATAGAATAACCAACAACATAATAATAAGTCCGAAGGAAAAACTCCTCACAACAATCCCACAACTGAAAATAATATAACAAGTCTGAATCCTGAATAAATACATGCCAGAAGTCTGAATAACTAGAATAAATGCAATGTCTCTAAAAGAAATTGGCGACATGCCCTATAACTGATAAATGATGAATATGGAGTCAAGATAGATGAAGCGCCTACAAGCAAAGTCCTGTAACTTCCACAAACATCTACAACTCGTCACCTGAATGAAAATCCTAAGCATGGTGTCCTTGTGGCTGGGCACCTAAAATGGTTTTTACAAAAATAGATTTGAAAGCAAATGGGTCAGAGCCCGAAAGTGGAAATCATTTTAAAAACAGCAAGTGTTTTAATAACATTAAAACATTAAATGCAAAATACATGTTAGGACGTGCATTCACATGAAATTCTCACCTCTCGACTACATGTGCACTCCTAACGTACCGTACCCATCTAAATAACATACATATCTGACAAAACCGTAATACGTTCTACTCCTTACTACTCGATTCCCATATTAACTTCTAGCGTTATCAATTAAATATAGGGCTTTACATACACTCGGATTCTCAATTAGTAACACAATTCACTATCGGGTAACCCGTTATGTCTTCTCAAAACATTACCATAATCATTTACACAATATCAACATGAAAGTTCCCATTAATTAAGTGTATATTATTCACGTCTTAAATATACAATACAAGAACCCCGAGACTAAGCTGCGGTGCACACATACTCTGCTATCCATCCCGGTACATCACGTACATAAGGATCACGCATTCCGAATCTCTCAGGAATCGTTCTCAGATATCAACAATCACAAACAATGGAGGCAAACACAGTCACATCACATGGGCCTCGCACATACCTGCGCTCCCACGATCAGCAGACTAATTAACATCCCAATAAGTCATTCTCTGACCTATGTTCATCGAGGTACCAATCTAAATCCGGGCAACACAAGGATTAGAGGGCCCTAAGCGAACGTAAACCTCCCGTGATAGCAAGTATGGTAGGTATGTCATACACATAAAATCATATACATATACTAAGTATGCACACATCTTAGTAATCACCATAATTTATTTGTGGTACGCTTCTCAATCTCGTACCGACATATAATGCTACACAATTTATATGTTCCCGGTTAATATAATTATTTAGGCAGTCATTAGTTCTCGCATCGTAATAGACACTCACGTCCTAATTCATAATTTCCCTTTGGTTCAAACTACACTTCTAGGTTTTACTCCTCATTATATCCCCAATATCCCAAATATATCAATTAATCATCAAGGAAGTGTTGTCTCTACATATAAACAAGGTTACGGGACACGCGAAATCAAAACAAGCTAAAAAGCCTAAACTGTCAAATCGTTAGAAGTCTCGTTCGAACGAGGCTGTTCGAACGAGAGTTCGTTCGAACGAAGTGGGACTTCTAACGAGATCTTATTCGAACGAAAGTCATCGAACGAACATCCTTCTCGTTAGAATTCAAACTGTCAACTCGTTAGAAGCTCGTTCGAACGAGCTCGTTCGAATGACCTGGGCAGGTCTTCTAACGAGAGGCCAGTTTCGAGCCCAGATTTCCTATTTTCGTTTTTCCAACTTTTCTTCACCTCTAATCTCATCTAAACCTCAATTCAACAATCGTTCATGGGTTCTAATCATTCCTAAACATACTTAGGTCATATATTAATGTATTTTGTGGGATTAATTCATTCTAAATCTCATCCACATATCAAATCTCTACATCTTTTTCCCCAAACTCATGAACATGAACCCTAGAAATTAAATTCATCCATAGACATAAATAAATCCATTTTTATAGTATAAAAGATGTATTTTTCCTCTGACTAATCATCCTAACATTGTTCTACATGCAATCTCCTCATAAAATTATAAATCTCTACATCCAATTCAATGGGTTTTTATCATTCTCCAAGAACAATGAAATTTTAATAATTTCCTACGCATGGAAGAAGCATTCTTTGCAAAATATGTAATTAAACCACTTGCCTTATGTGTATCTCTGATTTTGATGTCGAATTGCTGAAGTGTTCTCTCTCTCTCTCTGCAGAATTCTCCGCTCTTCTCTCTCTCTACAAGCCTTCTTCTCCAAAGTGACAATGGTGGCTAGGGTTTGCCTTAGGAACTCTTTTGGAACTAATTTCAATAACCTCCGTAGCCCCTTAGGTTATTAGTGGGTTTAGTGGGTAATTGCCAAATCAGATATTAATTCCTGATTTTCGTGGGTTTTAATTCCCAAAAATCCAAAATTACCAAACTACCCTTATACGTTGCCGGTATGGCCTAAAAATGCCCGGGACCCAAACTAAACCCCCGGCTAGTGTTTTCTGACTATTTAGACCCTTTTGAACGCGTTGGAGCACTCAAAATGACCATACGGTTAATAGAAATAAATTTCACTTCTATAAATAAAATAATTATATTCCTGACGCGACTGTCACACGTGTCTCAACAAAATTTCCCAAATTGTCGTATATCAATCTCACGACAAATTACATAATTTCCATATTCATATATAATCATATATACACATTATAATCAAATACCAACTCGCATCTCGCTAGTATTTTAATCCGGATTAATTTCCAATTAATACACATTTAATTCAATTAATCCCATAAATAAATATCATAAAAATACGAGGTATTACATACTTCCCCCCTAATAACAGAATTTCGTCCCGAAATTCGGAACTAGAAAGTACCTGGTAAGAACAACTCTGGATAACGTTCGCGCATCTCATCCTCACGCTCCCATGTGGACTCCTGGACATTATGATGTCGCCACTGAACACGCACTAACGGGACTATCTTTGATCGCAGTTTTCGCTCACTTCGGTCCAAAATAGCAATCGGCCCCTCCTCGTAGGAGCTATCAGGCTGGAGGTCGATGTCCTCCAAAGCAATATGAGAATGAGCCAAATCGTCTCTAAGATATTTCCTTAGCGAGGAAATATGAAACACATCGTGAATCCGATACAAATGCTCCGGTAACCCAACTCTATACGCAACCGGTCCAATCCGCTCAATAATAGGAAATGGTCCCAAATATCTCGGTGCCAACTTCCCTTTCTTCCCGAAATTCATAATTCCCTTCATAGGAGATACTCTGAGAAAAACATGGTCCCCCACTTGGAACTCTCTAAAGAACCTCTTCGCATCAGCATAGCTCTTCTGCCGATCCTGAGCTACCTGAATGCAACTCCGAATCAATTCTATCCTCACCGAAGTATCCTGAATCACTTCCGGCCCAAGTAGTTTGTTGTCCCCCACCTCCAACCAACATGCTGGGGAACGACAAGGTCTACCGTACAACACCTCAAATGGAGCATGCCAATGGTGAACTGATAGGAGTTGTTGCAAGCAAACTCTACCAGTGGAAGATACTGCTCCCATCCACCCCCGAAATCAATGATGCACATACGTAGCATGTCCTCTAACATCTCTTTTGTACGCTCGGTTTGCCCATCGGTCTGCGGATGATAAGCCGTACTCAACCGCAATTCCGTGCCCATGGCCTCCTGAAAACTTTCCCAAAACTGTGAAACAAATATCTTGTCTCTGTCAGACACAATATTTAGGGGTACACCGTGAAGTCTCACTATCTCTGCAATAAAGAGTTTGGCATAATGTCCCGTACTGTAGTCTGTACTTACGGGTAGAAAATGAGCGACTTTGGTCAACCTGTCCACAATTACCCAAATGGAGTCGTGACCTCTCTGTGACGTAGGCAACCCCGTGATAAAGTTCATGGATATGCTCTCCCACATCCACATCGGGACCTCCAACGGCTGTAGAAGTCCTTTCGGTCTCTGATGATCCACTTTTATTAGCTGACAAGTGGCGCATTTTGAAACAAACACAGCAATATCTCTCTTCATCCCGCTCCACCAATACTGTCGTCTCATGTCTTGGTACATTTTGTGCCCACCGGGATGTACCGCGAACCGTGAGCCGGGCGACTCTTCCATCACCTCATGCCGCAATTCATCCCCTTCTGGAACTACCAATCTCCCATTGAAGCATAATCCCACGTCTGAGATAACGGTATAGGACTCGGCTCCTTCTGCTGGTAATCGAACTATCTGCTCCTGACAGAACGAGTCATTTGCCTGGGCCTTTACCACCTTCATGACAATCTGCGGCGTAACAGTCATCATAGACATGAATGATCGGGCCACTGCATCCTGGTATCCCAACCCCTTCCACTTGGCCTTCCACACCCCTGCCACCTCATCTAATGGCCTACGGCTCAACGCGTCTGCTACCACGTTAGCCTTCCCCGGGTAATACTGGATATCGAACTGATAATCCTTCACGAACTCAAGCCACCTCCGTTACCGCATATTCAACTCCTTCTGCGTGAATAGGTACTGTAGGGACTTGTGGTCCGTGAACAATCAAAACTTCTCCCCCAAAAGGTAATGTCTCCATATCCGAAGGGCAAATACAACTGCCGCCAACTCCAAGTCATGAGTGGGGTAATTCTTCTCATGAGGCTTAAGCTTATGGTAAGAATATGCTATGGCTTGACTCTCCTACTGTAATACACCTCCAATTCCTTGCAAGGACGCATCGGTGTAAACTAGATACTCAACTCCCGGTCTCGACAACGCTAACACAGGTGCTGAGGTTAACTTATCCTTCAACTCATCAAATGCCAACTGACAGGCATCACTCCAGATTAATGGCACACCCTTACGAGTTAGATGTGTCAAAGGACCCGCTATCTTCAAAAATCCCCGAATAAACCTCCTGTAGTATCCTGCTAGGCCCAAGAAACTACGGATCTCAGTCGGTGTCGTGGGCTGTCCCCACTCCCTCACCGCTGATACCTTCCCCCGATCAACAGATATCCCCCGGTCGGAAATAATGTTCCCCAAAAAGTGGACCTCCTTCAGCTAAAACCCGCACTTCTCATACTTTGCATACAGCTCGTTCTGGCGTAGCGTCTGCAAAACTTGCCTCAAATGCTCGGCGTGCTCCTCCTCTGTCTGGGAGTAAACCGGAATTTCATTAATGAAGAAAATAACGAACTGATCAAGGAACTCTCTGAACACCCTATTCATCAAGTCCATAAACACTGCTGGAGCGTTGGTCAAACCAAAAGGCATAACCCGAAACTCGTAAGAACCATATCTCGTTAAGAACGCAGTCTTTGAGACATCCTCTTCCCTGATACGCAACTGATGGTATCTCGATCACAAATCAATCTTTGAAAAGAAAGAATCTCCTCTGACCTGGTCGAATAAGTCATCGATTCGAGGCAACGGATACTTATTCCGTATCGTGACCTTATTCAACTCTCGGTAATCCACACACAATCTCAGTGAAGCATCTCTCTTCTTCACGAACAACACAGGGGCACCCCACGGCAAAGTAATCCTCCGTATAAACCCCTGACCCAACAACTGCTCAATCAGATCTCGTAGCTCGTGCATCTCTGCCGGAGCCATACGGTACGGTACGCGTGCTATAGGTCTCGTACCTGGTAAAAAGTCTATGACAAAGTCTATCTCTCGACTGGGGGTTAGGCCTGGTATCTCCTGAAACACATCAGAATACTCCCTTACAACTGGGATCGAATCTAAAGGAATCACAACCACCTTAGAGGTATCCTCCTCTATGTAGTACAAATGAGCGGTTGAGCCTCCCTCTGGGCGAGGCATCGCCACTACAAACATCTCTTTCCCCGGAATGGCAAAAACAATGCTCCCACCGAAGCAATCAATCATGGCTCTATAATCAGCGAGCCAATCCATACCGATAATCACATCGTGCACATGCATATCTAATACCAACATGTCTGCAGGTAATACCAAACTACCAATCTCTACCCCCACTCCTCGGCATATAAAGAAAATAAGCGACCCACTCCCCAATGGTGAGTCTACACACGTCACTGTGCTCTCTGCTGTGGCTAACAACCCTAAGGCTTTCGCAAAATGTGTAGCTATAAAACAATGAGTTGCCCCCGTATCAAACAAAACCCGACCCATAGTACCATGGATAGGAAACATACCCTAAATCACGGGTGGGGCCTGTGGAGCTGCTACCTGCTGAAGCTGGTATACTCTCCCAAACTGCAGCTGCCCCTACTGAACTGGGACCGCTGGAATGGGTGGCAATGCTTCCATCAGTGGTGGAGCCGGGAGGGCGATGGGAAACACGGGTCTCTGCGGCTCCTGTCCAGCACCCTGCTGCTGCTGCGGGGCCCTGCCCATATCAGGACAGTCCTGGCGTTTATGGCCAGTCTTGCCACAAACGTAACACTTCCCCGGGAAGTTCCCCCTCTCTGTCCCTGCTGCCCCCGGCCCTGGTGGCCGTTACCGTTCCTCCCCTGGCCCTGCTGGCCCTGTTGAAGCTGTTGTTGACCATTCTGACCATGCTGGTTCTGATGGCCGTTCAGACCCTGATGGACCTGCCGGAAACCTCCCTGTCCGTGCCTGAAATTTCCCGACCTGAACCTTTTATGATCCCCCTGCTGGGAACCCTGGTCGCCCTGTCTCTTCCCCTGAACAGATTGTGCCCCACTGGCACCATGTCCTCCAGTCCTGCCCTGCTGGCTGGACTCTCCCGATCTCTTGCCCTTAGCCATGTGAAAGCAATGATCCTGACAGCGTAACAGTGCAGCGCTAACCACATCAAAGTAAGTGGACAACGATAGGTTCCCCAACAAATGCTGACGGATCCTCCAAGTCAACCCGTCTGTAAATTTCTGTATCTTCTTATCTTCTGTCGGTATCTCATCCGGAACGATATTCAACAGATTGGTGAATTCGGCCTCATACTCGGCCACAGTCTTACCCTCCTGCTTGAGGCTCATGAACTTCCTCCTCATCTCCATGTGAATAGCTGACGGAAAGTATTTGCGGTCGAACCGCACCCAAAACTCCTGGATAGTGAGAGTATCTCTCTCCTCTATGGTGGTAATAGTCTCCCACCACTGCAGTGCAGACCCCACTAGCTTAAAGGTAGCTAGTATCTGCTTCTGGACATCGGTGCACTCATACATCCTCAAGTGCCGCTGAATGTCTTTCCTCCACTGACTAGAAACCACAACATCAGAGCTACCTGTGAACTCCGGAGGGTGTGCTTTCTGAAAAGCATCATATACACGTTCCCAAGCAGACGGGAATGCATGTGCCTGAACTGGCGCGGCTATCGGCGCCTGAGGTGGTGCCTGCTGAACTACGGCTAGTGCGGCATTTACCGCCTGGGCCACAATGGCTGCAACCTCGGCGGCATTCATCGTGCCCAGAACTGGTGCGGGCTGTGGTTCTGGCGTAGCATCCCTGGGAACCCGTTGTGCACGTCGTGGAGGCATCTGAAATAAGAATAAAGTTTATAAGTTCGCAGTTATAAACTTAAAATAGCTGAAGAACGTAGCACATACAAAAGAATACAATAGTCCTAAAATATAGGTCTCTACATCAAATAAAGCTTAGCGGAAACATAATTAGCCGTACAGATCCTAAAGGACACTTGAACGTGATGCTCTGATACCACCTGTGACACCCCGACTAATTAAATACCGGGTAGCTACTCCTTTATTAAATTAATACAAAATGCCAAGTCGGTACAGTTAATAGCATCACTGTCGAAAACATTTTAATGATTACTAACCACCAGTATTTAAAAGTGAGTTGCCAAATTTTAAGTTAACTCTGATTAACATGCAATAAAAGGAATAATGATAGAATAACAACATTCACCATGACGAAACAATAGAATAACCAACAACATAATAATAAGTCCGGAGGAAAAACTCCTCACAACAATCCCACAACTGAAAATAATATGACAAGTCTGAATCCTGAATAAATTACCTGCCAGAAGTCTGAATAACTGGAATAAATGCAATGTCTCTAAAAGAAATTGGCGACATGCCCTATAACTGATAAATGCTGAATATGGAGTCAAGATAGATGAAGCGTCTACAAGCAAAGTCCTGTAACTTCCACAAACAGCTACAGCTCGTCACCTGAATGAAAATCTTAAGCATGGTGTCCTTGTGGCTGGGCACCTAAAATGGTTTTTACAAAAATAGATTTGAAAGAAAATGGGTCAGAGCTCGAAAGTGGAAATCGGTTTAAAAACAGCAAGTGTTTTAATAACATTAAAACATTAAATGCAAAATGCATGTTAGGACGTGCACTCACATGAAATTCTCACCTCTCGACTACATGTGCACTCCTAACGTACCGTACCCATCTAAATAACATACATATCTAACCAAACCGTAATACATTCTACCCCTTACTACTCGATTCCCATATTACCCTCTAGCGTTATCAATTAAATGGAGGGCTTCACATACACTCGGATTCTCAATTAGTAACACAATTCACTATCGGTTAACCCGTTATGTCTTCTAAAAACATTACCATAATCATTTACAAAATATCAACATGAAAGTTCCCATTAATTAAGTGTATATTATTCACGTCTTAAATATACAATACAAAAACCCCGAGACTAAGCTGCGGTGCACACATACTTTGCTATCCATCCCGGTACATCACGTACAAAAGGATCATGTATTCCGAATCTCTCCGGAATCGTTCTCAGATATCAACAATCACAAACAATGGAGGCGAACACAATCACATCACATGGGCCATGCACATACCGGCACTCCCACGATCAGCAGACTTATTAACATCCCAATAAGTCCTTCTTTGACCTATGTTCATCGAGGTACCATTCTAAATCCGGGCAACACAAGGATTAGAGGGCCCTAAGCGAATGTAAACCTCCCGTGATAGCAAGTATGGTAGGTATGTCATACACATAAAATCATATAAATATACTAAGTATGCATACATCTTAGTAATCACCATAATTTATTTGTGGTACGCTTCTCATTCTCGTACCGACATATAATGCTACACAATTTATATGTTCCCGGTTAATATAATTATTTAGGCCGTCATTAGTTCTCGCATCGTAATAGACACTCACGTCCTAATTCATAATTTCCCTTTGGTTCAAATTGAACTTCTAGGTTTTACTCCTCATTATATCCCCAATATCCCAAATATATCAATTAATCATCAAGGAAGTGTTGTCTCTACATATAAACAAGGTTACGGGACACGCGAAATCAAAACAGGCTAAAAAGCCTAAACTGTCAACTCGTTAGAAGTCTCGTTCGAACGAAAGTCATCGAACGAACATCCTTCTCGTTAGAAGTCAAATTGTCAACTCGTTAGAAGCTCATTTGAACGAGCTCGTTCGAACGACCTGGGCAGGTCTTCTAACGAGAGGCCAGTTTCGAGCCCAGATTTCCTATTTTCATTTTTCCAACTTTTCTTCACCTCTAATCTCATTTAAACCTCAATCCAACAATCGTTCATGGGTTCTAATCATTCCTAAAAATACTTAGGTCATATATTAACGTATTTTGTGGGATTAATTCATTCTAAATCTCATCCACATATCAAATCTCTACATCTTTTTCCCCAATCTCAAGAACATGAACCCTAGAAATTAAATTCATCCATAGACATAAATAAACCCGTTTTTATGGTATAAAGGATGTATTTTTTCTATGACTAATCATCCTAACATTGTTCTACATGCAATCTCCTCATAAAATTATAAATCTCTACATCCAATTCAATGGGTTTTTATCATTCTCCAAGAACAATGAAATTTTAATAATTTCCTACGCATGGAAGAAGCATTCTTTGCAAAATATGTAATTAAACCACTTGCCTTATGTGTATCTCTGATTTTGATGTCGAATTGCTGAAGTGTTCTCTCTCTCTCTACAGAATTCTCCTCTCTTCTCTCTCTCTAAAAGCCTTCTTCTCCAAAGTGACAATGGTGGCTAGGGTTTGCCTTAGGAACTCTTTTGGAACTAATTTCAATAACCTCCGTAGCCCCTTAGGTTATTAGTGGGTTTAGTGGGTAATTGCCAAATCAGATATTAATTCCTAATTTTCGTGGGTTTTAATTCCCAAAAATCCAAAATTACCAAACTACCCTTATACGTTGCCGGTATGGCCTAAAAATGCCCCGGGACCCAAACTAAACCCCGGTCTAGTATTTTCTAACTATTTCGACCCTTCCGGACGCGCTGGAGCACTCAAAATGACCATACGGTTAATAGAAATAAATTTCAATTTTATAAATAAAATAATTATATTCCTGACGCGACTGTCACACGCATCTCAACAAAATTTCCCAAATTGCCGTATATCAATCTCACGACAAATTTCATAATTTCCATATTCATATATAATCATATATACACATTATAATCAAATACCAACTAGCATCTCGCTAGTATTTTAATCCGGATTAATTTCCAATTAATACACATTTTATTCAATTAATCCCATAAATAAATATCATAAAAATACGGGGTATTACAGGCTGAGAGCATAATGTATCTCAACGAACAACATTGTCAAGGAGTAGTGTATCAGAGGGGTTCCTTATTTGGATTTCGCTTTGCGAGACGCCCCACACACGAAATGTAGTGCAATATTGGGAGTGGAGAGAAGTTTAGTTATTGGTGCTAGTGATTTATATGTATGTAGATATATACATTTTGATGTAGAAGTTTGGGAATAAACTTAGGAGACAGTAGAAGGAGCATAGTTTGGGTTATACTCAATTTAGTGGGTTATGCGGGTGTAAACTATGCGTAGGATTAAGATTGAGTTGTCCCCAGAATGTGTCGGGTAGAAATTAAGGTTCATGTGTACACGCTTAGGTGCGCGCTTTAGTCGAGGGGTGAGATAGAGTTCCAAGAGAGTGCAACTCCACTTTAGTTCATGAAATTGTGCATTTATAATTATTATGCATTTTAATACACTTGCTAAAACTATTTTCACACCTCGGGCTCTGACCCATTTATATTTCTCTCCTGTTATATATATATATATATATATATATATATATATATATATATATATATATATATATATATGTTGTGTTATATTAGGTGTCCCACCGCAAGGACGCCAATGATGCCTTTCTATCCAATGTCCTCAAAGTTGTAGCAGATGCAGACTATTAAGGGGTTTTTATAATAGTCGTTTCTTATTTCTTATAAATCCATATAAGGATTCAGTTTTTGTATATCGGGTTCAGACCCAAGGGTTGTGTTTGTAGCACTTTTATATTTCTCTTTTCAAGATTATTCTATTGTGTGTAACTCGACAACATATTCGGGCATTTGCTTTTGTGTACTATAGAATTATTTCATTTCATCTTAGTATGTGTGTGTACATTACCATGCTCAGTAGTTATTATGTTGTTGGTTTGTTAATGTTCATTGTATGTTTTAAATTTTTTTGGAATTCGCTTATTTTAGTATTGGGTAGTTAGCTACGCTTATTCAGTCTCATCTGTAGATGTTGAGAATGATCCATTTGGGATTCCTGATTTATTATAGTATAGGGTTGGCCACCCGTTATTATTTTAAGTGGGGTGTCACAGACACCCCCACTAATTAAATGGATAAATGAGATTTTGTATTGAAAATTTAAGAAAAAGCAAAAAATCTACTTAAATTTAAGAGCACGGCCTTCCAGTTGGTGAAGATTCATATACGCTCTCAACCAGGTTGGGAGACTTAGCAAGGACACATGTTTCCATTTTTTATATGAGTTGGGAACAAGTGGATGTGTGATATAAGAACTCCCTTGATCTTACTCTCACATATCTACCTATATATATATATAATAAAGTAGGCAACTTATATATGTCATAAGATGAAAAGATGATGTCATCAATATGATTTTATTCTTTAATACCTATTTTCCCTTTGAAAATTTTGAATCCCCTCTATTTTTTTCACCAATTAAATCCTCCTTTTTAACATTAATTCAAATAGAAGGACCACTTTGGTAAATACACACAAAAAACCTTTTCAAACCATGTTTTATTTATCTCACACAGAAACCTGATGCTCCCTTCCTCTTCAAACCCTATCATTTTTAAAACATACCCCATGTTCTCCCCACCGTCACCCCTACCAATGCCCACAAATTGTACCCTCCCTCATATCTCCTCTCACCCACTTCTCATTACAAACACTTCCACTACCGCTACCACTTGAGCTACAAATAGGACCACCATCTTAGACCAAAATGTACACAGGAGAACCAAATATAAAGGAGCAAAGATCAATGAGTTTTTATCTGCACAGTTGACATATAAAATACACTCCCTCTCTCTCTCTCTCTCTCTCTCTCTCTCTCTCTCTCTCTCTCTCTCTCTCTCTATCTCTATCTCTCTCTCTCTCTCTTACCATAACACCTCCTTGACTCTCTCTCCATTCGTGGGTTTTGTTTTCTAAGACAATGTGTGGCTCGACAATGGGGGTTTCTCTTTGGGTTTTGAAATCGAGAAACTTCAAGAAGTTACTCTCTCTCGCTCCAGTGATAGATCTCTCGGGTATGTAAAACATTGCTTTGTGCATTTTGTGCAGTTGGTTTGAGAACTAACAATTATTTGTTCTTTGATTTTGGGTACCTGATTTGTTTCCAGATATACAACATTGTTGGCACCAGATTTATCGATTTGTTGTTCCATTTTGGGTGAGTTTTCAAACCGAAGAACAACTTTAGTAATAAAATTTTGTTACTTTTATTTAGATTTGAGATTTTGTTTAATATTTGTCACATTTATATTGTGTTTATTTTTGCAGATGTAATGTTTTTCTACACATCTATTGTTTTGGGTGCAAATCTAACGTGTTTTCTACAGATCTAATGTATCTCAGATAATGTATCTCACATTTCCACATTTCCATTTGTGTGTTTTTGAGTTCTAATGTTTTATTATCTATACAGAAAGAAATTGGCATTGGTCTTGAGTTCTAATGTTTTTTTCAGTTCTAATGTTTTATTATCCATTTTGTGTTTCCATTATGACAGCAAAAAAGTTATTTTTTGGCTTAGCCACCAAGAATGAATTATACTGCAAGCTCCTGTGAGTTAATATTGACAATGGATTAAACTCTTTTTATTTATTTTTCTATTTAATATGTTATCTCTCGCCTCTCTCTCCACGTATACAACCATGGGATTCACTCTGACTGTTGATTAAAGGTTTAAGACCTTTACTGCAGCAGAGACGCTCCTGAGACATGAGGTTCTCGTTGGATGCATCTTTGTATGCAACAATGATACGATGAAAAAGGATTTAAAGCGGCAGCTATTTAGTTTACGATGCAAGAGGATTTAAAGCGTCATCTATTTGGATCGATTGTGGTTTTTGACAACATAGATACTAGATTAGTTTTCTTATTTTTTTTTAGTTTAGAAAACATGGTATATACTGATTGTTGGGGACTAATGGTCCAAATTGATTTAATATTTATATGTTCTGAAGATTATATTTTGTCCAAAATTGCAGATGATGCAACGTTTGTCTGCTTTCATGCCAAGGTCATTTTCTGTCAATCGATGTTGTAAACGTATGTGAATAGGACATATTCTCTTTCATGTCGTTGACTTAAGCATGCTTTGAAGCTACTAAATGATGAACTTCCAATATCTTTGAGACTGTTTGGATTGCGCAAGTCTCACTTCAGTGAAGACACGGAATCTTACTCCTACTCAAAATTGGGGCACAAGTATAATTTTGACGAAAAATAAATTTGGCTACAATGAGAACTTTGGCCACACATATTACAGTTTCAAGCACACCCATGGATTATAGGTATGCCATCGATCTTTGAGTTAACATGATGTGTTAGACAGAAGTATTTGTATCAAATAATGGTGTCTGGCTCAAATATCTACGAGTTAAATCTTACTTTGTTTTTGTATTTCGTATGTCGGTTTTCAACTCACAGTTGTCTGTCTTTTTGTTTAAAAAATTGCGAGTCTAATATATTTTTTTTGGGGTGTGTTTGTGTGTGAATGACCTGAATAGATATATGCAAGCATGTTTCTTTATGTATATGTTTTGATAAGGGACTAATCCAGTTCGTTAGGTCTTCAAATTCCTCTTTTCTTTATCATTTTTGCTATTCTGTTGTAACCAGTCTTTTTTTTCATATCAGTTTGGATATGTTTTAAAAATTGTGACAAATAGTTTGGGTACACATTATTAATAGGTACCCGTTATATCCTAATATGATTACAATACTGCTATGATCTGCATACTGCTATGATGAGCTGTAATCAAAGGTTATAGCAATGTTTGAATCAACAATAACCTTTGCTATAACATCTGTTTTTAACTGCTCTAACCTCTCCTATTACCTTTTTTAACTGAATTACAACGGATCAATTACTACCGATTCAAACTAATTGAAGATCTTCCAAGGATTATTAGAGGATCAACTACTATAGATCAATTATTATAACAGTCATTGTAATATAATTACCAAAAAAAAGAACATGAATTGCATACTGCATCTTTGCTATAACATAGTCTGAAATTACTAATTTTTTTACCCTTGCTTTTCTCATTGATGAACAAAGATAATTATTGGGGTATATTTTAGGTGTTCAAAATGCAGATGTTGTATGTGAATAACATTTCAGTTTTTTCCCTTCAGTACATGAATTATATTTATATTGGTATATGTTTTTTTACTTTAATTTGATTGGTCTGATATACTTTTCTATGATATGTTCAACAGATTAAATTCGAAACAAAAGAACAATCCGAAAGAGTAGTCTAAACATGTGCCGTTACATGTACATGAAGGTGAATATATTTTGACGTTTGGTTTTTGATAATTGTTGGATTTTGAAGATATTTGGATGTTTGGTTTTTGAAGATAATTGCCCTATTAATGGTTCAATTATCATATATGCAGGTCAGTTGTGTCGATCAAAGGCATACAAACCAAAATCTACTATATTATTAGATCCATTTATGGAAGATATATATTTGGTACAAGTGGCTTGGTGTAATTATGGGCGATAATTTTTGAATTTTTAAACTATCTATTATGATGAAAATTATTTTCTATGTTAAACAGTTGATGATATATGCAAGGTCCAATATAGGAAATTATTTTTATTATTGTGGTTTGTTGTATTGTCTAAACAGGGTGGATAGTCGTATAAACAAAGGAAATTTTGCCCAATTTTTGTAAAATATTTGTATTATGAATGTAACTAGGCAAAGTTTTATTATACACTTTAGAAAATTATCAATCACAAGCACTACCATTTTATAAATTACACTTTTTTTGTTGGGGAACGAAATTTTTGTCATGCCTTCAGGCGCGGGCATACACTAGACTATTCATGTTATATGCGAGTCTATTTGATGAATTTAGACTATTCGAATGTTGTTGGACTGTTTGTTTTTTTGTCAAGCAGGGTAGTTCTAAAAACAAAGGAGATTGTGGCCAATTTTTTTAAAATTACATTTTGTTTTGTTAGGGAATGAAATTTGTGCGTTTTTGCAACTATGTGTTATGAAAATTTGCCGTTTTGCGATTATTCGCGTTCCTTCAGGCACGGGTATACCCTAGTGTGTGTGTGTGTATATATATATATATATATATGTGTGTGTGTGTGTGTGTGTGTGTGTGTGCGCATCAAGATCGTTTGAGATTTCTCCCTTGATCTTACTCTCCAGGGATCCACTTTATCATATGCCACACCCCCTTATTACAATCCTAACACCTTAGTCACCCATTCCTAACCTTTTTAATTCAGAATCTTCTCATTTATATTACTTTTTGATCTTCACTATGGTTGGTCTTGTCCTCAATTGTTAAGGCTCATTTTTTGAATTTTTTTATTATGAATATTCCATTTGACTTTATTACATATCTTCTTTCTTGAGGTAGTTATGCAAATCCAAGTTTTTGTTTGATGCCTAATACTTAATATTTTATGTGCGAATATTAAATATTATGAATTCATTTAGGATTAATTTGACCTCATGAGGAGCTTCCGCGTTGAATTTGATGAGTTCTTTGAGGATGGAATCATTTATGAGAATGAAATTAGATTGGGTCCATGTGGGGAGTTACAGTATCCCTCGTATTTTGAAAAACATGGTTGGAAATATCCTCGTATTGGTGAATTCCAGGTATATATATATATATATATATATATATATATATATATATATATATTCAAAATTAATGGTGCATTTTATTAGTATACCTAAGAAATTTAAAAGAAAACACTCAACAGAAATTGTTGTTTTCACTATTTTTCATCCCTTTGTGTGTTTGGTTGTAGTGGTGAAAATTAGATTTTTAACACATATTGGAAAAAATAAACCTATTGGGTTGGGTTGCGGGAAGTTAGGAAATTTTATCAATGGAAAATGAGAAAAAAGTGAAGCTTTACCAAGTTGTATGAAAGGGGAGGTGGAACAATTTTTATAATAAACGTGGCATCAAACGCTACCAATAGTTGGAAAGTATGAAATTTTGTGTTTAATTTGCAACATTTACCATGAGAAATATGGAAGATTTCATATTATTGAACTTTATTAGTGTGTTAATGCACATATTTTCCTTGAAAATGGTCTAAAAATAGCATGGAAACAAAGCATTTTTCCAATCATTTGAGACCTTGGGCAGTTGCATGGAAAATTTATGTTATCGTACACACCCTAAGTAAGTCACAGTAAAGATAGGAGGGATGGCAGAATGATTTTGTTCTTTACAGATATTAATTATCCTCCGATATTTTTTACTTTCCTAAATTTGTCACATTATCTCCTCTAGTTTTTCACTTAAATATACTTTGTGATTATTCAACTCATTTAAATCTCTTGCCTTGGCGGTGCATGATAAGTAATTGATGAAAAATCTGAGGAAAGCAGCAGAAACCAGGTGACACTAATTTTCAGGTCGAGGGCCATATAATGCAGGTTCTTATAATTCTCAGCGACTTGAAACCAATTTCTTTTGTGATGGAGGTGATTATGATATCTACTATGTAATATTCTTCCTTAGTTGTCATCCTTAAGGTTCTAATTTATCAAGGTGATCGGGTACTTACCTTAGCAAATTTGTCTTTTGAAGGTACTTCCATTGCTGCCAAGGTTATTCAACTCAGGAGTCTTGTTCTTCATGGAAATTATCAATGTTCTTTAAAAAATACTGATGTGAGGCTAGGAAGCAATATACCCAAACACAAATTAGGGCTTCTCTTCACTCTAATCAATATTCATGATCAAATAAAAAATAATTACAAATGGGAGCGTCGGCTTCCTATTCTAAATCATAATCCTTAGTTGACAAGGAAATTACAATGATGGAAACGTAATAACCTACTACCTAATTAAATCCCTAATAACTATCCTAAATAATCCCCGTTCTCTCCAATCCACTTTCCCCAAGTGCCCCACAAAGCCTTGTCAGATGAATCACTCTCTCACTCTGGAAAGTAGATTTAAAATAAAATTGTTCTCGATCATACGATATGAACAAATATGTCTTTGGCCTAGAAGAAAAGGAGCTCGACTTGCCTGTTCTTAGTTGGTTCGAATCCGGACAAATATATATATATATATATATATGTTGCATATAGCATATTGTTATATATATATAACAACATATAGCAGTATGCTATATATGTTGTTATATATATAGGAGTATGCTATATATAATAGCATATATATAACAGTTATTTGCTATATGTTGTTATATATATAGCTTTTATATATATAGTAGTATGCAGCATATATATATATAACATAAGAGTTGTTATATATATATAACAGAAGTGCTGATAATATTTGGACATATGATATAATCGGCGTGGAATGTAAAAACGTATCGCATAGGAAGCGGACAAAAATGGCATCCATAAATGAATTTTCATAAGATATTACATTCATCATGAGAGCATAGTGAAGCTAGAGTTCACCTTAATGTCACCCACTGTGAATCAACATTGTTGATATGACCGATGCTAGAGTTTACCACTGTGAATCAGGACTTGAATTGGGTTATAAACAATTCATTAACTCTATTGTTTTTTTTTCACACATGCTACGACAGTGTTACTACTCGTTATGCATTTCTTCATGGGAATCTATGAAGGTATACATCTCTTCCAGTTTTTTTTTAAAATTCTAACAATAATAATATGAAATTTTAAGAATATATATAGCTTCATTAGTAAATGACACTAAAAGAATATAAAAAAATGTGTTAATATATCCAAGGGACTATCGTTAGTTTTGAAATTTTCTTTAGTCACTTCTAGATATGTTTTATCTTTTGACTTCATTATTATGGTATTAAAACTATATGATGAGTCAAATCACCACTTGGATCTATTTCAAATTTGGGTGGGTTAGCTGCTGGGCAGGATAAATGGGTGGGTTAGCTTATGCAACCTTTAGTGCTCACTTTGGGTGGATGTATGTTTGTTACAAGGGCTAAGTGGATCCTCACCCACGCTCTATTGCATTGTAGCTGAGTGATTTGATGATGGTGTATTTTATTTCGAAGTGATGGAATGATATGACGAGATGTGGGCAATGCCTATCAGCTCAATCTTTTATCTAACTTCAGGGAGAAACACACTTTTAATCATGTGTACATATATCTAATGTGTTGTGTTGATTTGCTTGCACTTTTAATCCGGGTTTAGTTAGGCTTCTTTTTTAAATCTAAGAAACAAACACTTGATTGATTGTTGTTCCTTTATTCACAAATAATGAAATTTGAGTATTAAAATAGGATGCGGATTTTGAAGAATATGAAGTTTTAGAATCTTCACTTGCGGACACCATAAAGTCACGAGATGCTTCTCAAGAAGACCAAAACTAAAGTTTTTATTGTCGGTGTATGTCTTTTTTTGTTATTTTATATTTTATTTTTCATGAAAATTCTCATTGAGGAGAAAGTTTGTACATGTGTAAGTTTGGTCAGTTTTATATCTCAATGGTGGGTCGATTCTTTGCCCATTTCATGGAGAAAGAACTATCATTATGCAAGTTCAGATGTGTCGAGAGGTGGGTTGATTTAGTGCGACTGACCGTCGGCTTAGCATTCAAATGGTTCGTTTGATATATGATCTACGAGTTGGTTTAGCTGCTTATTTTAGATCTTCATATGTTTCTTTATATTTAGTTTTGATTTACGGCTGTTTTGTGATTCAACATATAACAATCTTCTTATTTAGTGTTCTTTTTTTTACAGGGTAATACAACCAAAAATGTTGGAATCGTGGATTCTGATTATGTGGTTCATTATGGTCTACCTACACTTGGGGTTTCAAGGGTACGCCATATACACATAGATCGATCAGAGGAGCATATAAATTATCATATTTGTGCTTATATTTCAACTTGAATTAGTGCCTCATTTGTCATCATAACACATAGCACCCAAAATAATACAGGGAGAATATAACTGTTTTTTCATTTCTACAAGATAACATAATTGTATTTAAATTTTCATAGGGGTGGTCTATAAACCCTATATCATTACTCAAAATTCCATTTATTAGATCACACAATCCTCTCGAAAAGAGGCACGAGCACTTCGATATGGACACCAAATGGCCCCGTAAAAGGCACAAACACCTTGCACGAGGCCAATGTAACTCGTAGGAATTGACCGCGTAGTCGCAGGTCTCCTGGTTTGAGAATATGACGATAATTTGAAAATATATAGATTGGGCTTAAAATAAGCTGTTAAAGGGTGAAAACCCAAACCAACCCGCAAACATTCCCGTAAGAGGCACTAACACCTTGCATGGGACCAATGTAACTTGTAAGAATTTACTGCATAGTCCCGGTTCTCCCAGTTTGAAAATATGACGATAATTTGAAAATATCTATATTAAGCTTAAAAATATGTCGTCAAAGGGTGAAAACCTAAAGTAGCCTCCAAATGGCCCCGTAAGAGGCACGAGCACCTCACACAGGACTAATGTAACTTGTAGGAATTGACCACATAGTCACGATTCTTCCGGTTTGAGAATATGACGATAATTTGAAAATATCTAGATTAGGCTTAAAAATAAGTCGTTAAAGGGTGAAAACCTAAACCAACCCCCAAACGGCCCCATAAGAGGCACGTACACCTCTCACGGGACTAATGTAACTTGTAGGAACTGACCCTGTAGTCACGGGTCTCCTGGTTTAAGAATATGATGATAATTTCAAAATATCTATATTAGGCTTAAAAACAAGTCGTTAAAGGGTGAAACCTAAATCAGCCCCCAAACGGCCCATAAGAGGCACGATCACCTTGCACGTGACTTATGTAACTCATAGGAATTAACCGCATAGTCACGGGTCTCCCGGTTTGAGAATGATGATAAGTTGAAAATATCTAGATTAGGCTTAAAAACAAGACATTAAAGGGTGAAAAGTTAAACCAACACCGTAAGAGGCACGGATACCTCGAACGGGAGGACCAAAGTAACTCGTAGGAGCTGACCACGTAGTCACAAGAGTTTCGATTTGTGAATACAATAATAATTTTAATTCATGTATGCAAATTTTCATCTAGAATAAGATTTTTTTAAATTACTCGGTTACTAATATTATCTCCTTTTCTATCTTATTTCTCTGCATGATAACCTTTTGTCGTTAGCTTTTATTCACGTGGAACACATGAAGTCAATGGTCTACAACAAGGGGATTATTTACTTAATGTCTTTAATATTCAGGATTCTATCTTTTTGTGTTACAGCCATGCAGGATTTTGTAGTTTTATTATTAGCTTTTATGGTCGTCTGGGCTTTTGCAATTTTATTGTTATATTTTATGGTCATGTGGGCTTTACATTATGCAGGTATTATATTAACACGTTTAAAAATGTCTAGAAAATAGAGGAAACCCTGCCCATTTTTTTTGGTCTGTGAACTATTATTACTTGTAATATTTTGAAGTTTGAATGTACCTTATTTTATCAACGACTTTCGAGATTCGCAATATGTGAATTTTCTTGATTTTAGATAATTAATTTATTTTCTTTGATCCAAAAAATTGGGCACAGTTAAAAACCGTGCCAAAGGTGTATCAATTTTTGGCACGGTTTTTAACTGTGCTAAAAGAGAATCAAAACGTACTCGATTTGGTATTATTAAAAAGTGTGCCAGAAATATCAAATTTTGGCACAGTTTAAAGTGTACCAGAAGTGTTCCTGTTTAGTCAAATCTGACATACTTTTGAGCTGTGCCAGAAAAAACTTGCCATTTTGGAACACCTGATTCTAGAACAGTTCAAAATCGTGCCAAATTTGATTTTAAATAGTTTTAAACCATGTCAGGTTGTTATTTTCGGTGTAGTGAAAGCACATAGAGGGATAATCCTCTGAGTATGGCAACCAAAGTTTGGCTCCTAAAAAAAGGAAGAGGAGAAGAAGAGGAAGGAAGAGGAGAAAAAGGAGGGGGAAGAGAAGAAGAGGACCCTTAAATCCCATTTGAAGAAGAAAAAAATCCGCTCTCTCCCCAATATCCTTTAGGACTAGTCTATACTGAGGGGGGCAGTGCTCCCGAGTGATCGCGAGCGACGAAAGATGTTGGGACCTGATCAGCTATCTTTTTAAGCATCCTAAACTTTGTCCCTTATAAGGGTTTCGTTGTATTAGGTCTGCTTAGATGGTCCCCGCTGAATCCAAGTTATTTGGAAGGCACCAGTCAGGCCTCCCTCCTATTATTGACGAAGAGACTTCTATCAAACAGCCTACAGAGCAGGCGAAGGAGGTGGCGCCTAAAGAGAAGGAGGTGGGTACTAAGGGTAAAGAGGTTGAGG
This sequence comes from Sambucus nigra, assembly GCA_949130495.1. Lineage (NCBI taxonomy): Eukaryota > Viridiplantae > Streptophyta > Magnoliopsida > Dipsacales > Adoxaceae > Sambucus > Sambucus nigra. The sequence continues at coordinate 400,931,840 of OX422223.1, forward strand.
TAGAAGAGCAAGGAAGAAGTGAAGCATGTAGTTCTAGTTTTATTTCTTTGTCTCACTTATTATACTCTTTTTTATGTCCTTAAACTGTAATGGATATTCCTATCCTTTCTTCTGTTTAATGAAAATAATATTTTGAGTGTGCCAATTCGTGTATTTTTTGGATAAACTGTTTGCATGTTCTATTGTATTGTTGTAAACTGACGTCGAGGAAATTCTTTTTTCTAGTAACTTGAACAATGTGATCGGGCGGGATGCTAGCGTGTAAGATCGCTTAGCATTCCCGACTACGTGCAAATATAAAAAAAAGAGGACCAATGCTTATAAAGATCAATCCATTTTCGTTAATCCATACGTCGCAAAGCTGAAGGATGACCTCAAGGAATTGGACGATGTAAGTGCCTCTATATAAAATAAGTTGGCAAAATTCAAGGATGTGGGTGAGGTTGGTGCATTAGTCCAGTCAGAAATTTATGACTTGAAGAAGAAACATTATGAGGCCCCAAATCAAGATCGGTGAAGAAACCCCATGGTGATGGCTCTAAGCCGTGATAACAAGAAGCTTCGATACTTGTCCACGATGGTTCCCCGAGTGACATGGTTGACAGGTTTTGATGAGGGTTGGTAAAATGCCCCAATTAGGCTAATGGAAGCTCAAGACGTTGCCTACAAGCACGACAAGATGAGCTCCCTCAAGGTTATTAAGGAACCTCAAGACTCTCAGCTCTGGTATATATATACCAGGTTGATTGTCTCGCGTATAGCCAACCTCCATTTGGGCGTGATGAGACCTCGATTCCTTTATATTCCATTCCTCTTCAACTTGTCGAGATCTACCTGGAGGGTCATGATAGTGATGGAGGGTACATGCCTAACCCTGGTGATTTTCGGAGGAAGCAAATAGAACAATTTCTCGCTTGCCGATAGTAGTGGTAAGATGGGACCCAAAGAATAAAACAATCCATATTAGCCCATTCATTTAAATATGGGTTCCATTGTTAAAAGTGTGTGTAGGTTGACCAATGTCTTCAATATATATATATATATATATATATATATATATATATATATGTGTGTGTGTGTGTGTGTATGTATATATATATTCAAATTAAAAGCATGAATAAAATCCTTTGTTACAATATTTACTAATGTTTTATCAACCAACTCACATTTTAATCTTGTTTAAGTACGTAAATGATAAAATATATAAAATAATTAGATATATACATAACACCATATGTACGAGGAGAAAAATACACTAATGAAAAAAAAACTCAATCCAATGAAATAGTGTTACTAAAAACTTAGTAAAGACAAATAGAAGACACTAACGACTAACACTCCTTCTATGATAACTCACACCTCACACTTTTTCTCCAGCCTATATCAAGATGGAAATCTTTACATGTCAATAGAAATTGATATGCCCAAAGTGTACCTGACATCTCGGAGGCACTAACCTCGGCCTGCAAGACGACCGGGGTAACAAGGGCTCAAGACTGATGACCAGCGATCTTGTCCAACATAAGGTTAGCTAGGACCGACGTTACTAGTGCACCACCATTAGGCATCAGTCGAGGTCCTCATAACTCATGGGGTTAGCTATCCTTCAGGTCGTCCACATCCGACACCATATCTACCTCTCACATCAACCTCGGTTGGGAATCGGCCGAGGCCATCAAGGACTCGTGGGTTCAACCACCCTTCATCGCCATCATCGGCCCACGCCGATGTTTCAACTATACATGACTAACCCCAGCCTAGGCGGACATTTTAACTCCTCCTGTCTCACCTCGACTGGCCTACCTAGCCAAGATTATCATGACTAACCTCGGGTAGGTAAATAGTCAGACTTCACCAACCCCGTACTCTTCTAGGCCGAGGTCACACCAGTCAGGGATAGGGACGAGCATTTATAAGCATATGCAAGGATAGGAACATGTGGACAAAATCAGTTGTAACCTAATTAATCCCCTCACGTGATGGAATATTTCATCATCATTCTTTACATGTGACAGTGACAGATGTCTTCATCAGATTGTCTAGATCAACGCACACATGCTCATTGCATGCATGGGGGGTACATTACACCCCCCAAACACTATATATAGTTGTCTTCTCCTACCTTGAGAAGGATCCCCAAAATTATAACCCTAGCTAAACTCTGTCAAATTATACAGTAGATAGAGAAAGATTGAGAGATTGTATCCATGGCCATTAGTGCCCTATTTTAGTGACCTTATTTACTCACTTGCACAGTGGGCATAGGCCTAATTGGTTGAACCACTTATTTATTGGTGTTCATCCTCTTTTCCTCATCTCAATCTCTTATATTTAGTATATACTTGAGCTGCCATTGTTATCACTGATTTGAGCTTACAAACACCTTGAAGGGTGGTGATATTTCTAGCATCATCATTTTGGCGCCGTCTGTGGGAAGAGAAGCTATTTCTTCCTCTTTTTCCGCTTAACCTCACCGGAGACTCTGGTGGTGAACCAGGCCTCACCCCTTACGTGTTGCTGTTTCACTATTGAAAGAGATCCCTTAAGGTATTACGCTCATTTTCTTCATAAGCTCTTTATTTTTGACACGTGGCACCGGAGTTGCCACCACCTCCTCCACCGTCTGGGGTTGGAGGACCTAGTTCCAGTCTGGCACCGCCCCAGTCCAAAATGGCTAAGGTGGTGGAAGCATTGAAGTCCTTGGATGCAACACAGCAAGCAATGAAGGAGAAATTTTCCCAGCTTAGTTAAAATATAATGAGGACACCTGGGGTCTCACCGGAGATGATTACTCCGGTAGCTGTTCAACCCCATCCTGAAGTTAGGGGACCACCCGAAATTATAACCCTAGCTAGACTCTGTCAAATTATATAGTAGAGAGAGAAAGCTTGAGAGATTGTATCCATGGCCATCAGTGCCCTATTTTAGTGACGTCGTTCACTCACTTGCACAGTGGACGTAGGCCTAATTGACTGAACCACTTATATATAGGTGTTAATCCTCTTCTCCTCATCTCAATCTCTTATATTTAGTATATACTTGAGTTTCCATTCTTATCACTGATTTGAGATTACAAATACCTTGAAGGGTGGTGCGATTTTTATATAAGAGATTGAGCTTACAAACATCAGAAATACTTAACATCTCTTATGTCTTGATGCACATCAACAATATTTTACTAGCCTTATTCATTAAGATTGAGAGTTCATAACAAATTGGAACCTAGAAACGAGCCACAAAGATCATGATACTCTTGTTTGAGAGAAAAACCCTAAAGTGTATGAAATTGAGTGATTTTGTTAAAGTGGCTCTTGGTAAAATTTGTATCTTCTTTGATTATTCAACCTCAAGAAAGAGATGTGATTAAATGAAAAAGAAGAGGAGAAGAAAAAGAATTTACTCCATTTAAATATTAGATTATTTCTTTTTCAAAAGTGTTCTATCTTCTTAGAAATGAAGAATATGAATAATACACACAAAGCTTTCTTAAAAGAAAAATCTTTTGAAAAATTAGACGAGAGAGATATTTTAAAATAAAGAGAAATAATTCTTTTTATACAGAAAAACTAAAAAATGGGTTTACCTAAGAATATGAATAATACACTACTGGGCTTGCCCACTTTTGCTAATTTTCTGTAAGGAGTTTTGAATAAGTAAAAGCAAAGGTAAAAACACCCAAGTTTTACACTCACAAAAGTTTTCAATAAGATTTTACTAAAACAAGTCATGTGTGTAAGGCTCCTCCAACTCTTACCTACGATCAATGAGGCATAAGGACGAGAAAATCATCTTCAAAGTCTTGAACACTGATGAATCTTCCACGAGAAGTAGAAGTAAAGCCCAAAATGACTTTTGAAAATCAAAATAAGACAACTACCTAGGAGGGCACAAAAGACTATATTTGTATCCTTATACATAAGGCCTGATGTTATTATATATTTTCATCTCTTAAATTCCATTGCTTACATTTGTGTGATTAATTTTTAAAATGTTGAAGTTGACCCAATTCACCTCGTGATTTTTTTTTTCATTTCTTAAATTCCTATATTTTTGGTTGCCATGTTGAAAGAATGAGAGGGTGTTAATTGGGTTAGATGGAAACTTTATATACGAAATAAATATGTGGATTGGGGTTTAAAAACCTTCATAATTCCATTCTTGTAAAAAAAGGGTGGTGAATTATTTCAAAATCTAATTCTTCTATGGCCCGCATCCCTAAAGTAAAATATTTCCTTAACTCCATATTCTTGGAAGATAACTAGGAAGGGTACAAACGAGACTTTTGCATTGAAGACTCTTTGGGAAGCAAGGTGGGTTTGGGGTTAGGTGGAAAATTTGGGACAATAAAAAGGTGAAGATTTGGAAAGACAAGTAGATTCCAAAACTATTTTTTTTTTCAAACCTTTTTTCCACCCACATCTTAATGTGAATCGAGAGTAGAATGTTAGTTTTCTCATTAATGACATAGATAGGGTGTTGATTTATTAGAGGAGTGGGGAATTCACCACAAGAACTTGGTAAAAATGGTTTGCAATCTCAATTCAATGAATCATAATATTGATGGAGGTGGCTCTTTATCCTCGTCAAATAATTCCTCGAGGATCTCCATTTGGATATGAAAAATCCTGTACAAAATCAAACATTTATTATGATAAAAAATTTAACTTCCAGTAGAAATTCTTATGCATGGAAGTCACCGAGAGAGGGTTAAGGGAGATTTTGGGTGATTATAGGACTTAATACAATCTAAAAAATATATAAAAGGGGAGCCTAATAAAACTTTGGACATTGGACTAAATCACAAAAAACGTTAATTTTAAATTAAATTTTGATGCCACGATATTCAAGGAGTCAAAAAGTGTTGGTGCTAGTGTGGTTATACATAATCATTTGGATGAATATTTTATAAGTTTATCGTAGGAAATTCTTGTGTCATTGATTCTAGACTATCAAAGGCTACAACAACTTTCAAACTATTGTTTTTGTAAGAATTAATGTGGTTTCAAGAAGATTAATGTTGAGGGAGACTTTGTAATTTTCCGCAAAAACTACGGAAAATACATGCATGTCAAGTTCAAAAGTAACTTCCAAATAAAAGACTAAAAGATACGAGAACACATTTATCTAATACTATTTTGTTGAAATAGTTATGTGTCCATAGTTGGTGTGTCATATCTTTGTAAAGTATGAAAGTTCATCCAATCAGTCCACTTATGACACATAATAATGTCAATAAAAATGTGTCCCTGTAACATCACTACAAGATATATCACGCACTCATTACAAGAGTTATAACAAGCAATAATTATCGAATACTCATACCAATATAATGAGAGTAAGGATTATGTTAGTGCAAATTAATCACAATTAAATTGATCCATAAAGCAACAAAATAAGGAAATTAAAGAGATGACAATCACATAACAAGAGATATATGTTGTTCGACAAATTGCCTGTATCTACGGAGAGGTCACTATTTTTTCTATTAAGTTATATAAAGTCTCTATTTTACATCCCATTTGACCCTAGGGTGAGGGTTACATATATAGTAGTGTCAAGGGGTGGAGTTGTAAAGAGAATTCCCGTAGCTTGTTTGTGGATCATGTGGTGTCCTTGAACATATGCTCTAAGATTTTTAGTAACCATTTGATCTTATTGAGGTTGGAGTGATAAATTTTTGTATTTATCCACCTGGTAAAAATACTAGCTGATTTCTTTGAGTTGTTGGTGATGATACTGAAAACAACACCACGAGATGAGGTGTTGATAAGCTCACTCTAGCAATAACAATGTCAACACAAGAGCATATATATATATATATATATATATATATATATATAGTAGAATGAGGCGAGGAGAAGAGGAGAAACATTGTATATAAGTAGTCCAGCCAATCTGGCCTACATCCACTATGAGTGTGTGAGTAAGAATCATAAAAATGAGGGCACTAATGGCCTGTGATACAATCTCTCACTTTTCTCTCTCTACTGTGTATACAAATAAAGTTTCTGCTAGGATTGTAATTTTGGATCCCCCCCAAGGTAGGAGAAGATAGGTATTTATAGTGCTTGTAGGGTGTAGTGTACCCCCAAGCATGCCATGAGCATGTGTGTGTTGATTGCACTAATCATAGATGGACACCTCGTTGTGCCACATGTAAGGAATGATGACCAAATATTCCCTCACGTGATGGGAATGATTTAGTTATAACTGACTTGCTCACGTGTTTTAACTCCTCCATGTGCTTGTGTGTACTCAAACTTGTATCATCATCTGATGGAACCTCGGCCTGGCCTAGTACGAGGTAGGGAAAGTCTTATAGTTGATTTATCGTGCCAATCATCAGCATAACCTCTACCTTGAATGAGGCCGAGTTAGGCATGAGGTAGGATGTAACGTCGGTTGAGGTAGAGTACGATGTTGGCAATATCTTGAGCTCATAAGATGTTGTTGGCATCGGCTGGTAGCCAGCTGAGGTTGGTTAATGAGGATTCAACCCAGCCAAAGACGACCTTTTCGATGGTTGTTGTAAGCTTCGAATCAACTCGGTTGTGAGACAGGCCGAGGTTAGTGACCCTGAGTACGAGGGTACACTTTGGGCATATCAATCACCCGTAGCCCTTAGTCTTTTATGTTAGTAGGTGATTTCGGGGTATAAGAGTCAGGTTAATAAAGGGACATTTTGATGTCCTAGGTCTTGGAATAGTTCCTTGGACACATGTCATTCACTGAAGTGACTAGCATTTTCCCGAAGATATGACAGTTTTAGCGGCGCCTTTTGGGTTTCTTAGGGTAATGATAATGGCATTATAAATTGTTCACCATCATTGAGAAAGTTTAAAAGTTATTTCTCTTTCCTCAACTCTCTTTCATCTCCCGCTAAGGCTTTCTTTGCTGCAAAATCTTACAAACCCTCCATAGCCAAAAGCTCAATCACTTCTCTTGTTTCCTGCGCGTCTTTAGCTTATAAGACTTTTCTCTTCACTCTTTGTTGCTCAAGTAACCTCCTTTGACCCTTTCATTTCCCTATCTGGGTATATTTGCACATTGGACCATTTTCTGATGGGTTTTTTGGTTTTTTGGAGACCTTTCCCTTTTTCGATGAGGGTTTATACCACTATCAAGTGGTTGTGGGGTTAAGATTGTAGTGGTTGGGTAGCACTAGGGCCATACTAGGCTACTCTGAGGTTGTTTTATCCACAAACCTCCATATTTTAGGCATTGTTGTAACTTTTTTGTCCTCTTCTCTGGTGACCTAGCTTAGGGCGTTCTTGGTGTTCTTGTTTGAAACCTTTCAATTTCCAACCTTTGATCTTTAGTTTTGGTAGCATAAGTTGTGTACCTATTTTTAGTTTTTCAAACAAGTGTAGTGTCGTCTACCATATGCTCAGACCTTTGTATAAACTTGCTGAAGAGTTCCCAACTCTGTGTGAGAAAACCTTTGAAAAGATTAGGCAGATAGAGTTAGCTCAGGAGGAGGCTCATAGGGATGAGGCCTATCCCATCAAACCAATTTCTCCTCCACCCTTGAAGGTCATATACCCTGAGTCTACTGAACCTGTTGAAGTTGCTAAGGTTCCTAAGATAATGTCTGAGTCAGCTTCTTCAGACCTTATGTCTACCTTTGAGGCTGCTGAGTCTGTAGATTCTTTCCAATAGGCTATGGATTGTTCACCCAAGGGAAGTGTAGTCTCTGAGGAAGCAGAGGTTTCTGACCGTTACTCATCCCACCAAGAGGCTAGCACCTCTCGTAGGTCTTCTTCCGTTGAAATCTTAGGGCCCAGTGTGGCAATTCCCACTCCTATTAATGCCATTCCCCTATCAGTTGCTATTAATGTTGAGTTTACGAAGAGGTTTCCTAGTGGTGCAACCTCTGAGGCACCACCTCAGACTGTTGATGATAATGATAATGATGATGATGATGATGATGATGATGATGATGATGATGATGATGATGATGATGATGATGATGATGATGATGATGAAGGGAGTGAACTTGACACTTCCAAGTTGGATGGTCCTGAGACTTCTGTCACTGAATACGATATTCTTATCTTCAGACATTTATATGCCATTCCTTCATTCATTACTTTAAGGAAATCCCTGAAAGATGAAAGGGACTTCGATGGCTGAGAGGGAGAGCTCTGTGTCTATGAGCAGATGTTCAAACTCGGATATTATCTCCCAATTCACCCCACTATCTAAGCTATTCTTTATTATATCAACCTCACTCCTTCTCAGTTTTCTCCCAATGTCTGAAGGGTCTTGGTTGGGGCTATCGTACTCTGGATTGTGGTTCATCACACTGAACTTCCAGTTAGGGTATTCTTAGATTTTTACATACCCTCATTCGCTAAAAATCACCCTGGCTACTATCACTTTGTACCCAGGAAGTCTGAGAAGAAAAGGTGAATCAGACCTCTAACCACAACTGGAAGCCTTGCTTCTTCATTGCCTTAGCGGCTTAGGAGTTTGGTCCTAATGAGGCTTGTGGAACATCTATTCTAAGCACTCCCCTGAGGTGGGCCAAGTTCTCTTTCTTGGGTAAAGAAGACCCTAGATTGATCCAAAATAACCGTAAGAATGTCAAGGATCTTCGTATTCAGGGTGAAAATGGCAACCTCGTCAAATACGAGCATTTGATGACCCCTTACTATTTGTCTCAGACAGGTCTTGGTTATGGTCCCTTGGTTGAGCTTTATAAGTATTCTGGAAAAAAAAAATTTTACATGAAGTCTAGTCTCGTACTTTTCATATGTCTGATCTTTTAACTCCAATGTTTTCTTTTTACAGAGAGACCAAAAGGAGTTTCCGAGATCTCTAGAATATTTATGCTCCCAGTATCACAAAACTGCTAGAGAAGTGTGGTGGCAAGACTGTACCACCCCCTACCCACACAAAGAAGGGTAAGGCCCCTGCTGATGCAACTAAGAAGAGGAAGGCACCTGCAGACCCTTCCCGCACGAGACCTATCAAGGCTCAACATACTGAGCGTGGTATCCCCATTTCCTCAGATGACGCTTTAGTTGCTTGACTTTCTCAGTTGAAAATTGGTGACAACCTCATTGGTAACAGTGTCTGAGCTTCTGATGCCCTCGGCTATGCCATGATCGAGGATAATAAACACTTTCTACACTGAATGGATGTCCCCCTATTGGTTGAGTTTGGAGTCCATAGGGCGGTTCAGGTATTTATTTGCCACTTATGTTACATCTGATCTTAGCCATTCATTATTGCTAATGTGTCTAAATCTTCCTTTTTGCAGAGTGCCCTCTCTCTTTATCGCCTGGCCGATTATACACTGAAGAGACTACCTCTGATCCCGAAAGGTAGGGATGTTGAAAAGCTTGAGGAGTATCCGAATAAGAAAATTGAAGATTTTAATAAAAGTCTTAAGGAGAAGGGTGACGAGATCTACCAAATGAAAATTGATCATTCCAAGGCTCTGAAGGCAAAGGATGATAGCCTTCAGTCCAAGGTTGATGATGTTGTTAAGGCTGCCATGGAAGTTGCTTCAGAGAAAATCATCAAGGAGTATCAAACCTCTGATGCATTTCTTAGCTTCAACCTTGAGTACCTAGAGAGAGGCATCAAGGAAACCAGTCGATGGGCTTCCATAAAGAAAGAAAGTTTCGGTAGTCTATCGACCGAGGACTTTATTGGCCTCGACTTTGAAAATGCTCAGCTAGCTAAATCTCTGCAGGAGGTTGAAAAGGGTGGCCCAGCCGAGACGATCTAGCTTGAGGTGACTGAGACCAAGGATGGTGGACATCAGGATGACGAGGTTGAAGTTAACAATCAAGTCCCAGAGGAAAATAACCCTGCTGCTGGTGGGTCGGATAAAGCCTGAGTGTCTGAGTGCCTCGCCATTATGCTTGTTATTTTTGTGAAGATTTTGTGTAACCCTTTTATTTGATGAACTGTAACCTCTTCCCTTAGAATGATGTAATAATTTTTGGTTCGAATGAATGAAATTCCATTTCCTTCATATGCGTTGCTTTCCGTGTTGCTTTCCTTTGCTTGTTACTTTGATGTTTCATGTCTGCGATGTTTCATTTATCCATCATATCATAAATTTTGGACAATGGGGATAAAAGCAAGTAAAAATAGACATATATAACTCACCAAACAAATGATGTTAAAAGGTCTGAGGTCACCAAGTCAATGATGTTTCACCTCATATTTTCACAAACTAAATGATGTTAAATATTTGAGGTCACCAAGTTAATGATGTTTCACCTCATATTTTCACCAAATTAATGATGTTAAAGGTCTGAGGTCACCAAGTTAATGATGTTTCAAGTCATATTTTCACAAAATTAATGATGTTAAAGGTATGAGGTCACCAAGTTAATGATGCTTCACCTCATGTTTCACCAAATTAATGTTAAAGGTCCGAGGTTACCGAGTTAAGGATGTTTCACCTCATGTTTTCACTAAATTAATGATGTTAGAAGGTCTTAGGTCACCAGGTTAACGATGTTTCACCTCATACTTTCACCAAATTAATGATGTTAAAAGGTCTGAGGTCACCAAGTCAGTGATGTTTCACCTCATATTTTCACAAATAAAATGATGTTAAAGGTTTGAGGTCACCAAGTTAATGATGTTTCACCTCATATTTTCACCAAATTAATGATGTTAAAGGTCTGAGGTCACCAAGTTAATGATTTTTCACCTCATATTTTCACCAAATTAATGATGTTAAAGGTCTGAGGTCACAAAGTTAATGATGTTTCACCCCATAATTCACCAAATTAATGATGTTTAAAACACATACATTATAATAGAAGTATCAGCACAACATTTCTATCTTTTCATTAACATTCTATGTATAAACTTATACATGTATTATAAAGAGATAACAACAATTGCAACATCATAAGTAATATTTATTTAAGTGATAGTCATTCCAAGGGTTGGAGAAAGGCTCTCTTTCAAGATTTTCTAGCCAATAGGTACCTGGTACGACCTCATCAATGACCCTATAAGGATCATGCCAGTTGGGATGAAGCTTATTGGTTTTCTGCCAGTTCTTCTTCGGGACAAAATCTCCCACAACTATCATCCTTGACTTTACGCTCTTATTATAGAACCTCATAAATCTTTGTTGATAGGCTTCATGTCTTATCTCTTCATCATCTTTTATTTCCTCAATCAAATCAAGATCAGTTCTTCTCTCTACTGGCTCATCTACAACCTCTTGATTCTTCTCAACCTCTACCTTATCCCAGGTAAATTCATCCACAAAATATGTGAGAGCTTATCTCTTGATGGAAACCCTAGGTTGATAAGCAACATCATACTCCCCCAACTCAATTGCCCAGGTCATTAGCCTTCCTGACTTCTCAAGTTTATGGAGGATCTGTTTGAGTGGGGAATCGGTGAGGATGACCATGGAATGGGCCTAGAAGTATCGCTTCATTCTCATGGAAGCATGTATCAAAGCATAGACTAACTTTTCCATCCAGGGTTACTTCTTCTTAGACCCTTGGAGTGCCTTGATATTAAAGTACACTGGTCTTTTCACCCCCTCCTCTTCTCTTACTATTACAGCGCTGATGGATGACTCTGAGACAGCTAAATATACATATAACTTCTCACCCTGTATCGATCGAGATAGTAGTATAGTGGATCCGAGGTAGGACTTCAACTCTTTAAAAGCTAAGTCACATTCCTGATCCCATTCAAAGGACTTTCTAAAAGCTTTAAAAAAAGGATGACATTTATCTATAGCTCTAGATACGAACCTATTAAGTGTAACCACTCGTTCGATCAGCCTTTGAATGTCCTTGATGGTTCTGGGTGTCTTCATTTCTAGCAAAGCCTTGATCTTCTCAGGGTTAACCTTTATTCCCCTTTGATGGATGATGAAGGCCAAAAACATTCCTGCTCCTACCCTAAAGACATATTTGGCCGGGTTGAGCTTCATTCTATATTTGTCCATGGTGTCAAAAGTTCTTTCAAGGTCGGCTACATGGGTGTCGGCGTTCAGACTCTTTGTCATCGTGTCATCCACGTAAACTTCCATGGACTTGCCTATCTGATCTTCGAACATCTTATTTACAAGACGTTGGTATGTAGCCTCTACATTCTTAAGGCCGAAGGGTATGACCTTGTAGCAATAGGTCCCCTTGTCTGTAATGAATTATGTCATCTCTGAGTCAGCCGAGTCCATAAAGATTTGATTATATCCAGAATATGCATCCATGAATCTCATGAGCTCATGTCCCGTTGTGGCATCCACCATTTGATCTATACGAGGCAGGGGAAAATAGTCTTTTGGGAAAGAATTGTTTAAATCGATGAAGTCTACACACATCCTCCATTTCCCATTAATTTTGGGTACTGTAACAGCGTTAAATAACCACTCAGGGTATATAACTTCTCTGATGAACTTAGCGTCTTCAATCTTTCAAACCTCATCTCTGATGACATCGTACTTATCTCTTTAGTATATTCTTCTTCTCTCTTTAATAGTCTTGCCGTCCTCTATAACATTGAGTTTATGACATATGATTTCAAGATCAATGCTTGGCATGTCTGCATGGCTCTAGGCAAATATACCACGTCTTTTCCTTAACAGCTTCACTAGCTCTTCCTTGATCTCAGGCTTTAGGGCTCTGCCAACTTGGATGGTTTTTTTGGCTCGTCCTCATTGAGGACGATGGATTCTACCTCTTTCACAGCCTCTCCCTTTTTGAGCTTTGTTTCGTCTTTAGGGTCAAGGGTGTCAATGTTGTAAGTGGTTGTTGCCCTCTTATGAGCCTCTCTCTCTTCTGCGGAGTTGAAATAGCATTCTCGTGCTGACGTTTGGTTACCTTGCACTTCCCCTACTCCATAGGGAGTCGAGAATTTTAGCATTTGGTGGACCGTTGAAGGCACAGCCTCAAATTCCTTGAGGGTTACTCGTCCCATATGAGGTTGTAGGCTGAGAAGACATTTTCATCCATTACAAAAAAATTGATTTTCCTGGTCAACATCTTAGGCCATTCATCTCCCATTCTCACATATATATCATACATACCCAATGAATGGACCTTTTCATCACTGAAGACAATCAAGGGATGATGGTAAGGGACAAGCCTAGCTCTGTTGAGGCCCAAGTTCTTGAAACAGGGCCAAAACGTAACGTCTGCAGAACTGTCTCCATTAACAAGGATCCTCTGAATTTCACACCCATGCACCCTTGTGGTGATGACTAAAGGTTCATCGTGGGGAGCTAAGATACCTTTGAAATTAAGTTATGAGAAGTCGGTTATGAGGGTCCATATCTAACTTCTTTCTTTTCTCATGTTTAACCTTTGGAGAAGACAAGTTCATAAACTCGGTCTTAATCACTGCTTTGGCCTCTTCCACGTGAGCCTTGTGATCAGCAACCTCTGAGCCACCCCTTACTAGTCCTCCACGGATAGTATTCACACTAAAAGAGATCATACCGATTTTCTTTACCAGGACATTATCGTCCTTTGGTGGGAGATCAGGGTCATCTTCACCATCATCTGAAGCATCTGCTCTTCTAACAGGGGTATCTTCCCGGCATTTATGATTTCTTTTTCTTTTAGGATCATCTCTTCCTCCCTTTGAAACTCTACCATCCACATTGATTCGTATCGAATATTGCATATTTCTGCCCGTTATCTTTATGCATTCTTGCACTTTTACGGTTCTAAATGCCTATAATTATGCTCATTAATGATACAACCTTGTATTTGAATATATACATGCTTTTCAGGGGCTATTTGTGCTTTTATAGGTATTGGAACGCTAAAAGTGAGGTTCGGTTGCATTTCGGAGAAGTTCCATCGTCGAATGCTACTTACAAGGCAATTTGTTCTTTTCAAACTCACTATTTTTATCGAATGAAGTTTCCAACATGTATATCATCAAATTATCTTTCTGTGGCCACTGACCGTGCGTCATTCTGACTCCGTATGTGGAAGTTATGCCCATTTTCGAAAGGTTTCGATATTTTCTTCTACTTCAAGGGCATTTTGGTAATTTCATACTTCATAATTTGGAGGGTTTGAAAACATAATCATGTAGATAATTGAATTAGCTTCGCGTCGGTTCCGACCATGCCTCATTTCAATTCCGTATGAGGGAGTTATAGTCGTTTCTGTGTAACGCATCAAAATTGGTTCGGAGGGAAAAGTGGGTTGTCTCCAGCCCAAGGCAAATTCCAAAAGTGCAGTCGACCGGTCCCAAAACAGAGGTCGGCCGGTCCCATCATATATGGACGAAAATTGACTTATTTGGGGTTCTTTGGCTTGGTTTTGTTGGGGGTTTATTTTGGGGTATAAATAGAATGTTGGGGGCTTTTATTTGGAAGATATTATTCATTTTAGATAGTTGAGATTAGGTTTTTGAGAGCTTCTCTCTCCTACATTTTCCTTCCTATTTTGGGTTTGTAAGTTTACTATTCCTTCTTCTTCTCCATTAATGTAAGTTCCATTATTGTTCTTATGCTTTGTAACCTAGATTTCCATGCTTTCCATTTATTTCTTGCTTAGATAAATTGTAGTGTAATTAAATTAGTTTAGTTTACTTATTTCTTGTTTTGTTTATTAATTAGTTATTTAATTAGATTAATCATGTGTAGTGAGTAGTTACATAGAGTTTGGGCCATTTGTCCGCCATTGATGGGCGTTGAGCTCCGAAAATTAGGTTTTGTGTAAAATTGCATTTAATTGAAACCTCGCGTATTGAAGTCGGATTATTATGCGTTTAACTTTCTTTGTCATGCAACGTTAGTGTTTATAGCGGTAATCCTAATTTAAGATGCGTGTGATCATTTTCTTTTAAATGTTTAATCTCGTAACTTTGGGTTAAATTCCTTATTGTGTGATGTTTATACTTAATTGAAAATGCTCGATTAAATGTTTTCGAACCGAAATTTTAATTATCAGTTGTTTAGCCCATGGTGGGGACACGATCCCGACTCTCGTTTTATTAATTCTAGTTTAAACTTAACTTCTTAATTTTTTCCTTTTCTTTATTTCCAACCTATAACCTTTTACACTTTTATTTTAGGAGTATTAAATCCTATAAATTCTAGCAACTCGTCTCTGTGGATTATCGATACTCGGACTTGGCCGTTATACTCCCTTTTTTAGTGTAGTCGTAAGTTTAGGTTTTTGTATTGAGGAGGTGAAACAAAAACAACGATTAGCGTCTTGACACGCGCTACTTTTCACCCTTTAATCACACATACTTTCTGAGGTTTCCAGACTTCAACATTTTTTCAATCTCATCCTTCAGAGTGAATCACTTCTTAGTCAAATGACCATGATCTTGATGGAACTAGCACCATAAGTTCTTATTTCTCTTATGTGGAGGAGCTTTCAACCTCTTTGTCCATCTTAAAGATCAATCATTCTTTATTTCATTGAGGATGTGTTCGCAACTTACAGTTAGAGGAGTGTAGTCTGAGAATTTATCGTTTGCGGATCTTTTCTTAGCGTCTTCATTTTTCTTCTGAAATTTACCTGCATTGCTGCTCTCCCTTTCATCCTCGTATTTTGCATCCATAGCTTCCTCTGCGTTCATTAACTTTCCAGCTATTGCCAACAACTCGACCATTGACTTAGGGGGATCCTCGGCCATTTTCCATAAGAGTTTTCCCATCTACAGACCCCCAATGAGAGTAGTCATGGCTATGCTCTCTTTGTAACCTTTTACCTCTAACTTTTCCTTGTTGAACCTCGAGATGTAATATCTGAGGCTTTCATTCTTCCCCTGCTTGACATACATCAGATGGGTTGTCTTTTTCTGAGGCCTTAACACAAAATAAAAGTTTTGAATGAACCGTTCGGCCAGACCTTTAAAACTCTCGATTGAATTTTTAGGAAGAGAAGTGAACCAGATGTGCGCAGCCCCGGTCAGAGTGCTTGAGAAAGATCGACACCTCATCTCATCCAGGATGGAATAGATGTTAATTGTAGACAGATACATCTCAATATGGTGGATTCGGTTAGTACTCCCATTATACTTGGGAGACACCACTGGGGGTTTAAATTTTGCAGGGGTTGGGAAGTTGACAATCCTTACCACAAATGGTGATCCCTCTGAATACCCCCTTCTGCAATGGGTCTCGGCTTTTTAAGAGATCTCAATTTTTTTTCCAGCCTTTGAATAGAGTCGTTCCATGGTTTAGCAACATATGTCCGAGGTCCTCCTCAGCTACCTCAAAAGGGTTAACCGAGGGTTCCCCAGCTGTTGTACAACATCGGCTATTGACCTCCCCCTGACCACAGTCTCAGCCATGTGGGGGTCAGCCATTATGGGGATGACAGTCACCTCCTTCTCTTCTAGATCCAGTGAGACTTCTTGTTGTGGACAGCCTCTCCCTCAGATCATTAACTGGGCCCATATTTTCAAAGTTCGACCCTCGACTTAAGCGATCAAAATTTGATCCCCTTTGGCGTGCATCACAATCTCATCGCTCACACTGACCTCAGCTCTGATGACCTATGATATTAAGTCCTCCATCTTCTTGGGTGTACTCAGACTTGTGTCATCATCTGATAGAACCTCAGCCTGGCTGAGTATGAGGTTGGGAAAGTCCGATAGTTGATTTATCTTGTCAATCATCATCATGACATCGGCCTGGAATGAGGCCGAGGTAGGCATGAGGTAGGATGTAACGTCAGCTGAGGCAAAGTACGACGTTGGCAATAGCTTGAGCTCATAAGATGTTGTTGGCCTCGGCTGGTGGCCTGCCGAGGTTGGTCAATGAGGAGACGACCCTGTAGAAGATGACCTTTTGGATGGTTGTTGTAAGCTTCCTATCAACTCGGCTGTAATACAGGTCGAGGTTAGTGACCCTGAGGATGAGGGTACACTTTGGGCATATCAGTTCGGCTGGTCGTGTCCAAATTGTGTGGGCCTAGTTAATCGTCCCTTAATTTGGCCTAGTTAATTATTTAGGTCCTATATTTTATATTACCTTTAGTCCCGTGGTCTTTTTCTGTACGCTATAGCCAATATTATTTTTTAACATACACATAGGACCCTTAGTACTTGCAAGATGAAAAAGCCAACATCAGAAAACAACCCTACTATCATCGCTAGGGACCCTTAGTGCACTATAGCCCATATTATTCTTCCACATTTACAAGTCTTAATCTTCACTCCTTTCTCTTATAGTTTTCTTCTTCTTGATAGTATTTTTCTTCAGAAGTGAAAGTTTTATTCCTCCAATCATATCAACTGTTCAGGGGAAGAGCATTAAGGAGTTTAGAAAAATCTATTCCATTCCCTACTGGGGGAGATCGATTGTGCCCCCATAACCAAATATGTCAGAGACGTACAAGGGGGAACTGGATCCACACCTTGGTTGTGGTTCAAGAGGTGGATGACATTTCCCCCAAATTATTTATTTTTAGTGTTCTTCGAATTCTTTGGGGTAGTCCCTACTTAGTGTGCCCCCAATACTTGGTGAATAGTCAATGTTGTTAATCGTATAAATGAGCTCTATGGGACCAACCTATGTGTCCCAGAGACCAGATATTTCTATGTCTAGTCTCATACTTCTAATGAACTTCTCTACCTAAAGGCGAGTTAGGCTTAAAGGGTTTTGGTAGTGAACCTCTGTGATTCCAATAAAGGTTATTGGGATCAGGGTTCAACGCAAGAAATTGGCAACATCCACCACTCCCTGAGGGCAAATAATACACAAGGTTTTCGTGCCCTGACCAGGGGGATGATCACATAGGTTAATACTTGTTCTTCTGGTCATTTTTATTTTGGATATTACTTTCTATTACTAATTGCTCTTATATTTTGTCTTTGAACAACTCGCAAGAAAAATAAGGAGCCCTCCCTTCAGGACATTAATGTTGTTGATTTGCTAAAAGCTTGGAGGGTGAGAGAGTACCTTCCTGACGGTGAGCACCTCAAGTTGGAAGCCCTTTTACTTGAATACTCCAATACCACCAGCATCTTCACTGCTCCCCTGTGACACCCCGACTAATTAAATACCAGGTAGCTACTCCTTTATTAAATTAATTCAAAATGCCAAGTTGGTCCAGTTAATAGCATCACTGTCGAAAACATTTTAATGATTACTAACCACCTAGTATTTAAAAAGTCGGGGTGTCACAGGTGGTATCAGAGCATCAGGTTCTAGTGTCCTTTAGGATCTGAAGGCTTATTATGTTTTCGCTAAGCTTCTTTGATATAGAGCCCTATATTTTAGGACTGTTGTACTCTTTTTGTGTATGCTTCGTTCTTCAGCTATTTTAAGTTTATAAACAGCGAACTTATAAACTTTGTTCTTATTTCAGATGCCTCCACGACGTGCACGACGAGTTCCCAGGGATGCAACGCCCGAACCCCAGCCCGCTCCAGTTCACGGCATGATGAACGCCGCTGAGGTTGCAGCTATAGTAGCCCAAGCGGTAAATGCCGCAATTGTCGTTGTTCAGCAGGCACCACCTCAGGCGCCGGTTGTCGCGCCAGTATAGGCAAATTCATTCCCGTCTGCTTGGGAGCGTGTACGTGACGCTTTTCAGAAAGCGCATCCGCCAGAGTTTGCAGGTAGCTCAGATGTGGTAGTCTCGAGCCAGTGGAGGAAGGATATGCAGAGGCACTTGAGGATGTATGAGTGCACGGACGTCCAGAAGAAGGTGCTAGCTACTTTCAAGCTAGTTGGATCTGCGCTACAGTGGTGGGAGTCTATTACCACCATGGAGGAGAGGGATACTCTCACTATTCAGGACTTCTGGGTGCGGTTTGATCGCAAGTACTTTCCGTCGGCTGTTCACACGGAAATGAGGAGGAAATTGATGAGTCTGAGGCAGGAGGGTAAGACCGTGGCCGAGTATGAGGCCGAGTTCACGAATCTGTTGAATATCGTTCCAGATGAGATACCAACAGAGAAGAAGAAGATTGAGAAGTTCACGGACGGGTTGACATGGAGGATCCGTCAGCATCTGTTGGGGAACCTTTCGTTGGCCACGTATTCTAATGTGGTTAACGCTGCTTTGTTACACTGCTAGGACCACCATTTTCATATGGCTGAGGGCAAGAGGTCGGGAGAGTCTAGCCATCAGGGCAGGACAGGAGGACATGGTGCCGGTGGGGCATAATCTGTCTAGGGGCAGAGACAGGGTGAGCAGGGTTCGCAGCAAGGGGATCAGAAGAGGTTCTGATCAGGGAACTACAGACAGGGACAAGGAGGTTTCCGTCAGGGCCATCAGGGTCCAAACGGCCATCAGGGCCAACAAGGGCAAAATGGGCAGCAGTTTCACCAGGGCCAGCAGGGCCAAGGGAGGAACGGTAATGGCCACCAGGTTCGGGGACAGCAGGGGCCGAGAGGAGGGAACTTCCCAGGGAAGTGTTTTGTTTGTGGAAAGACTGGCCATAAGCGACATGATTGCCCTGATAAGGGCAGGGCCCCACAGCAGCAGCAGCAGGGTGCTCGCCAGGAGCCGCAGAGGCCTATGTTTCCCGTCGCTCTCCCCACACCGCCACAGATGGAAGCATTGCCACCCATTCCAGCAGTCCCAATTTAGCAGGGGCAGCTACAGTATGGACGTGTCTAAAATGTCCACCAGGCTGCAGTTCCACAGGCACCGCCCGCGATTGAGGGTACGTTTCCTATCCATGGCACTATGGGTCGGGTATTATTTGATACGGGGGCTACACACTGTTTTATAGCTACACACTTCGCGAAAGCTTTAGTATTGTTAGCTACGGCAGAGAGCACAGTGACGTGTGTCGACTCACCATTGGGGAGTGGGTCACTTATTTTCTTTATATTCCGGGGAGTGGGGGTAGAGATTGGTGGTTTGGTATTACCTGCAGACATGTTGGTATTAGATATGCATGTTCACAATGTGATTATCGGTATGGATTGGCTCGTAGCTTATAGGGCCATGATTGATTGCTTCAGCGGGAGCATTGTTTTTTCCATTCCGGGGCAAGAGATGTTTGTAGTGGCGATGCCTCGCCCAGAGGGAGGATCGACCGCTCATTTGTATTACATTGAGGAGGATACCTCTAAGGAGGTAGTGATTCCTTTAGATTCTATCCCAGTAGTCAGGGAGTATTCGGATGTGTTTCAGGAGATACCAGGCTTACCCCCCAGTCGAGAGATAGACTTTGTTATAGATTTGCTATCGGGTACGAGACCTATAGCACGCGCACCGTACCGTATGGCTCCAGCTGAGATGAAGGAGTTACGTGATCAGATAGAGCAGCTGTTAGGTCAGGGCTTTATTCGCAGGAGTACCTCACCTTGGGGCGCTTCAGTTTTGTTTGTGAAGAAGAGGGACGGTTCACTGAGATTGTGTGTAGACTACCGAGAGTTGAATAAGGTCACGATACGGAATAAGTATCCGTTACCTCGAATCGATGACTTATTCGACGAGTTGAGAGGAGATTCTTTCTTCTCGAAGATTGATTTGAGATCGGGATACCATCAGTTACGTATCTGGGAGGAGGATGTCTCGAAGACCGCGTTCTTGTCGAGATATGGTTCTTATGAGTTTCGGGTTATGCCTTTCGGTTTGACCAACGCTCCAGCAGTGTTTATGGACTTGATGAACAGAGTGTTCAGGGATTTCCTAGACCAGTTTGCCATTGTCTTCATTGATGATATTTTGGTTTACTCCCAGACAGAGGAGGAGCACGCCGAGCATTTGAGGCAGGTTTTGCAGACACTTCGTCAGAACGAGTTGTATGCAAAATATGAGAAATGCGGGTTTTGGTTGAAGGAGGTCCAGTTTTTGGGACATATCATTTCAGATCGGGGAATATCTGTTGATCCGGGGAAAGTATCCGCGGTGAGGGAGTAGGGATAGCCCACGACACCGACTGAAATTCGTAGTTTCTTGGGTCTAGCAGGATACTGCAGGAGGTTTATTCGGGGTTTCTCGGAGATAGCAGGTCCTTTGACACATCTGACTCGTAAGGGTGTGCCATACATCTGGAGTGATGCCTGTCAGTTGGCATTCGATGAATTGAAGGAAAAATTGACCTCAGCACCTGTGTTAGCATTGCCGAGATCGGGAGTTGAGTATTTGGTTTACACCGACGCGTCTTTGCAAGGACTTGGAGGTGTATTACAGCAGGAGAGACAGGCCATAGCTTATGCTTCCCGTAAGCTTAAGACTCATGCGAAGAATTACCCCACGCGTGATTTGGAGTTGGCGGCAGTGGTATTTGCCCTACGGATTTGGAGGCACTATCTTTTGGGGGAGAAGTTTTAACTATTCATGGACCACAAGTCCCTACAGTACCTGTTCACGCAGAAGGAGTTAAATATGCGGCAGCGTAGGTGGCTTGAGTTTGTGAAAGACTACCAGTTCGATATCCAGTATCACCCAGGTAAGGCTAACGTGGTAGCAGACGCGTTGAGCCGTAGACCAGCAGATGAGGTGGCAGAGATATGGAAGGCAAAGTGGAAGGAATTGGGACACCAGGATGCAGTGGCCCGATCTTTCATGTCTGTAATGACTGTTACACCACAAATTGTCACGAAGGTAGTACGGGCATAGGCTAATGACTCGTTCTGTCAGGAGCAGATAGTTCGATTACTAGCAGAGGGAGCCGGGTCCTATACCGTTAGCTCAGGCGGGGGATTACGCTTCAATGGGAGATTGGTAGTTTCGAAAGGGGAGAAATTGTGACACGAGGTGATGGCAGAGTCGCACGGCTCACAGTTCGCGGTACATCCCGGAGGGGACAAAATGTACCAAGACATGAGAAGGCAGTATTGGTGGAGCGGTATGAAGAGAGATATCGCTGAGTTTGTTTCGAAATGCGCCACTTGTCATCTTGTAAAAGTGGATCATCAGAGACCGACAGGATTGCTACAGCCATTGGAGGTCCCGGTGTGGATGTGGGAGAGCATATCCATGGACTTTATCATGGGGTTGCCTACGTCACAGAGGCGTCACGACTCCGTTTGGGTAATTGTGGACAGGTTGTCCAAGGTCGCTCACTTTTTACCCGTAAGGACTGACTACACTACGGGACAGTATGCCCAGCTCTTCATTTCAGAGATTGTGAGACTTCACGGTGTGCCCCTAAATATCGTGTCTGACAGAGACAAGATATTTGTTTCGAGGTTTTGGGAGAGTTTCCAGGAGTCCGTGGGCACGGAATTGCAGTTGAGTATGGCTTATCATCCGCAGACCGATGGACAGACCGAGCGCACAAATCAGATGTTGGAGGACATGCTACGCATGTGCACTATTGACTTCGGGGGTGGATGGGAGCAGTACCTTCCACTGGTGGAGTTTGCTTACAACAACTCCTATCAGTTCACTATTAGCATGGCTCCGTTTGAGGCATTGTACGGTAGGCCTTGTCGTTCCCCAGCATGTTGGTTAGAGGTGGGGGAAAACAAACTGCTTGGGCCGTAAGTGATTCAGGATACTTCGGCAAGGATTGAGTTGATTCGGAGTCGCATTCGGGTAGCTCAAGACAGGCAAAAGAGTTACGTTGATGCAAAGAGGTTTTTCAGAGAGTTCCAAGTGGGGGACCAGGCTTTGCTCAGAGTATCTCCTATGAAGGGGATTATGCATTTCGGGAAGAAGGGGAAGTTGGCACCGAGGTATGTGGGGTCGTTTCCTATTATTGAGCGGATCGGACCGGTTGCGTATAGACTTGGGTTACCGGAGCATTTGCATCGGATTCACGATGTGTTCCATATTTCCTCGCTAAGGAAATACCTTAGAGATAATTTGGATAATTCTCACATTTCTGTGGAGGACATCGATCTCCAGCCGGATAACTCCTACGAGGAGGGGCTAATTGCTATTTTGGACCGAAGCGAGAGGAAACTGCGGTCAAAGATAGTCCCGTTAGTGCGTGTTCAGTGGCGACATCACAATGTCGAGGAGTCCACATGGGAGCGCGAGGATGAGATGCGCGAACGTTATCCAGAGTTGTTTTTAGCAGGTACTTTCTAGTTTCGAATTTCGGGACGAAATTCAGTTATTAGGGGGGAAGTATGTAGTACCCCGTATTTTTGGCTATATTTATTTTTGGGATTAATTAATTAAATGCGTATTAATTGGAAATTAATTCGGGTTAAAAATACTAACGAGATGCGAGTTGGTATTTGATTATGTGCATACATGTTTTTATATGAATATTGGATAATGAAAAATTTGTCGTGAGATTGATATACGGCATTTTGGAAATTTTGTTGAGACGCGTGTGACCGCCGCGTCATGGTATAATATTTTGATTATAAAAGTGAATTTAAATTCTTTAAACTGTATGGTCGTTTTGAGTGCGCCAACGCGTCCAGAAGGGTCGAGATAGTTAGAAAACACTGGCCGGGGGTGTAGTTTGGGTTCCGGGGTATTTTTAGGCCATACTGGCAATATAAAGGGTATTTTGGTAATTTCGTATTTTTAGGAATTAAAAATGACGAAAATTAGGAGTCTTTATCTGATTGGGAATAGACCCACTAAACCCACTAACCAACCCTTATTGACCCAATAAGCTACGGAGGTTATCATTTAGGTTTCCAAATTTCCCAAAGAAAACCCTAGCCACCATAGCCACCTTTGGAGAAGATAGCTTGGAGAGGGAGAGAAAGAGAAGGAATTCTGAGAAAATCTTTACAGAAATCAACACCAAATTCAGAGACAATAAAGGCAAGTGATTTAAATTACATTCTTTATGAAGTGAATGCTTCTTCCATGTTAGAAATCTTGATAATCAATCTTATTTAAGAGTTAAAGGAGAACCCATGAAATTGGAAGTTATTAGTTTAATTTTGGGTATAGGTTTGCATGTAGAAACGTTGTTTGAAGATTGAATTCAGAGATTTCATATTTATGTGATGTAACAACGGATTAAATTCTGGGAATTTATGATGATAATAATCTAGGGTTTATGTTCTTGAAGAAAATTGGGGAAAAATGTAGAAACTTGTGATTTAATGATGTTTAGGATGTATAAATCCCTTAAAAGATGTTAGTGTATGACCTTAGCATGTTTTAGGATGATTAGAGAACTTAAAACATTGTTGGAACGAATTTTAGAGGAGATTTGAGGAGTAAGAATTGATGAAAATCGTAACCAAGAAATTCTGGGCCAAAACTGGTCTCTCGTTAGAGGACCTTCCCAGGTCGTTCGAACGAGCTCGTTCGAACGAGCTTCTAACGAGTTGACTAGTCGCTTCTAACGAGGGGAGACTTCGTTCGATACCTTCGTTCGAACGAACTGTATTTCGTTCGATACATTCGTTCGAACGAGATGTCGTTAGAAGGTGCAGTTCGTTCGAACGAACTGGAATCTCGTTCGAACAGCCTCGTTCGAATGAGACTTCTAACGAGCTGGCAGTTTAGTCCTTTTTGGCATGTTTTGATTTTGGGAGTCCCGTAGACTTATTCGAGGATAGAGATAGCATTCCTTCGATGATATATGGATAGATTTGGGACTTTTGGGTTATTATGAGGAGTAAATTATATACGAGTGATTTAAATCAATGAACCGTTTGGGTTGAGACGTGAGTGTCTACTACGACGTGAGAATAAATTTAGGGCGCGTATGATTATAAACCGGAATCGTATAAAGTGTGTAAATTATATATTGGTACTAGAATGAGAATAGTGCTACAATTAAACTACGGGATTACTAAGACGTGTGTTTACTTAGTATTGGTATATGAATTGTGTGTATGACATACCTACCATACTTGCTATCACGGGAGGTTTGCGTTCTCTTAGGGCCCTCTAATCCTTGTGTTGCCCGGATTTAGACTGGTTACCTTGATGAACATAGGTCATAGAAAGACTTATTGGGATATTAATAAGTCCGCTGATCGTGGGAGCGTAGGTATGTGCGTGACCCATGTGATGTGACTGTGTTCGCCTCCATTATTTGTGATGTTGTTATTTGTGAACTATTCCTAAGAGATTCGGAATATGTAATCCTTATGTACGTGATGTACCGGGATGGATAGCAGAGTATGTGTGCACCACATCTTAGTTCTCGGGGTGCTTGTATTGTATATTTATGATGTGAATAATATACACTTAATTAATGGGAACCTTCATGTTAATGTTGTAAAAATAATTACGGTATTTTTTCGAGAAACATAACGGGTTAGATGATAGTGAAATATATTGCATATTGAGCATCTGAGTTTACGTTAAACCCCTATTTAATTACGAGCGTTATAATGTTAATAGAACCGAGTAATAAGGGTAGGACCTATGGCAGACTAGCTAGAGATAATGTCACTTAGCTAGTGGTTTGTGTCGTTGTAGATGGGTACTTACGTTAGGAGTGCACAGTTAGACGAGAGGTGAGAATATCATGTGAGTGCACGTCCTAACATGTACTTTGCATTTAATGTTTTAAAAGTTTTTAAAGCACTTGCAGGTTTTTAAAATATAACTCCACATTCGGGCTCTGACCCGTTTGCTTTCAAATCTACTTTTCTTGTAAAACCATTTTAGGTGCCCAGCCACAAGGACACCATGCATAGGATACTCATTCTGGTGACGAGCTGTAGCTGTTTGTGTAAGCTACAGGGATTTGCTTGTAGATGCCTCTATCACTTGGATTCCAGATTCATTATCTATCAGTTGTAGGGCATGTTGCCCATTTCTATTAGAGTTACATTTCCATTACAGTTTTCAGACTTTGGCATGTATTGATTTAGTATTCAGTTTACTTATTTCAGTTGTGGGATTGTAGTGAGGAGTTTTCCTCCAGACTTTATTTACATTGCGTGATGGTTATTCTATTTACTTCAATATGGTGAATGGTGTTATTATTCTTTATTACACTTGTTGCATGTTAATCAGACTTAAATTAAAATTTGGCACTTACTTTTTAAATACTAGGTGGTTAGTAATCATTAAAATGTTTTGGACAGTGATGCTATTAACTGGACCAACTTGGCATTTTGAATTAATTTAATTAAGGATTAGCTACCCGGTATTTAATTAGTCGGGGTGTCACATCCCCGATGGATGATATACCTGATCTTCCTCTATCGAAAGAGAAAGCTTCTTCTTTTGAGATGTTAGATGATGGGTCAATTTAGCTAGATGGTGAGGAAGGTCCAATAGCTCCCATAAGGAAGAGAGTGATATTGGTTTTTGATGATGATGACGACGATGATGATGTGTTCCTCTCTGCCAGGGCCAAGTCCTAAAACATTACACCAAAAACAACGAATTGGCACACCCTGGTATTTAAAATTTTGCACAGTTTTAAACTGTGCCAAATTGTGGCACGATTTAGTGATAATCTGACACATTTTAAAACAGTGCCAAAAATTAGAACTGCTTTAAAGTGTGCCAAAATTGAGTACACTTGTCTCAAATACAAAAGACCATAAAAAATTCACTCAAACACACTTTTCTATATCCCGCTCACCCCTAGATGCATTTTGCGTCTTCCCTCTCACCCCTCTCTCTGAACTCTATGTTAACTCTCTCTCTCTCCCTCTCCGGCCAGCAATCGCTCCCTCTCTCCCACAATCTCTCTCCCTCTCTCTCCACGCACAACTTTTCGATCAGATCTTTATCTCCATTAAGCTCTCCCTCTCTGACTCGGGTAATTTTTTTAAAAGAAATGAGTGTATTTTCTTAGCCGATCGGCTATGAGTGTATTTTTTTTAACCTAACTCTTTACAAAGACAACCTAACAAGATGCCTCTTTTTTTAACCTAAGTTTATACATTTTTAAATATTTATTATGTTTTTTTAATGTGTGAGTTTTTGGTACAAAGTAAATGTTGGTAATTAAAAAAATAAATCATTGGTTTTTGGATGGAGCTTGGGATCTTGTAGTGGTAATCTATATTTTTATGTACTTACCCTTCTATTTATAATGCATATTTGTTCTTATTCGTATAGGTTATGGAGTTTTAACAAAATTTAAGTGTTAAACATTCAATAATAATGTAAAAAAATTGAAATATTATGTAAACACTGTAATACCCTGTGATTTTTAGGACTGAAAATCTAATTAATTTGGGAGAAGTAAAATTTACTTAAATCGGAGAATTTTAAATTGGGCAATTGAGGTCAAACTTTGAGGATGTTATAAACTATTTCGAATGACGATTCCGATTGCGCAGTTGATCCTGGATGGGACGAAATAGTCAAAATGACTATACTTTGGTTTTATTTCAGTTCTAAAATATTTTAAGTTAGCTTGACTCGAATTGGAGTAAACGAGTCATTTAAAATGTGAATTATAATTTAAAGTTGGGTAATTGGGAGATGATACTTAAGTAGGGCTCGTGAGAAGCTAATCCCATTTTGTGAGAGTTAGAAAGCCCTAGAGAGAGGGAGAGAGAGAGATAGAGAAGAGGAAGAAGATAAAGAGGAGAAAAACTTGGGGATTCCGTCCAATACGCGATCTCGAGGACGATTCAACTGCTACAACTTTGAGGCAATTGATTAAGCTTGCTAAATAATTTATGTGTGTCATTTATTTTATGATTTTTGGATATAATTATGGATTTTTGGTTTGTATGTCAAACCCTAGATTTTAGTTAAATCTTGCATTTGAGGTGTATATATGTGAATTTGAGGTTGTTTAATTGTTGGGTTGATTTGTAGTATGAGTTTTAGTGTTAGAAATATGATTGGGTTGAAGATTAATGGTTAGAAGATGGTTTATTGGGTTTTTAGAGAGTTGGATTTCATCCAAATTGAAGAAGGGATGAAAAATCTAGTATGGCCGGTCGACCGCGGCCAGGAAGCTGGTCGATCGTGCCTCAAGGAAAAAGCCTACTGCTTCCTTCCCAAGGAAAATTTCAGCACCGCGATCGACCGGGGGTCAGGGACCGATCGACCGGTACTCTATTTTTAGTCCAATAATGGGATCTTACTTCTACCCCTTTTGTTTTGGGTCTAAAACTTAGGGGCCTTCTTAGTTAATGTATTATAGAGGGTTAAGTTATGATATCAAGAGATTGATTACCTTAGGATAACAAGGAGGTATTCGGGCCTATTTTAGGAATGGTTTATGAGGGTGTGGTGCCTCTCTCATTAAGGAAATGAGAGTAAGAATAAAAGGAAATTGGAGGATATTAATTTGAGTGTTATACACATTTGATTATGCTATGATATTCCTAATGTCGATTAAATTTGGGAGACTATTTATATTATCGGTGGGAGGGAAGAATAAATTTCAAGGGAGAGATCGTATTATAAATTGTGGTGGGAAGGTATGCGTTATAGCAATGGATAGTATAGCAAGAGTTATATACATATGTCCGAATTCATTACTTCCATACCTACGAACGAGAGATAGCATATAATTATATGTATATATATAGTTGGCGTGAATGTATATACCTTGTGTGATGGTTTGTGTATAATATGTGATTGTATATATATCTTGTGTGAATGATATATATATTTATGGTGTGAGCATACCTAGCACATGCTATCATGGGAAATTGCGCGATGTGGGTGAGGCCCCAGGCTCGAGTAGTAGGGAGCATATACTCCCCGGGTCATAGTCGTCCATTATTTATTGTGTGATTTTTATTCTGGGTGAGAAGTCTTAGGTATGATTCGTTCTCACTTTCAGGTTAGGAGCTATGACCGCTTTCCATACGTTATGATTTGGTTTTTACCAAGTCGGCGTGATCTAGTTCGATTGCTGGTAACCCGGGTTAAAGTTAGTTATTCCTGGAAGATGATAGCATTGTGAAGTATTTTTATATCCTATGAGTGATTGTGTTATGGATATTTAAATGTACACTAAGGGTGTAATGTGCGTGATTGTTAGGGTTGAATGATCATGTTCTATGAATAGAGTAATGTTACATAGACCCTAAAAGTACGGTGTGATAACTTATTTAGGTACTTAGAGTAGTAGTCTAAAGAAGTAGCTGATGTTGTATGCGTTGTGTACCGAGGGCATAATGGATCCCGACGATCAACAATGTCAAGGAGTAGTGTATCGGGGGGGGTCCTTGTTTGGATTTCACTTTATGAGACGTCCCACACAGGAAACGCAGTGCGAGGTTGAGAGTTGGGAGAAGTTTAGTCCTTTGTATTCATATTTATGTGTAGTAGCGATTCAATGCTTTATGAGAACAAAAGAGGATGTGTAGATATTCTGATTCTAATAACTTGCTTAAGTTAATAATTCGAAACTGGTGAATCTTAATTATATATTAAGGTATAAGCTCGGGTGCAACATAGGGCTTATCAGAATAGTAGTTCATCATAAATAGCAGAGAGTAATATATGTGGAGGGATGAAAGCATAATGTATCTCGACGAAGAACATTGTCAAGGAGTAGTGTATCAGGGGGGTTCCTTATTTGGATTTCGCTTTGCGAGATGCCCCACGCACGAAATGTAATGCAATATTGGGAGTGGAGAGTGTCACACCCCGCTTATTTTTGGCGTCGGCCGCCACCAAAACTAAGTCGGGCGTGAGTAAATAAAATACCATCCTTAGCATGTGACATTTATAAGACATCAAATTTCAATCCTCAATATAATTTATTTTAATTAAACCAAAATATGAAATGACATTCAACCGATAAAGCTCCAAAATGCGATTAAATCCATCACATAATCTCCCAACATCTCAGTAATAAAATAAATCAATCCAACTTAAACTTAAAACAACTTTGGAACCAAAAAGGCCCAATAACTCCAAAATAGTCTCATAAATAAAACGACTTAATGGAAAGATAAAATCCAACTACTAAAGCAGTAACATAAATCTAGTTGCACCTCCAAAAGATCTCTAATGAATCCAATGCAGCAACTCCCAAAAATCCTGAAAAAGATTAGTCAACACATGTATCAGAGCCAAAGCCCCGAGCATGTAAACCGGCTACTCTCCTCAAATAGGGTCCTTGAACCTAGACAATAGTGCTATATATATCGACTATAACAATAGAATCTTTTAATTACGAGATTAATAATCACCATAAATAAATTCACAATTACCCGCAAGGTTTTCATAAAAGCCACACCAATATGATTTTAATTAACCCACCTTCTCACAATGTTAACTTTAATTGATTTAACCGTGAAGAATATTACCAATACCCGTCCCCTTGTGAAGTCCGTCGTCTGGTCCATTTTTATCCTGCGACCCTCGCGATATGACAAGGTTCCATACACGCACCCATCCCCTTGACAAGTCCGCCGTCTGATCCGTTTTTATCCTGTGACCCTTGCGATATGACAAGGTTCCACACATGACATGACATAACTCGTCCTCTGACCCGTTCAAACTGTCGGCCCCAAACACATTATGTCGCCAATAAATTTTTAATATCCGTTTTAGTCCTGCGATATTAAATTCCACATTCCTTATTTTCGTTAATCACATTAATTTCCCCCACCCTGAAAAGCGATGTGAAAATCCTCAAAATAACCTTTAGTCCAAACTAAGGGTTCCCAAAACATAATATTGTCCTATCCTAAGTAAAGAATGATTACAAAATTTCACTCCACCTAGATGTCAATCCTAGGCTATCACAATAAAGGTATAATATAGAAAATCAGCCCCCACCCCAAATTATATAACCCGCATAGACTTACACTAACTAGTCCCATACCTAATTAGCATAAATCGTAATTAAGGCCCACTTACTAGTCCCATACCTAACAAGTGTACTATAACAAGGGTGAAAACCAATTATCTACCATACCCAACCTTTCCGAAATATTAACACATTTCCATAAAGTAAAACAAATTCCAAATTATAACAACATTCATAAGAACA
Organism: Sambucus nigra; assembly: GCA_949130495.1. Lineage (NCBI taxonomy): Eukaryota > Viridiplantae > Streptophyta > Magnoliopsida > Dipsacales > Adoxaceae > Sambucus > Sambucus nigra. The sequence goes on from OX422223.1 coordinate 400,962,536, forward strand.
CTAAATTCCCATTTAAATAATTCAATTTAAAAAGTGGAAATCAAAGACACCTAAATATTATGATTTTCAGAATAATCGCTACATGCAAGTCCTATCATGATCCATATTTTCCAACACAAGAAATTAAATTAAACTAGGATTTTCACATGAAATATCAAAATTTACTTTTAAAAGGGCTCCTCTATATGCACATGCCCATAGCAAAATCGACTACACTGATACAACCCAAAGAATACACAGTTATAAGTATTCGGTATCATTATTTTTTTTTTTTTTGTAAAACAGCCCCGAAATTTATCTCTTCAATCTTTATATTCATATCTTATTTTAGAAAACATGAGTTTAATGGAGGCTACAATCAAGACACATAACACTAAAGGAAAAGAATAGGGTCAACATGCCTGAATGAAAGTTGGTTTAGAAATCTGATCTTGAATGTGTATTCCTCTAAAAAAATTTGGACAAAGATTCGTTCTTGACGCGTCTCGAGAAAATCAGGTTAATCTTGATAAAACTTGAGTTGAAAGTTATGTAGAATGGGTCTAGGGTTTTGAGGTTGAAGAAGATGAGAGGATTCTGATTTTTGAGAAGGCTGTGACACCCCGCCTAATAAAATACCTGGTGATCAGTCCTATACCAAATTAAAACAGGAATCCCAGTTGGTTAATCCTTAGCATCACTGTCGAAAACATTTTTTTTAAAACTTACTAACCACCTAGTATTCCAAAAGCTAGTGCCAATTTTAACTTTTTAATTAACAAAAAAGTACATGCGAAAGTAAATCTAAATCAATCACACCACTGAATAAAAATCAACTGAATAATTAATTAAACAACTTGCCGAATAAACCATCGGCCACCAACGTAAAATAATACAATTCAACACCTGAATAATTACAACTGAAACTGTACTGAAAAGTCTGGGTAACAAGCCCTAAATAAAACTGAACTAAGAGAAGATTCCTACTCTAGGAATGAATGAATAAATGATGCGTCTAATCCAAACTCCTGCTAGCATCCACATATGCAGCAGCTCCGTGTCCCTGCAATGGAATATCAATCCTGGCGTCCCTGTGGCTGGACACCTAAAAGGTTTTGAAAATAGTTTTATAGCAAGGGGTTAGAACCCAAAACATTTTTGAAAACATTTAGCAAGTGAATTAACTGCAGTAATTTAAAATGCATGAATGCGCTTCATATTAAAGTTAGTGTCGCACTCTCTTGTGGACATTCTCACCCCTCCACTAATGTGCACCCCTAACGGTTACCTTAACCCCACCTAGTTGTACTACCCCGTCAAACTAGTCCGGGTGTAACCTCCCCTTGCCATACTACTCTAACCCGAGTATTAACTGTTCATGAATTATAAGTCATCTCACTAATTAACTTATTAAATTCCTTCTTAATTAATAGCCTATAACCATAAAACAAGTTATATAATTTAAATACATCACACACTGTATTATTCCCACAAATGGTTACCTTAATAAATTTCTCATTAATTAACAGCACATAACTGTAACCCGAGTTATATAAAATAAATACATCACACACTGCATTATTACCTACATAAAATATTTACTACCATATTATATGTATCTTACTAAAACATCCACACATATATAATACGTGTATCCATCCTTCCGAGTATACCCTCACCGGATGATTCCCTCTAAAGTGCTATCCCCCTAGGTGTATTCACATAACCTAGTTACCCAAGTTGGAATCGCTCACCAACCTGGCCTAAAAACATAAACAAAGTGGAGGTGGTCATATTCCTTCCCTGAAAGTGAGATAAGCCCCTCACCCATATAACGGACGCTATGACCTGGGGATATACTCGCCCTACTCCTCAAGCTAGGGGATTCACCCACATCGCGCAACCTCCCTTGATAGCACTAGAGTATATAAATAAATAAATATCTAGTCACTGATATTTAATTAGCACACAAAATGTATACACATATATATATACTATCGCTACACCGTATATATATAAATTTAGCCCCGGCTTTACCGTGTACTCACAACCCGTAACACTAGCCTGTAAATATCCTGAGTCTCTCGCCCGACTCAACTAAATAAGTTATCTCCCTTATTATATTATTATTACTATTATCCCGAGTCTGTGGTCCGACTCTAATTTAATTAATTCACACATTAATTAATATAATACTTTCCCCGAGTCTATGGTCCGACTCTGTGTTAATTAATTTACACACTTAATTAATTAATACCAATCAAAGTCAATGGTCCGACTTTCATTTAATTAATTTCACTCAATTAATTTCTATAATGCTAGCCCGAGTCTATACCTCGACTCTTAGTTAATTTAATATAATCTAAATTAACTTATTACCTCCCCGAATCTACCATCCGACTCTAATTAAATTAATTAACTCACCTATTAATTTAATACCTTCCCGAGTCTACAATCCGACTCTAATTAAATTAATTAACCCACCTATTAATTTAATACCTTCCCGAGTCTACAATCCGACTCTAATTAAATTAATTAACTCACCTTTTAATTTAATACCTTCCCGAGTCTACAATCCGAATCTAATTAAATTAATTAACCCACCTATTAATTCAATACCTTCCCGAGTCTACAATCCGACTCTAATTAAATTAATTAACTCACCTATTAATTTAAATGTTAATCTGAGTCTGTGCCTCGACTATACTTTAATTAATTTATCCACTAATGAATTTAATGCTTGGTGTCGCCCAACCATTATAACCGGACTCGCTCACTTGGCCCATAACTTAATATTTTCCAAAATTTAATACCTATGAGTTTTATCCCACCAACTCTTCCCGTAAGATTCACATCCTTACTTGACTTTTGAAATTTCTTAACACCATCTTCTCAAGGTCCTAGGTATTAAGTTGTATTTAATTATCGCTAATAAACCCACCTTAAATGTCCCCAAAATAATTAAGGTTAAACAATTGAAGTAAGCGGCACTGCCAAAAATCCTCCTTAGTCGATCGATCGACTCCCCAGGGTCGATCGATCGATCGAGCAGTTCATCTTCTCCACCGATCTGTTTCTGCCATAGTCGAATTTCCAAGGTCTTATCTCTCTGATTTTCAACGTTAACTCATTATTTTTAACCAATCAACTACTCCCAAAACAAGTCCCAATCATCTACAACTGTTTTAGCATGCTCTATTCATACCATATCTCACTATTTCTAAAATGGGTTTTCTCCGGTTAATTTCCATCAATTCATCTCAATTTTGTTCATAACTCCTACTGGATTTCACATTCCAATCAGACATTCATTTTCAGAATTATAAAACACAACTAATTCTCACTTTGAATCTGATTCAATTATCCTATTAACCAAAATCCCATTTTTGTACCCATTTATCCCCAAAACGAATTTTTGTATACACATCACTAAAATATGAATTGGATATCACAGTTTAGGAGTAAAAACAGTTAACCACTTGCCTGGAATTACTCGTAGGGTCTGATCCGTTGTCGACATCCCTTAATTTGGCTCTAAAATCCCCAAATTAGCTTTTGATTATTTTCCCCCAATCTTCCTCTCAAACCCTAGGTTAGAATAATGTTGGCTGCCCATTTTCCTTTTCTTAGGTTTAGGTTTAAAAACACAAATCCCGTTTTTAGCCTAATGGGCTAAATTAAAATAGCCCAAATCACCCCGTGCGGGCCCGGCTATGCCTAAAAATACCCCGAGACCCAATCGCTACCCCCGGGTACTCTTTTCTGATTATCTCGACCCATCCGGACTCAATCGTGCACTCAGAATCGACATCCGAATTAATTTATAAAAATCCTTACCTCACCCCCAATTTAGTCTATACCGACTCCCGGCTAAGATAATCGCACACAAGGTCATTACTACCCGAAATGACGCAATTAAATTATTAATATTCACTTAGTAAATAAGTTTACCTAAATATTAACCATTCACTCTCCGATTAATATTTAAACGTATATTGCCATAATTAATTCAATTAAAATTACAACCCACAAGTAATTTAAAATTCTCGAATTAATTAAATATTAAATGCACAAAAATACTGGGTGTTACATACTCCCCCCCTTACAAAGGAATTTCGTCCTCGAAATTAAGATAAGCCTAGTGTTCCAATATTCTCATTTTACTCACTAGTCATACCCCTATAAGCTAGCGATATCTATCTCTCCCGCTTTTCTTGATGAGTTACCCAAATGCATTTTATTAACTAGGGCGCCCATACACCCTATACCCGTGTTTAACCGTACGAAAGTTGCCTTAGTTAACCCGGGTGCCCATACACCCTATCCCCGTACTTTACCGCACGAAAAATTTTACTCGATAATGCTAGTCGTAACCCGTAATATGACTTCCAACCCGTGGTTATATCCCACACACACACACACACACACACACACACACACATATATATATATATATATATGTATTGGTCGGGGTACCCAACCCATGTACTAATGACCAAACATTTTCCCCTTGAGGGTTAGACCATAGGGCACAATGTAATAATTACTATTATTATTATTACCAAGTCTACTAATCTCACACAGTAGAAATATGCACAAGTTCATATATGTATATATATTTATATGGTCACCTCATCCCTATACATATATATACTAATCCTGTACCCCCAGGCTAAGACCCATTAGTGCACCTATTAATGGAATCCTGCATCCCCGGGTTACCACCCATTAATGCACCTATCAAAATATTTTAGTACCCCCGGGTTATCACCCATTATTACACTTAACAATAGAGTTCTTGCACCCCCCGAGTTATTACTCATTAGTGCTTAACTATAAGTTCTTTACACCCCGGTGGCATCCTCAAATACTTGTCTCTTAAACACAAAAGCATAAACGCCTACCCTTAGACTACCAAGGCTATGAAAAATTTACTGCGCCCTATTATCACCAGTCCTTGCCCAAACTAATCCCCGAGCTATTTCTCCTTGCCCGAAAATAAATCTAACCACACTGATTCACTTCAGTAAAACATCCCTACTTACCGGGATATATTGTGAGACACAAGACCTCACTACGTGCCTCTCGCACTATGCAATACAACATATATACACACATATATGAGCTAGACTCCCTCTCAGGTGATACCTAGTACCAACCTAACCCTGGTGTCACGAACACCAAAACTTTACCCCACTATCCACAATAGTTCAAATCCCTCTCTATCCAGTCGATATTTGGGAAGAATAACCAACCCTTCTCCCATACTCTCGAAAGTAGTAACCCCTCGCATAATTCAATCCTTCCCTCACTGTACACACCACTCTCCTGTGAAGAACTCCAATGGACTCCGCTACTCCACGAAAAATTTTAACCACGCACTATGACTGCTACAGTCAACGCACCCACTAAATTCGACTCACCCGCGAACTCTAGTGAAAAGAAGTCTTATTTTGTGACACCCTTCTTGTCACTCAAAACATACCCCATGCCCATAGGATAAAAGATAATTACTCCCATACTCCAGCTGCAACGGCTGATCCTCGGGTTTCGAAGCAGCTTCCCCCTGCCCGAACGCACTCAAGACTTGCTATAGTGGTTGTACATCCAGGACCTCATCCTGTAGTTGACCCTTGTCTCGCTGAGGTCACTCCCTCTTCATGTGTCCCGCTTCCCCACCAACGAAACACCTCTTAATAATTCCACCCTACCACTGATCCCTTCCTTGCGGTCCATCCTGTCGATAGCCCCCAGTTCTAAATCATTTGGCATGATTTCCCTGCCGGAAATCCTGCCCTTGATCTCCCCCTGTCTGTTGTCTGATTCTCCAGACTAACCCATCCATAAGCCTTGCTTTCTTTCTCTCTGCATCGCTTACCTCATCCGGCACAAAATTTGTCAACCGAGTAAATTCCCCCTCGTAATCGACCACTGAACGATCCCCCTGAGTCACCTCACTAAATTTCTCCTCATTTCGGTCTCACCCGCTGGAGGAAATTACATGCGGTCGGACCGCACCCAAAATTCTGCAATAGTTAGTGTACTCCCTTTCCTCAACTGTGGTGATCGACTCCCACCACAATAGCGCTGCTCCCACTAAACTAAAAGTGGCTAACCTATGCTTCTGCACCTCATTGTAATCTACTATGCGCAGGTGACGCTGGATATCTCTCATCCACTGACACGTTAGTACTAAATCTAAACCCCCTCGAGGGTCTGGTGAACAACCTCACACACTTGCTACCACCCCGACGGCCCCGGGTGGGCCTGAACATCTGGTGCCACTAACACTTGTGGCTGATCCCGTGAAAAGTACCTTCCCATTTCGACCATCGTCGCTTCAACTGCCTGCGCCACTAGTTTGGTTACCGATAGTGCCAAAATCAGCTCTGGCAGTTGCTGCGATAACTCTTGCTCCTGATGAGCCTCCCTAGTTTCATCTCCTCCTGCTGCCCTAGCTGCTCTCTCTCCCCCGGGCGGCATCTGGAATGAGAGTCGAATCGTATGAGTTCACCCTCAAATACAATTTGGCAAAAGAATGTAAACACGCATACGTATGAGAATACAACAATCCTATCATAAGGCTCTATATCAAAGATTGCTAAGCTGAAACGTGAAAAGCCGCACAGATCCTAAGGACACTAGAACCTGATGCTCTGATACCATCTGTGACACCCCGCCTAATAAAATACCGGGTGATCAGTCCTATACCAAATTAAAACAGGAATCCCAGTTGGTTCATCCTTAGCATCACTGTCGAAAACATTTTTTTTAAAACTTACTAACCACCTAGTATTCCAAAAGCTAGTGCCAATTTTAACTTTTTAATTAACAAAATAGTACATGCGAAAGTAAATCTAAATCAATCACACCACTGAATAAAAATCAACTGAATAATTAATTAAACAACTTGCCGAATAAACCATCGGCCACCAACGTAAAATAATACAATTCAACACCTGAATAATTACAACTGAAACTGTACTGAAAAGTCTGGGTAACAAGCCCTAAATAAAACTGAACTAAGAGAAGATTCCTACTCTAGGAATGAATGAATAAATGATGCGTCTAATCCAAACTCCTGCTAGCATCCACATATGCAGCAGCTCTGGGTCCCTGGAATAGAATATCAATCCTGGCGTCCCTGTGGCTGGACACCTAAAAGGTTTTGAAAATAGTTTTATAGCAAGGGGTTAGAACCCAAAACATTTTTGAAAACATTTAGCAAGTGAATTAACTGCAGTAATTTAAAATGCATGAATGCGCTTCATATTAAAGTTAGTGTCGCACTCTCTTTTGGACATTCTCACCCCTCCACTAATGTGCACCCCTAACGGTTACCTTAACCCCACCTAGTTGTACTACCCCGTCCAACTGGTCCTGGTGTAACCTCCCCTTGCCATACTACTGTAACCCGAGTATTAACTGTTCATGAATTATAAGTCATCTCACTAATTAACTTATTAAATTCCTTCTTAATTAATAACCTATAACCATAACACAAGTTATATAATTTAAATACATCACACACTGTATTATTCCCACAAATGGTTACCTTAATAAATTTCTCATTAATTAACAGCATATAACTGTAACCCGAGTTATATAAAATAAATACATCACACACTGCATTATTACCTACATAAAATATTTACTACCATATTATATGTATCTTACTAAAACATCCACACATATATAATACGTGTATCCATCCTTCCGAGTATACCCTCACCGGATGATTCCCTCTAAAGTGCTATCCCCCTAGGTGTATTCACATAACCTAGTTACCCAAGTTGGAATCGCTCACCAACCTGGCCTAAAAACATAAACGAAGTGGAGGCGGTCATATTCCTTCCCTGAAAGTGAGATAAGCCCATCACCCATATAACGGACGCTATGACCTGGGGATATACTTGCCCTACTCCTCAAGCTAGGGGATTCACCCACATCGCGCAACCTCCCTTTATAGCACTAGAGTATATAAATAAATAAATATCTAGTCACTGATATTTAATTAGCACACAAAATGTATACACATATATATATACTATCGCTACACCGTATATATATAAATTTAGCCCCGGCTTTACCGTGTACTCACAACCCGTAACACTAGCCTGTAAATATCCTGAGTCTCTCGCCCGACTCAACTAAATAAGTTATCTCCCTTATTATATTATTATTATTATCCCGAGTCTGTGGTCCGACTCTAATTTAATTAATTCACACATTAATTAATATAATACTTTCCTCGAGTCTATGGTTCGACTCTGTGTTAATTAATTTACACACTTAATTAATTAATACCAATCCAAGTCTATGGTCCGATTTTCATTTAATTAATTTCACTCAATTAATTTCTATAATGCTAGCCCGAGTCTATACCTCGACTCTTAGTTAATTTAACATAATCTAAATTAACTTATTACCTCCCCGAATCTACCATCTGACTCTAATTAAATTAATTAACTCACCTATTAATTTAATACCTTCCCGAGTCTACAATCCGACTCTAATTAAATTAATTAACCCATCTATTAATTTAATACCTTCCTGAGTCTACAATCCGACTCTAATTAAATTAATTAACTCACCTATTAATTTAATACCTTCCCGAGTCTACAATCCGATTCTAATTAAATTAATTAACCCACCTATTAATTTAATACCTTCCCGAGTCTACAATCCGACTCTAATTAAATTAATTAACTCACCTATTAATTTAAATGTTAATCCGAGTATGTGCCTCGACTCTACATTAATTAATTTACCCACTAATGAATTTAATGCTTGGTGTCGCCCAACCATTATAACCGGACTCGCTCACTTAGCCCATAACTTAATATTTCCCGAAATTTAATACCTATGAGTTTTATCCCACCAACTCTTCCCGTAAGATTCACATCCTTACTTGACTTTTGAAATTTCTTAACACCATCTTCTCAAGGTCCTAGGTATTAAGTTGTATTTAATTATCGCTAATTATCCCACCTTAAATGTACCCAAAATAATTAAGGTTAAACAATTGAAGTAAGCGGCACTGCTAAAAATCCTCCTTAGTCGATCGATCGACTCCCCAGGGTCGATCGATCGATCGAGCAGTTCATCTTCTCCTCCTATCTGTTTCTACCATAGTCGAATTTCCAAGGTCTTATCTCTCTGATTTTCAACCTTAACTCATTATTTTTAACCAATCAATTACACCCAAAACAAGTCCCAATCATCTACAACTGTTTTAGCATGCTCTATTCATACCATATCTCACTATTTCTAAAATGTATTTTCTCCGGTTAATTTCCATCAATTCATCTCAATTTTGTTCATAACTCCTACTTGATTTCACATTCCAATCAGACATTCATTTTCAGAATTATAAAACACAACTAATTCTCACTTTGAATCTCATTCAATTATCCTATTAACCAAAATCCCATTTTGTTACCCATTTATCCCCAAAACGAATTTTAGTATACACATCACTAAAATATGAATTGGATATCACAGTTTAGGAGTAAAAACAGTTAACCACTTGCCTGGAATTACTCGTAGGGTCTGATCCGTTGTCGGCATCCCTTAATTTGGCTCCAAAATCCCCAAATTAGCTTTTGATTATTTTCCCCCAATCTTCCTCTCAAACCCTAGGTTAGAATAATGTTGGCTGCCCATTTTCCTTTTCTTAGGTTTAGGTTTAAAAACACAAATCCCGTTTTTAGCCTAATGGGCTAAATTAAAATAACCCAAATCACCCCGTGCGGGCCCGGCTATGCCCAAAAATACCCCGAGATCCAATCGCTACCCCCGGGTACTCTTTTCTGATTATCTCGACCCATCCGGACTCAATCGCGCACTCAGAATCGCCATCCGAATTAATTTATAAAAATCCTTACCTCACCCCCAATTTAGTCTATACCGACTCCCGGCTAAGATAATCGCATACCCCGTCGTTACTACCCGAAATGACGCAATTAAATTATTACTATTCACTTAGTAAATAAGTTTACCTAAATATTAACCATTCACTCCCCGATTAATATTTAAACATATATTGCCATAATTAATTCAATTAAAATTACAACCCACAAGTAATTTAAAATTCTCGAATTAATTAAATATTAAATGCACAAAAATACGGGGTGTTACATACTCCCCCCCATACAAAGGAATTTCGTCCTCGAAATTAAGATAAGCCTAGTGTTCCAATATTCTCATTTTACTCACTAGTCATACCCCTATAAGCTGGCGATATCTATCTCTCCCGCTTTTCTTGATGAGTTACCCAAATGCATTTTATTAACCAGGGCGCCCATACACCCTATACCCGTGTTTAACCGTACGAAAGTTGCCTTAGTTAACCCGGGTGCCCATACACCCTATCCCCATACTTTACCGCACGAAAAATTTTACTCGACTATGCTAGTCGTAACCCATAATATGACTTCCAACCCGTGGTTATATCCCCCCCCCCCCCCCCACACACACATATATATATATTGGTCGGGGTACCCAACCCATGTAATAACGACCAAACATTTTCCCCTTGAGGGTTAGACCATAGGGCACAATGTAATAATTACTATTATTATTATTACCAAGTCTACTAATCTCACACAGTAGAAATATGCACAAGTTCATATATGTATATATATTTATATGGTCACCTCATCCATATACATATATATACTAATCCTGTACCCCCGGGCTAAGACCCATTAGTGCACCTATTAATGGAATCCTGCATGCCCGGGTTACCACCCATTAATGCACCTATCAAAATATTTTAGTACCCCCGGGTTATCACCCATTAGTACACTTAACAATAGAGTTCTTGCACCCCCCGAGTTATTACTCATTAGTGCTTAACTATAAGTTCTTTACACCCCGGTGGCATCCTCAAATACTTGTCTCTTAAACACAAAAGCATAAACGCCTACCCTTAGACTACCAAGGCTATGAAAAATTTACTGCGCCCTACTATCACCAGTCCTTGCGCAAACTAATCCCCGAGCTATTTCTCCTTGCCCGAAAATAAATCTAACCACACTGATTCACTTCAGTAAAACATCCCTACTTACCGGGATATATTGTGAGACACAAGACCTCACTAGGTGCCTCTCGCACTATGCAATACAACATATATACACACATATATAAGCTAGACGCCCTCTCAGGTGATACCTAGTACCAACCTAACCCTGGTGTCACGAACACCAAAACTTTACCCCACTATCCACAATAGTTCAAATCCCTCTCTATCCAGTCGATATTTGGGAAGAATAACCAACCCTACTCCCATACTCTCGAAAGTAGTAACCCCTCGCATAATTCAATCCTTCCCTCACTGTACACACCACTCTCCCGTGAAGAACTCCAAAGGACTCTGCTACTCCACGAAAAATTTTAACCACGCACTATGACTGCTACAGTCAACGCACCCACTAAATTTGACTCACCCGCGAACTCTAGTGAAAAGAAGTCTTATTTTTTGACACCCTTCTTGTCACTCAAAACATACCCCATGCCCATAGGATAAAAGATAATTACTCCCATACTCCAGTTGCAACGACTGATCCTCGGGTTTCGAAGCAGCTTCCCCCTGCCCGAACGCACTCAAGACTTGCTATAGTGGTTGTACATCCAGGACCTCATCCTGTAGTTGACCCTTGTCTCGCTGAGGGCACTCCCTCTTCATATGTCCCACTTCCCCACCAACGAAACACCTCCTAATAATTCCACCCTACCACTGATCCCTTCCTTGCGGTCCATCCTGTCGATAGCCCCCAGTTCTAAATCATTTGGCATGATTTCCCTGCCGAAAATCCTGCCCTTGATCTCCCCCTGTCTGTTGTCCGATTCTCCAGACTAACCCATCCATAAGCCTTGCTTTTTTTCTCTCTGCATCGCTTACCTCATCCGGCACAAAATTTGTCAACCGAGTAAATTCCCCCTCGTAATCGACCACTGAACGGTCCCCCTGAGTCACCTCACTAAATTTCTCCTCATTTCGGTCTCACCCGCTGGAGGAAATTACATGCGGTCGGACCTCACCCAAAATTCTGCAATAGTTAGTGTACTCCCTTTCCTCAACTGTGGTGATCGACTCCCACCACAATAGCGCTGCTCCCACTAAACTAAAAGTGGCTAACCTATGCTTCTGAACCTCATTGTAATCTACTATGCGCAGGTGACACTGGATATCTCTCATCCACTGACACGTTAGTACTAAATCTAAACCCCCTTGAGGGTCTGGTGAACAACCTCACACACTTGCTACCACCCCGACGGCCCCGGGTGGGCCTGAACATCTGGTGCCACTAACACTTGTGGCTGATCCCGTGAAAAGTACCTTCCCATTTCGACCATCGTCGCTTCAACTTCCTGCGCCACTAGTTTGGTTACCGGTACTGCCAAAATCAGCTCTGGCAGTTGCTGCGATAACTCTTGCTCCTGATGAGCCTCCCTAGTTTCATCTCCTCCTGCTGCCCTAGCTGCTCTCTCTCCCCCGGGTGGCATCTGGAATGAGAGTCTAATCGTATGAGTTCACCCTCAAATACAATTTGGCAGAAGAACGTAAACACGCATACGTATGAGAATACAACAATCCTATCATAAGGCTCTATATCAAAGATTGCTAAGCTAGAACGTGAAAATCCGCACAGATCCTAAGGACACTAGAACCTGATGCTCTGATACCATATGTGACACCCTGCCTAATAAAATACCGGGTGATCAGTCCTATACAAAATTAAAACAGGAATCCCAGTTGGTTCATCCTTAGCATCACTGTCGAAAACATTTTTTTTAAAACTTACTAACCACCTAGTATTCCAAAAGCTAGTGCCAATTTTAACTTTTTAATTAACAAAATAGTACATGCGAAAGTAAATCTAAATCAATCACACCACTGAATAAAAATCAACTGAATAATTAATTAAACAACTTGCCGAATAAACCATCGGCCACCAACGTAAAATAATACAATTCAACACCTGAATAATTACAACTGAAAGTGTACTGAAAAGTCTGGGTAACAAGCCCTAAATAAAACTGAACTGAGAGAAGATTCCTACTCTAGGAATGAATGAATAAATGATGCATCTAATCCAAACTCCTGCTAGCATCCACATATGCAGCAGCTCCGTGTCCCTGGAATAGAATATCAACCCTGGCGTCCCTGTGGCTGGACACCTAAAAGATTTTGAAAATAGTTTTATAGCAAGGGGTTAGAACCCAAAACATTTTTGAAAACATTTAGAAAGTGAATTAACTGCAGTAATATAAAATGCATGAATGCGCTTCATATTAAAGTTAGCGTCGCACTCTCTTGTGGACATTCTCACCCCTCCATTAATGTGCACCCCTAACGATTACCTTAACCCCACCTAGTTGTACTACCCCGTCCAACTAGTCCTGGTGTAACCTCCCCTTACCATACTACTCTAACCCGAGTATTAACTGTTCATGAATTATAAGTCATCTCACTAATTAACTTATTAAATTCCTTCTTAATTAATAGCCTATAACCATAACACAAGTTATATAATTTAAATACATCACACACTGTATTATTCCCACAAATGGTTAGCTTAATAAATTTCTCATTAATTAACAGCATATAACTGTAACCCAAGTTATATAAAATAAATACATCACACACTGCATTATTACCTACATAAAATATTTACTACCATATTATATGTATCTTACTAAAACATCCACACATATATAATACGTGTATCCATCCTTCCGAGTATACCCTCACCGGATGATTCCCTCTAAAGTGCTATCCCCCTAGGTGTATTCACATAACCTAGTTACCCAAGTTGGAATCACTCACCAACCTGGCCTAAAAACATAAACGAAGTGGAGGCGGTCATATTCCTTCCCTGAAAGTGAGATAAGCCCATCACCCATATAACGGACGCTATGACCTGGGGATATACTCGCCCTACTCCTCAAGCTAGGGGATTCACCCACATCGCGCAACCTCCCTTTATAGCACTAGAGTATATAAATAAATAAATATCTAGTCACTGATATTTAATTAGCACACAAAATGTATACACATATATGTATACTATCGCTACACCATATATATATATATAAATTTAGCCCTGGCTTTACCGTGTACTCACAACCCGTAACACTAGCCTGTAAATATCATGAGTCTCTCGCCCGACTCAACTAAATAAGTTATCTCCCTTATTATATTATTATTATTATTATTATCCCGAGTCTGTGGTCCGACTCTAATTTAATTAATTCACACATTAATTAATATAATACTTTCCCCGAGTCTATGGTCCGACTCTGTGTTAATTAATTTACACACTTAATTAATTAATACCAATCCAAGTCTATGGTCCGACTTTCATTTAATTAATTTCACTAAATTAATTTCTATAATGCTAGCCCGAGTCTATACCTCGACTCTTAGTTAATTTAATATAATCTAAATTAACTTATTACCTCCCCGAATCTACCATCTGACTCTAATTAAATTAATTAACTCACCTATTAATTTAATACCTTCCCGAGTCTACAATCCGACTCTAATTAAATTAATTAACCCACCTATTAATTTAATACCTTCCCGAGTCTACAATCCGACTCTAATTAAATTAATTAACTCACCTATTAATTTAAATGTTAATCCGAGTCTGTGCCTCGACTCTACATTAATTAATTTACCCACTAATGAATTTAATGCTTGGTGTCGCCCAACCATTATAACCGGACTCGCTCACTTGGCCCATAACTTAATATTTCCCGAAATTTAATACCTATGAGTTTTATCCCACCAACTCTTCTCGTAAGATTCACATCCTTACTTGACTTTTGAAATTTCTTAACACCATCTTCTCAAGGTCCTAGGTATTAAGTTGTATTTAATTATCGCTAATTAACCCACCTTAAATGTCCCCAAAATAATTAAGGTTAAACAATTGAAGTAAGCGGCACTGCCAAAAATCCTCCTTAGTCGATCGATCGACTCCCCAGGGTCGATCGATCGATCGAGCAGTTCATCTTCTCCACTGATCTGTTTCTGCCATAGTCGAATATCCAAGGTCTTATCTCTCTGATTTTCAACCTTAACTCATTATTTTTAACCAATCAATTACTCCCAAAACAAGTCCCGATCATCTACAACTGTTTTAGCATGCTCTATTCATACCATATCTCACTATTTCTAAAATGGGTTTTCTCCGGTTAATTTCCATCAATTCATCTCAATTTTGTTCATAACTCCTACTGGATTTCACATTCCAATCAGACATTCATTTTCAGAATTATAAAACACAACTAATTCTCACTTTGAATCTCATTCAATTATCCTATTAACCAAAATCCCATTTTTGTACCCATTTATCCCCAAAACGAATTTTAGTATACACATCACTAAAATATGAATTGGATATCACAGTTTAGGAGTAAAAACAGTTAACCACTTGCTTGGAATTACTCGTAGGGTCTGATCCGTTGTCGACATCCCTTAATTTGGCTCCAAAATCCCCAAATTAGCTTTTGATTATTTTCCCCCAATCTTCCTCTCAAACCCTAGGTTAGAATAATGTTGGCTGCCCATTTTCCTTTTCTTAGGTTTAGGTTTAAAACACAAATCCCGTTTTTAGCCTAATGGCCTAAATTAAAATAGCCCAAATCACCCCGTGCGGGCCCGGCTATGCCCAAAAATACCTCGAGATCCAATCGCTACCCCCGGGTACTCTTTTCTGATTATCTCGACCCATCCGGACTCAATCGCGCACTCAGAATCGCCATCCGAATTAATTTATAAAAATCCTTACCTCACCCCCAATTTAGTCTATACCGACTCCCGGCTAAGATAATCGCATACCCCGTCATTACTACCCGAAATGACGCAATTAAATTATTACTATTCACTTAGTAAATAAGTTTACCTAAATATTAACCATTCACTCCCCGATTAATATTTAAACATATATTGCCATAATTAATTCAATTAAAATTACAACCCACAAGTAATTTAAAATTCTCGAATTAATTAAATATTAAATGCACAAAAATACGGGGTGTTACAAAGGCTAAAATGTGTTTTCAAAGATCTAAACTCATCACTTTATGTTTATATACCAAAAAGAATTAGAGTCGTAATCAAATACAAATACAAGAAAAAATATTATGAACAATCGAACCATTAGAATCACTTGAAATTTTAGTATGTTGTAGCGAACGACGAGACAGGACTGCTAACAAAAATTCAGCTTGATCGGACGGTCAAATTTCTAAAAATATTATTTTTGCTAGAAAGTTTTATGTTTTGAGGACTCTTAGAGAGTTTTATATTTGGAGGACTCTTCTAAATAATAAAAATTCAATTAAAACTCCATTTTAATTCCGATTCCAAATCCGTTTGAAAATTTATTTTTCAAATATAAAAACCAACATTTAAATTATAAAATTTATAAAATCCAAAATTTTCATTTTTCTCTGATTGGCAAAATTAATTTAAAAATTCCCATTTAAAAAATCCGGGTTGTTATATACTTCTCCACTAGCAAAGAATTTCGTCCTCGAAATTAAACGAAGCATACAAATAAACACTTAAATCTCGCAAAAAAGAAAATAAGGCTCACATATGCCTACCCGTAGAATGCCATAATTGGGCGCCCATACACCCAATTCTATGCGCACCTACCCCACGAGCAACAAAATAATATATATTGCCTATATACATACACATAACTATGAAAATAATGGTGTACCACATCCTCTCAAAATCCCCCACTCGATCCTATATCCGAAAGTCATTAAAATTCTAACTTCCTCAAATTAAATCTCAACATAAAAAATCGATACATACGGTACCTAACATCTGTACTAAAACATCCAAAATAATTATCGTCTCCAAAATCCATTCTAAGGATCCCCACATCAAGCTTACTAATTCTAAACTCAATGTCTACAATGTCCTTAACTCAAAACTTCACATCTCCAAGAAACACATCTAACATGTATGCTAGACCCTCTACTTTAAGAAGTACGAATCATCAAAGGGAATCAAAGATTGGCAACGCGGAAGCTAAACGGACTCATAACCTACGAGACCTAAGACCATGCTCTGATACCATCACCCCGCCTATTTCTGGCATCGGCCACCACCAAAACAAAGTCGGGCGTGAGTAAATAAAATACCGTCCTTAGCATGTGACAGATACGAGACATCAAATTTCAATCCTCAATATAATTTATTTTAATTAAACCCAAATATGAAATGACATTCAACCGATAAAGCTCCAAAATGCGATTAAATCCATCACATAATCTCCCAACATCTCAATAATGAAATAAATCAATCCAACTGAAACTAAAAACAACTTTGGAACCAAAAATGCCCAATAACTCCAAAATAGTCTCATAAATAAAACGACTGAATGGAAAGAGAAAATCCAACTACTAAAGCAGTAACATAAATCCAGCTACACATCCAAAAGATCTCCAATAAATCATATGCAGCAACTCCCAAAAATTCTGAAAAAGATTTGTCAACGCATGTGTCTGAGCCAAAGCCCCGAGCATGTAAACTGGCTACTCTCCTCAAATAAGGTCCTTGAACCTAGACAATAGTGCTATATATATCGACTATAACAATATAATCTTTTAATTACGAGATTAATAATCACGATAAATAAATTCACAATTACCCGCAGGGTTTTCATAAAAGCCACACCAATATGATTTTAATTAACCCACCTTCTCACAATGTTAAATTTAATTGATTTAACCGTGAAGAATATTACCAATACCCGTCCCCTTGTGAAGTCCGTCGTCTGGTCCGTTTTTATCCTGCGACCCTCGCGATATGACAAGGTTCCATACACGCACCCGTCCCCTTGACAAGTCCGCCGTCTGGTCTGTTTTTATCCTGTGACCCTCGCGATATGACAAGGTTCCACACACGACATGACATAACTCGTCCTCTGACCCGTTCAAACTGTCGGCCCTAAATACATTATGTCTCCAATAAATTTTTAATATCCGTTTTAGTCCTGCGATATTAAATTCCACATTCCTTATTTTCATTAATCACATTAATTTCCCCCACCCTTAAAAGCGATGTGAAAATCCTCAAAATAACCTTTAGTCCAAACTAAGGGTTCCCAAAACATAATATTGTCCTATCCTAAGTAAAGAATGATTACAAAATTTCACTCCACCTAGATGTCAATCCTAGGCTATCACAATAAAGGTATAATATAGAAAATCAGCCCCCACCCCAAATTATATAACCCGCATAGACTTACACTAACTAGTCCCATACCTAATTAGCATAAATCGTAATTAAGGCCCACTTACTAGTCCCATACCTAACAAGTGTACTATAACAAGGGTGAAAACCAATTATCTACCATACCCAACCTTTCCGAAATATTAACACATTTCCATAAAGTAACACAAATTCCAAATTATAACAACATTCATAAGAACACTAAATTCCCATTTAAATAATTCAATTTAAAAAGTGGAAATCAAAGACACCTAAATATTATGATTTTCAGAATAATTGCTACATGCAAGTCCTATCATGATCCTTATTTTCCAACACAAGAAATTAAATTAAACTAGGATTTTCACATGAAATATCAAAATTTACTTTTAAAAGGGCTCCTATACACGCACATGCCCATAGAAAAATCGACTACACCGACACAACCCAAAGAATACACATTTATAAGTATTCGGTATCATTATTTTTTTTTTTTTTTGTAAAACAACCCCGAAATTTATCTCTTCAATCTTTATATTCATATCTTATTTTAGAAAACATGAGTTTAATGGAGGCTACAATCAAGACACATAACACTAAAGGAAAATAATAGGGTCAACATGCCTGAATAAAAGTTGGTTTAGAAATCTAATCTTGAATGTGTATTCCTCTATAAATTTTGACAAAGATTCATTCTTGACGCGTCTTGAGAAAATCAGATTGATCTTGATAAAACTTGAGTTGAAAGTTATGTAGAATGGGTCTAGGGTTTTGAGGTTGAAAAAGATGAAGAAGATGAAAGGATTCTGATTTTTGAGATGGCTAAAATGTGTTTTAAAAGATCTAAACTCGTCACTTTATGTTTATATACCAAAAAGAATTAGAGTCCTAATCAAATACAAATACTCAAAAAAATATTACGAACGATCAGACCGTTCGAATCACTTGAAATTCTAGTATGTTATAGCGAACGACGAGACAGGACTGCTGACAAAAATTCAGCTTGATCGGACGGTCGAATTTCTAAAAATATTATTTTTACTAGAAAGTTTTATATTTTGAGGACTCTTAGAGAGTTTTATATTTTGAGGACTCTTCTAAATAATAAAAATTCAATTAAAACTCCATTTTAATTCCGATTCCAATTCCGTTTGAAAATTTATTTTTCAAATATAAAAACCAACACTTTACATTATAAAATTTATAAAATCCAAAATTTTCATTTTTCTCCGATTTCAAAAGTTAATTTAAAAATTCCCATTTAAAAAATCCAGGTTGTTACAGAGAGAAGTTTAGTTCTTGGTGCTAGTGATTTATAGAAGGAGCATAGTTTGGGTTATACTCAATTTAGTGGGTTATGCGGGTGTAAACTATGCATAGGATTAAGATTGAATTGTCCCCATATGTGTCGGGTAGAAATTAAGGTTCATGTGTATAGGTTTAGGTACGCGCTTTAGTCGAGGGGTGAGATAGAGTTCCAAGAGAGTGCGACTCCACTTTAGTTCATGAAATTATGCATTTATAATTATTATGCATTTTAATACACTTGCTAAAACTGTTTTCACACCTCGGGCTCTGACCCATTTATATTTCTCTCCTGTTATATATATATATATATATATATATATATATATATATATATATATAGGGAGAGGTTCACAAGTGGACCAAAAGAATGGACTTTTTAATGGACCTTAACAAAAAACACATAATAACACATTAATTTTAATTTCTATAGTGTAATTGGTCCGCGCCAGCATATATATATATATATATATATATATATATATATATATAATAGCTATATGTGGCATATAGCATATTGTTATATATATATATAACAACATATAGCAGTATGCTATATATGTTGTTATGTATATAGCAGTATGCTATATATAACAGCATATATATTTCAGTTATATGTTATATGTTGTTATATATATAGTTGTTATATACATAGCAGTATGCAACATGTATATATAAATATATATATATATAACACATAAGAGTTGTTATATATATATATAACAGAAGTGCTGATAATATTTGGATATATGATATATTCGGCATGGAATGGAAAAACGTATCGCATAGGAAGCGGACAAATATGGCATCCATAAATGAATTTTCATAAGATATTACATTCATCATGAGAGCATAGTGAAGCTAGAGTTCACCTTAATGTCACCCACTATGAATCAGCACTGATGCTATGACAGATGCTAGAGTTTACCACTGTGAATCAGGACTGGAACTGGGTTATAAACAATTCATTAACTCTATTGTTTTTTTTCACACATGCTATGACAGTGTTACTACTCGTTATGCATTTCTTCATGGGAATCTATGAAGGTATACATCTCTTCCAGTTTTTTTTAATTCTAATAATAATAATATGAAAATTTAAGAATATATATAGCTTCATTAGTAAATGACACTAAAAGAATCTAAAAAAATGTGTTAATATATCCAAGGGACTACCGTTAGTTTGGAAATTTTCTTTAGTCAATTCTAGATATGTTTTATCTTTTGACTTCATTATTATGGTATTAAAACTATGTGATGAGTCAAATCACCAGTTGGATCTGTTTCACATTTGGGTGGGTTAGCTGCTGGGCAGGTTAAATGGGTGGGTTAGCTTATGCCACCTTTAGTGGTCGCTTTGGGTGGATGTATGTCTGTTACAAGGGGTAAGTGGATCCTCACCCACGCTCTATTGCATTGTAGCTGAGTGATTTGATGATGGTGTATTTTCTTTCGAAGTGATGGAATGATATGACGAGATGTGAGCAACGCCTATCAGCTCGATCTTCTATCTAACTTTAGGGAGCAACATACTTTTAATCATGTGTACGTATATTTAAAGTGCTGTGTTGATTTGCTTGCACTTTTAATCCGGGTTTAGTTAGGCTTCTTTTTTATATCTAAGAAACAAACACATGATTAATCGTTGTTCCTTTATTCACAAATAATGAAATTTGAGTATTAAAATAGGATGCGGATTTTGAAGAATGTGGAGTTTTAGAATCTTCACTTGTGGACACCATAAAGTCACGAGACGCTTCTCAAGAAGACCAAAACTGTAGTTTTTATTGTATGTGTATGTCTTTTTTTGTTATTTTTTATTTCATTTTTCATGAAAATTCTCATTGAGGAGAAAGTTTGTACATGTGTAAGTTGGGTCAGTTTTATATCTCAATGGTGGGTTGATTCTTTGCCCATTTCATGGAGAAAGCACTATCATTATGCAAGTTCAGATGTGTCGAGAGGTGGGTTGATTTAGTGCGACTGAACGTCGGCTTAGCATTCAAATGGTTCATTTGATATATGATCTATGAGTTGGTTTAGCTGCTTATTTTAGATCTTCATATGTTTCTTTATATTTAATTTTGTTTTACGGCTGTTTTGTGATTCAACATATAACAATCTTCTTATTTAGTGTTCTTTTTTTTACAGGGTAATACAACCAAAAATGTTGGAATCGTGGATTCTGATTATGTGGTTCATTATGGTCTACCTACACTTGGGGTTTCAAGGGTACGCCATATACACATAGATCGATCAGAGGACCATATAAATCCTCATATTTTTGCTTATATTTCAACTTGAATTAGTGCCTCATTTGTCATCAGAACACATAGCACCCAAAATAATATAGTGAGAATATAACTGTTTTTTCATTTCTACAAGATAACATAATTGTATTTAAATTTTCATAGCGGTGGTCTATAAACCCTATATCATTACTCAAAATTCCATTTATTAGATCACACAATCCTCTCGAAAAGAGGAACGAGCACTTCGATATGGACACTAAATGGCCCCGTAAGAGGTGCAACCACCTTGCACGAGGCCAATGTAACTCGTAGGAATTGACCGCATAGTCGCGAGTCTCCTGGTTTGAGAATATGAAGATAATTTGAAAATATATAGATTGGCCTTAAAACAAGCTGTTAATGGGTGAAAACCCAAACCATCCCACAAACGATCCCGTAAGAGGCACGAACACCTCGCATGGGACCAATGTAACTTGTAGGAATTGACCGCGTAGTCACGGTTCTCCCGGTTTGAAAATATGATGATAATTTGAAAATATCTAGATTAAGCTTAAAAACAAGCCGTCAAAGGGTGAAAACCTAAAGTAGCCTCCAAATGGCCCCGTAAGAGGAACGAACACCTCACACGGGACTAATGTAACTTGTAGGAATTGACCGCATAGTCACGATTCTCCCGGTTTGAGAATATGAAGATAATTTGAAAATATCTAGATTAGGCTTAAAACTAAGTCGTTAAAGGGTGAAAACCTAAACCCGCCACCAAACGGCCCTATAAGAGGCACAAGCACCTTGTACGGGACTAATGTAACTCGTAGGAATTAACCGCGTAGTCACGGGTCTCCCGGTTTGAGAATATGATGTTAATTTGAAAATATCTACATTAGGCTTAAAAACACGTCGTTAAAGGGTAAAAACCCAAACCATCTCCCAAACAACCCCATAAGAGGCACGTACACCTCTCACGGGACTAATGTAACATGTACTAACTGAGCCTGTAGTCACGGGTCTCCCGGTTTGAGAATATGATGATAATTTAAAAATATCTAGATTAGGCTTAAAAATAAGCCATTAAAGGGTGAAAATCTAAATCAGCCCCCAAACGGCCCGTAAGAGGCACGATCACCTTGCACGTGACTAATGTAACTCATAGGAATTAACCGCATAGTCACGGGTCTCCCGGTTTGAGAATGATGATAATTTGAAAATATATAGATTAGGCTTAAAAACAAGATGTTAAAGGGTAAAAACTTAAACCAACACCGTAAGAGGCACGAATACCTCGAACGGGAGGACCAAAGTAACTCGCAGGAGCTGACCACGTAGTCACAAGATTTTCGATTTGCGAATACAATAATAATTTTAATTTATGTATGAAAATTTTCATCTTGAATAAGATTTTTTAAAATTACTCGATTACTAATATCATCTCCTTTTATATCTTATTTCTCTGCATGATAACGTTTTGTCGTTAGCTTTTATTCGCGTGGAACACATGAAGTCAATGGTCTACAACAAGGGGATTATTTACTTAATGTCGTTAATATTCAGGATTCTATCTTTTTGTGTTATAGACATGCAAGATTTTGTAGTTTTATTATTAGCTTTTATGGTCGTCTGGGCTTTTGTAATTTTATTGTTATATTTTATGGTCGTGCGGGCTTTACATTATGCAGGTATTATATTAACACGTTTAAAAATGTCCAGAAAATAGAGGAAACCCTGCCCCTTTTTTTTGTCTGTGAACTATTATTACTTGTAATATTTTGAAGTTTGTATGTACCTTAGTTTATCAACGACTTTCGAGATTCGTAATATGTGAATTTTCTTATTTTTAGATAATTAATTTCTTTTCTTTGATCCAAAAAATTGGGCACAGTTAAAAACAGTGCCAAACGTGTATCAATTTTTGGTACGTTTTTTAACTGTGCTAAAAGAGAATCAAAATGTACTCGATCTGGTACAATTAAAAAGTGTGTCAGAAATATCAAATTTTGGCACACTTTAAAGTGTACCAGAAGTGTTCCTGTTTGGTCAAATCTGACATACTTTTGAGTTGTGCTAGAAAAAACTTGCCATTTTGGAACACCTGATTCTGGAACAGTTCAAAACCGTGCCAAATTTAATCTGGAATAGTTTTAAACCGTGTCAGATTGTTATTTTTGGTGTAGTGAAAGACGATAGAGGGATAATCCTCTAAGTCTGGCAACCAAAGTTTGGCTTCTAAAAAAAGGAAGAGGAGAAGAAGAGGAAGGAAGAGGAGAAAAAGGAGGAGGAAGAGAAGAAGAGGAACCTTACATCCCATTTGAAGAAGAAAAAAAATTCTCTCTCTCCCCAATATCCTTTAGGACTAGTCTATATCCTATAATCTAACCCTTCCCCCTAATTTACTAAGGGGGGCAGTGCTCCCGAGTGATCGCGAGCGACTAAAGATGTTGGGACCTGATTAGCTCTCTTTTTAAGCATCCTAAACTCTGTCCCTTATAAGGGTTTCGTTGTATTAGGTCTGCTTAGCTAGTCCCCTCTGAATCCAAGCTATTTGGAAGGCACCAGCAAGGCCTCCCTCCTATTATTGTCGAAGAGACTTCTATCTGCCAGCCTACAGAGCAGGCGAAGGAGGTGGCGCCTAAAGAGAAGGAGGTGGGTACTAAGGGGAAAGAGGTTGAGGTAGAAGAGAAAGGAAGAATTGAAGCATGTAGTTCTTGTTTTTCTTTCTTTGTCTCACTTATTGTACTCTTTTTTATGTCCTTAGACTGTAATGGATATGCCTATCCTTTCTTCTGTTTAATGAAAATAATATTTTGAGTGCCAATTCGTGTATTTTTGGATAAACTGTTTGCATGTTCTATTGTATTATTATAAACTGACGCTGAGGAAACTCTTTTTTCTAGTAACTTTGACAATGTGATTGGGCAGGACGCTAGCGTGTAAGATCGCTTAGCATTCCCGACAACATGCAAGTATCTAAAAAAGAGGACCGATGCATATAAAAATCAATCCATTTTGGTCGCAAAGCTGAAGGATGACCTCAAGGACTTGGACGATGTAAGTGCCTCTATATAAAATAAGTTGGCAAAATTCAAGGATGTGGGTGAGGTTGGTGCATTAGTCCAGTCAGAAATTGATGACTTAAAGAAGAAACATTATGAGGCCCCAGAGCAAGCTCGGTGAAGAAACCCCATGGTCATGGCTCTAAGCCGTGATAACAAGAAGCTTCGATACTTGTCCATGATAGGTCCCCGAGTGACATGGTTGACAGGCTTTGATGAGGGTTGGAAAAATGCCCCAATTAGGTTAAAATAAGCTCAAGACGTTGCCTACAAGCACGACTGGATGATCTCCCTCAAGGTTATTAAGGAACCTCAAGACTCTCAGCTCTGGTATATATACCAGGTTGATTGTCTCGCGTATAGCCAACCTCCATTTGGGCGTGATAAGACCTCGATTCCTTTAGATTCCATTCCTCTTCAACTTGTCGAGATCTACCTGGAGGGTCATGATAGTGATGGAGGGTACAGGCCTAACCCTGGTGATTTTCGGAGGAAGCAAATAGAACATTTTCTCGCTCACCGATAGTAGTGGTAAAATGGGCCCTAAAGAATAAAACAATCCATATTATCCCATTCATTTAAATATGGGGCCCATTATTAAAAGTTACGAGTCAGATATGGGGACCATATTTAAAATTTATAGTCAAATATGAGACCCATATTTTAAAGCTATGAATCAAATATGGAGTCCATATGGAGTCCATTTTCAAAAGCTACGAGTCAAATAAAAAACCTATTTTTAAAAGTTAAGAGTAAACTATGTTTTTTTACATATATTTGGAATTATAATACTTATTTGGGAGAAAATAAATGGGTTGACCCATCCCATATTTGGACCACCCATATTAGGCCCAACCAATATTTATCCCAACCTATATTTTGGCCTATCCAAATTAGGCCCAACCCATAGTTTTGCCACTATTACTCGTCGACCATAAATTGACGTAAATTTTTATGCCTTTTCTAATTATCATGTAGTTGCTATTCTTTGTAATTGGGCTTTGTCGAATGAATCAAGTTAATTCCATTTCTTTATGCATTTTTCGAGTTTATTATGTCTTATATGTGTTGTTTTATCTTTATTATCTTTTACCTCGTATCGTCACACTCCCTTGGGATTAAAAAAGACAATGGCAAAAATGCACATGGTCTATGGGCAATCCGCCTGTTCAAGATTTTAATTGACTAAGGAAAGTTAGTATATTGCATAGGGACAAGTCATGAGATCGCTTATGTTAATTATAACAAGAACCTGAGGGCTTTAGTTTTAATTGTATTTAGCAAAACTGCCGCAATAATCAAGTTAAAGCCTGATCAATACTCTTTCATAGATTAAGAGTTAATTATGATCCTGATGCTTAGGAAACAATGTAAAGTAATCGAATAACTTAAGAGCCTCGAGAGATGGGAAAAAGGTCTTTTATTTATGATAGAAATCATTATTTGCGAGCGGCATAAATTTTGAAATGAAAATTTTCACAAACTAAGTGCTGAAAAGTAAAAAGAAGACTAAAAGTAGATTTTTTTAAGGTTGGCCGCATTCCATGCTCTGGTTATCTCTCTGATCGCCATTGTTTCTAAGTGGTAGTCTACTTGTAGATTGTCATTGTTAATTTTAAATGGTCCTTCCCAGTTAGGCCCCAACTTGCTATTAGACAGCCTTATGGCATCGTCAAGGACTTTCCTGAGGACGCAATCATCTATTTAAAACTTATTTGGATTGACCACCTTGTTGTATCCAACCGCTGCTGGTATGAGGCGAGATTGGTCATGGCTTACCCTCTTCGTTCATCAGGAAGGTTAAGTTTATCACAAAGGGAATCGTCGTTTAGATCTTGGTCGTCCAACCTCGTTCGCATAGTCTGGATGTCTTACTTCAGTGGTATGACAACTTTCACTCCATGCATGAGGGCAAAGGGTGTCTTTCCAGCTGAGATTCTGGGCATGGTACGATATGGCCAAAGAATATGGGGGAGATCATCCACCTAGTATCCCTCTGCTTATTCCATCATTTTCTTAATGCCATTGAGCATCATTTTATTGGAGGCCTCCGCCTGATTATTCCTATGGAGATATGCCCCCAAACTGAAGTGGTGTTTGACTTTTTTCTCATCACAGAAAGCCTGAAAAGGTTCACTCTCAAACTGTGTGAAGTTCAATTATGATGGTCCTTAGTACCCCCAAAGTGCATTATGATGTTCCTCTAGATGACCCTTATCATGTCAGCGTCTCTAACGTTGGAGAGTGTTTCTTCCTCTACCCACTTGGTAAAATAGTATGTACCGACCAACGGGTGATTGTGATTCCCAGGTGCAGTAGGTAATGATCCCACGATATCTAATCCGCATTGTGTAAAAGTCCATGGGTTGGTCAATGGCATCAAGTAGCAGGCCAGCTGATGGACTAGGGGGAGCGTTTTTGGAACTTTTAGCACTTTCGAACATAAAGACTTGTGTCTTTCTGCATGTATAACCACAAGTAGCCTTCTTTGATTACTCGAAATGCCAGGGATAGGAGAACTTGATCAACGTCGTTTGGATGTACACACTAGAGATATCGGTCTGTGAAGGATCTCCTGTACATCTTAGCCCCATTGTCTAAATAGAAACGCGCAACTTTCACCTTAACCTAATGGGATAATTTTTTATTGATCGGCAGTGTTTCGTTCTGTAAGTATGTTATGATGTTTTCCATCTAACTGGGACCTCTATTAATAAAGAGGACATGCTCGAGGTTTGATATCTTATCAATACTAGGCTAGGTGAGGAAATCCACTTCAATGGTTCTCCTGAGATCCGAGTCCACTATTAATCTTAGTGCTTCTAGAGCGTCAATATGATTATTGTGCCCTCGAGGTAACTGTTGAACGTGAACTTCCTCGAATTTCTTAAGTAGTTCGCATATGACTGCGAGGTAGGCTGCCATCCTGTCATCTTTTGCATTAAAATTCCCACTGACTTGGTGGGATACCAATTTGGACTCACAATAAATGTTGAGTCTTCCTACCCTGAGCGAACCTGCTTTACGAAGTCTGGTGATGATCGCCTCATACTCAGCCTCGTTGTCATCAAATCCTAGTCTGATCCCAGTTTGGCGATGAGAACCTCATACTCAATCTCATAGTTGGAGGCATTTTCAATGGTTTTAGCTTTCTTTTTGGTGAGGGATTGATACATCATTGACGATGGGACATGCCTATCTTAAAGGATGCTAGGGCAACTTGCTCCGAACAATCCTCTACCATGTTGAAGACTTCTCAATAGTGTTTGTCGTATTAATGTTGGGAATCATGTGGCTTTTCATCTGTCGTAAGCAATGATTCCATTCTTTTGGGATGACTGCTGATGATGAAACAAGTAGTGAAGGATTAGGCGATCATCTTGAAACTCTTAATGGGCCTGCGAGGGAGATTTTCGAACCATTTTGGGCAATATTGCCTATGCTAGAGGGAAATATGTGATGCATCAGT
Source organism: Sambucus nigra (assembly GCA_949130495.1). Lineage (NCBI taxonomy): Eukaryota > Viridiplantae > Streptophyta > Magnoliopsida > Dipsacales > Adoxaceae > Sambucus > Sambucus nigra. Next base: position 400,990,832 of record OX422223.1, read on the forward strand.
ACGTCGTTATGACTTCATAAAGTCATAGCCTGGTTGTACTGCCAAACATGGTCAATAGGATTGCTCTTCCCATCGTAGATCTTGAACTTGGGGATTAAAAATTTCTTACGGGGTTCCTCATGTTTGATAGTTATTGAGAAGGGAGACTTCATCAGCGTGATGAGGGCTCTCCTTACTAGCTCCTTGGTTGACCTGGCCCCCATGTAAGCAAGTATTGGTCCATTTTCATTCGAACAAAACTTCTTATGTCATCTTTGTAGAAATCGTCATCTATGTGGCACCTGCCTTGATAATTTCCATGCGTTGAGCATTCTTGGTCGCACTTGGTGATCCTTCCTCGACTGGGAGTCTTACTCACCTGAGGGCTAGGAGTCCAAGGTTGGCGCTTTTGATTCTGAAAGAATTCCCTCTCCATATCTTCTAGATATCATTGGCGGCGATAATTCTCTTCAACTTGGAGGCAAGTTGCCTCCTCATGTTATTGAAGCATAGCTTCGTAGGCGTCATCCAGACAGGGGATCGAAGTAGATCTAGGTTTCCCGTGCCTTTCCATTGAAGGTTGTTATTCTCGTAGGAACCTTGGGTTACTATCTTGATGAACCTCATACCTGACTCTCAGGGGGGCTATGTAAGCTATCACGTCTCTAGGTTGAGGTGTGATATTAGGCGCATTGTTTGGTTATTGAGACATCGTGGGTGTTCTATGCAAGAATTACTTTCGTGGAGAAGAATATCGTTCCCATGGACGATGCCAATTGTGAGTGCAAATTAATCAAAATTAAATAGATCCATAAAGCAAATAAAGAAGGAAAGCAAAGAGATGCCAATCACATAACACAAGATATACGTGGTTCGAAAAATTACCTACGTCCACCAAGAGGTCATTGTTTTTCGATCAAGTTCTCTCGAATCTCGATTTTACATCCCCTTTGATCCTAGGGTGAAAGTTGCATTTAAAGTAGTGTCAAATGGTGGAGTTGTACAAGGAACTTCTCCAGGTTGTTAGTGGCTCGTGTGGTATCCCTAAATATCTCCTCTGAGATTTTTAGTAACCATTTTATCTTATCGATGTTGGCATGATAAATATTCGTATTTATCCAAGTGGTAAAAATACTTGTTGATTTCTTTGAGTAGTTGGGTTGGTCGTGTCCAAATTCTGTTGGCCCTGGTCGATCATCCCTTAATTGGGCCTAGTTAATTATTTAGGTCCCATAGATTATATTCACTTAACTCCCTTGGTCTTTTTCTGTACATTATAGACCATATTATTTCTTATAAATACACATAGGACCCTTAGTACTCGCTAGAAGACAAAACCAACGTCAGACAACAACCTTCTATTGTCGGTCGATCACCATATGGTAATCAAAAATTCATCCGTCAATCTTTGGAGGGAACCGGAGGTCCTTAATTTAAAAAACAATATGATCTATAATCCAAAATAATTGAGTGAGGATCCAAAATAATTGAGTGAGGATCTAAAGTGTACATGATGAAAAGGTATTTTCTTATTTTCGTTGATGGATAGCCTCTTTGATAAAAATCGCTTCGAAACCTACATATTATATTAAAAAGAAAGTATAGAGAAAAATAGGAATTTCGGTTCGTCTTATATATATGCAAAGGAACAAAATAAAAACTCTTACAATTATCAAAAAAAACTTTTGAAGGGATTTATATTTTATTGTTAAAATAACTAAATAACTAGTAAATGAAAATGATAAAGTGAATAAATATGAGATAAACTAATGTTAGAAAAGCCCAGGGATGAGAGTTTACCACTTCGTCTATATATTTTTATTATTTAGCCTATTTATCTAAAATGCCTCAAGATAACTTTGAAATCACCAATCAACTCTCGTCTCATGTATGATTTCAACCAATTGTCGTTTTAGAAACATAGTGTCAAACTTCCACAAACTCTCAAAATTTTGTTTTAAACACCTTTTAGTAAATCACCCGCTAGGGAAAACTTATTAAAAAAGGTTTAAACCTTAGAAAAATTAGTTTTAATCTTAGTAATATCAACATAACATTATATTTGAGAAGAAAATCCATCGGTAGATGAATTCTCAAATAAATATTATATTTAGAATTTACTACCTTTTTTCTTTCGATAAATTATTTATTATTTTTGCAGGAATAAATTTAAATTGTGAGATTTGACACAAATATTCAAAGGATCACATTATATGAATGAACTAATCAATTAAAAAAACTAATCTAAGGGATCATCTAACCTTTAGAATGGAGGTATTTAGAAACTAATTGTGGTGTAGTAAACAAAAAAAGTAATAACAACTCCATAAGGGATTATAATAAAAGAAAATAAGAGAAGTGTGCAGGTGTGTATAGCATTACTTTTGTGTCTCAATACACAAAGAAGTGTAAAAACGACAAAAATCTAGGCATAGCTAGTAAAAAAGAAGAGAAGTGATATAATGAAATCAACTCTCCCAATATAAGAGAGCATGTGGCTGAAATGGTGTGGGGAGAGTGAAGATAGCATGTGGCTGATGGTGTGATGCGTGTTGTATAAGAGGATGGGACGTGTGGCGTGACATGCGAGATTGGAGAGAAAGGAGCGTGGTTAAGTGAGTCGGGAAAGGAGGTACAATATGTAGCACACGGGTGTATAAGAAAGATGAATAGGTGGGTTCATTGGGTAGAGGAGAAGAGGGAGAGGTGTTTGGTTATTGTAGGTTTACAAGTGGTAAGCTTAGGATTTAGAAGGCTTTAGGTAGTTGGGGTTGGTCCAGGTTAAACAGCCAACAACAATGGCTATTGGGTTGGTATGGAAGGTTTATGGAGGTGTCAATGAGGTAAGAGGTAGTACAACAGTAAGGTTATTGTTTTAAGTGATGCGATTGTGGGTATAACAGGGTTTAGGCGACCAGCGGCACCAAATACGCGTGTCGATCGATCCCCGACCTATAATTTGGGAACCGGGCATGTATCTTCAGGCGGTAAGCTCCAAAAAGAGATAGAGACTACCAATAATTTAGTTGAAAATTTTTGAACTTACCGCTAGGTGACAATTGTCCAGTCTGCACTGTTGAAGTCAGGGACAGTCCGCATAAGACCAGTACAGTATATATATAGTCTTGTGTGGACTGTCCCGCATATTAATAGTGCGGACTGTACATGTGTCACCTGGCGATGACTCCAGAAAGAGAGAGAGAGAGAGAGAGAGAGAGAGAGAGAGAGAGAGAGAGAGAGAGAGAGAGACTCTAATTTAGCCGATAATTTATGCGCTCACCGCCAGGAGACACATGTCCGATCCATGCTGTTAAAATGCGAGACAATCTACAAAATAGCAGTATTATATATATATATATATATATATATAATGAATCTAATGAGACATTAAAAAATAACCCTTAATTCATTATTGTAATTGGTCCACATCGACGGCAAGGGACATGCGTGTAACACACGTGCACACACGTTTTTTTTAATATACAAATCCCGCATCCCCACCCCTCCTGCCCATGTTGAAATGAAGGATAATAATTTTCAAGCATTATCTACATCACTTCCAACTACATGTGCTTCATGACTGTTCCAGTAGTTACTTCCATCATGTCCTATAACCTTAAACTTGCATTGCATAATAGATGAAAATCCCTTTAAAAAATTAGACAACTTAGCTCAAACTGATGAAAATTTATAATCTTTGTAAATCTATTTTCATTCCTTGTACTATTGGTTCATTTCACCGGCAGACTCCTGAAAATAATAATTCAAATCACTAAATGCGACGCACGATAAGTTGGAACATACAAGGAAATAACTAATAAATTGTCTCGTAATCTTACATATGTCCATCCAACAATTGATCAACATCCCACAAAGATTATATCAACAACAATGTGCAATCCAATAATCATCATTCTCTCTTCTTTCTTTTTGTTGTTGGACAAATAGAAAGGGACTTAACTCGTACACAAATCAGAACTGCATAAAGCCATTGTAACAACCTTCATTTTCTCATGTAACGGCTGGTCAGGCACTATACGCTGAATATGGTGCTTGTCGATTAATTAATACTATTCTCAGCACAACGTAATATAAATATTGTGTTTAAAAAGGCCGATACTTTAAACTTTATGAATATCTCACTGACAATAAGTAAACTCAACCAAACCAACTAAAATAATAGATTTAAGAGCAACTAAATACCACAACTCATCATAACGTAAATAAATAAATAAATCTTGGGCTTATGCCCTTACAATGTTTCCCAAACAAAATAACTTAACTCTGGCAGAAAAGCATCTAGGATAGAGTCAACAATCTGGAAATCTGCTAAGCCCCGAAAGATCGCAAAGATGGTACAACAACAGTCCTGCTATCCCTGTTTAGAAATAGCCTGGGGGGACATTTATAATTTGGGTCAGAGCCCAAGGTGTGCAAGAATTAACTTAATTAATTTATAAATGCAATAGTACAGCCGATGCACAATAATTATTCCCCATTCATCACTCACATGCATATAACACATCACCCCTCATCTAAGTGTGACATGTCTCGTATCCCAAATGTCCCCAAATAATAACTATGACTACGTGTCAATTTGATAAAATGGTTAATAGATTTAAGTGTACCGTCTACATATAATTATCAGTATTCATAAATTTCCAATCTCATAATTTTCACATAAGGAGCATAAACATCTATTATCCAATAAAGGATCCCAATTTTAATTTATGCTCGCATTCTTAGACATTTCAGTTTATCTCATGTAAAGTCCGGATGATTATATATATATATATATATATATATATATATATATATATATATATATGACACACAATGGAATCTATCGTTGGTGTCTAATTCGTGCTCTATCGGCATGTCCGAAGGAATCCCTTATCCTAAACGGACATCACAAAACACACACAAGTTGGGGGCGGTCCCTACGCAGAACACCTGTACACAGCCCATACACAACGGTGATACACGAATGGTCAGCCCCAACCTTACCTCTTGTGGGTGGAGCCTCCACGTAGTACCTATATGGCCTACACATCGTCAAGCCCACCTGTGCCAACGTGTGGTATGCGTCCCGATGTGCTAACTCCCGAGCCAATAGGACGGTCCACTGGTATGTCCACACACAAATATATAATAGTACATATTATTATACCATATAATATGTAAAGGTGATTACTCCATAATTACCATAAAAACATCCAACCAAAGTCCACAACATCTTTCCATTTATAAATAATTTACCATCTAATAAATTATTAATTTCACTTCATCGATCAATTACCTAACCAACTAGTTAATTAAAATTTTCCCACTTAATGTGGGCACATGCGTATATTCAAATCACTTCTTTATTTTTTCAAACCCAGTTTCACTCACTCACTTGGACTCATAAAAATACTCATAACCAATATACCAGGTTCAATACCCTCATTAATGTTAATATTCCTTAGTACCTGTTGATGTAAAAAACTAGACTGGGCCTAATTAATAGATCACAGATAAAAATAAGTAAAACAAACAAGACACAAGAAATTTTAAATTGGTTCGGCTAAAAAGAATAGCCTACCTCCACTGTTCTGTATTGATTGTCTTACATTGTTCTTTCGATACCCTTGCAATGATGGTGATAAAATGTATTTATAGCCCAATAGGGATCTTGATAGTTCTGATGTGAAAGGATGGGATGCCTTTATTTATTAGGAATTTACATGAATACATAATGAGAATTAAATATATGAATTATGTCGCTTCATTGGCAATACAGGCTGTAAGACTGCTGGCGCTTGGTTGGCTGTGCAGATTGGATTTTCGTCTATTAGTCGGGCTTCCTTGTTGGTCGGGCTTCCTTATTAGTCGAGATTTTCTATCATGCTGACTTGGACTTGTTCCATATTGGATGGCATGTGCTGGCTCGTAATTGGTCCACATAGGATGGTAAATTTTGGTATCAACAGAAGCCCCAAATATTTCATACTTGGAGTTGATGCGAAAGTGTGGAATATTATGTGTCACCAGTAGTTTGGGCTATTTGGTTTAGCTACATACCTTTTAGACTTGTGAAATTTATCTATTTTATTGCTAATTTTTGAGCGCGAATGCCAATTTCATAAATATTTCAAACTTTAGCGAACTTTTATGGGGTATCTTTGTCTTCTCCTTTGTCATCCGTCGTAAACCCAAACGTCGTTCGCTTTAATCATTACTTTGCCCAGTTTTTGACGCGTCTTATAAAATGGGAAGTAAAAACCTCGATCATATTTTACCTTTTACGTCTGATTCTGCTGCAGTGTTCGTTGCTTTCGTGCAATCGTTTTCTTTTCAGTCTTCAGTTCTTGCTGAATCCTTAAATCTTTGTAAGAATATTTCTTCTCTTCTTCTTTGTTTTCTTCATTATGGTTTACTCTATCGAGTCCCTTGATAAGTTCAGAACCGATTTTAATATTCCATCTTGGGTTGTATTAGAACATCCCATTTTTTCTTATGATTTTTTCTCTCTTGCAGGGGGTCATTGGGTTCCCTCTATCTTTATTGCTAAATGTGGTTTCACGTTTCCTCCCAATCCCCTGTGTTTGGATTTTTGTCAATATTTTGACATTGTACCTGCAAGAGTGGCTCCTAATACATGGAGAGTTGTAAATGGAGTTTATAGGTTAAATCAAATTTATGGAACCCATCTAGGGATTTCAAAAATTATGTTTTGTTATAAATGGATAACCAGTGACACCACCTTTTATTTGAAAACTAGGGATGTTAGTAAAGATTTGGTAGTTAATATCCCTTATTCTAATAGGGATTATTTTGATCATGGGGTCGTTGTAAAAGATTGGCAACATGCCCCTTTAGTTGGAGGTGCCAAATACCAAGGACCTAGATGTCCCCTCTTTGGCAATGGAAAATGTGGTTTTATGTTTTAGTAAATTTTCCCTATTTATGTTTGATAAAATGTCATACTGACTATTGTTTTATAAATTGGTTTGCAGTTGAGCAAAAAATAAAGTACCCCAAAGAGAGTGAAGTAAATTTTAAAGATTTAAAGTTTACCTAGGGTCTTCATAAGCTAGTTGTTGAAGAGCATGTTAGGTCTGCTTTTTATTTACTCCTGTACAAAAACATTGTTTCTTCTTTTATTGCCAGAACTTCTGCCTCCCCAGCAATGGTAATTGATCTTGAATAAGAGGTTGTTGTTGATTTTGATACTCCTCTATCTGAAATTATGAAAAGAGGAAGTTTCCTGACGTTTACAGTGGTAGTGCTTCTGGCACCCAATCATCTGTTAAAGGATCCAAGAACAAAATAGGGGATGTTATGAAGCCCCTAGCCCCCGAGGGTCCAGTCCCTAAAGATCTAGACCCCAAAGACCTAGATCATAAGGATGTAGCTCCTAAAGAGGTTAAAGTTCCTCTGAGGAGACTTAGGAGAGGGCTTGCAGAGAAGTAAGTCGACCAAGTGATCGATCAACTATCCTTGGTTGATTTACCCTCCTTTGATGTTGTTCCTCCAACAGCTATTACTCCTGGTTTGTCTAGGAGGTTGATCAGGTCTGGTACTCTTCCAGACCACAAGAGGGTGGATGCCAACCTCCCTAAAATGAGGGTCTTTGAATTGGCTGCTCAGAACCTTACATTAGTAAGTAATTTCCATTGTCTTGGTTTGGTTGCCATTTATATTCCTCATATGCTCACTTTGACCTTCATCTTTTGTACTTCTTGGTACACTTCAATAATATGCTGGAAAAGGATGATGCAATTAAGGCTTCTTCTGAAAATGAGGTGGAGAAAGGCTTGTCTAGTTTGAAGAAGTCTCTGCTTGAGTTCAACAGGCCTTGGAAACTGAGAAGATCACTTGGGCAAAGAAATCTAAGACAACTAAAACTGCTCATGAAACGTCTGATAAAAATGCCTTTGAAGTGGAGTGTAGGGCTAAGGAAGATGGGCTCCAGAAAGAGGAAGCTATGCACAAGAAAGAGGAAGCTGAGCACCAGAAAGAGGAACCTGAGTGCAGGGCAGAAGAAGTTGAGCTCAGGGCAAAGGCTGCTGAAGAGCTTATATCCTCTGCCAGAGCTAAGATAAAGTCTGTTGTGAAGGATTCCTTTAGTTCTAGTTGGGACAAGGGCTAGAATAAAACCATTTCTTCTTCTTCTTCTGCTCAGATTGAGTATGTGAAGCAAAAAAGTTTCAGAGATGGTTTGGTTTCTTCCCTTCAAGAGTTGAACACAATGGAGACTCTAAACTTTTTCAGAGGTATATTCATGGTCCTCCTCTAGTCATAGAGGATGAGATTGAAGATGAAGATGCTTCTGAAGATTCTTCATTTATGGTTGAGTCTGCTGCCCAACAACCTGAAGTCCATGAGTCTTCTATTCCTCTAGCCGAGAAAATCGAGCAACTCCAGCATGTAGCCCCTTCTTCTGAGCAGAGCAAGAAGGTTGAAAATGATAGGGAGAAGGTGTAAAGTTGTTTGGCATGTTTTCCTTTTACTTTTTTTGTTTCTTTTTCCTTTGTTTTGATTGTACTTGAACTCTTTGCTATCAATAAAAGAACCTTTTGTTGTTCTTTTTTTGTCTCTTGTTGATTATATCTGTTCTCCGTCTTTATTTTTTATTGGTGGTTGTTTTTTCTTGCTAGTTTATCGTAAAGATGGAATAATTGTCTTCTCATCATACCGAGCTTCTGAGTAAATGCAATTCTTTTTTCAAAGATAGTTATATGAACTTGTCCGAAGAAGAAATCACTCAGTTGCTCGGTGCTAATGCCTCAGAGCAAGTTAAAGTACCCTATAAGTATTTGAAATACTTACTTGATCGGGCAATAGCAAATAATATTTCCTATCATGAAATGATAAAAGACCTTCAAGAACAGTATAAAGAATCCATTGCGCTGTTGCACCAGAGATATGAGCAGAAATATCAAAGCTTAAGTGTAGATCGGAGTTTTGATAAATTTGTCCCTGTTTATAATAAAAAGGAAGCTTTACTTAAGGTTGAAGTTGAAGAAACTAGGACTGTTGCCAAACTCCTGGAATAGGAGAATAATAATTTGAGGAATGAAGTGACTCATTTGAAGTCTTCCTCTGAAGTTGTTGTTACTACTACATATGAAGGTTATTCCTTTTTATAAGTTGAGAATGCCACATTGAGAGATGAATTGGAGGCTTTGAAAAACATCAAGTCTGCTTCTTCTTCCCGAGATAGAAATAGGCCTGGCTGAGGAACTACAAAGGAAACTAGGACACAACAGGCCCTTGCCAATCAAACTGCACAGCTAAAAGCAAAAGATCGAGTTATTGTTGAGATGTCCCAAAAGCTGCAAACCTTATCTGAACAACTATCCACTCAATATTCTCAATTGGAGGTTAAGGATGGGGTATTGAAGAAGCTACAATCACAAGTTGATAAATTAACTTTTCAATTCCATAAACAGCTCACTTTGGGACATTATGACAATAGACTCTAGCAGGCCCAAAATGAATCCTATAAATGGGGTTGGATAAATGATTTAACTGTGATGAAGGTGGATGGGAACGACTCTCTATGGGATTGGTATGATCCGGGATTACTGCTTCTTGACAATCCTCCATTCAAGTTGGATGTTAATTGGGTACATATTCACCGTATTCCCTAATGCTCAATTTCCAGGTACTTGGGGGATTACGAACTGCATGATGAACTGGAGATCGTCTGTCCTCCTCTTTTACTTGACCATCCTAGTAAAAGCAATACCAGGATGCTTCAGGACCTTAAATTCATCAACTCTCCTTTTACTTTGGATGATCCTCCAACTGGCATGGATCCTGTCTCTAAGGCTGAAGGAAATCGTTTTGTAGAATAAAAAAATTTATTTTGTTTTTCCATGTTTAAGCAAAAATATGAAATCACTTAATTTGAATGAAACTTTTATTTTATGAATGGATCAACTTTTAATTAATCTCTAAGTGTTTTCTCGGTCATTGACTATGGATAGATAAACCTTTTTAGTTAATCTTTAGTTTTTCATCGATTTTATTGATATCCTTAGGATTATCCTAAGTTTTATACCAATTACACATGTTTCACCGTGGTTCTACTAATGTACCTAAATTTCATGGTAATTGCATTAGTTACCTTGGTTCCCATGCGTGAGTTGAACATTTTTCCATCTTTAGCCCAGTTTAGATGAAAATTATTCATCCGGGTCTTCGTTAATCAAGCATTTGGGACTTACTATTTTGCCTTGCGTGGTTTTATATGTTTGACAACCAACTTTGTTGGTGTCGTTATTGATGCCGACCAACTTTGTTGGTGGTTGTTGTTGAAACCGACCAACTTTATTGGCGGTTCTATTCATGCCGACCAACTTTGTTAGTGGCCTTTATTATTACCGACCAACTTTGTTAGTGGCCTTCATTGATACCGACCAACTTTGTTGGTAGTTTTATTGATGTCGACCAACTTTGTTGGTGGTCTTTGTTGTTACCGACCAACTTTGTTGGTGGTGGCCTTCATTGATACCAGCCAACTTTATTGGTGGACTTCATTGTGTTTGTAAGTGCATAACACTATTACTCCGAAAAAGAAAATATTTTTTTGGGGGAAAGTCATGTTCTCATTAAATTTGAAGTGAACTGAGTACAACATAACTACATTTACTGATAATACTTCTTCAGTCATTTTGCATTCCATGGGTTCTTGATTTCTTCCCCTTTCAAAGTCTCAATCCGATATGTACCTGGTTGGATAATTGTAGTAATGCGATAAGGCCCATTCCAATTAGCCTCCAAATTATTTCTCTTCTGAATCACTTTCTTCAAAATATAATCGCCCTCTTTTAAGTTGCTCGGCATGACCCTTTTGTTGTAGAAACATGCAGTCCTTTGTTGATAGGATGCATTCCTTAAAGTTGCATCTTCACGAACTTCTTCCAGCATGTCTAAATTCAGCCTTCTCATCAAATCACTAACTGGGGTACTGAAGTTAAGAACTCTATGCGTGGGTAAACCTAGCTCAACAAGAATTACGGCTTCAGTACCAAACGCCAATAGGTAGGGATTTTCTCCAGTAGCTATTTTGGAAGTTGTTCGATAAGCCCACAAGATTGAATCCAACTCATTGATCAAATTTCCAACCATTTCTTCAGCCCATTCTGCAAAGTTCTATTAGTTACCATTGTTTGGTCGTTGCTTTGAGGATGGCCAGGAGCAGAGTGAATTTTTTGGACATTAGACTGGGCGTAATAAGCAAATTCGTTGTTGTCAAACTGTGTGCCATGATCAGTTATAAAGGAATAAGGTAAGACTTACATGTATATAATACTCTTCTAGATAAACTGATAAACCTTTATAGGACATATCAATCAATGATCCAGCTTCCACCCACTTTGTAAAATAATTAACAGCTACAACTAGGTACTTAAACCTTCCTCGGGTGATTGGTAGGGGCCCGACCAAGTCAATTCCCTACATAGTAAAAGGCCAGGGTGAAGTGATTGGTGTTAAGAGAGATTGTTGAGCCTTGCGTATACTGGAAAACCTCTGGCACCTATCACATTTATTGGCAAAATATGCACAATCTTCTCGCATGGTAGTCCAGTAGTACCCTTGTGTATGTATTCTTCGTAACAATGTTCTTCCTGCTACATAGGTTCCATAGGATCCTTCATGGACTTATTTAATCAAATCCTTTACCTCAGCTGGATGCACACACCATTGTAGACCAGCAGTTAATCATCTCCTGTATAACACACCACCATCTAGCACATATCTTGAAGCTTTGTATTTTAGCCTCTTAGCTTCAAATAGATCGGTTGGAAGAATCCCATCCTCAATATATGCTATTATGGGGTCCATCCAAGATGCCCCCTATCAACTACAATAAAGTTAACCATCAGATCTTCATCAATGCTCCTGTTAGCAAGTAGCTCAATAGGAATAGTTCTTCGTATCTCCGTTTTGGTTGCTGAACCTAACCGAGCAAGTGCATCTGCTCTGACATTTTCTAATCTTGAAATCTTGACCATCTGGACAGCTAATAAAGTGGCAATTATTTCTAAAGTTTTGACCAAATATCTGATCATTAACTCTCCTTTTGCAGCATATAAGCTCAACACTTGATTTACCACAAACTGTGAGTCACTATACACCACAACTTGTTCGACGTTCAGTGATTTAGCTAGATTTAAACCAACAATCACATTGTAACACCCCGTAATTTTGAGGATTTAATATTTAGTTATTTTTGGGAGATATAAAAATATTTAAATTGGAGAAACTTAAAATTATAATTTGGAGAATTTATTTGAGTGGAATTATTTATAATTTGCGACCTTAAGTTTAGTTGTCCGAATTAATGTGTGTCGCATTTTGAGGTTGAAATTTGAAAATGTCAATAAGTATTTCGGATGACGATTCTGAGTGCGCGATTGAGTCCGGATGGGTCGAGATAGTCAAAAAAGAGTGCTCGTGACTAGTAATTGAGTCTCGGGATATTTTGGGCATAGCCGGGCCCACACGGGGTGATTCTGGCCATTTTAATTAGGCCCATATGGACAACAACGGGATTAAGTGTTTTTAACCTAATTGAGGAACTAGGAACGGTAGATAGAAAATTCAAAACCTAGGGTTTGAGAGGGGATTAAAGGAAGCTAATCAAGAAGCCAATTGGGGGTCTTTTGGATCCAAATTAAGGGACTAATTAGAGTGTTCTTCATCAATTATTCTCTACAGCAACGGATCAAACCCTACGAACAATCCCAGGCAAGTGGTTAACTTGCTGTGATGATTAGTTGTGATATTCAATTCATATTTTTGTAATGTGTAAACCAAAAATCCGTTTTGGGTATAAATGGGTACAAAAATGGGGTTTTGTTAATGGAACAATTAAATGAAATTCAAAGTAAGAATTAGTTGTGTTATATATTTCTGAGTATAGATATATGATTGGAATGAAAAACACGGAATATAAATGGTGGAATTTGAATCTGGACTTGGGATTGTATAATAGGGATTTGTGTTCTTGAGTGGGTACAGATTCCTAATGGCAATGATACTTAAAGGTTTAAATGATGTTTATAGTTCATGATAGATGTAATAAGATGAATAATAGACTGGTTTGAGGTTGGGATTTGAGAAAATAAACCTTAGTTTTTCGTAAATGCCCGAACAGTGGGCTGGAGAAGACGAAGTCTGGGACGATTAATCGATCGACCCAGGGGTTCGATCGATCGATGATGCAGAAATCTAGGCAGTTCGGCCAGTTTGTTATATAAAGGGGAGTTAATTAGATATTTAAGTTCCATACATTAATAAGTGATAATAATTATGAAACACATATTCCCAGCAATTATGGGAAAAAGTAATTGGGACTAGGGAGAATTTATGTGGGTCACTTTAGGGATGGATTTGAGAAATTGTATTCCAAAATAGTGAGATACGGATCAAGTGAGCGAGTCAGGGTATATTGGTTAAGCGACGCCAAGGTAGTGAATTAAGTTTGAAGATAAACTAATTAATTTAGAGTCGGGATGTAGACTCGGGAAATATTTAATTTCGGGCCAAGTGGTCGAGCTCGGGTATAATGGTTGGTTGACACCAAGTATTAAATTAATTGATGTGTTAATTAATATAATTAGAGTTGGAATGTAGACTCGGGAAATATTAAGTTATGGGCCAAGTGAGCGTGTCCGGGAATGTTGGTTGAGTGACTTAAGGTTATAGATTAATAATGTGTAAATTAATTAAATAAGAGTCGGACCACGGACTCGGCTTCGTATTAATTAATTAATATGTAAATTAATTAAATGAGAGTCGAATCATAGACTTGGGTAATTTTCATGTAAATTAATGTGTAGAGTATTTATATTAGAGTCGGACCATAGACTCGGAGGGGAAATATTATATTAATTGAGGTGTGAATTAAATATATTAGATTCGGACCATAGACTCAGGAAGATGATAAATTATTAAGTGAGAAAATTAGTTAAGTTGAGTCAGGACAGAGACTCGGGAAATTTCAGGCTAGTGTTCTGGGTTTTGAGTACACGGTAAAATCGGGGTTATATTATATATATACGGTGTAGTGATAGTATATATATATATATATATATATATGTATGTATGTGTGTGTGTGTGTGTGTGTGTGTGTGTGTAATTATTATGTGTGATATTAAATATCAGTGATTAGATATTTATTTAATTTATATACTCTAGTGCTATCAAGAGAGGTTGCGCGATGTGGGTGAATCCCCTAGCTTGAGGAGTAGGGTGAGTATATCCCCAGGTCATAGCGTCCGGTATATGGGTGAGGGGCTTATCTCACTTTTAGGGAAGGAATATGACTGCCTCCACTTCGTTTATGTTTTAGGCCAGGTTGGTGAGCGATTCCAACTTGGGTAACTAGGTTATGTGAGCACACCTAGTGAGATAGCACTTTAGAGGGAATCATCTTGTGAGGGTATACTAGGAGGGATGGATATACGTATGATATATGTGTGGATATTTCAGTAAATGTATGTATATAATGGTATTAAATATTATATGCGGGTAATAATACAGTGTGTGATGTATTAACTTTATATAACTTGTGACACAGTTATATGCTATTATTTAAGAAGGAATTAATTAAGTTAATTGGTGGGACAACTTATAATTCATAAATAATTATACTCGGGTTAGAGTAGTATGGCAAAGGAAGGTTATACCAAGACTAGTTGGACGGGGTAGTACAACGGGTGGTGTTAAGGTAACCGTTAGGTGTGCACAATAGTGGAGGGGTGAGAATGTCCTCAAGAGAGTGCGACACTAACTTACATATGAAGCACATTATTTTAAATTACTGCAGATAATTCACTTACTAAATATTTTCCAAATATTTTGGGTTCTAACCCTTGCTATAAAACTATTTTCAAAACCTTTTAGGTGTCCATCCACAGGGATGCCAGGATTTATATTCTATTCCAGGGACACGGAGTTGCGGCATATGTGGATGCTAGCAGGAAATTTGGATTAGACGCATCGCTCATTCATTCCTAGAGTAGGAACCATTTATCAATTTCAGTTTTATTTAGGGCATGTTGCCCAGACTTTTCAGTACATTTTTTAGATTTATTTTATTCAAGTGTTGGATGTTTGTATTGGACTATTTACTTTGGTGGCCGATGGTTTATTTGGCATGTCATTTTATTTTGTTCAGTTGATTTAATTTAGTTGTGTGAATGGTTTATATTTAATTCCGCATGTACTGGTTTGTTTAATTAAAAAGATAAAATTTGGCACGAGCTTTTTGGAATACTAGGTGGTTAGTAAGTTTTAAAAAGGTTTTCGACGGTGATGCTAAGGATGAACCAACTGGGATTCCTGTTTTAATTTGGTATAGGGATGATCACCTGGTATTTTATTAGGCAGGGTATCACACACATCTTTATACTCTGCCTCATTATTGGATGCTTAAAATTGGAATCATATAGTGTATTCTATGTCTAGCTCGTCTGGAATATTGAGAATCATTCCAACTCCACATCCGATTGCAAAAGATGACCCGTCAACATACAGACTCCATATGGGGATGTCGCTGTCAAATGCTTGATTTGTCATAGTCCCTTGATGGAAGATTTTATCCTTCACCTCCTCATATTTCATTTTCATCTCCTGTACTCCACTAGACGGTTCTGGTTGGTCTTTTTCTAATGTTTCCCTTGTTTGGAGTTGGTCGGGGGTATCTCCAGTTGGTTTTCTAACTCCTGCATGTTGCTCGGCTACAGTCCCTTATTCCTCGGGGGCTCTAGGTAATCGAATTTTGTAATAAAATCAGCCACAACTTGAACTTTTTAAATCAGTCATTGGTTCATAGACAAGGTCATATTCCCCCAACTCCACAACCCAATACATCAATCTTCCAGATTTCTTCGGTTTATGCAAATCCTACCTTAATGGCATGTCAGTGTATACCATTATGGTGTGGGCTTGGAAATATGTCTTTATTTGTCTACTAGCCTCAATTAAGGCTAGTGATAATTTTTCTAGTCTGGGATATCTCACCTCTACTCCTCGAAAAGCTTTGCTGGTGTAATAAACTGGCTTTTGAACTCCATTTTCCTACCTAATCAAGGCAGAGCTAACTGCTGACTCAGATACAGCCAAATATAAATATAGCTTTTCTCCCAACACTGGTCCGGAGAGCAGTGGTGGTAATCCTAAGTACTTTTTCAACTCCATGAAGGACTTTTCACATTTATCGTTCCCTTCAAAGGTTTTTCTGAGTACCTTAAAGAATAGAAAAAACTTGTCCGTTGCTCGTGACACAAACGTGTTGAGTGATGCTACGTGGCCAGTTAGCCTTTGAACATCTTTTTTTACAGGTCAGGGACTTCATTTCGATCAGAGCTTTAATCTTATTTGGATTAGTTTGAATTCCCCTTTGATTCACTATATACCCGAGGAACATTCCCTCCTGCACTTCGAAGATGCATTTGGTGGGGTTTAACATCATTTGATGCTTTTCTAATTGATCAAACGTCTGGCTGAGGTCGGCAATATGATCAACAACTTTGTTGCTTTTAGTGAGCATATCATCAACATACACCACCATGTTCTTGCTTATCTGCTCCTCAAATACTTTGTTCATCAGTCTCTCATAATTAGCACCTGCATTTTTCCGACCAAATGGTATAACATTATAGCAATAAGTTCCTCAGGGAGTGATAAAGAAAGTACTTTCTCTGTCTTCTATCTTCATTTTGATCTGGTTATAACCAAAATATGCATCCATGAAACTCATCACCTCATGCCCTGAAGTAACATCTACCAATTTATCAATTCATGGCAAAGAAAAGTGATCCTTTGGGCACGCTTTGTTCAAGTCAGTAAAATCCACACACATCCTCCACTTGTTGTTCTTCTTCTCGACCATAACTACTTTAGCCAACCAATCCAGGTACTTTACATCTTCAATAAAGGAATATTTTTTAAGCTTCTCCACCTTTTCATGTATAGCCTAGTTCTTCTTCGGGCTAAAAACTCTTCTTTACAAATTTAACCTCCGTATTCACATTAAGCTCATGGCATAGGAAATTTGGGTCTATGCCTTGCATATTTTCATGACTCCACATGAATACATATTTCCTTTATCTAAGGAAATCTATTAACTCATGTTTAAGAAATGGTTCCAATGACGCTCCTATTTGAGTTCTTCGTTTTGGTTTATCATCATCCAGAACAATGTTCTCCGTTGCCTCCATCACTTGGCCTTTTACAAGCTCAGATTCGTCTCATGGATCTAAGGCTTTAACCATGGACTCGCTATTCGACTCAAATATATACACTTAATAAGTTGTTGTTTTCCTCTTTGTCTCTAACATATCTTCTTCCTCGATAGAGGAATAGTAGCACTCCCAAGCTACTTTCTGATCTCCTTTCACTACTCCCACTCCAAAGTTGGTCGAGAATTTCAGGCATTGATGAATAGTTGAGGGTATATTTTCGAATTTCTTCAGACCAACTCTTACCATAATCATATTATAAGTAGAATTAACATTTTTTTCCATTACAAAGAATCTCACCTTCTCTGTCCTGCTTACCGTCCATGTCCCGATCAACACATCTAGCTTGATAGTCCCCAAAGAAAACACTTTCTCGCCTAAGAATCCAATTAGTGCCCTGTGAAAAGGCTCCAGTTGACTAAGTTTTAAACCCAAACTATCAAAATAGGGATATAACATAATGTCTGCCAAACTTCTGTTATCCACTAATGTTCTTGCTACCAATACTTCTTTCATACTGACTCTGATCACTAAAGGATCATCAAGAGGATACAACACTCCCGATAAATCACTTTTGGAAAAGCCGATTACGAGCTCATCCTTGTTGAATTTTCTTGGTCAGTTTTCCTCAGTGAGGTTGATCCGCTGGATATAGAAACAAGCTTGAGACTCATTGAGGTAAACTTTCCTTTCAGCTGTATGATCTCCTCCTATGGTATCTCCACCTGTAATCATGTGACAATCAAAAGATCTAAAACTGAGTGTGAATACCTCACGTTTCGATCGTCTAGGCTTCTTGGGAAGATCAGGATCATCTTCTGGATCATCGTCATGGTTCCTCTTTTTCTCTTCCTTGGGCTTAACTGGCGATTTAGATCTCTATAGACCTCTTCCTCCATTTCTTCCACCATTCTGCCGATCAACAAATCTGTCCAACTTTCCTCTTCGAATGTGTGCTTCTATCTCATTCTGAAGGGAAATATAACGGTTGGTAGTATGACTATGATCTTTATGAAACTCACAATACTTGGACTTATCCCTGTTATCAACAGGTGACCTTAACTTTTTAGGCCAACTCAAATCATTGTCATTATTTATTACCTCTTACACATGATGTATATCCACTGTTAAGGGAGTATAATTAGTGAATTTCCTTAGCCGATCTAGGCCTTATTTTGCCTTCGAACTCATGTGCTCATTATAATTCTTCTGCTCCTTCTTATCCGACTTCCCTTATGTTTTTTGCTTCCGCCTTTGCGTCTGAATTCTTTTTATCAGCCATAGCTTCCTCGGCATTCATAATCTTCACTTCTTTGGACATCAATTTTGTCATCGTCTTTGGTGGATCTTTTACCAATGTATAATATAATTTATTAGGGAGCAAACCACTCATTAGGGCAGTGATTACAATCTTCTCTCTGTAATCAATGACTTCCAGTTTATCGTTGTTGAAATGAGTGATGTAATCCCTGATACTTTCTCCTTCTTTCTGTTTTACACTGAGAAAATGAGTTACTCGTTTCACTAGTTTTTCTCCAAAGCAAAAACTACCAATGAATAGCTTGGTGAGTTATTGAAAGAATGAAATTTGTCCTCGAGGAAGTTTATTGTACCAGATTTGAGAAGAGCCATTGATTTTTCCCGAGAATGCCCTACATCTCATCTCATCAGGAACATCATAGATACCAGTAGTTGCTTGGTACTATTCTATATGAAGAACTGGATCATTCTTCCCATCTTATTTGGGAGTGACCACTGGAGCTTTAAACTTGGTCGGCATAGGGAAATCTATGATGGTTTGCACAAAGGGGGATCCCTTAATAAAACTTCTTTGGAAGGGATTCTAGGCCTTGGCCATTTCTCCTAATCTGTCTTCCAAAAGTTGAATGGAAACTTCCAGGCATCACTGCTAGCACCATGGATGGCAGTTTTTTATGTCAACTAACAGATCATGCTAAACTTTCTTCCTACGAACCTTCTCTGTGACTGGACCTATCAGTTCGTCGGGTATTTAATCTGAATTGGGCCGAACCTTCTCTTAAATATCTTGGTCGTCGAGTATTTCTCGACGCACCCCGTAGGGCATTTCTCTAGGGTCCCAGATGATCGAAAGGAGAGTCCTTACTTAGCCTTTCTATGGAACTCAATCTTTCTGGGATGAGGGATTGTCCATCAGTGGAATTAGTGACCCTAATAAAAGAAGTTTCTCCAGGAAGGTATGAAGGATCCCTAGAAGTTCTTGAATGACTATGCCAAATACTCCTTGTTGGCAGCAATGGTATACTCCTTTGATTAACTTATGCCGGCACTCCATCTTGTAGATTTTGAGCCAACTATCGTATAGTATCATGCATAGCTTCTTGACCCTTGGCCAAGCTAGCTAAAATACCTGTTAAATCATTGTTATTTGGAGGGACAAAGGGAGTAGGTTGAATTCCCTCATTTCTGGTACTTGATTCTGGAATTTCATCCATGGGTGATGAATGAAGAATGAGTGAAAACATTTAGCAATGCGCTCCCACAGACGACGCCAATATATTGATGCAAAAAATTAGACTAGGCCTAATTAATTGATCACAGATAAAAATAAGTAAAACAAACAAGACACAAATTTTTTTAAAGTGGTCCGGGTCAAAAGAATAGCCTACGTCAATTGTTCTTTATTGATTGTCTTACGTTGTTCTTTTGATCCCCTTGCAATGAGGGTGATACAATGTATTTATAGGCTAAGAGGGGTCTTGATAGTTGTCATGTGAAAGGATGGGATGCCTCTATTTGTTAGGCATTTACATCAATACATAATGAGAATTAAATATATGAATACTATCGCTTCATTGGCAATACATGCAGTAAGACTGCTAGGACTTGGTTGGATGTACAAATTGGATTTTTGGTTGTTGGTCGGGCTTTCTTGTGGGTCGGGCTTTTCTATCATGCTGACTTGTACTTGTTCCACATTCGATGACACGTGCTGACTCATAATTGGTCCACATAGGATGGTAAATTTTGGTATCAACAATACCCAACCTTTCGATTCCGTAGGTATTAAACTTCCATCTCCTAAATTATTAATTTCAATCCATAAAATAATTACTTCAACTAGTTAATCAATTAAAATTATTATTAAACTAACTGTGGGTTTAACATTACTCATTTAACTAAACAACCTACCATTTACAAACCTCTAGCCTATTATTCACTGTTGTTCCCATCGCATGAACCATTTATAGATTTTAAATAAATTCAGACTAAAGATAAAAAGGTAACAAAGAGAGAGAAGGTCCAACACGTCGCTCGAACGATTGGGACCATCGTGCACGCGACACAACATGTCGCTCGAACGACGCGTGTTGTCATTTGAGTGACCCCTGCTTCTTCCCCATTTCGTTTTTGATATCAGTTCCTTCCCATAATTAGTTTTCTCAACAACCCAGAAGAACACAACGAAGCCCAGAAATTTTATGATTTAAATAGCATATACAGTCCCTGTAATAATATTATAATTCCCATGTTTTTAATGATTTAAAGTCTCTAATTTCCCCCAGGTTCGTTTTACAATAAGGAGCATTTAATTAGGAATCTACATCTATATTTCAACCCATTCATGAACAATAATAATCTATACATATATGATTTAATTACCCCAAAAATAACTATCAAAACTTAAGGAGATTATAACCTCAATATTCTTATTTTCGATACCTAATTTATCGAATAATCTATATATATAAATCAATCCTCTACATGTGTTATTCATTCTCAAATCAAAGACATTAAGCCCTAAATCCCAGAAATCTAAAGGGAACAATTTATAACGCATCAAGAAATAAATTGGAAACATAAATTAAGTAAGAGAATTTTTGCCTTAAAATTGTAGAAGGAAATCCCTTTGAATCCCTTGATTTCTCCTTTGGCCTTGCCCTTTTTCTCCTCTTTGGTATTTCTCCCTTTCTTCTCCCATTCTTGCCAATCTAGATTTTCCTTAATGATAGTGGGGGAGTGGCTTACCCCCACTTTAACTCTTAATTAGTGCAAATCCCGATTTGGGCCCTAAGCCCAATTTAATTAGTGCAAATCCCGATTTGGGCCCTAAGCCCAACTTTTGGATCTCCAAATAACCCTGAAACCATATCCCTACTAGCCCGAAAGTTCCCCAACTCATATACCAATGACCCAGGACCATTTCCAAATATTTAAAACACTAGGCTGAGTCTCTAACGAGTCCTAAAATGCGTCCCAATTATTGTTATTTCACTTAGACATTTCATTATGTTAAAACAACATGCGCCCATAAATTTATTTATTTATTTTTCACTAGAAAGCCCATTATGTACAATTGAGTTTTATTTTTATAAAATCATAAATGTTTACTTAAAGTAAAAATTTTACTCACATCCCAATTTAATTTATTCCCAAAATAAATCCGAAATCATTAAATTCATTTATATAGCAAAATTTTATTCTAAAAATTACGGGGTATTACATCCGTGAACTTTGTAGAAGCAGTAGCTAGACTCAAGTCCCGAGTTGTTATACGATAGTTGTGCGTTAAGGCTAGCCAGTGAGAAACCCTATTGGCATTTCGTTTAGTCCAAACCAGATTAATTTTCCACGTTGGTGTCAGTTGTTGGATATCAAAGATAACGTTCGAAATGGTACTAGGAGGGTCTGCAACACCCAGGCAACAGTCAATTATAAGGGAGTTGTCACTTTCAACATTGGCCTCCCTAAACTCAAATGTGCAGACCATTCTACAGCCCTATAAAATGGCTAACGCTTCATATGATAAAGCTGATTCGTCCCAGATTTTGCGCCTAAACCATGTTGAAATTGTTCTCTATGATCCCTGACAGTCCCACCAATGGAAGCAAGAGATCCATACTTCTGGAAAGCACCATCAATATTAATTTTTAAACGACCAAAGGAGGGAGGGGACCACTGGGTCATAGGAGGGGAACGCTCCACATCAACATCTGAGGATAAAACAAATAGTGAAACATTAAAGTCCTCGATATCCTTCAAAATATTGAAAACAACTCTCTCAGTAGGAGTCCATTTTTGGCGCGAATCAATTATAACAAGGAATTAAGAATTTTTTTTAATGTCTTATTAGATTCATTAAAAAGTTCATTATTTTGGTTCACTTAAGAACCCCTCTCTCTCACTTTCTTTCCTGAAAGTAATCATTCAAATCACTAACTGCGATGCAAGATAAGCTGGAACATACAAAAAAAACTAATAAACTGTCTCGTAATCTTACACATGTCCATCCAACAATTGATCCACATCCCACACAGAATATATCAGCAACAATGTGCAATCCAATCATCATCATTCTCTCTTATTTCACTCAAATATTAACATTCACACACGCGTCCGTTGCTGCTGACACGAACCAATTACAATAAGGAATTAAGGGTTATTTTTTAATGTCTTATTAGATTCATTAAAAAGTTCATTATTTTCGTTATTAAATATTTACTCTACCTTATATATTCTAATATGTATTTTAACTTCCGTTATATATAATAACGTAGAGTAAATATTTAATAACGAAAATACACCAGTATGACACACACATGTTTACATAGCATATAACGAACAAAATAACGTTTTCTAATGCGCACATGCGTATACTAATGTAACACATGAAAAATGACACGCGCCTACAATAATAATAATAATAATAATAATAATAATAATAATAATAATAATAATAGTAATAATAATAATAATAATAATAATAATACACATACTATAACACACACACACACACACACACACACACACACACACATATATATATATATATATAACACATTCAAACACACGGGGATTTAGAAAATAGATAAGGCTGGGAAAATGGTTTAGGACAGGGTTTTTGGGTATTTTGTGTCCCAGACATTTGGAATTTTGCATTGACATTCTTAACCATCTTTTTGGTGTAATTGCCATTAATTAAGTGTTAAAAACGCAATCGCAGATATTAATCTACAAAATAACACATTACACATATAAGTGTAATATTATCGAGAACTAACAATAAAATGAGTCTATTTAGGGTATAAATGTGATAGTTTTTGTTTGTTATCACTACAAGTCTCTAATCATAATTATAATAATTAGGACAATTTGAATCCACCACCCATTTAGTTTTTAAAAATTTTGTTTAATAGTTTCTTCTGTTTTAGATTTTGCTACCAAAACAAATGGAAACCGTTACTTCACTAGTCAAATTGCAATCTTTTTTTATGATAAACCCAAAATAACCTTACTCTGCATTATTAAATACCAAATCCA
Organism: Sambucus nigra; assembly: GCA_949130495.1. NCBI lineage: Eukaryota > Viridiplantae > Streptophyta > Magnoliopsida > Dipsacales > Adoxaceae > Sambucus > Sambucus nigra. The sequence goes on from OX422223.1 coordinate 401,014,354, forward strand.
CTATTTTTCCTTTACTAACTTAAGACCTTATATTAAATCAATATATTAATTTAATAAGATTGTTTACTAAACAAATTTTTAGTAAATAAAGTTTGTTTCTCAAATTAAACGGTTAAAGAATGAAACAATATTAAATAAATACAAGCTTTAAAACTAGTTTATTAAAAGCAAAAAGTTTGTAAAATTTATATTTTAAGTTTTTATTTCTTCCATTCTTATATTAAAATAACAAATACCCAAGAAGAGTTTGATATCCTTAAATATTTCACACAAACGGTTTTTTATTAATTTGTAAAAATTTGAATTAATTTTTCTTAAAATTTTCTTCTCCTCCCATTTATTCTGTAATAAAAATTACGTAATTTTTTTTCTTTTCTTTCATTTCTCTATTGGGAAAAATGAAAAATATAAATTTGGAAAAAAAAGAGAGAAAACATAGTTTTTTCCTTACAAATATAGAGTTTATTTTCAAATAATTCTTTTATATAGGGGAAGTGACCATGTGAGGTTCCAGTTTGAGGGCCCAGAATGAGGTTCATTTTTTTTAAATAGTAAAAAAAAATATTTTTGGGCTAATTTTTTTTATGGATTTTAAGCCTTTCAGTAAGACCACAAAAAAATAATCAGCTCAAAAAGAATTTTTTTACTATTTTAAAAAAATCGGTCATACTGAGTGAGTTTTGAAATTTTTTTTAAGTTATTAAAAACTGACAAAGTTTGATCGATTTTTTTTAAATAGTAAAAAAAATCATTCTGTGGTGATTATTTTTTTATGATCCTACTGAAATGTTTAAAAATTATAAATGATCCTACTGAAATGTTTAAAAATTATAAAAAATTTAACTCCATAATATTTATTTACTATTTTAAAAAAATTGATCTCCCTCAAATTGAGGGACATCACTTGATCTTTTCTCTCTCTCTCTCTGCATTCTGAGCGTGGGTTTGCTTTAAGACCCATCTTTGGCTGTGACAATACCCATTAGTTTGAATTTTGGGGAGAGAGAGATTGATATCTAAAATGGCAAAACACAGAAAATATAAAACAAACAAAAACAATGAATAGATGGAAATGTAGTGAAACGTCAAAAGGTATGGCTGGGAAGAAGAAAAGTCACAAAAATGCAGAGGTATAAATGAATAGATGGGATGAAAAGGAAGAGACGAAAAGGTTGAGAGAGGTTCAATGATAATTGGTGTCGACGTGGACACTCTCAAAATGAAAGATAATTAATTTCTATTTAGTCTCCTGTTAAGCATTTTAGAATAAAAAATAAATTATTCACAACTTAGGCATGTTTTGGCATACGGAATTAATCATAATTATAAGGATAATAGGATAATATTAGGGAAGCCAATGAGTCGAGTTTGTCAAAATTGGAACCTGCCAGCAATTTTTTATTTAACTCCCCCGCCCCGCGCCCAGCAATGGGTTTAGTTACCCGCCCCACGACCTAATTAAGTGTAAACTCCATAAACCCACCCCATCCCCGTTTACCTTACACGGGTCAAAAACCCATCCGAAGCAAGTTAATATCGCACTTCGATGAGGGGTGAGGTGTTAAACGCATGCGAGTGACGAAGGGGAATATTTATTTTGCATTAACTGTATTATTGCATATTAAATTGGTTAAGTTAATTCTTGCACACCTAGGGTCTGACCCAAATTTAAATATTTTCTCCCCCCAAGTGCTCCTAGACAGGGGTAGTTGGATTGTCGCTGTAGCAGTCTTGCACTCTCTCTTGCTCACAGTTTTCAGACTTATTGATTCTAGCATAGGTGCTTTTCTGCCATAGTTATTTATTCCATTTGAAACAATTATAAGGGCATAAGCCCGAGATTTCTTTACATTATGTTGGGTTGCGATATTGATACCGTTGTTGGATTTATTATTTAGTTGATGATGGTTTGAATTTATTTAGTATTATGGAAATATTCATGAAACTCAATCATGGGCCTTTAATATAATTATTTATATTTATGTTTGTACTGCGAATGGTATTAATTGACAGACAAGCCCCATCTTAGTTGTGTATATATATACACAAGTTAAAATACATATTAGAATATATAACATAGAGTAAATATTTGATAACGAAAATACACTACTACGACTCATAAATGTTTGCATAGCATATAACGAAGAAAATATCGTTTTTAACCCTCACATACGTATACTAACGTAAGACATGAAAAATTGACACACACCTATAAAAATAATAATAATATTATTATTATTATTATTATTATTATTGTTGTTGTTGTTGTTGTTGTTGTTGTTATAAAAACAAACATACGCATACTATAACACATATTTATATATATATAATATAATACACACATACACATTCAAACACACGGGGGTTTAGAAATTAGAGAAGGCTAGAAAAATGGTTTCGGACGGGATTTTTGGGTATTTTGTGTCCTAAACCTTAGGAATTTTGCATTGATACTCTCAACCACCTTTTTGATGCAATTGCCTTCAATTAAGCGTTAAAAATGAGATCGCACATGTTGACCTACAAAATAACACATTACACATATAAGGGAAATATTAACGAGAACTAATAATTAAAATGAGTCTATTTAGGGTATAAATATGATAGTTTATGTTTCATATCACAACAAGTTTATAATCATAATTATAATAATTAGGGCATTTTGACTCCACCACCCATTTAGTTTTTAAAATTTTGTGCAACATGTTGTTTTGCTTTAGAGTTTGCTACCAAACCATATGGAAACCATTAGTTCACTAGTCAAATTGCAATATTTTTTATGAGAAACCAAAAACAACCTTACTCTGCATTATTAAATATCAAATCCACTCTTTTTTCTTTACTAACTTAAGACCCTATATTAAATCAACATATTAATTAAATAAGATAGTTTACTAAACAACTTTTTAGTAAAAATAGTTTGTTTCTCAAAATAAAATGTTAGAGAATGAAACATTATTAAATAAATACAAGTCATAAAACTAGTTTATTAAACGCAAAAAGTTTCTAAAATTTATATTTATATTTTTTTATTTTTTCCATTCCTATATTAAAATAAACAATTAGAAAAATAAAAAAATACACGTTTTGCATGAAAACAAAAACTCTTTAGATTTAAAAAGAAAAGTCTTCAAAATACAACTTCCGTATCAATTAAAGATATTATCTTAAAAATCCAGAAATGCACGTGATTATTTTCAACGCCTTGGTAACATGAATATGCATATGGATAAGAATTATCGTACAACCGTGACACGTGTTTGCATCCCGATTCTTATATGATAATAAAACACGTTCTGCACATGCTGTCATACAATTTTTAATGAATAATGATATGTACACCTACTCTTAGTATCAACTAAGTACCGAATGTGCTTTAAATGATTGTACAAAAGTGTACGTCCCATGTATTAAAGTGTGGGTCCCATGATGGTACAATGCATTTAAAACACAATCGGTACTGGATTGGTACTGGGAGTTGGTGTTTATAGCATTGTCCATTTTTAATTGATGGAGCGGCCTATATAAGGTGGCTTACACCTCCCACCTAACAGTGCAACTATCTAGAGCAAGAAGATCACTTTAAGAATAGAATTTAGCATTTTAAGAAAAGAAATGGTAATTTTATTTTGTTTTATTTATTTGCTTTACTACGTAATCAAGGGAAGGCTATTAGTTTATGATATCTGACTGCTATCATTATTGTTTGTGTAGGAATCTGTAGTTGTTGGACCATTTGGGGGTTCTCGTGGATCTGCATGGAATTACAAGCCCAATGGTACAATAACACAAATAGTAATTGCTCATTCAACAAGTATTGAATCTATCACGTTCAAACACAAGACCGACAATGGCTTGCTTGAGTCTTCAAACAAGTTTGGTGGTAATGGTGGCAAAATTGATACGGTGAGTGTCACATTTGTTGCTGCATGTTTGTGTATATTTCGAATTTCAATTTACTTACTTTTTATGCAACAGATTAACATCAACAATCCTTCGGAGTATCTCACGTCCATCAGTGGGACATTTGGTGCTGACTCGTGGGGAATTGTAGTAAGATCACTTCGTGTTGTGACAAATTTGAAAACGTATGGACCTTTCGGTGTCGAGGAGGGAACTCCTTTTTCTTCGGCAACACCTGAACATGTTGTCATCGTCGGATTTCATGGGCGTTCTGGTTTAGTACTTGACGCTATCGGTGTCTATGTGAAGCCAAAACCCTTGGTATATCCTCATTCCATTAATTCCTATTGTTAATTTTCTAATGGTTCTTATAAGTATCCTTTCAAAAACATACTCATAATATGAAATAAAATGATACTCACACAAACTCCCATTTTTTACTATATCGAGACTTAAAACATCTGGTATTAATGACATTATCACATTTCTAGTTTCTATACCCATGACCTGATGTGCTTTTTTGGAGTGGTGTGAGAAATCTATAGCCAAAAAACAAACAAAAAAGAGAACAAAAATGAAATGGAATGAACTCTAGAAATTTATAGGCTGGTAGTCTGCTAATTATTATGTTATGTAGGAACCTGGGTGTGCACCTGTAGGAGTTGGACCATGGGGAGGTTCAGGTGGATTCGAATGGGATTACAAGCCCAAAGGTGTAATAAAGAAGATAGTTATTAATCATGGACAAGTTATTGACTCCATTATGTTTAAACACGATAATGGAAATGGGTTGGTCGAAGATTCTCAAAAGTTTGGAGGTAATGGGGGCAATAGAATTGAGGTGAGCTCCTTATCAAATTCATTGCAGCGTGTGTTGTTTGAAATTATAGTTAGGAGTTATTATTAATATTTTGAATATACAGATTGACATTAACAGCCCTTCGGAGTATCTCACGCACATAAGTGGTTCCCATGACACTATAGTCACATCACTGCGTTTCGTCACGAATCTGAAAGCATATGGACCATATGGTTCACCGGGCAGTGGCACTCCTTTCTCATTGCCAATAAAAGAAGGTGCAACTGCAGTTGGATTCCATGGGCGTTCCGGAAATTTACTTGACGCTATTGGATTCTACCTGAAGCCTAAATAATTGCTTCCAATTACGGAGAGGGTATGAAGACAAAAATAAATAAAATGATTCACTTACCGAAATAAGTGTATCATGGTCCAGCTATAGACAGGTCCGGTGGAGTCCTCTGACGTGCTGATTGTCTTCTCCTCCTATTATCTATTTTATGTCTTTTTTTAATAGTGGATGAACGTACTAAATAATCACGAGACTTTCTCGAGGTAAGGATATATGAGTGTTCCTATTTAACTCATTCGTATTCATCCTATGAGACCTCTGCCTGGGATATGTTCAAAAATGCATGTTAGTTCTTGAAAAAGTGTTTGTTTGATGGAAATTGGATGGTGGATGGTCAATATCGCTGGCATGGATCCACATCACTTATGAAAATAGGTTCGCATCAGCGGTATTGACCAATCACAATTCAAGACATAAAAAAATTTGATGTATCGTAGATATCAAATTTTTTTCGTAGTTTGATTATGCATGGCGGATATGGTTTACTTTACTCTCCCAAGGCATTGAGCTCTTACGACCATAAAAATACAAATTTTCTTGTTTATAGACAGGTAAATGGTATTGATGAAAGGAATTTTGGGATTTCATTGTAGTATAGTCATTTCAATCAAAATCACTTGAATCTATAATATACCTGTATAGTGGCAAATAATATTAAACACATGCATAATCGCAAAAATAAGTGTGTCAATTTAACTTCTTAATGTGAAAAGGAACAAATTGAAGATTACTATGATTTTTAAAATAATTTTCAAGGGATATTATATTAACTAACGATGTTCAAAAATATAAACTAAGCTAATAAATAAATAAAAAGATTAAGTGAGTTACATATGATGAGCAAACAATTATGAGATAATCTAAGGGATTACAATTCACCACTTAACCTATTTATTTTTATTAATTAGTTTATCAATTTGAATTATCCCAAGACATATTTAAATTCAAAAATCAACTCTCGTTACAAATGTGAAGTTAAAAATAATTTTTATAGCAGATTAAGGTTAAAATTTCACAAACTCTATAAAAAAAAATATATTTCAAAATTCTGTAATGAATCACCCTCTATAAAAAATGTACTAAATGTGCTTTTAACCATTAAAAAAAATTAAGCTTTAGAGTTGAGAAATTCCAACTATAATATTATTTAAAAATTGACTATCCATCGTTTAATTAATAAATAAATATTGTAATTAGAATTTATTTTTTTCCCTAAAAAATTATTAACCCTTTCTCGCGGTGTAATTATAAATTGTGAAATTTTAATAATAATATTCAAATGAGCATACTAAATAAATAAATTGAAAAATAAAAATATTAAGCTAAGGGTTTCATCATGTCACCCCTTGAATGGTTGTTTAGCCTCTCATTGAGTATTATTACATATAAAATGTGATAAGTCCCGTAAGTTCAGCTGTAGACAAATAAATTGTATATGACAGAGATGAATTTTTTTTTTAATTGGATTTTTTAATTTTATTATTACTATCTCTTTTTTTTTTTGTGGTGTGTGTGGGGGGAGGGGGGGGGGGGGGGGGGGGAGGGGAATATGGAGATGTTAAATATGATGAAATGAAATGAATATCTCTTTCATACTCCAAAACTAATTAGGGAACAATTATTTATACACAACATTGTTGATAGAGCCAGCAGCAGAAATGAATTAAATAAAAGAAATAATAGTCGTTAGTTTGCAAGTAATCAGGAGAGCTTAAATGAGTTAATAACATTGAGATTTGAATTGTTCAAACAGCTAGACTCGTGGGAATATCTATAGGGAGAATATCCTTAATACTCCCATGCAAGTGAAGGTCGGGTGCATAGCACACAACAAGCTTTGTCCGAAGAGATTTAAATTGTGGAGTTGAGAGAGGTTTTGTGAAAATTTCAACAAGTTGAGCCGAAGAAAGAAAAAAATGGACAACAATAAAGCCTTTAGCAACATTTTCACGGACAAAATGATAATCAAACTCAACATATTTTTTACGAGCATGGAGAAATGGATTCACACTCATGTAAAGAGCACTCATGTTGTCACAATAAAGCATTGATGGAGCCAAAATGGCAAATACATATATCACGTACAATGTGCATAAGTAACAAATGTTCAGCGGTAGCTGTGGCAAGAGCATGGTATTCAGCTCCAGAAGATGAACGACTGACTATAGGTTGCATTTTCGAGTATCGTGAAATACAATTAGCACCAAGAAACGTGTAAAACAGGGGTGGATCGACAAGTAAATAAATAGGCCTTCCAATCAACAAAAAGATCATATAAGTTTAGAGAAGATTGAGACATAAGACAAAGGGCAACGGTGGGAGTACCATGTAAATAGCGAAGTAGATGCTTGACTTAAAGAAAATTTGCTTTAGTGGGATTTACAGAGTGTGTAATATTGGGACGCGTAAGAGTTAAATATTGAAGGGTCCAACAAGTTAGCAAAAGGTAGTAGGATGAGGAAAAGGTTGAGAAGAAGTGGAGGAGGTTGAGTGGGTTGGGGTGTTTGAATAGTCTTATAATTAAGCATATTGGGACTTTGAATAAGTGAGAGAACATGTTGATGTTGAGAAATAAACAACCCATCAGAAAAAGGAAGAACTTTTATTCCTAGAAAGTAAAAAAGATCACTAAGGTCTTTAAGAGAAAATTCAGAGGCTAACTTGGAGGCGAGAGAGGTAAATAGAGAGGGATTATTACTATTGAGAATAATATCATTCACATAGAGTAAAAGTTGTATAGTGCCAAGAGGACAATGAAGAACAAAGAGAAAAGAATCTACATTGATACAATAAAAATCGAAGAAAAGAATATAAACACTAAATTTGTCAAACCAGGCCTTAGGTGCTTGTTTAAGACCATTAGTGGCTTTGCTAAGTTTGCAAATATGAGTGGGAAAATATTTATCCTCAAAACCATGTAAAAGGTTCATGTAAACATCTTCAGTAAGTGTAAGAGGCTAGTCCCCTTTTAACCTGGGGGTATGGTAATAATAGTTAAGATGTAACCCCTATAGGTATAGTGATAAATGATAACCTGTAGAGGCAATTATTATGCAACACAAATAAATATGAGAGAAAGATTATCAAGAAGAGAATAAGGAATAGAAGATGCCAATCACACAACAAATGATGTACGTGGTTCAGCCAAAATGTGCCTACGTCCACGGTGGTGCAGTCGATGTTATTTCTATATACTCCGGAGAGTGATTACAGAGAATACAACTTGTCCTTTTGCCCCGGACCTAGGGTTTAATATATACATGTGCATGTAGATGAGTGGGGGTGATGGGTTCCTCCACGTTTTCCATTTCTCCCATAATTTCCCTTCATGGGATCGTGGGGGGTGACTGGATTAATTATAACAGATGAGGGGCCTGGACTTTGGGCCGCCAGGACTGGGCTACTCGTCCAGGCCCATAGTTCTACATTTCGGGTACCCACATAACCCATAAACTCTTCAATAAGCCCATAATATTATATATGATCAACACTTAGATTGAAATCACAATACTCTCATGTATAAGTTAAAACAATAATAAAAGGAACTCATAAGTAACTCCTTCAAAGCGAGAGAGAAGTAAGCACCCTAGATACACCTTGGCAGACAGCCAACACCCCAACAACCTTTGAAAGATCTCTAGTTAGCTATTACAAGCTTCATAATAAATGACAATGGTGGGTGACAAAGAACTTTGGTTTGCAATAAATTCTCTTTGATATATATTATCTCTCTAGAAATAATCTCAAGAAAAGAACTCCCCCTCTCTCTCAGAAGTGGTTGAGGCTAATAAATAGCCCCTACTCCTGAGATGCCTTAGTCCTTAACAACTATGAAAATACAATTCCTTATATTTTACATCACAAACATTATATGAATGATGGACCAGTAAGCTCTACGTTATAAATATTAAATGTCAAGACATGCCTTTTGCCCAACTACTGTGCGTCAGAGGACTGTTACCACAGAGGTGACTCACCAAACTATTTGAAAGCCCTAATACCACAACGATTTACTCGAGTCTGGATTTTATAGTGACTAGTTGGCTAATGACATAACATAAAGTAGATGTGACATTAGGTAAGGGACTGTTTGGCTTAAGGGTTAACAAATAATGGAACTCAAGGCTACTCTACACAAGCTTCCACGGTGAAAGGTTACTCGGTGTTCTATTAGGTGCATCTAAGATGGTCAAGAAAAGTCCTAAAGCTACCTCACTTCTCAATCCTCAAGACTAAGTCCCTCTGAAGTTCCCACGACAAGCTCATTCGATAGAGCATGTAAGCTCTCCCAGGACCTGCCAGGTTTGGCCTATCGCGAGTATCGTTTGACCTCACACTGAATACTACAGTTATCACATCATTGCAATCAATGTTAAAAATTTAACTAAATAACAAACAGAAAGAAAAGGGTTAACTGTATCGGCTAATCTCATCGTTGGGTTGCCATGTTGACACTACAAGAAAAATGAGTACTAGGGACGGGGGTATTTGGGATGGTCATGTCATTTTGTCCCTTTTGATATACCAAAATAGATGGTTTTTAATTACCGTCCATTTTAATAAATCAGAAAAGGGATGATTTTTAAAATCCGTCCCATTTGCTATACCAAATGGGATGGTTATTAAAAATCGACCCTTATAGTGTATGAGAATTTTTAGCGCTCTTTTTTTTCGGGCTAATTTAAGGGACGAATTTTTAAAACCGTTCCATTTGCTATGCTAAATGGGATGAATTTTAAAAAATGTCCCAAAAATCGCCCCTTTTTCTATACCAAAAGGAACAATTTTTAAAATTCGTCTCATTTAATATACCTTGAATTTTTAGATTTTTCCAAACAAATATAAGGGACGAATTTTTAAAACCGTCCCATTTGGTATAGCATAAGGGACGGTTTTTAAAATCCATCCAATTTGGTAGAGCAAATGGGACAGATTTTAAAAACCTTCCCTTTTTATATAGCTTGAATTTTTAGGTTTTTTCCAAACAAAAATCAGGGACAGATTTTGAAACCATCAATTTTGATATACCAAAAAAGACGGTTTTAACTTCTCTCCCTTTTGATATACCAAAAGGGACGATTATTTCTGACCCTTTTGGTAGTTTTACTTATTTTCCCCTCACATTTGTTCATTTCTCCAAATTGATGTCGCGACCTAAACAGAGTAAATTATCTCTCTCTCTCTCTCTCTCTCTCTCTCTCTCTCTCTCTCTCTCTCTCTCTCTCCCCCATGATCTCTCTTCCCTCTTAGTCTCTCCGCCTCTCCACCCCTCTGCCGCCTCCTCTCCTCTGCGTCGCCTGTCTCCATTGCGTCGCCTCTTCTCCCCTGCGCCGCCCGTCTCCCTACACCCACAGTGACCGGCTCAAATTCAGGGTCCAGTCTGTTGCTGGCTCAATTCCAACCTATAAGGATGTTTTCATTTTTGTTGTTCATATTTTAATGTTTTTTAGTCTCTTCATTTATAATGTTGTTTATGTTTTAATGTTCATTTTTTTAATGTATGTCATTCATTAATGATGCTTATTTTTATTTAGGTATTTCAGTTATTTTTTAATATTGTTTATATTTAATGTTGTTAAAATTATTTAGGGTTTTAAATTACATGATCATTATGAATATTGCTTGGGTGTTGCTGGTTATGAGTTGAAATTAATTGGGTACTTTGCTATTAATATTTACTCGGTGTTGTTATTTAGGTTTTAAAATTAATTACGTGATGGTAATATTATTTTGGTATTGTAAATATTTATTGAGCATTGTTTATGCCTTGAATTTAATTAGGTATTTTTAATATTGACCGGGAATAGTTTTTTTGGTCATTTAAAAGCTATAATTTGTATAAAATTCGAATTAACTAAAAAAAATTGCCTAGAGGGCTCTTTATGGATTGAACTTGAGCAACATAAAATGTGCCCAAATTTAAATGCGTGAGATCATATGAATAAGAAAGAACGAGTATACAATATTTTAAAGCTGAGATGTTTTTGTCCTAACGTAATTTTTCTCGTGCATGCAATTGTGAGTAGCGTTCTACCCACGTGGCCAATTTCATCCATTCATAAAAGGATAAAATGTGCTTAGTTCAATATGAGGGATTTGGTAAATTTTCTAGAAGCAATAGAAAGGTATTGAAAATGCGTGCAATCAAAGAAAATACGATGTATTATAACTTTTCATTTTGTGTTTCATGTATAACGTTTATTCAAATTTATTTTGACATATATGTTTTCTATACACATTTTTTATGTCAACTGAACGCCCTTATCATCCCGTAAGAGTAGGAAGGTCACTGGATTCTCAAGTAGAAACGACCCACTCATGTACTCCGATGTCAATAGGATCACATCAGTCCCAACCAGAGTCATCGCAATCAACGACATCCCAGTCCTCAGATAATATGATTGTAGGTATGGGTCTACCTATTTAGTAGAGATTTGTAAAAATCTGCTAAAAATGTTTTACTTTGGTAATTATTCATGTCATATTTACTTTTGAATTTTGATCAGGTAGTGTTGAAGGTACACCATTACTACCGCTACTATTGTCTGACGTAGAGGGTTTTCCAAACCATGAAAATAGTGGGATAGTGGTAAAAAATTGATAATTGTGTGGAATAATGACTCTTAACCAATGGAACCCAACGGGAAGAAGCTTGCCATTTAGGATATTTCACTCAATAAGGATCGTTATTTCCTTTGAATGTGGACGATTGGAGAAGTGTATCGGTGGAAAATATCGATGTAGTTTGGAAGTGTGAAGGTACTTGTCTATCTTTGCTAATATAAATTTGAATTTTTTAAAATTCTCCGTTAAAACTTATGAGTTAACAAAATGCTCATGCATAACAAAATGCATAGTACTTTCCTAAAAGCCTGAATTACACAATATTGAATTACTAAAATATATTTTATACCAATATTGATAACTATTTTGGACTTCTGAAATTTGTATTAGCCAGATTTATTTTGGAATGCTATTAATTACTATACCACTACACCAAAAACAGGATTCTGGAACAGTTCAAAACCGTGCCAGATCAAATCTGACACGGTTTTGAACTGTGCCAGAATCAGGTGTTCCAAAATGGAAATTTTTTTCTGGCACGGTTTAAAAGTGTGCCAGAATCAGTCAAACAGGAACACATCTGGCACACTTTTAAACCGTGCCAGAATTTGATATTTCTGCCACACTTTTGGCACGGTTTAAAAGTGTGTCAGAATCAGTCAAATAGGCACACTTCTGGCACACTTTTAAACCGTGCCAGAATTTGATATTTCTGGCACACTTTTGGCACAGTTTTTAACTGTGCCAGATTCAGCATAATAGGAACACTTCTGGCACACTTTTAAACCGTGCAAGAATTTGATATTTCTGGCACACTTTTGGCACGGTTTTTAACTGTGCCAGATTCAGCATAATTTTAAAAAAAATTAGCACAGTTTAAAACCGTGCCAAAATATCATACACTTTTGCCACGGTTTTGAACTGTGTCAATTTTTTTTAATTTAAAAAAAAAAATTTGAAAGCACAAAATTCACAAATTAATAATATTGCACGTTATTAATAAACTAATGTACATACAAACATCAAAATATTACAAGTCTTTAACTGCTCGCATGCCAAAAAAAAATTGGGCAGAGTTTCCTCTATTTTCTGGACATTCCAAAACCTGTTAATACAAAACCTGCCTAACATAAAGCCCGCACAGCCACAAAATATAACAATTAACTTACAAAAGCCCTCATGGCCATAAAAGTTAATAATAAAACAACAAGAGACCGTACGGTCATGACACAAAAAAATGGATTCATTAATAAACCCCTTGTTGTAAACCATTGAGTTCTTTGTGTGTTCCAAGCGAATAAAAGCCAACGATAAACTGTTATCCTGCAAAAAAAATAGAATACAAAAAAGATACGATATTAGTAACCCACTAATTTACAAAAAAAAAATACTCAAAACAAAAAAATCACATATATGAATGGAAATTAACGTCATACTCACAAATCGGGAGACCCGGGACTACGCGGTCAGTTCCTACAAGTTACATTGGTCCCGTGCGAGGTGTTCGTGCCCCCTACGGGATCATTTCGGGGGTGGTTTGGGTTTTCACCCTTTAACGGCTTGTTTTTAAGTTTAAGTGTTGATTTTTGCAAATTATCGTCATACTCTCAAACCGAGAGTCCCGGGACTACGCGATCAGTTCCTACAAGTTACATTGGTCCCGTGCGAGGTGTTCGTGCCTCCTACGGGGTCGTTTGGGGGTTGGTTTGGGTATTCACCCTTTGACGGCATGTTTTTAACTAAGTGTGTTTTTTGCAAATTATCGTCATATTCACAAACTGGGAGACCCGGGACTACGCGGTCAGTTCTTACAAGTTACATTGGTCCCGTGCGAGGTGTTCGTGCCCCCTACGGGGTCGTTTGGGTGGTGGTTTGGGTTTTCACCCATTAACAGCTTGCTTTTAAGTTTAAGTGCTGATTTTTGCAAATTATCATCATATTCACAAACCGGGAGACCCCGGGACTACGCGGTCAGTTCCTACAAGTTACATTGGACCCGTGCGAGGTGTTCGTGTCTCCTACGGGGTCGTTTGGGGGTTGGTTTGGGTATTCACCCTTTAACGGCATGTTTTTAACTAAGTGTGATTTTTGCCAATTATCGTCCTATTCACAAACCGGGAGATCCGGGACTACGCGGTCAGTTCCTACAAGTTACATTGGTCCCGTGCGAGGTGTTCGTGCCCCCTACGGGGTCGTTTGGGGGGTGGTTTGGGTTTTCACCCATTAACGGCTTGTTTTTAAGTTTAAGTGTTGATTTTTGCAAATTATCGTCATACTCTCAAACCGAGAGACCCGGGACTACGCGATCAGTTCCTACAAGTTACATTGATCCCGTGCGAGGTGTTCGTGCCTCCTACGGGGTCGTTTGGGGGTTGGTTTGGGTATTCACCCTTTGACGGCATATTTTTAACTAAGTGTGATTTTTGCAAATTATCGTCCTATTCACAAACCGGGAGATCCGAGACTACGCGGTCAGTTCCTACATGTTACATTGGACCCGTGCGAGGAGTTCGTGCCTCCTACGGGGTCGTTTGGGGGTTGGTTTGGGTATTCACCCTTTAACGACATGTTTTTAACTAAGTGTGATTTTTGCCAATTATCGTCCTATTCACAAACCGGGAGATCCGGGACTACGCGGTCAGTTCCTACAAGTTACATTGGTCCCGTGCGAGGTGTTCGTGCCCCCTACGGGGTCGTTTGGGGGGTGGTTTGGGTTTTCACCCATTAACGGCTTGTTTTTAAGTTTTAAGTGCTGATTTTTGCAAATTAACGTCATACTCACAAACCGGGAGATCCGGGACTACGCGGTCAGTTCCTACAAGTTACATTGGTCCCGTGCGAGGTGTTCGTGCCCCCTACGGGGTCGTTTGGAGGGTGGTTTGGGTTTTCACCCATTAACGGCTTGTTTTTAAGTTTAAGTGCTGATTTTTGCAAATTAACGTCATACTCACAAATCGGGAGACCCGAGACTACGCGGTCAGTTCCTACAAGTTACATTGGTCCCGTGCGAGGTGTTCGTGCCTCCTACGGGGTCGTTTGGGGGTTGGTTTGGGTATTCACCCTTTGACGGCATGTTTTTAACTAAGTGTGGTTTTTGCAAATTATCGTCATATTCACAAACCGGGAGACCCGGGACTACGCGGTCAGTTCTTACAAGTTACATTGGTCCCGTGCGAGGTGTTCGTGCCCCCTACGGGGTCGTTTGGGGGGTGGTTTGGGTTTTCACCCTTTAACGGCTTGTTTTTAAGTTTAAGTGTTGATTTTTGCAAATTATCGTCATACTCTCAAACCGAGAGACCCGGGACTACGCGATCAGTTCCTACATGTTACATTGGTCCCGTGCGAGGTGTTCGTGCCTCCTACGGGGTCGTTTGGGGGTTGGTTTGGGTATTCACCCTTTGACGGCATGTTTTTAACTAAGTGTGATTTTTGCAAATTATCGTCATATTCACAAACCAGGAGACCCGGGACTACGCGCTCAGTTCTGACAAGTTACATTGGTCCCGTGCGAGGTGTTCGTGCCCCCTATGGGGTCGTTTGGGGGGTGGTTTGGGTTTTCACCCATTAATGGCTTGTTTTTAAGTTTAAGTGCTGATTTTTGCAAATTATCGTCATATTCACAAACCGGGAGACCCGGGACTACGCGTTCAGTTCCTACAAGTTACATTGGACCCGTGCGAGGTGTTCGTGCCTCCTACGGGGTCGTTTGGGGGTTGGTTTGGGTATTCACCCTTTGACGGCATGTTTTTAACTAAGTGTGATTTTTGCAAATTATCGTCATATTCCCAAACCGGGAGACCCGGGACTACGCGGTCAGTTCTTACAAGTTACATTGGTCCCGTGCGAGGTGTTCGTGCCCCCTACGGGGTCGTTTGGGGGGTGGTTTGGGTTTTCACTCATTAACGGCTTGTTTTTAAGTTTAAGTGCTGATTTTTGCAAATTATCGTCATATTCACAAACCGGGAGACCCGGGACTACGCGGTCAGTTCCTACAAGTTACATTGGACCCGTGTGAGGTGTTCGTGCCTCCTACGGGGTCGTTTGGGGGTTGGTTTGGGTATTCACCCTTTACCGGCATGTTTTTAACTAAGTGTGATTTTTGCCAATTATCGTCCTATTCACAAACCGGGAGATCCGGGACTACGTGGTCAGTTCCTACAAGTTACATTGGTCCCGTGCGAGGTGTTCGTGCCCCCTACGGGGTCGTTTGGGGGGTGGTTTGGGTTTTCACCCATTAACGGCTTGTTTTTAAGTTTTAAGTGCTGATTTTTGCAAATTAACGTCATACTCACAAACCGGGAGATCCGGGACTACGCGGTCAGTTCCTACAAGTTACATTGGTCCCGTGCGAGGTGTTCGTGCCCCCTACGGGGTCGTTTGGGGGGTGGTTTGGGTTTTCACCCATTAACGGCTTGTTTTTAAGTTTAAGTGCTGATTTTTGCAAATTAACGTCATACTCACAAATCGGGAGACCCGGGACTACGCGGTCAGTTCCTACAAGTTACATTGGTCCCGTGCGAGGTGTTCGTGCCTCCTACGGGGTCCTTTGGGGGTTGGTTTGGGTATTCACCCTTTGACGGCATGTTTTTAACTAAGTGTGATTTTTGCAAATTATCATCATATTCACAAACCGGGAGACCCGGGACTACGCGGTCAGTTCTTACAAGTTACATTGGTCCCGTGCGAGGTGTTCGTGCCCCCTACGGGGTCGTTTGGGGGGTGGTTTGGGTTTTCACCCTTTAACGGCTTGTTTTTAAGTTTAAGTGTTGATTTTTGCAAATTATCGTCATACTCTCAAACCGAGAGACCCGGGACTATGCGATCAGTTCCTACAAGTTACATTGGTCCCGTGCGAGGTGTTCGTGCCTCCTACGGGGTCGTTTGGGGGTTGGTTTGGGTATTCACCCTTTAACGGCATGTTTTTTACTAAGTGTTGATTTTTGCAAATTATCGTCCTATTCACAAACCGGGAGATCCGGAACTACGCGGTCAGTTCCTACAAGTTACATTGGTCCCGTGCGAGGTGTTCGTGCCCCCTACGGGGTCGTTTGGAGGGTGGTTTGGGTTTTCACCCATTAACGGCTTGTTTTTAAGTTTAAGTGCTGATTTTTGCAAATTAACGTCATACTCACAAATCGGGAGACCCGAGACTACGCGGTCAGTTCCTACAAGTTACATTGGTCCCGTGCGAGGTGTTCGTGCCTCCTACGGGGTCGTTTGGGGGTTGGTTTGGGTATTCACCCTTTGACGGCATGTTTTTAACTAAGTGTGGTTTTTGCAAATTATCGTCATATTCACAAACCGGGAGACCCGGGACTACGCGGTCAGTTCTTACAAGTTACATTGGTCCCGTGCGAGGTGTTCGTGCCCCCTACGGGGTCGTTTGGGGGGTGGTTTGGGTTTTCACCCTTTAACGGCTTGTTTTTAAGTTTAAGTGTTGATTTTTGCAAATTATCGTCATACTCTCAAACCGAGAGACCCGGGACTACGCGATCAGTTCCTACATGTTACATTGGTCCCGTGCGAGGTGTTCGTGCCTCCTACGGGGTCGTTTGGGGGTTGGTTTGGGTATTCACCCTTTGACGGCATGTTTTTAACTAAGTGTGATTTTTGCAAATTATCGTCATATTCACAAACCAGGAGACCCGGGACTACGCGCTCAGTTCTGACAAGTTACATTGGTCCCGTGCGAGGTGTTCGTGCCCCCTATGGGGTCGTTTGGGGGGTGGTTTGGGTTTTCACCCATTAATGGCTTGTTTTTAAGTTTAAGTGCTGATTTTTGCAAATTATCGTCATATTCACAAACCGGGAGACCCGGGACTACGCGTTCAGTTCCTACAAGTTACATTGGACCCGTGCGAGGTGTTCGTGCCTCCTACGGGGTCGTTTGGGGGTTGGTTTGGGTATTCACCCTTTGACGGCATGTTTTTAACTAAGTGTGATTTTTGCAAATTATCGTCATATTCCCAAACCGGGAGACCCGGGACTACGCGGTCAGTTCTTACAAGTTACATTGGTCCCGTGCGAGGTGTTCGTGCCCCCTACGGGGTCGTTTGGGGGGTGGTTTGGGTTTTCACTCATTAACGGCTTGTTTTTAAGTTTAAGTGCTGATTTTTGCAAATTATCGTCATATTCACAAACCGGGAGACCCGGGACTACGCGGTCAGTTCCTACAAGTTACATTGGACCCGTGTGAGGTGTTCGTGCCTCCTACGGGGTCGTTTGGGGGTTGGTTTGGGTATTCACCCTTTACCGGCATGTTTTTAACTAAGTGTGATTTTTGCCAATTATCGTCCTATTCACAAACCGGGAGATCCGGGACTACGTGGTCAGTTCCTACAAGTTACATTGGTCCCGTGCGAGGTGTTCGTGCCCCCTACGGGGTCGTTTGGGGGGTGGTTTGGGTTTTCACCCATTAACGGCTTGTTTTTAAGTTTTAAGTGCTGATTTTTGCAAATTAACGTCATACTCACAAACCGGGAGATCCGGGACTACGCGGTCAGTTCCTACAAGTTACATTGGTCCCGTGCGAGGTGTTCGTGCCCCCTACGGGGTCGTTTGGGGGGTGGTTTGGGTTTTCACCCATTAACGGCTTGTTTTTAAGTTTAAGTGCTGATTTTTGCAAATTAACGTCATACTCACAAATCGGGAGACCCGGGACTACGCGGTCAGTTCCTACAAGTTACATTGGTCCCGTGCGAGGTGTTCGTGCCTCCTACGGGGTCCTTTGGGGGTTGGTTTGGGTATTCACCCTTTGACGGCATGTTTTTAACTAAGTGTGATTTTTGCAAATTATCATCATATTCACAAACCGGGAGACCCGGGACTACGCGGTCAGTTCTTACAAGTTACATTGGTCCCGTGCGAGGTGTTCGTGCCCCCTACGGGGTCGTTTGGGGGGTGGTTTGGGTTTTCACCCTTTAACGGCTTGTTTTTAAGTTTAAGTGTTGATTTTTGCAAATTATCGTCATACTCTCAAACCGAGAGACCCGGGACTATGCGATCAGTTCCTACAAGTTACATTGGTCCCGTGCGAGGTGTTCGTGCCTCCTACGGGGTCGTTTGGGGGTTGGTTTGGGTATTCACCCTTTAACGGCATGTTTTTTACTAAGTGTTGATTTTTGCAAATTATCGTCCTATTCACAAACCGGGAGATCCGGAACTACGCGGTCAGTTCCTACAAGTTACATTGGTCCCGTGCGAGGTGTTCGTGCCCCCTACGGGGTCGTTTGGGGGGTGGTTTGGGTTTTCATCCATTAACGGCTTGTTTTTAAGTTTAAGTGCTGATTTTTACAAATTTACGTCATACTCACAAACCGGGAGACCCGGGACTACGCGGTCAGTTCCTACAAGTTACATTGGTCCCGTGCCAGGTGTTCGTGCCTCCTACGGGGTCGTTTGGGGGATGGTTTGGGTTTTCACCCTTTGACGGCATATTTTTAACTAAGTGTTGATTTTTGCAAGTTTATACTGATTTTGATTTTTGTGAGTTTGATGCGATGAACTTTGAATTATTTCTCTCTTTCATAAGCTAATTTAGAAAACTTGATAAGGAAGTCCATACATTTTTTAAGCAAATATATGAAGAGTGGAAGATATTTATGGTAAGCCTATTTTTATCTAAGTACTTTGGTATTCGATTCCTAAATGGTTGGGATGAGTGGCTTTTTGGTTTTGGCTAGATAAAGATGAGCGTGGGTTGGTGTGATTGGTTTTATGGGTTGATAATTTGGAATTGAGGGATGATTCTTGTTGTTTGGCCAACAAATTGGTATGGTTCAGATTTTTAGGTAAAAACATTTTGACAGGTCACAGGTCTCCTTATTTCCTCCTTCAATCCACTCAAGAAACTTGATATAAGGTAGGCCTCATTAAGGCTTTGGTTCTGGGCTAGCATAAGAGGTTTAAGGGTGAATAAAATTCAGCAACGAAAGCCACTCATCCCAACCATTTAGGAATCGAATACCAAAGTACACCTTCTAATAACCACACTTCCTGGAAAGTTTTGGAGAAAAAAATTTTCCTTTCTTTTCTCTCTTTATAAACTCCTAAACAAAGGAAAATGGCGAAATAATATTCTCTCCTATGTAAACTCTCAAACAACGAAAAGAAATCATAATTTTCCTTTATTTTTTTTCTTTTCTCTTTATAATAAAACTTCCAAACAAACTATTGAAAAACTAAAAATAGTATCTACAAGGTTTCGACATGACACCAATGCTCATGAAAAATTATCATATTTATTATTTTAAAGCTTGTGTGTTCTACACATTATTTTCTTACATATATATACATACATCATGTATACAAGCTGAATCGGGTGAGGATTAGAAGGGAATGACCAAGCAACATGCCGCTGTAAGATTTTTATTGTTACAAACTGTGTGTAAGAAGCAGTAAGAGATCAATTTCTAATGGTAAAAACCATAACAAATTTATAGGGTGATTAGCAATATAGGATATCTCATATTTTTTTTAAAATTTTGGTCAGTCAATCATTCTCAGTTGAATTTGAAAGAAATATTAACTATGCACAAGAGAGGTCTTTGACTAACTGTTGCACCTAAAAGGCAGGCCCTGTCATTTTTTGGACAGCTTGATCTCCAATTTTCTTCACCAAATGATCCAGCTTTTTGTTTACCATTTTGTGATCTTGGTCTATTTAATTATGCAACTCAATATTGTATATGCGTATTATTCAGTGACATATTTATTCGGACGTTTAAGTTTCGTTTAAGTTTGTGTAATGTCCTGATCAACTTACAGCAGACCACCACATAGGAACCCTTTCATGTACTATCTGAGTTCAACCATCCATTACTAGGTAATTGCAAACGATCAATTTTTAAAGTCAACAGTAACCACAATTCAGCATATACGGAGCAGGTAACCACGGGACCAATGTATATTCAGCATATATGGAGCAGGTAACCACAATTCAGCATATATGGAGCGAAAACACTAATGTATATTCACACTGAAATCAACCTAAAGAGGCCCCTTGACAGGATTCAAGTTGTTGAGCATTGGGTTCCTAATTCACCGTTGAAACTTTCGTAGCAGGGCTCTGTGTCGGTCAGATTTTTGTTGCATGAAACAGCTGTTATATATAACAGAGTTATTATATATAACAGTGTTATATATAACAGAAGCTGTTATATATAACAGTTGTTATATATAACAACTCTGTTATATATAACAGGTGTTATATATAACGGAGCTGTTATATATAACAACTCTTATATATAATAGCTTGCCCGCGCTTCCCGCTCAATAATGATAAATAAATAACTGGTTTTCCTAGTTGATTGCATTACGATTATAGAAACAACATAACTCAATTCAGTAGATGGTGGAGCAGGATTATAGAAGCATGATTTAGGAATATAAGTAGAGATTTTGCAGATTTGTACCTTAGAGGGAAGTACTTCGAAGCAAGGTGGCATAGGTCACCGGTGTCACCAATGGGAGGACAAAGGTCATTCGTCGGTGTCACCAATGGGAGGACAAAGGTCGTCGAGCCAATACATAATTCCATTTTTACCAACATCTTCCAAGTTCTCGCAATGAGCTTGTTTTCCACCCCAAACTGGATACTCGGGCACTTTGATGTCATCAAGTAAAACTCGCACTTCATTCTTTCTCAACTTATGGAAGTGAACGGTCGAGACGGCTCCTGGTTGCGTTTTCCTCCCATAACCAACAAGTTCACGTGTGTGGGATAGTATTTTGCATTCAATTAGCGAGGTGAAATTTGGAACCTCGAATGCAGGGGCGGAATGAGAACACGAAGGAGTTCTAGTACCTATAGTAGGTAACTCCTGAACGTTGTGTCCAACACATGAAAATTTCCCGGTTTTGAAGTCGGTAATGAATTCATCTAATGAGGATTTTATCCCCTCTATGTCACTCCTAAGGTGATCAACATGATCCTTCCAATTTCCGGTGTCCTCTTTCACCTCCTCAAGCATTTCTCTAGCAAATGTCGACCCTAATATAGCGGTTCTCGAAATTTTGGACCCAACACAACGAACACGTCCTCGCGTATCTTTTCCGAAAACCTCAAAAATAGGCCCGGCATCCAAGGTCTCCTCCTGACCACTTGCTTTGTATACATCCAGAAGCATTTGAATTTGGTCCTGTATAAAAATATATTAACATTAGGTTTGATGATACGATACTTTTTTTAAACAAAACGAACATTAAAAAATTTAAATTACCGCAAATATTTTATCATGAGGGGCATAACCACCTCCTTTGATTATATGAGTTGCCAACCACAATTCAGCACGAGTGGGTGCACGCCCATGCTCCTTTCTCCAATTCTCTGAAGCTCGGGCATAACCATGACGACCTGTATTATGAGTTGTCTTTCTCACACAATTTAGTTTAGTCTCTTTGTTCTTTCTTCGCAAAGCCTTTTGAACCTCTAAAACTTCATTATTGCAAAACACCTCCCAGTCCTCAGATTTGACATTTTGTGGCACTTTCTCCTTCCACTTTCCAATATCACCATCCTTCAAATTAACCCTTAGCTTTGACTTGAACTTTTTCCAAGCATCGTTCGCTTTTTTCATAAAAATTTGCTTCTGACTTTTGCGCACATCTTGGAACTCTTTCTACAATATATGAAGAAATAAAATTAAAACATCACATAATTGAATTTACATTCTTTGGAATAGAAAGGAATAGTATACCATTAATGATGACCAAACTGATTTCTTATATTGCACATCCACTTGTTTCCAACTCGTATAAGATATGGGAACATGTGTCCTTGCTAAGTCTCCCAACCTGGTTGAGAGTGTATATGAGTCTTCACCAACTAGAAGGCCGTGCTCATTAAATTTTAACTTCTTAGTGGAAGAGTCACCACCTACTCTTGAAGCACCCGAAGCAACATTAGAACGGGAGGTTGATATAGGTGTCTCCCCATTTATTGACGGTTGCGAAGTATCACCCATATGAGACATTTATCTGGAAAAAAGTGACTATTGGACACCAAACTAATCAAAATAAACATTTACAAGAATATTACCTGTTCAAATAGCAATATAAAGAAGATGGCATGTTCAAATAGAATTATAATTTCAAACAACCATACATGTATTAAATGTTCAAAAGGCAATAAACTATTAAATGTTTACAACAACAACAACAAACGGAATAAATAGAATATCGCATATTCAAAAACAAGTTCAGAACTAAATCATTGCACTAGAAATCTGTGTCCAAAAGCTCCAGCAATTTATCATTTTCCTCGAGAATTGAGTCATACATCGTACAGTCAATATCAATCGCATCTATTTCTTTCGTCAGTCTCTTGGGAGAGTGTAAAACAACTGACCACCCATTCAGCTTTACATCTTGACAATAAAATACTTGACTGGCTTGAGATGCAAGGATGAACGGATCATCGTGAATGGTATTTTTATTCACGAGCTTACTAAGATTGACCATCACCAATTTTGAGGTGGGTTCAACTTTGCAAGCATTCTTATCATCAACATCCACCCAATCACAATAAAAGACAGTATGTGCGAACTCAATGTAATTGAGGTCGAATATTTGTCTAATAACTCCATAAAAGGTTGTCATAATCCCCTTCTTATTAAAGGCCTTAGTGGATACACCACTACTCTGAAAGTTATGATTTTCTTCATGTCCAGAAGTACAAAAGGTGTACCCATTGCATTGAAATTTCTCATAACTAGTAACCCTATGGAGAGGACCATCAGCATATGGCAAAATTACCGTATCATTAAATCTTGAGGCCTGTAAGGAATTGATAATTTTTTAAAGTTTCATTAAAACTAATTACAGTTGATAAAAAAGTACATGTATAAATAAAGACTTGCCTCGTTCCTTAGCCAAGGGATGAAATCATCAATTCTATGCGTCGATTGAGTCTCAGTTACCACAAATTTTCTACAAGAAATTAGTTTCAAAATTAAGAAATATCACATTACAATCAATTAATATGAATTAACATAGAACTAAGTGTGTACCTTCTCCATTCATCAACACCGTCGCATTGAGATAAAACCCATCTTCGCACTTGCTCATATTGTACATTATTTAAGATCAATTCTTTACTTTTACCCAATGGTCGTTGGCATTCCGAGTCATCAAACTCATCATCAAGAAAATCCTCAAGATTCCTCTTATGAGTTCCTTCACCTCTTTTCGATATGTACTCCATAGCATACAAAGAAGCTTCATGTAACAAATATGCATTAGCAATGCTCCCTTCAATGTACCTCTTGTTTCGTGACCACTTTTTATATCTTCCCATTTCTCTCTCAAATAACCACATCGCCCGATATCTTGGTGGCCCAACTGTCAAAGCTTCATCGGCTAAATGGTGCATGAGGTGGATCATCACCACAAAAAAGGCAGGTGGAAAATAAATTTCAAAGACACAAAGTGCCTCTACTAATGCGTTTTTAGCCTTCAAAAGATGTTCTCTAAATATCACTTTGGCACACAACACATTAAAGAATATGTTGATCCGCAGTATAGCTTTAAACAAAGGCTTATCATCCGGAAATGAATGCATAATCAATGCAGGAAGCAACCGTTGCATAATGACGTGATAATCGTGGGACTTGAGATTGGTAAATCCAGGTGGACCGAGGTTAACATTGTTGCTGAAATTTGATGAAAATCCAATCGGTACCTTTAATGTTTTTAGTGTACGAAAAAAGGCTTCTTTCTCTTCCTTTCCTAATGCGAAAGGTGCCTTTGGCATAAGCCTTTTTTTACTGCCTTCAACATCTTTCATCCATAATTTCCTTTTAAGCTTCAAATGAACTTCCAAGTCTTCACGGGCTTTGACCGTATCTTTATTTGATGAACCTTTCACCGAGAGTATTGTACCTAAAAGAGTCTCTGTGACATTTTTTCAACATGCATAACATCTAAATTATGTCTAATATCATGATCCTTCCAATACTCTAAGTCAAAGAAAATTGACCTCCTTGAAAAACCCTCGATACCTGCTAGATTCTCATCGTCACCCTCACTTGGATAATCATCGTCTTCCATTACGACATCCTCCTTCTCCTTCCCCTTCCCCTTCCCCCTCCCCTTCCCCTTTCCCTTTCCCTTTCCCTTTCTGTCTCCCTCTCCCTCTCTTTGAACACCTTCTCGAGCGATAAGTGACACTATCTGCTCAACTTCTGCACTTGTTAACTTTCTTGGAGCCATATCATCCTCTATTTTACCATTAAATGTTTGCTTTGATGTGTCAAACCTATAAGGATGGTCTTTAGGAAGGAACATACGAGATCGTTGGTAACAACATTTCGTTGACTTAGAAAGATATTCAGAAGGTGTATTTGTAGAACAAACAGGGCACCTATTGTAACCTTGGGTTGAACAACCTGCTAACATCCCATAAGCTGGAAAATCATGTATACCCCACATCAACATGGCTTTTAACTGAAATTTCTCATTTTTGTACCCATCCCAAGCCTCAACTCCAGACCATAAGATCTTTAACTCATCGACCAACGGTTGGAGGAAGACATCAATATTACTTGATGGTGACTTTGGTCCGGGAATCAATACAGACAACATTGAAAACTCACTTTTCATACACATTGATGGGGGAGGGTTGAGAGGTTGAATTATCACTGGCCAACAACTATACTTACGGCCAAACATGTTATTCGGGCTGAAACCATCAGTTGCTATTGCAAGTCGAATATTCCGCGGATCTTTTGCAAAATCTCTCCACATGATGTTTGAATTTACCCATTCTGCTGAATCTCGGGGATGACGCAAGAATTCCATACAAGAGCTTGCACGAGCATGCCAAGTCATTTTCTCTGCTATCCATTTTATGGTATATAACCGTTTTAGCCTAGGGATTAGAGGGAAATGTCGCATTACCTTCTTAGGAACCCTAGAGTACTTTTTTTTTCCATTAGTATTCTGAATTTCTACCCCGTCCTCGTCTAGACAAGTAAACTTGTAGCGTAAAGAACCACATTTTATACATCTAGTAGATTTTTCATACTCTTTCCAAAATATCATACAGTTGTTAATGCATACGTCATACTTAACATAATCCATACCGAGATCTCTAACGGTGTTTTTCATTTCTGTATAACTAGTTGTCAAGTTGTTCTCTTCAGGAAGTAGTTCATTTAACAATCTAAGAATTCCACCTGTAGCACCATCCGATAAATTGAATTGTGTTTTCAAATCATTCAACTTTATAAGAGCATACATTGTGGTATGAAGCGAAGAACCGGTAGCTAGGTGCAATGGCTCCTGTACGAGTTGATGTAAACAATCATACTTCTTACCTTTGTATTTATGTGTGTGCGAATCATTGGGAACCTCAGAAGTTGGGGGGGCTTCATCACTGCCTACACAATTAGGTTCATTAGGTTCCGCTTCACCCATAAACATCTCACAAGCATCATTCACAAGATCATCCAAAATTGGAATATTGTGCACATCAGCGTGTTCTGTCGGTGTCACAGATTGCGGTGGTGGTTGGACTTGATCAACAACTAATGTCTCACCGTGAAAATGCCATAAGGTATAGTTCATGTCCATACCATATGTCATTAAATTAATGAATATGTCATCTATAACAACATGTCCTTTCCCATTTCGACAACGTCTACAGGGACATGAATGTTTAACATTCGAACTATTACTACGCACATAATGAAGAAACTGTAACACCCCATCTCTATATGTATCGGTCTCGATATTTTTCTCATTTATCCATTCTTTGTTGATTCCCGACGACATCCTGATAAGTTTAAAGAGCACACATTATAATATAAACGCTTACTGTAAATATATTTAAGTTTATTCAAGTGTAAATATGTATATATTTGAGCTCCTATATTTCCTCCATCTCCTCTACAAGGTAAGGGTCCTATCCCATTCGAAAATGCATATTTTGTATTGTTCATAATGTCTCATGCCATGTCCTAATCTAGAAAATTTCGCCAGCATCTCCCTACAGTTCTTCAAGTACACAACTTAAATTGGGAGTGTTCATGTGTTACTTAAGTTTTTCAACCAAGAAAACACAAAACACTACATCAATCTAGTATGCACCCAAAGAACATAAAGAGATGTCACCGAATTTTTCAAAATAGGACATGCATAATCATTATGTACAATACAAACTTTTGCATTTCCAAACTGTCCAAAAATGGGACAATTCAAGAGTTCTCACCACAATCATAGTGAGACCTCTTGAACGGGTCTAAGGTTTTTCTACATGTGTAACATCATTATTGAATGTTTAGTATTAATGTCTACTTACTATTTAAATAGTTTTTTTTGTTTTTTATTAAATTTTCAATACATAATCTCATTTATCCATTTAATTAGTGGGGTGTCTACTTTTCAATTTGTTATTTTTACATTATTAATTAATATTTAGCACTTAAATTTTCTTAAAACTACGTAACATCTACAAATCAGATCAAATATACATTTTTGTTAAAGGGGTAAGAACATAAAAACTTATGATTTATTTTTTTTTCATTATCAACATTCAATTTGCACAAAAAATTCACACATTAAAAAAAATAATAAATATTTAAATATGTATATATAAAACCCTAAAAATCAAATACGAATCAAATCAAGCATATCATAAACTCTAGGATCAAATCTGAAATCTAACTTAGGTTAAAAAAAATACAATGCTTTAAACAATTACCTGATTGGGATGAGTGCAGTGAGAGAACAGGGCAGTGACCAGAGAAAGAGAGAATGGGCCGGAGAGAGAGTGTCGGCAGTAGAGATGCTGACCTAGGGCATGTGTCAGCAGCAGCTGCCGAGAGAGAGAGGCCGCCGAGAGAGAGAGAGACCGCCGAGAGCTGACCTAGGGCATGTGTCAGCAGCAGCTGCCGAGAGAGAGAGAGACCGTCGAGAGCTGACCTAGGGCATGTGTCAGCAGCAGCTGCCGAGAGAGAGAGAGACCGCCGAGAGAGAGAGAGCGCAGGGGCTAGAGAGAGCGCAGAGGTTAGAGAGAGGCGGGAATCTGAGCGGGAACAAGAGAAAGGGAAGTGTAATGTTTTTTTTTTGGGTATTATATATTTTAGTAAGTGTACTCAATTTTGGCACACTTTAAAACAGTGCCAAATTTTGGCACTGTTTTAAAGTGTGCCAAATCTTTATAAAACCGTGCCAAAATCTGGCACAGTTTTAAACTGTGCCAGATTTTTAATATTAGGGTGTGCCAAAATGCTGTTTTTGGTGTAGTGTACCTTAACAAATACATAATTACTATTTTGGAATACTGCTAAAATTTGTATTAAACATATGCATAATACCTTATAAGAGAGATGCTATAGCTATCCAAAGTTCAACAATCCAAAGTTCAGCAATACAAGAATGCATAATTTGTCCAATAAGCAAACTAGTACAAAATATGTATCATGTGACCTATATGTGGCAAAGTTTTCTATGTGAAAAAAAAACATATCAATCAATACAAATGTGGGAAAAGTTGTCTATAAAACCCATTAGCCATGGCAAAAAGTCCAACCAAAGGGACCCTAAGTTAATACATCAATCAAATAATCTATTGATAATTTATTTGTATTCTTTTGTTCTTAGCGCAATACAAATACCCCCAAAGGATTTACATTAATTTGTTTTCAAATTCTGGACAATGCTTGGAGGTGCTTTAAGTATCATATAAAAAAGGACTATTATGAGTCGTATGATAATGACACTGATCGACTTGCCAATGTACCTCTCCGAGTTAATCTTGATATATGGCCTAAATTAGCCACTTATTGGGGTGAAAAAGATACAATGGTATGACATATGTAGAATTACGTTCTATTTTTTTCGGTTGATTGTTTATATGTATTAAAATTATAACATGATTTAACTTTTTATATAGAAAGTGGGTGCCCAAAACACTAAAAATAGGGCAAACCTTTTTGCTCACCATAGGATTGGGAGGATGTCAATTCCTCAAGTTGTAGAAAATGTTAACATCATATTTTATAGTCGTTACATATTTTTTTATGCTTTTAGTTTGAGGACTATTATGTTGAATTTCATCATTACTATTATGAATGTGATATGTTTTTTCTCTTATCTTACTTAAAAAAACAATAGATGAAAAAAAGCCAACTTGCCTATCGAGAAGCTTAGTGTGTATAGAAAGGCTCGAAGGTTGAAGGATAATATATAATATGGAGGATGGAGCGGCTGGTATATTTGTATTATATTTTAGTGTCCATTCTTATTATCTAATGTAAAAAAATATTACAATAAGTGTTTTATGGTATTGAACACTATTTAAAACTCTTTTCTTAATTTGTAGAAAAGTATATAAAGATAGTTGGATGCGATAAAAGAAGAATAACAGAATGACCCTAAAATGAGAGATCAAATCTTTGAGGATGTCATTCGTCGTGATGGACATCGACGTGCATTATGTAGTGGAGTTGGTATTCGACCGCGATCTGTAAGGTCCATAACTTCTCACTTTTATGAGAGCGAGAGCAAACAATTGTAAAAGAGGATTAAGGAGGGAGAAACTCATCATCATGAAGAGATGGATTAAAGGATTGAGGAGGGAGAGACTCATAATCGTTAAGAGATGGATGAGTTGAAAAAATAAATGTCACAGATCACTAACAAATTATTTCGTATGATACAAAATGTTGGATTGCCAATACCACCAGATGATTCCCCGAGTACTTCCAATGTGCAACTGTAGGGAACAGGTATCCTCATTTCTTATCCTTATCCAATTATAAGGAAAATTTATTTCGGACAAGAATACTAAAACCTTGATTAATGGCCACTGCCTCAGTTTGAATATCAGTTCCCAAACCAATGTTCTTAACAAAAACCAATATAAAACAACCTTTATGTCATATATATCAAATATGAACACTGTCATAGTAGTCCCTGCACCTGCCCTATATATATATATATATATATATATATATATATATATATATATATATATATATATATATATATATATATATCAAATTACAACACTGTCATGGCGTTCTAAGAAACAATATTCTTATCCAAGTAAGTGAAATTAGATTAAATAATAAACCTTCCATATTCATATCTTGCTTATAAACCTCAATTTTCTACAAATCAATGGCTTTAATATAGATTAAATGAAAAAGAAAATAGAAAGAAAAATAGTCCCAACAGAAAGAACAAAAATCACAAAAAGAACACACACTTGTACTAAATTCTACTAAATCAACAAAAGAACAAAAAAACTATCCCAACTGCTAAGAATTAGACAAAATAAGTATTATATTGTACAATTATATCTCAGGAATAATAAAACAGAACAAGACCTGCTTATGTATTAAACAAAACAAAATCAGTTTAGTTAATATTTTTACAACCGACCTGCTTATGTATTAAACAAAAAAAAAACTAAATTGTAAGAGGCGCGAGAACCTCACACGAAACCAATGTAACTCGTATGAACTGACTGCGTAGTCAATAGACTCCGGATTTGAGTATACAACCCGAATTTATAAATAATTATACTTAAGCTTAAAAATATGATGTCAAAGGGTAAGAACATAAAACAGACACAAAACGGTCCCGTAAGAGGCATGAGCACCACGCACGGGACCAATATAACTCTTACAAATCGACCACATAGTCACCAAACTCCCTGTTTGAGTATACGACAAGAATTTACAAAATCTAGACTTAGGCTTAAAAACATGCCGTCAAAGGGTGAAAACGTAAAACAACCATAAAATGGTCTTGTAAGAGGAACGATCTCCTCGCATGGGACCAATGTAACCTGTATAACCGATTGCATAGTCACCAGACTCCCGGTTTGAGTATACGATGAGAATTTACAAAACTTAGACTTAGGCTTAAAAACATTGTGTTAATTAGTGAAAACGTAAAAAATCCACAAAACGTTCCCGTAAGATGCATGAGAACCTGGTACGAGACCAATGTAACTCGTACGAGACGACCGCATAGTCACCGAACTCCCCGGGTGAGTATACAACGAGAATTTGCAAAGGATTAGACTTAAGCTTAAAAACATGCCGTTAAAGGGTAAAAGTGTAAAATAACCACAAAACGGTCCTCTATGAGGGACGGGCACGTTGCACAGGACTAACCTAACTCGTACTAACCGACTGCATAGTCACTGGACTCCCAGTTTATGTATACGACGAGAATGTGCAAACGGTTAGACTTAGGCTTAAAAACATGTCGTGAAAGGGTGAAAACGTAAAATAGCCACAAAACGGTCACGTATGAGGCATAAACACCTCTCATGGGACCAATGTAACTCGTACAAACCGATCGCATAGTCATCAGACTCCCAGTTTGAGTATACAATGAGAATTTGTAAAAATTTAGACTTGGAATTAAAAATATGGCTTCAAAGGGTGGAAACATAAAACAAACTCAAAACGGTCCCATAAGAGGCACGATCACCTCGCAAGAGATCAATGTAACTCGTATGAGCCTCCCGCGTAGTCACCGAACTTCCGATTTGAGTATAAGACGAGAATTTGCAAAATTTAGACATAGGCTTAAAAACATGGCGTCAAAGGGTGAAAATGTAAAACAGTAACAAAACGATCCCGTAAGAGGCACAAGAAACTCGCACGGGACTAATGTAACTCGTATGAACTGACTGCGTAGTCATTGAACTCCCTGTTTGGGTATACGACGATAATTTGCAAACGGTTAGACTTAGGCCTAAAAACATGTCGTCAAAGGGTGGAAACGTAAAACAGCTAGAAAATGGTCCTGTATAAGGCACAATCACCTCGTACGGGACCAATGTAACATGTACGAACTGACCGCGTAGTCACCAGACTCCCTGTTTGAGTATAAAACAAGAATTTGCAAACGATTAGACTTAGGCTTAAAAACATGTCGTTAAAGGGTAAAAATATAAAACAACTATAAAACAGTTTCGTATGAGGCATGAGCACCTCGCACGGGACAAACGTAACTCGTACGAATCGATCGCATAGGCACTGAGCTTCTCATTTGAGTATATAATGACAATTTGCAAACGGTTAGACTTGGGCTTAAAAACAAGCCGTCAAAGGGTGAAAACGAAAAACAACCACAAAACGGTCCCATATGAGGTATAAATAGCTCACACGGAACCAATGTAACTCATACAAACCGACCGCGTAGTCACCATAGTCTCGATTTGTGTATATACGAAGAGAATTTCTAAAAGTTTAGACATGTCAAAGGGTGGAATTGTAAAACTGACATAAAGCGGTCCCATAAGAGGCACGATCACCTCGTACGAGACCATTGTAACTCATAATAACCTCCCGTGTAGTCACTGGACTCCCGATTTGAGTATATGACGAGAATTTGCAAAATTTAGACATAGGCTTAAAAATGTGGCGTCAAAGGGTGAAAACGTAAAACAACCACAAAATGGTCCCGTAAGAGGCACGAGAACCTCGTATGAGGCCAATGTAAATCCTACGAACCGATCGCGTAGTCATCGGACTCCCAATTTGAGTATTCAATGAGAATTTGCAAACAGTTAGACTTAGGCTTAAAAACATGTTGTCAAAGGGTGAGAACGTACAACAATCACAAAATGGTCCCGTATGAGACACGAGCACCTCATGTGAGACTAATGTAACTCATACGAACCGATCGTGTAGTCACCGAGCATGGTCTTAAAAACGTGGCCTCAAAGGGTGAAAACATAAAATATATGCAAACTGATCCCGTAAGAGGCATGATCACCTCACACGAGACCAATGAAACTTGTAAGACCTAATTGTGTTGTCACCGAGCTCCCAATTTAAGTATACAACGAGAATTTGCAAAATTTGGACTTAAGATTAAAAACATGGCGTAAAAGTTTCAAAATATAACACATATAAAAATAGACCTGTAAGAGGCACAAAACAGTCACGTAAGAGGCACGGGCACCTCACACTGGACCAATGCAACTCATACAAACTGACTGCGTAGTCATTAGACACCCGATTTTAGTATACGATAAGAATTCACAAAATTTAGACTTAGGGTTGATAACATGGTGTCAAAGGATGAAAATGTAAACAGCCAAAAAAGGTCCCATAAGAGGCATGATCACCTCGCACTGGACCAATGTATCTCGTACAAACTGACCACATAGTCACCAGACTCCCGGATTGAGTATACGATGAGAATTTCAAAACAGTTAGACATAGGCTTAGAAACATATCCTCAATGGGTGAAAACATAAAATAGCCACAAAACGATACCATATGAGGCACGAGCACCTCACATGGGATGAATGTAACTCATACGAACTGACCCTATAGTCACCAGACTCTCGATTTGAGTATACGATGAGAATTTTTAAAAATTTAGACTTGGGCTTAAAAACATGGCGTCAAAGGGTGAAAACATAAAACAGACACAAAATGATCCCATTAGAGGCACAATCACCTTGCATGGGACTAATGTAACTCGTACAAACAGACCGTATAGTCACTGGACTCCCCAATTGAGTATACGATGAGAATTTTCCAATGGTTAGACTTGGGATTAAAAACATATCGTCAAAGGGTGAAAACATA
Source organism: Sambucus nigra (assembly GCA_949130495.1). NCBI lineage: Eukaryota > Viridiplantae > Streptophyta > Magnoliopsida > Dipsacales > Adoxaceae > Sambucus > Sambucus nigra. Next base: position 401,047,538 of record OX422223.1, read on the forward strand.
AAATAGCCACAAAACGGTTCTGTTTGATATACAAGCACCTCGCACGGGACCAATGTAACTCGTACGAACCGACTGCGTAGTCACCGAACTCCCCATTTGAGTATACGATAAGGATTTGCAAAAAAATAGAGTTGGGCTTAAAAACATGGCGTTAAAGGGTGAAAACATAAAATAGACACAAAAAGGTCCTGAAAGTGACACGAACACCTCACATGGGACCAGTGAACTCGTACGAATCGAGCACGTAGTCACCAAACTCCCCGTTTGAGTATACGACGAGGATTTGCAAACGATTAGACTTGGCCTTAAAAACATGTCGTCGGGGGGTAAAAATGTAAAAAAATAACAAAACGGTCTCATAAGAGGCACGAGTACCTCACACGGGACCAATGTAACTCGTAGGAGCTAACAGCATAGTCACTGGACTCCCGATTTGAGTATACGATGAGAATTTGTAAAAATTTAGACTTGGGCTTAAAAACATGGCGTCAAAGGGAGAAATCATTAAACAACCACAAAATAGTCCCATAAGAGGCACGATCACCTCGCACGAGACCAATGTAACTCATACGAATCAACCAGGTAGTCACCGAACTCCCGGTTTGAATATACGATGAGAATTTGTAAAATTTATACTTAGGCTTAAAAACATAGCGTCAAAGGGTGAAACGTAAAATAACCACAAAACGGTCCTGTAAGAGACTCGAGCACCTCGTACGGGACCGACGTAACCCGTACGAACTGATCGTGTATTCATCGAACTACCAGTTTGATAATACGATGAGAATTTACAAAATTTAGACTAAGATTTAAAAACATGGCATCAAAGGGTAAAAGTGTAAAGCAGTCACAAAACGGTCCTGTAAGAGGGATGAGCACCTCGCATAGGACCAATGTAACTCTTATAAACCGATCACGTAGTCACTAGACTCTCGGTTTGAGTATACGAAGAGAATTTGCAAAAATTTAGACTTGGGCTAAAAAATATGGCGTCAAAGGATGAAAACATAAAACACCCACAAAACGGTCCCATAAGAGGCACAATCACCTAGTACGGGATGAATGTAACTCGTATGAATGATCGTGTAGTCATCAGAATCCTGATTTGAGTATACAATGAGAATTTGCAAATGGTTTGACGTATGTTGTAAAATATGCCGTCAAAGATTGAAAATGTAAAAAAACTATAAAATGGTCTCGTATGAGGCATGAGCATCTCGTACGGGACTAATGTAACTCATATGAACTGATCGTGTGGTCATCGGACTCTCCATTTGAGTATACTATGAGAATTTGCAAACGATTAGACCTAGACTTAAAAACATGGTGTCAAAGGGTGAAAATGTAAAATAGCCACAAAATGTTTTCGTAAGAGGTATAAAGACATCGCACGGGACCAATGTAACTCGTACGAATTGACCTGGCAATTTACAGACTTCCGGTATGAGTATATGAGAATTCATAAAATTTAGACTTAGGCTTAAAAACATGGCCTCAAAGGGTGAAAATGTAAAACATCCACAAAATGGTCCCGTAAAAGGCATGCGCATCTCGAACGGGACAAATGTAACTCATTTGAACTGACCGAGTAGTCACCGAACTCGCAATTTGAGTATACGACGAGCATTTGCAAAAATTAATAATCGGGCTTAAAAATATGGCGTCAAAGGGTGAAAACGTAAAAGAGCCACAAAATAGCCCCGTAAGAGGCACGATCACCTTGCACAGGACCAATGTAACTCCTACGAACCGATCGCATCGTCAGCAGAATCCCAGTTTTATTATACGATGAGAATTCATAAAATTTAGACTTAAGCGTAAAAATATGGCGTCAAAGGGTGAAAACATAAAACATCCACAAAATGGTCTCGTAAAAGGCACGAGCACCTCCCACAAGACCAATGTACCTCGTTCGACTTGATCGCATAGTCATCTAACTCATAGTTTGAGTATACAGACTCCTCGTTTAAGTATACGGCGAGAATTTACAAGCAGATAGACTTGTAAACATGTAGACTTAGGTTTAAACATTATTTGATTACTGGTATCATTTTTTATTTTATGTGCTATATTTTTTTACAGGGTAACATTTCGGCGTTATATTTTATGCACATGGAACACATAAACAATTCAATGGTTTGAGCCGGGTAGATTATTTATTATTGTTATTGATATATGAGATTATTGTTTTAATTTTTTTTCTGGTCGTACAGTTTTTTGTGTTGATTAAACAAGTTGATTTTCATGTATAAACGAAGGGGATTCTGCCAAAGTTTTTTAAAAATTATGAAGAATTGTTGATAAGGGAAATTTTTGTTTTCAATTTTATATGTCTGTGTGGGCTTTTGTGTCGATTAAATATGTTTGTTTTCATGTATAAACAAAGGAGACTCTCTCGATTTTTAAACAAAAATTGTAAAGAGTTGTTGATATGCGAGATTGTTATTTTCATTTTTTATGGTCGTGCGGGCATTTGTATTGATTAAACAAGTTTGTTTTCATGTATAAACAAAGAAAAGTTCTATTGAATTTTTTAAAAAATTGTAAAAAGTTGTTGATACGATTAACTAATATATTTGGATATTTGATTTTACTATAATATTATTTTGATAAAATGATTTTTTATTGATTGCAAGATGTACTTTAGAACTTAAAGAGACATGTTGTTTAGTGTGTCTATTATATGTGATGCTAAGTGAAGTTTTTTGTAGCGTGACAAGTATATTTATCATCTTAATTTAGGGACAATTTTTTTTATAATTGTATTTTTTATTAATTAGTATGATTTTGTACTCATTTAAATATTTCAACTTGAATGTAGTGTAATGGAAGAAATTGTTATTGGATACATGTTTCAATGAATGCAGTTGATATATTTTGTTTATGATTGGATGATTTGACTTATAATGCAAACTAGATGTCATTTATTATTGTAGCATAAAGCATATAATAATATAATTGTTTACGATAAAATTTTATTTATTAATTGAGATGGTTATAAACTGTCCCTAATACCAATTTTGTATTAATTGAGAGTACCTTTTGGGATGATTATAATCCGTCCCTAATACCCATTTTGCATTAATTGAAACTACCTTTCGAGAGGATTTCTTACCGTCCTGATTGGAGTTACCAGAATCTGAGTAGTATAAGGGACGAATAAACCGTCCCTAATACTACTTGCAGGAGTGAATTTTTTTTGGCGGGAACAACTTTTGGGATGAAAAAATTCGTCCCTAATGACAAATGTGGAGCGTCCATGAATTAACATTTAGGACGGTAAAATCCGTCCCTAAAATATTTACAATGCCTAGTATAAGGGATGGATTTTAGCCGTTGCAAAATTCGTCCTAAATACTCTTTAGGGATGGATTTTGTGCTCTAAGGCACAAATTTTTACCCTCCCTAATACTCATTTTTCTTTTAGTTTGAGCTGCCACATTGAGCTGTCTCAATGTTTTCATGTTGCTTCCTTCCCTTAAGTCTATTCTATTCGCCAGGGAGGCTTATCTCTAATCCAAAGATAATTTTCAAGCCCCCTACATTTGCCCCTTAGTGTAGAGATTTGTTGTTACAACAAGAAATGTCTTCATATAAACTTCTCAATCTGATGAACCTTAGACTTTTGTGAAAAAAATTCTTGCCTCTCCACCCTCACTGCAACTTCTGTTGTTATCTCTTCACGAAAAAAGTAAAATTCTCCCCGATGTACCTGATCCATTGCTCTGTAGATTCTCGACCAATAACGAAGGGACATTGCTACTTTTTTTCGTTGTTAAATCTCATTTATTTTGCCTTCTTCATTGGCAGTTGGAATTCTCCCAAAGTAACCGTTGAATCTTAAATTCTCCCAATCTTTTCGTTCCATTCTCATCCGGGTAATAGAAGGATCTTATCGTTAGGGCCTACCCCTAGTAGGGGTAGTTGTTCAAAAAGTTAAATTCTCCCCAATGTACCTAACCCAGAACTAACTCTAATTGGGCTTAGGACGAGGGGACATCGTCAACCTTTTGACCTCTGTTGCAAGGGGCCTTTCGTATGAAGTTGTTATTCTCCCCGATGGATCTTTAACAAATTTTATAAGCGTGGGGACTCTGTATGGTTCAAAAAATTTGGTGTCAAAACTTAACTTCTCTTGAAAGAAACACACCTTTTCCCAAACTTCATATCATTAATGACGTGACCTTGTCTTTTCAACTATCAAAGTGTGCCCTGAAGTGGCACATGTCCTCTTGTAATCATTTTGATGGCTTGGTATGTGCTCTTGTGGGAAACTCAAACGTCCACTTGATTTCAAATGACTAATTCTCAGCACTTAGTCACTTTTCATCTTCATCTCTTTGCTTTCTTCTTTACTTACAGAACACTTTTAGAGAGAGAAAATAACAAACCACTATTGTTAACCAAGTTTTCGCTTGGTTCTTGCCATCTTCACCTTTTTTCCACCGCTAAACGCTGCTCCTGCACCATTTTCTATAGGCCTCCACCACCTCTTATGGCTTCTTTAAGCTCTCCAACTGTTCCTTCCATCGGTTCTCCGTCTGTTACCACTACTGCTGCTGTTGCCCCTTTGAGTGCCACTGCTCTGGGGGTAGCCCGCCAGGAACCACTTCATTTATAAAGCTATTATCCTTTTTTTGATGAGGATGATGATTACTTCTATATGTTCAAGGTGGTTGTCCTCCGTGATAAGTGTGCCTTGACACTTGGTGATGAAGATGATAAAATGGAAGATTAGGGCTTCTTTCCCCCCAGAGGAAACTCTGTATTTCTGCTTCGATCATGCTGACTTCCCTTACCCCCAAATTGACTTTAAAGGACTGGGAGGTTCCCTGAATAACTTTGTTGTTTGGATCACACACAAGCATAACACTTATGATGATCTCTTTACTAAGATTGGGCTCTATTGGGCAAAGTGGTTTGATAACTTCACTCTTTCCAAACATAACATTGCACCCCATGTTCTGGTCTCACACTGGAACATTACGACTAATACTTTTATAGATGCCTAGGGTGAGTTCACAATCACTTTGGAAGACTTTTGTTAATTGTTGGGGCTTGAGACCACATGTGCTATACCTTATCATGATAAGGGATTAGATGTCAAAGAAGCTGCTGACCGTTTTGAGTGGGACCAAATTTGTTAAAACTGCATTGGGTCATCTAATAAAGACACTTTCACTCCTCCCATTAATTACTTCTAACAAGATCCCTTTGAGAAAGATGGTTCTTCTGCTACAAGCAAGGGGCAAGGTATATCTCTAGATTTTCCATCTTACATTCTCATCATTCTTTCCTTTTTCAATATTCCTGGGAAATCGAATGATCAGCTCGAGAGGTACCTTATAAATATATCCATCGCTTTGTCCAGGGGGTCAAGCTTCCTTTAGCAGCCATATCCCTGGGGTCCCTCTACACTTAGCTGGACAGGACCCATCTGGACATGGAACGATCTCTTGGTAATTACAACCTGACTAATTTAGCCAACGCCATAATTGTCACGGGCTTCCTCTATACCATTTTTCCTTCTATATCAACCAACTCCATCTGTCCTCCCTTTAGTGAATTCATCAGGCCCCATTGCTTGTATTGCTACCATAAGAAATATAGCTATAATAACGTACTTCCTATCTTCTATAGACCTGACAGTTTCATCATGAGGCCCTACGGTGAGGAAGTTTTCTTTCAAACTTGGGGTTTCTTTCAACACGGGGCTAGGGCGGTCCAACCAACTACCGTGGACCTGATAATTAAAAACACCTCACTAGCTGTGGTCCTTCTTACACCGAGTGGGATATACCTTTGAGCCTTATAAGCCCAACCGATGCAGTCATCAATTTGGCTTTGATCAAAGGCCCCCCTCGCCTAGTTTTTCAGTTATCCCACCCTAAAGTCACTTTTAGTCATGCCTGCTCCTTCTATACTTCTACTGCTGCTTGGGATATCATCTTAACAATGAATGGGAAAGTAACCATCCCTAATATTACAAGACATGGGGATGTGACTTCACTATTTTTAACAAAGTACTGGCCGATGCAGCTGGCTAAGATTTTTGAGTTCGTTCAGGGCCCTCCAGTGTATCCCCCTATTCTTTCCTTCTCTGCTTCTGAATTGGTTCGTAAGGGAAATTATGTTCTTGGGGTTAAGTTCCCTCTAAGCAGAACCCCAAAGGATCCAAAGAATGAGTTTCCCCCTCATTACCCCATGATCCCCACTTCCATACCCAAATTTAAGAAAGCTCCCATGCCCAAACAAACTGCCAATGGTGCTTCTGCTGATGTAGCACCTAGCGAGGGGCCATTAAAACCTTCTTCCAAGAGGGCCAAAACCTCCAGGAGTGGGACTTCTTCAAACCCAACCCAAGTAATAAGCCCCCGTTGATGCATTCCCTATCGCTTTCATTCCCCTTTCCATCGAAATACCTGAGGAGATGCAATTGAAATGGCAAGCTGAGATGCAGTGTCTACAACAGGTGTTCCAACAATTCACACCCCCATTCTTCCCCTGTGATATTTCCTATAGTGTTGGTGGAACCAACTGAGGGGGACCCATCTATTAGAAAAAGTTCTAGAATCCCCTATACTATTAATGTTTCTAGGATTAGAAAGAAAACCTTGGGTACAAAACCCCATAAAAGCGTGCCTACGAAGAGCCACTACCATCCGTTACCTATGCTCCCATGACGTCTCCTCCTCCATCTACCATTGAGTTTATTACTCTGGATGATAGTCATGACCTTAAGGTAGGTCAGATTGAGAGGACTTCAACCATTCTTTCACCACCCATTGTGGGAGGAGGTTTCAAGAGCGCCTCAGCTGATGTGTCTGCTCCCCATTCTCCCATGTTCAGGCTAGCCTATTCTCGTCGTTCTGCCTCTAGGAGTGGAAAGGAGGATACCAAGAGGGATGGTGCCTCTGGGGAATCTATTAGACCTTCTTACCATCTAGAAGAAAATCCTTTAGCCCTTTTTGATCCATCTGCCCTTCCCATGGTTCCTCTGGATGTTGTTCCAGTCTCTTCCATACCTCCAAAGGTAATAGCTTGATTATTACTTAGCTATATTTTCCTCCATTTAGTTTTATGTACTAAGAATTTTCTTTGTCCTTCAGGTTATAACTGCCCCTAATCTGGCCAAACCTATTGCTGGATCAATTCTACAGTTCCCTCTAGTGAGTCCTACAATTATGGTGTATCTCTTCACCAACATCACTAAGGTAGGTCTCCTCCTTATGTTTTATGAGTTTTTTATGTTGTGTTGCTTATTCCTAACACTTAATTCGATGTATAGATTTCCCCATGTTTAACTCCACCAAGTTCTTCTAGGGTCCTTTATGTGTCTCATTATGTCGTTGGGTCATCTTCCCACCAGAGGGTCACTTCGATTTCTATTAGGGTTGATTACCCTTTGGGAGAATGATCTGGTGATTCTCACCCCTCCCTTATACTGGCTATAGTACCTTTTCTTGAGCGAGGTGCTTTGCCTAGGGTTGAGTTTCCTCTGGACAAGAGTTCTTCGAAGGCTGAGGGAGAAGCGGGTTTATCTTCTGCTATTTCTTCCATTGCAGCTGTGTCTTCAGCTACCGTTACTCCTCCAGGCGTCCTTGAGGTCTTTTATATTTTCTCCCTCTATGTTTCTATAAGAATTACTATTATGCTTTTGAGGTGACTTTAACAATGAAAAAAAACTTGTTAAAAAAAATCAAACTCCACCTAAAATGGTGACTTGACAAATAAAAAACACTTCTTAAGATTTTTCTTCAAACTCCACCTATAACAGTGACTTAACAATGAAAACCACTTGTTAAGATTTTTTTGTCAAACTACACCTATAACAATGACTTAATAATGAAAAAACACTTGTTAAGATTTTTTGTCAAACTCGACCTATAACGGTGACTTAACAATGAAAATCACTTGTTAACATTTTTCTTCAAACCCCACCTATAATGGTGACTTAACAATGAAAATAACTTGCTAAGATTTTTCATCAACTCATTTTTTTCTTCATCATTTTTTAGGTTGTGAGGGAGCCTACTATTATCCAAACATCGGCTCATCGTGATCCATTGGCTGTTAAATCCATGCATCAAGAACCACTCCCCTCTGAGGACTCGAGCCATAATGATCGTGGTTCAACTACAAATATTCTAGTGGATATTGAGTTAGGATGTGAGATTCTTCCCCTAGGCATGGATCCTCACGGGTTCTATCTCATGGTCCTTTGCAAATCTCCTTAAATTTTTGCATGTGACTAGTCTATCATCGAATGAATTGTTATGCAACATACTCAAACTTTTACTTTTGACTATGTTTTCTCTAACGTGCTGGTGATGGGCCGTAGAATATAAGGGCTGGCGGCCGTTATTGCTGAAGTCTTTAACACCCAAACGTCAAATCTTTCCAGGTCACTCATCAATCATCACTTGGGAAGTTTGAAGGAAATGGGCAAGGATGGCTTCCAACTAAATTGGCTGATTAGCCACCTAAAACTTTTGAATAGACATTAGTTGGAAAGCCAGAGTGAACTCTACCTGAAATATGTGGAGGGACAACATTCTGAGGAGAAAAGGCTAGCAAAGTTGGATCCTCTACTAGTGGCAGCTGATGATAGGGTGATGGCTGTTGAAAAAGCTTTACTAAAGGCCAAGCTAGAATGCGAAACTCTTTTGATCGAAAGAGAGCAAATGCAGACTAGGCTAGAAGGAAGACACGTTTGGAAGGTTCTTCAAGCTTGCCTGGGGACTTATTCTCCCAATTGATCTATGGTTTATTATTGGATAGAAGTTCTATCTCTTGTATTTGATAATCTTTTCTTTATTAATTTTAGATGTAATTCTTGGGCAGTAGTTCCTAATTTTTGTATAATCCTTACAAGTTATATTAATAAAAGATATAATATTTTATCATCATATGATATTCTATTGCAACACTCTTATTTATTGCAAACTTCAAAATCTTACAAAAAGCAAACTCCTTTATCATCTCATTACAAAAGGAAAAACTTATACATCAAAGTGAAACATAACATAAAAGAAAATTTTCTAACTAAGGTTACTCGCTTAAACATCATAAACTTTTAACAAATTATTATTAATTTTAAAAGGTTCACCTTCTTCCATCTTAAAATTCAAACAGTGACCTCAATCACAAGCCTCCTTTATAATGAAAGGTCCTTCCTAATTTATAGTAAATTTAGGCAATGGGAGCCCTCGAATGTGCTTCACTGCAGTCTTCAAAACTAAGTCCATTCCCATAAATTTTCTTACCGTAACTGAGTTTTCGTATGCCCTGGACAACTGCTACATGTACATCTAAAAGTGTTGTATCACATTGTCTTTGTACTCATCTAGTGGTTCCAATTATACATGTATTCTCTGAGGGAGCATGCTTCTTCGCAAGACATATCAGACCGAAGGAACCTTCAGTTCTACTAGAAAAATTGATTCAGCACCAAACACAAGAGAGAATGGTGTGTACCCTATAGGTTTCCTTTTTGTTGTTCGATAGGCCCACAGGACCCACGATCCTGGAAAGTCTTACATAGTCTTGGCCAAGATGTTAACTAATATTTTGTTCGTGTCTTCGGCTTGGATGTTGGCCGTAGGATATACCACCATTGAGGTATGATGGACAATGTAGTATTTTTATATAAGCATAACTACTTCTTTGTTGCTGAATGGGATCCCATTATCATAGAGGATAACCTTTGGGATCCCAAACTTATAAATAATGTACTCCCCGATGAAGTTAGCCGCCACACCTACAGTTGCTCTCCTGAGTGGTATCGTCTCAGCCCACTTTGTAAAACACTCTATTGCCATAAGTATCCAGATCTTTCCCCTTGAAGATATGTGTATTGCCCCTCCAGGTAAAATTCCCAAGTTTGGAATGGGTAAGGAGTGGCTAAAGAATGTAAGTCCATTGAACGAGCATGGATCATTTTTCGATGCAGCTGGAACCCCATAATTTTTATAGAAACTCAGTAGAATCTTTTTCCATAGTCGGCCAATAATAACCCAAGGTCATTAGTTGGTCATATAGCTTTTCTCCTCTAATGTGAGTTACATCGTGAGCTTTTTTTTAAAACATTCATTGCATCCTCCTTCGTGATGCATCTCAATTGTCTGTTGAAGTATCCCCTTCGATAGAGCTGATCATATTGGACATAAAAATGTGGGTCCCTTATCTTGAGTCCCATCGCATCTATTTTTTCCAAAGGCACAACTCCATCTTTGATAAAATCGACGTAAAGCTGCCTCCAGTCTACCTGAGCTTCAAGGAAATAACTTTCAACTTCCTGAAAGAAACATTGACATTTATCGCACCTTCGTTGTAACTCTTGTGCGTCCTTCTTCATTATTGGCTAGAAGTACCACTCCCTATACATTCTTCTATATAAAGGGATCTCAGTTGTTTTGTAGTTTCATCATGTGTCTTTTTTAATCTCTGTTCTGCTTTTTTTATCGCAACATATATCGGAAGCTATCCTCCCATGTTCCTGAAGTAAAGGTTTCCTGATTAGTAAAGTATTGTGGTAGCTCTTTCAGTTCCGTCTTTCCTTCCCTAGACTCCAAATACTTCCTTATCTCACCCCTCTAATTCGAATTGTCTTCCATTGGTAAGATCAATTATTCCACAGAGTGATTATTCATTATTGTATCACCACGGTAGTTGTATCAGTTTTCATAATTAGTTTCCAAGCTATTGTTGCATAGGCATCATCATGCCTATTCATCATTTTGGGATGCCTTATTATCTTGACCTGATAGAACTGGTTAATTAGTAGTTAGATGATCATTCTATAAGGCATTTGGTTAAGGTGCTTTAACGCATATTTTCCTTACACTTACTGAACCACAAAGTTCAAATCGACTTTGATACATAGTGAACAGATGCCTGTTCGAAGGGCCTCTAGTAACCCCAGTACCAACGCTTCTTAATCTGCTTTATTACTGGAGAAAAGTAAATCCAACTTGTAGGAAGGGAAAAATTCTTCCTTCCCTTTAGAAATAATAACCCCTGCCCCTGCCTTCTTTTTCGCCAAAGAACCATCGAACTACATCGTCCATTCTTCAAGGTTGGCATCCAAAAAAAATTCTTGCAAGTTATCCCCTGGAATTCTCTCTCGGGGTGGCTCATACATTCCAGATGGGAAAATATCTAATAGATATATATTCCTGGATCTCGATCATAATCACCAATAGGTGTACATATGCCTTACTCTTGATCGGGCGAGGGACCACATATTTCAAATCATATTCTAAGAGGATGAGGAACCACCTAACTTCCCCTCCAATGAAAATTGTTCTTGCCAATAAAAACTTAATTGTGTCACATCTTGTCACAATGTGGATTGTGAAAGATAAAATGTAATTCCTAAGTTTTGTCCTAAAAACACCAAGGATAATTAATGTCTTTCTATACTACTGTACGTTGCCTCTAGTCCATGTGTAATCCTACTTAATTATAAGACTGGTTAAATAATGTCGTTCTCCATAAATAATGTAATCATAGTTTGTGGAGAAGTGAGCGTCTTCTTCAACTTGGTTAAAGATTCTTAGTGATATTCCTCCCATTTAAACTTCGTGCCCTTTTGTAGGAGCTCCATTATTAGATGAGTTATTTCGGCTAGCCCTAGCATAAATATCCTAAGGATGGTGACTGTACGTAGGAAACCCTTGAGCTCCTTTATCGTTTTGGGGCATGGCATCTCCAGGATCGCTTATTTCTTATCTTGGTCCATCTGTACCCTTGCTGATCTACCACAAAACCCAAGAACTTTCCACTTGTGACCCCGAAAGAAAACTTCAGTGGGTTCATCTTCAGCTTGTATTTTCTGCACCGAATGAACACCTTTTTCAGTTCATCTAGATAGAAGTCCTCCTTCTTCAACTTAATGATCAAATCATCCACATAAAATTTAAAAAACGTATAAAAGAAGTCATGGAAAATGGCCATCATCATCGTTTCATACGTTTCCCCAACATTCTTTAACCCAAAAGGAACCATTGTGTATATAAAGTTGCCTAACGGGTCCTAAATGACGTCTTCTCTGCATCTGATGAGTCCATCTTGATCTATCTATAACCTACCACTATAAAAAAAGTACTTTTTAAGACGAACCTTTTAAGACGGTTAAAATTTGGGTCTCTAAAACTCATTTTTGAGACGATAAAAAGTTAATGTCTTAAAAAGTATTAATGTTTAAGACAGCTAAAATTTGGCCATCTCAAAAGGTATATATTTTAAAACGGTATTTTAACAGCGGTCTCAAAAGGAAAACCTTATGAGACGGATAAGTAAAATTTTGGTTTTCTCTTAAAAACATTTCACTGCCGCACTGAGAATTCTACCTACTCACAAGAACAGATAATAGAAAAATAAAAAAACTCACAAACTCCTCTCACTGCTTGATCTCTCCCTTTGCCTCTCCCTCTCTATCTTTCTATCCTTTAGCTGAATCTCTCCCTCTCCCTCTCCCTCTGACTCTCGCGCCGACCTCTTCCTCTACCTCCCCTCAGTCGCGCCGCCGCCTTAAATCTATTGTCTTCATTATTCATTGTTCTGCTCGTTGCTCATTGTTTACAAATCCATTCGCTACCCTAAATCTCTTGTCTCGATTTCACTAGGTAAAATTTTAACATTTGAAACTTAATTTTTTTTAAGCACGTGTTATTTCTCTTATATGGATTTTATTTGTAGAGCATATAATCATGAAGTTATGTTTTGGATATTCATATGTCTAATTGTGTAAATAACCATTTATCTGTTTTGGATATTCAATGGAAATCATTTGTTTTTCACCGATGGGTGTTTGACAAGGTTCATTGGCATTTAAGTATTTGATCTAGCCCCAGGGATTCAAGTTATAGTATCGTCGACTTGATACAGATAAAAGGTAATTTTAATTCTTGGTTATTGATTTATATTATTAGTTTTTGTACTGATTTGTAGTGGTGATAGGAGGTTGAGGGTGAGCCAATTGAAAACCCGGATTGTCAATTGGTTGTAGTAGTATAATTTTAAGATTAATTTATGAGAATATTTGTACCCATGTTTATGTGAATTTTTATTAGAATTATGGATGTGTTTGTGTATGTTAATTAATTCATGTCCTTTGCAAGCAGCTCATGACATTCAAGTTAGAATTTTTTATTGTCTATATTTGTTTGTGTGAGATTACTATTCGATGTGAAAGTAATTTAAGGGAAGTGATTGTGTCCAAATGAGACTCTTGAAATTGAAAATTGATTAGTATACTATCATTTTGGGCTTCAAATTGGGATTTAGCAGTGAAAACTCAAAATAGAAAATAAGTGTCCCAAATAGAGGTATGAACATGCACAGAGGTAAAAAATAATTTGTAGTAAGTATATGTGTCCTCATTTGACTTTTGATTTTTGAAATTGACTAGTAAACATTCGTTTTGGGGTTTAAACTGGGATTTTTGGGGGTGAAAATTGAAAAAAACAATGAAGTGGTGCTAGTAGAGACAAATACTCCAAAAGGTACCAAGTTAATCTAAGAGAAGCCATTGTGACCTCGTCGAATTCAATTTTCAAAATTGATTAGTTTATGCTTGTTTTGGTGTTAAAAATATGATTTAAGGGGAAAAAGCTGAACATAGCAACCGAGTTTTCGTGAGAGAGAGAGAGACACACAAACTCCTCAAGAGGTTATAACATAACTTATATGAAGTGTCTATGTCCTCATCGGGGCTCACAGTTGTCCGAAATTGACTAGTAGACATTTGTTTTGAGGTTAAATATATAACTTAGGTGGGAAAAACTGAAAACAACAATCGTGTGGCCCGGATAGATGTACATACACCCCAAGAGTTACAAAGTAACTTTTAGGAAGTGGCGTGTCTCATCGGACTCCTAATTTTTTAAATTAACTAGTAAGTGTTCACTTTGGGGATAAAATGATATTTAAGGGCTAAAAATTTAAAACAACAATTGAGTGGCCTTGACATATCAATAAACACCCTAAGAGGTACAAAAGTAACTTACATGAAGTTTCAGTGTCATCATCGGACTCCCGGTTCTCGAATGATTATGTCATGCTATTTGCCAAGACATTGACATTTCCACCGTCGCCAATGATTATGTGACTAGTCAATCACTGGAGCAGACATTCCATTTACAATGTTGTAAGAAATGTTTGACACACATACCGATCGTTCATATGCATGAACATGATCCGAAAACATAAAGATCAACTTTGTACTTGACAAACCATGGCTCATACATTACTCTCATTGTTTCCCCTTCCATATTGTGGGATTTGTTTTCGTCAAGAAGAAGTCCAATGTTCTTTATAAGTGATCACGTGACTAAGTTCTTCATTGAGATTGAAAATGATTGTATCAATTCAACTAATCAAGTCTTTTTACGACTTAGATTGCGAGATTTTATTTTCGAATGAAATTGATTACAACATGAGAAGAATTTATATGAAATTGGGTTTCCCAGAGTTCTTCTTTAGGCTATGTTTTTACGACTGGGATTGCGGGATTTGTTTTCTGTCCGAAGAAGGTCAATATTATGGTGGGAAATGTCCTTCCTCTCATATCTATCTCTGAATTGACTGTTGTTTGCAATGTTGAATACCATGAGAATGATCGTGGTGTCTTGGCTAGAGCTTCTGGTGACTATGGTATAATTATTAATCCCAACCCATATAATGGAACCTCAAGGATCAAACTCCCATTAGGAGCCAAAACGATTGTGCTCAAACAATAATACTAATAATCCATCCTAAACATTGTATAAACAAAATCATCAATTCAAATTACCTACTCATTATATCAAAACGTTCAAATTACATACATGTTGGATCAGGAGAAACAAATTGCATACAATTAAAACACTATCAACAGAAATCACAGTGTTGTGATTAGAAACTGAAATTAAAGTAAGAAACAAATTACATACATGTTGAACTTGAAACTTCAACAATATGAGCTATTCAGCTAATCAGCTACCATAACGATATGAAACTTAGTTCTAATCTCGTATTGTATAGCATTTTCTTTGTAGAACTCAAAAACATACCCACAGAAAGAAAATCCAAATGCACCTGCGATTTCAGACCAATACAAAGAAAGAAGGAGAGGTCAGATTTACAAAAAAAAATCATTAAACCAAAACTTGCCTCGAGTTGTGAAACGCTTAATATGTTCATGGGAATTTATAACCCAGAGCGGAAAATTGTGTATGTTTTATGTACGCAGCTATAGCAGCTAATATACCACTGTGTATGTTTTATGGTATCGCAGCAAAAGCAAACTGTGTATATTATATGGTATCGTAGTTATAGGTACGTAATTGTAGCAAACTGTGTATGTTTTATAGTATCGCAGCTATAGTTACGCAATTATAAAAGAAAAAATATAATAGATTGTATAACAACTATAGATTGTAGGCATTCACAACATGTATAATCTTTATTCTGTTGGGAATGAGAAATGTCCAGGAATAAAAACCAACTCCCAAAATCTTTCAATCAATCTCATAATGGCACGGTAAAAATATTTCAAAGTACAACATAAACATTATGATTTATTTATGATCTTTATTTCATATCATCCAACAACCCCAAGAAAACATGAATTCATGCCATTGCAATACATTTCAAGAACTCTATCTCATTAAAAACATACTCTTATTTAGCGATTCATAAACAAAGTCGGAATAAAAGTATGGTTTCAGAGAACCATAAAAGTCTGAACAACTTCAGTTACATCTCACCTTTCAAGAATATGTAAAAAGCTCTTAGTCCACTCTACTGGACCATTTCAATTAATTGATTGAATGTAATCTTGAATTTATTCGAATAGAGGGCACAAAAGTATGATTATTATCATTGGATTCCAATATTTTAACTATAAAAATACAGACCACCTCATAGATATATACTATCCCTACATTCAACGAAATCATATTCATCAAATTAATTACCTTGGAAAGAAGTGATTTAAACACCCATCAAAATTTCTTCTAAACCGACAACAAATATACCATATTTGTGAGGAAATTAAATAAAAATATAGAGTTATTAGGTACATTAGGTTAGCCAGTAAACACTTCAACCAAAATAAATGCATTTAGTGCATACCAAATATTTGTTTTGGGGGTATTTAACATTACAACTTATGAGGGAATTAGAGAGAAGGAGAAAAAATTATTGATAGTGAAAATGAGAATAAAATTATTGGCACACAAAAAATTAAGACAACTAATTAACACACTAACCTTCTTGGAAATACTGCGATTAAAGATTAGTCTAAAAAGTCACTTCACGACTTCACGGGTACAATTGAAACATATACCAACATCACCACCACTGAACCCAACCTTACCTACGCATCCGATACCGTAAAAATCCCTAAACCAAAAAAATATGAGACTACAAAAATAACAAACCACAAATAGAAATGATATGGGGAAATATTTGGATGTTATTCACTCATGGGGAAAAAGAGTACAATGTTATTCGATCAACTTGCCATTTTGTCAAACATCAAGCTTGTTCTGGGGGTATTGAACCTTACAACTTATGAATGAATTAGAAAGCAGGGGATAGAGATGGATGCACGCATTCTCAAAGAATCCAAACATCTAAATCATTAACCAAGACGACCCAACTGACCTCCTCCTTAGTGGCTACTCTGTTCAAACGATCTATGGAAATTAAAGCTCTAAATACAGTTAAAAAATATTAGTTTTTCAAAAAAATATCTATATGATAGAGTAAAATGGACCATCACCAAAGAACCACGAACAAACACCATACCATTGCAACATTTACATTTAATAAATGGAAAGAAAACTCCCATACCTCCTTTCATAATAAATGGGAACAAATGTCCAATCCATCCAAAACAACTCTAACAATATTTAGTTTTATTAAAAAAAAAGTTCCCACAAACTCAACACATACTCCTTCCATCGTAAGTACAACATATGGAATACATATAATGCTACTGAAACTAAACGAATAATGTAAAAGGAGACACGATACACAAAGTAATAAGGGTCAATATAGTTTCACCATGTCCATCGCATGTACTTACCGTGGCCTTGCATGTCCATCTCATGCCCCCATTGTGTCTCTCGCCTAATTTGTTTCACACGTCATGTGAAAAAAGTTTTACACGTCCATGGTGCGGCGTGTGCCTCTCCGTGTCCCGAAGTATCCAACATTTTTACAGAGGCTTATGGCGAAGTACTCGTACTTCAAAGTACAAATGCTTCAGGTTTAAACATTGTAATCACAGTCGTGTGCTCCTTTGCAAGCCCGTGAAATGCACTTGCATATGTAACTCCCTCCAAAATGTGCCATGTGGGATTTTTTGCAAAACTAAACGGAAGAAACAATCGAAAATATCAAATATACAAACAATAGTTTCAATAACCACCCATTAAACAAATGTAACTTTATTGAGGAACATAAAAAAATACACAATAAAAATAAATATAGATCATTTGATGTATAATAACGAATTTTCACGTCTTCAATGAAGTCTATTGGTTATTTGGTTAAGCAAACAAAAATTAGTAGTGAAAATGTTGAAACTTCACCCAACAATAGAAAACAATATAATGAACCCAAACCATTTCGGTAATCTAAAACCATAAAAGGAAGTTTAAGTTAACACACATACATAAAGAGGGACAGACACGACATAAATAAAATGTTTGAACAGATTGGGATCCAGGAATGGTTTGGCATGATCACAATCGCTCCCAAGAGTAAGACAATCTAAGAAATCAGGAAGGCCGAGAATTGAGATCATCAATTCAACATTTAGTTTTGGAGCATTAATAATAGTAGATCTTTTCAAACCTAATTCCTCCTCAATTGCAGGACACTATAAATGATTGTAATGTACAGATAAAACAAACCATAATAGATCTTAAAAATTATTACAATAACCACCAAATCACCTAATTTAATAATATTATATATGGACTTCTAGTACAAAGATATCTTACCTTTTAAATCAAATCAGAGAGTTATAAATATTTACAATTACTTGTATGTAGGACAGTTGTGAGAAATTGGTTCAATGTTGGACAGTTGCAGCTCATGTATGTAGGACTGAGTGTCGCAACTACCTGTACATAGGACAGTTGCAGCTCATGTAAACAGATAACTTTAGAAAATTCTTAATTGTCCATAATTGTTTGGGTTGCTTACGCATGTTAAGAAATGGTCTCCACTTATGTTTTATTCTTGAAAATTTTAAAATATCTAATATGTTGCTTGTTTAATATCTCAATGGAGATTTGTTTTTTTTAATGGGATAAGTTCTTCAAATTTGTAGCATTTTTCCTTATCATCTCATGCAGATTATGGTATGTCCTATGTCCTGCTCTTGATTTATAGATTTCGTGTCGACCAAATGTTTTTTGTAGGAATTATTTAAATAAAGTTTCATAGTAGGCTTATTTGATTGTGTATTTTATTTACTCATGATTGAGAAGCTTGAGGTTTTCACGCAAGATTTCATTATTTTACGTCAATTTATCTGTCACGTGCCTAAGTATACACTTACAGTTATGTATATGTGAATTTATATATACATGTATACTGTAGTATACTGTGTGTTCCTTTATATATCTATATCTATGTATATTTTACATGTTTCTTTGTAAACATTTATATGGGAGCCAGTCTAAAACACGAACCAAAAAAAAATACCAAAAAAAAGCACTCTCTCATGGTAAACATAACTTTTTGGGTTACTTATGCACGATAAGATCATCCCCTAAGCAGGTACATTCTCATTTCTCTCCTCTCTTTGTATCACTCTCTCAATTACCTGTATGTTAGGCTTGCTAAGTTGTAAATCGTATAAAAAAAAAGCAAACACAATAAGCGTGCAACAACAACAAATATTAGTTTAGTGATGTTGTGTTGTGGATACATAAGACACGTCATATTGTCTAAATAATAGTTTGAGTTAGTATGAGTTTTGTGTTTGACGATTAACCATATTGATCTCGAGGCATCAATAATCCTCCCAATACAATCGATTGATTTGCAGCAGTGGCATTAATAGATGGAACTCTTCGTGTATGAAGTCAATATTTCTAGAACAATCATAGAAAACCATTTAGAATCATCCCATTATATGTCCATAGTCCAGTAGCATTAGAACTCTTCGTGCTTCTTTAATCTCTTGCCTTTTCTGCTGAGTCCAGTAGAGTTCCTGTAGTATGGAGGTTAAAAAATAGAGACATGTTAGCGTAGGGTTATTACTCCGAGTAAAACATTTGTAACTACCAAACTTTTACTATTTATAATTCATAGTTTCTATCTTCATTCCCGTTTTGATCAAGAGCTGGTTTTCCAAAAGGCATTTAATCCCACCTTTCAAAACAGGGGATGAACAACGTAATAGTATATGAATTATAAATATGCTTACATACATGTATAGTACAATATATGGATAATGGTAAAAATTAAAAAACATATTTTCAAAAGGATGTATACATATATGTTTAGTACTGTAGTTCCCATTCTCAAGAAGAAGTATACACCTTAAAAAATAAAAGATAAGATACACTAAACAGGGGAATACCTACGTTATATGCATAGAAAATGGGAAAATAAGCTCCATTCTAAAGGTAACCTATATTCAATAATGGTCTCCTCTTCTAGTATATAAGTCAGGTCGCATGTCTTGGACTAAAGCCCCTGTATAATAGTTTGTGTGTGTACAAAAATGACCGCGAAAGAGGAGAAAATGAGAAAGAATTATACAAATATCAGCATCAATAATAACCAATTTGAGATCAACACTTGCCTATATTTAAAGGAAAGTTGATTTGCAAGAAAATAAATTTGATCAAAAGCCCAATTTATTTGACATGTACATAGTAGAAATCATGTAAATCAATGGCCTCGCAATTTCATTCATACAACGGTAAAACCTACCAAAGATCTCGTATTTTAAAAAATAGAAGCAAAAATTTAAAAAGTTGAAATACAGCTAGATCTGTACCTACTAATTCAAACTCTTAAAATCTTAAACCTACTAATTTAAACTCTTAGTACTGAATATATGTACTAACTAATTCAAACTCTTAACCTAATTATTCTCAGTTATTTTTTTAACCATAACACTTCCATATCATTTCATTCACGAAAATAAGTTAATTACATTTCATTGTACATGCAAATCATTACCTCCAAATCAGATTATTATGTACATAGAAGAGTATACCTATATAGATCCCAAAATTGGAGACTGTAGCTATCTTGATCTGTAAAAAATAAAAACACGAGTGATTAAATCTTGAAACATAAACATAAACATAAATATAAAAATAAATATAAACAAATATTAAAGTACAAAATCGTATATTAAAAAGCCCTAAATCTGTCTGGAGAGTGTAGCCATAAATCGATATGGAAGTACACAATTTTTTAGTTGTTTATACTCATTAAGAACAAATGAGCGTGTATAAAAACCTCAAAAAAAATTCCACACACAAAAAGGAACAAATTTCAACATAAAAACCTAAAAATATAAATATAGAAGTAGGGAGTGTGTATACATGATAGATCTGCAAAACTAAACTAAAAATACTCATAGTTAAATCGAAACAAACCAAAATTAAGAACTAAAATCGAAAAAAGCCCTAACAATAGTAAAGATTTATAAAGTAGAGAGTGTGTATACCTGATACATCTGTTGTTCAAATTGTTATGGAAGAAAGATTGAGAGGAAGGAGGTGGGCGGCAGCAGGAGGCGGTAGGGTTTCGAAAGGGGTGGGGGATTTGTCTTGGGGGGGGGGGGGGGGAAGTGAAAAACGACAGAGAGATGAAAATGAAGGAAAAAGGTAGGCGTATTAGGGTTTGTGAGAAACGGGGCATAGTGTTTGGGTTATTTGGTTCACGCATGTTTTCTCCTTCATTTTCCATGTTATAATGCTAAGTGGTGACATGGCAATCTCTCACACCCTTAGATCGTCAAAAAATTCGTTCTCAAACGTTATATATATATATATATATATATATATATATATATATATATATATATAATGACACCATATGCACGCATTTTTGAGATCTTCCATGTTATATATGTTATAACAAGCCTTAGGTCCCATGCCCCTATGACAAAATTATATGCTACGTAACCTGAAAATCGTAATTCAGGTGGAGGAATTAGTGAAGTTATCTTCCACATTATACATGAGTAATTTCTGAAATCAACATTTGGTTGTTGATACCTAACTTTATCAAACAACAAATAGATATACCAAAATTGGTCATCACATAAATAGTAATTAGGTTCAAATTTCAGAAGATCGTTTTGTCATCAAAATGGAGAGTTAAACTCTATCCAAGGCACTAAAGGGGAGATACAGCTACATATGATCACTAGGAAGGTCTTGGATAAAATGTGGAGTAAACACGACAACAGCATCATGGGGTGCGTATATTCCAATGTTTTGGCTATTTCTCTCTTAGTTGTTTACAATGTTGTGGTTGTTTCTTGTAACAACCCACCATTTTGGAGACAATTAAAATCCATAATTGGATGTAAATTGGAGATTTGAGGAATTTCTCAAAATAGTGATTTTGGGGATTCTTGAGGATTTAATGATTTTCGAGGAGTGTTGTAATTATTTTTGGGACTAAATAGGTCGAAGTATTTTAATTATACGTCGCCGTGGAGTAAAGCGACAAAAAGGTAAGATTTTATTAGAAAACTCGCATTAAGTTATATTGGGTTAGAATAGTGATTTGCGGTCAAGTACCTTGGATGGGAATTTTGACTGCGCCGTGAGTCTCGGAATGTCCGAGATAGTCGGAAAAGAGTGTCCGATTGTCGAAATTGAGTTTTGAGGAATTTTAGAGTTAAATGGGCTCGTAATTTTGTAAACAAATCATTTTTGGGTTTTAAGGGTTAAAACCCTTTTCTCCTTATAAAATTAGGGTGAGAGGGAGAAAAGAGAAGAGAAAAGAGAGAAAAGAGAGAGAAGAGAGAGAGGAGGAGAGAAAAAGAGGGAAAAGGGGAGATTTCGGCCAACCTCCGCGGGATTCGGCTCTAGGTCGTCGGATTATATCCACGAGGCAAGTGTTTACTTGCTTTATTTATTTTTGAGCATAAATATCTCATATCATTGTTGGAATAACAAACGCTAAAGATTTTGGGTTGGGTTTTTGTTGATAAAACGGGTTTCGGGAGATAAAACGAATAAATCCCTAAAATTTGATAATTGGAGGAACTTAGAAATTATTCAAAATTAATTGGTGGTTTATGGTTCTAGGATGTTTAGAACCTTTTATATATGTGTATTTGTAGTTGATTGAGGTTGTAGGTCATTGGTTGAGGCGACAAAAGCTCGGGAGAAGCTTTAATGGACGAAACAGCTTCTCGAAGAAGAAGCTGCCCGACATGATCGATCGATCGATCATGGGGGCTCGATCGATCGAAGCCATCGATCGATCGACAGCTATGGGTCGATCGATCGACCCCTTCTGAAACTGGACAATTTTCCTAGGGTGGATTGAAGGGGATGAATTCCAATTCCAATTGATTTGAGATTAATTTTAGGATAACCTGAGGGACTCTTTAGGAGTATATAGTCTTCTAATTGAGGAAATTTAGGAAGGGAAGGTGGGGGTTTTAATGTATAACCCCTTAAATTATATTTTAGAGGAAAATAGACAAGCTGAGAATTTAGAATGTTGGGGTTCCTAAAATAGTGCGGGGACCACTAAATGATTAATTGGACGAGATGTAGTCCTTGGGTTCGTGGAAATGAAACCACAAACCTCCCTGATGTAGGAGTATTGGGGGGGGGGGGGGGGATAATCCCCGGGATGTTTTAGTAGGCATTTAGGCCCATATAATTATGCATATAGAAAGCATAACTAGACCAAGGACCATTGAGTGAATCGTATGGAATAATTAGGATAAATTGGGATTATTGATCATCGCTAGATGTGATTGGCAATTATTGCCATTCATATATATTCGAGGGGGAATATATGGTATGTATATACTATATGATTAAAGTATATATGTATGAAATATGGTATAGATGTGTAGTATATAGTATATTCTTTGTGTATGAGAACAAGGTATATATGTTTATGAGAATAAATGATTTTGAAAATAAAATATGAATGTTTTCAAAATGGAAAAAGGAAATGATTTTCATAAATAATAATTTATGATTACACACCTCCCTAAATCGCTATCATAAGGGGAGTTGCGTGCGTATGGTGATTCCCCCTGGCTAATGAATGCAGGGTGGATATAGTCCTATGGGCCATATGGGCGATTTTTGTTACTACGCTGGTTAGGAGATTCTGGGTGTCGTCTTGACTATCCCGCAGGAATATGGCCGCTTCCCGAAGTTGGTAGGCTCCCAGGTTGTCTTGTTTGATAGGACCTGGAAGATGATAGCTATTTAGGGGGTGTCCAGTGGGGAAACCCGGAGGGGCAGTCTTAGATTTGTAAAAGCATTTTATGATAATAAAATGGTTTTAATTACATTTCCTGGATGGAAGAAGGGAAACGGGATAATTTATTTGGCTTTGGATAAGTTTCCCGGATGGAAGAAGGGAAATGGAAGCATATAATATGATCAAAGAATTTTTATGATAGTAAAAATGGCCTTGAATACATTTCCTGAATATAAGAAGGGAAATGGGATGTTATAAAACGGAAAATCATTTTTATGAAAATAAAACTCGCTTTTAAAAAGGTTATATGATATGTTAAAGCAAATCATGCTAATGAATTTGCTTTTAAATATATTTCCTAGATATAAGAAGGGAAATAGAAGTTTTGTGATGAATGGAAATAAAGTAAATAAATTCTCATTCCGGGAGATAGATCCGGATGTATAATGTAATATGAATGTATATATGGATAAATCGAGTACCGAGGGTCTGATGAATCACGACGATCGACCTTGCCGCATAGTAGTGTATCGGGGGGGTTCCTTGTTTGGATTTCGCTTTGCGAGACACCCCACGCACGAATATGGCAATGTGTTGAGACTCGGGAAAGTTTTAATCCTTAGTTCTCTAATATTAATATTTCT
The DNA here is from genome assembly GCA_949130495.1 of Sambucus nigra. Taxonomy (NCBI): domain Eukaryota; kingdom Viridiplantae; phylum Streptophyta; class Magnoliopsida; order Dipsacales; family Adoxaceae; genus Sambucus; species Sambucus nigra. The sequence goes on from OX422223.1 coordinate 401,071,618, forward strand.
TATATGGTATATATATATATATATATATATCTTTCGTATACTGAGGGTATAATGGATCTCGACGATCGGCCTTGCCGCGTAGTAGTGTATCGGTGGGGATTCCTTGTTTGGATTTCGCTCTGCAAGACACCCCACGCACGAACATGGCATAGTGTTGAGACTAGGGAGAATTTTAGCCCTTAGTACAATACTTGGACTATCTAGGGTTGATAGTAGTTGGGTGATAGACTAGTTTAGTAGGGTAGCTTGACTAGGATGTTTAGAGGGATGCGTTAGGAGTGCACTGATAGTGGAGAGGTGAGGGGTATCTCATGGGAGTGCGATACCAATTTAAATATGAGATAAAAATCTATTTTTCTAAAAATAAAGCATTTATGCACTTGCAAAATATTTCCAAACTCGGGATCTGACCTGTTTATCTATTTTTCCTTTCTTGTTATATATATATATATATATATATATATATATAGGAGTCCAGACACAGGGATGCCTGGATGACACTTCCTTCGAGTCAGACGTCTGCTGTAGCAGCTGTGGATGCTTGCGGGTTCTCGGTATACGCTTCTATCCTTGTACTATAGATATGAGGTATTGTATAAATATTCGGGCCAATGGCCCAAATGCATTTAGTTATTTTTTTACAGCATTCAATATGGTTGTATACTTTGACCGAGTGTTCGGTTATTTTATTTCATTTAAGTCTCATTTAAGCACACTGTGTGGATGTTTTAATTTAGTAGTTGTTTAAAAAGAGTAGTTTAGTAGGTTATTAGTAATTAAATGGATTTTCGACAGTGATGCTAAGAATGATCCATATGAGACTCCTGTTATAATTTGATATAGGAGTGATCGCCCGGTATTTTATTAAACGGGCTGTCACATTTCTGTAGTTGTTTTTGAGTTAATTTTTATGCTTAAACAGGTTGATTTTCATGAATAAACAAAGGCGACTCTACTGATTTTTTTTAAATATTAAGTGTTTAAAAGTAAATAAAACGAAGATATAAAAATTTGATAAGGTTTTTAAAGATTGTCATCATAGGAATTATTAAAAAACTATATGGTAACTGACACTGAATAAATTTTATTGCAGGTCAAAATCTTTTATGGACAAGGCAAGACACGTTTTGATGGAGATCATTTGCTTCAACATTGTGAGTATGTATTCTAATGAGACAAGTTGTTTTTGAATTAATTTTTATGTGTTAACAGGTTAGTTTTCATGAATAAACAAAGGAGACTCTGCTGAATTTTAAAAAAAATATTAAATGTTTAAAAGTAAATTAAACGAAGATATACAAATTTGATAAGGTTTTTCAAGATTGTCATCAATGGGAACTATTAAAAAAAGTACTTCTTTTTTTACAGTAATTGACACTAAATAAATTTTATTGCAGGTCGAAATGTTTTGTGGACAAGGCAAGACACGTTTTGCTGGAGGTCGTATGCTTCAAGATTGTGAGTATGTATTCTAATGAGATAAGTTAAATTTTGTAGAGATATTTAGTTTGGTGGAGTATTAGGTAGGATATATGTTGTGGTTATTACGCTCTTAGTTGTTTACAATGTCGTGGTTGTTTCTATAGTTATTTTTTAGTTAATTTTTATATTTAAACATGTTGGTTTTCATGAATAAACAAAAGAAACTTTGCCGATTTTTTTTAAAATATTAAGTGTTTAAAAATAAATAAAACGAATATATACAAATTTGATAAGGCTTTTAAAGACTGTCATTAAAAAAATTATTTCTTTGTTTATGGTAACCGACACTGAATAAATTTTATTACAGGTCGAAATCTTTTGTGGACAAGGCAAGACACGTTTTGATGGAGAACATTTTCTTCAACATTGTGAGTATGAATTCGAATGAGACAAGTTAAATTTTGTAGAGATATCTAGTTTGGTGGAGTATTAGGTAGGATATATGTTGTGGTTGTTTCTATAGTTGTTTTTGAGTTAATTTTTATGTTTAAACAGATTGGTTTTCATGAATAAACAAAGGAGATTCTGCCGAATTTTTAAAAAAATATTAAGTGTTTAAAAGTAAATAAAACGAAGATATACAAATTTGATAAGGTTTTTAAAGATTGTCATCAATAAGAACTATTTAAAAAGATTACTTCTTTATTTACGGTAACTGACATTGAATAAATTTTATTGCAGACCGAAATCTTTTGTGGAAAAGGCAAGACACGTTTTGATGGAGATTGTTTGATTGAAGATTGAGAATACTTATTCTAATGAGACAAGTTAAATTTTGTAGAGATATTTAGTTTGGTGGGCACAATGTTGAAATTATTTATTTTATCTTTGTATGGATATAATTTTAATTGAATAGAAAATTATGTTATGTTTGTTGAATGGGATGGGAAATTGTTATTTATTATTTTTAAGAGTTTTTGTTTAAAAGTATATTAAGCGTATTATGGAATGGATGTAATTTTAATTTTGGGGTAAAAATAATTAAAGACGGTTTCTTGTCGTCTCAAAAGGATTCCATAAATGAGGACCTTTTGAGACGGTTAAGATACCGTCTAAAAAAACTCTTTTGAGACGGCATACACCGTCTCTAAAAAAAATTTAAAAGACGACTTTTTCTCCATCTTAAAAGGATCATGTAAATAATATCTTTTGAGACGACGTATTTTTCATCTAAAAAATCTTTTAAAACAGAGGTCTAATATGACGCCCCTTTGCTGTCTCAAATGGCATCATAAAAGGCTTTTAACACGGCTAGAGGACTTTTTGAGATGGCTAGAGCACCATCTCAAAAGCAGTTTTTTTGTAGTGTACATACCCATCCATGAAGATGTACATTTCATGACCAGTAGTTGCCTCGATCAGGCTGTTAATGGAGGGAAGAGGGAACTCATCCTTTGGGCAGGCTCTGTTTAAATATCTAAAGTCCAGATAAATTCTTACCTAGTTCTTATCCTTCTTCCCTAATGGGACAATGATTAATAGCTAAAGTGGGTGTTGTATCGACTTAATGAATCCTGCTACTAACAATCTTTCCACCTCTTTCTTAATCTTTAGGTCCAGTTTAGGCTTATAAGTCCTTGTGGATTGCTTTACCAGTATGGCTGAAGGCGTAACATTAAGCTTGTGGAAACTTACCTCCTCATCTGGCCCTTCCATCTCTGTATAATTCCACGCAAAAACTTCCCATTACTGCCGAATTAGCTCAACCAAGTCCCTTATTTTTTCCTCGCTCAAGTCTTTTGAAATGAAGATGGGCCTTGGGTCTTCTCCTTTATCGACTAAGTCTAGCTATTCTAATTCTTGTACCTATGGTTTCAGCCAATCAATCATATATTATTGCTCCTCTCCCACATCGTCTATAAAGTCTTGGATGTTGGAGTTATCTATAGCGATACACTTCCCCTGTTAGTTTACCAAAACACATTCATATATCGGGTCAGCCTCTTTTTCAGCTCCTAGAACAGCTCTTTTGATCGCATGTTCATACCTTTATAGGAGTTAAATCACTCTCCCATCTTCTGTGATCTTATTATTACAGTGACTACATTATGTTACAACGCTTTCCTCTTCCTTCCTCTCGAAGCTTCTTCCAATTTATTTCTCGATAACCTATTCTTCACAATTTGTCATTGGACCTCGTGATCCATCGAATCTATCCTGGGTCACATTTTATCTCTAATCTGTTTTGAGATATTATGAGATTTGGAGTCAAAAGGGTGAACTTCCTTTCCTTCCCCCTCATTTCTCTGACCATTCATACGCCCCGTCCATCCTCTAATAGAGGTAACTCTTGGTCCCTCCATTCTCCTTGTTAAGACCCTAGCATCTTCTTCCAGCTCAGTGTAGAAAGCTGCATCCACTAGGTGAGCTTCTTCGATGGAAAAAGTCTTTTTCATTGAATGTATAATGATGTAAGTCCCCTTCGCATTAGACTTCACACATTGGTGATATGTCTAAGGGAGTAAACCATGATTGTGTACCCACATTCTTCCTATCAGAAGGTGATACGAAGTAGCACTCTCAATCACATGAACTTTGATGTGCGATGTAATATTCCCCATCACAATCCCAACGTTCACATATCCAGTTGACTTAGATGATTAATTATCACGACCAAAAATTACAAGAGGTATTGGTATCAACCTTGCTTCTGGAATGTTGTCCTCCTGGAAGGAGATGATTGATATGATTTTTATCGATGCTCCCCCATCCATCAATGCTATTGCAAAACTCACCCCATTAATACTAGTGGTTACGCACAAGGGACTATTACGTGGGAACCTTATAGCCCTACAGGCATTGCTAAAGTTTACTTCGGATAAAAACTTCCTTACCAACCTGGACATTGGCCCTCTCCATCTCACCGATGGCACTGCGGTCCACTATACCCAAACTGGCGAATGGTCACGGCCAAAATCCCTGATCAAGATGGTGGGTTGCAAATTTTGTCCATGACCATTTCAGGCATGACCAATTTTGTGGGTAGCGATCCAAGTCCATAACCAATATGGGTTCACATCCCTAAGGGGTCACGACAGATGGTCGCAAACTTTGTCCATGACCAACACCGCGATTGAGAAAAAATGGTCGTGGAAAAAGTCCTTTACCCCCAACCGTGATAAAAAATGGTCGTGGACAAAGTCCGTGACCCACATCGCGACAGAAAAAATGGTCGCGACCCAAGTCTGCAAACCCTAACCGCGACAAAAAATGGTCGCGACAAAAGTCCTTGACCCACAGCACGACGAAAAAAATGGTCAATGTCAAATTCTGTGATCCATACCGCGACCATTTTTAAGCGCGAGAAAAATAAAAATGGTCATGCACAAAGTCCATGACCATATTTAACTATAATAAAAAAAATGATATTTTTGTATGTCCAATCCTAAAATTAGAGGCCTCGTGACTGCACAGCCGGTTGCTACGTGTAACATTGAACGTGCACGGGGTGTTACAAATATTTATTATTAGCAAAATAATAAAAAAATTCACAAATTGCTAATCGGGAATGTTGTTAATAAACTAATATACATACAAACTTAAAAATAATATAAGTCTTATTAATTCACAGACCAAAAAAATTGGGCAGAGTTTCCCCTATTTTTTGGTCATTCCAAACCTTGCTAATATAAAACCTTCTTATTATAAAGCTCGCACGGCCTTAAAATTTAACAATCAAATTATAAAAACCCGCACGGCCATAAAACTAAACAATAAAACTATAAAAGCCTGCAAGGTCATAACACATAAAAAATATAATCCTAAATGTCAATAACCTTATTTAAACAATCTTCATGTTATAAACCACTGCCTTCTTCACGTGTTTCATGTGCAAAAAAGCAAACGATACAATGTTATCCTACAAAAAATAGGATACCAAAAAATGATATGAGTAACTAAGTAGTTTTAAAAAAATCATATTCAAGCTGAAAAATTGCATATACGAGTTATAATTATCATCATATCACTTCCTACGAGACACGTTTGTCTCGTGCGAGGTGTCGGTGCCTCTCATGGGGCCGTTCAGGTTTTATTTCAGGTTTTCACCATCTAACACCATGTTTTTAAGCCTAAGTCTTTATATTTTTAAATTATCATCATATTATTAACACATGGAGTCCCATGATTGCGCGGTCAGTTCCTACAAGTTACACTGATCCCTTACGAGGTGTTGTTGCTTCTGACGGGACTCTTTGGGGGCAGTTTTGGGTTTTCTCCCTCTAACGCCATGTTTTTAATCCCCATCCTAATATTTGTGAATTATCCTTGTATTCTCAAACCGATAGTCCTGTGATCACGTGATCCATTCGTACGGGTTAAATTGGTCCTGTACATGGTGGTTGTGCCTCTAACGAGGTCGTTCGGGGGCTATTTCGAGTTTGCATCCTCTAACGCCATATTTTTAAGCCTAAGTCCATATATTTTCAAATTATCTTCATATTCTCAAATCGGGAGTCCTTTGATCGTGCGGTCAGTTCCTACCAGTTACATTAGTCCCGTGAAAGGTATTGGTGCCTCTCACGGGATTGTTCGGGGGCAATTTTAGGTGTTCGCCCTCTAACACCATATTTTTAATACAAAGTACTGATTTTTTCAAACTATCATCGTATTCTCAAACTGGGAGTTTCATGATCACGTGAATAGTTCCTATGAGTTACATTAGTCCCGTGCAAGGTGTTGGTGTCTCTTACGGGGCCGTTTGGGGGATGTTTTTAGGTTCCCCCTATAGCACCATATTTTAAAGCCAATGTCTACATATTTTCAAATTATCTTTGTATTCTCAAATCGAGAGTCCCATGATCATGCGATCAGTTTGTGCGAGTTACATTGGTCCCGTGTGAGGTGTCGGTTGCTCTCACGAGGCTATTCAGGGGATATTTCAGGGTTTCTCCCTCTAGCGCCATATTTTCAATGTTAAGTCCTGATATTTTCAAATTATCCTTGTATTCTCAAATCAGGAGTCCCATGATCAAACGATCAGTTCATACGAGTTACACTGGCCCGTACGAGGTGTTCGTGCCTCTCACATGGCCATTTTAGGTTTTCACCCACTAACGCCATTTTTTTAAGCCTAAGTCCTAATATTTTCTAATTATCGTCATATTCTCAAATCTAAAGACCCGTTATCATGCGGTCAGTTCATACAAGTTATATTTGTCCCGTGTGAGGTGTTAGTGCCTCTCACGGGGCCGTTCGGGGGCTATTTTGGATTTTCACCATCTAACGTCATGTTTTTAAGTCTAAGTCCCTATATTTTCAAATTATCCTCATATTCTCAAATTGGGAGTCCCACGTAGTTAGTTCGTACGAGTTACATTGGTCCCATGCGAGATGTCGAAGCCTTTCACAGGGCCGTTTAGGGACTGTTTTGGGTTTTCACCGTCTAAGGCCAATTTTTTAAGCCTAAGTCCTGATATTTTCAAATTATCATTGTATTTTCAAATTGGGAGTCCCGTGATTACGCAGTTAGTTCGTACGAATTACATTGTTCCCATGCGAGGTGTTGGCACCTCTCACGGGTCTGTTCGGGGGATGTTTCAAGCTTCCACCCTCTAATGCCATGTGTTTAAGCCTAAGTCCTGATATTTTCCTCGTATTTTGAAATCGGGAGTCCCGTGATCTTATGGTCAGTTCTTAACAGATACATTGGTCCCGTGCGAGGTGCAGGTACCTCTCACAGGGCCGTTCAGGGAATTTTTTGAGTTTTCACCCTCTAAGGCCATGTTTTTTTTATCCTAGGTATCGATATTTTTAAATTTTCCTCGTATTGTCAAACCAAGAATATCATGATCGTGTTGTCACTTCCTGTGAGTTACCGTAGTCCCATGAAAGGTGTTGGTGCCTCTCACGGGGCCGTTCGATTTCCCCTCTTGCTCCATGTTTTCAAGCCTAAGTCCTGATATTTTCATATTATCCTCATATTCTTAAATCGATATTCTCGTGATCACACATGCAGTTCGTACGAGTGCGAGGTGTGGTGCTTCTCACAGGACCCTTTGGGGGATGTTCTGGGTTTTTACCCTCTAACGCCATGTTTTTAAGCCTAAGTCCTGATATTTATTAATTATCATCGTATTCTCAAACCGAGAGTTCCATGATCGCGTGGTCAGTTCATACGAGTTACATTGGTCCCGTGCGAGGTGTCGGTGCCTCTCACGGGGCCGTTCAGGGGCTATTTAGGGGTTTCGCTCTCTAACACCATGTTTTAAGCCTATTTTTCAAATTATCCTCCTACTCTCAAATTGATAGTCCCGTGATCGCACAATGACTTCCTACGGGATACATTGGTCTCATTGAGGTGTCAGTGCCTCTTACGGGGTCGTTCGGGGGCTTTTTTAGGTTTTCTCCCATATTTTTAAGCGTAAGTACTGATATTATCAAATTATCCTCGTATTGTCAAATCAGGAGTCTCATCATCACATGGCCAGTTCCTATGAGTTACATTAGTCCCGTGCAATATGTTAGTGCCTCTCATGGGGCCATTCGGGGGTTGTTTCGAGTTTTCACAGTCTAACACCATATTTTTAATCCCAAGTCCTGATATTTTCAAATTATCATCGTATTCTCAAACTGGGAGTTTCGTGCTCATGCGATCAATTTCTACAAAATACATTGGTCTTGTGTTAGGTGTCATTGCCCCTTATGGGGCCGTTTGAGTGCTGTTCTGAGCTTTCACCCTCTAATGCCCTAATTTTAAGCCTAAGTCCTAATAATTTCAAATTATCATTGTATTCTTAAACAGGGAGTCCGGTGAGCACGCGATCAGTTCCAACGAGTTACATTGGTCCTAATCAAGGTGTTGATTCCTCTCACGGGGTCGTTGGAGGGGTGTTTCGAGGTTTCTCCCACCCACTAGTGCCATGTTTTCAAGCCTAAGTCGTGATATTTTCAAATTATCATCTTATTCTCAAATCAACAGTTCCGTGATTGCGCTGTCAGTTCCTACGAGTTACATTAGTCCTATATGAGGTGTTGGTACCTCTTTTGGGGTCGTTCGGGGACTATTTCAGGTTTTCGCCGTCTAATGCCATGTTTATAAGCGTAAGTCCTAATATATTTCAAATTATCCTTGTATTCCCTAATCTAGAGTCCTGTGATGGAGCGATCAATTCCTACGAGTTACTTTTGTTCCGTGATAGGCACCGACACCTCATGCGTAAGTCCTAATATATTTTAAAAGTCCTAATATATTTTAAAGTAACTCGTATATAGCACTTTTGTTCCGTGCTATATATCTCATGAGGCCGTTCGAGTGATGTTTCGAGTTTTCACCCTCTAGTGCCCTGATTTTAAGCCTATGTCCTGATATTTTTAAATTATCATTGTATTCTTAAATAGGGAGTCTGGTGAGAATGCGGTCAGTTCCTACGAATTACTTTGGTCCCAAGCGAGGTGTCGATGCCCCTCACGGGGCCGTTCGAGGTCTGTTTTGGGGTTTCCCCCTATAGAGCCATATTTTTAAGCCAAAGTCGAGAGCTTTTTCAATTATCATCATATTCTAAAATCTGGAGTCCCATGATCGGGCACTCAGTTCATACGAGTTACATTGGTCTCGTGGGAGGTGCCGGTGCCTATCACGGGATCGTTTGGGGGCTATTTCAGGTTTTTGCGCTCTAACACCATTTTTAAGCCTAAGTCCCGACATTTTCAAATTATCCCCGTATTTTGAAATCGGGATTCCCATGATCATACAGTCAGTTCCTACGTGTTACATTGGTCCTGTGTGAGGTGCGGTGCCTCTCACGAGGCCATTCGGGATTTTTTCGAGTTTTCTCCCTCTAATGCCATGTTTTCAAGCCTAAGTTATGATATTTGCAAGTTATCCTCGTATTCTCAAAATGGGAGTACCGTGATCACGCAGTCAGTTCCTATGAGTTACATTTGTCCCATGCAAGGTGTTGGTGCCTCTTACGAGACCGTTCGGGGGGCTGTTTAGGGTTTTTGCCATCTAACGCCATTTTTTTAAGCCTAAGTCCTGATATTTTTAAATTATCATCGTATTCTCGAATTAGGAGTTCTTTGATTGTGTGGTCAAGTTTTATAAGTTACATTGGTCCCATGCGAGATGTCGGTGCCCCTCACGGGGCCGTTCGCGTCCTGTTTGAAGTTGTTGCCCTCTAACGCCATGTTTTTAGGCCTAAGTCCCGATATTTTCAAATTATCGTCATAATCTTAAACATAGAGTTTGTGAGAACACGGTTAGTTCCTACGACTTACATTGGTCCTGTGCGAGGTGTCAGTGCCTCTCACGGGCCTGTTTGGGGGTTGTTTCGAGGTTTCCCCCTCAAGCGCTTTGTTTTCAAGTCAAAGTTCTGATATTTTCAAATTATCCTCGTATTCTCAAATCAAGAGTCCCGTGATTGCGCGGTCAGTTCGTATGAGTTACGTTGGCCCCGTGCGAGGTGTCTTTGCCCCTCACGAGGCTATTTTGAGTTTTCACCCTCTAACTTCATGTTTTCAAGCCTAAGTCCTGATACATTTAAATTAGCCTTGTATTCTCAAACTGGGAGTCCCATGATCGCGCGGTCAGATCCTACGAGTTACATTGGTCCACAGTGAGGTTTCGGTGCCTCTCACGAGGCGTTTGGGGGCTGTTTCGGGTTTTTACCCTCTAACGCCATATTTTTAAGCCTAAGTTCTGATATTTTCAAATTATCCTCATATTCTCAAATCAGGAGTGCGGTGATCACGCGGTCAGATCGTACGAATTACATTGGTCCCATTAAGGTGTCGGTGCCTCTCACGGGGTCGTTCGGGGGCTATTTTGAGGTTTCCCCCTCTAGCGCCATGTTTGCAAGCCAAAGTACAGATATTTTTAAATTATCCTCGTATTCTCAAACTGGGAGTACCATAATCTCGCGGTCAGTTCCTACGAGTTACTTTGGTCCCGTTCGAGGTGTTGGTGCCTCTGATGGGGCCGTTAAGGGTCTGTTTCGTATTTTCACCCTCTAACACCATGTTTTTAAGACTAAGTCCTGATATTTTCAAATTATCATCGTATTCTCAAACCGGGAGTCCTGTGATCACGCGGTCAGTTACTACGAGTTACATTGGTCCTGTGCGAGGTGTTGGTGCCTCTCACGGGGTCATTAGGGGGTAATTTTGGGTTTTCCTCTTCTAACGCCATATTTTTAATCCAAATTCCTGATATTTTCAAATTATTGTCGTATTCTCAAACTGGGAGTTTCGTGATCACGCGATCAGTTCCCATGAGTTACATTAGCCCCGTGCGAGGTGTTGATACCCCTTATAGGGTCGTTTGGGGGATGCTTCTGGATTCCCCCTTGTAGCACCATATTTTTAAACCAAAGTGTAGATATTTTTAAATTATCCTCGTATTCTCAATTTAAGAGTCCCGTGATCGTGTGGTCAGTTCGTACGAGTTACATTGGTCCCGTGCGAGGTGTCGGTGCCCCTTACAGGGCCATTTGGCATCTCTTTCAATATTTCTCCCTCTACCTAGATTTATCTTCGTTTAATCTAGGTAGATGATCGTGGTCAAATGGGGCTCGAGAGAACTCAGTGGCCTCCAAATCAATTTTAAGGATAAAATCTACCGTTCACCCGTACTATAAGGTTAATTTATGCATGGGGTAGATTGTTGGAAATGGGCTTTAAAGCCCTTCGAAGATTTATTAAGCTTTTGCTCAGGCGATAAAGTTAACCGGAGTCAAATGGGGCTTGAGAGTTCCCGTTGACCTCTAGATCTGTACTCGGAGTATAATATAGGGTTTGCAGTGAACGAGTGAGTGCTATGGACCTACGGAGGTTCTTGGGGGGGTCCTTGGGTGGGGTGTCTATAGAGATACCCTCGAAGGGAAATCTATGAACAAGTGAAGTCTGTCGAAACACCACATCGACGTTAGTGAAGAGGATTTTGGGTCAATTATGTAGACCTAGAGGACGAGGATAACCGATTTAGAGGGTCAAGGCTAGTTCTGAGTGAATAAGGGGATTGGGTGACAAATTTAGAGGGTCGTCGTCAATTTTAAGGACCTAAAGTTATGCTAAGGATGACCGATTCTGCCAGCCGAGGTCAATGCTAAGGACCTAAAGTTGTGACGGCCAATTTCGATGGACGAAAACAATTCTAGGGACCTAAAGTTGTGAAGACCAATTTTGAGGGCCGAGGTCAATTATGAGGACCTAAAGTTATGGTGATCAATTCTTAGAGCCAGGGTCAATACTTAGGACCTGAAGTTGGGACGACTAGTTCTGAGGGTCGAGGTCAATTATGAGAACCTAAAGTTGAGATGACCAATTCTGAGGGTCGAGTAAATTCCGAGGACCTAAAGTTAGGATGACTAATTTTAAGGTCCGAGGTCAATTATTAGGACCTAAAGTTAGGATGACCAATTTTGAGTGCCGAGGTTAATTATGAGGACCTAAAGTTGGGACGACCAATTTTGAGGACCTAAAGTTATAACGACCAATTCTGAGGGTCGTGGTCTCGGCCAACATCAATTCCGTGGACCTAAAGTTATGATGTCCAATTCTGAGGGCCGGGTTCAATTCTGAGGACCTAAAGTTATGATGACCAATTATAACGGTTGAGGTCAATTCTGAGGTCCTAAAGTTGTAGCATGAGGGATATCTCTCATGGGGAATTTTTAAATTATCTTGAGGGTGCAAGTACACTTTTGGTTCCAATGGAGATTGTGTTGTCTTGGGACACCGCTTGGGTAATGTGTAGTGTTTGAGGTTATAGATGGAGAATTTGTAATGGGATGGGAATAAGAATGTTAGCTTAATATTGCTGGGGATTTTTAAAGTTTGTAAAGGGCTTAATGCTTCAAAAAAAATGATTTTCTTGAGATAAAATATTGCTAACGATTTTTTTTTTATTTTTGGATTTTTCTGAAAATTTCTCGCTTTTTCTTGCACAAAATCTTAGGGGGACATCTATGGCCATCCTGAGGGGGTTCGAGGAGGGCTTCCTGCCTTTTTTCTGGCGTGCGCAAGGGATCTAAACGCCCTGTCAAGCGATCAAGTTATCTTCCAGTCTTTTATGAGTTCTTCTTGACATCTTTATTTATTGAGTATATATTAATTCTTTATTGGGGAATGCAGGTGACTTTCTACCCCTCGGGGGTGACCCCATGGGATACTGGTATGACAAGCATACATGAAAAAATGAGGAGGTTTATTGCGCATGAGTTTGAGTGTGTATGGAACCGAGGGGAAAGGTTGGTGAGGTATATTGTTGAGTAGGAGGTGATGGTCCCACCGTCAGTGCCCCTTATGTAAATGAGGAGGGTGAGAGAGATGTCAGACCATGCTCGTGTGACGAAGATGATAGGCGAGCCCTATACTCTCTACATAGATACAATAGAGAGCTATGATTATCTCTATATTATGATAAGGTGATTGATACCCTCATATATCTATGACGTGGAGAATATGACTCCTCCCGCCACGGCTTTGGGCAAGGGTACTAACACACCGATGGGATCGGCCCACAACACAGGTGGTGGCACGTTGAGAGCGGAGAAATATGAGGTTTCAATCATTCAGATTACTCCCCCTTCCTACAACTTTCAACTGAGTAGCAGGGAGTCACTAAGCATGCCGCACCATCCCAATGTGTCGGTGTCTGGGTGGACGGGGCTTACGAATGAGGCCCTTTGACCTAAGGTGTATCCTTTCCATATCTATTTTCTATCCACTGCTCCTCGTTGAGGAAAGCACATCTGCAGGGAGGGTTGAGGGGTTGAGATGGAAAGTTGAGGGTTCGGTCGACGTCCCGTTTCTATTTTTCTATCTTTCTTTTTTATCCACAAAATGTAACCAAGTGAAGCAAAATATATGTATGAAAAATATGCATTTTTTTTGTCATTTTTCTTACTTTAATGACTTATCTTATATTTATTCAAAGATAGAGATAAGTATATAAATGATAATACAAGACAAAAATGTTTATTATTTAGAAAAGGGGACTAAAAGTAATTAACTCATGGAAAGGATTTTTGAGTAAGAATTTTTTTTTAGAATGAAAATGAATTTTCGAGGATAATAAAATAGAAAAAGTGAGTAATTGAGAAAGAATTACATGGGGGAAATTTTTCAAAATAAGGATTTTTGTTCTGGAAATTGATTTTGTAACAGAGAAAATATGGAATTTTCCAAAATAGGGGGGTTAAAGATCGGCACCTATCGGCATGGGGGTCAAGTCAAATCATCCCTAGGCTTTGATTTCACTTTCATGAACATTAATTTACTTCTTTAGGGCTAAGAATTTATCGAGTTTCTAGGGATGTGCTTTCTCCAGCAACACCCAAATTTATTTTCTTGCTTTTCATTTCTTATTCTCGAATGTCTCTTCCCATGTATGAATAATTCTACTTTTACCTTGATGGTCTAGAGGTCATGTGCATATACAATGTGGACTATGATGCTTTCAGCCTACATCGGATTTCTCTATGGTTCAATTGAGCGATAGACTTAAACTTACTAGCAGTGGGAGTACAGTTCTGGCATCTTGAGGACCATGTCTTCTGTTTTGACCTAAATGAGCTCTATCCTACCTATGAAGAATTCTCAGTAATATTGGGGGTTAGCCCCAGTGTGGTGGAGGCTATGCCCAATTTTTCTCATTCTCACCAGCCATTTTTGGCAGAGTTACTCTATATTTCTCCTTCATTGGCTCATCCATTGGTTACTGGAGGGATTATTTCTCTTGATAAGGTTATGCATTCAGTGCGACTGAGGGGTTTTGATGATGCTGGCTTTCCCGGAGCTGTCGCCTTAGGTTTTACTGCGAGGCTTTTGTTAGTGACATAGGAATTGATGGTGGATCCCTAAGTGTCTGCGATAATGGCATGTATGTCCCACGGCCATAATACTACGACGGTATTGCTAATTGAGACCCTGAACGCCTTGGATGATTAGAAAGAGGGTCTTTCCATCTTTCTGAGGGAGGAGCCCGATAATGTTCATGTGGATTACAAAGAGGTTTTGTCTGATGGTTCCTCCTGAGTATTTTTTGGTGGGTGTGCCTAATTTCTTTATTAGTCATTTCTTTAGTTATGACCCATTTGTAGAGAACTGGGTCAATTAGTTTGTAGAGCACGAAACTCAATGTCTTCGTTGGTCAATGCCATGGTGGGGAGACTTGAAGCCTGTTTCGCATCTTTGATAGTATCGGTATGTGTTGTTGGTTGCCTTTGATAGACTTATATATATTATCCCCTGACATATTTTGTGCCAGTTGGGTGGGAACAAATTATGCCCCCTCGCATAATGAACTTCTTCCCCATGGAAGATATAACTGGATCGTCGCCAATTTAGGTGGGCTCCTTGTGGCAGTGCCACCGACTGTCTACATGCTTTTCACAGTCTATAGGAGGGGCTTGACATGTGTCTGGGAACTATTTGAAGTGTTTATGTATGCGAGTAGTGAAGAAAATCATGGAAGAAGATACAAGTCAAAGGTGGTTCTTCACCTTCGACACCATGGAGCAAGGCATTGTGGTATTTCCCACGCTTATCAGGGTGTACATCTACGTAGAGTTCCTACAGAGTGTTAACTAAGAATATTAGACTTGGGGACCTCCATGGGTAGGAAATATTGACAAAGCGAGACTGTTGGGCAGTTGAAGGTAATGTCTTCTAAAGTCTGAGTGATTTTTTTATGATGCTAGGGTAACTTTGGTGTTTTGTGTTTTTGGGGGTTTGGAATAATTTATGTGTAGCTTATTTTAGGTTTGTTTAAGGATGGATTAGCTAGTCGAAGGGAGTGGTTTTTTAAACTCCCTTCACCAATACTTCATGTAATAACTCTATATTCCTTAATTACAAATAAAAATTAATTTTGATCACATTTTATTGCGCCTTTTGATGAGTTTTGCATCTGAATTATCTTTACCAATCTCTAGGGCATGCATAATCCTTTTGTTTATAGAAATGATAAGATAGAACGTCATTCTCCGAGGTTAAAAAAGAATAGCATTTTGTAAAAAACAAGGGGACCGTTCCCATGCATGGCGTATAGGTTGCATATGTACCTTTGGGGATTTTGAAAATTTTCATGAGTCTTATGTTGAAAAGAAAATATTTTTGAGAGGGTCAGATCCCATGTAGTTCTCGGTTCGGGGACGAATATTTTTTTATAATATAAGGGGGTGAGAAGAGTCATAGCGCATCGATATTTCAGACTAAGGGAAAATTTTCTTGAGACGGTTGATTGGACGCGCCATCTCCTTTCTATCGAGGTCTATGAGCATGGTGGTGCCGCCTGATAGAATTTTCTTAATAATGTAGGACTGCTCTAATTTAGTTTGAATTTCCTTCTGGGTACAGGTCCTATGATCTCTTAGGGGAAAGGTCTTTTTCTTGGACACTGTGGTCCTTGAATTTTCGGTTGGATGATTGTTCTATTTGATGATGATACCCCGTATATATATAATATATAGACTTAAGTTTCTTTTCATCAAAGAGTGATAGTTCATCAAAGTGGCTCAGATTCCAGTCTTATTTTCTAACTTTTCTCTCAATCATGATGCAAAGGGAAAGTATTTATTGCTTAACAGGTAGGATTGCTTACATGTCGTATATTACAGAATAAAGGGTAGCCCTAGTAGGCGTTCTGATTGAAGTAAGGTAACCCCATAGGGCATAAAGGACCCGATCGGCAGCACCATTGGTTTGGGGTCATTAGGGAAAAGATTTGTGTCTTTGAATCCCATATTCGTCGACTAGTTATATGACCTCATCTTTGAAGTGGAGCCCATTATCTGATACTAACTCATACGAAACTTCGTATCATCAGATGATGTTCTTCCTAATGAACTTGGCATTTAGCACTGCGTATTACTCAACTTCGACCTATTTGGTGAAGTAATCAATGGCCACCAGGATGAATTCATGACCGTTTGAAGCTTTAGGAGTAACCTTCCCTATGATGTCATTTCCCTGGGTGGATAAAGGCCAAGGAGAGGTCATGTTGCACAATTCTTAGGGAGGTAAGCATTGGAGATTAGAAAAATGTCAGCATTTGAGGCATCTTCGAACATAGACAATGTCGTATTGAACCATGGTGGTCTAATAGTACCCTTGACGGATGACCTTATTAGAGAGAATATGACCATTCATGCGGGGCTCACATTCCCTACTATGGATTTTTGCACCATTTCTTTAACATCATCCCCTACAATGCAGTGCAAATGGGTTGCGTGGAAGTTTCTCTTAAATAGTGCTTTATCATATATGATATACTGGGCATCCAATTTGTGAAGAGTCGCACAGTCTCTCTTATTAGCGTCTTAGGGATACCTACTATGTTTGAGGATGCACTAAATGTCATAGTACCATAACTCCACCATTTCAGAATCTTCCTCAGTGATGATCCCAATATGGTAGCAGTGACTCGGCTTAGCCTGCTTCTAAACCAGGAAAGGGGTTACTGTTATTCCCTTCGGCATGTCGATCATGGCGTCCAGGTTAAAAAGGGCATTATCTAGGTTGTTCTTTGCACGAGACAGGCAGTGGAAGGTGACATCTTTGAACTGGGAGGCCAGATCTTTTAGGTGGGCATCGAAGCATAGGAGATTTTCATTTTTTTACTTTCCATTTTAAGAGGATTTGGCCAACGATGAGGGAATAGTTTCCATAAATGTCTAGGTGTCGGTTTCCTTTCTTGAGGGATATCTTAAGGCCTAAAGTGCATGCCTCATACTCAGTCATGTTGTTAGTGGAAAGGAAGTCTAGTTTGATGGCTGTGTGTGTGGGGGGAGGGGTGAGAGAGTCATCAAGGGTGATCAGGAGCATCCCAATGTTGTATCATTTCCTGTTGGCCACTCCATCAATGAACATTTTTCATCTAAGGTACTCTTGGGAGGTTCAGATAATGTCTTCATCTGGGAATTTAGAGACTCAAACATCTGTACCTTCTATAGAGAAATCATCAAGGTAGTCGGATATAGCTCTCCCTTTCATAACTTTTTGTGTGCCGTACACAATATCGAATATGGCTAGCAACATCAACCAATGGGCCATTCAGCTAGATGTTGCGAGCTTCTTTAGAAAGTACCTGATGGAATCCATTCGGGATATTATTCTGATGGGAAAGGTAAGCATGTAGTGTCGTAACTAATCATGACCCAGACAAGGGCGATACATGCTTTCTCCAAATGAATATAATTGACTTCATACTTGGCTTGTTTTTTTATTGGCGTAATAAATGGATCTTTCCTTACGAGATTCTTCAATATATTGGGATAGAAAATCCCCTTCTGTAGTATATGTGATGGTCAAGTATAGGAGGAGGGGGAGACCTGGTTGCGGATCCATTAACATTGGAGGTCAGTTGGTGTATCGCTTGAGTCAGTCAAAGGCTTCTTGGCAGACCTCATTCCATACTTTAGTTGAATCCTTTCGGATAAGTTTAAAAATGGGTTCGCAGGTATAAGTCGGTTGGTTGATGAATTGAGTAATGTAATACAGTTTACCCATAAGTCCTTGGACTTCCTTCTCCATCCGTGGTGGTGGAATTTCAAGTATAGTTTTCAACTTGGCAGGGTCTGTTTCGATTCCCTTCTCATTGACCATGAATATCAAAATTCTTCCTTTTGTGACATCAAAAACACATTTTTGTGGATTTATCTGCATAAGGTATTAACACAGTGGCTCAAAGAAATTTTGGAGGGAGGGAATGTGACCTTCCTAAGTATTAGATTTAATGATCATTTCGTTTACATAAACTTCAACCTCCTTGAGAATAAGGTCAAACAGGATGGTTGTGGTTGTCCTTTAGTAGGTAGCCTTAGTGTTCTTGAGATTGAATGGAATGAGAGTATAGATAAAGGTACCCCATGGGATAACGAAGGATGTTTTCTTTTGATTTTCATGGTATATATTGATCTAGTTATATCTGGTGAATCTATCAATAAAGAACTTGAGGACATGGCTAACCATATTGGCTACGATCATGTCAATCTTAGCAAATGGTAATCGTCTTTTGGGGATGCTTTATTCAAATCCAGTTAATCAATGCACATGCGAACGTTTCCTCCTAATTTTTACACGGGGACAATATTAGCGACTGACTCTCTCAAAATATTATATAGAACAAGGGCACACTAATCGCAAGAGTAGTAAAAACCCGATAAGATCGGAGTAAATTTCCACAAGGAATTATATAACGTAATGAAGGTATTCTTCTAGGTAAAAGTCAATACACAAGAAGTAATAATAAAAGAGAATACGATTTAGGTTTAGAGAGTTATAGCGGACCAAAATGAACCACAATTACTGGAACAGTTAACTAAATATTAATAGAGGAAACCAAGTGTAGACACCCCATTCTGTTACCCCTTAACTCTCCTTAGGTCCCTAGTACCCCCCTTTATCACTATAAACCCAGGTCACGTCCCGAGTACTGACTTAGAAGCCATCGGGCACCCCCCGACTCAGTTTGACCCAAAAGTCAAACTCCTCATCTCGACTGAGACTCAATGAATCTTCGAAGGGCACTGAATACCCTTTCCAACGGTCTACCTCGTGCGCGATTCTGACTTACCATGTGGACGAACGCGGCATTTGCGTCCGACACCTGACCAGAGGCCACCAGGCGCTCCCAAGCTCTATTTGACCTATGTCAACTCTTCAGCTCGACTGAGGCTGAATGAATCTTCGAAGGGAAATGAATACCCTTTCCAACGGTCCATCCTGTGCACAATTCCGACTTTCCATGCGGACGAACGATCCGTTTGACTCCGATAAGCCACCAAGCATTTCTCGGGCTCGGTTGACCAAAGTCAACTCTCCAAACTGGGTCAAACTCTTTGGAATGTTGAAATAAATCTCCTAACCTTTCCAACGGTATGCCCCGTGCGCGATTCGGACTTACCATGCGGACGAACGCGTCGTTTGCGTCCGCGCGATTCCCCGTCCAATGGATCGACAAATGCTTCCGAGTCACATTTGACCCAAAGTCAACTCCCGAACTTGGGAGCGGTCTAAAGGACTTTCGAAGGTCGCTAAAATACCTTTACAACGGTATTGCCCCGTGTGTGATTCTGACCAACGGTTTGCCCTCGGTGGCTAATTTTCCGAAAAAGCCTGAGGCGCACTGCCAAATGGCAGGTCCCAGATCTTGCCTATCGGCACCTGCCGATAGCAGTGCCATGATAGGGCCGATCGGTAGTCCCCTGGGGTTATAAAAGGAGGCCTTGGCCTCATTTACAAGGGGAGCACAGATCTGATAGAAATCTCTCTGAACGAATCCCAGAAACCTCTCTCGAAGGCAGCGTGATTTCAACTTCCAAATCCCTATTTTATCTTCACTTTTCATCATCCTTTTCATCAAACTTGGTGAATTAACCACTCTCCATCATCATCCAAGCTCAAGGGATGCTCTCCAACATTCAAGATCAAGCTCAAGATCTTCAAGAAGGTCCAACTTTCTCAAACTCTCTCTCTCTTAAATTCTCTTGAATTCCCAATAACTTGTTTTCTTACTTAGCACTTTTATAATCTCATCTCACACATCCTAATATACTTTTTATTTAGAATTATTGCACATCTCTTATTTTCATATAAATAAAAACCCCAAAATGAGAAAAAGAGGGTTTGCTCATAAATTCCAAGTAGGGATCCTCACACTTTTTCCACATTTTTCTCACAACTAAAACACCTTTTCTACACACACACACACACACACACACACTTACAAATAAGAGATCCCACATTTGGATTTATGGGATAAACCCCACCCCTTTGCTTTGGATGCGAACTACGTGGACTTTGATGCCTTTATAGGCTACGTAGGCGTCTCGGGGTAAAACCCGAGACTCGAGTCCTTTCTCTCACTTTTTCTCTCATTTCCTATTTTCTCTAAATCCATTTTTCTTATATTATATATATCCTTAGTCTTAGTGACACATTACTCCATGTGCGTTATCGTTCCTTTATAGCGATCAACGTAGGGGTAACCGCGTAATTCTTATTTTTCTAATATTACTTTTATAATCTTCCTATGGATGACTCGCTTTATCTTTTCCATGATACAAGCCGAGGATTCCTAACTCCATTCTATATATATACACATGCACACATCTCACGCGGGGGGGGGGGGGGGGGGGGGGGGGAACATAAAGGAAAATAGCAAATATCCATGAGATACCGAAAGGGCGGAATGGGTGTCTAACACCTTCCCATTTCGTAACTAAGCCTCCGAGCCCTTTTCGAATCATTTTGGTTTCGCACGCACCTGTATGTCTTTGGATGCCATCCTTCGGGGTGGCTTCCTCTTTTTCTTTTGTCTGTTTTGAGTAAAATAGACTGGCGACTCTGAATCTCTCTACATTTTTCACACCTCACAAAATCGACGCTGGCCGAAGCGCTCTCCCGAGAGGGGACGCGCGGGATCCGAAGGATTCCTCCTCCCTCCGCGGCGGGGATTGGCGGGGATGGCCACAATGGCGACTCCGCTGGGGACTTTTATTTATTTTGAGGGCTTGACTCTATTTACATGGATGCTATATTTTTTTATGCTTCCCCCCCCCCCCCCCCCCCCCCATATATGCATGTTCCCCTTTCTCACATGTGTATCCCATGCTTATGATTATGTTCACACACTTGTAGAAAATCCTCCATGTACACCTCACACCACGTGCACCTAGGATCACGTATATCCCCATGTTGCACGCATCACTTATCCATGTTTGGCATACCTTTTGGGGCACTTGTACTTTGTTCCTAATTTGGCATAATCAAAGAAAGGCATTCTCATCATAAGCTACTAATAAGAGAATCATGCATGATTCACATGACATCACCAAAGAGCATTGATATTGATCAAATTTTACCCAGTAACTGGAGGGTCACTTCATGATGGGCACTGGTTCGGCAGGTCGCAGTTAGCCTAAGCTATATGACTCTCACATTCCATTGGCCAAGTACCTTCGACATATATCGAACGGTTCCCCCGCATTGTACCGCTTGACCGAGGTCATGACGGGAGGTATATCGCAGGGAATTCGTTCACATACGTCGAGTATATCGAATTCGCTCTCACACGTACCGTCCTCACGAGATATATGGTGAGGCAATTCACGTACACTCAGGTATATCAAATGGTTTGTCCACACGTACCGATTGCCCGCAAGAGCAAGACGTATATCGTGGAAGTCACGCCAAAGGGGGGAACCCATGCCGATTCACCCAACCAACTACATACCCGCATATAGGTCTCAAACCTAGGACACGCACTTTAGATTGCCGGTTTCGACCCGAAACTCTGCCCAAATTCTGGGTCGATCTTCCGCCCAATTTTCGCACATTTGTAAAACGGGACTCTGTCCGCGAGCCTGGTTACAAGTCCCAAACCATAGCTTTGCATATATTAAAACCCCACTTTTCCAGGCTCAGGTCTCGTCCGACATTGCATTTAGGAGAATTAAATACAAGTGAGAACATAATAATCATAATAATCATGCTGAGTTCCGTCTCCAAAAACATTTCTCCCTTCCTTATCAAAAATCCAAAAAAACATTTCTCCATTTCTTATCAAAATTCCAAAAACATTTCTCCTTTTTTATCAAAAATCCAAAAATAGTTCCTTCCCTTTTCTCAAAAATAAATCTCATCCTACGCCTTCTCAGGTTGACCGCACGCCCTTGTCCTGGCTCCTTATTGGCTTAGGTCTTCAGTCAAATCACCCCGGAGTTTCGTCTGTTCCTCTACTACTTCTTTCGAGTTCGGAATCCATCCATCTTCCATGGAGAATGCGGATCATGCACCAGTCATACAACCATATCTGACGACAGTCCTAGGTCAGCTCGTGGCCAAGATTGACAACTTCGAAGCCGAGGTCCGGTAAATGCAACGAATCCAAGGTCCTATTCCTCAAGAGCCCGAGGCCCTGTTCCCTCATGCTATGGGTCCACCCGAGCCCATCTGGGTCCCGGAAGAATATCAGCACGCTCCGCGTACCCCTCCTACTAATGGGCCGCCTCCTGCCCAGCTTCCAATGCCAAACATTGCCCAGCCTATGGCTAACTTGCCTCTGGTTGCTGATCCAAAGGAGGAGGAGTTGAACAAAGTCAAAGAGGATCTCAAGATGCTCACCAAGAAATTTGACCAAGTCAGGATCTCTGGGAATTACATGGACTACACCCATATGTCTCCTTATCCTAAACCAAGGTTACCCGAGAAGTTCAAAATGCCAAATATCAAGAAATTTAGAGGGAGTGGTCCCCCGATTGTTCATCTTCACAGTTATCATCGTTCCATGACTCTACTAGGGGCTTCGATAGAAGTGATGAACCAATTATTTCAGCAAACTTTGAAAGACAGTGCTCTCCGATGGTTTTTATCTCTTGAGGAATCCAGAATCCGTAGCTGGGAGGATGTAGCCCGATAATTCATATCGCAGTAAAAATACAACGAAGAGCTTGAGGTCACCCGCCGTGATTTAGAGTTGCTCAAACAGAACTCCGGAGAATCAGTCAGTAACTTTATTGCCCGATGGACGAAAAAAGCTGCTACCATCACCAATCGACCGTCTGAAGAAGAACAAGTCAGCATAGTGAAGAAGAATTTCTTGCCCCATGTCCGAGCAACCATGGGAGGACAATACTACCCCCATTTTCGAGCTCTCAGAGAAGGAGGAGTAGAAATCGAAGAGGGTCTTGCCAAAACAGAAGTTGAACCAAAGAAGGTGTTCGGACAGTTCACCTCCAGAAAATATGACAAGCCTATCAGTGCCGCAGTCTCAACCATCAACAACATCTCTCAACCAACCACATCATGGGCACTGGAAAGCCGCCCTGCTCCCATCCGAAGGGAATACACTGAGCTCTATGCTCCCCTCTCCAAAGTTTACCAAGCCCTGTTAAGCCGAAACCTTATAAAGCCCCTAGATCCATGTCCGTTACCCAATCCACTTCCCATAAATTTCAAGACCGATGCTCATTGCGCCTTTCACCAAAAAGCTGGCCATACCACCGACCAATGTTTCCACCTTCGAAACATAATCCAAGATCTCAATGACCGGGGTACCATCGCCCCACCAGCCAATCTAAAACCAAACACTACTCATAAACCACTCCCAAATCACACCAATGTCATCTTCTTGGAAGGAAACCCAGATTTCGATCCATCAACTCAAATCACACCCTTATAACCTCCTAAACCCCTTCAACTTTGCCCATATTTCCTCCTACACCCTACTAGCCCCGCTGATCAGGCGCTGTCACTCCTTACCAGAGCGTGCATAACTGTCCGGACCTGTTCAGAAAGTGGAGGTATGGAATTGTCATAGGGGTTAAACCAACTCCTAGAGTTCGGGCTGAAATTGCCCTCACAGATGATTATCGACTGCAAGAGGTTCAGTACGTTGTTTTTGGAAGCACAGAAATGGGCCCGAGAATCAGATAGGTGGATGGTACCAATCGACAAAATCTGCTTAGATGATGTTGTCCGGATCATGACGGAAGCATTCAGACAAACTAATAACATTTGCAGTATCACCGAGTTACTTAACGCTTTGAAGCTGCAAGGGCACCTGGTCCCTTCACCCTTACACATCCCCACAGAATGGGAAGACCTATATGAAGAAGCCGTTGGAGTCATGGAATGCATTGACTTCACAAGGGAAAATATAATTATTGCCACCGGATGGGGGGAAGAATTCAAAGTTCCAAATGAAGAACAAGCTTCAGGAGGAAATGGCCCAATAGCTGACTTATGTGGGATGATATCATTTGAGGAACTCCTTGGAGAAATAGATAAGGTGGAAAAATAACTTGAGATTGATGAGGAAACTAGATTTAAGTTTTTCGCTTCTTCAGTAAATCACATGACCAGATCTGGGAGACATTACCAAATTCCAAACTCACTACCAACCAATGATAAGGGGAAGGGTGTTGAAAACCTTCCTATGCCAGAAATGACTCTCGAGGAGAGCAAGATCCTCGATCAATTGAAGAAAACTCAAGATAACATCACTCTATGGAGGCTTTCATGTCTTCCCAGCTACACATAAATTCTTTGATCAAATTGCTCACTGGACCCATAGTTCCTCCTTCTACCACACCAGAAGAAGCGGTGAACCTGGTCGGATCCTTGACCCCTACCCGAATGCTGTCCTTTTTTGAAGAAGAAATCCCCCAAAATTAGGCCAAATCACAATCATGCTCTCAACATCTCTGTCGAAGTTATGGGGAAGGTTGTACCACTCTCTCTCATTGACAACAGATACGCTTTGAATGTCTGCCCGCTGAGAACCTTCAAATGTTTAGGTCTGAAAGAAAGTGACCTCGCTCCAACATCCGTTGCCGTGCGTGCCTACGATAATACCCGCCGTGAGGTGATGGGATCCATAAAACTTGTAATAGGGGTTGAACCTATAAACCCTGTCGTCGAATTCCAAGTCATCGATATCCCGGCCTGTTTTAACCTATTGCTCGGACGACCCTAGCTCCACAGTATAAAGGGTGTCTCTTCCTCATTCCATCAGAAACTAAATTTCTTCGTCGGTGGGCGAGTCATCACCATCTTGGGTGACGATGATAACGCCGAGGGTGCAAGCACCAACAGTCCAATTCTTGAGATACAGCAACGGTCAAATGATATGCTCCTATCAGGTTTTCGAGTTGAACCATCCCTATTCCCGGAAGGGGAAGATTTCAAAGAAAGGGTTTATCTAGAATATGACCCTCATGGCAATGTCAATGTGATTCAGATGTTCAGAAACATGCACTTCATGCCCGGACTGGGGTTGGGACAAAGGAAGCAGGGGATACTTGAGCCCATCGAACTGAAGAAAGCTTTCCCTCCTTGCAGCTTGGGATATCAACCGTCAGAACCAGAACTCAGAATGATCCGCCAGACTCGATCAAAGAGAGGGTTAGACTTCGTCCGAACTATCTCGGGAGATTCTTTAAATGGATGATTCATCAAGGAAGGCGAGGATTTCCCCTTTTGCGGTTTTCCAGAACCGTGGTATGACCATACAGATTAGAAGATGAAGCCTGGAATGGAGATCTTCTTCGAAGATAGCTACCCATGGGCCGAAAGTTACCAATACCAGGTTCCACCGCTTATCAAAGATACTGAAGAAATTGAGGAAAGTGACTCCGAAGATTCCTTCAACCTGCAGACACTGGGGTTGACACTCTGCATGGTTCATTCAGGCACTACATCAAGGAACCCATCCCATCTGATTAAAGCTGCTGATACACCTCTCCTCAACTGGCATGCTGCGCCAGTTCTACCTCTTGAAATCTCCTTCAACCCCAATGTTTACCTTGTTTTATCTACTGTTGTCCATCCTTGCTCAAATGTAATCGAGACCTCTTTTGATGAGGTTCTCAATGCTGTTTTTCCTATTAATGAAATAAACGAAGATTTTGAGTATCTTGCTGTGCCTTACATTAACTGTATGGATTTTAATCAAACTTTTGATGATGATGATTTTGCAAATGAACAATTCTTAACTGATCCAAATAAGGTTAATAATAAACAACATAACCGCGTTCAAGTTAATGAAGAAGAGACTGTTTTTATTAATCTCGGTCCTAGTAGCCAACTGCGCGAGATTAGGATAGGGGCCACCCTTGACGAGCATGAGAGCGCACAACTCAAAGAATTGCTAAAGGAGTTAGTGGATGTCTTCGCATGGTCCTATGACGACATGCCCGGTATTGATCCCGAAATATCTCAGCACGAGATCCCCATTCTCCCAGATGCCAAGAAAGTTAAACAAAAGTTGAGAAAGCTCCGCACCGAATGGTCGATTAAGGTCAAAGAAGAGGTGATCAAACAGTTGAACGTGGGTTTCATTCGAGTAATCGAATATCCCACGTGGCTGGCCAACATTGTACCTGTACCAAAATCAGGAGGAAAGGTTCGAATGTGTGTGGATTATCGAGATTTAAACAAAGCTTCTCTGAAGGATGATTATTCGCTACCCAACATCGACATGATCTTGGACAACACAGCCAGTCATGCTCTCAAGTCATTTGTCGACGAATTTACCGGATATAGCCAAATTAAGATGCATCCCGACCACCAAGAGAAAACCGCATTCATCACCCCATGGGGAACTTTTTGCTACACCGTTATGCCATTCGGTCTCAAGAATGCTGGGGCTACCTACCAAAGGGTTTCCAAAACCATCCTATACGATCTAATCCACAAAGAGGTCAAGGTTTATGTGGATGATATGATTATCAAGTCCAAAACTAGAGAAGGTCATATTCCCGCTCTCCGAAAGTTCTTCAAACGACTGCGACAATATTAGATGCGACTTAATCCACAGAAGTGTGTCTTCGACGTTACAAAGGGAAAAATCTTGGATTCATGGTCAGTGAGAAGAGGATAGAAGCAGATCACGCCAAGAAGAAGGCCATACTTGAGATGCCACCACCCCAAACATAGAAAGAAGTTCGAGTTTTCCTTGAGAAATTACAATATATCAGTCGGTTCATCAGCCAACTAACCTCTATCTGTGAACCAATCTTCAAGCTCCTCCGAAAGGATTCAACCAAGGGTTGGAACGAGGCCTGGAAATAATCTTTTGATCGAATCAAACAATACCTAACCCAACCTCTAGTTCTCATGCCACCACAGCCTGATCTCCCTTTGCTCTTATACCTAACCATAACAGACACTACAGCCGGGGCTTTACTAGCCCAGTACCTCGAGGACTCCCACAAAGAAAGAGCCATCTATTATGCCAGTTGCAAGTTGGCCGAATACGAGGTTAACTACACTGCTTTGGAAAAAGCATGTGTCACACTTGTCTGGGTCACCCAAAAGTTGCGACATTACATGCTCGCCTTCTCCATTAAACTATTATCCCGAATGGATCCCATCAAATACCTGCTCGAAAAACCCGCCTTGTCTAGCCGAATGGACCGATGGTTGATGCCGAGTTTGATATCGTGTACGTCACACAGAAAGCCGTTAAAGGAAGAGCCATCTCTGACTACCTCGCTGACTACCCTATAGAAGAAACAGATGTCTGGATCTCCGAATTCCCACATGAAAACATCCTCTACACCACTCAAGACTGCCACCGATGGAAAATGTTCTTCGACGGCGCTGCCAACAAAAAGGGATATGGCATTGGGATACTTCTAGTCACCCCAGATGACTACCACACTCCTATCGCCATTAAATTGTATTTCCCTTGCACCAACAATATGACAGAATACGAGGCATGCACAGTGGGCCTCCAGGTCGCTCTCGAGAAAAGTATTCAACACCTTGATGTATACGGGGATTCTTCCCTTATCATCGGTCAAGTGCTCAGAAAGTGGAAGGTGAAGGACGAAAAGCTTCAACCCTTTCATGCCCAATTAGAAGAGTTGGCTCCCAATTCTGAGATATCACCTTCCATTACCTACCCCGAGCAAAGAACAACCTAGCCAATGCTCTAGCTACTTTGGCTTTCGTGGTCGACATGCCCAAGGGAATAACAATGACACCATTCCTAGTAAAAAATAAGACAGACCGACCCATTGCTACCATATTGAGCTTGTCTCCACTGAAGATCCCGAACTAGCCGATTGCTGGTACTATGATATTTGGTGCCTCCTCAAACACGGTAGGTATCCCGAGGATTCTAACAAGAATGACCGAGCTACCCTTCGAAGGTTTGTCGCTCAGTACATCATCTTCCATCAACCACTACTCAAGAGGAATTTCAATGGAACTCATTTGCACTGTATTGCAGGGGCTGACATTGAAAAGATAATGTAGAAAATCCACAACGGGAATGCGGACCCCACATAAACGGTAACATGCTTGCCAAGAAGATCATCCGACAAGGCTACTACTGGACCACCATGGCCCAGGATTGCACCGCCTATGTTCGGAGGTGCCCTAAATGCCAACAGTTCTCCAATCTCCAACATCTACCTCCGCGGGAATTATACAACATGACTTCTCCCTGGCCGTTCTCCACCTGGAGTATCGACATCATAGGGAAGGTCACACCAAAAGAGTCAAACGGGCATGAGTTCATCCTGGTTGCCATCGATTACTTCACCAAATGGGTCGAAGCTGAGTCATACGCAGTATTAAATGCCAAGATGGTGGCCAAATTCATGAAGAAGAATATCATCTGCCGATATGGGGTCCCGCACGAGCTAGTGTCGGATAATGGTTTTCACTTTGAGATAGAAGTCACAAAAATAGTCAACGAATACGGGATTCAGAGACACAAATCTTCTCCCTATCGACCTCAGACCAATGGTGAAGTTGAGGCCGCAAACAAAAACCTCAAAGCCATCATCAGCAAGATGATCGAAAGTTGTAGGGATTGGGCCGACCGGATCCCCTACGCCCTCTGGGGCTATCGAACCTCAATTCAAACCTCAATTAGGGGCTACTCCTTACTCCCTGGTTTACGGTATGGCGGAAGTCCTACCTGTGGAGATGGAAATACCCTCGTTACGTGTCATGCTCGAAAGTAAGGTTAGTGAAGAAGACTGGTGCCAAGGCCGTCTTGTTGAGCTGACCCTCCTAGATGAACAGAGATTAAAAGCTCTTTACCACATACAAGGATACCATCGCCGAATAGCACGATCATTCAACAAGAGAGTCAAGGACCGCGGTGTCCGATAGGGGGATTTATCCCTCAAAGTGATAATCGAACCCATCTGGGACCCCAGAGGAAAGTTCAAACCCAATTGGAGCGGCCCTTACATTGTGAAGAAAATCTTATCCGGCGGTGCCGCCATGCTCACTGACTTAGATGGGGAAGAGATGGCTCGTCCAGTCAATCTGGACCGTCTCAAGAAGTTCTACCCCTAGTCCAAAATATTGGCGCGCTATGACTCTTCTCATCCCCCTTATATTCTAAAAAAAAAAAAAAAAAACTCTCTCCATTTCCCTCTACCCAGAACTACGTGGGCCTGATCCTCTGCAAAAACTATTTTCAAACAGATAAGAACTTTTTTCAAAAACCCCAGAGGTATGTAGGCAGCTCATACTCCTCACGTGAGCACGACCCCTTCTTTTTCACAAAAATATATTCTTTTCTTACCCCCGATAACGACAGTTCATTCTAAACATCTACTTGAACAAAAGGATTATGTATACCCTAGCGATTGGTATAGATAATTCAAAATGCAAAACTCATCAAAAGGCACAGCTGGATGATCAGAAACTTTTTTATTTCATTAAATAAGAAACTACAGTAAATATTGCACAAGAAAAAGGAACAGATAACTCCCTTCCCCCTTACTACCATAAAAACCATACAAAATCCCCCACATCTGTTGCATAAATAAACTCCCCAGGAGTCCTACCCACAGCTACCCGAAGAGCCTGCACCCTCATCATCCACGTCCTGAGGACCCCAATTTTCTCCTGCCTGAATGGAGTGCCGCAAACACTCCATGGACCGATGAGCCTTAACCATCTTCGAAAAGACCACAATACCCCCTTCCATGGAGTCAGATAAAACAAACCACCTCTGACCGGTCTCTACTGCCAACATCTTGCTGACTACTTCCCTCCACAACCACTTCATATAATCTTTGGGGACATGGCAAACCTTCCCAACAGACTGAGAGGGACGGGTCGGCGGATGCCAATTTTCCCACAGAGATCCTAACAACAGACGCAAGCGCTCAGTCAAATCTTCTACCGGAAATAAATTTGAGGTCCGAGGGGGCACGACCTGCGCCCAGCCAAATTGGTGCAAAAGACTCCAAGGGAAATAAAAAGAGGTCTGCCTGAGACCAACCATCCGCACATATGAATATTCTCCTAGATCCAGAACAGGATGCAACTGTCCCCACCAAGGCACGGACCAATACAGTCCACGAGCCCTATACTCCACAAGCCAATTCTCCCAGTTCTCAACATACAAGCCCATGCGAATGAAGTAGCGCGAAAAGAAGTTGGGCACAATCGATAAAGGATATTATGGAGGAGTCGATAAGCGGAATATTTCAGACAACAACATGAACAACATCACGGGGCTACCTCTTAAAAAGTCAGAACGACCTTCTCTCCAGGCATTAAGGCCATTCAAAGTCTCTGCCAATATCACCGCCGCAGGATTGCGACGGTATGACATCCATGAGGTAATGGCTGCAAGTTGTGGGTCCACCTGCAATTCCCCAGTCACCAACAATAATTTTGAAACCAGGCCCAGAACAATGGCTCCAGCATAGCTAGCATCACTTACTTCCCGCGAATGCAGAGACTGCAACACCGCCGGGAGGGAGATCATCCCTCTAGCAACCAGTGACCTGGCCGCCGAAGGAGAAATATGGAGAAGCCCGGCCAATAGATCCCTAGGAGAACGGGAGAATTTGGGTAAAGCCGCGGCAACACTAGGATTCACGCTCAGTATGGCAGAAAACTCCTCGTAGGTAGGACAAACTTCTTCCAACCCAAATCGAAATACATGATCTTCGGGGTACCAAAATTGTACTGCCGCCATCAGCATATTCCACTCAAAAGGTCGATTACGCCACAAGGAGACTCGACGCATATTGAAGGCATCATAGTCGACGTTATAAGAGCACATAGCTTCCAAGGCTTCGAGGTAATTGGCAAACTCGATGCTACCAGGGAGAGCCATTTTACAAGATTAAAAGATGATGGGTGGGTATGAAGAATGCAAAAGGTGTGAGGAAAACACTCCACCCTTCTCCCTTTTTATACATAAAAATCCTCACAAGGGATATAATCCCTGCAGAAATCAAAAGGAACCCTACCCCACAAGGTACTAAAGGCTGAAGAGGGTACCAATCAAAGCTTTCAATTGATGGGACTGGACTGAACTGCCGATAGGCAGGCCAAGGTGCTTGCCGATCGGCAACCCCCTATTTTTGGAAATCTCCCTTTTTCCTCTCTTGTCAAAATCTGAAAAATAAAAAATGATTTTCTCAACAGAATTTCAAAATCCCTTTTCCTCCTTATATAATTCCCTTTTTTAAATTTTCTCCATTCCTTCTTTGTCAAATCAGAAAACTCCAAAATAATAAATTGATATTCTCAAAAGAATTTCAAGAATCCTGTTCCCTCCTTATGGGATTCCCCGTTTTGAATAAAATAACTTTCCTTTGAAAGATTTCTAAAAATATTTCTTTTTTTACTCAGCAGCAAATTAAAAAGCTCATGCATTCATTTCATCATTAAAATAAAAGATATTCAAAAAACTGCATTGCATTGCATATATATGTTTTTTGTGTTACATCATTTTTGCATGAAATAAAGAAAATCCAAAAACAATGGGACTTAGCCCGAACCCACATTTCACTCCCTCTCTCTCTCTCTCTCAAGAATTTCCATCCCGGCGACGCGCTCTCTTTCCCCTACGGCGAGATGACACGCCCCCACTACCCGAGCCAGAGTCTCCCCTGGACGAGGCTGACAGCACCAAGCAAGAAGGAATAGGGACAGTCTCCCGAATGTGGGCAGTCGTCGATGATATCCAATCCCTGATGTCCCTGAGCCAAGTGGTCGACACCCAAATTTGCTGCAAAGGAGAGGCAGAATCAGTATCAAGCAAAATAAATCAAAAAAGAGAGGAAAAGGACCGAAAGGTTTACCGCAGGACGAAGGACGTCCTCTGTCAAGCCCAGCTCCTCTGGATCCATCACAAGAGGACGGTGTAGCATCGGCACTGTCCCTCCATCAGCCCGTCGGATATTGTACGAAGCAGTGTGCAGCTAAACAAAAGGGACCTCCGAGGTCGCCGCCGCCGCAGGTGTCGATGGACCACCACCACTGTGGGAAGACCCCACCACCCGACTCGAACCAGCAGGAGGGAAAGGCAAAGCATCATGTATAATGGGCGCCATCAACCAGCTCGTCACAAAGTCCATATAGTCATACGGCGCAGCCGTATCAGTATACAACGCATAGGACTCGCCAATCATCGTCGCGATCCTTTCATCCTCCAATAATTGTCGCTCCTGCCTCATAGAAGTAGGAGGCTGCGCGGGAGGCACCACCACCTCCTCCTCAGCAATCTGACGAATCTCTCTCTCCCCTAGGTACCAGGAATGGCCGAACTCATGCGCCAACAAACGCCTCATCTGTGCGTTCACCCCAGCACCCCCGTATCCTGAATGGCAGCCCCCCAAGGATAAAAGGTCACCTAAAAATCCCCAAGTAAGCATAAGTCAATACAAAATCAGAAGAGGAAAAAAACTAAGGCTGAAATGGAAAGAGTCTTACCCTACCACTGGTCAGGTCATTCAAGACCTGACGCACCGCCTCTAGGGAGAGAGATCCCTTCGACTGTCGGTTGGCCTTACGCCATCGATACAAGCGACAGAAGTCCTCGACGATGTCGTCCTTCAGAGCAATCAGTGGGGTGTTGCACCCAATCACCTCATAAAACCACGTCTGAATTCACGAGCAAAAAGAGACGCATAAAGAAAATGCGAATGCATGAAAGGAAAATGCGAATGCATGAAATGGAAATGCGCAAAGTAAAGAATACCTCAAGGAGATACATGGCTCCAGTAAAAGTCTGCCGGCAACACCGGTTGAACGCATCCAGAGAAGAGTAAAGGGTCGCCAAGGTCAGACTCCCCCTATCATAGAAAGGGATGTTCGAAAACATCCTCAAGTATGGAAGAAACCACAAATGGACGACGTCGCCGCTCGACGCCACCATGAAACCTCCCAGCACCAACAAGATAAACAACCGGGACATCTGTCTCACTTGGAGCCCATCCTCCACATCAACCACCCTGCTCAGCAAAACATCCTTCAGCAAGGACAGCCGGATAGAATCCCCAGAGACTATCCTCCTCACATCACCGAGTGCCGCAAACACCGCCTTCGGCCTCACTCACAAAGAGAGGTCCACCTCTATCTACTCCCCATCATAATCCAGCCCCAGCAGTTGCTGCACATCTATGGGAGTCACCGTCATCTCCCCGAAGCCAAAATTAAAAGTGGGGGTCGTGTCCCACCACCTCTCCCCCAAGGCACACAAAACTGCTGTCGAACGAGGCGTCTCATCCAGCGCAGCCGCCAACCTCCCAAAACCCACTGATGATACCATCCAGCACACCACGGGTGGAAGATACTCCCAAACATCCCTAAGCCCCGTCGTCCCGCGGGCACGCATGTTCTTCAAAGAAATATCCTACTAACGAAAGGAAAAATTCAGTCAAAGGTCAAGAAAAGGCAACCCACCTCACCATACCGATCGGAACTGTCTCCTCACCTTCCCGAGGCAGCCCAAAAGTTCGTGCCACTACCAAATGGAACCTCTCAGTCTATGCCGACCGACACTCCCCCTTAAAATTTCGTGCAAAAATTCCCAAAAAATACCAGAAAGCCTCGAAAAATCCCAAAAAAATTCCTAAAAATCCCAAGAAGGATTTAGAACGTTTTCATCAAGGAAATTTCGCACTCCTTCGGGCGACACACCATTTTCCCCAAAGGATCCCTCAAAATCCAAGCGATTGACCTCTCGAGCAAGGCGCCCGGACCACCGAATCACCTCCTCATCATACTTTACAACCATCGGCTATCCGGTGCGGTGTAATATCACATGGTATTTTTCCTAGAAGAAATCAGAAGAACCACTCCCCCCGAGCAATCTCTCCCAAAGGACAATCCAAATTTTCCCCGGCCCATTCATCATTCCCCAGCGGAATCTCAGATCCAAATTCTTATTCCAAGGGGAACCCCTCTTCCCCAGCGGAATCCTCAAAAACTAAGTGAAATCTCGTCCCGACAAAGCTCCGGAAAATCCCTAAGGATCACCTGATCATTTCCCCAGCGGAATTCTCTTACAGCACCCGAAATAGGTTGTTCTCCCCTATGAGGTCTCCTAAAAAGCTTCCCCCAGCTAGCAGCTCCCCAGCTCAAATCGGAATCATAAATCTCTTTCTCCAGCAGAATCAAAATACAATCTTTATCTACTCTTGGGTCAGAATTGGCCCCAGTCTTAGATCGTCACCTTAGTTAGGTCATAATTGACCTTGGTCCTCAGTTGTCACCACTCTTGGATCAAAATTGGCCCCGGTCTTGGATCGTCACCTTAGTTAGGTCAGAATTGACCTCGGTCCTCGGTCTTCACCACTCTTGGGTCAGAATTGGTCCCGATCTTGGATCCTCACCTTCATTAGGTCAGAATTGACCTCGGTCCTCGGTCGTCACTACTCTTGGGTCAGAATTGGCCCCGATCTTGGATTATCACCTTAGTTAGGTCAGAATTGACCTCGGTCCTCGGTCGTCACCACTCTTGGGTCAGAATTGGACCCGGTCTTGGATCGTCACCTTAGTTAGGTCAGAATTGACCTCGATCCTCGATCGTCACCACTCTTGGGTCAGAATTGTCCCCGATCTTGGATCGTCACCTTAGTTAGGTTAGAATTGACTTCAGTCCTCGATCGTCACCACTCTTGGGTCAGAATTGACCCCGGTCTTGGATCGTCTCCTGAATTAGGTCAGAATTGACCTCGGTCCTCGATCGTCACCACTCTTAGGTCATAACTGACCTCGACCCTCTGAATTGGTCATCCTCAGGTCCTCAGAACTGACCTCGATCCTCCGAATTGATCATCCCCATCATACTTCTTAGGTCCTCAGAATCGACCTCGACCCTCTAAATCGGTCATACTCCCTCAAAAGAATTATGTGGTGTCTAATCGACGGCTATCATTTGTTCCAAACTCACCGATCGAGGGGCTCTATAGACACCCCATTCTTTTACCTCTTAACTCTCCTTAGGTCCCTAGTACCTCCCTTCATCACTATAAACCCAGGTCACGTCCCGAGTACTGACCTGGAAGCCATCGGGCACCCCCCGTCTCAGTTTGACACAAAAGTCAAACTCTCTATCTTGACCGAGACTCAATGAATCTTCGAAGGTCACTGAATACCCTTTCCAACGGTTTGCCCTGTGCGTGATTCCGACTTACCATGCGGACGAACGCACCATTTGCGTCCGAAACCTGACCTAGAGGCCACTGGGTGCTCTCGGGATCTATTTGACCTATGTCAACTCTTAAGCTCGACCGAGGCTAAATGAATCTTCGAAGGGAACTGAATACCCTTTCCAACGGTCCATCCCATGCGCAATTCTGACTTACCATGCAGACGAACGCACCATTTCCATTCGAAACCTAACCTAGAGGCCACCGGGCGCTCCCGGGATCTATTTGACCTATGTCAACTCTTTATCTCAACCGAGGCTGAATGAATCTTCGAAGGTCACTGAATACCCTTTCCAACGGTCCATCCCGTGCGCAATTCTGACTTTCCATGCGGACGAACGATCCGTTTGACTCCGAAAATCCATCGAGCGTTTCCCGGGCACGGTAGACCAAAGTCAACTCTCCAAACTGGGTCAAACTCTTTGGAATGTTGAAATACATCTCCTAACCTTTCCAATGGTATGCCCCATGCACAATTTGGACTTACCATGCGGATGAACGCGCCGTTTGCGTCCGCGCGATTCCCTGTCCAATGGACCGACAAAAGCTTCCAAGCCACATTTGACCCAAAGTCAACTCCTGAACTCGGGAGAAGTCTAAGGACTTTCGAAGGTATCTGAAATACCTTTTCAATGGTATGCCCCGTGCGCGATTCTGACCAACGGTTTGCCCTCGGTGGCCAATTTTCCGAAAAAGCCTGAGGCGCACTCCCAATTGGAAGGTCCCAGATCCTGCCTATCGGCACCTGCCGATAGGCAGTGCCATGATAGGGCCAATCGAAAGTCCCCTAGGGTTATAAAAGGAGGCCTTGGCCTTATTTGCAACGGGAGCCCAGATCTGATAGAAATCTCTCTTAACGAATCCCAGAAACCTCTCTCGAGGGCAGCGTGATTTCAACTTCCAAATCCCTCTTTTATCTTCACTTTTCATCATCCTTTTCATCAAACTTGGTGAATTAACCACTCTACATCATCATCCAAGCTCAAGGGCTGCTCTCCAACATTCAAGATCAAGCTCAAGATCTTCAAGAATGTTCAACTTTCTCAAACTCTCTCTCTTAAATTCTCTTGAATTCCCAATAACTTGTTTTCTTACTTAGCACTTTTCTAATCTCATCTCACACATCCTAATATACTTTTTATTTAGTATTATTGCACATCTCTTATTTTCATATAAATAAAAACCCCAAAACAAGAAAAAGAGGGTTTGCTCATAAATTCCAAGTAGGGATTATCACACTTTTTCCTCATTTTTCTCACAACTAAAACACCTTTTCTACACACACACACACACACACTTACAAATAAGAGATCCCACATTTGGATTTATGGGATAAACCCCACCCATTTGCTTTGTATGCGAACTACGTGGACTTTGATGCCTTTATAGGCTACGTAGGCGTCTCGGGGTAAAACCCGAGACTCGAGTCCTTTCTCTCACTTTTTCTCTCATTTCCTATTTTCTCTAAATCCATTTTTATTATATTATATATATCCTTAGTCTTAGTGACACATTACTCCATGTGCGTTATCGTTCCTTTATAGAGATCAACGTAGGGGTAACCGCGTAAATCTTATTTTTCTAATATTACTTTTATAATCTTCCTATGGATGACTCGCTTTATCTTTTCCATGATACAAGCCGAGGATTCCTACCTCCATTCTATATATATACACATGCACACATCTCATGAGGGGGAACATAATGGAAAATAGCAAATATCCGTGAGAGACCGAAAGGGAGGAATGTGTGCCTAACACCTTCTCATTTCGTAACTAAGCCTCCGAGCCCTTTTCGAATCATTTTGGTTTCGCACGCACCAGTATGTCTTTGGATGCCATCCTTCGGGGTGGATTCCTCTTTTTCTTTTGTCTGTTTTGAGTAAAATAGACTGGCGACTCTGAATCTCTCTACATTTTTCACACCTCAGAAAATCGACGCCGGCCAAAGCGCTCTCCTGAGAGGGGACGCGCGGGACCCGAAGGATTGCTCCTCCCTCCGCGACGGGGATCGGCGGGGATGGCCACACCAAGATTTATAAAATGAATCTTAACAAACGGTTGAGGATCATTCCCCCACTTTAGATGATCATAACCCAAATGGTTCTTACGATTGAATCATAATCAAATGTCAATAAGATGTTGTTCTTAACAATTTGGCATGAAAAATGTCATTCGAACAATACGATATGAAGGTTTCAACATATTATCAAACAATTGCGTTGATGTTGAAGTTAGGTCTTAAAAATAACTCTTACGTGATAAAAGAAGTAGAATCCAATGAAACTCGAATAATAACACATACACCCATTTATTGGATTCAAATATTAAGCTAATCAAGAAGTAGAACCATTCAAGGTGAGTTTATTCTCCCAACCTAAGGAAACTAACTACTCATAACAATACTATTCATATGCAAAACATGGAGTTAATTAAAAGGGTAAAAACCATTATCATAGATAGAATTCAAGAAAAAAAAACTATATTAATTAACCAAATAGTGTCAATAGCCAAAAAAGTATAACCAAATGGAACTTGGTAACTTAAAAATAATTAAGTATGTGATGGGAAGCAAGAAGAAATGCACAGGACCTAGGAGAGAGAAGAGAGAAAAAATCTATCTTCTCTTGTTTTAAACTATTACAAGCACACCTGAAAAACTAAAAACCACTTAAAATTTATAGTGAGTGGACATAACCCACCAAACAAGATGTTAAAAAACTAAAACCAAAAATGGAAACGAAAACGGAAACCAGGACTACTTAATCAAAGAATCGCACATCTGAGGGGGCCAATCGACCGCAGTTCATTACCCAATCAATCGGGACTTTTACAATTGCTCATGTCTTAATTCATAGGCAAACCCCAAAGTACTGGTCGACTGAGGGTTTGATTTAAAAGGGGCTTATCCCATCTCATTCCACGTAAAGGGAACTCAGAGTAAATTGATTATAACTCAGTGGTTAGGAACTGGGTTAATGAACTATTAACCGTTACGCAAAGTTAACTCAAAGAGATACAACTTCAGTGGAGAGTTTGGGTATGAAGCTCGAACACAGAAATAACTCAATTTTCCCCAAATATGCGTAATGTGTTCTAATTTCCCAAAAAGCGCACACTTGTACCGTATAGAATTCTAATACCTATATATATATATATATATATATATATATATATATATATATATATATATATATATATATATATATATATATTAAAACCAAAGGTTATACAATATGTGAGCTTAAATACGGGAATTAAAGGACACAATTGCGCGCACATGCATAAGTAACGGGAGAAAATATACAATATTCACAACTAGTCATACCCCTTAACTTAGACATTTCTATTACCTAGTGATGAAAAAAAAAGAATTGATACAGAGAGTGGTAAGAACAAAAAAATATGTACATGGGAAAAGTGTCACTTTCGCCGCACAATAGCATTTAGCGAATGCAACAAGCCGTTAAACTCATAGGTTACTCTAGTGGACGAGTGTTGTCTCGTGAGGGTTTTCAAGGATCAAACATCAATTTTCCTCAAAATATGGTAATAAATTATATACCAAGCTCGACAATAACTAAATATTTGAACTTATTATTAACGAAGAAAACAAGAATGTTTCTCAATAATCCAAAACTATTAACATTAAAAAAATAACTACATGGAATTAAAAACCTCAAATGTGAGTGGTGTTCATGCACATGCAAAAACTTTGATTTGGTAAAAACGCCTATAGACCGTATAAATATTAAAGCATGCTTCCACTCAATCCTCTGGACATTAAACTCAATAAATAAAAGCACCCGGAATGGGGTGTAACACATGGGACATGCAGGCATAATGAGTAAATGTAAAGGGAAACTAGGTCCCGCACATGTCATCAATGAAGAACGCTATATATAAATTGGAAATATGCAATCTTATGAAAGGATATCATTCATTAAAGGAGATGAAAATCTTTTTAGCATATCATCGCAACTATTCTGACTTTTGAATAAATTCATATTAAGATCACATAGGACTTTAAAGGATTGTAATATTGGTGCGGGGATGAGGTTGTGAAAGAATGGTATATGTCTGGATTCAAAGGTGTTTGGAGATGAAACACTTGGGGTAATGAAAATTGTGGACTATTTCAAAATTGGAATACAATTTCCATAATAAGCATTGAATATAATAATGAAGAGAGTGAACAAAGCTTATTGAACACTATGTACAATACCAAAATGCTTTCTCTTTCTTTTCTTTTCTTTTATTTTTCTTCACTTTTTCTTTTCTTTTGTTTTTATTCACTTTTTTCTCCTTTACTTTTCTTTTCACTCTCACGTGCTTAATTGCAACCACATAATAAGAGCTGGTATGGAAGGTGATAATATCTAGGGTTTATAATCCCAATTCGGAGTTCGTTATGTGATTTTAGGGTTTGAAATGAAAGGTTATTATATAGGCTCAAAGGGGTTGAGAAGAAAATACGCAAGGTTAGGTCAAGGTTACTATAAGTGATATAGAGAAGATGGAATATGATCATTTCCTGAACTTTATGCAAATTATTTAGTCAAAATAACTTTACCAATCATGCTCAGGTGACAAAATTCATAATACAATTAATTAAGTAATGATTAATGAAAGAATAGTGATATTACCAATGAATTTAATGTTTCAAGGATGGAAGAGTAATGTATAAACACTCATAAATGAAGAAAAGCACAAAGCTCGCTAGTTTTTTAGTGTGTAAAAGCAACAAAAAGATACAAAGTTATAATTGTCCTACCAAATCGTTTATATATTACACTCAAGTGCTTATGGATTTTCAAGGTTTAATTCATGCACTTATTGCCAATGTTGAATAATTTGAGGACTAAAGTTTAATAACATGAAAATAATACAAAATGGATCATTGAATTAGCAATTGGGAGGGCCAATGATTGAATTGATCATAGGAAAATATGGTAAGAGACCCAAGAAAGAGAAAAAATAAAAGAAAATATTTTTTTATGTGAAATTTTGATTTTTTTTATATAGAATTTAATAAATAAATATACACGTGTCTTACGATGATAAAAAAGAAATTGAGATGAATAATAAACTTCCAACTTGAATCGCAAATTATCCTCAATGTAATTAAAGATACAATGCAAAAGAAAGATAGAAGTAAATCACCCGAATTTGGAGCGATCCTCAAAGTAGTTAATGTGAGCCCTACACAAATATAAGAAAAAAAAATATGTACAACAAGGATTAAGTTAAAAGAATTCATGACGTAAGTCACAATAGTATAGAGGGTTGAAGTGTAAACACTGGATAACGGATGGTGGACACTTGACTTTATAAAAGTGTATACACATCAAAATGTAATACATCAGCTAAGACTAAATTATCATTCTAAATTTCATAATGTTCATAAAATAACTTAATCAAGAAAAAAAATACAGTTTCCTCCCACAACCATCCCTACATAACCACATTAAAACAAAAAAAATGACAAAATATAGCCTGTCTAGAGATCGGAACCACCAGAGGGTCCTGGGGTAATCAGATAATAATGACTCCAGAAATAGTCCGGGGGTGAACCATCCGGGCCCTACTGCTACATGTATAAGTCCCTCATCATGTTGCGCATCATGAGGAACTCCAGGCGCTACTCTGTATGATCCCAATTAAGGAGGGACTCTAATCTGATCCACCTCAGCTGAGTCTGCTCCCACCTGATCTTGGATAACCTCGAACTACGCAAAGCGGGCATAAAAAATGTGGGAGTCTACTCGGGCCACTTCTCTGCCCCAACATTTCTCTCCTTAGCATCTCCTTCTCGTCCTTATCATCAATCACTAACCTCAGCGTCTTCTAAACCATCGGCTCTCCCTAGTAGTATCCCAAACATTTCCTGATATTATCATCAGTTAGGGGACCTTTGGGTTCAATAATTTTATCGCTTGGAAGCTTGGGGCATTTGGTGACACGATAAATATAAGTGACCATCCTGGGAAAAGGAAGGGAAAAATTCCTCGCCTTCTCTATTTCCACTAAATACATCTAGTCTAGAAAATAGTCAGGTAGGTTGATGTCACCTGACTGTTTAAGC
Source organism: Sambucus nigra (assembly GCA_949130495.1). Taxonomy (NCBI): domain Eukaryota; kingdom Viridiplantae; phylum Streptophyta; class Magnoliopsida; order Dipsacales; family Adoxaceae; genus Sambucus; species Sambucus nigra. The sequence continues at coordinate 401,113,056 of OX422223.1, forward strand.
AAGGAATGTAGGAATAAGACATGCTTGAGGCGAGCCTTAGATCGGTTGTTTGTCACCATTAAAAAATGGACATTGATATAGTGTATGAGCCTTGATAGGTCTTACATGCGGGATGATTTGAACATTTTTCGGGTCCTTACCTCTCTCGGTACAGCGAAATCTATAAGCGTGTCTACATCAAATGTAGACTCATCAGACAGGCTCACAAAAGCAGTAGGGTTCTCCACATCTATCCATCCAACTAAATCATTTCTCTAAATTGTGATCCACATTCCCCGAACATAGAATTCAAAGATAGTTATCTCCCACTTGCATTGGATCAACGAGGTGTAGAAAAACCAAACCAAGACCTCATTGATAGGTCTTTATTACTACATGAAGGAATCCTAAATATATATTTTAAGAATTACCATCACCTCGAGGGGAATGCCCACTATTTTTCATGAAAGGTTATGGGCAAGTGGCTCTTTTGGGTAGCAAAGTATGCCTCACACTAATGCTTCTCCTATTTACTTCGAAACCCTTTAAATCCCTTAGGAGGGTTGCACTGTGAATGGTTTTATTTTTCCCCCTCTCCCACGAAAACTTGCAAAACAGAAGTTAATACAACAATGCAATTGAAGACTAAATTGCATAATGATAAGGAGCGGATGGAAAAATGACATCCGATGAAATGAAATGAGTGATACTCAAGCAAGAATATGTCCAAAGTGAGAAATAAAAACAATTAAAGCATCTAGACATATACTAGGTGTGCACAAAGTGGAAGCGGAAGTGCGGAGCACATTCGAACCAATAAGAAGCCCCCTCCCCCCCCCATTCATGGCCATCCCAATAATATAAAACAATATATGCACATGAATGGGGTTTTAACAAAACAACTCGCACTTACAATGAGTTTATAACAATGGCACAATTTTTGTAAAGTTCAATAACTCAACATCCTAATTGCCATAAACATCCTACCAATTATGTGAAAAGGGAACTATCCTTATCAATTATCATGCCACAATCAATAGTGCAAATATATGTTTAAGAATTTACATATTTTTGGGCTAGAACCACAACATATATTTTCACACTATCAATATCACAAAAATCCTACTCAAGACAGTGTTCATCAATCCTACATACAGAATAAGCAATTAATCAATAATAAAAGATGCGTGTGTGCGTGTGAAAAAGTAAATGTGAACAAAACATATTCAAGGATCAAGTTAATTTTTCTTATTAATCTCGCAAAGAAATTAACCCTAGTATAATGAATAACCACACAAAAATTCCACAAATCCAAAAATTAGGTTGAGACATCATACCTTAATAGTTGGATGAAATGATTTAAGGGATGATTATGGTGGAAATGTAGTAAAAAGGACCTAGGGTTGATTTTGGGAATTTTTGGACAGTGAGAGAAGATGAGAGGCTGGGAGGAATGAGGAGTTGTAAATCTTAAAAGTAAACCAAAGTGTCTTATAATTGACTACCTAGGTCCAAAGCTCGGCCGAACGCACCTTTTGAAAATTCATTGGACATGAGACAGTGTGCAATGGGGGGGGGGGGGAGGGGGGGAGGGAAACCTGTCGAACGGGTTTTGGGATTTTTCCATATAACTAAGATAGAGAAGGATCAACCATTAAACCAGTCGAATGGGTCCCTACTATAATGAAAGAAGATTAGCATAAACTCGAAAAGTAAATGAGGACATCTAATAAACGAACCCGAGGCCTACTGTGTGATACCCAATGAAGGGCCAAACGGGGGGTCCTCAAAAAGGAACTCAACAAGCTTCGGGGTAAATCCCCCAGGACCTTTTGTTGGATTATGATCCCAACCTTAGGAAACTAGGTACTCATAACGCTAACTATGCATACACACAACATGGGGTTAACTAAAAGGGGAAAAACCATTACAAAAGATAGCATTCAAGACAAAACAACTTATTAATTAACCAAATAATGTCAATATATAATAAAGTAAAACCAAAATGGAACTTGGTCACTTACAAACACGTAAGTAGATAATGGCAAGCAAGAAGAAATGCATAAGCCATAAGAGAGAAAAGAGATAATAAATCCAACAAAATCTACCTTATCTTATTTTACACGATTCCAACCATACCTCAACAACTATAAACCACTTGATATTTATAGTAAGTCAAAATCAACCACCAAACAAGATGTTAAAAAACCAGAACAAAAAGTGGAAACCAAAACAACTTAACCAAAAAATTGCACATCTAAAGGGGCTAGTTGAGTACGATTCAGGTCTTGATCGAATGGGGCTTCAAAAATTGCTCATTTCTTGATTCATATTCAAATCGTGAATTACTAGTCGACCACGACTTTGAGGTCGGTCGACTAAGGATTTGATTTAAAACGGGGTGCCCATCTCATTTCACCCAAAGGGACCTCAAATTGGCCATAACTCAATTGTTAGGAATCAAATTGACACACCATCAACGGCTACGTGAAGCTAACTTGGAGAGATAAAACTTCCATTAGAAGAGTTCGAACACAAATATCGAACACAAAATGACTAAATTTCACTCGAAGTTGCATAATGCATTATAACTTTCCCGAAAAGTGCACACTTGCACCGTATAGCATTTTAACCTACAAAAGTTTAAATAAACCTTTCAGTATATGTATATATATATATCGAAACCAAAGATTGTACATTATGTGAGCTGAAATATGGAAATTAGTGAACATAATTGTGCACACATGCATAAGTAATGGGAGAAAATGTATAATATTCATGACTAATCAGCAAGCCATGTAGGATATTCAACTACGCGAATGAAACCCACGTTCATTTGCTTGACCACTTCCTCTTTGACATTGAGTGACCATTCTGTACAGATCATCCTTAGCTTTTGTTTAATCGACTTGCATTCTGGGAATGTACGGATATCATAATGGGTTATTTTTGGGTTAATATCGAGTATGTCATCATAGGACCATGCGAGAACATCCACGAATTCATTCAATAATTCTTCAAATTGTACACGCTCATGCTTGTTAAGGGTGGATTCTATCTTAATTTCGCTCTGATGGCTACTAGAACCGAGATTTAGGGTGGACTCTTAACATTTGTCTTGAAAGAATATTTCTAGCACTGGTTTGATCTTCTTGTCAACATGGTTGTATCGAAATTCAGGGAAGACACGAAAGGGGAATAATTCACCATCTTTGATAAATTGTCCATTCAAAGAGTCTCTCGAAATAATTTTTTCATCTTTTAAACTTATTTTGGATTGTGGTTAGAGGAGCGCTTTGAGTTTATTTGGTGAAGGATGGTAACACATACCACATTGAGGAAATGCCTCCTTCAGTAATATGGGTTGAAGTATCCCTTGATAGCATTATCCTAGCCCCATTTTGAGCATGGAGTTCATATTCTCGAACTTCTGAATCACATTGACATTTCCATCAGGGGTGTGTTCCCGATAGACTCCCTCTTTAAAGTTATCTCCTACTGGGAGGGAAAGTGAATCAATTCTAAAACTAGAGATAATTATGTAATTCATCCCATACTGGATTTTTAATACCGAAATTCTAGTGCTATCATTATTTATACTATTGTAGTCCCCCAAAATGGTGATAACCTGACCTTTGGTGAAGAACTTTAGTTCATGATAAAAAGAAAAAGATAATCCTCGGATGTTGTGGACCCATGGATGTTTAAGGAGTAGATTGAAGCATGAAGGTATGTCAATGACTTGAAACTTGGTAACAGGATTGATAGGGCTAGCCCCAAGTGTGAGTTTTATAGACCTCATTACTTCACAACGGGTATTATTGTAAGCACTCCCAACGGAAGAAGTGGGACTGAGATCATTGAATTTTAGTCCCAAACATTTGAAGGTCCTGAGAGGACAAACATTGAGGGTAGATGTATTATCAATAAGTAAAAGTGGGACTGTCTTTCCTTAGACTTCACCGGAGATGTTGAGGGAATGATTGTGATTAGGGCCAAACTTCGGTATCTCTTCTTTAAAAATGGGCATGAGTTTGGAAGAGCTTAGGGACCCATCAATATTTACAGCTTCTTTGAGAATAGTGGATGAAGGGACTGTGGGTCCGTTGAGTGATTTTCTCAAGGCATACTAGTGCAATTAAGAGGACATGAAAATACCCAATATGGTGGTATTATCTTGGGTCTTTGTGAGTTGGTCAAGGACTTTCCTCTCTTCAATGGTCATTTTTGGCGTGGGAAGTTATTTGGAAACTCGCTTTCCTTTATTTATTTTGGTTGCATGAGGAATTGGGTATTTTTAGTGTCTCCCTGACTTGGTCATGTGATTCACTGAGACGGGGAAGAATAGGAATCTTGTGGCTTCATCTCCTCGGGCTGAATGGACACTTTATTTATTTCTCCCAAAAAATATTCAAAGGATATCATTCCACACAAGATGGATACTACACTGACTTCTTCCAAACTAGGTTCGTCATCTAAACTATTAAAAGCATCGCCCCATATGGTAGTGACTATATGTTCTTGCCAAAATAAATAATATATTCAATAACCTTGACGGCTTCATCATGCGAATCCTCCCATTTAGTGGGGAGGTGCAAGAGTAAAAGGATTGGTCGTCCTTGAAGCTTCAAAGCGGTGAGTAATTCAGAAATGCTACATACTGACTTCTTCAACATGTATCACCCTTTCATCTGATTGCCAATCCCAAACTCTCAAGAATCAACAGCTATCTCAACAGTCAATCTCAGCCTAAATGTTAAGAGTCGGTTCAACACAACTAGTAACTCCATGTCTCTCCCCTAAATCAGGTGCACACGGCGATGCAGGACCTTGTAAGGATTGATAAATCTTGATCGGTGAAGAATGTAAGGTGTAGGAGAAAATATGGTCAAACCTTAAGCGATTTGGGTGAGATTATAAGGACGATGGGTGCTTTGCTAGGCACAATTTGAGTAAATGGGTCAAACTACAGTTCACTTTTTAGAAAGATGGCATATGTATGTGCTCAAAGTGGGTTATGATTGGTATTGGGTTTAAGATTAGCTAGTGGGGTGATGATACCAAGGTCAATTAGTCCTTGGATCATATTTCATAAATGGAAGCATTGGTCAGTCGTATGACTTGCGAACTGGTAGAAATCACAACGGGTATCGGGTTTGAAATTTTAGGGAGAGACATGGAGTTACTAGTTGTGTTGTGGATCGGTGATGCAGGATGGTTATGGATCGGTGATAACTTTGAAGGTGAATAATTGGGGTCTGTTTCCCCTAAACTTCTCGATGTCTAGCATTTTAAACTTCTCTACCAGTCTGGATTTCAGATGGTGACACATATGGGTGTAGTCCTCCCAAATATCTTTACTTGGTCAAACTTCTTTGACAGTAGTTTGAGGTGTTACTTAACCTTATTCGGTTCCTCCTCTTTAGGATCCACGTGTAGTGATTGATTGCCCCTGGTTGGGCAAGGTTCGGAATAGGGAGTTGCATTGGTGGAGGCCCATCGCTAGGAGGGGAATAGAAAGCAAGCTGATACTCTTTTAGGACCCAAATAGGCTTCAAATCGAGTGGGGCCATGGCTCAACATAAGGTAACCTCTAGTTCTTTGGGACTCTGGGCTTGATGATGCCGCATTTCATTGACCTCGGTTTAAAGGTTATCAATCTTGGCACTGAGTTGGGCTAATATGGTCATCAGGTCAGACTCTACATTTGGTGATTGGTCAATGTTCTCTATGAATATCTCGTGAAGGTAAATTCCAAATGAGGATGGAGTAGAAAAAGAACCGACGAAGCTTCTGGGTTATTCGACGAAAGGCTAAAGCCAATAGGGAGCCAAGACAAAATGGGTATGCGATTGAACTAAGAGGGAAAACGGTTTGAATTTATTTTTCAAATAAGGAGGGAAATATTTTTGTATTTTTTGGAAGGAGGAGAAAAAGGATTTTTGGTGTTTTCGAAAGAAAAATAGGGTAAAAGGAGGGGAATCTCAACATGATTATTATTCTTGTTATTATTATGTGCTCACTTGTATTAGGTTTTCCTAAATGTATAAAAATGTTGGATAGGACTCGAGCCTGGAAAAATAGGTTTTGAAAATATGTAAGACATGATTCGACTTGTTTCAAGTCTTACAGATGGGGTCCTATTTTGAAAAAATGGCAAAATATTGTGATAATTTCGGAGGTGTGCCGACCTGAAATTTTGACAGAGTTTCACATGGTAACCACCAAACTAAACATGAGTGTCCTAGTTTCAACACCTACATGAGGTTTATGCACTTGTTGGGTTAGTTAAAGGGTTCCCCCATTGGCATGACTTCCACGATATACCTCTTGCCTATGAGGGAAATCTTTCATCCATACGAGTGGATAAGCCATTTGATATATCTGAGTATACATAAATTGCCTCACTATATCCCTCACATGTGATAGATAATTCGATATACTCTATGTACATGAACGAGTTCCCTTTTATATACCTCCTGTCGTGAGCTCGGTAAAACAATATGATGCGGGGTGAACCGTTCGATATACATCGAAGGTACGTTTTCCAATAGAAGGTGAGAGTCATATCGCTTAGGCAAACTTCGACCTTCACGTACAACGCCCATCACAAAAATATACCCCAGTATGAGACAAAATTTTGGTCAATATTGGCGTGCTCTTGGTGATGTAGTGTGAAAAAATGGACGAGTCTTAATTAACATATTATTGAGAGAGCATATTTTTACCATTTTTTATTAGCGTGATGAGTAGGGGGAGTACTACACTAATAAGGGATCATATATACAAGTATTATGAAAAGTAAATCTAGAATGGAGACTATACTATGCATGGATATATGTTGGCGAGTAAGTGACATGGGAATATATACAAGTGAGTGTTTGGTAGTGAGCCTATACATGTTTGGCCATCTCGATTTTTGTAATGTACCTCCCTCTCCCTCTCTTGCCTCTCTTCTTCTTACCATGGACGGGGGCCGGGGGATGAAAAAAGGTCTCGCACCCTCTTGGAACTCTTCAACCATCGTCGGTGTGGGGAGAATGTAAAGATATGAAGTCACCAACCTATTTTTCATAAAATAAGCAAAATAACATGTCTCCGCCTCGAGAGAGAGGCATCAAAGATAAACTGATGCATATGAAACCAATAGTTCTAAGGGTTCGAGGATTAATTTACAGAATGAGAAGGTGTTAACCCCCCATCCTGCCATTTCGGTCTCTCATGATCTTGTGTTATTATTTTCTCCGTGAAGTGTGTGTGCGTGTATATATAATGGAGTTTGGAATCACCCAACTCATACCATAGGAATGTTCCCAAAATATTCTATATAAAATACGATTTTATACATTTATCGTGATATTGATTGTTATGGTGAATCGATAATATGTGTTGGATTAAGTGCTAACATGGATTACAAACATAATATGCATAGTAATGCAAGAATATTATAGATGTGAAAATGGAGAATTTGGGAAAATTAGAAAATTGGAAAATGGAAAATTGGAAAATTGGACTCAAATCTCGGGTTTTATTCCAAGATGCCTACATAGACTATAAAGGCATCAAAGTCCACGAAGTTCGCAAGCAGCATAAGGGTGGGGTTTATCCCATAGATTCGAATGATATTTTATTATATGCGCGTGTGTGGAAAATGTGTGTTAGTTTTGAAAAAGTGCGATGGGTAATATCGTTCGGAATTTATGGGCACAACCCTCCTTTTGTTTTTTTTTTGTTTTTTTAGAAAAATAAAGTATGTGAAATATACTAATAAAAATGTAAGATGTTAATGTGCATGATCTAAAGTAAGAACTAGATTATGAATCTAATGAATTTAATGCAAAAATAAGAAATTAAAAAAGATAGGTAAGGAACTTGACCTTCTTTGAAGCTTGATATTTGATCTTGGATGAACTCCATTGAATGTGAGATGAGTGTTGGATGAGTGATAATGAGATTTTTCCAAATTGGATATGAAAAGGATGGGAATATAAGCTTGAATGGAATTTTACATTAAGAAACTTCCCTGATTATGAGAGAATGTTGCTGAAATCAGTGATGCTGATGGATCTAAGTTGTCTTGGAAATAAGACCATGCCCTCTATTTATAGGGTTAGATTTGGTGCTGATCAGAATGGCCCTTGTCCTCCTATTGGAAGGTAACCCTTGACACACTACCGATAGGCACGAAAATGGACCTACCAATCGACAGTGTCATGTAGATTTTTTTGAAAAAATGGTCATAAAATTCAATCCGTTTATCCAAATTGCACACAAGGGATACCGTTAGAAATATGTTCCAAGGACCTTGAAGGTCCTTTGGACCAATTCTAGGTCATGTTGTTGAATTTGGCTCAAATGTGTCTCGAAAGCGCACGTAGGTCCTTTGGACAGGAGATCGTCATACGAAAATGGATCGTTAGTCCAAACGGTAAGATACAATCATGCAAAGGGAAGATTGTTATAAATATTAGTTGATGTACTTCGACATTTCAAAGAGCTTAACTTGATTCAGAAATTTGACCTTGGTCAACCATTGCGAGAAAGAGCCTGGTGACCTCTTAGAGTAAGACGGATCGTTCGTACTTACCATAAGTAGGAATCACGCATAGGGTAGACCGTTGGAAAGGGTATTCACTACATTTCAAAGATTCATTCAATCTTATTCAATCTAAAGAGATTACCTTGGTCAAATGGAGCCCGAGAGAACCCGATGGCCGCCGGATTGATTTTTGTGGGAAAATTGATCGTTTGTCCAAACGCTTATGCCATTTCGTTCATGAGGCAGACCGTTGGAAAGGATTTTATGTTCCCTTCAGAAATTCAAAGACCTTTCGCCCTAAAAATGAAGTCGATTAGGGATAAATACCAATGGCCTCCAAATAGATTTTCAGTAGTACAATGGTCCGTTCGTTTGAACCGTTATGTCGATTCTCGTATGGGGAGAACCATTGGATAGGGTATTCAAAGACCTTTGAAGATTCAATAAGATTTCCCTTTGATGATAGAGTTGACCGGACTCAAACAAGACTCAGGAGACCGATGGCGTCTAGATTAGTACTTGGAGGGTTTGTAGTGAAATAAGGGAGTGTTATAGACACAAGGGGAGAACTCGGGGAGTCCTTGAATGTGGTTTCTATAGAGCCCCTCGACGAGTGAGCCTGGAACAAGTGAAAATCGTCAAATAGACACCATATGATGTTTAGGAAAGAGGTCGATTCTGTAGACCTAAGGGATGAGGATGATCGATTGAGGGTCGAGGTTGATTCTGAGGACCTAAAGGGAATGCTGAGGATGGCCAATTTTATTGGCCTGGGACAATTCTGATGACATCAATGGTAGGGAACGATCAATTATACATGTCAAAGCCAATTCGTAGGGCTAGAGGTGGAAGTGACCAATTCTATGGGTGGGGGTAAATTCTAAGGACCTTAAGTAGAGATGATCAATTCTACGAGTTAAAGCCAATTATGAGGGATTGAGTAGAGATGACCAATTATGAGGGTCAAGCCAATTATGAGGGCCTAAGTAAGGATGGCCAATTCTTAGGGCTTAAGTAGAGATGACCAATTCTGAGGGTCGAAGCTAGCTCTACGGACTTAAGTTACGATGAAAAATTCCGAGGTTCGAAACCAATTCTGAGGGCTTAGGTAGAGATGACCAATTCTGTGGGTTAAAGATAATTCTGAGATATTCTGCAGAGATGACCAATTATAAGGGTCGAAGCCAATTATGAGGGCTTAAGTAGGGATGACCAATTATGAGGGTCGAAACCAATTCTGAGGGCTTAAGTATAGATGGCCAATTCTTAGGGTCGAAGCCAATTATGTGGGATTAAGTTGTAAGGATGACCAATTCTGAGGGTCTAAGCTAATTCTGAGGGCTTAATTAAAGATGACCAATTATGAGGGTCAAAGCCAATTTCGAGGGCTTAAGTAGAGATAACAAATTATGAGATTCGAAGACAATTCTGAGGGTGGAATCCAATTCTGAGGGCTAAAGTTGAAGGGATGAACAATTCTGAGGGTCGAATCCAATTCTGAGGCCTTAAGTAGATATAACCAATTCTGAGGGTTGAAGCCAATTTTGCGGGCTTAAGTTGTAGGGATGATCAATTCTGAGGGTCGAAGCCAAAATTGGGGCTTAAGTTTTAGTTTTCTTGGGGAAATTGGGAGAATCTGCTAGGGATATTTATCTTGTGGTTCTGCATTTGATTTTGAGTTATAGGTTCGACCGAGGAAGAGGAAATAATCTGGGGATGGGGTGTTTGAGGAATTTTTGATTTTTCTCGAGAGATTTCCAATTGGTTTCGGGAATTCCACTAGAGAGGCAAGATGTCTGTCGCGAAATGAATGTGGTTAAAATGTTTTTCTTGGTAAAAAAGGTTCGAAAATTCATTTGATAATTTTAGGAATGTTTTGGATTTTTGGGGGGATTTTTTATACGAAATTTCTGGAAGGGGGCCGATCGACATGATTCGAGGGGTGAGAAATGGAAGTGGCATGGATTTGGGGGTATCTCGAGAATGTGGAGGGACAATGTCGATCGGTGGGTGGGAGGGGATTGCCGATCAGTGGGTGGGAGGGGACTGTCGATCGGCATGCCCCATAGCCTCTTATAAAAAAGGGGTGAGTTATCCTCATTATTCACAACTTTCTGACTTTCCTTCTTCTGTGATTACCTTTTGCAAAGAGTTTTATCATTCCAAAACCAAGCTATGTCACATTTCTCAAGAAGCACGACACATATGGCGTGGCTTAATGTTAATGATTGGGCAAACATGGAATGGCGGGATAGGGTGCCTCTTGCACGAGGTAGTGAAAATTACCTTAACTCATTCAAGATAGTGGATGATGAACGAATCATCTTGCGTGAGCCTCGCATCATCGTTCTTTTAGGTTGGTGAACCCTGGTGGCTATGTAAGTGCTGATGACTTTGGGTATTCTTTTCTTCCTTTTTTTGTGATATTTCTTTTTTTCTTGGATTTTGACATGGATTTTTCCTTTGTGTCTTTGATAGTCTGATGTCTCTATGTTGTCTTTACGTGGTGAAGGAACGATGGGGATTTAGGACATTTAGGAGCGACTTCCATTGGTGGTGCATTGGATAGTGTCATCAACAGGTTTTGGGAGGCTGGTGTCTGCACTGGATGAGACGCCTCATTCAATAGCTGTTCTTTATGCTCTCGGGGAGAGGGGGTGGGACAACACCCACACCATGCATTTTGGTTATAGGGATATAACGGTGACTCCGATAGATGTGAAATAGCTACTGGGTCTGAAATTCAATGGGGTGTAGATTTAGGTGGATAGGACTTTGCGGGTTATGTCATAGATGATGGCATTAGGTAACGTGTAGAGGGTAGTCTTTGGGAACTCTCTTCATTTATCTCTTTTGAGGGAGTTTTTCTGAGTCAGAGGATTGGTTAAGAGGATGGGTGGCAGGTACAGCAGATGGACCATTTGTTTATTCTGCTAGTGTTGGGAGGTTTCTTGGTGGAGGTGAGTGGCTACATAGTCCACTTGGGGTTTTTGCCATTTTTGAGGGTATTTTCAAACATTCCTCTTTATGACTGGGGGATAATGATCTTGTGACCCTTTATTCTTCTCTTGATGCATTCAACCGGTGCGGCAGGTAAACTTTTACTAAAGCCAGATATCTTCTTGAGGTATTTTTTAATTTTGTAAATTTTTCTTTATGCATTCGCATTTTCCTTTATGCATTTTATTCTTGATTTGTTGATTGCTAACCTTTTTGTCCTTTGTAGACGTGGTTCTATAAGGTGACTGGATTTCACACCCAATTAATAGCTTTGAATGACGTGCCTATTGGGGACTTCTTCCTGATGTATCGGTGGAGGAGGTCCAATCGGCAGTCTAAGAAGTATCTTTATCTAAAGGTCGTGCGTCAGGTCTTGAACGACCTGACGAGCGAGTGGGTAACCCTTTGTTTTTCTCTTCCGATACCATTTTTATTTTATGACCTTCTCTAATATTGATCTTTCTCTATTAGGAATTTTTAGGTGACCTATTATCTCTAGGGGACAGCCATCCAGCATACGAGGTTGACTAGGGGGAATGCACATATGTAACGTGTGCTGGTACATGAGCTCGGCTACTCCTAGTATCTCGGGGATAGAAGATTCGGATAAGTTATGGAGGATGAGGTGATTGTTCCACCTATGAGGCCCCTGATGTATATGAGACGAGTGCGGGAGATGGCGGATAATGCGCAAGTAGGGCGATGATGGCGAGACTTATTCGTCATACATCTACACGGTGGAGATATTTGATTATTTGGACTTTATTTCCACATGGTTGATGCCACCAAACATATATGACGTGATGCCTCTCCCTAGGTGGGTTTGAATCTGCCCATGGGGTCTCCCCATAATGCTGATGGTGCATCGACATCGGTGGCGGCGACCCTGGAGGTTCCTTTTGTGTGTTTGTCCCCTCTTACAATATTCTACGGGATGATGGAAAGTTGGTGCGTATGCTGCACCGTCCTAATGCGATGGATCCGGAGGAGCTGGGCTTGACAGAGAAGGTTTTCCAGCCAATGCTATACTTTTTATCTCTTTGTCTCTTTATTTATTGACCTCTTTCGTTACCTCAGAATAACTAATTTTATCTTTTTCTATTTTTCTCGCAGCACATCTGAATATCAACCACCTGGCTGAAGGATATTTGGGATTAGATAGCTTTAGTGATTGCCCACATTCGGGATGTGATTTTGGTTTTTTTTTATCTGGTACCGTCTTCCTTTTTTGGGGAAGGGTCTGGCTCGGGGAGTAGAGGTATATCATCTCATTGTCGAGGAAAGAGAGCACGCCATAGGGAAGGAGGCTCCAAGAGAGAGAGAGAGAGTGAAAGATAAAGAGAAAGAGAGAGGGTGATTGTAGGTGGTTGGGAGAGGAAATATAGGTGGGACATGCTAGTGGAAGTAGTAGAGTTCTAGTACCCTAAAATCATGTCTTTCATCTGGGGTTGGACGAGGTCGGTCTGACCTATGAAGAGTTATATGTCATTTTGGGGATATATCCCAGTGTTGCGGTGGTTATGCCTAAATTTTTCTGGTCCCCTAGGGAGCTTTTAGCAGGATTTTTTCATATCTATCCTTCGATCGCTAGGTTATTGGTCATGGGAGGAATGATCTTTCTTCCTATTGTGATTCATTTTGTGCATTTGTAGGATGTTGGTGGTGCTGGATCCATCATTTTGGGCTTGGTTTCAATACTACAGTTGGTGACTGGGGAAATGATGATGGACCCACAACTTGCATCAATTGCATTCATTGCAATTGTACTAAAATTTCCCAAAAATGAAATAAAAAATATTTTAATCATTTCGTTGTGCCTTTTGATGAGTTTTGCATTTAAATTATCTATACCAATCACTAAGGCATACATAATCCTTTTGCTCTTGTACACATTAAAATGAACTATCGTTCTCAGGGATAAAAAAATAATAATATTTTGTGAAAAAGAAGGGGGTCATTATCGTATAAAGCGTACGAGGTACCCATGTACCTCTGGGGGTTTTGAAAGTTATTCGATTTTCATTTTTTGAAAGAAAAAATATTTTTAGAGGATTAGCCCCCATGTAGTTCTGAATAGAGGGAAATAAAGATTTTTTTAGAATAGAAGGGAAATGAGAAGAGTCATAGCGCATCGAGATTTTGGACTAGGGGTAGAATTTCTTGATACGGTCTAGGTTGATTGGATGGACCATCTCCTTTCCATCGAGATTAGTGATCATAACGGCACCAGTAGATAGGATTTTCTATGTAGGGGCACTCCAATTGGGCTTGAATTTCCCTCTGGGGTTCGAGTGGGATCTATAATTTATTTGAGGGCTAAGTCCCCTTCTTGGACACCTCTGTCCTTCACTCTCTTATTAAATAATCACGTTATTCGGTGACAGTACCCTTGTATATGACACAGAGCATTCAGACTACTTTCATTCAAGAGTAACAGCTCATCAAGACAGGCTCTGATTCCAGTCTTCCTTTTTGACTTTGCTTTCAAGCAGGTCGCACAGTGAAGGGATTTCTATCTCCATTGGTAGAACTAATTTCGTTTTGTATAACAAATAGTAAGGGGTAGCCCCAATAGATATTCTAACCGAAATGTGGTATCTAGAGGGTGTAAGGGATCCGGTCTGCCCAAACTCGACAATGCTCGATCATCTTACTAATGATGGTTTTGAGATTTTTATTAGCAGATTCGACTGGTCCATTGGTTTGGGTTCGGTTGGGATAATATTTGTGCCTTTAAATACCATACTCATCGACTACCTCTGTGGCTTTTGCCTTGAAATGCAACCCATTGTCCGATACTAGCTTATGCAGGACTCAATATCGATAAATGATATTTTTCTTCATGAACTTGGCCACCTTCTTGGCATTCATAACTGCGTATGACTCGGCTTTGACCCATTTAGTGAAGTAGTCAATGGAAAGTAGTATAAACTCATGCCAATTGGAGGCTTTAAGTGTAACCTTCCCTATGATATCAATGCCTTATGTCGAGAATAGCTAGGGAGAAGTCATGTTATACAATTATTGCAAAGGCAGGTGTTAGAGGTAAGAAAATTATTGGCATTTGAGACATCTTCGAACGTATGCGATGTAATCCTAAACCATGGTAGTACAGTAGTAACCCTATCGTATGATTTTCTTGGAAAGCATATGGCCATTCATGTGGAGTTCGCATTCTCCGCTGTGGATTTTTTGCATCATCTCTTCAATGCCATCCCCTACGATGCAATGTAAATGGGTTCCATTAAAGTTTCTCTTGAACAGTTCTTTATTGCAAATCACGTACTGGGCATCTAGTTTGTGAAGGGTTTCTCGATCTTTCTTATTAAAACCTTGGGGATACCTACCATGTTTGAGGAAGCACCAAATATCATAGTACCAACGATTGACTATATCAGGATCTTCTTCTGCGATGATCTCAATATGGTAGAAGTGGGTTGATTTATCTTTCTTTTGGACTAGGAAAGGGACCATTATTATTCCTTCGGGCATATAAATCATAGAGGCTAAGGTAAAAAGGGCATCGACTAGGTTGTTCTATGCTCGAGGTAGGAAATGGAAGGTGATTTCTTAGAACTGAGAGAACTATCTTTTCTAGGTGGGCATAGAAGGGTAAGTGTTTCTCATCTTTGACTTTCCATCTTCTGAGTACTTGACCAATGATGAGGGTTGAATCCCCATAGACATCTAGGTATTGAATTCCTTTTTTGAGAGAAACTTTGAGGCCCATTGTGCATGCCTCATATTCAGTCATGTTATTATTATAGAAAAAATCCATCTTGATGGCAATGGGAGTGTGAGGGTCATCAGAGGAAATTTGGAGTATTCCAATGCTTAAAATCTTGAGGTCTTCCATAACCTTGTTGAATTCTTTCTCCTTCAAATCAATGGTCAAGGTAAGTTAGCCCCTAGTTGGGAAAGATTCGGCATAAGGAGCTAGGCTGGCCAAAACCCAAAAATAGGAAGAGCACATGGAGCATGTTGATATTTCTCGAGTACCTAAATAGACTCTGGTGTGGGCAAACCCATAGCGTGAGGGAAGATGACCTCAGGCTCTTTGAGAACACGGACCCAATTTCGTTGCACCTCATGGATCCTCATTTAAAGGTTGTCAATCTTGGCAGTGAGTTGGTTTAGAATCGTTATCAAATCCGAAGGCACATTCGATGCTTAGTCTATGTTCTCCATGGAAAGAAGATGAAGAAGGATTTAGGAGTCAGAGGAAGCGAGGGAACTGATGGAGCCTCGGGTCGATTCAACAGAAGATCGAAGCCAATAGGAAGCCAGGCCAAGGGTCGGGTTTTCGATCAACATGAGATGGCGAAAAACTTGAATTTATTTTTGAAAGAAAAATAGGAAACTGTTATTATTGAAAAGGGAGGAAAAAATTTTTTGAAATTTTTTTGTGGGGAAAAGTGAGGACAAAACGTTTTTAGGTTAAAGGGAGGAAAAATATTTTTAGTATAAGGAAGGAAAAATGTTTTCGTATTTTTGATAAAAGAGGGGGGAAATTTTTTTAACACTTTTTTATAAAGAAAGGAGGAAATAATGAGATACGGGGCTCAGTATGATTATTATTATGTTTATTATGTTCTCACTTATATTAGGTTTACCTAAATGCAAAAAGAAATGCCGGACGGGACCCGATCCTAGAAAATTTGGGTTTGAAAATTATGTATAAATGGTTGGACTGATTACCAGGATCATGGGTAGGGTTCCATTTTAGAAATTGTGTGAAAATTTTGACCGCATGCCGACCGTCATTTTGGCGGAATATTGAGTTGAAATAGGAAACTAAATATGACTTCCCTAGGTTTTACGCCAATACGAGGGTATGAAATATTTAGCTTAATTAGAAGGGTTCCCCCTTTTGGAATGACTTCCATAATATACGTATTACTTTTAAGGGAAATCCATACATGTGAACAAGTAATTTTATATACCTGAGTATACGTGAATTGACTCATTATATACCTCATAGGAATAGTACGTGCAAGAGAGAATTCAATATACTCGATGTACATGAACGAGTTCCTTACAATATACCTCCCATCATAATTTTGGTCAAGTGGTACAATACGGGGGATGACATTTGATATTCGTCAAAGGTACTTGTCCAATGAAGGTGAGATTCATATCATTTAGTCTAACTGCGACCTGCCGGACCAGTGCCCATCACAAAGTGACCCCCCAATTACAGGACAAAATTTGGTCAATAGACCTTTTCTTTGGTGATGTAGTGTGCAAAATGCATGATTCTTGATTTGTATATTTTGGAGAGAGTATTTTTATTGATGAGCATCATGCTAAGCATGGGATAATGTACAAGTATAAAAGATAAATCTATACTAAGCATGAATATGTGAGAGTGAGTAATGTGTAGCTATCTACAAGTGAGTGTGTGGTAGTGAACCTAATCACAGATCTACTACAAGTGGTGTGTGACAAGTGTGAGTAGGCATGGATATATATAAGTGTGATAAGTGTAGGTGTGTGTTAGTGACACTTAAGACTTGAATATTCTAAGTGGTGTGTGAAACATGCAGATATTGGTGATCCTAGGTGCACGTAGTGTGAAGTGTGCATGGAGAGTATCTACAAGTGTGTGTGTGTGAATAGTGAAATAAGCATGAGGTATATATGTACAATAAATAATAAAGGAGAAAATTGGGAACATACATATAGGTGCATACGCACACAAGAAAAACAAAACACCCATGCGAAATGAGTCTAGCCCTCCTATGAAAGTCCCCATCGGAGTCGCCACTATGGCTATCTCTTTTTTCATGATGTCCCCCCCCCCCCCTCTCTCTCTCCTTACTCTCTCCTTCATTCCATGGACGGGGGTCAAGAAAAGAAAGGGGGAAAAAAAGTCTCGAGCCCTCTTGGAACGCTTCTGCTATTGTTGGTGTGGGTGGAATGTAAAGAGAGTCGTCACCCAATTTTGCACAAAATAGGTAAAAGGACATATCTCCACCTCGATAGAGCGGAACTAAAGACAAACTAGTGCATACGGAACCAATAGTTCAAAGGGTTCAGAGGCTAAGCTACGGAAAGGTAAGGTGTTAGCACCCATCCCTCCGTTTCGGTCTCTCATGAACTTGTGTTATTATTTTTATTTATTTCTCCATGAAGTGTGTGTTTGTGTATATATAATGGAGATCGGAATCCCCTAACTCATACCATAGAAGAGATATAGTGTGGTCATCCATAGGAATGTTCCCAACATATTTTATATAAAATACGATTTTATGCATTTATCGTGATATTGATCATTATGGTGAAACGATAATATGTATTGGATAAAGAGAAAATAAGGATTAAAAAGATAATAGGCATAGTAACACAAGAGTATGATAAATATGTAAAAGGGGAATTTGTAAAAATTGGCAAATTGGAAAATGGGAAGATTGGAAAATTGGACTCGAATCTCGAGTTTTAATCCAAGATTCTTACGTAGCCTATAAAGGCATCAAAGTCCACGTAGTTTGCATGTGCCATGAGAGTGGGGTTTATCCCCTAGATTCGAACATGATTTTATTACATTTCCATGTGTGAAATTTGTGTTTTAGTTTTGAAAAAGCATGATGGATAATCCCGTTCGGAATTTATGGGCATAACCCTCTTTTTGTTTGTTTTGGGTTTTTTTATGGGAAAATAAAGTATATGTAATATACTAATAAAAACGTAAGAAGTTAATGTGTATGAACTAAATTAAGAACTAGATTATGAATCTAATGAATTTAATGCAACAATAAGAAATTTAGAGAGATAAAGAATAATTTGGACCTTCTTTGACGCTTGATCTTTGATCTTGGATGAACTCCCTTGAATGTCAGATGAATGCTGGATGAGAGAGAATGAGATTTTGCTAAATTGGGTATGAAAAAGATGGGAATGTAATCTTGAATGGGATTTCACATGAAGAAACTTTGTTGATTACGAGAGAATGTTGTTGAGATCAGTGATGCTGATGGATCTGAGGTGTCTTGGAAATGAGGTCATGGCCTCTATTTATAAGGTTAAGGGTGCTACCGATCGGCATGGCCCTAGTCCTAGCAATCGGAAGGTAACCCTTGACACACTATCGATAGGCACGAAAATGGACATATTAATCAACAGTCTCGTGTAGATGTTTCCAAAAAATAGTCGTAAGACACAATTCGTTGATCCAAATTACACACAGGGTATGTCGTTAGAAAGGTGATCTAGAGAGCTTCAAGAGTCCTTTGGATCGCTCCCGGGTCGAATAGTTAACTTTGGGTCAAATGTGTTTCTCAAGCGTACATCGGTCCTTTTGATGGGGGATCATTGGACAAAAATGGATCGTTCATCCAAATGGTATGTCAGAATCATGCACGGGGAATACTATTGGAAAGTTTAGGTGATTTACTTAGACATTCCAAAGAGCTTCGCTCGGTTCGAAAAGGTGATCTCTCAGAGTAAAATGAAAAGTTCATCCATACCGTAAGTATGAATTACGCACTGGATGGACCGTTTGAAAGGGTATTCAGTGAACTTTGGAGATTCATTCAGTCTCGTTCGAGATGAAGAGTTGGCCTTCGTCAAATGGAGTGTGGGAGCACCTAGTGGCCTTCTAATTGATTTTCGAGGGAAAATTAATTGTTCGTGTGAATGATTATGACGTTTCATGTACATAATAGACCATTAGAAAAGGGTTTCAGTGCCCTTAGAAGATTCAAAGATCTTTCGCCCTGAAGATGAAGTTGATTGGTGTCAAATCTTGTCCCGGGACTGCCCGGTAGCCTCCAAATCGATTTTTGATAGTAAAATGGTTCGTTTATCCGAACTTTTATACCAATTTGTGCATGAGGTGGACCATTGGAAAGGGTATTCAGATTTTTTCAAAGATTTAATGGGCTTTAGCTCTGATAATAGAGTTAACCAGAGTCGAATGGGGCCTGAGAGCGCCCGATAACCTCTAGATCGGTACTCGAAGTATGACCTAGGTTTTATAGTGAAATTGGGGAGTGATGGGGACCTAAGGACGGACTTAGGGGGGCCTACAATATGGTGTATACAACATGGATCAACTATAAGTGATGTATGATATGTTCAAGTGAGCATAGAGATATATACAAGTTTGAAAAGTGTGGGTGTGTGCTAGTGAAACCAAAGCATGGATATTCTAAGTGGTGCTTGAAGCATGTGAGTATAAGTGAAGCTAAGTGTAAGTGTGTGAAGTGTACAAGAAGAGAATGTACAAGTGTGTGAAATGTATAAGTGAGTGCAAAATTTATATATACATGAGAGAGATATACACAAAAAGTAGATAGAGAGCATACGAACACATGCTTAAAATAATAACACTCGTGTAGGAAATATACTCTAGTCCTATTAGAATGTGTCCCCAATGAAGTCTCCACTGTGCCTATCCCGAGGGGGGTCCAAGGAGGGCTTCCCCCTTTTTTCAAGCGTGCAAGCGGGATTTTGCCCTTTCTCATGGCACTTAGCTGTTATCGATGTGGGGTAATATGTAGAAATAGAGTCGACAACCTATTTTGCACAAAATAGGCAAAATAAATGTTTCCACCTAGAGAGAAAGACATCAAGGATAATACTGGTTCTTGTGAAACCAAGTAGTTCAAAGGTCCGGGGACTAAGTTATGGAATAGTAAGATGTTAAGCACCCATCTCGACCTTTTGATCTCTCATGGGCATGTGTTAATATTCTCCTACTAAACTTCGTGAAGTGTGTGGTCATGTGTATATCATAGATGGAGAATGGAATCACTCAACTCACATCATGAAAGAGGACAAAGTGAGGTTATCCTTAGGAGTGTTCCCAAAATAATAATTCAAAATTATTCCGATTCACAAGTCATTATAGAAGAGAGAATGTATACATCGGACAAGATATAAGCATTCAAGCATATAAAATCCATTAAGAATATATGTTTGAAAAAAAATAAGGTATCAAATGTGTATAAAGGAGGACTCGAGTCTAGGGATTTACCTACGACGTTTATGTCGCCCAAGGGGAATCAAAATTCGCGTAGTTCAAAGGAAACATGGGGTGGAGTTTAACCCATAAATCCAAAAGGGGTACCTCTCTTATAGGTGTGTGCAGAGATAAACGTGTTTCAAGTATGAGGATGTGACTGAGGTTAAATAGGGCTCGAAAGTGCCTGTGGATCACTAGATTAGAGATTTTTGAAGGAAAATGGATCGTTCATCCGAACCATAAGGACAATTTACACACGGGACATACCATTAGAAAGGGTCTTTAGAACCCTTTGAGATTTCCTTTAGATTCATTCAGTTCGGAGACATAACTAAGGTTAAGCGTGGCTTGAAAGTCAGTAGTGACCATTCGGAGTAAAATGGGTCATTCGTTTGCACCATAATGTTGATTCGCGCATGGGAGAGACTGTCGAAAAGGGAGCCCTTCAAATATTCATTCAGCTTTATTCAAAATAGGGATTTAACCGATGTCAAACGGGGCTCGAGATTGCCCGGTGGTCTTCAAATTAATTTTTTAGGTAAAGTGAATCGTTTGTTTGTATCGTAAGGACGATTGATGCATGAGGAAGACTGTGGGAAGGGGGTTCAGAGTACTTCGGAGATTAATTGATGTTTCACTCAGGAAAGAAAGTTAATCAGAGTCAAATGGTACCTTATAGTGCCCGACGGCCTTTAAATCTATACTATGAGTATGACCTAGGGTTTGCAATGAAGGAGTGGGCACAAAGTACCCAAGGAGGTTCTTAAGGGGGTTCTAGGATGGGGTGTCTATAGGATGCATATTGGTGGAAGGTAAATAATTAATATGAAATCAAAAAGTAGGAGCAATAGGAAGTCCCACCTTGAGGTTAATACTCGATGGATAAAGAAGATAAGATAGAGGCAAGGTAGGGCTGGTCGGACAAGGCGAGGTAGGAATGTGTGAACACAGTGACTGAGTGATGTTGGTAGTTGTAGGAATAGTAGGAAGGAGATTTATTAGAGTCTGATATAGGATTGTGTGGTTACTTAAGAGTAATCAAGGTATGTGAAGGTGATAGGTAAGTAGGAATATTTCTGGTTGGAATAACTAGTACGATAGGTATTAGTGGGAGCTGGACAGTAGTCGAATTAGAAAAAAAGGTGTAAAGGGCTTGGTAGTGTTAGGGATAGAACATTTAAAAGACTCATGGTAAGTGAAAATATCAATATAGTGAGATTAATTGGAGTTATTTCGAGAGGAGACATATGGAAAAATATTTTCATAAAAAATAACATGCCTGTAGATGAATATTCGTTTGGTTTGGGTGGTAGCAACAATTTCCTTTATGAATGGAACTATAACCAATGAAAACACAGGGATAGGATGTTGATGTAAATTTATTTTGAGTATAGCTACAAAGATATGGGAAACATCGACAAACAAAAATTCTCAAAGTAGAGGGATTGGTACTATATAAAGTATAAATAATTGAGTGGCATTGTTTAGTCATGCAGAGGAAATCAGTTTATAAGATACACTGTTGTTAAGAAATCCTCAACCCAAAGAAATATTGGAAGATTAACATGAAACAATAATCTTAAATCAGTTTTGACAATATGTCTATATATCCTTCTAACTACACCAATTTTTCGGGAGTTCCTCGACATGATTTATGTCTTACTATGCCATATTTTTCAAGATAACAACTAAAGTCATTACTTGTGAATTCACCATAACTATCACATTGGAAAATTTATATTTTCTTGTTAAATTTTGTTTCTATCATTTTATTAAAAGTAAGAAATAATTAGTGAAAATGAAATTTGTGCTTGAGACGATATAAACATGTATGTCTAGAGTAATTATCCACAAAAATGACTTAAAATTTAAACCCTTGAGAGGATGTAATAGCAGTTGGTCCCCATAAATCACAATGAATCTTTTCAAATGGAACTTAAGAAATTTTTCCATTCAATCCAAAAGACAATTTACAACATTTTCCCATTTAAATACTCACATAAATTATTGGTATTTTATTCCAATGAACAACATGAAAAGCATGACATTTATTTAAAAAAATTAAAGACTTTACTTGAGGATGACCTAATCTTTTATGCCAAACACGGTCACTTGCATTTCTTTCTTGAATATCATTTAGTGTTTCTTGATGACTTTTTTCAAAGGTGTAAAGAGACCATTTTCTTGTTCCTTTTGCTAGTTCTTTTTTAGTCTTCTTGTACTTGTCCATAAATTCATTATTAGAAAATTCTAATAAACATTCATTATCGCGAAGTTATTGATTTACAAAATAAGATTATTTTTAATTTGAGGGACAACTAAGACATCCTTTAGAGTTAAATTTCTAATTAATTATCTTTCCCAATGCGCATGATAGGAAGTTTAAAACCATCACCAATAATGAATTTATCACTACCATTATATGACTTTATCACTACCTTACCACATTTTTACCAACCATAGCAAACTGTTGAAAAGCCTCAGTTCCTATTGGAGCTTGTTGTATTTTGTGGATACATTCAAACACTGTGTTTTGGTTATTCCAAAGAGTCTGAATATGATTTTGAGTCTTAGAATTATTATGATTTAATTATGATTAAGCCATTGTGATTTGTTCATTCCAAAGAGTCCGCTTACACTGATGAAGTTAATTTTAAGGGGAAATAAGTCTGTTTATTAAGGTTGGTATCGGTTGCCCCAAAGAGTACACATCCTTCGTTAATTTATAAGCCCACAAGCCATTTATGACTTTTGAAATCATTAATTCTTATTGAAATCATTATGCAAAATATAAGATAATGTAATACTCATATAATGAATAGTTTAGTAGGCATCGTAGTCACCTACTAGAATGATTATGAATATTAAATTTATAAATAAAAATGGTATTAATAACTCGTCATGATTATATATGTAAAGATTTTAATGGGGTATGTTTTGTTTATTTTGTCAAAAAAAATCATTTCCCAAAGGAATTTGATTTTGACTAACTGAAATAAATATTGAGAAATTATGCAATTAGGTGGTGAACGGTTATCCTAGGTAACATGTCCATCTAAATTATGAAACATAGTACCCAATAAAGTTATATATAAATATTCAAAGTTATTATAAAATAAATCCCACATTTATAAGATATTATTGATGTGCATATTGTCTTCTCATAGCATTAATATCTTGAGATATTTATCTCATTAATCGTATATCAACTTATTTCTCTAAAATTATATGTTTTATCTGTTTTAATGATTTTGAGACTAACATATTAGAATGAAATGAAAAAGATTATGTTCACTTCAAAGTGTTAAATCGTTATAGTTCAGTTTTACTTAATGAACCCACTACTATTGACTATATTAGCATAGGACAAGCAATTAAAAATTTTGAAAAATTCCAAAACGGATTAAGGATAAAGTTTATGAAAAATCTGATAATATTAGACTAAAATATGGGTAACCATTATATAACATCTATATTTTTAAGCTATACTGTGTGAATTATAATGTGTCGTTCGATAGCGATGAAAATAATTTGTTCTATTTTTCAAAATTAGAGTGCTACGAAAAATTATTTTAATTCAACATGAGGATGCTTACAAGACAAACCATAAACTCTTGAATTGCTTTTATTATTTAATTTTGGAATCATTTCTTAAAATCCTCGATGAATTTTCAAAATATTTATTTAAATTTGATACTAATCAATTTATATTGAGTATACATAAGAATTTTCAGTTTATATGAGAATATATTTTCCTTAATTATTATATTCTCATTGGTGGGCTCTATAATTATAATTTTGATAAAACTTTTACAAGCCAAACACACCAATGTCGATATTGTTGCAAGAGTTATGCACACATATATTTACAAAAAAAAAAAAATAATAATTGGATTCCAAACTTTGGTTGATAAAACTATTTTAATACATTTGGTTAAAAGTGTATTATATAAATTTTAGTTTACCTACACTTTCAATAGGATACTCTAATTACTGCGAAAATTGAAAATATCAAATTCTTTAATGAATGGTGAAATTAGTAGGAGCATCAAATCACCTAATGTGGTTATAAAAGAAGTTAAGATACTCGTGACATTCCCTGAACATCCAAAGTAATTTGTCTTTTGGTTGGTGGATGTGAATATTTTTAATAATCCCTTAAATGAGTTTGCTATTCTGAATGATTATGGCATTTATCAAAAGAATGTGAATTTGACATAGGAGTTGGAAAAATATCCAATTTATTTTCATAAGTTTTAAAAATTATAATGTCATTAATTGACCAAAATGAAGTTTGGGAACGTACTGAATTACATAATTGACCCACCAGAGTCTGGTATAAATGCGTCTTCACGACTAAAGCACAAGCTTGGCGAGAATCAAGGATATAAATCTACAATTATGGTTAAATGTTTCATTACAAATAGTGAAAGGGGTGTGATAACTAGTCTTTTCGGAAGTATCGTTGTTGCAAAGAACCCTAATCAAAAATACCTTTTGCTACGTACAAATACACTCAAATATGTATATTATCAAGTAAGGGGTCAATCTGTGAATCTTAATCTGGATACGAGGAGAGTGAATACTAAGCAATAAGTTCTTTAAAAACAATTGTTAAAGGAATGCTTATATAGCTAATGATGAACTGATGCTTAACTAAACTAATAAAGAAACACTAAAATAAGAAATGAGTGAAGTAAATAAATATGAGAACAAACAAGGAAGGAGAATCCGCTTCTACGGTTCAATGATTTATTTTAATTAAGTAACTTTTAATTTTAGAATATTACAAGATATATTTAAACTACAAATCAACTCTCGTCACAAATGTAATTTAAATGTAATATTTCTTAGAAAATTAATTTTAGACTTTCACAAAACTCTTCAAGAGTAAAACTAAAACTCTTATAATAAACTAACCGCTAAGGATCATTTATTAAAGTCTTGAAAATTTAGTTTTAGAGTTAGAAATTATTAAAACGTCATTAACTTAAGAAAAGCCTATATATATTTGTTTTTTAAGAAAATGATGTAATAAAAGTTTCAGGTTGTTCCTCTAAGACAATATCACCCTATCTCTTATAGGATGGGTATTTTTCGATTCATTTAAAAAAAATCACCTTCTCTTAAAGCATGACTAGAACCGAATGTTTTCTCTTTAAATCCATATTGAAATGTAAAAGTTCAATACCTATTTTGAAAAGAACATAAAAAAATTAGAAATAACAAAATGAAATTAAATAAATTAAGAATATAAAAGTTTCGTCTCTCTGCTTGAAAAGGGGTATTAAGCCTAACATACGAATTATTTTTACATTCGAAAGGTAAAAAAAATCACTAGAGGCGTAAAAGAAAGAATTAAAGGTGAAGATAAAAATATGTAAACTAAGTCTACTTATATTTTCATTGAACCTCTAAGCTTAGAAAATAAAGAACACCCACAAATCTGATTTTAATAAGAATATTATACTCTCAGAACATATCTCACAAACTCACAATTTGATTCCCGAAATACAATTTATTTTACACAATTCTCTACAAAATTACAAAAGAAAGAAATAAAATTTGATCTACACTAAACTAAATTAACCTACAAATTAGAAGAGTGTCTTCTAACTAAAACTTACCTCCTAAAATCAGTCTCTTTGAAAAGAAGACCAAATGCCATTTAAATAGTTGGAAATTATGGTTTAGGGTTCTTTTCAAAATTTTATAGAATTATATCAAATTAAAATAAATAATAAAAGGGGTATGTGTAAGGAATATGTTTATTAAAAAGTGTAGGAGGTTGATCAAGGAATCGTGGAAGAAATATTTTTTTTTTTAAAGAAATAAAAGGGAAATGAGGAGAAAAGGAAGAAAAAATGAAGGGTTAATTAAATAAATAAAGTGCTTGGGGTAAAAAGTAAGATAAAACAAAAAAGGTCAACTAGCTAAAAAGAATGCTCACGTGCGTGGGCACGTGCATTTGGGTAGTGTGGAACGGATGGTGATTAGGATGTCATATGGCTTGCCTGATTGGCGCCATATGGTGCCTTCAAAAATTAAACAAAAATGGGGTAATGTCTTCATGCCTGTGAAGATTCGAACCTGGCAAAATTTCAGCATGAAAAAACAGTCACACCACTAAGCCAACTTATGGCTCAGTGTATTTAACTTGCAAATAAATATATATGTTATTTTGTTTTCCTATTCTTCCTTAACTCCAAATAAACCCCAAAATTCAATATATTTCACATACAACCTCTAAATGACGAGCCGCAAAAATAGACGTGACCCTCATTTTGATGTTGTCAATATTTTATGGTGCAAGGGTCACGGTATTGGACTTTGAGTAGGACCTGGGGCTTTGACTTTGACTTTTTCTTGAATTTAAACTTTGCATAGTCATAACTGTTTCGTTTTAGATCTAATTCACACACCATTTGAACGTAGGCGTACCATGATTCAAGGCTTATAATTTTTTAATTCATTCGAGTTTGAAATTAGTCATTTGAATTTACCAATATTCCCTTAAAAATGCATATGCAGCCCTTTTTACTAAAATTTCCTTGAACTGATGTGTTTCAATCTACAAGTATGTTTTTAACTACAAGATAAATAAAACACACGCATTACACCAATTTTAACAAGAACTAGCAATTAAAATACATCTATTTGAGGTATAAATATAACACTTTTAGGTGCTAATTACACCACTCCCAAACAGAACATCACTAGTCCTTGAGCGAAAATAGAAAGAAAGAAACATAATAAACAATCACTTAGCATTTGCAATAAGTCGTTAAGCATCTAGGTTTACCTTGAGGATGCGTGTTGTCTTGTTAGGGTTTGTGGTGAATACAATAAAATTCAAAATATATTATTCACATTTTAGACATAGAAATATCACACAATCCATCATTCAAGGAATGAGATCAATGAACTATGAAGTATATGAAAAGTTTAAACTTACTTATTACCCAAGGCAAATCCTTTCTAGAACTCGACATATGGAGTGTGAATCACTCAGAACAGTTTTCAAATATCATAGGAGTAATTTTTAGATTACCTTTAGGAATCAATGTCTCAACTATAGATCTCACGAGATATCTCTCTCTAAAATGGACTCTCGAGATTTAGGTAAGTTTATCACCCTTGTGTGTGAGGAGAGGAGTAAATATAAACAAGATCAAACATTACACAGAGATATAAGAAGTAGTGGATACTTCAAACAATTTGATCTCATGAAAGGAATTCAAGCCATTATACTGAGAATGTCAAATTTTTCACCACATAGACTTTTCATTTGCCCGAACACTTCACAAAGGGAAAAATGGGTTTTAATGTACGTGATGGAGGGAAATGATAAGTGTAATATGGATGATACGATTATTTTGGATTTTTGAGAAGAGTGGATAACAACTTGAACTACTAATGTCTTTATTTCACAAAATTTGATCGCACGCTTTTCTTTTTTCTATTTTTTCCTCTTTTTCACATCTCTGTTTATATTTTTCATGCGATGCGATTCATCTTTAGAGTACGAATGAAGAAATTTTACATATATAATTTCAAACTACTCTTTTTCTCTCACGAAGAGTGAGAATGGTAAAATGATGTACATATGATGTGGAGAATATATATAGGTATGCGGTAATAAGGAAAGTGGATGGTGAGAAATAGTAAATGGTTGAAGGTTTGGTGCATGGGAAAAATTACAAGGCACATGTTTCTTATAACTCGAAAGTGATGTCATTCTCACTTATTATGCCAAAACTGAAGAATAATGAGATCATGTACCAATTTTAGTGAGGTATCCAAAGGAAGTTGAGTCAACTTGTGACTCAAAGATTGCATAAAGACTCTAAAAAATGCTGGAAAGCACAAATCTCATGCTTTAAGTTCACACAAGTGATCCTTAGGGTTTTTAAAAAAAATCATTCTTCAACTTTAGAATGTTATGACGTGATAAGTGCGGAAATACTGTTGAATCTAGAAATTCATGCTGCAATATGCCCTACGAAGTATTAGTAGAGATTTTAAGTTTTAGGGATCGATGTCAAGTTCCATTTAGGTGTCCATTAAAGTGCCCTAATCTATAATTGTAAATATTAAACTATTGTTTATAAATGTAATTGTTAATACTTTCAAATGTAACTATGAATGTCAAATTCTTGATTTAATGATGATGTGGCTTGTTCATTGTAAGATTTCCAAGTGGGACAATTTTGATTATCAAATGAACATTAATGAGTAATTTTTTTTTCATATTAACTTAACCTCTAAGGATTTAAATTTTTCCTTGAAGCTATTATTTACATGAAGTTTAATTTGGTGATCACAATTATAAATATTAGATTAATGTGTATATACTTATTATGTCCATACGAGGAATGAAGTATTAAAAGAATTCCTTAAAGTTTTCGTCTGGATATTTATATCATGATTAGATTATGATTCCACCAAACTAGTCTAAACTAATAAACTATAAATGTTGAATTTTACAATAACATTCAATGCCATGTTTTGGCACGCCTTAAGGTTTTCATCTCAGTATTTATATAACGATTATGTTACGATTCCACCAAAGTGGTATAATCTAATAAACTGTAAATGCTGAATTTTATGGTAATATTAAAATACTCTATTTTGGTAGCACCAAAGAGTCCGTATATGGTTTTGAGTGTTCAGATTACTAATGGTTTCATTATGATTAATCCATTGTGATTTGATTGCTCCAAAGATTCCAATTGCAATGGTGAAGTTAATATTAAGGGAAAAAATATGTTTGTTTATTAAGATTGGTATTGGTTACTCCAAAGACTCCATAACCTTCCTTAATTTATATGTACACTATCCATTTATGCCTTTTGAAAACATTAACCCTTATTGAAAATATTTTGAAAACATAAAATAATATAACGCTTGTGAATATTAAATTTAAAGATAAAAGTGGTAGTAATAACTCGTCATGCTTATATATATAAAGACATTAAAGGGGTATATTTAGTTTATTTCATAAGCAAAAGAATTTCCCAAAGAAAATTGATTTTGAGTAACTGAAACGAATATTAAGGAATTCTGCAATTAGGTGATAAAAGGTTATCCTTGATAATAGGTCCATCTAAATTACATAACATAGTACCTAATAAATTTATATATAAATATTTAAAGTTATTATGAAATAAATCCTAGAGTTATAAATTGGTATTAATGTATGTGTTGTCATGTATTAAGCTGTTTATCTCATTAATTACATATCATTTTATTTCTCAAAAATTTCATGTTTTATCCACTTAAATGTTCTTGAGACTGAATTTTTTGAATGGAATGAAGAAGTTAAGTTTCACATAAAAATGAAAAATAGCCATTTCAAAAACATCCTCAATGACCTTTCAAAATATTTTTTCTCAATTTTATCATGAGATACTTTTCTGGACTATATAAAAGATCTTTAAGTTTATACGAGAATAAATTTCTTAATTATGGTGTTCTCATTGGTGATTTGTACAATTATGTTTTTGTTAAATCTTTTGCAAGAAACATGATTCTGATCCTATATCATAAGTTGAACTTCAAAGTAGATTTTTTTATCTTGTGGCATAATTGAATATCAAACTCTTTTAAATCTAGACTTACCATAGGCACCACATTATAGGACCCCCCCCCCCCCCCCAAAAAAAAAAAAAAAAAAATCCTTACTTAGATTCATATCACATTTTCATTCAACACAAGCCCTAGGTCATACTCCGAGTATCGATCTAGAGTCCATCGGGCTCTCCCGAGCCTCACTTGACTCTGATCAACTTTATTGTTAGAGAGAAAGCTCAAAGAATATTTGAAGTACTCTGAATCCCCTTTTCAATGGTCCACTCCATATGCGAATTGAAATAACAGTTCAGATAAATGGACCATTTTACTACCAAAAATGATCTAAAGGTGAGTAGGCGCTCTTGAGTCCCGATTTGACACTAATCAACTTCATCGATAGATAGAATGCTCAATGAATATTATAAGGGATCTAAAACCCCTTTCCAATGGTTCGCCTTGTGCAAGAAATGACATAACCGTTCAGACGAACGATCCATTTCCCCCTAAAAATTGATCTAGAGATCACCTGTCGTTCTCGAGTTCTGTTTGACCAAAGTTAACTCTTCAGCTCGAATGATGGTGAATGAATCTTCATAGGGAACTGTATACCAATTTTAATGGTATATCCCGTGCACTAATCATCCTTATGGTATAGACGAATGATCTGTTTTACTCTGAAAGGTCATCAAATGCTTTCGAGCCCTGTTTGACCAATTCAACTCTCCGAACCAAGTGAATATCTTCACAATATCTAAGTGCCTCACATAACCTTTCCAATGGTTTACCCCGTTCATGATTCAGACTTACAGTTTGGATGAATAATCCATTATCATCCAATGATCTCCTATCCAAAGGACGGGCGGGCTCTTCCAAGCCCCGTTAGACCCAAAGTCAACTCTCGGATCATGAAGCGACTCAAATATTCTCAAAGGTCTCTAAATTCCCTTTCTAACGGTATGCCCCGTTCATGATTTGGATTTACGGATTGCATTCTACGACCATTTTTCTAAAAAAATATGCACGAGACTGCTAATTGATAGGTTCATTTCCCTGCCAATTGGCAGTATGTCTAGGGTTACCTGCCGATTGCCAGGGAAAGTTCTATGCTAATCGTCAATCCTCCTACCCTTTATAAGGAGATCATCATCTCAATTACAATACACACCTCAGATCCGTCAATATCAGTGACAACAACATTCTTCAGTAATCAGCTAAGTTTCCTTGTGTGAAATTCCTTCCCATCATTCTCATGCCCAGTTTAGAAAAAATCTCCTTCTCTCTCATCCTACATTCTACCAACTTTCAAGGAAGATCGTCAGGGATCAAGGTCAAGCTTCAAATCTCCAAAGAAGGTCCACACACTCTTCTCCCTTCTTAATTCCTTTTAATTTCGCATTAGTTATATAAATTCTTAACTTAGCTCTTTCATCACATACATTAATACTTCATCCTTTATTAGTTATATTGCACATAATTTATTTTTTATTAACACCCCCCCCCCCCCAAAAAAAAAAAAGAGTTACACTTATAAATTCCGACGGGATTCTTCATCACATTTTCTCAAAACTAAAAATATCACTTTTACACACACACATGCAATAAACTCCCGTTTGAATCTATGGGATAAACTTCACCCTTATGATGCATGCGAACTACGTTGACTTTAATTCCTTCATAGGCTACATAAGAGTTTCCAGTTAAAACCAGAGACTCGAGTCATGTTTTCATATTTTCATCTTTTCCTATTTTATTTGCATATTATTCATATGTATCATATTCTTGATTCATAATTGCGTCTTATTTAATATATATTATTGTTTCATCATAACGATCAATTTCTCGATAAACGCATACATCCTATTTTTAATTTTTTTAGGAACATTCCTTTGGATGACCTCACTCCATCTTTTCCATGATGCGAGTCGAGTGATTCTGAGCTCCACTTATATAAACACGCACACACGTGCATCACAAATAAACTAAGGAAAATAATAACATAAGCCCATGAGAGATTGAAAGTGTGGGATGAGTGCCTAACACCTTCCCATTCCGTAACTTAGCCCCTAAACCTCTGAACTATTGGTTTCGTAAGCATAAGTTATTCTTTGATCCCGCTCTCATGAGGCGGAGACATATTCTTTTGCCTATTTTGTGCAAAATAGGCTGGCGACTCCGTATCTTTACATCACCCCACATCGATGACGGTCGAAGCAACCCCTTTGAGTAGTGTCAGGGCACGAGGAAATAGGGAAAAAGGGGAATATATCTCATGGGGATGGGCACAAGGGTGACTCCGCTAATGACTAGCCATATGAGGATAAGATTCTATTTGCATGGGTGTTATCATTTTATGCTTGTGTGCATATGAACCTACATATATGTTCCCTTATTTCTCCTATATCATTTATTGTATATATCTACCTCATGCTTATATCACTCCTCACTCACATACATGTAGATACTCTCCATGTACTCCTCACACTACTTACACGTAAGTTCACCTATATCCACATATTGCACACATTACTTAGAATATGCATGCTTAGGCATCAGTAGCACACACCTCCATTTACCATCTTTATCCATGGTCACTTATCATACCTATTAATGCCATTGGTAGTTGAATCATGCTTAGGTTCACTACCACACACTCACTTGTAGATATCCACACATCACACACTCTCACGTATCCATGCTTAGTGTAATCTTCATGCTCCATGTTAGATTTATTTTTCATGATACTTGTACATTCCATTCTTCCTTTATTAGTATAGTGCTTATCATGACAAATAAAATTATCTCTCCATAATACACTAATCGAGAATCATGCATTGTTCACACTACATCACCAAGACAATAGCTATTTACTAAATTTTGTCCTATATCGAGGGGTCATTTTGTGGTGGGTTCTGGTTCGGCAGATCGCAGTTAGCCGAGGCAATATGAATCTCACTTTCCAATCTCCAAGTACTTTTGACGTATATTGAACGGTTCCCCTCGCATCATACCGCTTGACTGAAGTCATGTCAGGAGGTCTATAGTAGGGAACTCATTCACGTAAATCGAGTATAATGAATTCTCTCTCACACGTGATGTCCCTACGAAGTATGTAGTGAGGCAATTCATGTACACTTAGGTGTATCAAATGGTTTGTCCGGATGTACTGATTTCCCTCAAAAGCAAGACATATATCACGGAAGTCACACCAAATGGGGGAAACTTTCCACTAACCCAATAATTGCATAACCTCATATAGGCTTCAAACGTACGGCACTCATATTTAGTTTATCGATTACTACCCTAAACTCTGCCAAAATTTTAGGGAGGCACGCAACCCAAATGTTTACTCGATTTCGTCTTCTTTCCAAAACGGGACCCTTTCCAAGAGCTTGGCGATATGTCAAACCATGTTTTACATATTTTTTCAAACCTAATTTTCCCAGGCTCAGGTCCCGTCCGACATGTTTTTTTGCATTTAGGTAAACCTAATACAAGTGACAACATAAACATAATAATAATCATACTGATACCATTCCCTCATTTTTCCTCCTTCTTTATCAAAAAGTGTCAAAAATATTTTTTCCTTCCTTTATCAAAATACAAAAAATATTTTTCTTCCTTTTGTCATAAATACCAAAAATATATTCCCTCCTTTTATAAAAAATATACCTAAAATATTTTGTCCTTCCTTTTTCAAAAATTTTCAAAAGCATTTCCTTCGTCTTTCAATAAAAAAAAGGATTCCTCATTTTCTTTTTTAAAAAATAAATTTGAATCATTTTTCTTTCTCTGGTCGATCGCATACACAACCCTTGGATTGGCTACTTATTGGATTTGGTCTTCTGTCGAACTACCCCGAGGCTTCATCAGTTTTCTCACTACTTCCTTTAAGTCCAAAATCCACCTTTACCCACTCTCTATGGAGAACATAGACCCAGTACCGAATGTGCAACCTGATTTGATGAAGGCCCTAGTCCAACTTACCATCCCAATTGACAACTTTCAAATCGATGTTCATGAGATGCATTGAAGCTAAATAATAGTTACCGAGGATACCAAGGTCCTCTTTCCTCGTGCTATGGGTCTAACCTCTCTTGAGCCTATTTAGGTCCCAGAAAAATATCAACACGCTCCAAGTGCCCCTCCTACCAATGAGCCACCACTCGCTCAGCCCCTTATGTCAAATATTGCCTAGACACGAGTTAACCTTCCAGAACCCATTAATCCGATGTAAGAAAAGTTGACCAAGGTCTTGTAGGATCTTAAGCTTTTAACCAAGAAGTTCGACCAAGTCTGAATCTCCGAGAATAACACATATTACACCCATATGTCTCGCTACCCTAAACCAAGGCTACCAGAAAAGTTCAACATGCCTAACATTGAGAAGTTCAGAGGTAATGGGCCCCCAATTATTCATATTCGAAGCTGTCACCAAGCCATGACTTTTTTAGGTCCTCGAAGGAAGTAATGACCCAAATGTTCTAGCACACTGTGACAGACAACGCTCTTCGTTGGTTCCTATCCCTTGAGAAATCTAGAATTCACCATCAGGAGGATGTTTCCCATGAATTCACGTTGTAGTAAAAATATAATGAGGAGTTGGAGGTTACACGCCATAATTTAGAACTTCTCAAGCAGAACCCCGGAGAAGCTGTCAGTAATTTCATAGCAAGGTGGAGGGAGAAAGTAACCACTATGACCAACTAGCCTTCCAAAGAGGAGCAAGTTAGTATTGTAAAGAATAACTTCTTACCCCATGTCTGAGCAACGATGGGAGGATAATATTACCCACATTTCTAAGCCTTCCGGGAAGAAGGATTGGAGATTGAAGAAAGTATTGCAAAGATTGAAGCTGAGCCAAAGAATGTATCCAGACAATTCACTCCAAAAAAATATGATAATCCTGATAATACCATAATACTTACCATCAACAACATCTCACAGTTTGCCACTTCATGGACACCAAAAATCCATGCCAACACGGTCATAAACGAATACATCGGGCTTCATGCTCCCCTATCCAAAGTTTACCAAGCCCTATTAAGATGAAATCTCATCAAGCCTTTGGACCCTCATCCGCTACCAAACTCACTTTCCAAAAAATTCAAACCCGTGGCCCATTTTAATTTTTGTAAAAATGTCAGCCATACGACTGGTCTGTGCTTCTATCTCTAAAATGTAATCCAAGGTCTGATTGACTGAGGTACCATCGCCCCACCAACCAATCCTTAACCCAAAACCACTCACAATTGACTCCAAAATCATGCAAATGCAATCTTGCTAGAAAATGAATCATAATTTGACCCATCCACCCAGTAAATTTCCCATTATACACTTATTTTCTCACAAACCCCTTAAAGTTTGGCTATATTTTCTCCTCCACCCTACATGTTTTTCCTACAAAGCCCAATCACTTCTTACAAGAGCATACATTTCCATCCGTACTCTTTTAGTGGAAAAGTTATTGAATTTCTAGTATTACTAAACTAGATCCTAGAGTTTAATTATAAATTGCCCTTATAAATGACCATTGACTGCCAAAAGTTCAGC
Organism: Sambucus nigra; assembly: GCA_949130495.1. NCBI lineage: Eukaryota > Viridiplantae > Streptophyta > Magnoliopsida > Dipsacales > Adoxaceae > Sambucus > Sambucus nigra. Next base: position 401,148,662 of record OX422223.1, read on the forward strand.
CTCCTGTTCATAGAAGCCCAAAAGTGGGCTCAGGAGTCAGATAAATATATAGTACCCGTCAATAAAGTCAGTTTAAATAATGCAGTGCAGATTATGACAAACATATTTCGACAGATCAACGAGATTTATAATATGTCTGAGTTACTTGAGGCCTTAAAGACATAAGGGCAATTAGTCGCTTCACTTATGCATCTCCCCGTTGAGTGGGAAGACCGATATGGAGAAGCCGTGGAAGTTGTGGAATGGTTGCTTCTCATGGAAATATGACATCGATACCGGTGGATAAGGGGATGAATTTGATAGTACAAATGAATAACCAAACTAAGAAAATGTTAGTCTAGTAATCAATATGTTTGTGGTGATATCTTGTGAAGATCTTCTAGGAAAAATCAATAAGGTGGTCGTATAACCCGAAATAGATGAATGAACAGGGTTTATGTTCTTACCCTCCACCATGAAGCATATGACGAGATCTAAGAGACACTACCATAGTTTGAATCCTCAGTCAACAGGGATATATAAAGGAAAGGGGGTTGTCGAAGAACTCCACATGAAAAAAATGACCATTGAGGAAAGCAAGATCCTCGGCCAGTTGAAGAAAACTTAGGTTAACATCTTATGGGGGATCTTTATGTCTTCCTAACTACACAAAGATGCTATGATAAAATTACTCATTGGGCCGATAGTCCCTCCTCCCACCACGCCATAAGAAGCTATGAACCTGGTCGGGTCCTTAACCTCACTAAATTTCTATCCTTTTCTGAAGAAAAAATCCCAAAGTTTGGTCTTAATCATAACTATGCCTTTAACATCTCTGTTGAAGTAATGGGGAAGACATTCCCATTATCACTCGTTAATAATGGATCAACACTCAATGTTTTCCCATTAAGAACCCTCAACTTCCTGGGTTTGAAAGTAAATGACCTTGATCCAACTTCTTCCGCAGTACGTGCCTATGAAAACACTCGTCAAGGGGTGATGGGATCCACATCACTCACAGTAGGATCTGGTCATATCAATCCCATTATTGAGTTCCAAGTTATCAATATACGTGATTGTTTTAATATATTACTTCGTCGACCATGGATTCACAACTTCAAGCGGGTATCTTCCTCTCTCCATAAAAAATTGAAGTTCTTTGCTAAGGGGAAGGTCATCATCATCTTGGGCGATGATGATAATACTCAGAATACAAGCACCAAAAATTCAATAATGGAAATACAAGATGGGGTAAATGACGTGATTTTATTTATCTTTTGAGTTAAACCACTTCCACTCCCAGTGGGGGATGATTTCAAGGAATGAGTCTTTCTAGAGCATTGTCCTTACAGCAATGACAATGTGATACAGATGTTAAAAAAATATGTACTTCATGCCTGGACTAGGCTATGATGACGACAATAAGGGATACTAAAACTCATAGTCCTAAAAAAGGCATTTCCTCCATGTGTCCTAGGTTATCAACCATCATTAGAGGAACTCAGAATGCTCTACCAACCTCGATTGAAGATACGGTTAGAAAGTTATAAGACTATTTTGAGAGATTCCTTGAACAAAAGATTCATAAAAAGGTGAAGATTTTCCCTTTTAAGGATTTCATGAACCATGATATGATCAGAGGGATAAGAAGATGAATCCAGGAATGGAGATTTTCTTCCAAGATAACTACTCATCAGTCGAAAGTCTCATCATCATGCGTGACCACTCATTGAGAAGACTATAGCTCTTATTGAGGTTTTCTAGGGAAATGACTCTGAGGACTCGTTCAATTTGAAGATACTTGGACTAACACTCTGGATGATCCACTTAGGTGATACATCGTTGGATCCGTCCATCCTAATCAAAGTTACTGATGAACACCTCCTCAATTGGAATGTTATACCAGTTCCACCTGCTGAAACACAACCCAACCTACATGTTTATCCTATTTCTTCCTTTTTTCCCTCTCATTTTATGATAACGATGTAATTGAGACCTACTCCGATGAGGTTATCAATGTTTGTTTTTCCTGATAATGCAATGCGGTTAAATTGAAAAGAAATGCATTTTTTACGTCACCAAAGGAAAGCTTTTGGGATTCATGGTTAGCGATAAGGGGATTGAAGAAGATCCTACGAAACTGAAAGCCATACTCGAAATACTACCACTTCGAATGGAAAAGAAATTTCGAGGATTCTTACGAAAATTATATTATATCAGTCGATTCATCAGCTAGTTGACTTCTATTTATGAACCCATCTTTAAACTCATCTTAAAGAATTCAACTAAAGTCTGGAATAAGGACTGTCAAGAAGCCTTTGATTGAATCAATCAATATCTAACGCGACCTCCATTACTCATTCCACCATAGACTGGTCTTCCTCTACCCCGATACTTAACCGTAAGAAACACCGCCGTTGGGACTTTATTATCCCAATACCTAGAAGAGTCCCTCAAAGAAAAGGCCATCTACTATGCCAGTCGTAAATTGGTTGGGTATGTAGTTAACTACACTAACTTGGAGAAAACATGTGTCGCCCTTTTCTGGGTCACTCAAAAATTATGGAACTACATGCTCGCTTTCCCTATCAGACATGTCTTCAGAGTGGATCCTATCAAATACCTGCTCGAGAAACCTACACTGTCTAGTTGAATGGCCCGACGATTGATGTTGCTAGCTGAGTTTAATATTATGTATGTCATGCAGAAAGCCATGAAAGGGAGACCTATCTCTGACTACCTTGTTGACTACCCCAAGGAAGAAGTCGATGTTTGGATCTCTGAATTATCGAATTAAGTTATCCTTTGCACCTCCCAGGAAAACATCCATTGACAAATGTTCTTTGATGGAGGTTCCAACAAAAAAAATTATATGGCATTGGGATATTCTTAATCGCCCCTAATGTTTCTCACACCCCTATTGCCATAAAGCTATATTTTCCCTAAACTAACAACATGACCGAATACGAGGAATGCACCCTAGGCCACAAAGTCTCTCTTAGTCAAGGTATCCAATGCCTAGACATCTACGGAGACTCCGCCCTCATCATCGGCTAGATCCTTAGAAGATGGAAAGTCAAAGATGAAAATATTTCACCCTTTCACGCCCACTTAGAACATCTAGTCTCCCAATTTTAAGATAACACCTTCCACAACTTTCCCCAAGAAAATAATAACTTAACCGATGCCCTTACTACCCTGGCCTCCATATTGGACATGCTCGAAGGAATAATAGTCCAAAAATAAGATATGCCAACCCACTATTATTACATCGATCTTGTCATAGAAGAGGATTCTAATCTGGTCGAATTATGGTATTACTATATTTGGCTCCTCCTCAAGCATAATAGGTGTTGATGTAAAAAATTAGATCACTCTAATTATTCAATCACAGATAAATAAATGAGACAAAAGATTTTTAAAGTGGTTCGGCTAGGAATAAAGCCTATGTCCACTGTTATGTTATTGCTGAGTGTTTGTGGAATTCTTGATTACAAGTTCTCTCAAGAAATTCCCGTCCCCTTGAATGAGGGTGATACAAGGTATTTATCGCCTTTAGGCTATATATGAAAGGGTTGATACATTAAATGATATACATATGAAAGGGTATTACATTTAATGCAGCGTGTGCGTCAAGATAATGAACATTCAATGAATAGTTGAACTATTGACATTTTGGCAGTTAATAATACGCCCGAGATGCAGCTCGGACCGCCTTAGTTGTTTGTTGCTCAGGAGTTCCTCGGAGCGCGAGAGTTCCTCGGAGTGCTGGAGTTCCTCGGGGTATCCTCATTACTCGGATAGAACATGAGTTGGTCGGGGAAATGAACTTCCTCGTTGCTATTGTCCCACGTAGACTGATACGTGTGTTCGTACTATTCGTCCACATCAGCATATTAATTTTGGTATCAACAGAAGCCCCCAATGTTTCATATTTCGAGCTTTGAGGAGTATGGAACATTCTTTCTCGGTATGTAGCAGTATTGAAGATCTTCCTGGGTTTTAGGAGCATTGTATTTGAATTTATTTCCAACTTCATAGAATCCGCCTTTTTTCAAATTTTTAAGGGCGCTTCGATCTTTGTGCCCTTTTTGTCCTTTTAGCCGTCGGAAGTTCAATAGTTTCTTTCATGTAATCATTTCTTTCACCGCTTCCCAAGGCAAAGTATTTAAACTTCTTAGGTAACCATACCGTCTTCTTCTTTTTCCAATTTCTTGCATTCAAGCTTTCTATTCTCTCATTCTCTCTTGTGCGTTCACCCTTGTTTTCATTCGTTGTCAACATACCTCCTTTCTTCCTGTAAGATCTTCTTCCTTTCTTTTGTATCTCTTTTATTCAGTATGGTTTATATTGTGGAATCTGTTGAGAAATTTCGTTCTGATTTTTCCATTCCTTCCTGGGTAACTCTAGAGGTTCTTTCTGTGCCTTTAGATTATTTTCGATTGGCTGAGGGACATTGGTTTCCCAGTCTATTCATTGCTGAATGTGGATTTTCTTTTCCACCGAACCCATTGTGTCTTGAGTTTTGTCAGTATTTCGATCTTGTCCCTGCAAAAATAGCCCCCAATTCATGGAGAATAATTAATGGGGTGTACAAATTAAATTTAACTCATGGGACTCGTATAGGGATCCCTGAGATTATGTATTGCTATAAATGGGCCACTCTAGATAATATTTATTACTTAAAAACTAGGTTTCTGAATAGGGCTCTTGTAGTTAACCTCCCTGACTCAAATAGAGATTATTTTGAACATGGGTTGGTTATAAAAAATTGGCAATATGCCCCTTTAGTTGGAGATGGAGTATACAACGGTCCCAGATGCCCCCCATATGGCAATGGGATAGGTTTATTTTTCATTTTATTTTTCTTATGAAATTATTCTTTCATCATGTTTGAGAAAATGTATGACTGATATCTCATTATGTATTTATTTGCAGTTGATAGCAAAAGAAAAACTCCAAAAGAATCAGAAGTTAACATCAAGCATCTGAAACTTATCTGGGGTTTGCATAAGAACGTTGCAGACGAGCACATCAGGTCTGCATCATATTTGCTACAGTATAAGAGCTATACAACCTCTTATACTGCTCGTCCTGTTGAGCCAGCATCAACTCCAGAAGATTCTTATTCAGATTCTCATCTTCCTTTAAGTCAAAGAATGGGTAAGAAAAGAGCTCCTCCTGCTCTCTTTGATGATATTACTTCTGCTGTTGGGGCTAAGAAAAGCAAAACTGATGTCCCAGAGGGGACTAAGAAAGTGGATGCTGCACCCTCTAAAGATGCCGAGAAGCCCCCAGTGGCTCCGAGCAAGAAAGTTGCTCCTGTAGAAGTAATTACGATCTCTCCGACCAAGACTTCTTTGGTTGAAAGTGCTGAACTCCCGTTGAGAAGATTGAGAAAATCATCCTCAGTTAATCCGGCTGAAACTTCCTCATCTCTACCTGCTGGTGGTATTGGTGTTCCAACCATCATTCCTCCGAGCTCTACAATGAGCTCGGTAAAAACTTGGATCATACCCGAGGTCCAAGGAATTGATGAAAGAATTCCTAGGGATACGTTGACATCTCTAGCTGCTCGTCACCTTGCTTCGGTAAATTTCTCATACTCTGGGTTTTCTTTCTTTCTCTGAATGCTTACATTTTGTATTGACTTTACTGTTTTTCTCCTCTTTCAGCTGGTGAATTGTTTCAATAATATTGTGAAGAAGGATGAAGCTATTAAAGCTTCAAGCTCCTCGTCAGGTGTAGAGGATGCTCTGCTAGGTTTGACTCAATCCTTGAAAGAATCTCGCCAACAGTATAATGAGGATAAGGCTGTTTGGGAGAAAAAGTTGTCTGCAGTTGAGGCTGAGAAGGTGAAGATAGCTGAGATATCTAAGAATTTGGAGGATAAAGTAAAAGGTTTAGAGGTTGAACATCAGAAGTATGATGTCAAGCTCAAGAACTTGGGAGAGCTTGAAGATAAGTTGAAGAAGGCAGAGGAGAAGTTGTCCGCCCTGCAAGATATTAAGGTCCAAAAGGAAGAATTGGATGTAAAGCTCTCCTCGGAGAAACTAAGAAGAAAAGTCGCAGTAAAAAAATCCTTCAGCGCTGGCTGGGAAAAAGGATGGGATAAGGGAATTGCTGCGATGACCTCCCAAGTTCAATATGGGAAGCTGAAATACTTCCACGATGGCTGGGTAGCTGCTCTGCAGGAACTGAAGATCAAGGATGATTCTGATCTATTCCAGATGCACCTCCCTGGTCCTCCTCCACCAATTGTGGAAGAAGAAGAAGATGAGCCTGTCTCTGATGAATCTTCTATGGCTATGGGTGATCCAGTCTCTGCTTCTCAACCCTCTGTCACCGAGGACATTTCTTCCATGCCTCCTCCTCCCGAGAAAATTCCTGCCGATCAAGCTGTTGTTACAACCGAGCAACCGAGCTCCTCGTCCCAGCCTCCCGAGAAAGTCTTGGGAGACAAGGAAAAGGTGTGAAGTTGTTCGGTATCATTTCTATCTTTTATTATTTGTAATCGAACAATGTAATCTTTTGATGATCTAATAAAACACATCTTCGTTCCTCTTCATTGTTGATCCTCTGTCTGCTTTTATTTATTAACTCCTGCTTTCTCTTCATTATTAGTTTTTGGCCAGAATGGAATTGATATCTGCTCCTGATACTGAGTTGATGAGACAATGCAATGGATATTATAAAGCTGGTCATACATACCTAAGTGTATCAGAGATTGTCGACATCCTTGGTCACGATGCCTCAGAGCAAGCAGTTGAGGCTTACCGGTACCTGAAGGATTTACTTGATAGAGCTGTGGCCAACAATGTCGCCTACTATGACTTGATTGGAGAGCTTCATGGTTCCATAGAGGATCTTCAAAATCAACACAATGAATCAACTATTTTGTTGCACAAAGACTATGAAAATAGATATCAACAGCTTTCATCTGAAACAGGCCATAAAAAGATTATCGCTGGATATGATATTAGGGAGAGAACTCTAAGAGGTGAAGTTGAGGCCTGCAGACAGATTGCTGAGTTGTTGGAACAGGAGAACAATAATTTGCAGAAAAAGTTGGCTCAGTATGAATCTGCAGCATCATCTTCCACTGCTTTAGTACCAGTTACTGATGAAGGTTTCTCGTTCTTGGAGGTCGAAAATGCTAAATTAAGGCAAGAACTGGATGACTTAAGAAAATCTGCTATTTCTGGGACTGCTCGGGGACGAGGAAGAGGTTCTCGGGGGCGAGGAAGAGCTATCCAAAATGTTGCCGAGGAGCAAAGTTCTCCAATCGCTGCTCGGAGTCGATCAAGAGTTCTTAGTCGTAATGTCGAAGAGGCTCGTACCCAATCTACTTTGGAAACTCAAGCATTCCAATTAAACGTCAAAGATCGGGCTCTATCAGAAATGTCTAAGAAAAATCTATCCTTGGAAGATCAACTTACTGCAACGAAGTCTGCTCTACATGCTAAGGATCTTTTTGCCAAAAACCTTCTCGAACAATTGGATAGATTAACCTTTCAATTTCATAAGCAACCCAGGGAATTCTGGATGGCAGGATATAATGAAGCTCTTGTTCATTTGGATGCTCGTATTGAACATGCCAACAATGAAGGTTATAAGCAGGGGTGGTTGAATGCACTGGGTGTGTTAAAATTGGAGCAAGGGCATTTTTTATGGGATTATCATGCTCCAGGGTTACTAGACTTGCCTGTGCCACCTTTCAAATTGGACATGGCCTGGATCCCAGCTCGTTCCATTCCTCGTAGCTTAATTTCAAAATACCTCGGTGATTATAGCCTTCATTCCCAAATCGAAGTATCTCGTCCAGAGCATCTAATGGAGACACCTTCAATAATGAATGTCAGAATGTTGAAGGACTTGAACTTTATTAATTCTCCCCATTTGCCTGGAAGATCCTCCTGCTGGCGAAGAGCCTATTTCTAAAGTAAAGGGCAAGAAACCAATAGAATAGGAATATCAATGTAATAGTTAGTACATTCATGTAAACTGTAATTTATTTTGAATTTTAATGAAGAGACTTTCATTTTCTGTTTGCAAATTTTGCTATTGTCTTGTGTTTATCAAACACCTTTATATTTGTGCATATGTATCTGTTAAAAAGATAACAATAATATTGTTCATCGAGCAACTTAATAAAAAGTTACAAGTATCAAGGTTGTTCAATCACTTGAGTATAAAATGTTCAAAATATTTCCAACCAACCAAAATGGTTAAATAATGTTTGTCGACCAACTACAGTTGATGGGATTTTATCCCCAACCAGCCATACTTGGTTCAATTTCAAATATTTTCATAAAATGTGTCCGACCAACCAAGGTCAATAATTTATCCCCGTCGACCAACTACAGTTAGTGGGTTTTCATCCCCGACCAACTATACTTGGTTCAGTTTGGAATATTATATTTTGTTCTTTGGGGAACTTTTTGTATTAATCTTACCTCCCGACCAACATAAGTTGTAATGTGAGAGTATATTTTTATCTTACCAACCGTAATTGATCATGCTGATGTACACCCCTTAATCAAAGGAGTAGTAATGGTTCTTTCGAACTATATGTCCACTAGATATCTTACCAACCGTAGTTGGTCACACTAGTGTACGTCTCCTAACTAAAGGAGTATATTTTGGTTCTTTCGAACTGTCCACTAGATATCTTACCAACCGTAGTTAGTCACACTAGTGTCACCTCCTAACCAAAGGAGTATATTTTTTGGTTCTTTCGAACTGTCCACTAGATATCTTACCAACCGTGGTTGGTCACACTAGTGTCACCTCCTAACCAAAGGAGTATATTTTTTGGTTCTTTCGAACTGTCCACTAGATATCTTACCAACCGTGGTTGGTCACACTAGTGTCACCTCCTAACCAAAGGAGTATATTTTTTGGTTCTTTCGAACTGTCCACTAGATATCTTACCAACCGTGGTTGGTCACACTAGTGTCACCTCCTAAGCAAAGGAGTATATTTTTTCTTTCGAACTATAAGCGTAGTGTATTACACTAGTATTCCCCGAAAAACTTTCAACAGAAAGAAAATGGTGAAACATCCTCGTTTTATTCATACTGAAGGAAATGCTTTACATTTTACATTACTGATAATACTTGCGCAGGTGTTCAGCATTCCATGCATTCTTAAACTCCTCTCCCTCTAGAGTTGCTATTCTGTAAGTTCCTGGTCGAACAACTTCCACAACTCGATAAGGTCCATGCCAGTTCGCTTCCAGTTTATTATGCTTCTGAATGACCTTCTTTAGCACATAATCCCCCTCTTTTAAATCGCATTTCTTCACCCTTTTGTTGTAGAACAGAGCTGTTCGTTGTTGATAAGCAACATTTCTGATGGATGCCTCTTCTCTAACCTCCTCTAGCATATCCAAATCCAGTCTTCTCATTAAATCGCTGATTGGGGAATTAAAATTCAGCACTCTATGTGTTGGGAGACCCAACTCGGCAGGTATTACAGCCTCACTTCCAAATGCTAACATGTATGGTGACTCTCCAGTTGCTGCTCGGGGAGTTGTTCGGTAAGCCCACAGAACTGACTGTAGCTCATTAATCCAATTTGCTTTAGCCTCACTTAGCCTTTTCTTCAACCCATTTAATAATGTTCTGTTCGTCACCTCAGTCTGTCCATTGCTTTGAGGATGGCCTGGTGCTGAATGAAACTTCAAAATGTTCGACTGATGACAATAGGCATCGAATTCCTCGTTATCAAATTGTGTTCCATGATCTGTAATGAAAGCATGAGGGAGACCATATCCACAGATGATGTTCTTCCAAATGAATTGATAAACCTTCTCGTACGTCATATCAATTAGTGGCTCAGCTTCCACCCACTTAGTAAAATAATCTACTGCCACAACGAGGTACTTGAATCTTCCTCGGGTCGTCGGCAATGGTCCAACCAAATCAATCCCCCACATAGAAAATGGCCAAGGTGAAGTTATGGGTGTCAACAATGCTTGTGGAGTTCTTCGGATGGAGGAAAAACATTGGCACTTGTCACACTTCTTGGCATAGGCTATACAATCAGCCCTCATCGTCGGCCAGTAGTATCCTTGTGTCATCACCCTTTGCAAAAGTGTCCGACCTGCTACATGAGCTCCACAGGATCCTTCATGGATTTCTTCAACCAATTCCTTGACTTCTGATGGATGTACACATCTCTGCAGACCTGCCATAATTCCTCGTCTATACAAAAGACCATTAATTAACACATACCGAGCAACTTTATACTTTAATTTCTTAGCGTCTAGCTTATCCTCTGGTAATTCTCCTTCTTCAATGTATGCCCTGATAGGATCCATCCAAGATGGTCCTAAATCAAGGGTTATTATATTCACCATCAGGTCTTCTTCTATGCTCCGACTTTCTAATACTTCAATTGGTATTCTTCTTCGTAGCTCGGTGCGCGTAGATGACGCTAATCGGGCCAGTGTGTCTGCTCTAGCATTCTCCATCCTCGGTATTCTCACCAATTGAATGGCATCAAATTCTACCAATAATTCCATCACCTTTGCATGATACTTCGCCATTAATTCTCCCTTGACTGCATATACTCCCATCATCTGATTCACAATTAATTGAGAATCACTGAACACCATTATTTGCCGTGCTTCCATAAATTTCGCTAAATTTAAACCTCCTATCAGGGCCTCATACTCAGCCTCATTATTGGAGGCTTTGAATTGGAATCGCAAAGCATATTCCATGTCAATATCATCTGGGGTGTTTAAAACAATCCCTGCTCCACAACCAGCTGTGCAGGATGATCCATCTACATATAATCTCCATGTAGGTAACTCGTCTTCAAATTTCTTATCTGTCAGAGCTCCTCGGTAAAATATCTGGTGTTTTCTTTCATCATCCCCTGGTATTTTTCGATCCTCGCCGACTATCTGTTCACACCCTTTTACCAACCGGAGTTGGTCTGGGTTTGAATATGATGATTTTTCTATATCCACAAGTCCTTTTATCAACCTTAGTTGGTCTGGACCTGTGTCTGTTGATCCTGTATCGTCCACAGGTTGGTCAGCAAACACCTTTTGTTCCTCGGGGGTATCAGGGTATGTGAACTCTGCTATAAAATCTGCTACAGCTTGCCCTTTTAAGGATGATCTGGGTTCATACACAATATCATATTCACCAAGTTCTATCGCCCAGTACATCAATCTTCCTGATTTTTCCGGCTTATGGAGGGCTTGTTTTAGTGGCATGTCGGTGTACACAATGATGGTATGGGCCTGGAAATATGGCCTCATTCTTCTACTTGCTTCGATTAGTGCCCGTGCCAATTTTTCTAGCTTTGGGTACCTGATTTCTGCACCTCGGAAAGCTTTACTTGTGTAGTAGATAGGTTTCTGAACTCCATTCTCCAACCTGATCAATGCAGAGCTGACTGCATTCTCTGATACGGCCAGATACAAGTACAATCTCTCTCCGGTTATTGGCCTGGACAACAATGGTGGTGCTCCCAAATACTTCTTCAAGTCTTGAAAAGCCTTCTCACATTCATCAGTCCACTCAAAACTTTTTCGCAGTGTTTTGAAGAATGGGAGGCATTTATTAGTTGCTCGGGATACAAATCTGTTGAGCGCTGCAACTCGTCCTGTAAGACTCTGTACTTCTTTCTTCGTCGTTGGGGATCGTAGCCCTAAAAGAGCTTTGATCTTTTCTGTATTTGCCTCAATACCTCGTTGGTTGACGATGTATTCGAGGAACATTCCTTCTCGTACTCCAAAGGTACACTTCGTCGGGTTGAGCTTCATTTGGTATTTGTCCAGTTGATCAAAGGTCTGGCCTAAGTCAACTAGATGATCAGTAGCTCTCTTGCTTTTGGTGAGCATGTCGTCGACATAGACTTCCATGTTGCAACTGATTTGTTCGGCAAAAACCTTGTTCATCAGCCGCTGATATGTTGCACCTGCATTTTTTAAACCAAAAGTCATAACATTATAACAATAAGTTCCCCTTGGGGTAATAAAAGAAGTACTTTCCCTGTCTTCAGGATTCATTTTGTTCTGATTGTAGCCAAAGTATGCATCCATGAAGCTGAGCAGCTCATGTCCCGAGGTAGCATCCACTAGTTGGTCGATTCTGGGCAATGGAAAATGATCTTTTGGGCATGCCTTGTTAAGATCAGTGAAATCAACACACATTCTCCATTTATTGTTCTTCTTCTTCTTTACCATTACCACATTTGCCAACCAATCTGGATATTTTACATCTTCAATGAATTGGGCTTTCTGGAGCTTCTCGACCTCCTCGTGTATGGCCTGGTTCTTCTCGGGACTAAACACTCTTCTCCTCTGCTTCACAGGCTTGATCTCCTTATTCACATTGAGCTCATGACATAAGAAGTTTGGATCTATTCCTGGCATATCTTCATGACTCCAAGCAAAAGTATTCTTCCTATTTCTCAAGAAAGTTATCAACTCCTGTTTTATTGAAACATCCAACGACGATCCTATCTGGGTTACTCGTTCAGGATGCTCGTCGTCCAGAATAATATTTTTTGTAGATTCCACCACCTGTCCTTTTACAAGTTGAGATTCATCCCTAGGGTCAAGAGTTTCAATTTCTGTACCTTTATCCACTTGGAAAGTAGTGGTCTTTTTCCTTGATTCTTCAAGTTCCTCTTGCTCGGCAGACGAGTAATAGCATTCCCGAGCTACTTTTTGATCACCTTTCACAACTCCGACTCCAAAATTTGTTGGGAATTTCAAACACTGATGTACTGTAGAAGGAACTGCTTCGAACTTCTTCAATCCAACTCTTCCCATGATGATGTTGTAGGCTGACTGCACATTCTTATCCATCACAAAGAAGCGTATTCTTTTCGTTCGACAAGCAGGCCAAGTTCCGATGAATATATCCAACTTGATCGTCCCAAGTGGAAAAACTTTCTCGCCAGCAAAACCCAGAAGGGGCCTATGATAAGGTTCCAATTGAGATAATTTCAAATTCAGGCTATCAAAGCATGAATAGTACATTATGTCTGCCAAACTACCGTTATCTACTAATACTCTTGAAATCACCACCTCTTTCATCCTCATTTTAATCACCAAAGGATCGTCATGAGGGTAAAGAATACCAGCCAAGTCGTTTTTTGAAAACACAATGACTAGCTTCTCTTTGTTTACTTTCCTCGGACGATCATCCTCGGCCAGATTTATTCGCTGAATATACGAACAAGCTTGAGCCTCCCCGAGGTAAGCCTTTCTTTCTGCAGTAAGATATCCTCCTCCTGCATTAACATTACAATCAAATGACCCAAAACGTATGGAAAATACCTCTCGTTCAGGCTGTCTTGGCTTCTTAGGAAGATCAGGGTCATCATTTGGATCATCTTCGTGGTCCCTCTTCTTTTTCTCCTCTGCACGATGAGGAGATCTAGATCTCTCTCTAGTTCTATCATCATTCTTCCTCTCACCCCTGCGATATACATATTTTGATAATTTTCCTCTTCGGATGAGCATTTCAATCTCGTTCTGAAGGGCTATGCGATTTTTGGTCATATGGCCATGATCTTTGTGAAACTCGCAGTATTTGGCCTTGTTCCTCAGATCAGGATTTGTCCTCAGTTTTTCTGGCCACTTGATTTCCTCGCTGTTCTTGATTTCTTCTAAAACATGATTAATACCCATTTTCAATGGAGTATAATTATCGTACTTCTTTAGGACTTCCCATGACGTCCTATTATTCTTGGAGTGCTTGTCACCACCATTACCTTTCTGATCTTTCTTCTTAGACTTGTCGACCTCCACCTTAGTTTCTTTATCCATATTCTTCTTCGTAGACATAGCCTCCTCGGCATTCATGATTTTGGCTGCTTTTGCCATCAATTCGGACATAGTTTTAGGTGGATCTTTGGCCAAGGTGTAGTACAGCTTGTTAGGTAGTAAACCACTCATCAAAGCAGTGATCGCTGTTTTTTCTTCGTAATCTATGACTTCCAACTTCTCGTTATTAAAACGAGTTATGTAATCTCTAATACTTTCACCTGATTTTTGCCTAACACTTAGCAAGTGTGCTACTCGCTTTACTGGCTTTGCTCCAAAACAAAAATTGCCAATGAACAGCTCGGCTAACTGAATAAAAGTTGAAATCTTACCCCGAGGAAGATTATTGTACCATATCTGTGCAGATCCGGTAAGAGTTCCCGAGAATGCTCTACACCTCATCTCGTCGGGGACGGCATAGATGTCGGCAGCAGCTTGGTATTGTTCTATATGAAGTACAGGATCTGTCTTTCCATCGTACTTGGGGGTCACCACAGGTGCTTTGAATTTCGATGGTGTAGGAAAATCCACAATGGCTTGCACAAAAGGTGTCCCTTGAACAAAAGTTCTCTGTAGTGGGTTTCTCGCCTTAGCCATTTCTCCCAGTCTATCTTCTAACCGCTGAATGGAACCTTTCCATGCTTCATTTCCTTCCTCAGGCCGCTTAGTCCGAGCAATTGATTGCTCTGACGTAGCTTCCTGAGATTTATCTCGACGAGTAGCTGGTCGTGATTGTGCTGATCCTTCTCTCAAACCTGATGGTGGCCGAAAACTTCTCGATGGAGCTCTAGGTGGACTCATATTCCTCCTTGGTCCTAACCGACTGAAAGGAGACACCCTGCTTAATCTTTCCAAAGCGCTAGCTCTCTCCAGAGAGAGAGTAATATGTTGATCTGTATCCATAGACCGTATCGATGAGGTTCGCCCAGGTTGATACGTAGAATCATTAGACTCCCCATTGTGATATGACCCAGTACGTCTGGATCGTGATTGCCCACGATCACTCCTTTGTCCTGAATAGGTAGGTGCACCGCCTTGAAGAGTTTGAATGAGTTGCCTCATAGATTCTTGCATGGCGGTTTGTCCTTGAGCCAGATTCGTCATAATTCCGGCCAGATCTGGAGGTGCAGATGGATTTGGAAGATTTCCAGTATTTCCAACATTTTGATTACTGGATTCTGGATTATCTTCCATTGATAATAAATGATTTTTGTGAAAAACGATAGTAACAATCGATTCCCACAGACGACGCCAATCTGTTGATGTAAAAAATTAGATCACTCTAATTATTCAATCACAGATAAATAAATGAGACAAAAGATTTTTAAAGTGGTTCGGCTAGGAATAAAGCCTACGTCCACTGTTATGTTATTGCTGAGTGTTTGTGGAATTCTTGATTACAAGTTCTCTCAAGAAATTCCCGTCCCCTTGAATGAGGGTGATACAAGGTATTTATAGCCTTTAGGCTGTATATGAAAGGGTTGATACATTAAATGATATACATATGAAAGGGTAATACATTTAATGCAGCGTGTGCATCAAGATAATGAACATTCAATGAATAGTTGAACTATTGACATTCTGGCAATTAATAATACGGCCGAGATGCAGCTCGGACCGCCTTAGTTGCTTGTTGCTCAGGAGTTCCTCGGAGCGCGAGAGTTCCTCGGAGTGCTGGAGTTCCTCGGGGTGTCCTCGTTACTCTGATAGAACATGAGTTGGTCCGGGAAATGAACTTCCTCGTTGCTATTGTGCCACGTAGACTGACACGTGTGTTCGTACTATTCGTCCACATCAGCATATTAATTTTGGTATCAACAATAGGTATCCCCAAGATGCCAACAGGAAATTATGAGCAACTCTCCGTAAACGGGCTTTCTAGTACATTGTCTGCGATAAAGCACTATTCAAGAGAAACTTCTATGGAACCCACCTACCCCGAATGGCAGGGGCTGACATTAAAGAAATGATGCAGAAAATCCATAATGGGGAATGAAACCCCCTATGAATGGCCATATGCTCACCATGAAGATTATCTATAAAGGGTATTATTAGACCATTATGGTTTAGGATTGAACCGCCTATGTCCTGAGATGCATTAAATGCTAACAGTTTTCCAATCTCTAGCACTTGCTCCTGTCAGAATTGTATAATATGACTTCTCCTTAGCTGTTCTCCACCCGTGGCATTAACATCATCGGGAAAGTCACACCCAAAGCCTCCAATGGGAACAAACTCATCCTGGTTGCCTTTGATTATTTCACCAAATGGGTCGAAGTTGAGTCGTACGTAGTGATAAATGGCTAAAGGATAGCCAAGTTCATCCAAAAAACATTATCTGCTCATATGGGGTTCCACATGAGTTAATATCTGATAACGGCTTAATGTCAGATGACGGGTTACATTTTGAGGCTGAAATCATAAAATTGGTTGATGAGTATGGGAGTCAGAGACACCAATATTCTCCCTACCGACAATAAACCAATGGTGAAGTTGAAGCCTCCAATAAGAACCTCAAAGAAATCATTAGCAAGATGACCGAGAGTTGTCAAAATTGGATCGATCGAATCCCTTACTCCCTCTGGGGACATTACACTTCAGTTCGTACATTTACTAGGTCTACCCCATACTCCGTGGTATATGACATGTATGCAGTCATACCCATTGAACTAGAAATTCCTTCATTATGCGTCAGGCTTGAAAGCAAAGTCAGCGAGGAAGACTGACAGCAAAGCCGTTTTGACGAGTTATCACTCATAGATTAAAGGAAGCTAAATGCCCTATATCATATATAATGGTATCATCATCGTATATCACAATCATTCAATCCAAGAGTTGAGGATCGTGGCGTTCGAGAAGGGTACTTTGCCCTAAAAAATGATAGAACCCGTCTGGGACCCGAGAGGGAAATTTAAGACAAACTTGAGTCACCCCTATTTCATGAAAAAGATCATATCTAGTGGCGCCTCTATGCTCATTGACCTTGATGGAGAAGAGATGGAGCGTCCAATCAACTTGGATCATCTCAATAAATTCTATTTCTAGTTCAAAATCTCGGTGCGCTATGACTCCTCTCATCCCTTTATATTCTTAAAAAATCTTTATTTCCCTTTACTTAGAACTACGTGGAGCATGATCGTCTAAAAAACATTTTACTTTTAAAATAAAACACAAAGAATTTTCAAATCCCCATAGGTATGTCTATGGTCCCCTTTATTTTTCATGAAATTTTATTTTTTTTCTTATCCTCGAGAACGACGGTGCATTTTATCATTTACATGAACAAAATTGTTATGTATGCCTTAGCGATTGGTATGGATAATTCAAATGTAAAACTTATCAAGAGGCACAACAAATTAATTAAAATCCTTTTTTATTCCATAATGGTATAATTTGATACAATTACATGAAGTATCAGTGTAGTGAGTCAAACAATTACCCTCGCGAACAAAACTATTCGTAAAACAAGCTAACCAAGCCTTCCCAAATTATTTCCTAAAAATAAAAACAACACATCTCCATCACAGAAAAGGTTCATAAATAAACACCAGTTTCACATAGGACCCTATCCGCAGTTGCCAGAGGTCCCATCTCTATCACCATCTAATCCTTGAGGCCCTTAAACCTCCCCTTCATGGATGGTATGCCAAAGGTGCTCCATGGAATGATAAAATAGAATCAACCTAGAGAAAACCACTACGCCCCCTTTCGTAGTGTCAAACATGATGAACCATTTCTTCCTAGTCCCCTCAACAAAGATCTTAGACACTACCCTCCTTCACAGCCATTTCATATAGTCCTTAAAAATATGTTGAACCCTGCTAATAGATTGAGAAGGACAGATCAATAGTCAATAATTCTCCCACAGAGAGCCCAATCACATGCGCAAGCCTTCTGTCAAATCCTCTACAGGAAAGAAATCCAGGGTACAAGAAGACACAATATACTCCCATCCGACTTGATGCAGGAGTCACCACGAGAAATATAATGAAGTATGTTGGAGACCAACTAATCAAACATAGAGATATTCCCACTTTAGAAACCACATTCTAGGATCTCCCCCCCCCCCCCCTCAAAGTCACTACTTCGGTCCCTAGCACCTCCTCATGCTAGTATAAACTCTAGGTCATACTCTGAGTACCGATCTAAAGGCCATCGGGTGATCCCAGGCCCCGTTTGACCTCGATCAACACTATCATTAGAATGAAATCTCATTGAATCTTATAAAGGCTCTAAATACCTTTTCCAATGGTCCAACCCATGTGCAAAATAGCATAACCATTCGGACGAACATACCATTTTACTATCGAAACTCGATTTACAAGCCACCGGGCCCTCCCTTGCCCCAATTTGACCCTAATTAACTTCATGGTCCAAGAAAAAGATCTTTAAATCTTCAAATGGAACTGAAACCCCTTTACATTGGTCTACCTCGTGTGTGAAATGGAATAACCATTTGAACGAACGATCCGTTTTCCCCTAAAAATTCTTCCGGAGGCCATCGGGCACTCCCGAGCTCCGTTTGACCAAGATCAACTCTTTAGCTCAAATGAGACTGAATAAATCTCTAAAAGTCACTTAATACCCTCTATAACAGTCTTCCATATGTACGATTCTAACTTATAATGTGGATGAACGATCCGTTTTACTCTGAGAGGTCTCTGGGTGCTTTCGGGACCCAATTGACCAAGGTTAACTTTCGGAACCGATCTAAGATCTTTGGAATATCGAATTATATCTTCTAATATTTCCATTTGTTTACCCCATGCGCTATTCTGACATACTATATGGACGAACGATTCGTTTCCGTGTAATAATCTCTTGTCCAAAGGACTGACGTGTGCTTTCGTGCCACATTTAACCCAAAGTCAACTAATGGACTCGAGAGAGGTCCAAAGGACTCTTCAAGGTATCTGAATTACCTTTCGAATGGTATGACCCGTGCATGATTTGAATCAACGGATTATGATTTATGATCATTTTTCCAGGAAAATCTGCATGAGACTGTCAATTGGCAGGTCCATTTCCCTACCTATCGGCAGTGTACCTAGGGTCACATGCCAATTGGCAGGGCTAGCACAATGCCAATTATAACTACCCCTAACCGTATAAATGGAGGTCGTGACCTCACTTCCAAAACACACCTCAGATCCATCAGGATCACTGATCTCCGCAACATTCTCTCAATATCAACAAAGTTTCGTCATGTGAAATTTTATTCAAGGTTACATTCCCATCCTTTTCATACCCAATTTGGCAAAAACACATTCTCTCTAATCCAATATTCTTCTCACATTCAAGAGAGGTCATCTAGGATAAAAGATCAACCTTCAAAGAAGGTCCAATTCCTTCCGTCTCTCTTTAAATTCCTTATTTGTATGTTATATACATTAGACTAGGTGTAAACCTGTGCGATGCGTGAGTTAGACGATTATGCAACCTATCTTCGTATCCCTTCAGTGGCTAAATAAATCTTATGGCCAGCCTTTGGTAAGAACTTGTGAACCGATAAAAAATTAGTGATTAGTTCAAGTTCACTTTGAAGTTTAAATTCAAACCATTATGTTAGTACCTTGTTTAATGGGTATTCGAGGTAAAAGAAGCAGTGTTCAAATTCATAACCCCAAGAGAAAAAAATGCAAGTTTAAAAGAAGCAGTGTTCAAGTTTAAAAACGCTTGCAAGCAACGTGAAAAACTATAACCCCGGGAGAAAAAAATGCAATACATAATTAAAACTCTAAGCGTAGCTTTAACTAAAATATTAAACTATACATGTAAATAAAACATCCCGATGAAAGTTTAAAAGATTTTTTTTTGCTAAGACCATTATAATTATATATAAAAAAAATATCATTCCATCTTCTGGGGTACATTTGTGATAGAAATTAGGCATACATGCAGTATAATACATATAAAGTACATGGTACTTAAAATTTCTATCATGTGAAACATGAATAATATTTTAGTTAATGCATTTATGAATCATCAAATAAAACTGAATACAAATAATAAGCAAAGCTTCAAACAAAAGCTTTCAGAGAACCGAGTTGAATCGAATATGATTGACTCAGAACCTAGACTGGCCTTTTAGAAGTCTATGGTATCATTGATTTGAGGACCAAAATGTACTTTTTAATCTCAAGGATTAGATGGAGAGAGACTCCATCTTTGTCTACAAACAGACTGATAAAATGAGCTGTCATACTGATGTTTGCATCAAATATATATATATATATATATATATATATATATAAAAACTTGCGTCAACTAAGACATGTAATAATTGAAATTATTATAAAACACAAAAATGTTTACATGATTTAGAAATTTTTGGCAATATTTCCTCTATTTATATAACTATCCACCTATTTAAGAAACCAAAACTACTCAGTTTTACAAATAGTCCATCCCGGACATTATATAAACCAAATTATCATTATTGGCAACTTTACCAATAAAATGATGATAAAAATAATACTTAAACACGATAAGAAAAAATCAATCTAATAAAAAATATAAATTGTCAATCTGTCAAACAACTCGTTCACATTTGTAACGGGGTGGGGTGGGGTTCAAAGCTGAACGGGGACTTAACTCAGCCTTATAATTGAGACGTTCTCATATTTGTCATAATCTGAAAATTAAACAACAAAAAAAAGACATATTAGTACAAATCCATAATAAATATACAAAATATAACTTAATGTCTAAACAATTAGTACCAAACATTAAGGATAAATAAACACTCTCGTGTAAATTCTCTCATTTTATAGTGAAACACCGTTAAAATCTCGTGAACATAGGTGGCCAAACCATGTAAACCTTTTTCTATCTTATGTAATTTTATATTCGTATCATGATTGTGTCACCCCACTTATAGTCGATTCTTTTTACTATTCACTGACATTTCAACATTATGAATTCCTAAAGTAATATATAACCTAAAGATTATATGAGTTTATGCCAATAAATGTCTTTATTGGTTTCATGCCACAAATAAAAATTACAAATTTCTTTAACTACGATATTGCAATTTGAAATCCTAAAATGTAAACCACTATAATTGAGAAATGGATGATAACGGAAACATTATTGTATCTAGCTCCCATGAAATAAAAATAATAATATAAAACAACTTCAGGCTATGCCATTTGGGAATAGAAAACTTAAGATATAAAACCCACTAACTCCATTGAGATATTAGAATCTTCTTGTGCATCTCTTTAGTTCACATCACTACCCGTTATCGTTTAATGACATAACATCTGTAAATGATTCGCAAATGCATTTCACATCACTTCTTTCTCTAATTGAATACTTTAACATGGCAGAGTCACTACATATATTCCAAAACTCTGTTTGGATATTTGTTACTTGATAAATATTAACACTGTAAACATCTTAAACTTTAAGCATTATCAACCTAAACAAACCAAAAAAAAAACATGCATACTGAAATTTGGTAGAGAATAGTTATCCCCGAGTGTAATCATTTTATTGACTTTTTGGCATTTTCAATCAACCAATAACTCCTCGTCTCCTTTGTGCTACCTAAAAAGTATTATAATCAGATAAAAACATAATTATCTTAAAACATATATATGTCAAAGAAATTAGAGACATATTATCATATATGAAAGCACTTTCAGATTAACATTTTAACGATTATTCTGCTAATAATAAAGAAAGATTAATGCTAAATTCACATTGGCATTCGTGAGTTTATGAAAAATGGAAACTACAACATGGTCAAAAACTCCATATATATCAATATCTTTGTTGAATCTTGTTCTAAAAATTAATTTTGATGAGAAAAAAAAAGGACACCAATATTCTTGTATAGAATTAACACCAAACACCTTATATATAGAGTACCTTAGAATATTGTGAATCTTCCAAATAAGAAGGAAAACAAAGTCAGTGATGGTCTGGAAAGAAAAAGCCAAGAAATGAAAAAAAAAGACGACCATACAAATAATAAATGCATTTAAGAAATTAATAAAGCGTGACATATGAAACAAGATGAAAAACAAAGAAAACATAACAATCACAGATGATAAAGAATCAAACAAACCTTTGACCCCCTGAGTGTACTTAGAACTTGTACATAATTAATTCCACATACAATTTTGTTCCCTAACTTAACAAACTACTCTAGTGCCTTACCTTTTGGGTGTGATTAGTAAAATTTCTCTCTCGCACAATGTTGTTTGTATAAATAAAGCCACATTCCCATAGTTATAGGCCTTGCTGAAATCCATCAGCCCGTCTCCATAAACACTACAGAAGTCTAAATATGGAGCAAAAATGTAGGCCATGAAGACATAGTACCATTTTAGCTATGGGAATATAAAGGGAACTACAATTACTGCCAACATGCCAAATACTATGTACCCTACATATCCTACCCACATGGGAATTATCTCTCTCCGGAACACCTCATTTTATATTTGATCATTTTCCCCAATTCTAGCCATCATACTTGCATCACAAAACTGATGATATATAGCTTATTTGAAGAACGAAATTTTGAGTAGTTGAATTAACTCAATAATAACCATACATTTATATCTACCTAAGTTGCTGAGGTTCTTATTTTTTAAACTGCCATGGATACTTATGGACGTTGAATACAATATATTGATGAAATTGTATAGCTCGTCACTCAGGATGAGAGAAATAGAGATAAATGACTTCCCATAGAAAATTAGAAGGTCGTGATAACAAATGGATTGTGTACGAGTGTGTGTGTGTGTGTGTGTAAGAAAGAGAGAGACCTTGTATCCATTAAGACTCTTCATGTTTCTCTCTCCTCTATCCATACATATAAATGCCAAAAAAAAATGAACATATATAACTTTAATTGTCTATAAAATTTTAAACAATGAAAGTATTTAGCTATAAAATTTTAAGGTTTAAATATCAAAATTCTCATGAAAGTACATAAGAAGATGCCTTGATGTCATTTTCAAAAGTAATTTTCTTGAACTCGTCGATCTATTTTCACATACTATCAATCACATAATTCATATGACTCTATCTAGTCCTGCCTCCAAAATATTTCTTGGTAAATTAAGAAAGAACTAAACTTAAATTTATCTAGACAAAAATCTTATACATCAATGCTTTGACCAAAATCGAAGTCACATTTAAAGGGTGTCCAAAGCTAAGGATTTTAACACGTCATCTTTAAGACACTCTAAGGGGCGGGGATAATTGTACTCATTTAAGAGGATATTATACATAATAATGACTCGAGCTCCAAAGGCACACGATTAGTAGAAAAATTAATTAAAAGGGGGGAAATAATTTATAAGAATGGGTTACAACTATTATCAAACAAAAGCTATAGTTGTACAAATTGTTAATTGATTCTGATTACCGAATTCAGCATCAGATGAAGTTTTAATTTTAATCATGATATATTCACAACATTCTACTATCTTAGTCTTCTGGACAATGCCTTATATTCCCCTGACTGGCTTTTATGTCGTGTAGCCCCACGTACTCACTCCTTGCTGTGTGCTGAAAGCGTTATCCAACTACTACCAGGAGATTATATTACCATTGGTTATTGGGAACAATATTTCTTATTGAGTTTCTTTAATAATCTTTGGGGTTGGTATGAAAAGATAAGTGGATGTCTTTTACAGCATATTTAAATAAGGGGTTTCAAACTAAAGTCATGGCCTTCATTTTATTTTAATTTTATTTCTAGTTCAAGGTGTTGATAGTAGTAATTTATAGGCAAAAGTTAAAGGATGTGAACAAAATCCCCATAAATGATGCATAAGAAAACCAATAGGACAACTGAATTATATTTGTGATTCAACCTCCATTCATTCGAACTCATGGCTAAAAAACATCTTTGCATGAGGCGTTATGATGGGGCATCTCTCACACAACCTAACTGTTTTATTTTGTGACTGTAACTAATAAGAAAATTTACAAATTTCATATCTTGAATAATATAATTAGATCACTAACTATCGAATAAATGTACGACAAATACATATGTGATGTCATTATGACAGAACATATACTAAGAATAAGGCATTTATTTCAGTTTGAGGCCTATTCCATCAAAGCATTTCGGTTTTAGTCTTATTCCATTAAAGAAGAACAATAGAAAACATTCATTTCGGAATTAGGATAAACTAAAAGTAAAAATTAATGCCGAAGTGAACCATAAGAGATCACATATGTTCAAAATCAAATCAGTAAAAATTCAACATATAAAGAAATTAACATATAAAAAAGGTAAATATTGCCAAGAACCCTTATTCCATTTTTAGTTAAGGTTAATCCCCTGTAATACCCCGTATTTTTATGATAATTATTTATGGGATTAATTGAATTAAATGTGTATTAATTGGAAATTAATCCGGATAAAAAAATACTAGCGAGATGCGAGTTGGTATTTGATTTTAATGACTATATATGGCTATATATATGAATATTGAAATTATGAAATTTGTCGTGAGATTGAAATACGTCAATTTGGAATTTTGTTGAGACGCGTGTGATAGTCGCGTCAGGAATATAATTATTTTAATTAAAAAGTAAATTTCATTTCTATTAACCATATGGTCATTTTGAGTGCGCCAACGCGTCCGGAAGGGTCGAAATAGTCAGAAAACACTAGCCGGGAGTTTAGTTTGGGTCCCGGGGCATTTTTAGGCCATACCGGCAACGTAAAAGGGTAGTTTGGTAATTTTAGAATTTGGGGAATTAAAACCCACGAAAAGTATAGTTAAAAATATGACTTAGTCTTAACCCACTAAGCCATTTCCAACCTCAATCTAGGTAGTGGGCTACGGGAGAAGTTTAGAAACCTTAAACTTGCCAAACCAACCTCCACCTCCATTGTCATCCTTAGAGAAAAGCTGGTAGAGAGAGAAAGAAAGGAAAACTCTGCAGAGAGAGAGGGAGAACAAATCAACCTTCATCAATCCAACACCAAATTCAGAGAAAGATTAGAGGCAAGTGGTTTAATTTCGTTTTTGCAAAGAATGCTTCTTCCATGCATAGGAAATTTATGAAATTGTTTTGTTCTTGGAGAATGATAAAAACCCATTGAATTGGATTTAGAGATTTAAAATTTTATGAGGAGATTGCATGTAGAACAATGTTAGGGTGATTATTCAAACGAAAATAAATCTTTATATCATAAAAACGGATTTAGCTATGTCTATGGATGAATTTAATTTTCTAGGGTTCATGTTCATGGAATTTGGGGAAAACTGAGGGGATTTGATGATGTTTAGGAAGATTTGGCTCTATATAAATGTTTAATTATGACCTACGACTGTTTAGTGTGTATTAGAAACCTTAAAATGTTGTTAGGACGAATTGTATATGAGATTAGAGATGAAGAAAGTTGGAAAAACGAAAAAAGGAAGTTCTGGGCTCGAAACTGGCCTCTCGTTAGAAGACCTACCCAGGTCGTTCGAACGAGCTTGTTCGAACGAGCTTCTAACGAGTTGACAGTTTACCTTCTAATGAGAGGGATGTTCGTTCAATGTCTTTCATTCGAACGAGATCTCGTTAGATGCCCAGTTCGTTCGAACGAACTCTCGTTCGAACATCCTCGTTCGAACGAGACTTCTAACGAGCTGACAGTTTAGGCTTTTTGGCCTGTTTTGATTTCGCGTGTCCCGTAACCTTGTTTAATTGTAGAGATACCATTCCCGTGATGATAAATTGATATAGTTGGGACATTTGGGATATATTGAGGAGTAAAACATAGGAGTGAGATTCGAATTGAATGGAAATTTTGGAATAGGACGTGAGTGACTATTACGATGCGAGAATTATTGACGGCTTAAATAATTGAATTAACCGGAAACTTATGAATTGTGCAACATTATAAGTCGATACGAGAATGAGAACTGTACCACAAATAAATTACGGTGATTACTAAGATGTGTGTATACTTAGTATATGTAAATGATCTTATGTGTATGACATACCTACCATACTTGCTATCACGGGAGGTTTACGTTCGCTTAGGGCCCTCTAATCCTTGTGTTGCCCGGATTTAGATTGGTACCTCGAGAACATAGGTCAGAGAAGGACTTATTGGGATGTTAATAAGTCTGCTGATCGTGGGAGCGTAGGTATGTGCGTGACCCATGTGATGTGACTGTGTTCACCTTCATTGTTTGTGATTTGCTATTATCTGAGACGATTCTTGAGAGATTCGAAATGCGTGATCCTTATGTACGTGATGTACCGGGATGGATAGCAGAGTATGTGTGCACCGCAGCTTAGTCTCGGGTGCTTGTATTGTATATTTATGGAGTGATTAATATACACTTAAATTAATGAGAACTTTCATGTTGGTATTGTGCGTACAAATACAGAAACGCTTTGAGTAACTATAAAGGGATAACCTGTAATGAATTGTATCACTAATAATTGAGAACCTGAGTTAAGTAAAGCCCTGTATTTAGTTGAGAACGCTGGAACGTATAATGAGAATTGAGTAGTAAGGGGTAGAACTTATTACGGTTTGGTTAGATATGTATGTCACTTAGATGGGTACGGTACGTTAGGAGTGCACAAATTAGTCGAGAGGTGAGTACTTCATGTGAGTGCACGTCCTAACATGTATTTTGCATTCATTGTTTTAATGTTCTTAAAACACTTGCTATTTTTAAAATAATCCCCACTTTCGGGCTCTGACCCGTTTGCTTTCAAATCTATTTTTGTAAAAACCATTTTAGGTGCCCAGCCACAATGACACCATGCTTAGGATCCTCATTCAGGTGACGAGCTGTAGCTATTTGTGGAAGTTAAAGGACTTTGCTAGTAGACGCTTCATCTATCTTGACTCTATATTCAACTTTCATCAGTTGTAGGGCATGTCGCCCATTTCTATTAGAAACATTTCCTATTTCAGATTTTCAGACATTTGGCATGTATTTAATTCAGGTTACATTGTTTTACTTAGTTCAGTTGTGGGATTGTTGTGAGGAGTTTTTCCTCCGGACTTATTATTATGTTGTTGGTTATTCTATTGTTTCGTTATGGTGAATGGTTGTTATTCTTTCATTATCCTTTTATTGCATGTTAATCAGAGTTAAATTAAAACTTGGCAACTCACTTTTTAAATACTAGGTGGTTAGAAATCATTAAAATGTTTTCGACAGTGATGCTGTTAACTGAACCAACTTGGCATTTTGTATTAATTTAATAAAGGAGTAGCTACCCGGTATTTAATTAGTCGGGGTGTCACAGGTGGTATCAGAGAATCAGGTTCTAGTGTCCTTTAGGATCTGTACGGCTATTTATGTTTCCGCTGAGCTTTCTTTGATGTAGAGCCCTATATTTTAGGACTGTTGTATTCTTTTGTATATGCTACATTCTTCAGCTATTTCAAGTTTATAACTGCGAACTTATAAACTTTATTCTTATTTCAGATGCCTCCACGACATGCACAACGGGTTCCCAGGGATGCTACGCTAGAACCACAGCCCGCACCAGTTCAGGGCACGATGAATGCCGCCGAGGTTGCAGCCATTGTGGCCCAGGCGGTAAATGCCGCACTAGCCGTAGTTCAGCAGGCACCACCTCAGGCGCCAGTAGCCGCGCCAGTTCAGGCACATGCATTCCCGTCTGCTTGGGAACGTGTACGTGATGCTTTTCAGGAAGCACACCCACCGGAGTTCGCAGGTAGCTCCGATGTTGTGGTTTTGAGTCAGTGGAGGAAGGACATTCAGCGGCACCTGAGGATGTATGAGTGCACCGATGTCCAGAAGCAGATACTAGCTACCTTTAAGCTAGTGGGGTCTGCACTGCAGTGGTGGGAGTCTATTACCACCGTGGAGGAGAGAGATACTCTCACTATACAGGAGTTTTTGGGTGCGGTTTGACCACAAGTACTTTCCATCAGCTGTTCACACGGAAATGAGGAGGAAGTTGATGAATCTTAGGCAGGAAGGTAAGACTGTGGCCGAGTATGAGGCCGAATTCACTAATCTATTGAATATTGTCCCGGATGAGGTACCGACAGAAGAGAAGAAGATACAAAAATTTACGGACGGGTTGACTTGGAGGATCCGTCAGCATTTGTTGGGGAACCTATCGTTGGCCACTTACTCTAATGTGGTTAACGCTGCACTGTTACACTGTCAGGATCACCGCTTTCACATGGATGAGGGAAAGAGATCGGGAGAGTTCAGCCATCAGGGCAGGACTGGAGGACATGGTGCCAGTGGGGCACAATCTGTTCAGGGGCAGACACAGGGTGACCAGGGTTCCCAGCAGGGGGATCACAAGAGGTTCAGATCGGGAAATTTCAGGCACGGACAGGGAGGTTTCCGGCAGGGCCATCAGGGTCCGAACGGCCATCAGGGCCAACAGGGTCAGAATGGCCAACAACAGTTTCAGTAGGGCCAGGGGAGGAACGGTAACGGCCACCAGGGCCGGGGGCAGCAGGGACAGAGAGGGGGGAACTTCCCGAGGAAGTGTTACGTTTGTGGCAAGACTGGCCATAAATGCCAGGACTGTCCTGATAGGGGCAGGGCCCCGCAGCAGCAGCAGGGTGCTCGACAGGAGCCGCAGAGACCCGTGTTTCTCGCCGCCCTCCCGGCGCCACCACAGATGGCAGCATTGCCACTCATTCCAGTGGTCCCAGTTCAGTAGGGGCAGCTGCAGTATGGGAGAGTATACCAGCTTCAGCAGGCAGCAGCTCCACAGGTACCACCCGCGATTGAGGGTATGTTTCCTATCCATGGCACTATGGGTCGGGTTTTGTTTGATACGGGGGAAACACATTTTTTATAGCTACACATTTTTTAAAAGCCTTAGGGTTGTTAGCCATAGCAGAGAGCACAGTGACGTGTGTAGACTCACCATTGGGGAGTGGGTCACTTATTTTCTTTATATGCCGGGGAGTGGGGGTAGAGATTGGTAGTTTGGTATTACCTCCAGACATGTTGGTATTAGATATTCATGAGCACGATGTGATTATTGGTATGGATTGGCTCGTAGCTTATAGATCCATGATTGATTGCTTCGGTGGGAGCATTGTTTTTGCCATTCCAGGGCAAGAGATGTTTGTAGTGGCGATGCCTCGCCCAGAGGGAGGCTCGACCGCTAATTTGTATTACATAGAGGAGGATACCTCTAAGGAGGTTGTGATTCCTTTAGATTCGAGCCCAGTTGTCAGGGAGTATTCCGATGTGTTTCAGGAGATACCAGGCCTACCCCCCAGTCGAGAGATAGACTTTGTCATATACTTATTACCAGATACGAGACCTATAGCACGCGCATCTTACCGTATGGCTCCGGCAGAGATGCGAGAGCTAAGAGATCAGATTGAGCAGTTATTGGGTCAGGGGTTTATACGGAGGAGTACTTCGCCATGGGGTGCCCCTGTGTTGTTCGTAAAGAAGAGGGATGGATCATTGAGGTTGTGTGTGGATTACCGGGAGTTGAATAAAGTCACGATACGGAATAAGTATCCGTTGCCCCGAATCGATGACTTATTCGACCAGTTGAGGGGAGCTTCTTTCTTCTCAAAGATTGATTTGCGATCGGGATACCATCAGTTGCGTATCAGGGAAGAGGGTGTCTCGAAGACTGCGTTCTTGACGAGATATAGTTCCTACGAGTTTCGAGTTATGCCTTTTGGCTTGACCAATGCTCCAGCCCTGTTTATGGACTTGATGAATAGGGTGTTCAGAGAGTTCCTTGATCAGTTCATCATTGTCTTCATTGAGGATATTCTGGTTTACTCCGAGACAGAGGAGGAGCACGCAGAGCATTTGAGGCAGGTTTTTCAGACGCTACGTCAGAACGAGCTGTATGCAAAATATGAGAAGTGCGGGTTTTGGCTGAAGGAAGTTCAGTTTTTGGGACACATTATTTCCGACCGGGGGATATCTGTTGATCCGGGGAAGGTATCCGCGGTGAGGGAGTGGGGATAGCCCAAGACACCGACTGAGATCCGTAGTTTCTTGGGACTAGCAGGATACTACAGGAGGTTTATTCGGGGATTTTCGAAGATAGCGGGTCCTTTGACACATTTGACTCGTAAGGGTGTGCCATTCATCTGGAGTGATGCCTGTCAGTTGGCATTTGATGAGTTGAAGGATAAGTTGACCTCAGCACCTGTGTTAGCATTGCCGAGACCGGGAGTTGAGTATCTAGTCTACACCGATGCGTCCTTGCAAGGACTTGGAGGTGTATTGCAGCAGGAGAGTCAGGCCATAGCTTATGCATCCCGTAAGCTTAAGACTCACGAGAAGAATTACCCCACTTATGACTTGGAATTAGCGGCAGTGGTATTTGCCCTTCGGATTTGGATACATTATCTTTTGGGGGAGAAGTTTCGATTGTTCACAGCCCACAAGTCCCTACAGTACCTATTCACGCAGAAGGAGTTGAATATGCGGCATCGAAGGTGGCTTGAGTTTGTGAAGGACTATCGGTTTGATATCCAATATCACCCGGGGAAGGCTAACGTGGTAGAAGACGCGTTGAGCCGTAGGCCAGTAGATGAAGTGGCAGGGGTGTGTAAGGCCAAGTGGAAGGAGTTGGGACACCAGGATGCTGTGGCCCGATCATTCATGTCTGTGATGACTATTACGCCGCAGATTATCACGAAGGTGGTGAAGGCCCAAGCAGATGACTCATTCTGTCAGGAGCAGATAGTTCGATTATTAACAGAGGGAGCCGAGTCCTACACCGTTAGCTCAGACGGGGGATTACGCTTCAATGGGAGACTGGTAGTTCCGGAAGGGGAGGAATTGAGACACGAAGTGATGGCAGAGTCGCACGGCTCACGGTTCGCGGTACATACCGGTGGGGACAAAATGTACCAAGACATGAGACGACAATATTGGTGGAGCGAGATGAAGAGAGATATTGCCGTGTTTGTTTCTAAATGCGCCACTTGTCAGCTAGTAAAAGTGGACCATCAGAGACCGACAGGACTTCTACAGCCATTAGAGGTCCCGATGTGGATGTGGGAGAGCATATCCATGGACTTTATCACGGGGTTGCCTACGTCACAAAGAGGTCACGACTCCATTTGGGTAATTATGGACAGGTTGACCAAAGTCGCTCATTTTCTACCCGTAAGGACAGACTACACTTTGGGACAGTATGCCCAGCTCTTTATTGCAGAGATAGTGAGACTTCATGGTGTGCCCCTAAATATCGTGTCTGACAGAGACAAGATATTTGTTTCACAGTTTTGGAAAAGTTTTTAGGAGGCCATGGGCACGGAATTACGGTTGAGTACGGCATATCACCCGCAGACCGATGGGCAAACCGAGCGTACAAACCAGATGTTGGAGGACATGCTACGTATGTGCATCATTGATTTCGGGGGTGGATGGGAGCAGTATCTTCCACTGGTGGAGTTTGCTTACAACAACTCCTACCAGTTCACCATTGGCATGGCTCCATTTGAGGCGTTGTACGGTAGACCTTGTCGTTCCCCAGCATATTGGTTGGAGGTGGGGGACAACAAACTACTTGGTCCGGAAGTGATTCAGGATACTTCGGCGAGGATATAATTGATTCGGAGTCGCATTCGGGTAGCTCAGGATCGGCAGAAGAGCTATGCTGATGCGAAGAGGTCCTTCAGGGAATTTGAAGTGGGGGACCAGGTTTTGCTCAGAGTATCTCCTATGAAGGGGATTATGCATTTCGGGAAGAAAGGGAAGTTGGCACCAAGATATGTGGGACCATTTCCTATTATTGAGCGGATTGGACCGGTTGCGTATAGACTTGGGTTACCGGAGCATTTGCATCGGATTCACGATGTGTTTCATATTTCCTCGCTAAGGAAATATCTTAGAGACGATTTGGCTCATTCTCACATTGCTTTGGACGACATCGATCTCCAGCCTGATAGCTCCTACGAGGAGGGACCGATTACTATTTTGGACCGAAGTGAGCGGAAACTGCGGTCAAAGATAGTTCCGTTAGTGCGTGTTCAGTGGCGACATCATAATGTCTAGGAGTCCACATGGGAGCGCGAGGATGAGATGCGCGAACGTTATCCAGAGTCGTTCTTACAAAGTACTTTCTAGTTCCGAATTTCGGGACGAAATTCTGTTATTAGGGGGGAAGTATGTAATACCCCGTATTTTTATGATAATTATTTATGGGATTAATTGAATTAAATGTGTATTAATTGGAAATTAATCCGGATAAAAAAATACTAGTGAGATGCGAGTTGGTATTTGATTTTAATGAGTGTGTATGGCTATATATATGAATATTGAAATTATGAAATTTGTCGTGAGATTGAAATACGACAATTTGGAATTTTGTTGAGACGCGTGTGAGAGTCGCGTCAGGAATATAATTATTTTAATTAAAAAGTAAATTTGATTTCTATTAACCGTATGGTCGTTTTGAGTGTGCCAACGCGTCCGGAAGGGTCAAAATAGTCAGAAAACACTAGCCGGGAGTTTAGTTTGAGTCCCGGGGCATTTTTAGGCCATACTGGCAACGTAAAAGGGTAGTTTGGTAATTTTAGAATTTCGGGAATTAAAACCCACGAAAATTAGAGTTAAAAATCTGACTTAGTCTTAACCCACTAAGCTATTTCCAACCCCAATCTAGGTAGTGGGCTACGGGAGAAGTTTAGAAACCTTAAACTTGCCAAACCAACCTCCACCTCCATTGTCATCCTTAGAGAAAAGCTGGTAGAGAGAGAAAGAAAGGAAAACTCTGCAGAGAGAGAGGGAGAACAAATCAACCTTCATCAATCCAACACCAAATTCAGAGAAAGATTAGAGGCAAGTGGTTTAATTTCATTTTTGCAAAGAATGCTTCTTCCATGCGTAGGAAATTTATGAAATTGTTTTGTTCTTGGAGAATGATAAAAACCCATTGAATTGGATTTAGAGATTTAAAATTTTATGAGGAGATTGCATGTAGAACAATGTTAGGGTGATTATTCAAACGAAAATAAATCTTTATATCATAAAAACGGATTTGGCTATGTCTATGGATGAATTTAATTTTCTAGGGTTCATGTTCATGGAATTTGGGGAAAACTGAGGGGATTTGATGATGTTTAGGAAGATTTGGCCCTATATAAATGTTTAATTATGACCTACGAATGTTTAGTGTGTATTAGAAACCTTGAAATGTTGTTAGGACGAATTGTATATGAGATTAGAGATGAAGAAAGTTGGAAAAACGAAAAAAGGAAGTTCTGGGCTCGAAACTGGCCTCTCGTTAGAAGACCTACCCAGGTCGTTCGAACGAGCTTCTAA
Source organism: Sambucus nigra (assembly GCA_949130495.1). Taxonomy (NCBI): domain Eukaryota; kingdom Viridiplantae; phylum Streptophyta; class Magnoliopsida; order Dipsacales; family Adoxaceae; genus Sambucus; species Sambucus nigra. The sequence continues at coordinate 401,181,686 of OX422223.1, forward strand.
CGAGTTGACAGTTTGCCTTCTAACGAGAGGGATGTTCGTTCGATGTCTTTCGTTCGAACGAGATCTCGTTTGATGCCCAGTTCGTTCGAACGAACTATCGTTCGAACAGCCTCGTTCGAACGAGACTTCTAACGAGCTGACAGTTTAGGCTTTTTGGCCTGTTTTGATTTCGCGTGTCCCGTAACCTTGTTTAATTGTAGAGATACCATTCTCTTGATGATAAATTGATAAAGTTGGGACATTTGGGATATATTGAGGAGTAAAACATAGGAGTGCGATTCGAATTGAATGGAAATTTTGGAATAGGACGTGAGTGACTATTACGATGCGAGAATTATTGACGGCTTAAATAATTGAATTAACCGGAAACTTATGAATTGTGCAACATTATAAGTCGGTACGAGAATGAGAAGTGTACCACAAATAAATTACGGTGATTACTAAGATGTGTGTATACTTAGTATATGTAAATGATCTTATGTGTATGACATACCTACCATACTTGCTATCACGGGAGGTTTACGCTCGCTTAGGGCCCTCTAATCCTTGTGCTGCCCGGATTTAGATTGGTACCTCGAGAACATAGGTCAGAGAAGGACTTATTGGGATGTTAATAAGTCTGCTGATCGTGGGAGCGTAGGTATGTGCGTGACCCCATTGTTTATGATTTGCTATTATCTGAGACGATTCTTGAGAGATTCGGAATGCGTGATCCTTATGTACGTGATGTACCGGGATGGATAGCAGAGTATGTGTGCACCGCAGCTTAGTCTCGGGTGCTTGTATTTTATATTTATGGAGTGATTAATGTACACTTAAATTAATGAGAACTTTCATGTTGGTATTGTGCGTATAAATACAGAAACGCTTTGAGTAACTATAAAGGGATAACCTGTAATGAATTGTATCACTAATAATTGAGAACCTGAGTTAAGTAAAGCCCTCTATTTAGTTGATAACGCTGGAACGTATAATGAGAATTGAGTAGTAAGGGGTAGAACTTATTACGGTTTGGTTAGATATGTATGTCACTTAGATGGGTACGGTACGTTAGGAGTGCACAAATTAGTCGAGAGGTGAGTACTTCATGTGAGTGCACGTCCTAACATGTATTTTGCATTCATTGTTTTAATGTTATTAAAACACTTGCTATTTTTAAAATAATCCCCACTTTCGGGCTCTGACCCGTTTGCTTTCAAATCTATTTTTGTAAAAACCATTTTAGGTGCCCAGCCACAAGGACACCATGCTTAGGATCCTCATTCAGGTGACGAGCTGTAGCTGTTTGTGGAAGTTATAGGAATTTGCTAGTAGACGCTTCATCTATCTTGACTCTATATTCAGCTTTCATCAGTTGTAGGGCATGTCGCCCATTTCTATTAGAAACATTTCCTATTTCAGATTTTCAGACATTTGGCATGTAATTAATTCAGGTTACATTTTTTACTTAGTTCAGTTGTGGGATTGTTGTGAGGAGTTTTTCCTCCGGACTTATTATTATGTTGTTGGTTATTCTATTGTTTCGTTATGGTGAATGGTTGTTATTCTTTCATTATCCTTTTATTGCATGTTAATCAGAGTTAACTTAAAACTTGGCAACTCACTTTTTAAATACTAGGTGGCTAGAAATCATTAAAATGTTTTCGACAGTGATGCTGTTAACTGAACCAACTTGGTATTTTATATTAATTTAATAAAGGAGTAGCTACCCGGTATTTAATTAGTCGGGGTGTCACATCCCCCTAACTTAATTGGGATTGTCAGCAAAGGAATTAGTGTGAAAATTAAAAAGTACCACTTTTGAGATTAGGAGATTGAAATGTATGTGTATACATTACCTCAACAAAAATAAATAAAAAGTTCATGGGTGAGAACAAAAGTTCAAATTATTTAAACAATCCCGAATATAGATGATTGTGAACATTCTTGGCCAAACAATAAAATGAAAATCATCACCAAAAAATAATCAAAGACATAAAGGCTCTATACCTATTTTGTTGGAAATATATCTTCATAAGATCCATATTACAATCAGATCACCTTTAAAAGACAAAATAAACAACAAAAAATAAAAAACATACACAATAGATCTTAATTGAAATCTATAAACAACATAAACATATCTTAGCCAAAATCAAAATAAGTATGTGTGTGTGTTAGAGAGGGGCCTGTAGAATTTTATGTTTTAGAGGCGGAGGGTGATGGATGAAAGAGATGAAGATGAGGAAGGTGAAGCATCGGGAGAGTGTGAGGACTGCGTGTTTGAGAAATGATAGAGGAATTGAAGTGGGTTTACCAAATAGTCTTGTGTTTTAATTAAAGTGGAAGGGAGGAATCAATTACTAAGAATAAAAATAGGGGGAACCTAAAATTGTCAAGGACAAAAGAGGCAACATAGAAAAAGCCTCATATAGATGACATCATAGTTATATCTTATGACATACATAAGTTTTACTCCTCATTATATAGATATGAAAGTTAACAGTAAAGTCTATGGGTTCAACGCATACACATGATTGATTTAATTACCACAAATATTGATTTAAAAATATTTCACTGCCTCTCGTGATAATGTCGGAAAATTTGGAAGAAAAGCTAAAAATTCAACTCCGATGTCTACTCTCGTTCGCCGCGGACCACTTTTTCGGTGGTAATATTCAGAGAAGGGAGAGGCAGGTCCCTATTGACACGGGGGGAAATATTTCAAGGTTTGTGTATTGAGAGAAGATAAATATCATTAAAAAGGTAGGGGTTGTGAAAAATACCTTCCTGAAAAAGGAGAAAAGAAGAAACATTCCATATCTAGATTTGGACATAATGACATGTCTACATTTCATTTGTTCACTTATCAGCATTTCTAAACTCGAAGAAAATGATATCACTTATCACATGATTAATGATACAATTCATATGGCATTTTCATTCGCTTAACTTATAATTGTATACATTTATAGGTAGAAGCTAAAATGGAAAAGGATTGATCTCACTAATGTCTAAAAACAAACAAAAACCAGGAAAGAACTATATATAAACATCATAATAAGAATTGTGAAGATTACCAGTAAATTACCATGGATCCAATCCATTTAAATTCACAACAGGAATCAATTCATGATCAACCTCAAGTCACTCAACTTTCCTTATCAAATAATGTCCAACCAATTCCTCATCTGTTGGGTTGAAACGAAATCCTACGAGCAATGATGCTCACTCCATTATCCCAGAAACAAATGGAGAAATAACAAAGATAAAAAAAAGGGAAGAGAATTTTCCAATCTTGTTATAAGTAATCTTAACCAAGTTCTTAGAGAGAGACATTAATTTGGTATAAAAAAATAGCAAATAACTTCCAAAAAAAGACATTAGTTTTATGTTAGAATATTCCACCACACACTCCCAAAAAAATGTTAGATGAAAATAACAGATTTCTCTATAATTTCATGATCTAGTAATTAAAAGGTTTGTTCCATATCAACGTTGGCTTTATCTCTTATCTTCAAGTTTGTAAACAATATATTGACACAAAAAAATATTATTTCCTTTTATTAAATTGTTTTTGCAAGAATGAGCTATACTAATTGGTGCTTGGATCCATTACCTTTTTCAAACACATCATCATCATCATCCTTGCCTTAATCCCATCATATGGGGTCAGCCACATGGATTCTCCTTTTCCATTCTAATTTGTTACATGCATTATTAACATTCAGGTTTAATTTCTTAAGGTCCCTCCTAATAATTTCCTCATACGCTAGCTTAGGGAGATCTCTTTTTCTTTTACCCTCTATTTCCAACAATCTTCCTCTTGTTATAGGGGCATTTACTCATCTACGAAAATTTCCTCAATATTAGTCATTATGTTCCTCAATTAAAAAAATCTCACAGCCCAAAATCTATTTCAGTGGGTTATAAATCCACACTCATTACACTTTGATAGTTAATAAAATTTATACACACATCCGCCATTGAATTTTCAACCAAATGTTTCATTATAACTCTAATCGAACTTTAAATGTATATATTTGCTTTTAACCATTTGAACAAAAAACTGTAATATCACAAATAAAAATTGTTCCCAAAAATAATCAAAAACAAAATAAAAAAATATAATAACACAAACAGTTGTAGTATTAACCACAAAAACTAACATCTAACCGATTTAAACCTCTCAACAGTGGAAAGTACCTCACCTAACATGATGACCCATTTTGAGTTCCGAAGTGTTCCATCTTTGACCCTAATTTTTTGCTACTATTTTGTATATTTAAGTAACTGTAAACATAAAATATTAGTGTGAAGAAATATACATTTATATACATTACAAAAACCCCTTTTGCAAAACAGTTGTTCAGGTTCTTATGTAGATACCCATATTTGACTCTTTATGCTGAAGATCGTACAAGAATTTTCACAAATACATAACATTTCATATATAAAAATTATTGTCAAATTGAGGTTGTCAATTTTGGAAACATATAACATTCAAGAAATAAATGCTAGTAACAAATGGATCGAAAGTGGGACGTGTTTACCAAATATAACATCAAATCTATAACAAAGATTAGGAATTCATAAACAAAAAAAGTTTACATGTTATTGAGCCATTCTCGCAAACATGTAAAAAGTATGAAGAAATAATCATGAAATTATTATATAGCCTATATATGAAAATTAAAGATTGAAAGTATAACAAAAGATTGAAGAGGTGTCTTGATTTCAATGAAGAGTGCTAAGTATCTTTTTTTCAATGGTGAAAGAACCTGCGGAGGTCTCCAGAGTCACCTTCGGCGGCGGCCCTCGTTCTGCACCCATCCACATCTTCGATAAAAAGCAACGGGGTTTAAGACACTCCACTAGGTTTAGGATATCTGCCCTTCCCCTTTTTCGTGTCTATATATAGAATATATAAGTTTAAACTCAAAGAATACTAGTCGATGTAGGGTATTTCTAGGGACATAATCATGTAGAAGTAAAAGATGAATGGATTACTGTAGAGAAGTGAAATGGTGGATGAAAAGTCTAAAACGGTTGTGGGTTATTAGGTAGTACACGTGGATAGCCTCAAGAGTGAGGATATTAAATGCTTGTATAGAATTTTAGATTATTATAGAGATTCATAATCTAGTTCTTATTTTATTTCATACAAATTAACATCTTACATTTTTTTAGTATAATACACATACTTTATTTTCTATAAAAAACCTAAAACAAACAAAAAGAGGGTTACACCCATAAACTCCTAACGGGATTATCCATCACATTTTTTCAAAACAAAAACATATTTTTCTACGTGCACACCTATAATAAAATCCCGTTTGAATATATGGGATAAACTCCACCCCCATGCCGCATGCGAAGTACGTGGACTTTGATGACTTTATAGGCTACGTAGGTGTTTCGGATTAAAACCCGAGACTCAAATCCAAATTCCCAATTTACTAACTTTCCCATTTCCCATTTTTATGCACTTTCAAATTTATCATATTCTTGCATTAGTATACATATTATGCTTATAATTCTTATTAGCATTTCATCCAACACATATTATCTTTTCATCATAACGATCAATATTGCGATAAACGCACAAGTCATATATTATATATATTATTTTTGGAACATTACTGTGGATGACCTCACTCTACCTTTACCATGGTATGAGCTTAATGATTCCGATCTTCATTATATGTACATGCACACACACTTCACGAAAAAATAAAGGAAAATAGTAACACAAGCCCATGAGACACCGAAAGGGCGGGATGGGTTCGTATTCTGTAACTTAGACCTCAAGCCTTCGAACTATTGGTTTCCTATGCATCAGTTTTTCTTCGATGCCTCTCTCTTGAGGCGGCATCATGTTCTTTTACCTGTTTTGTGCAAAATAGGCGGGCAACTCCATCTCTTTACACTTTACCTTACACGGACGGCTACCGAAGCGTTCCTAAGAAAGGGCGTCAAACCTTTCAATCCCCCTTCCCTCCTCATCCCCCCTCCGGGAGGCAAAAGAGAGGAAGCAATGTGAAAATTGATCGGGATGTCCATAATAGCGACTCTGTCGGGGAACACTTTTCATAAGAGGGATAGACTCTACTTGCATGAGTATTTTGTTTTCTTGTGTACGTATGCACCTACTTGTATGTTCCCTTTTTCTCCTCTATTATTTCTTTTACATATATACCTCATGCTTATATTAATAGTCACTCACACACTTGAAGATACTCTCTATGTACAATTCATACCACATGCACCTAGGATCACTTATATCCACCTGTAAGACACACCACATAGAAATCCATGCTTAGGTGTCACTAACACACACCTCCACTTATCGAACTTATATATATCCATGCTCACTCACACTTGTCACAAACCACTTGTAGTTTATCCATGCTTAGGTTCACTACCACAGACTCACTTGTACTTATTCGCACATCACTCATTTTCACATATCCATGCTTAGTATAGATTTACTTTTTATACTTGTACATTATCCCTTGTTCGAGATAATTCTCATCGAAGATACTCGCTCAATAATGTACTAATCAAGGAGCATGCATTTTGCACACTACGTCACCAAAGATCATTTTTACTAACCAAATTTTATCCCGTAACTGGGTGGGTCACCTCATGATGGGTGCTCATCGGCAGGTCACAGTTAGCCTAAGAGATATGAATCTCACCTTCCATTATCCAAGTACCTTCGACATATATCAAATGGTTCCCCCCGCATCGTATCACTTGATCGAAGTCATGACGGGAGGTATATCGCAGGGAACTCATTCATGTTAGTCGAGTATAGCTAATTCTATGTCACATGTACTATCTCCATGAGGTATATAGTGAGGCAATTCACGTACACTCAGGTATATCAAATGGCTTGTCCACACATACCGATTTCCCTAAAAAGAAAGACATATATCGTGGAAGTCATGCCAAAAGGGGGAACACCTACCGCTACCAGTTAATCCAACAATTGCATACCATCGTATAGGTATCAAATATGAGGCACTCATATTTAGTTTGTCAATTTCTACCCAAAATTCTGTCGAAATATTGGGTCGGCTTGCTGCCCAAATTTTCACGTAATTTTTAAAATGAGACCCTGGCCATAAGCCTGGTAACAAATTCAACCATATTTTCAAACCCAATTTTTCCAGGCTTGAGTCCTGTCCGGCACTTATTTTTGCATTTAGGTAAACCTAATAAAAATGATAACATAATAAACACAATAATAATCATGCTGAGACCCCGTCTCTTGCTTTTCCTCTTTCTTTATCGAAAGTGTCAAAAACATTTTTCCCTTTTTCATAAAAAATACAAGAAAACATTTACCCTTCCTTATATAAAAAGTATGTTTCCTCCCTTTTACCCAAAAGCATATTGTATCCCTCTTTTCCAATATTGTCAAAAAATAAATTCCTCCCTTTTTAAAAAATAACAGTTTTCCCCTCCTCTTTCAAAAATAAATTCATATTTTTCTCCTTCTTAGGTCGATCGTATGCCCTTGGCCTGGATCCTTATTGGCTTCGATCTTCAGTCAAATGGCCCCGAAGTTCTGTCAGTTCCCTTGCTACTTCCTCTGAGTTCAAAATTCATCCATCTTTCATGGAGAACACACATCAAGCACTGAATGTACGGCCGGATCTAATGAAGATTCTAGCTCAACTCACTACCAAGATTGACAACCTTCAAACAGAGGTTCATGAGATGCAATGAAACTGGTTCCCTATTCTCGAATAGCCTGAGGTCCTCTTCCCTCGCGCTATGGATCCACTAGCACCAGAGCTTATGTATGTCCCCAAGGAACATCGGCATGCTCCACGTGCACATCCTACTAATGGGTCATCGCCATCCCAACTCCCTATATCGAATCTCGCCCAGCCAGGGGCTAACTTTCCCATGATTGTCGATTCGAAGGAGGAAGAATTAAAAAGAGTTAAGGAGGACCTTTAGATGTTGACCAAAAAGTTTGACCAAGTCCGAATCTATGGAAACTGCATGGACTAGACCCACGTGTCTTCTTATCCTAATGCAAGGTTGTCAGAAAAGTTCAAAATGCCCAATATCGAGAAATTTGGGGAAATGGACCCCCTAATTGTCCGTCTTCACAATTATCACTGAGCCATGGCTCTCCTAGGTGCCTTTAAGGAAATAATGGCCCAAATGTTCTAATAGAATTTGAAGGACATCGCTCTTCGTTGGTCCTTATCCCTTGATAAGTACAGAATGTGCAGTTGGGAGGATGTTGCTCATGATTTCATGTCACAATACAAGTACAATGAAGAATTGGAGGTTACCTGTCGTGATTTAGAGTTGCTCAAGAAGAACCCTGGGAATCAGTCAGTAATATAGTAAGGTTGAGAGAGAAAGTATCCACCATTACCAACCGACCTTTCGAAGAGAAGTAAGTCAATATTGTGAAGAAGAATTTCTTACCCCATGTCCAAGAGACAATGGGAGGACAGTATTACCCTCATTTTCGAGCCCTTAGAGAAGAAAGAATGGAGGTCGAAGAAGGTTTTTCCAAGACAGAAGTTGAACTGAAGATAGCATCCAGATAGTTCACTTCTAGAAAGTATGAAAAGCCTACTGCTACCATAATTTCAACCATCAACAACATCTCTCATCCTGCCACTTCATGGGCACCAGAAAGCCTCCCTACTCGAGTCTGGAAGGAATACATCGAGCTTCATGCTACTATCTATAAACTTTACCAGGCCCTCTTAATTCGAAACCTTATCAAGCCATTGGACCTTCATCTGTTACTAAACCCACTTCCCAAAAATTTCAAACTAGACGCCCATCGTAACTTTTATTAAATTGCCGACCATACCATCGACTGGTGTTTCCACCTCTGAAATATGATCCAAAGTCTAATCGACCAAGGTGTCATTGCCCCACCATCTAATCCTAAACCAAAAATTACCCATAGTCCACTCCCAAATCATACAACTGCCATCTTCCTCGAAGAAGACACAAATTTTGACCCATCTACCCCGATCGTACAAAGTTAATCACCCAAAACATCTATATACTCTCCGAAACCTCTCCAAACTTGCCCATATTTTCTCCTACAGCCTACCGGCTTTGCCGATTAGGCCCTGTCACTCCTTACCAGAGCATACATCAATGTCCGTACCCTTTTGGAGGGAAAGATATGGAATTATCAAAAGTGTTGAATCAACTCCTAGAGTTTGGGCTAAATTACCATCCCAAATGACCATTGATTATTAGAGATTTAACAAACTATTATTAAAAGCTCGAAAATGGGCTCAAAAAGAAGATAATTGGGTGTTACCAATCGATGAAGTCAGTCTAGATGATGTCGTACAGATTATGGTACACTTATTCTAATAGACTGGTTATATTTTTAGTATGTTCGATCTACTTAATGCTTTGAAACTACAAGGGTGCCTTATCCCTTCACTTTTATATCTCCCCGTTGAATGGGCGGGCTTATAAGAGAAAGCTATTGAGGTTATTAAGTATATTGACTTTTCATGGATATATGATGTCATTGCGACGGATGGAAGGATGAATTTGATGATTCAGATGAAGAGCAAGGTCCAGAAAAGAGTAGCCCAATAGTCAACATAAGTGGGATGATATCATTTGAGGAGTTACTAGGAAAAATCAACACGATGGCCCAACAACCTGAGATAGATGAGAAAATTTGGTTTCTATTTTTCTCTTCTTTTATGAAGCACATAACCAAGTTAGGAAGGCATTACCAAGTCCCAAACCTACCACCATCACCAAATAACAAAGAAAAAGGTGTTGAGAATATTCCTATATGACAGAAATAACCCTCGAGGAGAGCAAGATATTTGATCAATTGAAGAAGAACTAAGAAAACATCACTTCACGGGGACTCTTTATGTCTTCCCAACCGCACCGAAATTCCTTAATCAAGCTACTGACAGGACCCACAGTTCCTCCCAAGAAACCACCAGAAGAAGTAGTGAATCTGGTCGGATCCCTAACCTCTACTAGAATGCTTTCCTTCTCTGAGGAAGAAATACCTAAGATTAGTCCAAACCACAATTATGGTGTCAATATCTCTGTTGAAGTTATAGGAAAGATTGTCTCACTATATTTTATCAAAAATGGATTAGCTCTTAATGTCAGTCCATTAAGGACCCTCAATTATTTGGGACTAAAAGCGAGCGACCTCCCTCCAACATTTGTTATTAAACGTGCCTACGATAATACTCACCGAAAATTTATGGGATCTATAAAACTTGCAATAGGTGCTTGCCCTATAAATTCTGTTATTGAATTCCAAGTCATCAACATCCCATCTTATTTTAATTTGTTACTTGGACGACCATGGCTACATAGAATCAAGGGTGTGTCTTCTTCTCTTCATCAAAAACTAAAGTTTTTCGCCAATAGTAGGTCATCACCATCTTGGGCGACGATGATAAAGTTAAGAATGCAGGCACCAGCAATCCAGTACTTGAGATACAACACGGGGAAAATGATATGGTTATGTCCGACTTTGAAGTTGAACCACTTATACTCCCAATAGGGGACAATTTCAAAGACAGGGTTTGTCCAGAGTTTAACCCTTATGGAAATGTCAATGTGATCCAGATATTCAAAAACATGCACTTCATGCTCAGACTTGGACTGGGATGAAGACAATAGGGGATACTTGAACCCATAGTATTGAAGAAAGATTTTCCTCTTTAAAGTTTGTGTTATCAACCATAGATAAAGGAATTTCGAATGATCCATAAATCCCGACTGAAAAGAAGGCTAGAAAGCACCAAGACTGTCTCAAGATATTCCTTGAACGAAAGATTCATCAGAGAATGGGAATATTTTCCCTTGTGCGGCTTTCTTGAACCATGGTATGATCATATGGAGAAGATAAAACTTGGAATGGATATCCTCTTCCAAGATAGCTACTCATGGGCCAAAAGTTCCCAGCATCATATGCAACCACTCATTGAGGAAATCTATATAATACCATAGATTCATAGGAAAGTGACTGAGGATTCATTCATTTTGCAGACACTAGGGTTGACACTCTGCATGGTCCACTCAAGGGCTACATCATCAGATCCATCCTTCCTGATCAAAGATGCAGATGTACTTCTCCTCAACTGGCATGATGCACCTGTGCCACCTGTTAAAATTTAACCTAAACTAGATGTCTATCCCATTCCCCTGCCTTACTCTGATGTAATAGAAACCTCCTTTGATGAGGTTCTCATTGTTGTTTTTCCTATCAATGAAATACATGAAGATTTTGAGTATCTTGTCGTGACTTACATTAATTTTCTCGATTCTAATCAAACTCTTGATGATAATGATTTTGTAAATGAACAATTCTCAAATAATATTAATAGATTTAATAACAAACAACATAACCACTTTCATGTTAATGAAGATGAAACTGTTGTTATTAATCTCGATTCTAGTAGCCAACTATGCGAGATTAGGATAGAGGCCACTCTTAATGATCATCAGCGCGCACAACGCGAAGAATTACTAAAGGAATTTATGGATGTCTTCGCATGGTCCTATAATAATATGCCTGGCATTGATCCCTAGATAGCTCGACATGAGATTCTAACTCTCCCAGATTACAAATCGTCCAAAAAAAACTGCAACATCTTTACACCGAAACAGTTGAGCATGTGTTTTATTTGTGTGATCAAATATCCCACATGGCTAGCTAATATCGAACCTATGCCAAAATCATGAGGGAAGGTTCACATGTGTGTCGAATACCTAGAATTTAATAAGGCCTTTCCGAATGATGATTACCCTCTACCAATGTCGACATGATTGTAGACAACATAGCTAGTCACGCTTTCAAGTCATTCGTTAATGGGTTTTTCGGATATAATCAGATCAAGATGCACCCGAGTCATCAAGAGAAAATTGCATTCATCATCCCTTAGGGAACCTTTTGCTACACTGTAATGCCATTTGGTATAAAAAAGACACCAGGGCAACCTACCAGAGGGATACTACAACCATCTTGCATGATATGATACGCAAATAAGTCGAGGTCTATGTGTTTATCAGGTCTAAGACTAGAGAGGGTTATGTTCCCCCTCTCTAAAATTTCTTCGAGTAGCTGCAATAATATCAAATGCGACTTAACCCACATAAATGCATCTTCAGCATCATCAAAGGGGAAGCTCTTAGTATTCATAGTTAGGGAGAAAGGGATAGAAGCAAATCTTGCCAAGTTAAAAGCCATACGTGAGATGAGACTACCCCAAACTGAGAAGGAGGTTTAGGGATTCCTTGAAAAATTACATTATATCAATCGGCTTATTAGCCAATTGACTTCTATCTGCGAACCCAACTTCAAACTCCTTAGAAAGGATCCCACCAAAGTTTTGAATGAAGCTTTCTAAGAAGCCTTCGATCGAATCAAGAAATACCTAACCCAACCTCTGGTGCTCATGCTATCGTAGCCTGGTCGTCCCCTACTACTATACCTAACTGTGATAGATACCGTAGCTGAAGTTTTGCTAGCCCAATACCTTGAAGAATATTGTAAAGAGAGAGCTATATACTATGCCAGTTACAAGTTAGCCAGATACTAAATTAACTAAACGACCTTGGAAAAGGGGTGTGTTTTCCTTGTCGAGGTCAACCAAATGTTATGCCACTACATGCTCACCTTTCCCATCAAACTTGTGTCCCAAATGGATCCCATCAAGTACCAACTCGAAAAACCTACCCTTTCCAGCTGAATGGAATGATGGTTGATGTTTTTAGTCGAGTTTGATATTATGTATGTCATGCAGAAAGCCACAAAAAAAGATCCATCTCTAACTACCATGCAGACTACACTATGAAAGAAGCCGATGTCTGGATTTCCATGTTCCCAGATGAGAATATCCATTGTACCTCCCAAGAAGACCTCTGCTGGAAAATGTTCTTTAATGAAATATCCAACAAGAAAGTATATGGCATTGTAATACTCCAAATTTCCCTCGATGACCCTCACACTCCCATTGCCATCAAGCTGCATTTTCCCTGCACCAATAACATAACTGAATACGAGGCATGCACAATAGGCCTTAAAGTTTCTCTCAAGAAAGTAATTCAATACTTAGATGTCTATGGGGATTCAGTCCTCATCATCAGTCAAGTACACAGAAGATAAAAAATCAAGGATGAGAAACTCTTACCCTTTTATGCCGACCTGGAAGAGCTGATATCCCAATTCGAAGATGTCACCTTCCGCTACCTACCCCGAGCAAAGAAAAAACTAGCCGATGCCCTTGCTACCTTAGCCTCCATGATTGACATACCGAAAGGAATAAAAATGGACCCTTTCCTAATCCAAAAGCACGATAAACCAACCCACTGCTATCATATTGAGCTCATCACAGAAGAAGATCCTGATATGGCCGAATGCTGGTACTATGATATTTGGCGCCTCCTCGAGCATGGTAGGTATCCCCAAGGTTCTGATAAGAAATACCGAGCAATCCTTCACAGACTAGCTACCCAATACATTGTCTGTGATCAAGAAATGTTCAAGAGAAATTTCTATAGAACCCATTTATATTGCATTGCAGGGTCTGACATTCAAAAGATGATGCAAAAAAACCACAACGGGGAGTACGAAACCCATATGAATGGCCATATGCTTGCCAAGAAAATCATCTAATAGGGTTAGTATTAGATTACCATGGTTCAATATTGTATCGGCTATATTCGAAGATGTCTCAAATGTCGATAATTTTCCAAACCTCAACACTTGCCTCCACGAGAATTATAAAACATGACTTCTCCCTAGCCGCTCTCCACATAGGGCATCGACATCATAGGGAAGGTTACACCTAAATCATCTAACGGGCATGAATTCATTCTAGTTATAATTGACTACTTCATTAAATGGGTCAGAACCGAGTCATACGCAATTCTGAATGCTAAAAAGGTGGCCAAGTTCATCTAGAAAAATGTCATCTACCGATATGGGGTCCCGCATAAGCTAGTGGCTGATAATGGGTTATATTTCGAAGAAGAAGTCATAGAAGTGGTCGATAAGTATGGGATCCAAACATACAAATCTTCTCCCTACCGACCCCAACCCAATAGTGTAGTTGAAGCCTCTAACAAGAACCTCAAAGCCATCATAAGTAAGATGATCGAGAGTTACCGAGATTGGCCTGACCGGATCCCTTATGCCATTTAGGGCTATCGTGCTTCAACACAAACCTATACTAAGGCTACCCCTTACTCTCTAGTATACGGCATGAAAGTATTCCTACCCATGAAGCGAAAAATTCCTTCGTTGTGCATCATGCTTGAGGGAAAATTTAGCGAGGAAGACTGGCATCAAAGCTGTCTCGACGAGCTGTCACTATTAGATGAAGGGATACTGAAAGAACTTTATCATATATAGGGGTACCATCGTCGAATAGAACCATCATTTCACAAGAGAGTCAAGAATTGTGATGTCTGAGAAGGGGAATTAGCCCTTAAAAAAATTATAGATCCCATCTAGGACCTAAGAGGAAAATTCAAGCCGAATTGGAGCGGCCCCTAGATTATGAAGAAGATCCTATCGGGCGGCGCCTCTATGCTCACCAGCCTTTATAGAGAAAATATGGCCCATCCAGTCAACCCGGGGCCAAATCCTTGATGCATTATGACTCTTCTCATCTCCCTTCTAAAAAAACAACTCTTCATTTCTCTCTACTCAGGACCTAATCCTCTAAAAACCTTTTTTCTTTCAAAAATGCATTTTAAAAAAAATTTAAAAAACCGAGAGGTACGTAGGTAGATCATACGCTTCACATGGGCATGGCCCCCTTATTCTTCGCAAAATGCTATTCCTTTATTATCCCCAAGAATGACAGTTCATTTTAGCATATACATGAACAAAAATATTATGTATCCCTTAGCGATTGGTATAGGTTATTAAAATGCAAAACTCAACAAGAGGCATAACTAGATGATCAAAAACTTTTTTATTCTATTATGTGAAAATTCCAGTACAATTACATTAGCATAAGGAGTCAAACAACTTCCCTTATCAACCTACTCCTACCTTTCTAAAACAAAAAATAAAAAAAGCCCCACTACACCTAAAATAACCCTCAAATTATTCCCAAACACCCATAACAAAAGCTTCCTAAATAAACTCCTTAGTGATCCTACTCGTAGCTTCCAGAAGAACCAGACCCAACATCACCCACATCCTGGCGTCCCCAAATACACCCTACATGAATAGAGTGTCGTAGATGCTCCAGATAATGATAATCCCGGACTAGCCGAGGGAAAACCACAACACCATCCATGGTGTCAGATATAGTGAACCACATATGCCCAGTCTCCACAGCCTGCAGCTTGGAAACCATTTTTCTCCACAACCACTTCATATAGTCCCCTGAAATATGCCAGAATCTTCCAACATACTGGGACAAAAGGGTCGACGGTCGACGATTCTCCCACAAAGAGGAGAGTTTCATGCACATATGCTGTATTAAGTCCTCCAGGGGAAAGAAGTCTAATGTCAGCAGTGGCACAACCTATTCCTAGACAAATTGGTGCAAAAGTCGATAGGGAAAGTATAAAGAGGTCAACTTGAGGCCAACCACAAGAACATACTGGTATTCCCCCAATTTCAAAATGGGCAACAACTCCCCCCACCAAGGCACTGACCAACGCAAGCCTTGGGTCCCATGCTCCACAAACCAATTATCCCAGCTCTCAATGTCTATGCCTACACTAATAAAGTAGCATGAAAAGAAGATTGGCACAACCGATAAAGGATACTTGGGTGGGACTGCCATACAAAACCTCTTCGACAACCATATGAATAGCATTACACGGCTACCCCCCAAGAAGTCAAAATCACCTTCCCGACACACATCCAGACCATTCAAAGTCTCCGCTAATAATCTGTCGCATGATTTCAATGGTATGACATCTAAGAGGCCATGGTTGCAAGTTATGGATCCACCAGTAGTTCCCCAGTCACCAACATTAGTCTTGAAATCAAGTCCAGGGAAGTAACTCCAACATCAATATAGTCTCTTTAACACACTAGATTCAGCACAACCCAATGAAGGCAGCAAGCACCACTTTACAACCCAACTTTATATCTCCTAATCCATATGTAAACTGAGCCGCCAAGCCTTTCCACAATTTAAAAAAAAATTAAAAACTCATTTTGACGACTTCTTCTCAGCTGAAATCCATTTAACAGGGAAGCTCTTTCGTAGTCAAGCCTCTGAGTCCATCTTTTACTCAAACATACTCAAAAAAATTCCAAAAAACACACTTTTCCTACTCTTTCTCAAAATAAAAACTCAATAGCAAATTAAAATTCATGTAGAGTAAGACACTAAATAAATCTAATCAAACGAACTATCCATATATTTTTGCATTTTTTAGTCTTTTTTTAAGTGCAATGCCACCACGTCAAGCATGCAATATGGTCAAAATCAAGCTCCCACAATCCATGAAGAACCTAAAAGAAAATCTCGAAAGGGAAAGAAATAGAATATGATGTGACCTTATTTTCCCCATATGTTGTATGGCCATCCCCCACAGATAGAAGGTCACCAGCAAATTCCCCAATACAGAAATATCAATATCGGCACTGTCCCTCCACCTACTCGAGGTACTCCAAAAAACCATGACACTGTCGGTTGGCACCCCTCAAACCATGTCGATCGTCACCCTTCCAGAAATTTTATACAAAAATTCCCAGAAAATCCCCAAAAATCCCAAATGGATTTTAGAACCTTTATAGAGAAGAAAGACGTTTTATCACACTCATTCCCCCAGCACAAGTCTCACCTCCCCATCTAAATTCCCCAAAATCAATTGGATATCCTCCCAATAACGTCTCCAGAAGACACCGCAAAAATTAATAATTCCCCGAATAAGCACCATCCAACCCTCGGACCATTATCTCTTCCCCAATAGAACCTAAAATCAAAGGCTCACCTAAAACCCCCAGTGGAATCGTAAGAAATATATCACCAGTGGAGGCTCCTAATTTCCTCAAGAAAAATTAAATTGACTTTGACCCTCCGTATTGGTCACCCTCTTTTAGGTGAGAATTGACTTTGGCCCTCAGTCATCACCTCTTTTGGGTCATAATTAACCTCGGCCCTTGATCGTCACCGCTTTTAGGTCAAAATTACCTTAGCCATCATTCGTCACCTCTCTCAGGTTAGAATTGACCTAGACCCTCGGTCATCACCTCTATCAGGTTAGAATTAACCTCGACTCTCGATCATCACCTATTTAGGTCATAATTGACCTCGGCCCTCATTCATCACATATCCCAAGTTAGAATTGCCCTTGACCCTCGATCGTCACCTCTTTTAGGTCAAAATTGACCTCAACCCTCGTTCGTTACCTCTTCGAGGTCAAAATTGACCTCGACCATCATTCGTCACCTCTCTCATGTCAAAATTGACATTGTCCCTCAGTCGTTACATTTTTTAGGTTAGAATTGACCTCGGCCCTCAATCATCACCTCTTTTATGTCAGAATTGACTTTAACCATCGATCGTCACCTCTTTTAGGTTAGAATTAATCTTTTCCTTCAATCGCCACCTCTCTCCGATTAGAATTGACCTTGTCCCTTGGTCATCACCTCTTTTATGTTAAAATTAACCTTGGACCTCAGTCGTTACCTCTTTTAGGTCAGAATTGACCTCATCCCTCGGTTTTACCTCTTTCAGCTTAGAATTGACCTCAGTCGTTAGTTGTCACCTCTTTTATGTCAAAATTGACCTCGGCTCTTGATCATCACCTCTCTTAAGTCACAATTGACCTCGACCCTTGGTCGTCACCTCTTTGATGTCAAAATTGATCTTGGCCCTCGATCGTCACCTCTTTCATGTCAGAATTGACCTTGGCCCTCGGTCACTACCTCTTTCAGGTCAGAATTGACCTCAAGCCTTAGTTGTCACCTTTTTTAGGTCAGAATTAACCTCAGCCCCAATTCATCACCTCTTTTAGGTCAAAATTGACCTCATCCCTCGGTCTTCACCTCTTTTAGGTAAAAATTATCCTCGACCCTCAGTCGCCATCTGTTTTAGGCTGAAATTGACCTCGGCTCTCAGTCGTCAACTCCTTTAGGTCAGAATTGAGCTCAACCCTCAATCATCAACTCCTTTATGTCATAATTAACCTCGATTGTCACCTTCTTTAGGTTAGAAATTGACCTCAACCCATAGAATTGGCCATCCCCAGTATTTACTTAGGTTCTTAGAATCATCCTCGTCCCTCTGAATCGATCACCATTATCTTAGGTCCTCAATAACGACCTCTTTTCCAAACATTATGTGGTATCTATTCAATGGTTGTCACTTGTTTCAAGATCACCCGTCAAGGGGATCTATAGACACCTCGTTCTTTTACCCCCCCCTAAGTCTCTTCTTAGGTCCCTAACACCTCCTCATTTCACTATAAACCCTAGGTCATACTCCGAGTACTGTTTGAGAGGCCATCGGGTGCTCTCGGGCCACGTTTGACTCCGATCAACCCTATCATCATAATGAAATCTCATGAAAACTTCAAAAGGCTCTGAATACCCTTTCCAATGGTCCACCTCATCCATGAAACATAATAACCATTTGGATGAACGTACCATTTTACTACCGAAAATCGATTTAGAGGCCACGGGGCGTTCCCGAACCCTAATTTGACCCCAATAAACAGTATTGTCAGAGCGAAAGCTCTCTCTTTGAATATTCAAAGGGAAATAAAACCCCTTTCCAATTAACGATCCGTATAAAAAGGCATAACCGTTCGAATGAATGATCCGTTTTCCCCTGAAAACTGATTCAGGGGCCATCAGGCACTCCCGAGCTCCAATTAACCAAGGTCAACTCTTTAGCTAAAATAATACTGAACAAATATAAAAAAAAAGGCACTAAATACCCTTTCCAATGGTCCATCCCATGTGAAATTTTGACTTACGGTGTAGACGAACGATCCATTTTACTCTAAGAAGTCTCTGGGTGCTTCCAGGCTCCGGTTGACCAAGGACAACTTTATGAATCGATCGAAGCTCTATGGAATGTTGAAGTACGCCTCCTAAACTTTCAAACAGTACACCCTATGTGTTATTCTAACTTAGCATACGGATGAACGATCCATTTCCACCCAACGATCTCTCGCCAAAAGATTGACATGCGCTTCCTAGCCACATTTGACCCAAAGTCAACTCCCGGACTCAATAGAGATCCAAAGGACTATTAAAGGTCTCTAAATTACCTTTCTAATGGTACGCCCCCTCCACAATTTATATCAATAGATTACATTTTACGACCATTTTTCTAGGAAAATCTGCACAAGACTGCCAATTGGTAAGTCCATTTCCCTGCCTATCGGTAGTGTGCCTAGGGTCACCTATTGATTGGAAGGGCTAGGGAAATGCCAAAAGACACAACCCCTGACAATATAAATAGATGGCATAACCTCACTTCCAAAGCACACCTTAGATCCATCAGCATCCCTGATCTCAGCAACATTCTCTCAAAATTAGCGAAGTTCCTTCATGTGAAATTCCATTCAAGCTTACATTCCCATCCTTTTCATAACCAATTTGGAAAAATAACATTATCTCTCATCCAATGTTTATCTCACATTCAAGGGAGTTCATCCAAGATCAAAGATCAAGCTTCAATGAAGGTCCAATTCCTTCCCCCCACTCTTTAAATTCCTTATTTTTGCATTATATACATTAGATTCATAATCTAGTTCTTATTTGAGTACAAACACATTAACATCTTGCATTTTTTATTAGTATAGTACACAAACATTATTTTTAATAAAAAAAACAAAACAAACAAAAAGAGGGTTACACCCACAAACTCCGAACGGGATTATCTATCACAAATTTTCAAAACTAAAACACATTTTTCTACACACACACCTACAATAAAATCCCGTTTGAATCTATGGGATAAACCCCACCCCCATGTCGCATGTGAACTATGTGGAGTTTGATCCCTTTATAGGTTACTTAGGTGTTTCAGATTAAAAAACCGAGACTCGAGCCCAATTTTCTAATTTTCCCATTTCCAATTTTTTTTCCATTTTCATATTTATCATATTCTTGCATTATTATACATATTATGTTTTTAATTCTTATTAGCGTTTCATCATAACTATTAATATTTCTATAAACTCATAAATCATATTTTCTATATATTATTTTAGAAAGATTACTATGGATGACCTCACTCTAATTTTTCCATGGTATGAGCTGAATGATTACGATCTCCATTATATATACACACACATACACTTCACAGAGAAAGAAAGAAAAATAATAACACAAACCCATGAGATACCAAAAGGGCAGGTTGGGTGCCTAACCCCTTTTCATTCCATAACTTATCCCCTGCACCTTCAAACTATTGGTTTCATATGCATCAGTTTTTCTTCGATGTCGCTCTCTCGAGATGGAAACTTGTTATTTTGCCAGTTTTGTACAAAATAGGTTGGCGACTCCATATCTTTACATTCTACCCTACACCAATGATAGAAGAAGCATTCCTAAGACATTGTGTGAGACCTTTTAATACCCCTTCCTTCCTTATCCCCCCTTCGGGGGGTAGAAGAGAGGAAGCGGTGCAAATCTTGATCGAGATGGCTACACCCCCAGTTCCAAAATAGGATGCAACTCCCCCCACCATGGCATTGACCAGTGGAGACCTTGAGTTCCATGCTCCACAACCAGTTTAACAGTTTTCTATGTATGGGCCAAATCTAATGAAATAACGATTAAAGAAATTTGGCACAGTTGCGAAAGGATATTCAGGATAAACCACCAAATCAAATCTCTCAGCCAGTCACATGAATAGCATAACTGAGCTTCGTCTAAAAAAATTAAAATGCCCTTCCCGCCAAGCATCCAGACCACTTGAGGTCTCTACCAGTATCACCACCGCAGGATTGCAATGGTATGACATCCACGCTATAATAGCAATCATTTGAGGGTCCACTATCAGGTCCCCAATCACTAGTTGTAGCTTCGTAGTTAAGCCAAAGGTAAATGGATCTAGCATGTCCTGCATCAATGAAATCTGTAGACGCACAAAATACAGTATAGTTGGGAGAGAAATCGTTACCCTATTGACTAAAGATCAATACGCCAAAGGAGAAATTATGCCAACAGTGCTCGAAGAGACCGAAAAAACTTAGGTATGGCCGCCTCCACACTTAGATTTACAAATAAATCATACCTCATTCAAGACAAAGCGGGAAAGCATGATCCTTGGGACACCAAAATTATTCTACGGCCGCCATTATGTTCCAGTCGATGGACCGATTGTACCACAAAGAGACCCAGCTCAAGTTAAAGACATTGTAGTCTATATTGTACGAACACATAGACCATAAATTCTCGAGATAAGAAGAAAATTCTATGCTTATAGGAAGGGAAATTTTGGAATAATAGGACATAAGGGAAGAAATAAGCAAGAAAAGATAGAAAATGTCAATGGATGAAGAAACCTCACCACTTTACCCCTTTTTATACTTGAAAATTTTGGCTAGAAATAAGAGGTTTGAAAAATACAAATAAAAGACTACCCCATCAAGTATTAGTAGCTAAAGAAAGTGAAATCAAGACTTGGGGTGATTTCAATGGACCAACATGCCGATAGGTAGGACAAGGGACATGTTGATCGGCACCTCCATATTTTTAGAAAATTCTATCTTTCCTTTTTTGTCAAAAGTAAAACACTCAAAATAATAAATCCTTATTTCAAGGAATTCAAGATATTTCGTCCTATATTTTTACTCATCCTTTCTCAAAATAAAAACTCAACAGCAAATTAAAGTGCATGTAGAGTAGGCCACTTAATCAAGATAATCAAACAAAATATGCATCTCCCTTTGTATTTTTAAGTCTCTTTTCAGGTGCAATGTCGCTACATCAAAGAATACATCATGGTCAACGCAAGGCTCCTCCAGTCACAATAAAAGATCATCAATCCCAAAATGAATTAACCATAATTGGATGTCACTTCATCTTCCATGCAACCCTCTCTTCTAGATACTAGACATACCCAAACCCATACGACTGCAACCTTCTCATATGTGCATGCTGACCCGTCACCCTTATATCCCGAGGATCCATCCCTCGAGGATAAAAGGTCGCCTACATTCCCAATAGAGATTCAACAGTGCTACCCAATGTCCCTTGCCCCACCTCCGGTGTCACCCTCAGCATATGATCCACCTCTATCTGTGTGTCATCGGAGTCGATCCTCAAAAACTGTTGAACCCCTGATACACACTGATCGACTCTGTCCCTTTACCTTCCCTAAGTAGTCCAAAACACCGTGCCACTATTGATTTTAAATTCATACTACCCTTCGATCTGCAGTACCCCTGAAATTTCATATAAAAATCCTAGAAAATGCTAGAAATTTCAAAAATTTCCTGAACAATTCCTAAAAATGTCAAATAAATATCATAACATTTCTTCACCAAAGAAAACCATATTTCAAGCTCCTAAATCCCCAATTGGATTAATATCACGTTTTATTTCAAAAAATGAATGCACCCGCATTCCCAAAAGCCCACTCCCCTTAGCTGAAATCATATATTGCTCCAACAGGGTTACGTAATATCTTACCTGTCTCTCCAGTAAGAACTAGAAATCCTAACCAAACTTCTCTCTAATGGAGTCTATAATAAATATATTCTCCAGTGGAATCCCAAAATTCTTAGAAACCAAAATGCTTCCCCAACAGGGCTACATAAATCCATCCACATAATCCCTAAACCGGCATCTTTTCCCCAGTAGAGTCTCGAAAAGATAATTTAAATTTCATAGGAAAGTTATGCCTCACGTTACGAATTAAGGTCCTCAAAACGGTCCTCGGCCCTCAGAATTGATCACCTCTATTTAAGGTCCTTAGAATTGGCCTCGACCCTCAGAATTGGTCGCCTCTACTTAAGGACCTCAAAATTGGCCTCAACTATTAGAATTGGTCTCCCCTACTTAAGGTCCTAAATATTGACCTCGACCCTCAGAATTGGTAACCTATACTTAAGGCCCTAAGAATTGGATTCGACCCTCAAAATTGGTTGCCTCTACTTGAGGTCCTTAGAATTGGCCTCGATCCTCAGAATTGGTCGCCTTAAGGTCCTCAAAATTGACCTGGACCATTAAAATTGGTCACCTCAACTTAAGGCCCTCGGAATTGAACTCAACCCTCATAATTGGTCATCTCTACTTAAGACCCTCAGAATTAGACTCGACCCTCAGAATTGGTTGCCCTACTTAAGGACCTCGGAATTGGCCTCATCCCTTATAATTGGCCTCCTCTACTTAAGGTCCTCAAAATTGACCTTGACCCTCGGAATTGGTCACCTCCACTTAAGGCCCTCAGAATTAGCCTCGACCCTTTGAATTGGATGCCTCTAGTTAAGGTCCTCATAGAATTGGTCACCTCTACTTAAGGTCCTCAAAATTATCCTCGACCCTCAGAATTGGTCACCCCTACTTATGGTCCTCAAAATTGAACTCGACCCTCAGAATTGGCCACCTCTACTTAACGTCCTCAGAATTAACCTCGACCCTCATAATTGGTTGCCTCCACTTATGTCCCTTAGAATTGGTTTCACCGATTTACGGCCCTCATAATTGGCCACGACCCTCAAGATTGGTCGCCGCTACTTAAGGTCCTCAGAATTGACCTCGACCCTCAGAATTGGTCACCTCAACTTTAGGTCCTTAAAATTTACCTCGGCCCACCGAATCGTACATCCACAGCATCACCTCAGGTCCTCAAAATAGACCTATACCCTCTGAATCGGTCATCCTCATCCCTTTATGTCCTCAGAATCGTCCTCTTTCCTAAACATCATGTGGTTTATATTCGATGACGTTCACTAGTTCCAAGATCACCCATCGAGGGTATCTATAGATAAAATATTCTAAGACCTCCCCGAGTCCTTCCTTAGGTACCTAGCACCTCCCATTTAATACAAACCATAAGTCATATTCCAAGTACTGATCTAGAGGCCATTAGGAGATTTCGAGCCCCATTTGACTCAGATGAACTTCACCATCATAGAAAAATTGTAAAGAATCCTCGAAGGACTCTGAATCCCCTTTCTAAATATTCACCCCATGTGAAAATCGGAATAACGGTTCGGACGAATGAACCATTTTACTATCAAAAACCGATCTAGAGGCCACTAGGCACTATCGGCCCCCCTAATTTGACCCCAGTCAACTTAATCGTCAGATCGAAAGACCAATAAATCTTTTGATGGAACTAAAACCCCTTTTCCAATGGTCTGACTCATGCACAAAATGGAATAACTATTCAGTCGATCGATCCGTTTTCCCTCTAAAACTAATCTAGAGGTCACCGAGCGCTCCAGAACTTTATTTGACCAAAGTTAAGTCTTTAATTTGAACGAGACTGAATGAATCTTCGAAGGGAACCTAATAACCTTTCCAAAGGTCCATCTCATGTGTAAATCATCCTTACGATACAGATGAATGATTCGTTTTACTCTAGAATCTCATCAGGTGCTTCAGGGCCCATTTGACCAAATTTAACTCTCCGAACCAAGAAGATATCTTTGGAACGTCAAAGTGCCTTACATAAACTTTCCAATGGTTTTCCATATTCGTGATCCAAACTTACGATTTGGATGAACGATACATTACCATCGAACGATCACTTATTTAAAGGACCTACGGGCACTTTTGAACCCCGTTTGACCCAAAGCCAACTCTGTACTCGAGGAGCAGTCCAAGGATTCTCAAAGGCATTTGAATTACCTTTCTAACGGTATGCCCCGTGTATTATTTGGACTTACGAATTACGTTCTATGACATTTTTTCAAAAAAATATACATGAGACGGTCAATTGCTGGGTCCATTTCCCTGCATATAGATAGTGTGTCTAGAGTCACCTGCTGATTGGAAGGGAAAGGGCTATGCCAATAGGCATACCATGAGCTCACTTCCAGAATACACCTCAGATCCATCAATATCAGTGATATCAGCAACATTCTTCTGCAATCAGCGAAGTTTCATTGTGTGCAATACCTTCTCATCATTCTCCTACCCTATTTAGTAAAAATCTCCATCTCTCTCATCCTACATTTGTCCCAACTTGATAGGAAGCACATTAGGGATCAAGGTCACTCTTCTCTCTTTTTAATTCCTATTAATTTCGCATTAGTCATATAAATTCTTAATTTATCTTTTTCACCACATACATTAATACCTCATCCACGTAGTTCACATTCGACATGAGGGTGGGGTTTTTCCCATAAATCGTTTCAACATAATGATCATTATCTCGATAAATGCATAAATTCTATTTTTAATTATTATTTTGGAAACATTACTGTGGATAGTCTCACTCCATCTTTTCTATCATTCTAGTTGAGCGATTTTGATCTTCACTTACATAAACACGCACACACATCACAGAGATACTAAGAAAAATAATTGAATAAGCCCAAAAAAAGAGACCGAAAGGGAAGTACGGGTGCCTAACACCTTCCCATTCTGTAACTTATCACCGAACCACTAAACTATTGGTTTCGTAAGCATCAATTGTTCTTTGATGCCGCTCTCTTGAGGCGACGACATTTTTTTTTTGCCTATTTTTGCAAAGTAGGATGACAACTCCATATATTTACATTACTCCACATCGATGACGGACAAAACACCCCCTTTTAGTAGTGTCGGGGCGTGAGACCTTTATCTCCTCCCTCTCTTTCCTCCCAAAGTAGCCCCATGAGGGGAGATAGGGGAAAAAGGGAAGAGATATCCCAGGGATGGCCACACTTACTTTGATGATTTAATAGAATATATTGTCTTTGGGTTTCCACTTCTAAATCTTGACACTCGTGTTTGAGTTCTTAAGGTTTTACAACTTTAAAACGATTTATGTGACCTAAGTCGAAGATTATAGTCCTTAGATAATGGACCTTCATAGATTGTGTCGTTATAAAATAACAAGTCAAACACAACAATGTCGATATCTCCACAAGAGTTATTCAGATAGAAATATATATATATGTGTGTGTGTGTGTGTGTGTGTGTGTGTGTGTGTGTGTGTGTGGTTAGTAGTGTATGATATAAATTCCACTTTACTTACCAAATTTGACACGCCCGCGTGATTGAGAATGTCTAGTGCATGCATGGATTTAGAACCTATTAAAATAATTGGAATTTAGAATTATGTCTAAACTTTCAAAATGGTACACTATTTAGTGCTGAAATCAAACATGAAAAATTCATTAAAGAACGTTGAAATTAGTTGGAGTATCAAATCACCTAATGTGGTTATAAAAGAAGTTAATATACTCATGTCATTCTCTTAGCATCCAAAGTAATTTTTCTTTTGGTTGGTGGATATGAATAGTTTTAAGAAGGTCTTAAATGAGATTGCTATTTTTAATGATTATGAGATATATCACAAGAATGTGCATCTGATAAAGAGTAAGAAAATATTCGATTTTGTTTTCACAATTTTTTTAAAAATTATAATGTCATCAATTTACCGAAATGAAGTTTATGATCACGTTGAATTATTTAATTGACACACTAGATTCAAGTGTAAATGCATCTTAAGACTAAAACAAAACTCTGGTGATAATCAATGAAATAAAGCTAGGCTTATGATAAAAGTTTTAATTATGAATAGAGAAAAGGGTGTAAATATATACATCCACCTTTATCTTAAAACATGAAATTCGCATGGCTTTAGTACATATTTTTTTATTAAGAATTACATTTAGTGTGAAGACTTATGAGAATTTAATAACAGAACTATATGTTTTGAGAATCACTATAGAAACTTAAGTCAGTCTCCCACTAACGGTATTTTTAAGAATACTTTATGCATTTTTTATTAACATGTATACCTTCAATTCAGTGCTAGTAAATTTATATATTTCTTGGATCTCTCTCAGTAATGAATGAAAGATTAAAGAAATAAAATATTTTAAGACTAAGAAATAATGAGATGTCTAAAAATTATGTACTCACACTTCTAATGATTGTTCTCTCTTGACTAAGTATGTTTGTTTTGGCCTAGTGGATAATATTATGAAAGAGTGATCAATAAATAAATATTCTATGTAGCATGCTTTAAGGCTATAACTTATGGATTATGACGGCAAAAATTTGTTTCCGGACTTGGAGTTGTTGACATTGTTATCATGTTTTTGAAATATTATGTTAATGTTATAACAATTTTCGTTATGAAGAACTAATAGATATTTTAAGGAATATAGGCACATTAGGGTATAAGAACTATATGTGAACGAATAAGTTCAGAAACAATAAGTGTCGGTTGAACATATTAGAAAAAGTGTTAACGCAGCATATCCACTAATAAATAGGTTACCATCTAAAGACATTCATAAAGCATGCTTAAGATATGGGTCTCGCGTGTATCCAACTAAGCATAAGTGTTATGGATTTCTTGGTGCTTAATTTTTTACATTATATTTGATATCAACTAAAATGTATTCTAAACATTTCAATTTATGTCTTGCAATATATGTTTACATGCATATGAATTAATGAATGTGACATAAATAATCTTTTATATAAGACATTATTGGATCATTATTGAATAACCCAATCTATAGACCTTATTAGATGAGTTATTAATGTTGTGGTCATGGAAGAGATCATGCTCTTGAATTAGTATGTGAGCGACATAATTGGCATTAATTGTTTGTTTGATTAAGGTGTTTATGAAAAAATAATTTAAGTATTACTCAAAGATTATTGAGTACCTTATGATAATTATGGACCAAATGGGAGAATGTTAGAATTACTTTTAAAGAATAATTCTTCATAAAGTGTTCCATAATTATATTAATACTAAGAGTCACTTTGGTTAGTAAAATGGTACTTCAAATACCAATAGTCAAAAGGACTCTTGGGTATCTACCTTGATGAATGGTTAAGATTAAGTGATTGTTGGAGATTTAGATCTTATCCTTGCCTATAAATAATTGACTGATTTTTCATCATTCAAATACACAGTATAATGAAATTATCGGATAAGGGAGATAAATCTAAATTCTCAATGAGAGTTAATTTCAAAATAGTCTTTTGACCATAAAGGAAGATCCAATCATTAGAATGGACTGAAACTCGATCATGGATTTTCCAAAAATAAGATCAAGTCGTAGACCAAAGATCAACCTGATTAGACATCGTTGAGGTCGACTTCTTCGTCAATCTTTTCAGTTTTCACATGATGGAGGTATATGATTATAATATCATTTTATGTTCTGCACAATAATTATATGGGATAATCATGTTAATCTAAGATCCTAACGTTAAACATATAATACATAACGTTTTATATAATTAAAGAACAAATAACATGTATAATTTGAAATTCATGTGTTAGATTTATAGATTCATATACAAATATTAATTATGTGTTCTTTTGATTATGTTTACAATGCAATTATCGGCGTTGCATATTCAATCTTAGTTGAATTTCCAGGAATTATAATGCTTCCATATCGGTTGCTATGAAACGTGAAATTTCATGCTAAATGATCTAAAAGAGTCAACAGTTCATGTTCAAATTATGGATATCTTAGTATCAAGAAATCAGAAAAGAGAAAAATTGAATATTGATTGATGATACGTGAGACCAGACGATAATTTTTAGAAACTTGACTATGAAGTGTGTAATTCAATATCTTTTAAAATTATCTCAAACATGTAAGGTTTAATATTACATAGATATATTTATATATGCATCATTACAAAAGGATATCATCATCAAAACTAAATGGTATTACACATGATACCAATCAAATGCATCAACTTCCACACAGTAAAAGGTAGACGCAGAGTCCATACATACAAATACAAAACTACTTGAGTGAGAAACGAATCAGCAACAATGATTATATGACACACCCTAACCTAGTTACTTATAACTAATTTTGAAAGTTAAAGTGAGTCAAATCATAATTACCTTAAGCAAACCATAAGCACGAGTATCATTTTCCAGTTCTTAATGTGAACCAATAAAACTAAAACTTTTGACAACTTTAAGGTAATCATGCTTATTCAAACTTACTAAAAATATAAGTGGGATTAAATTAAGCTATTTATGTTTTACCAAAATCATGGTTTTATGCATCCCTTTCTAACCCCACCGACCTCCTAGATTTGACAGTGAAATTATAATACCTGAAAAACATAAACATAGGAACCATGAGAAAATAGCTCAGCAAATGCATTACTACTATACTATTGCATAAAATTCAATGCAATAAATCATATCCCCATGATGATATATGCATACTTATCTAGCCCATTCATAAATAATTACCAATTATATACTTGTCCAGCTCATTCATAAAGAATGGCCAATTATATACGTATCCGCCTTATTCATAAAGAATGACCAACTTATCTGAATCATGATTCACATATCGTGTCTGCAATAGACAATTCTCCCTCATTCCTGGTCGAGGAGTAACCCCTTGTGTTTAATAAGCAAATCTTCCCTGTTTCGGGTCGGTGAGTAACCTCCCATTTTGGTAAATCGAAATGAACAAATTCATATTCAATATTATTCTGATCATATCCGTAACCATGTATAATACGTCTTACCAATAAGTGATATTTAGATCATATCCATAACCATGTGTAATACATCTTACCCGTGAGTGATATTCAGATCATATCCATAACCATGTGTAATATATCTTACCCGTGAGTGATATTCAAATCATCTCCATAACCATGTATAATACATTTCTTTCCAGTGAGAACACTCACTTTCGCTACTTAATGTGTTTTTCTCTTGCCTTTGTCTGGCTCTTGTTCAACCGGTTCTTATTGCTTTTCACATATAAATTCTTATAATATTTTAATATCATCATAAATATATTAAAAATCAAAAGAATAACTTAAACTTAACTCAATTCATAAGCATCATATATTTTAATTTCTTCTTAGTAGTTTCTTCATAAACATATTGGGTTCTCAATCCAAAAGACGACATATCATTTCAAGTTTCCTAGAGCAAGATATGCCCATTTCTTTGCTACATAGCAAATCTGTCCTATAGGGTCCTCTATCATTCAATCAACTTCTAGGAATTTTCATAATTTTTTTGTATCATAACTTTTTATGATATTTCACCCAAAATAAATAAACATATTGAAAAATACAAAGTTAAAGTTTCATAATTTTTAAGGTTCATTTTCTATGTCAAGCCAAACATCGAACACATGGTGTGCATACTTACACTTTTCGGGCCGATTTTATACCTGAATTTCAAACTATCACCTAAGATTCATTTCTTGGTATCTTCACATAATTTCCGAGCATATTATACATATATGAGTCTATTTTCATATCCAACTGTAATTATTCAATTCCAATAAATATACAAAAAGATATAGAAATTTGAATACACAGTGTTTTTGATCGAAGCAATATACATAATTTACACGTTCAACTTTCATTGAACTTGCATCTATCCATAGGTATACCTCAAAACACGGAAGTTTCATAAAAATGATGATTTATATCATTTCAATAAATAATTCTAAAAATATAACAAGGTATATGAGTATAATTACCTTAGGGACTTTTACGTAATTAATATGGATTTTTCTCCTCACTTTCTTCTTCAAGAACTTCCCGACTCTCTTTCCTCAAACTAAACTCTCCAAACTGAACCAAGCCTGATTTTATGATGATAGGGGATGATTTTTAAGGGTTATAAGTAGGCATAAGGAACCTCCCCTTGGTCCAATCAAAATATAACACGTGGCACTATGTAAGACAAAATATCATTTAAGGCTAAATGACTACTTTACCCCTTTCGTAAAAAGATGATATCTTCCCACTGGAATGTCGGTTTTATGAATAGTTTATTGTGTTATAAATGTAACTCACACATCTACAACTATATAGTTGTCACCTCAAGTCATTTGTTATATTATAATGGTCAAAATAAGTCTCCAACTTGAACATTCCTACCGAAAACTTCAAAAATTTGTGTTTGTAACTAATTCGATATCTCATGAGTTATGATGGAAGGATTAGACTAATCATAATAACTTAACACTATAAACAATAATAATACATTATCCCCCTCCCATAATGTAAGCATGATTTAAACATAATTTTTCATAATTATATCTGGGTTGTCACATTATATGTCTAATACCAATAATACGCACACACACACATACACACATGTGTGTGTGTGTGTATGTGTGTATGTGTGTGTGTTTTAAAATATCAATTAGCTAAAAGAAGACTAGATTATATATATATAAGTTATAAAATAGAAGCCTGCATTTAATTCTCAAACCAATCTAGCATGTTCACGTAGCATGCTTAAATTTAGTTTAGCTTTAAGCATTTGATGCTTTTCAACTACTTTTGTCATTTCACTTTCTTATTTTTCTTAATCGAGCCTTTATAAATTATTTTTTACTTTAACAACAATTTCCACTTCGATTTCTATATGTCCATCTATATGCCTATGATTGTTGCATATCTTTCATGTGCGTGTGCGTGTGTGAGAGAGGGGGGGGAATTGACTAACTTTTAAAAAACAGTAAAAAAAAAAACTGAGTTGATTTTTTTGTCATGTATTTAAACATTTTAGCTCCCCCCCCCCCAAAAAAAAAAAAAAAAATCAGTTCAAAATGATTGTTTTGCTATTTTATAAAAGTTGGTCAAATTTTGACATATGTTTAATAGATTATTTTAAAATAGCAAAAAAATTATTTTAGGTTTTTTTTCCCTAAAATGTTTAAATACACCATAAAAAATCAATTTTATTTTTTTATCATTTTAAAAAGTTAGTCCCTTTTTTATATCTGTAGGAAATTCTCTCTGAGCCCATACATTGAAAATTGACTACATATTTTGTAATTTTTTATAAAAGAATTCACTAATATTTATTTCTTAAATGATCCATGTTTATACACAGTTGAAGTAAGGTGATATACTTATCTGTTAGTGGGAAAAAAAGAGCATCATTCAAAATGCCAAAATATGACCCGTGATGCTCATATAAACATTATATGTGACACTAGAGGCGAACAATGATTGTAAGTTTAGGAATAATCCTGATAAGCGTCTGCGTATCCCACGGGTTGCATGTTAGTTTATATGATCATCTAGAGAAAATTCAAATGTTATTTTCATTGTGCAATGTATTCATGCTAGAATGTGTTATTCCTAGTATATACAAAAAGACATTTAATGCCTTTATGACAACAAGAGATGAACCAAATTTCATCATGTATCAGTGTACCACAAGAGTAGGTGATGCACTTTAAACACACGAACACATATAAAGAATTATGTCTTAAGATTTTTATTTATAATATGTGTTTTGTGTTTTATAGTTTTGGGTACCTTAGAGAAAAATCAAAACTGGGGCACTTTTACATAAAAAAAAATCAAATTAAAGAAAATGTGCATGTTGATACGAAAATTAGTCAGTTGGTGTGGACCAATTATATGAAGGCATGTGTCAACGTACCTGTCAAATGCCTATACTCACCGAGCAACCCACAACACCGAGCTACTCTTCACCCCGAGCTACTTTGTGCGCTGAGCTACTCAGCGTGCAGTGCATCTAACCAGGAAGATCAAACGACAACTACACATATAGATGTATACGTCTATTAAATAACGGCATATCGTCTATTCATACTGAGAGATCCAAGGCTATAAATACATTGTAACACCCTCCATAAGGGGGTAATTGATCTCTTGTAATCGTGATCAAGATTAAGGCAAACATCCAGTAATACAAAACAGTGGTCGTAGACCATTTTCCTAAAACTGAACCACTTTAAAAATCTTTTGTCTTATTTCATTACTCATATTTATCTGTGATTAATTAATTAGATCAAGTCTAGTTTTTTACATCAACAGATTCGCGTCGTCTATGGGAAATGACTATACGTAGAAATTTTCACTAACAACTTATCACCATTGGCTGAGATCCAAGAATCCAGTAACTGGAATAATACCGGGGTCCCTCCAAACCCATATACTCCCCCAACTATCAATGAACTTACAGGAATAGTAGCCAATTTATCCCAAGGGCAAATGACTATGCAAGAGACCATGCGTCAACTTATTCAAACTGTTCGTAATGGATCACCTGCCCAGTCGAGTCAACGAAGCGTTCAGAGAAACACACATCTGCCATCTTCAAGAACCAAATGTACAATATTTCTAGATGATTCTCAATCCAGACACACTAAATATTATTGTACCAAGAGGTCCAATGATCCTTCATATCATCCTAGTCGAACCTCATCTATAAGAGCTACAAATTCTCGACAAAATGTTACCTTAACTCCTGAGCAAAAAACCCTTTAAAGAGGTTAAGCAGACTCTCACCCTTTGACAGTTTGGGACCTAGGAGGAATAAAAATCCCCCTTGGACTGCATTGAGGAATTCTCAATGACCAACCGACCTAAAGGAAGGTTCTTCCCAATCACACCCAACAACTCGTAATAAAATATCCCAAGAGAAGAACTCAGCTTGATCTATTGCTCGGGCCAATAGATCCGAGGCTGGAAATAATTCATGGAAGGGTTCCATTCAGAGGCTGGAAGACAGGTTAGGGAAAATGGCTAAGGCCAAGAACCCTCTCCAAAGAACCTTTGTCCAAGGATCACCCTTTGTATAGGGAATTGTGGATTTTCCACACCATTAAAATTTAAAGCTCCTGTAGTGATGCCTAAGTATGATGGAAAAATTGATCCCGTCCTCCACATAGAGTAGTACCAAGCTGTTGCTGATATCTATGCGGTTCCCGATGAGATGAGGTGCAGAGCATTCTCAGGAACCATCACTGGGTCAACCCAGATATGGTACAATAATCTTCCTCGGGGGCAGATTGCTACTTTCAATCAGTTGTCAGAGCTCTTTATAGGGAACTTCTGCTTTGGTGAGAAGCCAGTTAAGAGAGTAGCACACCTGCTGAGTGTAAGGCAGAAAATAGGATAAATTACTAGGGATTACATCACTCGTTTTAATAACAAAAAACTTGAGGTGATTGACTACGAGGAGAAGACAGCAATTATAACTCTGATGAGTGGTTTATTACCTAACAAGTTATATTATACATTGGCGAAAGATCCCCCCAAGTCCATGGCAGAATTGATGGAAAAACAACTAAGATTATGAACGCCGATGAGGCCATGGCTGCGAAGAAGAATGCTAACACTAAAGTAGAGACCAAGGCTGAAGGTAAAACTGAGCGGAAGGGTCAAAAGCACAATGGTGGCAGCAAGCAGCCAAAAGGAAAGCAGACGCTCGAGTAGTTGAAGAAGTATGGTAATTACAATCCCTTAAAGGTGGACATAAACCATATTCTGGGGGAGATTAAGAACAGCGAGGAGCTAGCTTGGCCGGAGAAAATGAAGGCAGAGCCTGACAAGAAGGATAAGTCCAAATATTATGAGTTTCATAGAGACCATGGCCATATGACCAAGCGTTGTATAACTCTCCAGAATGAGATCGAAGCACTCATCAGGAGAGGAAAATTGAGTAAGTTCGTTGATTGTCGAAATGGTGCGAAGACTTACAAAAGGGGGAGGAAAAGGTAGAAATATCCTCATCGAACAAGAGATGATAAGAAGAGTGACCACAGAGATAATCCAGAAGATGAACCCAACCTCCCCAAAAATCCAAGGTAACCTGAGCGTGAGGTATTTTTAATCCATTTTTAATCATTTGAATGTAATGTAATTACAAGTGGCGATGCAGGAGGTGGAGATCATATTGCTGAAAGGAAAGCTTACCTCAATGAGGCCCAAGCTTTTTCTTATATACAACGCATAAATTTAGCCAAAGAAGATTGCCTGAGGAAGGTGAACAAGGACAAAATGGTCATCAGTTTTTACAAAAATGATCTGGCAGGTGTAATGTATCCTCACGACGACCCCTTGGTGATCAAGATGAGAATAAAGGATGTGGTGATTTCATGTGTATTGGTAGACAATGGTAGCTCCGCAAACATCATGTTCTAGCCCTGTTTTGATAGCTTAAATTTGAAGCTAGCCCAGTTGGAGCCATATCACAGGACCCTCCTCGATTTTACTAGCGAGAAGGTTTCTCCACTTTGGATGATTAAGTTGGAAATGCTTATTGGTACCTGGCTTGCCTGCAGAATAGAAAAAGTACGCTTTTTTGTAATGGAAAAAAAGGTTCAATCAGCCTACAACATAATCATGGGGAGAGTAGGCTTGAAGAAGTTTAAGGCAGTGCCATCCACGGTACACCAATGCTTAAAGTTTTTGACCAATTTCGGGGTTAGAGTTATGAAAGGTGACTAAAAAGTAGCTCGGGAATGATTCTATTCATCTGCCGAATAGGAGGAACTGGAGGAAGCCAGGAAGAAAACCACCACCTACAAGGTGGATGAGTCTGATGATGCAGAGATTGATCAGCTGATGGATGCTACCTCGAGGGATGAATTATTGAGCTTTATGGACGCTTATTCCGGCTACAACCAGATTAAGATGAAACCAGAAGACAAGGAAAGTACTTATTTTATTACCCCAAGGGAACATATTGCTATAATGTTATGCCTTTCGGACTTAAAAATACAGGTGTTACATACCAGAGGTTGATGAATAAAGTGTTCACTGAACAAATTGGTAAAAACATGGAGGTTTAAGTCGACGACAGCTGACTAAGAGGAAGAAAGACGCTGACCATCTAGCTGACCTTGGTCAAACCTTTAATCAGTTGGAAAAATATCAGATGAAGCTGAACCCGACGAAATGCATATTTGGTGTACGAGAAGGCATGTTCCTTGGGTATATTGTGAATCAGCGAGGCATTGAGGCGAATCTGAAGAAGATTAAAGCTTTGATGGAATTACGATCTCCAACTACGAAGAAAGAAGTACAAGGCGTCACGGGCCGCATTGCATCTCTTAACAGGTTTGTGTCAAGAGCAACGAACAGATGCCTCCCATTCTTCAAGTCTCTCAAAAAAACTTTTGAGTGGAATGATGAGTGAGAGAGGGAATTTTAAGAATTAAAGAAATATTTGGGGACACCTCCACTATTATCCAGGCCGGTGATGGGAGAAAGATTATACTTGTATCTAGCTGTCTCGGAGAGCGCAATCAGTTCAGCGTTGATAAGAGTGGAGGATGGAGTGCAAAAACTGATGTATTACACCAGAAAAGAATTCTGAGGAGCAGAATTTAGATATCCAAAGTTGGAAAAGATGGCATTAGCTCTGTTAGAGGCAAGTAAGAGGATGAAACCTTATTTCCAGGACTATACCATAGTGGTGTACACTGATATGCCACTCAGACATGCATTGAACAAGCTAAAAAAATCTGGAAGGCTGATGTATTGGGCAGTCGAGCTGGGAGAGTATGATATTGTTTATGAGCCAAGGTCTTCGTTCAAAGGACAGGCGGTGGCAGATTTCATTGCAGTGTTCACTTACCCAGATACCCCCGATTAGCAGGAGTCTAATGCAGAACAACTCGTGGCTGTTACGGCATTATAAAAAAAATCCCCGATCGATTCCCATGAGCAGATGGGATAGATAACGAGAAATAGCAATTATCGGGTAATTGCCTAGTATTGAAGAATGATAAGAGGAAGTACAAAATATTCCATTAGGGAACATTGTCAGATAAAGACTTTGATAATGGTACACCTATATGGAATTTATATGTTGATGGCTCTTTGTGTGCTACAGGTAGTGGAGCCGAAATAATCCTTAATAGCCCTCATGGATTAGAAATTGAATATGCTCTACGCTTCTAATTTAGAGATTCCAACAATGAGGCTGAATACGAAGCTATGATCGTGGGCCTCAATTTAGCAAAAATAATGCATGCAGAGCAATTCACCATATTTAGTGATTCACAATTAATTTTAAATCATATTCTGGGATTGTATGCAGCGAAGGGAGACTTCATGTCAAGGTACTATGCCAAAGATATGGAGATCGTGTCCACTTTTGCAGCGTTCCAATTGATCATAATACCAAGATTGGAGAATACGAGAGCTGATGCACTAGCTCGGTTAGCCTCAGCTACTCGCACCGAGCTACGATGAATGATTCCTATCGAGATATTAGCAGACCGGAGCATAGATGTAGATTTAATGGTGAAATTAATTACCCTGGATATGGGATCATCCTGGATGGACCCCATTAGGGCGTACATCAATGGAGTTGTACCAACGGACCAACTTGCAGCCAAAAGGCTTAGGTTTAAAGTTTCTCACTATGTACTGAATAATGGCGTTTCATATAGAAGAGGTATCATAATAGGTCTACAGAGATGTGTGCACCTCTCAGAAGTTAAAGACCTGATTGAAGAGATCCATGAAGGCTCCTGTAGAGCTCATGTAGTAGGTCGAACTCTCCTGCAAAGGATAACAACGCAGGGATATTATTGGCCAATGATGAGAGTTGACTGCATAGCTTATGCGAAGAAATGCAATAAATGCCAATGTTTTTCTTCCATTCGAAGAATTCCCGAGGCATTGTTAACACCCATCACATCTCCTTGACCATTGGCTATGTGGGGTATAGACTTGGTCAGGCCTCTGCCGACTACCAAAGGGAGGTTTAAATATCTAGTAGTCGTTGTTGATTATTTTACCAAGTGGGTTGAGGTTAAATCTCTCATTGACATGTCGTACGAAAGGGTTTACCAGTTTATTTCAAAGAATATTATTTATAGGTATGGTCTACCACATGCTTTCATTACTGACCATGGTACCCAATTTGATAATGAGGAGTTCGCTGCATATTATCATCAATCCAATGTCTAGAAGATCCATTCTGCATCAGGCCATCCCCAGAGCAATGGGCAAACTGAAGTGACGAACGGGACTCTACTGAACGGCTTGAAAAAATGGCTAGATGATGCAAAAGGAAATTAGATTAACGAGCTACACTCTTTGTTATGGGCATATTGCACAACACCCTAAACAGCTACTGGGGAATCGCCTTATATGCTAGCCTTTGGAAGCGAAGAAGTTATACTAGATGAATTGGGCCTAACCACACACAGGGTGCTTAATTTCAACTCTCCTGTAAGAGATTTGATGAGACGCTTAGATTTGGATATGCTCGAGGAAGTTAGAGAACATACGAAAATTAGGAACGCAGCCTACCAACAAAGAACAACCATGTTTTACAATAAAAAAGTGAAGAAATGTGATCTCAAAGAGGGGGACTATATGCTCAAGAAGGTGATCCATAAGCATAATAAACTGGGGGCCAACTGACACGGACCCTACCGAGTAACTACAGTTGTTCGTCCTAGGACCTACAGAATATAAACCTTAGAGGGAGAATAATTCAAAAGTGCGTGGAATGCGGAGCATCTGCACAAGTATTATCAGTAATACAGATCTACATGTACCCCATTTCTTTCAAAACGAATAAAAATGTTATTTTTCCATATTCCATTTGGTTTAATTTTTTTTTCTGAAGTACTCGTGCTACACACTACATCAACTAAGGTTGGTCGGCATATCAACAACCACCAACTCTGGTTGGTCGGTAATTAATAACCACCAACTCCGGTTGGTCGGTATTCAACAACCACCAACTTCGATTAGTCAGTATTCAATAACCACCAACTCCGGCTGGTCAGTATTCAATAACCTCCAACTCTAGTTGGTCGGAACCAATAAAATTAACCAACATTATTTGCATAACAATCATACAAGGAAAAGCCATGTTTGATCACGGATGATCTCAAGGAACATCCCAAACTAGTCAAGAAGATAGGTGACCTTACGGGGCATCCACTATATAGGATGCAAGGTAATCGTGGCATGATTACTACAACTAAGCATGAATATGGTATGAACATCATTCCATTGCTTAGGCACTAATGGGTGACAATTCACTATAACTAGACAGCAAGTGGGGCAAGCTCCATTGTCTAGGCAAAACAAGACAAATTGTCCCTCTATAGATATATATATACATTCATTAGTAAATAACAAGACAAAGATCTTAGAAAGTATTTCCAAGGACATAAAATTGCCCAAAGACGAAATCTTTCTTCATTACATATAAGCAGATTACATAAAGACAAATTTCATTAAGTACAAATTTCCTATTCTATGGGTTTCTTTCCCTCTGATTTTGATACAGGTTCCATCCCAGCTGGAGGATCATCTAACGCATAGTAAGAATTGATAAAATTCATATCTCGCAGCATTCTGACGTTGCTCGAACATGGTCAGTCAAGCAAATATTGAGGACGAGATATCTCAAAATCTGAATGAAGTTGGTAATCACCAAGATACCTAGAGATCAAACACCGAGGAATGGCATTAGCTAGAATCCAGCTGACATCGATTTT
Source organism: Sambucus nigra (assembly GCA_949130495.1). Classification (NCBI taxonomy): domain Eukaryota; kingdom Viridiplantae; phylum Streptophyta; class Magnoliopsida; order Dipsacales; family Adoxaceae; genus Sambucus; species Sambucus nigra. Next base: position 401,221,034 of record OX422223.1, read on the forward strand.
AAAGGTAAGAACAGTAAAATCAAGCAATCCAGTATCACACCAATCCCATAAGGATGATCCTCAATCAACTCTCATCACACATAAAGCGTTCAACCATCCATATTTGTGTCCCTCGTTAAGTGATTGTTGCAACTGAGCATTGAGATGGCATAGAGCTTCATTGTATCCCTCCATCCAAAACTCTCTACGCTATTTGTCAAATTAATAAGTCAATATCTAAAGCTTCTCATGGAGTTTCTTCACCAGGATTTTTTTACTTTCCAGTGCAGAGCTCTCGTTGGAGGGTTGGTCGTTAAGAGTCTGAATTTTCTAGGACATATCAACTAAGGCTTGAGTTTTTTCTTTTATCTGAGTATCCTAATTTGTTAAGGTTTGTTCAGTCCTAGTCTCTTCAACACTCCTTCGACCAGCTCTAGCTCTACCCTGAAAGGAGGATGCAGGTCTAGTTTGTTTTAAAGCCTACAACTCTTCTCTCAAAGCAATATTTTTAGCTTTTAAAAAAGAAAAGCCTTCATCATTAACTAGAACCAGTGCTCCCAAAGAAGAGGAGGCAGAAGATTTGAGTTGCTTCACTTCTTCTTGCAATGCAATATTATCTTCCTCCAACACCTTGGCAATATTCATATGCTCTACGATCTCAAGTTTCAGCACACTTTCCCTTCTTTCATGGGCCGAGATATATTTGTCATAGCCCCGATCAACACTAAACTATTGGTAGTTTTTCTCATAACCTTCATGCAGGAGTGCAGTGGTTTCTTTGTGTTGAAGTTGGAGTTCTTATATCATCCCTTGGAGGTCTTCAATTATTTTATAATAGGCCACATTATTGGCTACATCACGATCAAGTAAACACTTTAAGTATTGGTATGCATCAACTACTCGCTCAGAAGCATCAGATCCAAGGATATCAATTATGTGAGCATTAGTAAAATCTGTGTGGCCAGCTTTGAAATAATCATTATATTTTTTCATCAACTTTGTATCATGAGCTGAAAAGAGTTCCGTATTGGCAAGAAACTAGCAAGGAAAAATAAAAATGCATCAACAACGATACAAACAGAGTAATTAAAGGAAAAATTGAGAACAAATAACAAAGTCCTTTTATTGATCAACAGGGGAAGTAAGTACAACCAAAGTTATAACAAAAAAGGGAAAAGAAAAAGAACAACATAATTAAAGAGACAAATAACTCTACACATTCTCTTCATTCCCTACAACATCATCAGCTAGTCTCGATGAAGAAGTTAGCTACTCGGAGGGCAGTTAGCGTTGCTCGGTAGAGGTTGTTGCCTGCTGAACTTTCTCAAAGGGCTGATGAATGGTAACAACAGGTACCTATTATACTATCACCATAGAAGTGTCATCAAATGCAGCTTCATCCTCTTCTTCTTCATCAATAGTAGAAGGATGGCAATGAGTGTGTTTCTGAAACAATTTAGAATCGTCTGAAACACTCAACTCTTTCAATGTTACGACCCATCCGTCTTTGAAGTACCTCAAACTTGCATATTCCATCTGGCAAGTAATAGCAATTAAGTCTTTGTTCCATCCTTTATCCCAACCAGAGCTAAAGGACTTCTTTACAGCAGCTTTTCTCTTTATTCTCTCAGAAGAATCATATCCCTCAGCAAGCTTCACCTTCTCCTCCAGATATTTCTTATGCTGTTCAGCCTCTTCAAGCTTGCCATCATCTTCTTCCTTACTGGAAAGGGAGACCATTAATTTTTTCTTTAACTCCCTGGAGGCATTTACAGCTTGGTCTCCAGTTGTATCAGCTTGTCGACTAGCTGTCTCTGTAGATAGAAGTTTCTTCTCCCAAGAAGATTTATCTTCCTCATACTTCTACCGGGAGTCCCTTAAAGATTGTGATAACCCAATAAAAGCCTCTTCCACCCCACTAGAGGAAGTTGAAGCCTTGATAGCCTCATCTTTCTCCAGGATACAATTAAAACACGTCATAAACTGCAAAATAAAGGAAACTCGGATCATAATATAACTACGATATATGGATATGAAATAGTAAGGATGATGATACTTACTGATGCAATATATTGAGCGACTAAGTTAGTGACCTTCTCCCAAGAAATAGAATCCCCAGCAGCTCGACATTCTGGAATGGTCTAAGACTTGATTAGAACTTTGGTCGAGCTCAGAGCAATGAGAGATGGAGTTTTAGCTCTCAAAGAAGGATCCTCAACATCAGAAGGTTGAGTAGAAGTTTTTATAGGTCTTTATGCGAGACCTTTCCTCAATCTCCTTGAAGGATCACCTTCAATCAAAGATGTCGCCTCTTCTTGTGTAATAGCAACACCTTCAATTAAAGATGTTGTCTCTTTTGGGACAATAGGTGGTTTTTTGCCAACCTCCTTGATAGTTGTAAGTGTTCCCTTAGATGGATCCATACCATTTTCTTCATCCCTTCAGCTGGGACATCCCCTTTGCTCTTCTTTGCCCCATCAGTGCCAGGAGCATCTTTGGTAAAGAATTCATGCATTCTCCTCTTCCTCGTCATTAAATCTGCAATAGAGGTACCCAAATCAGAGGAAGATTCTTCTACACTGGCTCGAGATGTAGGTACTTGATCAAGATCAATTACCACAGGAGGGGCAAGAGGACGAGCAATAAAAGATGAGGTGGTGTTTTTGTATCTCAGCAAATAAGAAGCAGCTCTAACGTGCTCCCCACCACCTGATTGATGCAAACCCCAGATGAGTTTCAAATCTTTTATATTAATGTCACTCTCTTTTGGGGGATTTATTTTGTTATCAACTGTAAAAAATAAAATAAATATTAGTGACGTATTTCACCAAACGTAAACAGAGCTAAATCGAAAAACATCTGGGACCTTGGTAAACTTCATTTCCTTTTAATGGGGGGTGTTGCCAATTTTTCATCACAACTCCATGATAAAAATAGTCCCTATTAGCATCGGGAAGATTGACCATTAAAGCTCTGTTGGAAAACCTAGTTTTTAAATAAAATGTAGTATCACTGGTAACCCATTTATAACAAAACCTAATCTCAGGTATCCCTAAGTGAGTCCCATGAGTTTGGTTTATCCTATGTACGCCATTAGCTACCCTCCATGTATTTGGAGCTACTCTTGCAGGAACAATATCGAAATATTGGCAAAACTCCTAACACAAGGTATTAAGAGGAAAAGAAAAGCCACATTCAACTATGAAAAGGGAGGGAAACCAGTGTCCATCAGCCAGAGAAAATAAATCAGAGGGAGAAGGAGGTTCTTCTAGAATAACCCAAAAGGAAATCACAAAATCAGCTCGAAACTTATCTAACGGTTCAAAAAGATAAACCATGGTGGATAAAGCAAAGAAAGAAGAAAGAAAAAAGTTCTTATAAAGGGAATAAGAAAATCTGCTAAGGCGAATGACAGAAAGAACGACAGTATACGGATAGAATGAGAAGACAAAGAGTTTAGAAAACTGGAGGTAAAAAGTAGATGACGATCTTTTTCTATCGCTTTTAAATGCCTTGAATCGGGAAGAAGGAAAACAAATTATTATTAGAAAAGAGGATTGCATTTCTGCCGGTTAAATGATGAAAAAGACGCAAATACCCAAGCGTCTGTCGCAGATTCAAAATATTTACATGTTTTCCATTTCGCACTCAAATGACGAGGCTAAAGGGAAAATTCCTAAGTATTGGAGACCTGTAATTAATCAAGGCATAAAATGTACCTGAGCAGCTATTGGGTAAAATGTTTCACACTCTCATATCAAAGATCAATTGTGAAACATTGGGGCCTTCCGTTGATACGAAAATTTGCCAGCTGACGTGGACCAATTATATGAAAACATGTGTCATCGTACCTGTCAAACGCCTATACTCACCGAGAAACCCGCAGCGCCGGGCTACTCTTCACCCCGAGCTACTTAGCATGTCGAGCTACTCAGTGTGCAGAGCATCTGGCTAGGAAGATCAAACGACAACTACACATTCAATGAGCAATGTATTTAATGAGCATTCTTATTATACAGATGTATATGTCTATTAAATAACGACATATCGTCTATTCATACTGAGAGCCCCAAGGCTATAAATACATTGTAACACCCTCCATAAGGGGGTACTTGATCTCTTGTAATCGTGATCAAGATTAAGGCAAACATCCAGCAATACAAAACAGTGCTTATCTGTGATTAATTAATTAGATCAAGTCTAGTTTTTTACATCAACAGTGCCCTTCTCGCAATTTTTGATGCAAAATTAATTTTAATATACCAAACTAGTTTTAATATACTAAAACTAAAATTACCATTTGCACCGCTTGCTACAACCTAACGTAAACCAAAACCAAACCATGTGGTTTGCAGTAAAATCGATTTTTTTGTATATTCTGAAACGACAAAACAATTTTAAAAAAATTCAGGAAGTAGAAAACTAAACCATGACAAAAAAAAATTGAAAACTGAACCATGACCAAAATAATTAGAGTTAAAATTTGAAAATTAACTTTAGGCCTGCTCATTACATCTTGCGCAACTACTATTTTGAAACTATCAAAAAATTTCAATTTTAAAAAAAAAAAAATATGAAACCACATCATTTTTTAAGTCAATTCTTTGAAAAAATAATGACGTTTATCAAATGACATCAATAACTTAATTTTTCAAAAAAAAATGAACAAAAAATTTAGGATATGCATCATTTTATCAGTCAATTTTTTTTAGTAAAATAACAATGCACATCAAACTTTAAACTCAAAATCTATCAGCAATTTAAAGATTAATCAACTTAGGTTTAAAGAGAGCAAGCAAGGTTATATATAAGAAGATGTTCGAACGAGTTTCCCACATCCAATTGATGTGGAACTTCCCCAAAACACTCAAAGATCAAATTTTTTTATCATTTGGTCTTTGGATAAGATGGATTACTGGACGATTTTTATTAAATAGTAAAAAAAATATTTTAATCTGAATTTTTTTATGGGTTCTTAACATTCCATGGTACCCCTCAAAAGTTTTTTAGCTCAAAATGAATTAGTTTTCTATTTTAAAAAAATGGGTCAAAACTATCATTTTACAACCCCTTATAAACTAACAGCTTTTTTTTTATCAAATTCAATCTAAACATTACTTTTAGTTTTTTAACTCACTTAATAATATAAATCAATAAATTTTGTGAGTGATTGTTAAAAGTGGGTTAATTTTGTCAGTTTAGTGTTAAGGCGGGATTGGACTTTTGTGGGGGCCCTTTTTAAGTGGCAAACATGTTTAGTATTAGAATGGGTTTACGTTTGGGGGGCATTTTTAAGTGGTAAACACAATTTTTTTTATAATTGCATTTTTTTTACACAATTGTTTTAATACCTGATTTTTTTTATAAATTTTAGGCCTTCGATTAATCGGAAGCCCAAAGCCATGACGTAGTTGGCCTATGCCTAAAGCCGACCCTAGTCTTATGTTTTATCAAACTAAAGATGGAACAAATTATTTTTGTGCAATAAAAAAATAGATTAATAAAACAGTTACAAACAAAGAAGATGACCGAGTCGAGTGTTAAGCACTATCTCCTAAAGAAAAATCCGTTCTCGCTACGGTTGATATGACAAATATAGCACCCCGCCACGGATAGGTACTCATACATGGGCGGGCTTATAGGCCGCGGCCCTAACCAACAGGGCGCGGCCCTAACCAACAGGGCGCGGCCCTAACCAACAGGGTGCGGCCCTAACCAACTCGCGTTACATACACAGGCCGCGGCCCCTCCCTTGGAGGGCCCGACACCTTCTGTTCAGCATATGGTGCCGCACTTATCATCTATCTTATAGGCCGCATCCCTCTCCACTGCAACCAACTACGGACCATGTGCTCATAGCACGTGACACCTCACATCACTCTTATAAATAGAGGACCGCACCTCGAAATAAGGCATGGAATTCCTCTCCTCTGGAACACTCTCTACAACGCTTGCTTAAGCCTCGCACGGCTCTCCCCGTACGACCTCAACATACGACTTGGGGGCTACGTGGCCTGACCTCCGGCACACCCGGAACCTCGACAGCCATGTATTCTCCCTATTTCTCATACTTGTACGCCTCTCTAGGCAGGCTTATATTGTAAAGTGCATCGTATATAATGAGAACGGAGCAACACAGTGGACGTAGGCCTATTTTAAGGGCTGAACCACTCTATACCTTGTTTTCTATCTATTTACTTGCTTTATCAACTTATTCTACACTTACACTTGATCTGCTGGTACGAGATCTACCTGTGTACGATTTCTCGTATCATCAGTTTGGCGCCGTCTGTGGGAACGAGATATTTCAATCTTGTTTCTCTACATTTTGAGTTCATAAACACCTTATATTACACATGGGGATCTTTTGGATCAGAATCTCATGTGTGAATTTTGGTTAGTTGAGCTCTGCTTCATATTCACCCCTTTGATGGTTATTTCCCAAGTCCAGACCTACTCTTGGACCTCTGTTTCATAACTTTAAATCTGTTTTGCATTCCCCGATGATATCGTTCCACCTAGATGGTGCTGAAAAGCACGATGGGTTTTAACCCCAAAAAGATGAACGATTAGGGAAGGATTGTACCTATTCCTGTTTTATTGTACATGGCCTGTGATCTAGGGTTTATCGTTCAAGCTGTGCCACTTTGTGCATCGAGAGGTTATGTCCTCATGGATAGACCCTAGTAGGTATGCTCTCCACAAGTTTTGGGAGAAAAACTCAGTTCCCGGGCTTCAATTTTGGGATTGTGCCTTCACTGCCTAGGTAGGGACGCGGTGTGGTAGTTCAACTACCTTACATACCGCGACCTCTACTGGGTTAGTTGTAATACAGAAGCTTCAAAACATCAGGGGATGGACTCAGGTGGTCTCTAGCTCAACCTTGGTGTATATCATACAAGGCCGCGGCAGTGCACTTATGTGCCTTATTGGCCGCGGCCGCGGCAGTAAGCCCATGTGACAGTGCAAACGCTGCATCCCCATTTTTCTACTTGGTTACTCCACTATTTGTGAGATTACTTACTGCTGTTAGTTTTGTCTCAGATTATATATATATTTTGTAAAAGACTAACAAAAGCAGAGGATGGAAGGAGAGTCCAGTCAAAGCACAGAAGTCAAAGACGAAATTGTGCAGCTGTACAGCCATCTCAACCATCTGTATGACAGCCATGCCTCGCTCCAGACCCAGGTCAACTACATAACTCAGAGGGTACTCATGCTAGAAGCCGCGGCCTCACCCAATACGGGCGCGGTACTCATCTCAGCAGCACCCGCGTGCTTGACGACCGCAGCATCTTCAAAGGATGCAGCTGTAGAGGCAATCAGCGGCCAAAAGAGGAAGGCAGAGAAGAAGTCAGGGCCCTACACCCCGCTGGCCTACCCGATTGAAGTGATACTTGAGTACATCAAGGAAGATCAACTTTTGAGGTGGCCAGAAAAGCTGAAAACTCCGCCCCACAAGAGAAGCAAAGCCGCTCAGTGCCAATTCCATCAGGACCATGGCCACGAAACGGAGCAGTGCTACGCTCTGAAGGATGAGATCGAAAGACTAATTGGGCAAGGGATGCTGAGGAGGTTCCTCAAGAATGATTAAAGGCTGCAGCCAGACCTAACATAGGCCGCAAGCCACATCTCTCCCTTGGTTTTTCTGTTTTTCAGATCTTTCTGTTTATGTTTGAGGAAGCTCATTACAGCCTTTATCTTCAAGATTTTATGTTTTATTAGCAAAGCCATCAGCTGAAACATACATATATAAATATATGGATTAGCAAATTTTGCCATATCTCATTCCTCTCTTGTTTTCATAATTTGTCATCTCACAAGAAGACCTTTTGTCTTAAACAGATTCCAAGGGAAGAATAACACATTATCTTGGAAGATTATTACTATTTTGGGATGCACCTATGGAGGGATTGCGGTCTTAATTAGCTCAAAAGTTCCCCTCACGATGTGCAACTGTATCTTATCATATGATGATTACAATCATGAAAGCGTCCGGGGATTCAAGGAGCTTTTATTAGCCACGGGGGCTTACAATGCCTGTTCTCATCTCTTGGGACGCGTCATCAAGCCGGGAGGCTTATAATCTCTGGCTATGGAGGGCTTTGTGTATATCAGTAGCTGTAGGCGGCTTAATAACATAGCCCAGCCGGGAGAGGCTTGATAATGTCTCACACATTAGCTGTGGGTGGCTTCATAACATAACCCAGCCTGGAGAGGCTTGATAATGTCTCACACATTAGCTGTGGGTGGCTTCATAACATAACCCAGCCTGGAGAGGCTTGATAGTGTCTCACGCATTAGCTGTGGGTGGCTTCATAACATAACCCAGCCTGGAGAGGCTTGATAGTGTCTCACGCATTAGCTGTGGGTGGCTTCATAACATAACCCAGCCTGGAGAGGCTTGATAGTGTCTCATATATATTAGCTGTGGGCGGCTTAATAACATAGCCCAGCCTGGAGAGGCTTGATAGTGTCTCATACATTAGCTGTGGGCGGCTTAATAACATAGCCCAGCCTGGAGAGGCTTGATAGTGTCTCATATATTAGCTGTGGGCGGCTTAATAACATAGCCCAGCCTGGGGAGGCTTGATAGTATCCCGTATATTAGCTGTGGGTGGCTTGAAAACATAACCCAGCCTGGAAAATGGAGCCTGGAAAATTGCTGCAGCCCATCAATATGGCTGAAGACATCTGAGGCACTCTTACAAGACTAGAAGAGAATCCGCAGCCCTAAAGCCATACTTCATTGGCACCGCGGCCTAGGCGATCATCTACAGCATGAAATTGTCCCAACAGGCCGCGGACTTCACGAAGAATACACACATAAAGTGGTGCTGCAGCCTTGTGTCCAAAGGGTTTAATATTCAAAAGCCCCTCCATGTCGATATGGCTATGGTCATCAATTATTGGACTGGCGGTTCAGTAAGCGGTTATTGAAGAAATTTGTCATAATACCGCGGCAGTTATAGAAGCATTTTAAAGATGTCAAGATTTCAGAATCCATGCCATGAAGCCGCGGCACACTCTGCATCATAAGCAAGTCATCATACTGGCGACTAAAGCACCGCGGCATGTATCTAATCCTTGTTTCAACAAAGAGTTGGGGCCGCAGCTATTAATATTAGTTCGACCAGGTTCATTCAAAGGCAAACTGCAAATTTATTATGCTAGGCTGCCGCGGCCATCACTATTAGTTCATGCAAGTTCATTCAAGGCAAACTGCAAATTTATTATGCTAGGCTGCCGCGGCCATCACTATTAGTTCATGCAAGTTCATTCAAAGGCAAACTGCAAATTTATTATGCTAGGCTGCCGCGGCCATCACTATTAGTTCATGCAAGTTCATTCAAAGGCAAATTGCTAATTTATTATGCTATGTTGCCACGGCTATTATTAGTCCTATGAGTAAGTACATTCAACCATTCATCAAGGCATGAGAAGGAAAGTGGGCAAAGAGATGCAACAAATAAACTTTATATAAAGCGGAATATATGGCCGCAGCCTTAACATTATAATGTTTACAAAACTGGGCCGCAGCCACAACAAAGATAAAATGACAAAAGGGACGCAGCCCTATGAATGATGAAAGATTACAAGTTCAAGATGCTGCGTCGTCGTTGTCATCAACCTCATCACCTTCCCCGGCCGTCTCAGTCTCTTCATCATCTGCCGCGGCCTCCGCCTCAGCTTCGGCTCTCAACCTGGCTCTTTCCTCAGCTGCAGCCTTAAGCTCAGCAATGCAGTCCTGGTGTTCTGCATCACTTAGCTTCCAGCCAAGGACAATCTCCTTGGCCTCAGGGAAATTCTTGATAACCCTCTGCCGCAGCTCCTGGAAGCCGCGGAGGTAGGCCCTGTTATTTATAAGGAAGAATTCCTTGGAGTTTTTGAAGGACTCCACAGTTTGGTCAATGGCCATTTGAAGGGCGTCTTTATGGTCCGCCTGCATCTTCTGTATGGCCGCGACATTGTTGGCCTCCAGCAGTTCATAGTTTTTTTGCAGATGGGCAAGCTTGCTATTGGCCACTTCAGCGACCTGGGAAGCGGCCACGGTCTGAGCCTGGGAGGCTTTGAGAGATTCCGCGGCCTGGCTAAAGTTGAGCTCTGCCTCCTCCCTGGCTTTGTTAGCCCTCTCCAAATCCATCTTTGCTGCCTCAAGAGCCGCGGCAGATGACATCTTCCCAGCTTCAAATGAAGAGGTCCGTGCAGCCTGCAAGTCCGCGGCATGGGCACTCTTCTCGATCTCCTTCAGCCTGTACAAGGCCTCGTACTTCCTCTTCTGAACAACAATCACATCCGCGGCCTGAAATAAAGAGGAAATATGAAAAATACATGTGGTGTAAAAGTTGAAAGAATGACGACAGGTACGTACCCTCAGAAGGCTGTGGAGGCCGCAGTCCTCCAGGTCGTCCTGATCTTCCTCGACCAATCTGTCAAGGTCCGCGGCATCTAAGGCTTTCTTCATTCTTCTGGCAGCCTTCGCGGTGGTATCCCAGGAAGAGTTGGGATCAGGTTGTCTTAGTTGTGGCCGCGGCCTACCATCAGGTCTAGCTCCTCCACGAAATTGTGGAGGTGGCAAGTTGGCATTAATGGCCACAACTGGTGGTGGCGGAGGTGAGGATTGTTGGGCAGACATATCAGGAATCAATCCTGCCGCAGCCAGATTGGCTCCAATATCGTCATCAAATGTTTGAGATTCGGGAGCAGTGGTTGGCTTCTCCGCGGCAGGAGTAGTTTGTTCAGTAGTTTGTTCCCCCAAAGGTTCCGCGGTGGGGGCCTTTGTCTTTGCCCTCTTCCTCTTTCTGCTCCGCGCAGTATTATTGAGGACCACCGCGTCCTCGTCCATCTCCGCCAATTGTGCGTTCAGCAACTCCCTGTCCACTTCCTCACCTGAAAGGGAGAAACAATGTTAAGCACAAGCATTTGAAGAACTCAAAAATCAAGTTGTAATCCGCAGATTAAAAGTTACCTTCCACGGCCATTTTCAGGGGGATCGACTTATTAGGGAAGAAGCCTGCGTTGAATATAGTGGCAGAGGTCACTAGAGTGCTGAATCTCTTCTTATCAGCAGAAACAGCCGCGGCCTCGGCAACTCTCCTCTCCTGCCGCGGGTTGAGTTGCAAATTGTCAAGGACTGCAGAAGACATTACAAGGGTTGGTATAAAAAAGTGGCAAATTATAAATAGGAGACGCGGCTATTAAAAAGATACCTAGTTTGGATGGGGTCCCCCATCGCTGCGGCATTTGAAAAGACCTCTCCCTCTCATTCTCTTCAGGGTGGAACTCCCACCCCTCTCCAGAAAGGAAAAAGTACTTCCCTTTCCAGTTCTTTACACTGGTTGGCCTCCCAGTATATAGGGTCTCATCCCTGCCGCGGATGGAAAGGTAGTAGTAGCCCGCGAACTTTACAGAGTTCTCTTTCGGGCGGTAGAAATGGAAAAACTCCGCGGGAGTAATGTCCTTTTTGAACAAATTCTCCCAAAGAACGACCGCGGCAAGAACAGCTCTCCAGCCGTTGGGATCTAACTGGGCTGGGGCCAGTTTCATAGTTTGAAAAAGTCGACGGATGGGAACAGGAACAGGCAACCGCAGCCCGTAAATAAATGCATGAAGTGGAAAGCATATCCCATCAGTGAGTGCCGCGCACGGCCTTTGGTTCGCGGCAGGAGCTGAGCATATCAAATTTAATGGAAATTCGAAGGACTCCGCTACCTGGTCGACCCAATCTTGGGTCATGATGCTGTGGATGCCAAGAGCAGCTAAGGGTCGCTCAGCCCTCCCAGACGTACCAGCTGGGGGGTCTCTAGATTCCGCGGCAGTACCTCCTGCCTCCAGTGGATGATTGCTCGAATTGGCTTCTTCCTCCATCGGCACGGACTGAGAATCAAGCTTAGAATCAGAGTCCGCGGAATCAGAATCTAATGTTATGCAGTTGGGGCAATCCTTCAATTGGCAAGACCCTATTGATCTTAAGGGGGGCACGAAAGAGAGTTCAGGAGGAGAAGTCCCAAAGTGCTTTGCCCAAAAGCCCTTCAGAAAGTTGTCTGGGTCAAAGCTCATATGGCTGCAGCAGTACCTGAAAAGCAGACCGCAGTTAGGTGCCGCAGCCAATATGGTCCTAAAAAGCTCCTAGGAAGCCGCGGCAGGATTATTAATCTGATTAAAGTGGAGTAGCAAGATGGGCTAAACATGCCAAGTGTTGGGTTCTAGAGCCCTAAAGGATGTTTGTAGCCGCGGACTAAAGTTATTGAGATAAAGACAAATTCTGCGTAGCCGCGGAATCTAATCTAAAACTGAGTCACTACAGGCTGCAACCTTTATTTAATACTGGTTACAACCCTTATTTACTACATGCCGCAGATGATTTTTATTAAGCAATGAAGGATATGTTGACTGAGCAGCTCTAAGTTATTTAAGAAATTATTTCACTCCGCGGCCTCAAACACAAACAGGTAATTACTTCAGCAGTTGTAAATCCGAAGATCAAAACCCTAGAACACTCAAGAACACAATGGGAACTCAGAAGCCCTAAAGTTTAACCCTAAACTGCAACATTGATGTTCTATTCAAAACCTATTACCCAGTACAAATCCCAAAACAACTATGCAGAAAAGAGCATGGCAAATCTAATACGAAGGAGAATACATGATTCTAGGTTGAGATATTTACGAATGCAGAAGTTAAAGAACTGTTAAAAGGTTGATGGGTGGAAAAGTTACCTTTTAATGAAGAAACCGGCGGTGCTCAGCCTTCAACCACCACGGAACCGCCACACACCGCTTTCGAAAGTCGCCGGAAAACGCAAGAACAAGGAGGAACAGAATTTTCTCTCAAGGTTTCGAAAATGTAAAGAAGTCCACGGCCAGAAGCCATTTATATAAGGGAACGCGGAAGATGAAACGTCGCCTTGATCAGGCCGCGGCACGTCATGCAACACCGCTGCCTGGGATCAAACAGGCCGCAACATAATTCAATAAGCACGAAACATCTCTCAGCATCCGCGGTTGGTACATAATTCAGCCGCAGCCCCAACATTCTACCAATTGGCACTACGGCTTGGGGGCTTATTGATATGACAAATATAGCACCCCGCCACGGATAGGTACTCATACATGGGCGGGCTTATAGGCCGCGGCCCTAACCAACAGGGCGCGGCCCTAACCAACAGGGCGCGGCCCTAACCAACAGGGTGCGGCCCTAACCAACTCGCGTTACATACACAGGCCGCGGCCCCTCCCTTGGAGGGCCCGACACCTTCTGTTCAGCATATGGTGCCGCACTTATCATCTATCTTATAGGCCGCATCCCTCTCCACTGCAACCAACTACGGACCATGTGCTCATAGCACGTGACACCTCACATCACTCTTATAAATAGAGGACCGCACCTCGAAATAAGGCATGGAATTCCTCTCCTCTGGAACACTCTCTACAACGCTTGCTTAAGCCTCGCACGGCTCTCCCCGTACGACCTCAACATACGACTTGGGGGCTACGTGGCCTGACCTCCGGCACACCCGGAACCTCGACAGCCATGTATTCTCCCTATTTCTCATACTTGTACGCCTCTCTAGGCAGGCTTATATTGTAAAGTGCATCGTATATAATGAGAACGGAGCAACACAGTGGACGTAGGCCTATTTTAAGGGCTGAACCACTCTATACCTTGTTTTCTATCTATTTACTTGCTTTATCAACTTATTCTACACTTACACTTGATCTGCTGGTACGAGATCTACCTGTGTACGATTTTTATTAAATAGTAAAAAAAATATTTTAATCTGAATTTTTTTATGGGTTCTTAACATTCCATGGTACCCCTCAAAAGTTTTTTAGCTCAAAATGAATTAGTTTTCTATTTTAAAAAAATGGGTCAAAACTATCATTTTACAACCCCTTATAAACTAACAGCTTTTTTTTTATCAAATTCAATCTAAACATTACTTTTAGTTTTTTAACTCACTTAATAATATAAATCAATAAATTTTGTGAGTGATTGTTAAAAGTGGGTTAATTTTGTCAGTTTAGTGTTAAGGCGGGATTGGACTTTTGTGGGGGCCCTTTTTAAGTGGCAAACATGTTTAGTATTAGAATGGGTTTACGTTTGGGGGGCATTTTTAAGTGGTAAACACAATTTTTTTTATAATTGCATTTTTTTTACACAATTGTTTTAATACCTGATTTTTTTTATAAATTTTAGGCCTTCGATTAATCGGAAGCCCAAAGCCATGACGTAGTTGGCCTATGCCTAAAGCCGACCCTAGTCTTATGTTTTATCAAACTAAAGATGGAACAAATTATTTTTGTGCAATAAAAAAATAGATTAATAAAACAGTTACAAACAAAGAAGATGACCGAGTCGAGTGTTAAGCACTATCTCCTAAAGAAAAATCCGTTCTCGCTACGGTGATTATGATAATGGACAATGAGCATTTGCCTTTTAGAATGAAATCGTCTCGATACGCACAAAAAACGCTTTAATGCGCGTTTCCCATGAGCCTATTATATTTGGAACTATTTCTGACCGTATTAGGAATGAAAATTATTGAAACTATTTTTTCTCTCTATTTTTTAAATTAAGACATGTCTTGTATTTATAGAAAACAAAGTGTTCTTTCATAAAAAGATATCTTTTTGTTAACATACTTAAGAGACGCTTTTTATGAACATTCACAACTAAAGGTGAATAGTCATAACCTATAGCGAAGGTTCCACAAAATAGTCAATATATATAGAACGGTCGCAACCTTTAGCGACAACTTAGAAAATTCATCCTAAAAAAATTAAATAAAATTCACAATAATTTCAAAAATAAATGGTGCACATTGAAACCAAATTTCTCATGTCCATTTTTAACAAATGGATATACCACATAACTCGTCTTGTACAAGGAATACATACGTACTTGGTCCTTCTATGGTTGATGTGTGAGTCCCACATTTATAATGGCTTGCACTTGACCAATATATTAATTTAGTCAAAATAATTTTTTTGTAAAAGCACATTATTTTCTAATAATTTAATGCTTAAATAAGATTGCTTTTAGATATAAGGGTTGTTAATGAACCCCTTGAATTTTAGAAAATTCCGATGAACATGATTTAAAGTAATTTTATAACAAATTATGACATTAAGGAGTACTTTAATGATGCCCCTGACAAATTATCTTATATATGAATGTGAGTCGAGAAGGGACAACCCAGACTCTTCAATTCACTACAAGAAAAAGCCTTTTTCATGACACCTGATATGCGTTGCGAAACTGTTTCCACGACACATTTTATGTAGTCATTGAAGGGGGGTGCTGTAGAAAGCTACCTTCTATATCGACACCTTTATGGTGTAGTAAAATTATTTCACGACACCTGCCGAGTGTCGTTGAAATAAATATCCACGACACCTAGTTACTAGTCGTAAATATCCATGACACCTTGTGGTGTCGAAAAACTATTTCACGACACCTGCCAAATGTCATTGAAGCAAATATCCACAACACCTAGTTACTAGTCGTAAAAGTCATTACCCCCCAAAAAAAATCACGACTACTTATTATGTGTCGTGAATGTTATTTTATGACTGAACATACGTGTCGTTAATATTGTACACAACTAAATATAAGCGTTGTTATTATCATTTTACGATGTATAAAATATGTCGTTAAAAGTGTATAATTTCTTTGTATAAAAATTTGCTTCTCAAATGCATGTTGCTTACATAATATGATTGTATCACAATTAGCCAATCCACTATTCTTGAAATTTAAAATAAACTTATATAATTAAGAGGAACTCATAACATGTACTCAAAACCATAATATCAAAGTCGTGCCCAAAATAGTAGAAGGAATAAATACTTGGGTGTTACAAGTCACATAAAAGCATGGGATTATGATGAAACGAGCATAGCCTAACAAGTTAAAATGCAATCTTCCTTAAAAAAATAACTTATAGCATTCTTCAAAAACAATCCTCCTAAAATGTCTTCAATATCTTCCAAAAATAAATACCTGTTTAGAAAATAATTTTAGTAAATACTCTCGTAAATTAACAACACACTTGCAATAAAAAAAATAAAAAATCAAAGTATATGTCCAATCCAAAAAGCAATAAAGAAACACCATACCTACTTGATTCCTTATATTTTTCAGAAATCGATACGAGAGAATGTCAAAATAAAATTTTTAGAATAAAATCGAATAACTATAACTATTACACTCACATAATTAGTCAAAACGAATGTATCGATGTGGCCACGCTATGGTACTTCCTTTTGGATCATCGAGTATGGAAAATGAATTTGAGTATCGAAAAACTGACACATTAGGCACTAAAATTTCAACAACCCATACTTTATAGCAATCAGGCCCAAGGATTTGGTGGTGAACTAATGAATTCGGGTCTATAGAATCAAGTTCTGCGCTTGCCACTTCTTCTCCAGTCCCCAACCAATGTAATAATTTGCAAGGAGAATTTCTTTGTGGAGCACTTTGTGCACATGAACTTTCTCGGTGACACTAATAAATAGTACAAAGAAAACAACTAAAAATAATTATTAATGAAATTAGTAAAATAATGTAGACTTAGATAATTCATCAACAATAACCTTTAGAGTATGTGAGTGATTATGCATGGCGTCGTCACCACCCTCATGCTGACCATGTAGAAATTTCTAGTGAAGTATATAAAAACAAAATAATGGAAAAACTATATGTATTGAATCATATTTAATTTTAAAAAAATACCACATTTCGTTAATTTCTTTGTGTCATTCGACTTTCCATCTGCATCTTCCATTCCAAAAGTTATTGAAATTTGAGTTTCAAGAGTCGTTACCCTTGCATTACTAATCTACCTTCGTAGGCGTCACCCCAAATCCAAGGCCTCGGACATGACCCGAACATTCAGAACCAAGCACCTTTACTATTGCCTCATCTCTCAACGATGTTGAATCATGAGATGGAATTTTTTTCATCTTTTCCTAAAATAAATACAAGAATTCAACATATTAAAAAAATAAAATAAACACAATACAACTTTTAAAAAAATGATAAAGTTTTGTGTAAGTGTTTAATTCGTTTTTATCGCTTCACCAATAACTTGATTAACCGGATCGCCATTTTCTCTCCTATATCCCCTTATCCAAATATCAACACGGCGAATAGTTTTATTTGGGTCTTTAAAAGATAGAATTACGAAATAATGTAAGATATTTATGAAGTATACAACTTTAAAGGGGAAACATACCATTTTTTTCTTAAGTCTTGCATAGCTTCTACGACTAGTTGTGTGTGGATGTATCTGGTTTGCTCTAGCCTCCTTATGGTTTTCACGTGTTTCCTATTAAAATAAGAGAAATAATATATAATTGCAAGAATAAAAGAATACTAAAATTGAACTTTAGTCTGTTAATAAAAATAAAAAATAAATAATCAAATTCACTTGCATCAAATTCAGGCGACAGGCGAGATTTAACAAATTCATCCCATTCGTTTGACTTCATTCTAGGGGGCTTGAGTAATATAACATGGCGAGTGGAATTTGTTCCTTTAGCTTCTTCTCGTAACTGTGATGATAATTTTGACTTATAATCTTTCCAAGCTCTACTCGTCTGACCCAAAATAATGGCCTTTAGGCATTCTTCAAGGTTATATTGTTGCATCATACAGAACAAATACACTATAATAGTTATAATTCAATCTGTAAAAAGTTACATTCAAAATATTACACAATTATCTAAAGGGTAGAGAAATAAAATACTCACAGTAACAAACTCCCATATTTGATCATTGATGGCACTTGTCACATTATCCCAACCTTTATGTTACTGTTACGCATTCTCATGCTAAAATCCCAATCATAGAACTAATCTGGATGGAATCGAGTCTAACTGGTTGCCCATACTCATTGAATTCTACCTCTTTATGGTCTTTTATCCCAGTTGCAATTACATTCAATTTTGATGCCCCCCCCCCCCCCCCCCCCCCGCTTTTTTTTTTGTCCTTATCAACAGAATCAATGTCGGGTACTTTATCCGCATAAATTTCTTCCACCGCATATGAGTTAGAGATTTCGCATGATATTCTTGCATCCTCATTCTCATTACATGTAGTTTGTCTTGATCTCTTACCCCTAACAACCTGTTTTGGATACACACAATATACATGGAATGTAGTGTAAATTATATGGACTTCAATAACATTTATTACAAAGTTTAAATTGAAGAGATAATGGACTCATAACTCACCTCTTTGAACATATCTTCCATATTCTCAAAAGGCAAAAAAAAAAATTCTATTCACTCTACTTGACAAGCAAAAAATTAGAAAAGTTAGTACAACTCAGTCCAAATAGAGTAACATTACTAGTAAGATATAAATTAATTTGTAATGTATGCTTTTAATATTATATTGTATACATATTTTTTTATATATACATGTGTGATTTAGAAACACACTATAAGTGTTCTGTTCGTAACACATTATAAGAGTAACTGTAAAGTGGCGCTAATCATTCCGTGAGTTAGCAACACATTATACGTGTTCTGTTTGTAATTTCAGCACTATTATGGCATCAATCACTAATTTCAAGAAAAAGATAGTTTACTTGACAAAATTTACAAGTAAAGCCTTTGAAAATATCTAGAAATAATTGACATACAACTTTGATTTTTCTAAGGTATATGAAGTTGTGTGTGATGCTACACAATTAGTTACTGATAGTTCTCCTTGTCTATAAGGCCATCCAATAGTGCTACTTAGCTTATGATAAACAATTATATGCAGTCGTGTGAGACTTAGACCATTAGCGCTACTATGTGATTTATGAACACTTCATTCTTTACTCTGACCATGAAGCGCTTGAGTATTTGAATTCACAAAAGAAGTTGAATAGTCGACATGGAAGATGGATTACATTCTTACAAAAATATACCTATATTCTGGAACAAAAACTTAGTGTAGCGAACAGAGTAGCAAATCACCTACCTGAAAGATCCATTTTCTCCATTCCTGCGGCAAAAATATTGTAGTAGCTGAAGAGGGATTACGGGCATGAGCGAGATTTGGCATTA
Source organism: Sambucus nigra (assembly GCA_949130495.1). Classification (NCBI taxonomy): domain Eukaryota; kingdom Viridiplantae; phylum Streptophyta; class Magnoliopsida; order Dipsacales; family Adoxaceae; genus Sambucus; species Sambucus nigra. The sequence continues at coordinate 401,240,080 of OX422223.1, forward strand.
TATTTACTAAAAGTTATGTTTGCAGAATCAACATTTACCCTTGTCTTCTTATGATGGATATATCTGGAAGTGAGCATGCATATAACTGTCTTACACATCCATAAGCAAGATCGTGATATGGGAACTACATTTGAAAGGCACTACATGTGATTCTGGGTGAGAAAAAACCATAAAAATGGTGGAGTATCTTTTCCATTGGTTGTCATTAAAGATTGATATCGCTAAAGTAATTCTGGGATGTTCAACTAGTCAACTTGCAGAGGAACATGGGGTTGTATACTCCACTTCTTGTTCCACACGAGCCTTGTGAAAACATCAGTATGGAATTATATTGGAACTTCCAAAGCTATGAGTTAAATTATTAGTAGATAGATGAGTCATTTGGTCATCTTAGCAAAACATCTGGTGTAGTTAATATGGCTAAGATAGTCTTAAAAAAGGTGGTGCATACACATGGATTGCCATTGACTATTGTGTCTGACTGAGAGGTGAAGTTCATAAGCTACTTTAGGCACACAGAGTGTAAGTTACTACCCACTAAATTATTTTCTCTAGTGCCTTTCATCCTCAAATTGATGGACTGCCTGAAGTGGTGAACAAAAGCCCAGGGAACTTATTCAAGTGCTTAGTGAGAGATCACATGACCAGTTGGGATCTTATTCTTTCTACGGTAACATAGAATTTTTTAACAACAGTACTTCGAATAAAACTACTGGCAGAACTGATTTGAGATTATTCTCAAAATTCAACCATGCAAACACGATGTAATTCCTTTAACATCGGAAGTAAGATCTAATGAATAGGCATGACTTATTTAACACATACGCGATCTCCATGATGAAGTGCGGTGGAAACTTGCACTCAATAATGTAGTGTAAAAAGCTAGAGATAATGCTTATTAGCGATTTATAGAGTTTTCACAAAGTTATTTAGTAATGTATACGGATTCCACCACTTTAGTTAATTACAGTGTTGATCTAAAAAATTAGATTATCTCTAATTAATCAATCACAGATAAAATAAATAAGACAAAAGATTTTAAAGTTGTTCAGCCTTAGAGAAAATGGCCTACGTCCACTATTTTTGTATTACTGACTGTTTATCTGGAATTCTCGATAATAGGTTTACCAGGAAATCTAGAGTCCCCTTCTAATGAGGAGGTTACAATGTATTTATAGCCATGAGGTTGTATATGTGAAAGGACAATGCGTTATTATCTAGTAGACATATACATTTGTACGATAATAACGAACATTTAATGCGCAGTCGTCTTTTTGATTCTCCTGATTTGGATGCTCTGTACGTTGAGTTGCTCGGACCGCCTAAGCTACTCGATACACTTAAGTTGCTCGAAGTCGCCTGAGTTGCTCGGGGCGCCTGAGTTGTTCGTCCATAAAGTTTGTATTTGACAGGTAGATCTCCACGTGTCTTCAAGTGATTGGTCCACGTCAGCATACTAAATTTGGTATCAACAGAAGCCCTCAATGTTTCATAGTTGAGGTTGAAGGAGAGTGTGGAACATTTTGCTTGAAAACTTCTTGGATTATTGATCTTCATGGGTTTTTAGGAAAATTTTCGTTGTATATAACTCCTTTTTGAGTGCATAGTATCAGGCTTCATAAATATTTTGAATTTTCATGACCACTTCGATATTTGTGCCTTTTTCTTCTTTTATCCGCCGAAAATGCAAACGTCTTTCCTTATACTCGTTGCCTTTCTCTATTCACGAGGTAAAGTATTTAAACGCGGCAGAAATCCTGTCTTCTTTCACTTTTCAAATTTGTTTCTTTTAACTCTTTATCTTTTCTCTGTCTTGTGCCTTCGTTCCTTCCATCGTTCATTGACAACTGATCTCTATTTTCTCTGTAAGATTTTCTTCCTTCCTCTTTATTTTATTCGCCATGGTTTATCCTGTTGAATCATTAGACAAATTTTGATATGAGTTTTCAATCCCTTCGTGGGTTATTTTGGAAGAACTTTCTGAACCTTCTGATTATTTTTCTTTGGCTGAGGGACATTGGTTCCCTGGTTTTATTATAGCCGAATGTGGCTTTACTTTCCCGCCAAATCCCTTGTGTTTGGAGTTTTGCCAATATTTTGATGTTGTACCTACAAGAATAGCTCCAAATACATGGAGGATAGTTAATGGCATACATAGGTTGAATCAACTTCACGGAACCCGTTTAGGGATTCCAGAGATTATGTATTGCTACAGATGGGTTATCAGTGATAGTACTTTCTATTTAAAAACTAGGTTTTTGAATAGAGCATTAGTTGTAAATCTTCCTGATGCCAATAGGGATTATTTTGATCATGGGGTGGTGATGAAAAATTGGCAACACCCTCCATTAAATGGAGATGATGTATACCAAGGTCCCAGATGTCCACCTTATGGCAATGGGATAGGTTGTTTTTATTTTTGAAATCTTATTCTCTTTGTGTTTGATAAAATGCATCCCTGACAACTGATTTTGTTTGTTGCAGTTGATAGTAAAAGGAAACCTCCCAAGGAATCTGAGGTTAACATAAAGCACTTAAAACTTATCTGGAGCTTGCACCAATCTGTTGCTGCGGAGCATATTAGATCTTCTTCTTACTTGCTGCAATACAAAAGCTACACTTCATCTTTCACATCCCGTCCTCGTCCAGTGGTGGTTGATCTTGACCAAGTACCAGCCTTTGAGATTAGTGAGGAAGGTTCTTCCTCTGAGTCGAATATCCCATCAGCGATCTAATGAAGAAGAGAAGAGCTCCTGCCTTTTTCGATAAATCTGCCTATGCTAATGTGGAGGCAAAGAAAAGTAAACAAGATGTACCATAAGAGGGGACAAAAACCATTGATGTACCCCCTCCTGCTACTGCCAAGAAATTTGGCGAGAAGCCCCCTGTGGCTCTGAGCAAGACTGTCGCTATTTCCCCTCCGAGCGAGGTTATTGCCATATCACCAATAAAGACAACGTCTTTGGTTGAAAATGTTCCTGCTCATCTGAGGAGGTTAAAGAAAAGATCTTTTGAGAGACATGCTGAACCTATCTCTAAACCTTTAAATGTTGAAGGTAGCATTCCAACTTTTGTTCCTCCGAGCTCTGCTATGGGCTTGGTAAAATCCTGAACTATCCCAGAAGTCCAAGGTCTTGAAGATACACTTTCTCGTGAGAGAATCACTACCCTGGCTGCTCAAAATATTATCTCAGTAAGTATCTTTAGCTCAACCCCTTTATTGTTTAATACTATGTTCATGCGTTGACTTTAAGTGATTTCCTTTTTTTCAAATGGTGACTTGTTTCACTAGCATTTTGAAGAAGGATGAAGCTATCAAGGCTTCAAGCTCCTCGGGAGGAGTAGAGGAAGCTTTTGCTGGGATGACCTAATCTTTAAAAGACTCTCGTCAAAAGTATAAGGAAGATAAAGTTACGTGGGAGAAGCAACTCAAGTCTATTGAGCTGGACAGAAATCAAGTTTTGAATGCCTCCAAGGAATTGGAGAAGAAGTTGAAGGAGTTTGAGCAGAGCAACAAAAAGTTTGAACAGAGCAACAAAGAGCTTGAGGATAAGCTCAAGTTTGCTGAAAATGAAGTTGTTTCTCTTCAAGATGTCGAGCGATAGAAAAAGGAGATGGAAGAGAAGTTGAAGGCTGCCGAGGAGCTTCTTAGGGAAACGACCTCCTTGGAGAAGGCAAAAAGGAAAAATGCAGCTAAAAAATCTTTCAGTGCTGGTTGGGATAAAGGGTGGAACAAGGGCTTGGCCGTCATGACATCCCAAATGGAGTATGCCAGCATCAAATATTTTAGAGATGGATGGGTGGCAACCTTAAAGGAATTGAAGGTTGCCAAGAATTCTGAGTTATTCCAGCGACACACTCATGGCCCTCCTCCCTCTCCTGGAGAAGACGAAGAACATGAAGCTGCTTCAGATGAATCTTCCATGATGACTAGAGATCAAGTCCCTATTGTTCCTGTTGTTTAGCCATCCGAGCAACTCTAACTAGCCAGCACTTCTACTGAGCACCTTCCCTTACCTTCCGAGCATCCAACTCCTTCATCCAAACCTTCTGAGGAAATCATAAGAAACAAGGAGAAGGTGTAGAGTTGTTCGAGTTTTTTATTTTGATGTTTTCTTGAATGTAACTTGGAACTATGTATACCTTCGTATGATGAATAAAATTTCAAACTTTGGTTGCTCGTCTTAAATTTCTTCTTTTACTTGCTTTGTCTGCATCATTATTGATTCTTTTTATTTCTTCTCTTTGCTAGTTTATGGCCAGGATAGAGCTCTTATCATCTCATGACACAGAATTAATGAAGAAATGCAATGACTATTTTAAAGCTAGTCATGCAGATCTTAATGAGGCTCAAATTATTAATATCCTTGGTTATGATGCTTCTGAATGAGCAGTTGAAGCTTATCAATACTTAAAGTGTTTGCTCGATCGTGCAGTTGCCAGCAATGTGGCCTACTACGAGATGATTGAAGATCTCCAAGGAATTATTGAGGAACTCCAACAGCAATATAAAGAACCTTCTACCTTTTGCACCAAGGATACGAGAAAAGATATCAATAATTGAGTGTTGACAAAGGGTATGACAAGTTTATCTCTACTTATGAGAATAAAGAGAGTGTTCTAAAGGTTAAAGTTGAAGAGCACAGGCATATCGCCAAGTTGTTGGAGCAGGAAAACATTGCTTTGCAAGAAGAGATAAAATAACTCAAATCTGTTGCATCTTCTTCGGTAGCCTTAGTCCCCGTTAATGATGAAGGTTTCTTTTTCTTGGAGGTGGAAAATGCCAACTTACGAGATGATTTGGAAACTTTGAAAAGAGATGGACCCTCCATATCTACTCATGGACGAGCAAGATCTTCTTCTCGTGGACGAGCAAGGGCTGATCGTATGTCTATTGAAGAAGCAAGAACTCAATCGGCTTTGGAGAATCAGGAAGTTCAGCTGATGGCGAAGAATCATGCTTTGGCAAAAATGTCTAAGAAGTTTCTAAATTTTACCGACCAACTCTCTTCCCGGAGTTTTGCTTTGGAAAATAAGGAAATTATGGTGAAGAGTCTCTACGAGCAACTGGAGAGGTTAACCTATCAGTTCCATAAACAACCCAGAGAGTTTTGGATGGCTGGGTATAATGAAGCCCTTTACCATCTTGATTCAAATAACGAGGGGTACAAGCAAGGGTGGTTGAATGCACTGTGTGTGCTAAAATTGGAGCAAGGCCATTACTTATGGGATTATTATGACCTTCGAGTGCTCGATTTGCCTGTGCCTCCTTTTAATCTTGATATTAGTTGGATTCCTGCTCGGAAAATTCCTCAGTGATTGATCTCCAAGTATCTCGGTGATTACAGTCTTCATGCCAACTTTGAGATATCTCTCCCAGAAAATTTGCTTGATCGACCATCTGTAATGAATGTTAGAATGCTGCGAGATGTAGATTTTATAAATTCCCCTTATGCATTGGATGATCCTCCTACTAGGGTAGAACTCGTTTCAAAGTCAGAAGGAAAAAAAACCAATAGAATAGGGTTTTTTATGTAATGAAATGTATTTTTCACATCATATGTAATTCTACTTGATTTTAATGAAGAAATTTTTATTCTTTTGCCATTTCATTGTCTTCTAAATAATTTGTAGAATGTCTTCATTTGTTAGTTGGTAAATATATGTATGTATATACTATATTTATCCCATTTTTTGTTTGATTATAATGACTCATCACTCTTTGGGGCCTACGAAATGGAATGATTTGCACCCCATGTTCCTGCTTAGTTGTAGTAATCTCGTACGGATTACATTGTTGCCTAGACAGTGGATGCCTCGGGAGGTCGTCCAGCTTCTTATCTAGTTTGTCGACCAACCGGAGTTGGTGGTATAGAGTTCTCGACCAATCAGAGTTGGTGGTAATTATTTCCCGACCAACCGAAGTTGGTGGTAATTGATTCCTGACCAACCGGAGTTGGTGGTAATTGATTCCTGACCGATCGGAGTTAGTGGTAATTTATTCCGGACCAACCGGAGTTGGTGGTAATTGATTCCCGACCAATTGGAGTTGGTGATAATTGATTCCCGACCAACCGGAGTTGGTGGTAATTGATTTTCGACCAACCGGAGTTGGTGGTAATTGATTCTCGACCAACCGGTTGGTGGTAATTGTTCTGAATTTGGTGCGTAGTGTATAGCACTAATACTCCGAAAAAAAATTCAACAAAAGAAAGAATTTGGATGAAACATCACTTTATTCATGTTGAAGAAACTGCATTACATAGGAATTTTCAATTATTGATAATACTTGTGCAGATGCTCTGCATTCCATGCATTCTTGAATTCTTCTCCTTCCAAGGTTTCAATCATGTATGTCCCTGGATGAACAACCTCTGTTACTCTGTAGGGTCCATGCCAGTTGGCTTCCAGTTTGTTATGCTTTTGGATCACTTTCTTCAGCACATAATCCATTTCCTTCAAATCACACTTCTTCACTCTTTTGTTATAGAACAAAGTTGTTCGTTATTGATATGTTTCATTCCTGATTGTTTCTTCTTCCCTAACTTCTTCGAGCATATCCAGGTTTAATCTTCTCATCAAATCACTGACATGAGAATTGAAATTAATCACCTTATGCGTGGGTAGACCCAATTCAGCAGGTATAACAGCCTCACTCCCAAATGCCAGCATGTATGGGGATTCTCATGTTGCTATTCGTGGTTTGGTGTGATAGGCCCATAATACAGAGTGTAGCTCGTTAATCCAATTTGCCTTTGCATCATCCAATCGCTTTTTCAAACCATTCAGTAGCATCTGTTTGTCACCTTAGTTTGCCCATTGTTCTGGGGATGGCCTAGTGCAGAGTGAGTCTTCAATATATTGGATTGATGACAATATGCAGCAAACTCCTCGTTGTTAAACTGGGTTCCATGGTCAGTAATGAATGTATGTGGGAGACCATATCTGCAAATAATATTCTTCCAAATAAATTGATAGACTTTGTCGTACGTCATATCAATGAGAGGTTCAGCCTCCACCCATTTAGTAAAATAATCCACAGCAACCATGAGGTATTTGAATCTTTCCCTGGTCGTTGGAAGAGGCCCGACCAAATCTATCCCCCACATGGCAAATGGCCAAGGGGACGTTATGGGTATCAATAATGCCTGGGGAGTTCTTCGGATAGAGGAGAAGCGTTGACATTTATCGCACTTCTTAGCATAAGCTACGTAATCAACTCTCATTGTTGGCCAGTAATACCCCTGCGTTGTTATTCTTTGCAAAAGTGTCTGACCTGCTACATGGGCTCCACAAGACCCTTTGTGAACCTCTTCGATCAAATCTTTTACCTCGGAGGGATGGACACATCTTTATAGCCCTGCTATAATTCCTCGTCTATACAAGATGTCATTGGTTAATACATAACGAGAAGCTTTAAACTTCAATTTTTTGGCTGTGAGTTTATCATTTGGCAAAGCCCCCTCTTCAATATGGGTCCTGATGGGGACCATCCAAGATAATCCCAAATCGAGGGTAATGAAGTTTATCATCAGATCTTTGTCTATGCTCCGACCAGCCAGGATTTCTATTGGGATTGTTCTTCGTAGCTCGGTGCGTGTGGCTGATGCTAACCGAGCTAGGGCATCTGTTCTTGCATTTTTTAATCTTGGTATTATAATCAACTGAACTGCAGTAAAACTCGATACAACCTACATTTCTTTGGTATGATACTTGACCATTAATTCTCCTTTTGTTACATACACCCCTAAAATTTGATTTACGATTAACTGGGAATCACTGAACACAACGACCTGCTCCGCCTTCATTATTTTGGCTAGACTTAGACCCACAATTATTGCTTCATATTTGGCCTCATTATTAGAGGCCTTAAATTGAAAGCGCAGAGCATACTCCACATCAATCTCATCTGAATTGTTTAAAACAATTCCTGCTCCACTGCCTGTAGTGCATGAAGAGCCATCCATATACAAATTCCATACAGGTACTTCATCGTCCAATTTTTAACCAGATAGAGTTCCTTGATGGAATATTTAGTGCTTCCTTTTATCCTCCTTTGGCACTTCTCGCTGCTCGTCCACCGACGTAAGTTGGTCGGGATTTAAATTTGATGATCTTATAACATCCACAGGTTGGTCTGTATTCAAATCCTGCTCGTCGGAGGAATCCTCCTGAGTAAATTCTGCGATAAAATTTGCTACTACCTTCCCTTTGAGAAACGATCTAGGCTCATAAATTATATCATATTCACCAAGTTCTACTACCCAGTACATCAATCTTCCTGATTTCTCTGATTTATGCAGAGCTTGTCTTAATGGCATATCAGTGTACACCACTATAGTATGGGCTTAGAAGTAAGGCCTTATCCGTATGCTTGCTTCAATAAGTGCTAGCGCCAATTTCTCCAGCCTTGGATATCTGATTTCTACTCCTCGGAAAGCTTTACTGGTGTAATAGACTGGTTTTTATACTCTGTCCTCTATTCTTATCAACGCCGAGCTCACTACATTTTCTGAAACTTCCAGGTACAAGTATAGTCTTTCTCCCATCACTGGTCTAGATAATAATGGAGGTGTCCCCAGATACTTCTTCAACTCTTAAAAGGCCTCCTCGCATTCATCATTCCACTCAAAAGTTTTTCGAAGTGTTTTGAAGAATGGGAGACATCTGTCGGTTGCTCGTGACACAAATCTACTAAGTGCTGCAACTCGCCCTGTGAGGCTTTGCACTTCCTTCTTGGTGGTTAGAGATCGCAGCTCCAATAGAGCCTTGATCTTTTCAGGGTTCGCCTCAATCCCTCGTTGGTTAACAATATACCCAAGAAACATACCTTCTCGTACTCCAAATATGCATTTGGTTGGATTCAATTTCATTTGATATTTCTCTAATTGATAAAAGTTCTGACCTAGGTCAACGAGATGATCATTAGCTTTCTTGCTCTTCGTTAGCATATCGTCAACATAAACCTCCAGGTTATGACAGATTTGCTCCGCAAACACCTTGTTCATCAGCCGCTGATATGTTGCACCTGCATTTTAAAGTCCAAAAGGCATAACATTATAACAACAAGTTCCCCTTGGGGTGATAAAAGAGGTACTCTCCCTGTCCTCAGGCTTCATCTTAATCTGGTTGTAACTAGAATAAGCATCCATGAAACTCAACAATTCATGCCCCGAGGTAGCATCCACCAGTTGATCGATTCGGGGCAAAGGAAAATGATCTTTTGGGCATGCCTTATTAAGATCAGTGAAATCCACACACATCCTCAACTTGTTATTTTTCTTCTTTACCATCACCACATTTTCTAGCCAATCAGGATATTTGACATCCTCAATAAAAGAGGCTTTTTGTAGTTTCTCTACTTCTTCCTGAATGGCTTAGTTCTTTTCAGGACTGAACACCCTTCTTCGTTGCTTTATTGGCTTAATTTCCTTATTCACGTTTAGCTCGTGACACGGGAAATTTGGGTCTATCCCTGGCATATCTTCATGAATCCATGCAAAAGTCTGCTTTCTGCGTCTTAGAAATTCTATCAATTCCTATTTTATTGATGCATCTAATGATCCAACAATTTGAGTTGTTCGTTTTGGATTCTCATCGTCTAGAATGATATTTTCAGTAGCCTCCATGACATGTCCCTTCACGAGGTGAGACTCGTCTCTAGGGTCTAGAGTTTCAATCTCTATATCTTTTACTTCATCCACCTGATAGGTAGTAGTCTTTTTCCTAGATTATTCACGCTCCTCATGTTCGACAGATGAATAATAGCATTCCCGAGCTACTTTTTGGTCGCCTTTTACAACTCCCACTCCAAAATTGGTTAGGAATTTTAAACATTGATGTACAGTAGATGGTACCGCCTTGAACTTCTTCAGACCTACCCTTCCCATGATGATATTGTAAGCTGATTGTATATTTTTATCCATTACAAAAAAGCGTACTCTTTCCATTCGACAAGCAGGCCATGAACTAATAAGCATATCTAACTTGATCGTCCCAAGTGGAAAAACATTCTCGCCAGTAAAACCAAGGAGGGTCCTATGATATGACTCCAACTGGGCTAACTTCAGATTCAAACTATCAAAATATGGGGAGAACATGATGTCTGCCGAGCTACCATTATCCACCAGTACCCGTGAAATCACCACTTCCTTTATTCTCATCTTGATTACCAATGGGTCATCATGAGGATACAGTACACCTGCCAGGTCATTTTTAGAGAAACCAATGACTAGTTTGTTTTTATTCAACTTCCTCGGGTGATCATCTTCTACCAAGTTTATTCGTTATATGTACAAGCAAGCCCGGGCCTCATTGAGATAAGCTTTTCTTTTCACAGTCAGATCTCCACCTCCTGCATCTCCACCTGTAATAACATTACATTCAAATGATCTGAAATGGATTGAAAATACCTCACGTTCTGGTTGTCTTGGTCTTTTGGGGAGATCGGGGTCATCTTGACCATCTTCTAGATCTTCTTCGTGACTTAACTTCTTGTCTTCTTTTGCTCGACGAGGAGATTTGGATCTTTACCTTCCTCGGTCGTTGGCCTTTCCACCACTTTGGTGATCAATATACTTAGATAACTTTCCTCGTCTGATGAGTGCTTTAATTTCATTCTGAAGAGCTATGCATTGTTTGGTCGTATGACCACGGTCTTTATAGAATTCGCAATATTTGGACTTGTCTCTTCTATCAGGATTTGCCTTCATTTTTACTGGCCAGGCTATCTCCTCACTATTCTTGATCTCCTCCAGAATGTGATTTATATTTACCTTTAAAGGAGTTTGATTTCTAAATTTCTTCATCTTCTTCAGTGTTTGCTTTCCTTTTGATTGCCTGTTGCCACCATTGTTCTTCTGATCCTTCTTTTCAGTTTTACCATCTTCCACCTTGGTCTCCTTAGTGTCTGCATTCTTCTTTGCAGCCATAGCTTCCTCGACATTCATGATTTTGGCTGCTTTTTCCATCAGTTATGACATGGTCCTAGGCGGATCTTTGGCTAAAGTGTAGTATAATTTATTCGATAACAGTCCACTCATTAGAGCAGTAATTGTTGATTTCTCCTCGTAATCAATTACCTCAAGTTTCTCGTTATTGAAACGAGTAATATAGTCCCTGGTGATTTCACCTATCTTTTGTCTAACACTCAGCAAGTGTGCTACTCGTTTAACTGGTTTCACTCCAAAATAGAAGTTCCCAATAAAGAGTTCTGCTAGTTGAAAGAAAGTAGCAATTTTCCCCCAAGGAAGGTTGTTGTACCATATCTAAGCAGATCCGATAAGAGTTCCTGAAAATGCCCTGCATCTCATCTCATTTGGAACGGCATAGGTATCGGCAGCAGCTTGGTATTATTCTATATGAAGGATATGGTCAATTTTTCCATCATATTTAGGCGTCACCATAGGAGCTTTGAATTTTGATGGTGTGGGAAAATCCACAATTGCCTGTACATATGGTGTCCCTTGGATAAAAGTTCTTTGTAGAGGATTCTTAGCCTTAGCCATTTCCCCTAATCTATCTTCCAACCTCTAAAAAAGAGCCTTTCCATGCATCGTTTCCCTCCTCGGGCCTATTGGTTCGACCAACTGATCGCTTTGAATTTGCCTCTTGGGATCTTTCATTACGAGCAGTCGGTCGTGATTGGGCAGAACCTTCCCTTAGATCGAATGGTCATTGAGAGTTCCTTGACACAATCCTAGGGGGACTTCTATTCTTCCTAGGGCCCAAACGATCAAAAGGAGAGACTCTACTCAACCTTTCTATAGCACTAGTACTTTCTGGAGATAAAGTAGCATTTTGTTGGGAGTCTGTAGCTCGTACTGAGGAAGTCCGACCAGGCTGATAAGAAGGATCATTAGATCTTTCAGTACGATATAAGTCGATGAGTCTTGATCGAGATTCCTATGGGAATAGCATTCTCCTAGTCCACGAAGAGGGTAAATGGGTATTTTTTTGAACACTTCGTTGTCCTTATTGAGTCGGCACTCCGCCTTGAACAGTTTGTATAAGTTGGCGCATAGTTTCCTGCTTGGCCGTTTGCCCTTGGGCTAGATTAGCCATTGTGCCAGTCAAATCTTGAACATTTGGGGGAATAGAAAGGTTCAGAGGGACCCCAACATTTTGATTACTGGATTCCGGATTATCAGCCATTGATGATGAATTATTTTGGTGAAAAACGCTAAGTACAGTCATTTCCCACAGACGGCACCAATCCGTTGATGTAAAAAATTAGATTATATCTAATTAATCAATCACAGATAAAATAAATAAGACAAAAGATTTTTAAAGTGGCTCGGCCTTAGAGAAATGGCCTACGTCCACTGTTTTTGTATTGCTGACTGTTTATGTGGAATTCTCGATAATAGGTTTATCAGGAAATCTAGAGTCCCCTTCTAATGAAGAGGTTACAATGTATTTATAGTCGTGAGGTTGTACATGTGAAAGGACAATGCGTTTTTATCTAGTAGACATGTACATCTGTATGATAATAATTAACATTTAATGCGAAGTTGTCCTTTTGATTCTCCTGATTTGGATGCTCCGTACGTTGAGTCACTCAGACCGCCTGAGCTACTCGGTAAGCTTAAGTTGCTCGGAGCCGCCTAAGTTGCTCGAGGTGCCTGAGTTGTTCGTCCATAATGTTTTTATTTGACAGGTATATCTCCACGTGTCTTCAAGTGATTGGTCCATGTCAGGAGACTAAATTTGGTATCAACATACAGTTACACTTAGTAAGATGTACAATATTTTTTTTGATTCATCATAATGTGATTTATTTTGTTGGATTCATTATAAAGTTTTCCCTGAAGGTTGCACACAATTATGTCATTTAAGATTTATTTGAACCACATGTTTCTTATGTTTTTAATCTTTTTTCTTTATTTCTTTCTTTTCTCTTCATCCTAGTGTATGCGTGTGCGCGCACATGCTTGTGTGAAATAAAGACTAACATATTTACTTCTGAAATTGAAAGGTGGCAACCAATAAGAGGAGATACTATTCGAACAACTAGATTACAATTTCCAAATGGTTTTCACAGTTGAATCACTGAGAAAAATAAATAGAAATAAAAGCCAAGTAGCCAACATAAAAGGCATTGTGACTAGAGTCCCAATACCAATGAGTTAACTTAGGATCCCATTGCATAAGATTCATATCCTCAAGATGGAAAAAAAAAAGATTGATCAGGATTTCATACATAGTTTTGTGCTTTTAAATTTAGTTTGTATTCGAAATTATGTAATATCTATATAAAAAAAATTGAAAAAGGCGTGTACAAGGTTCAACATATATCACAGTTATCAATACAAGTAATTACCTGAAACATGTAAGAGTGTGATGTTTTTTCAAACTCTTCCTCATGTGCACATTAATTCTCAGTTTCATAGCACTATCTATAGTACAAATATTTTTAAAAAATCAGAATACAAAACTTCACGTTGGGTAAAAAATAATTAAACTATTATTCAGATTCAAATCGCCCCTAACACTGCATAGAGTTTACAACCAAATATTACCCTTGTTTCTTCTAAAACTCTATTTCCAAATACTGACAGTCATTTTCATACTAAAACTCCTCTGTCTTCCTATGAATTTAAATCTTTTACTCACCAAGAGTATGAGTCTAGCTACCAAGTACCCTTTTCATTCTAAAAAAATCCCATCATTTAGTAGGCCTTATGAAAAGGCAGTACAAAAAGAAAGTTTAGAACTCTTCTTCCAGCATTGTGACCAAGTGTGGAATGAAATTAACTCAAGCTGGGAACAAAATATATTCTCAGTGATTGGGCTATTATTTTGGAATGTGGGGGTATTGGTAATGCACCATCAATTCGTAGACTTAAACGAATTATCATAATTCATGATATCGGTGTTATGGAAATTCAAGACCCGAAAATCGAATAGACAAATATAGTTGATCTTTGTACAAGAATTAAATTTAAAGGTGGCATAGCTAACATTAGCAATAAGATATGGGTTTTATGAAGGCATAACTGGTTAGTTGACACAGTGGGTAACAGAGAGCAACTTTTGTCTCTCAAATTTAGCTCAGATGTGCTTGAAGCTCCAATTACTTTTTCTTGTGTTTATGTCAAATGTGATAAGGTGGAAAAAATATAGTTATAGTATGAAATGAGATGAATGTATTCTCTAGGAAGATTTGATTGGATTGTAGGCGATGATTTTAACATAGTTGTTTGTCTGGAAGAGAAAGTTAGGGGTAATTTAATTGATCTTGATGCGGTATCAGGCTTCACCACTACAATTAATCAAACGGGCCTATTGTAATTTCCTTTTTCTTGCTCATGCTTCACTTGTTGTAATAATAGGGATGGATTTTCTAGAATTTAATCCTGACTTGATCATGTTCTTGGTTATAATAAATGGTTCTCAGATGGAATTATTGTTGTCGCTGTCCATCTGCATAGGAGTACTTCAGATCATTGCCCTATTGTGCTTTAAATTATAATGGAAATGTTACCAACTGTTCTAATAAAGATTAAATATAATCACAACACGATACATAAATTGAGTGAATGTAAGACTATAATAGAAGAAAATGATTAAATTGTATTGAAAGAGATTTATGAGTGGTGGCATTTTCATTCATTAAAACTACAGTTCATTTATCTAAGTTTACATCACCAAGGACAAACTTTGTAAATAAAAACGAATTTACCATAAGCATGCTAATGTAGATATTCATCAAACAAACTTAATGTCTACCTAATAAAATAAATTACAATCACATAATAACACCCTCACAATCTATCCTCATATGAAGCTCATCGTCATTTTTCTCGTTATTGTCAGGTTTTGAAGCATCAATCGGTGAAGATGATGTGTAAGCACTCTCATCATACGTCTCTATCTCATGAAAGCCTCTTAGCGGTGCCTTGAGAACCACAAACTAATTTGATGTTCCACTTTTTCTTGAATAAAATACTTGTCTTTCTTGTGATGCTAGAACAAAAGGATATTTTTTTTAGCTGGTTTTGTCCTTGGTGGAGGTTAACCAAAGTGAATCCATCGTCAAATTTTACACCATTCGAAATGTTGGCCCAATTGAAAGATAGGCATTCAAAATTTGTGAAAGGCCAACAAAATTATATCCCATATAATCCCATAATATGAAACATTAGCAACAATGTGTGTGGTGTCCCTTGCACTAGATCTACAAATAGTCTCTGCCTAAAAAAAACACCACTATCTTGGGTGGACTTTACAACCATTAATGTATGAAATCATTTGCCATTTATTATGTAGCCTGAATATGACATATCATAACGTCGTGCCTCAACCGCTAGCCATTTTAGGGTTGTTGATACTTCAGTTCTGTTTGCTTGAACCTTAATTTTTTTTAAACATCATAAATGAAATTATATGAATTTTTAAATACATAACAGCATTAGACTCTTTCAATGAACAATGTGAAAATTGGCCTATCTTGTTCATAAACCACGAAGCGAATGTCTTGATATGTCTTTTTTATAGCATAGTCTCATCTGGAAATACACTTCGATTGGAATACTTTAGATCGCTTAAATGCATTCTAATATGAACGTAGAGGAATTTTAATGACAATATTAATGATAACATATGTTATAAATTTTATATAAGGAGCATCATTTTACTCACTCTATATATAGCTAAACTTCTAGATTGTTAAACAGCACATTGGGAAATTTTTAACATGTCATCGAACAATGTTATTGGCTTCCCCTTAGAGGTAGGTCGACCTGCCAGTATTGTCTCATCTTCGAACTCTTCATTCCGAGATTGTGGAACACCTATTTCTGCTATTTTTTTAGATACATGCTACAAAACCTTACACACTCATGAGCTAAATAATTTTCTGCTATGCATCCTTCAGGTCGCACATGGTTCCTAACATAACCCTTCAGTAACTTCATAAACCTAATGACATACCATAGCAAAAGAATAAGAATATAACATGTATCTACTAAATATTTAACTTGTAAATAAGAAAAAAGTTAAATACGTTCTAAATTACCTCTCAAATGGGCACATCCATCGAAATTGTACTAGACCACATAATCGAGCTTCTTGAGCTAAATGAATTGGCAAGTGAATCATAATATCAAAAAAAATAGGGAGATAAGTACCTCTCCAACATGAATATAATCTCTACGATATCTTACTCTAATTTTTTCATTCTCTTTTTATCGATCACTCTTTGACATAACTCATTAAAAAATGAAGATAAGCAAAAAATCACTTGTCTTGGCTTCTTTGGTATTAGTCCCCGTATAGCAAATAACACCAATTGTTGCATTAAAGCATGATAATCATGGGATTTCAATCCCAATAACTTATATTCCTCGACTGAAACACAATGACTCGTGTTGGAACTATAGACATCAGGTAACTTCAAATCATATAGTATTTGACAAAGAACTTTTTTTTTCTTTCTTTGAGAGTGTGTAAGGTGCTTCCGGTAGGTAAAATTTATTCCCCTTTGGTTAAGTATGTAATTCTTTTCTAATTCCCAATTCTTGCAATTCTTCACGAGACTCGAGGCCATCTTTTGATTTTCCATTTAAATCTAGCAATGTGGAAATGAGGCTATCACTTATATTATTCTCGATGTGCATCACGCTGAAATTGTGAAGCAAATCTAATGCCTAGAGAGAAAAATAAGGGAGAAATAATATGAAAAGTAAATGTCCTAAAACTTTTAATAGAATTGCATTAAGTTAGTGTCTTAGATTATGAGTTAAAATGTACGAACATGCCAATACGGTAAATCAAAAAATATTTACTTCTTTTTCAAGAACACTTTCTTCTTCTTACGCTTCTTCCCTTTACCGAAATTTTTTTCAACAACCTTCAGAGCATCTAAAATTTCCTCTGCATTCAAAGGTTTTGGTGGCCTCCTCAATTGTCCAAATCCGCCAAACCAACTCTTTTTGGTAACCCTCCATGGATGGGTCATTGGAAGAAAATGTCTATGGCCCATATACACCTATTTCATACTCTTTGTTAACCGTAGTGTGCATGTGTTAAGACCACAAACTGGACATGAAATTTCCCCTTTTATAGTACATCCGGATAAACTACCATATGCGGGAAACTCATTTATTGTCCACATAAAAATAGATTTCAAATTAAAGGAGATTGGCTAGATGCATCGTACATCTCCACCCTATTATTCCACAACTCGATTAAGTCATCTATAAGTGGTTGCAGATATACTTCTATGTCATTTCTCATTTTTTTTGGCCCCATTATAAGCAAAGTCAACATCAAATTTTCCTGTAATATGCATAACCATGGGAGAAGATTGTATATAGTTAGAATTATGAGCCAACAACTATAGTTTGAGCTAACATTATTAAAGGGATTAAATCCATCCGCTGCAAGTCCAAGCCTAAGATTTCTTAGATTGGATGTGAAATGATTCCAATTTTTATTAATTGTGTCCCATGTTAATGAATCAAGTGGACGTCGCATCTTACCATCTTTGCTTATGTGAGTTGACTGACACTGCAACTGCTCTACTCTATCGGATGATAAAAACATCCTTCAAAATCTTGGGATTATTGTAAAGTACCGCAATCCTTTTGTAGATACTCCCTTCTTAACCTTCTTTGTGCGTTCATCGACTTTCCACTGTGAGGAGCCACATTTAGGGCATTTATCCAAATGTTCATACTCTTTTATAAATAAACAACAATCATTAATGCATGAATCTATCTTCTCATAGCCAAGATTAAATTCTTTAGAAACTTCTTCGTTGCATACAAAGATTTAGGAAGAACATTGTCTCTGGGCAAAATTTCACGCATAGACTCAAGAAGTATATTAAATCCTTTATCAGATAGTCCGTGTGTAGCTTTATGCTTGTATAAAGTTGTAATTGCTGACATCTTTGTACACTCTGTACACCCGGGATATAAAGGAGTCTCGGTATCTTTCAACTTTTGTTTAAAACTTTCATCAGCGCTTTCAAAACTATCTTCAGCAAAAATTCCATCTTGAACATAAGCATCTCTATACAACATATGTAAATCTGACAATTCAATATCAACATCATTAGAGTATGAAGAAGTCGAATGTTCTCCGTGAAATACTTACTTCTTGTACGTAGCATCAAAGCCATGAATGACTAAGTGTTCAAATAGTTCTTCCTCATCTTGTTGACAAAGGTTTTTACTTTTTCTATAGGGACATATTATCATATCAATATTTCTAGCAGTTTTCTTAGAAAATTCAATAAATTTGTACACTCCATCTTGGTATTCCTCAGTATGTCTACAGATAATGAAAAAAAACATGAAATTATAATTATTTATCAATTTTTGAATAGTGTTCATTTAGAAAAATACTTTAGGTTTTTCTAATATATGTAACTGTATATGCATGCATGTAATAATAATAATAAAAAAAACTTGGAAATATCAACCAATCTTTTTTCATCTTGAGTTGTCCACTTATTAGTTTCTAGTCTGTTTACACCAGCAAACACTAGTATTTAAAAAGAGGTAAAATGTCAGCAATAAACGGATAAAATGTCATGTTCTTTTCAAATATAGTTACATTCTACAAGATCTCATTAGATTAGTCACATTCTACTAAATCTTATTAGACTAGTCACTATCTACAAAGGTAGATTGAAATAGATATATAGTAAGATCATCAAGGCTACAAACTAACATGAATGGACTATAGCCATTTTATTCTCATTCATGGTTTCCTTGAGCATAGAACTAATATAAACACCCACACTCAACAATACATATTCATACATTTAAATCAAGTTGACATATTATAATAAACACATGTTCAGAAATATCAATATGGGTATATGCATTTAATAATTTCAAAGTAGGAGATACACAAATGAAGCAAGATAAAGATACCTATATTGAATCTGATTTGTAGTGTCTGAATACTGCCCAAAACAATCACCTGCAAAATAGAACAATGAATTATTATAAATAAAAATATCAAATTTAGTATTAATGAGGTTGCCCAGGAAAAAATAATTAACCAAAAAGCCGATAAAAAAATAAAACTCACATAGCCCACTTAAGAAAGAAAAGAAGAAGAATACAAAAAATGCCAAATTTCACATTATATATCCAATGTCAAAGAGTGAATGTTATTTAGGATCCACAAAATTTAATTTTCAGAAACTAAGAGACAATAGACTTTCACATCTAAAAATATGGCATCAAAATCTCATTCGGTGCATGATTACGTGTTTGTCGAAAAAAAGTAACAAAGTCATGGGCCAAAACTTCACTAAAATAGAAATAATAAATAAATAGATTATGAACTTCATTTCAGTCAAGTCAATTTTGATGCATAAATAACTTAATAGTATTTACGTTTTCAAATAAAATAAAAAACTTAAACACAATCATGTTATGTTCCAATTCTAAATACATTATGAACATTTCTCCAATCAAGTATGCCATAGATATTAGCATGCGACCTTGTTCTGCTTCATTATGCTTTAATTTTATATGCACACTAGAAAACCAAAAATAACTGTATATAGGATAATAAGTAAGATACGCTTTTATTTCATATACATTTCAAACCATTTGAAAGATCCAATATCTTAATACCATCTAAATAAATAATCAAAAATCACTCCAACCTTCAAAAAATAACCAAAAACTAAAAAAGGACAATACACCTTCTCTTTATTTGGAAAAAATATCGTAAGTTCAAGAAGTAACTATAACAGTACAATTTCAAAGTACTATATTTAAATAGTATATTTATTAGTGTGTTCAATCAGTTTTGAGTTCTAAACCGAAAGGATGTTGGAGTGGATAGAGAGTTACTATGCTGGGAAGCATTAAGGGGTGGGGCACAATAATTTTTATTACGGATTGTTGATGTAAAAAACTAGATTATCTCTAATTAATCAATCACAGATAAAGAAATTAATAAGACAAAGGATTTTTAAAGTGGTTCAGCCTTGTGAGAATGGCCTACGTCCACTGTTTTTGTATTGCTGACTGTTTATTTGCAATCTCGATAATAGGTTTACTAAGAGATCCAAAGTCCTCCTCTTATGAGGAAGTCACAATGTATTTATAGCCTTTAGACTGTACATATGAAATGATAATGCGTTGTTATCTAGTAGACATATACATCTGTACGATATTAATGTTCATTTAATGTGTAGCTATATTTTGATTCTCTTGATTTGGATGCTCAGCACGCTAAGTAGCTCGGACCGCCTGAGTTGCTCGATACGCTTAAGTTGCTCGGGGCGCCTGAGTTGCTCGGTGACAGTATGGTGTTCACCTAAAGTATTTGTATTTGCTACGTAGGTTGACATGTGTCTTCAAGTGATTGGTCCAAGTCAGCAGACTAAATTTGGTATCAACAGAATCCCCCAATGTTTCACATTGAGGTTGAAGGAGAGTGTGGAACATTTTGCTTGAAAACTGCTTGGATTACTGATCTTCATGGATTTTAGGAAAATTTTCAATATTTATGATTCCTTTTTGAGCGCATAATATCAAGCTTCATAAATATTTTGAATTTTCATGATCACTTCGATATTTGTGCCCTTTTCTTCTTTTAGCCGCCGGAAACGCAAACGTCTTTCCTTGTAATCATTATTTTTCTCTATTCCTGAGGTAAAGTATTTAAGTGCGATAGAAATCCTATCGTTTTTCACTTTTTAAATCTGTATCTCTGAACTCTTCATCTTCTCTCTATCTTGTGCCTTTGTTCTTTCCATCTTTCATTGACAACTGATCTCTATTTCCTCTGTAAGATTTTCTTTCTTCTTCTTTATTTTATTTATTCACCATAGTTTATCTTGTTTAATCGTTAGATAAATTTTGGTCTGAGTTTTCAATCCCTTCGTGGGTTATCTTGGAAGAACTTTCTTATCCTTGTGATTTACTTTCTTTGGCGGAGGGACACCGGTTCTCAAGTCTTTTCGTAGCTGAGTGTGGTTTTTCTTTCCCACCAAATCCCCTGTATTTGGAGTTTTGCCAATATTTCGATATTATACCTGCAAGAGTAGCTCCAAATACATGGAGGGTAGTTAATGGAGTACATAGGTTGAATCAACTTCATGGAACTCGTTTGGGAATTCCAGAAATTATGTATTATTATAGATGGGTCACTAGCGATAATATTTTCTATTTAAATACTAGGTTTTCGAATAGAGCATTAGTTGTCAATCTTCCCGATGCCAATAGGGATTATTTTGATCATGGGGTTGTGATGAAAAATTGGCAACACCCTCCATTAAGTGGAGATGACGTGTACCAAGGTCCCAAGTGTCCTCTTTATGGCAATGGGATGGGTTGTTTATATTTTTAAAATCTTGTTCTCTTTGTATTCGATGAAATGCACCACTGACATTTGATTTTGTTTGTTATAGTTGACAGTAAAAGAAAACCTCCAAAAGAAGCCGAGGTTAATATAAAGCATTTAAAACTTATCTGGGTCTTGCATCAATCTGTTGCTGGGGATCACATTAGATCTGCTTCTTATTTGCTGCAATACAGAAGCTACACCTCGTCTTTCATTGCTCGTCCTCGTCCTGTGGTAGTTAATCTTGATCGGGTACCAAGCTCTGAGACCAGTGTGGAAAGTTCTTCTTCTGACTTAAGTATGAAGAAAAGGAAAGCTCCTGCCCTTTATGATAAGTCTGCCTTTTGCCACCGATGAGGCAAAGAAGAATAAACAAGATGTCCCAGATGAAGGGACAAAGAATACATATGTACCCCTATCTATTGTTGCCAAGAAAGCTGGCAAGAAGCCCCCCGTGCCTCCGAGTAAGACTGTTGTCATCTCACCTTCGAGTGAGACTATTGTCATTCCACTAACAGAGACATCTCCTTTAATAAAAAAATGCTCCTGCTCCTCTGAGGAGATTAAAAAGTAGTTCTTCTGAGAGACCTGTTGAACCTATCTCTGAACCTTCAAATATTGAAGGTAGTATTCCAGCTCTTATTCTTCCGACCTCTGCTGTGGGCTTGATAAGATCCTGGACTGTTCCAAAATTCCGAGGTGTTAAAGACACCTTTTCTCGTGAGAGACTTACTACATTAGCTGCTCAACACATTACTTCAGTAAGTATCTTTAGTCTGAGTCCTTTATTTCTAGTACAATGTTCATATATTGACTTAAAATTCTTCCTTTTTTTAGCTTGTGACTTGCTTCAATAGTATTTTAAAGAAGGATGAAGTCATCATGGCTTCTAGTTCCTCGAGTGGGGTAGAAGAAGATTTTACTGGACTAACATAGTCATTGAGGGAATCTCGTCAGAAGTACGAGGAAGACAAAGATGCTTGGGAGAAGCAATTCAAGTCTGTTGAAGCAAACCGAGATCAAGCTATGGCTGCCTCCAAAGAGCTGGAGAAGAAATTGAAGGAGGTCGAACAACATAATAGCGAGCTTAAAGTCAAGCTTAAGCCTGCTGAAGAAAATTTCATCAATCTCCAAGATGTTGAGCAACATAAGATAGAGTTAGAAGAAAAATTGAAGTCTGCCGAGGAGCTCCTTAGAGAAAGGACCTCCTCGAAAAAAGCTAAAAGGAAAGCTGCTGTTAAAAAATCCTTTAGTGCTGGTTGGGATAAGGGTTGGAACAAGGGCCTGGCTGTCATATTTTCTCAAATGGAGTATGCCAGTGTCAAATATTTTAGGGATGGATGGGTAGCCGCCTTGAAGGAGTTGAAGGTTGCATAGAATTATGAGTTATTCCAGCAGCATACTCATGGCCCTCCTCCCTCTCCTGGAGAAGAAGAAGATGAAGCAGCTTCAGATGAGTCTTCCTTGAGGACAGGAGAGAAGGTCCCTGTTGTTTTTGTTGCCCAACCCTCAAAGTATGTCCAACAAGCTAGAACATCTACCGAGTAGCTGTCCTTGACCTCCGAGCAACCAAACCCTTCATCCAAACCATCTGAGGAAGTCATAGGAAACAAGGAGAAGGTTTAAAGTTGTTCGGATCTTTTATTTTGTTATTTTCGTGGATGTAACCTTCAACTATGTTTTCCTTTATTATGATGAATAAAATTTGAACTTCTGTTGTTCGTCTGGAATTTCTCTCTTACTTGCTCTGTTCACACCATTGTTGATTTTTTTTATTCTTCTTTTTGATAGTTTATGGCCAAAATGGAGCTCTTATCTGCTCATGATACATCGTTGATGAAGAAATGCAGTGACTATTTCAAAGATGGTCATGCAGACCTTAATGAGGCCCAAATAACTGACATCCTCGGATCAGGTGCTTCTGACCGAGAAGTTAAAGCTTACCAATATTTGAAGTGCTTACTTGATCGTACTGTAGCCAACAATATAGCCTACTACGAGATAATTGAAGATCTTCAAGGAACAATCGAGGAGCTTCAACAGCAGTATAAAGAATCTACAACACTTTTACATCAAGGTTATGAGAAAAAGTACCATCAATTGAGTGTTAACAAAGGGTATGACAAGTTCATTTGTGCTCATGAGAAAAAGGAGAGCGTGCTAAAGCTTGAAATTGAAGAGCACAAACATATTGCCAAGATGCTGTAGCAGGAGAACATCGCTTTGTAAGAGGAAATAAAATAACTTAAATCTGCTACTTCTTCTTCGGGAGCCCTGGTCCTTGTTAATGATGATGGTTTTTCTTTTTTTGAAGTAGAAAATGCTAACTTATTGGATGAGTTATAAACTTTAAAACGAGCAGGATCTTCCACACCTGCTCGTGGTAGAGCAATATCTTCTTCTCGGGGACGAGCAAGGGCTGGTCGGGTTACCATTAAAGAAATGAGAACTTAGTCGGCCTTAGAGAATCAAGTCGTTCAGTTGATGGTGAAGAACCAAGCCTTGGAAGAAATGTCTAAGAAGATTCATAGTTTCAATGACCAACTCTCCAATCAGAGTTCTGCTTTGGAAAGTAAAGAAATTCTTGTGAAAAAGCTCCACGAGCAACTTGAGAGATTAACTTATCAATTCCACAAGAACCTCTGGGAATTTTGGATGGCTGGGTATAATGAAGCTCTGTATCACCTTGATGCTCGCTTTCAGCAGTCGAACAACGAAGGATAGAAGCAGGGGTGGTTGAATGCCTTGTGTGTCCTGAAATTGGATCAAGGTCATTTCTTGTGGGATTATTATGAACCTGGAGTTCTTGATTTGCCAGTGCCTCCCTTCAAACATGACCTTAATTGGATCCCAGCCTATGCTATTCCTTGGATTTTGATCTCCAAGTATCTCGGTGACTACAACCTTCATTCAAATTTTGAGATATCTCGTCCAGAACACTTGCTCAATCGTCCATCAATAATGAATGTCAGAATACTGCGAGATCTAAACTTTATAAATTCTCCTTATGCATTAGATGATCCTCCAACTGGGGTGGAACCTGTTTCAAAAGAAGAGGAAAAGAAACCCATAGAATAGGATATGTTTATGTAATGAATCAAACTTCTTGATTTTAATGAAGAATTTTTTAGTCTTTGACAATTTCATTTTTCTTCGAAATAATTTGTAGAATGTCCTTATTTGTTAGTTTATTGGTTGGTGAATATGTATATATATATATATATATATATATATATATATATATATATATATATATATATATATATATATATATATATACCATACTTATCCCATTTGTTGTTTGATTATAATGACTTATCACTCTTTGGTAATAAGCAATGGAATGATTTTCATCCCATGTTCCTACTTAGTTGTAGTAATCTCGTATGGATTACCTAGTTACCTAGATAGTGGATGCCCCGGGAGGTCGTCCAGCTTCTTGGCTAGTTTGTTACCAACCAACCGGAGTCGGTGGTTATTGATTTACCGACCAAACGGAGTTGGTGGTAATGAGATGCCGACCAACCGAAGTTGGTAGTATTGAGTTACCGACCAATTGAAGTTGGTGGTAATGAGATGCCGACCAACCAGAGTTGGTGATATTGAGTTATCGACCAACCGAAGTTGGGGGTAATGAGATGCCGACTAACTGGAGTTGGTGGTACTGAGTTACCGACCAACTGTAGTTGGGGGTAATGAGTTCCCGACCAACCGGAGTTTGGTGGTAATTGAATTTCCACCAACCAGAGTTGGTGGTTATGAGTTGCTAACCAACTGGAGTTGGTGGTGTGTTGTTCTGAATTTGGGTTTGTGTAGTGTGTAGCACTAATATTCCAAAAAAAATTCAACAAAGAAGGAAATATGGGCGAAACATCACTTTATTCATATTGAAGAAACTGTATTACATATGAATTTTAATTACTGATAGTACTTGCGCAGGTGTTCTGCATTCCATGCATTCTTGAATTCTTCTCCCTCCAAAGTGTCTATTCTGTATGTCTTTGGACGAACAACTTCAGTTACTCTGTAAGGTCCATGCTAGTTGACTTCCAGTTTGTTATGCTTTTGGATCACTTTCTTCAGTACATAATCCCCTTCTTTGAAATTCACACTTCTTCTCTTTTTTGTTATAAAACAAAGTTGTTCGTTGTTGATATACTACATTCCTGATTGTTGCTTCTTCCCTAACTTATTCGATCATATCCAGGTCTAATCGTCTCATTAAGTCACTGACAGGAAAACTGAAGTTTAACACCCTATGTGTGGGTAGACCCAATTCAGCGGGTATGACAGCCTCACTTCTAAATGTCAACATGTATGGAGAATCCCCAGTTGTTGTTCGTGGTGTAGTGCGATAAGCCCACAACACAGAGTGTAGCTCATTGATCCAATTTCCCTTTGCATCATCCAACTATTTTTTTCAAACCATTAAATAGGGTTATGTTCGTCACTTCAGTTTGCCCATTTCTCTAGGGATGGCCTGGCGCGGAGTGAATTTTTTGTACATTGGATTGATGATAATATACAGCGAATTACTCGTTGTCAAAATGGGTTCCGTGGTCAGTAATGAATGCATGTGGGAGGCCATATCTGTAAATAATACTCTTCTAAATAAATTGATAGACTTTGTCATATGACATATCAATGAGAGGTTCAGCTTCTACACATTTAGTAAAATAATCCACAGCAACCACAAGGTATTTGAATCTTCCTTTGGTCATTGGAAGTGGCCAGACCAAGTCTATCCCCCACATGGAGAATGTCCAAGGGGATGTAATGGGTGTTAACAATGCCTGGGGAGTTCTTCGGATGGAAGAGAAACGTTGGCATTCATCGCACTTCTGAAAGAGGTACGCTTGCGTTCAAATTAAGAAATTATATAATTAAACACAGTTTAACCCAATTAAATCCTAAACTTGCATCTAGGTGTGATTGAATAAGATGTAAAGCATGCAAGAACATTCAAACATACAAAAATGAGGAAAAATACCCCAAAGGGGCAAAACCATTTATTTCACTATAATTTTGTAAAGTACAATTTACACGGATTACAATGAAATACAAGGGTGACACAGAATTACCCTCAGGCGTCGAATCTGTAGTCAGCGGCTGGAAATTTCCCTTTCCAGGAGGGTAGAAATGAAGAAGAAGATTGACGGTCCTCTCTACAAGAGTATGAACAGCAAAAGAGTTTGTGTTCTAGGGTTTCAAAAACGATTCACAAATGATTTGGAAATTTGTGTGAATCAAAACATGAGTTTGATAACTCACAAAGATGAAGACTTTGAGTTTATTAACTCTGAAAAATGTGTGAACAAGTGTTACCAAACCAATCTCCGAAGTTGGTTTATAAAGGAATAACATGGCCTAAAAAATCTGAACACGATCTATTCAACTTTATCGCAGGCGGACCAGTCCGGATCTGAGGTGGATAGGTCCGAGGAGGCGGACCGATTCTTTTTAAATTTGGCTTTATCGGTTCTCTAGCGGTCTGGGGTGTACCGGCTATTTAGCAAGCGGATCGGTTCGATAGATTGGCGGAACGGTCTGGGGTCGGATCGATTCTTTTTCTCTGGGCGGACCGGTCCGTCCTGTCAGAATTTTGATTCCTCCTTTTCTTTGATATTAGAATCCGTTGATGACGATATGAATCTTGAATTTATTCAATGGTGTAACGGCGTACGACATAACAATTGACAATGGATAAAAATTTCCTTACAACTTCTTAGCATAAGCAGTGCAATCAGCTCTCATCGTTGGCCAATTATATCCTTGTGTCGTTATTCTATGCAAAAGCGTCCGACCTGCTACATGGGCTCCACCGGACCCTTCTTGAACCTCTTCAATAAAGTCCTTAACTTCGGAGGGATGGACACATCTCTGGAGTGCTGCTATAACTCCTCTTCTATATAAAATTCCACTGGTCAATACATAACGAGCAACTTTAAATTTTAGTTTCTTGACTCCGACTTTATCAGTGGGAAAAACCCCCTCTTCGATATAGTCCCTGATGGGGTCCATCTAAGATGGTCCCAAGTTAAGAGTTATGAAATTCATCATCAAATCTTCATCTATTCTCCGAGAAGCTAGGATTTCTATTGGGATTATTCTTCGTAGCTCGGTGCGTGTTGCTGATGCTAGCCGAGCTAGGGCGTTGGCTCTTGCATTCTCTAATCTCGATATTCTGATCAACTGTACTGTATAAAAGTTGAGGCGATCTCCATTGCTTTTGCATGATACTTGACCATTAATTCTCGTTTTATTGCATACAACCCAAGAATTTGATTTACGATTAACTGAGAATCACTGAACACCACGACCTGCTCTGCCTTCATAGTTTTGGCCAAACTTAGACCCACGATTATAGCCTCATATTCAGCCTTATTATTAGAGGACTTAAACTGAAAGCATAGAGCGTATTCTATATCAATCTCATCAGGACTGCTTAGAATAATTCTTGCTCCACTGCTTATAGTGCACGAAGAGCCATCCACATATAAATTACATACAAGTAATTCATTATCAAACTCTTGGTCAGACAGAGTTCCTCGGTGGAATGTTTGATGCTTCCTTTTATCTTCCCCAGACACTTTTCGCTACTCATTGATTATCTTTCCCTGATCGTCCACGGATGGAAGTTGGTCAGGGGTTAAATTTGATGATCCCGTAATATCCACAGGTTAGTCTGTATTTAACTCCTGCTCTTCGGAGGTATTAGAACGACTAAACCCTGCGATAAAATTAGCTACTTCCCGCCCCTTAAGTGACGACCTAGGCTCATAAACTATGTCATATTCACCAAGTTCTACAGCCCAGTACATCAATCTTCCTGATTTATTCGGTTTATGCAGAGCTTGCCTTAATGGCATGTCAGTATACACCACTATATTATTGGCTTGGAAGTATGGCCTCATCCTTCAGCTCACTTCGATTAGTGCCAGTGCTAACTTTTCCAGTTTTGGATATCTAATCTCTACTCCTCGAAAGGCCTTACTGGTGTAGTAGACCGGTTTTTGTACTCCGTCTTCCACTCTTATCAACTCCGAGCTAACTGCATTCTCTAAAACTGCCAGATACAAGTATAATCTTTCTCCCATCACTGTTCTAGATAATAATGGAGGTGTTACCAAATATTTCTTTAACTCTTGAAAGGATTCCTTACATTCATTATTCCACTAAAAAGTTTTTCGAAGTGTTTTGAAGAATGGGAGACATCTGTCTGTTGCTCGTGACATAAACCTGTTGAGTGCTGCGACTCGTCCTGTGAGGCTTTGCACTTCCATCTTCGTAGTTGGAGATCGTATCCCTAATAGGGTCTTGATCTTTTTAGGGTTCGCCACGATACCTCTTTGGTTAACAATATATCCGAGAAACATGCCTTCTCATACTCCGAATATGCATTTGATTGGATTCAACTTTATTTGATATTTCTCTAGTTGATTAAAGGTTTGACCTAGGTCGACTAGATGATAAGAAGCTTTCTTTCTCTTCGTCATCATATCTTCGACATAAACCTCCATGTTATGATTGATTTTCTCTGCGAACACCATATTCATCAGCCGCTGATATATTGCACTTGCATTTTTAAGTCCGAAAGGCATAACATTATAATAATAAGCTCCCCTTGGGGTGATAAAAGAGGTACTTTCCCTGTCCTCAGGCTTTATTTTAATCTGGTTGTAGCCAGAGTAAGCATCCATGAAACTCAACAATTCATGCCCCGAGGTAGCATCCACCAGCTGATCGATTCGAGGAAAGGGAAAATGATCCTTCGGGCATGCTTTATTAAGATCAGTGAAGTCCACACACATCCTCCACTTATTATTTTTCTTCTTGACCATCACCACATTTTCTAGTCAATCAGGATATTTAACATCCTTGATAAATAAGTCTTTCTATAGTTTCTCTACTTCTTCATGTATAGCTTGATTCTTTTCAGGGCTAAACACCCTTCTTCATTACTTCACTGGCTTGACCTCCTTGTTCACGTTGCTCGTGGCATAGGAAACTCGGGTCTAACCCTGGCATGTCTTCATAACTCCATGCGAAAGTCTATTTTTTTCTCCTTAGAAATGCTATTAGTTCCTATTTTATCGATACATCCAATGACACACCAATTTGGGTTGTTCGTTCTGGGTGATCGTCGTCCAAAATGATACATTCGGTAGCTTTCATGACCTGGCCCTTCACGAGCTGAGACTTGTATCTAGGGTCTAATGTTTCAATCTCTGCATCTTCTATTTTATCCACTTGATAGATAGTAGTCTTCTTACTGGATTCTTCGCGTTCCTCTTGTTCAGCAGATGAATAGTAGCATTCCCGAGCTACTTTTTGGCCCCCTTTCACCGCTCCCACTCCAAAATTGGTTGGGAATTTTAAATATTGATGTACAGTAGATGGTACTGATTTGAACTTCTTCAAACCTACCCTTCGCATGATGATATTTTACATTGATTGGACATTTTTATCCATTACGAAAAAGAATATTCTTTCTGTTCGATAAGCTGGCCATGTGCCAATAAGCATATCCAACTTGATCATCCTAAGTGGAAAAAACTTTTCGCTAGTAAAATCGAGGAGGGGCCTATGATAGGGATCCAACTGGGCTAGCTTCAAATTCAAACTGTCGAAGCATGGATAGAAAATGATGTCTGCAGAGCTACCATTGTCCACCAGCACCCGTAAAATCACCACTTCCTTCATTCTCATCTTAATCACCAATGGATCATCATGAGGATATAGTACAACTGCCAGGTTGTTTTTAGAGAAACCAATAACTAGTTTGTCCTTATTCACCTTCCTCGGGCGATCATCTTTAGCTAAGTTTATTCACTGTATATACGAGCAAGCTTAAGCCTTATTGAGGTAAGCTTTCCTCTCCGCAGTAAGATCTCCACCTCCTACATCTCCACCTGTAATAATATTACATTCAAATGATCTAAAATGGATTAAAAATACCTCATGCTTTGTCTATCTTGGTCTTTTAGGAAGGTCGGGATCATCTTCGTGATCTCTCTTCTTGTCTTCTTTTGCTCGACGAGGAGATTTAGATATTCGCCTTCCTCGGTCGCTGGTCTTTCCACCGTTTTGGCGATCAACATACTTAGACAATTTTCCTCGCCTGATGAGTGCTTCAATTTCATTCTGGAGAGCTATACAACGTTTGGTCATGTGACCATGGTCTTTGTGGAATTGATAATATTTAGACTTGTCCTTTTTGTCAGGATCTGCCTTCATTTTCCCCGGCCAGGCTAACTCCTCGCTGTTCTTGATTTCTTCCAAAATGTGATTTATATCTACCTTCAAGGGAGTATAATTTCAAAATTTCCTCATCTGCTCCAGTGCTTGCTTTCCTTTTGACGGCCTGTTGCCACCATTATTCTTCTGATCCTTCTTCTCGGTTTTATCAGCTTCAACATTGGTCTCCTTAGTTTCTGTATTCTTCTTCGTAACCATGGCTTCCTCAGCGTTCATGATTTTAGTTGCCTTTGCCATCAGTTCTGCCATGGTCCTAGGTGGATCTTTGGCTAGAGTATAGTATAACTTGTCTGGTAACAGTCCGCTCATCAGAGCAGTAATTGTTGTCTTTTCCTCGTAATCAATTACTTTAAGCTTCTCATTATTGAAATGAGTAATGTAGTCCCTAGTACTTTCTTCTGGCTTCTGTCTAACACTCAGTCAGTGTGCTACTCATTTAACTAGTTTTACTCCAAAATCGAAATTCCCTGTGAACAACTCTGCCAGTTGAAGAAAAGTCACAATCTTCACCCGAGGAAGGTTGTTGTACCATATCTGGGCTGACCCGGTGGGAGTTCCTGAAAACACCCTTCATCTCATCTCATCTGGAACCACATAGATGTCGGCAACAGGTTGATATTGTTACATATGAAGGACCGGGCCAATTTTTCCATCGTATTTAGGCTTCACCATAGGATCTTTAAATTTTGATGGTGTGGAAAAATCCACAATTGCCTGTACGAATGGTGTCCCTTGGATAAAATTTCTTTGTAGAGGATTCTTGGCCTTAGCCATTTCCCCTAATCTGTCCTCCAACCATTAAATAGAGCCTTCCATGCATCGTTTCCCACCTCAGGCCTATTTTTTGGAGCAACTGATTGCATTGAGTTTTCCTCTTGGGACCTTTCATTACGGGATGCTGGGTGTGATTGGGCTGAGCCTTCCCTTAGGTCGGATGTTCATTGAGAGTTCCTCGACGTAATCCTAGGAGGACTTATATTCCTCCTAGGGCCCAATCTATCAAAAGGAGATACTCTAGTCAACCTCTTTAGAGCACTAGTCCTTTCTGGAGTGAGAGTGACATTTCGGTGGGAATCAGTAGCTCGTACTGATGAAGTCCGGCCTGGTTGATACGAAGGATCACTAGATCTTTCAGTACGATATGAGTCAGTACGTATGTATTAAGAGACCTCTAGAAATAACATTCTTTTAGTTCTTGAAGATGGAAAATGGGTATTTCTTTAAACACTTCGTTGTTCTGATTGGGCCGGCACTCCACCTTGAACAATTTGTATAAGTTGACGCATTATTTCTTACATGGTCGTTTGGCCTTGGGCTAAATTAGCCATTATGCCGGCCAAATCTTGAATATTTGGGAGAGTAGAAGGGTTTGGAGGGACCCCGGTGTTTCGATTACTGGATTTCGGATTATCAGCCATAGAAGATGAATTGTTTTGGTGAAAAACGCTAAGTACAGTCGTTTCCCACAGACGGTGCCAATATTTTGATGTAAAAAACTAGATTATCTCTAATTAATCAATCACAAATAAAGAAATTAATAAGACAAAGGATTTTTAAAGTGGTTCAGCCTTGTGAGAATGGCTTACGCCCACTGTTTTTGTATTGCTGACTATTTATTTGGAATCTCGATAATAGGTTTACTAAGAGATCAAAAGTCCCCCTCTTATGAGGAAGTTACAATGTATTTATAGCCTTCAGGCTGTACATATGAAAGGATAATGCGTTTTTATCTAGTATACATACATATACATTTGTACGATAATAATGTGCTTTTAATGCGTAGCTGTCTTTTGTTTCTCTTGATTTGGATGCTTTGCACGCTAAGTAGCTCGGACCGCCTGAGTTGCTCAGTACGCTTAAGTTGCTCGGGGCGCCTGAGTTTCTCGGTGATAGTATATTGTTCGTCTAAAGTATTTGTATTTTCCACGTAGGTTGGCACGTGTCTTCAAGTGATTGGTCCACGTCAGGAGACTAAATTTGGTATCAACACGGCTTTTTACTGAACATTTTGCATGCATGCGTTAAAATTAGTTTGTGTGATTACATTTTTTTATTTGTTCTCAAATAATCAATAACAACCATTAAACCAATAACAATTTAGTCCAAAGAAACAAATAAATGAAATTACTCATCCCGAATAATCAACACCGATAATTAAATTACCCATTCCCACCCGATCTGTTTTCACCCATCGCAAGAATTGATGTTCTCTAACCAAATTTTATTTTCATCTCCCAAATGTGGGTGGAAATGGGTAATTTAATATCTATGATTTGAAAATTTGATTACCATAAAGGTGTGTTAAACTGACTATTTAATTTTTTATAAAGTTTCAAAATTGCCAATCCAACTCTAGCTTACTTGAAACAGAATTATTAATTTGGAATGACTACATAAGAAAAATGACTATTAATAATAACAAAACTGCAACACCGGCCAGACTCTCTTACTCAACCTAAAAAAGTGAAGTACACAATTGATTAAATTAAAAAACTTCCACTCAGGGACGAAACCAAAAATTAAACTTGGAGGGGGCCAATCGAACAAGACCATTTTAGTTTACAGGCGGCTTGAGTGTCCCAATGTAGTTCAAATTGGTGGGCTACCAAGAGTTTTTCATGATTTAATTTCGACTCTAGTGCAATTCATAGTTAGCAATACATTATATATTCAATTGGAATATGAGAGTCAAAATAGGACACAACATGGTAACTTGACTCAAACTCAACATGAAGTCATTGAACAAAGGTTGATGAAACCAAAAATGACAAGATCAACCAACACAAATAATAAACATGTTGAATTAATGGCAATAAAAAATACTCAAGCATGACACGAATCAACAACTTTAATATCATGTGTATAAAAAAACTCAATTATTGCTTAATTTTTTGTATAGTAAATAATCTTTTACATAACTATATTAGTGTTAAAGTTAATAAAAAAACGTACTTTTACAGATTAAAAAAAAGACAGGGGGAAATATATATACAATTAGATTCTGTAGAAGGTAAAAAAATAGTAAACACATCATGATAAGCATTACAATTCAAAAACTAAATAATTAATTATGTCAAAATTTTGCAATTAAAATTGTTTTAGTGGTTAAAATAAATGTAATTAGAACATAAAAGCAGGGCAAAAGGTCAATTTTCAATTTGTTTAATAATTATTAAAAGTTGAAATTAAATATAACGATGGTACGATAGAGATTAAGTGGGTAATTTCGTCTCTGCTCCCACTTCTCACATTTACTAGAGGATTTTGCAAAGATTCAAATGATGATACGGAATAAAATATAATTACTAAATCTAGGACGAGAGGGTTAACAAAGGATAATTTCTTGAAGTTATATGAGGAAGATAAAGTAAATATTATACAAATCTTGAAAAGTTTGGATGGACATACTAGTTTCTCAGTTGAGATTTTGGGGAATCCTCCCCACGAGTATATGATCCCTAACGCATTGGAAAGTCTTCTATACCTGGTTGGATAGGGAAAGATAAAAAGTACATTATATTAATGGAAGTGAATCTCTGCGGCTATACTTCAATGGAGATTTCTTGATTCAAACTTTTCTACCCGATTGGAGGCTGTAGAAGATATACGACTCTCCTCGTTGTAGTTCTATAAGGCTCTTCTTTAGCAGCAGATATGAGAGTTTTTTATGGGATTGTGGGGAGAGGTTGTTGTGATAATATCCAATTTTATTTGTTTGTTAAACGAATGAAATTCTAGCCCCAAAAGTGGCGTTAATTTTTTTTCCTTAACAATCACGACACACGCCTCTCAAAAATTTGTGGACAAAAAATTACGACACCTAATAACGTGTCATCTTTAAAAAAAATTAGGACAAATTCATTTTATATGTCGTGATCTTAATTATAATTGAATTATTTACGACACGTTTCGAAATTATGTCGCCTTTATCCATTTTTCACGACACATTTTTATAAAGTGTCATCTTTATCTACTTTTCACAACACATTTTTATAAAGTGTCGTAAAACATATGTCGTGGAAAACACTTTTTCTTGTAATGATTTGGTTTATTTATCAATGTTATCATTTAGTAAATCAATAATTAACATTTTTTTCTAAAAATATTATTCCACCTTGTATCCATGCAAAAAAATGATGAGAATTCCAATGCTCCAAAAATGTTAGGTTTTGATATATGACAACTAGCCATAACGTATCTACTATTTATAAACTTATCACAACTTTTACACGACAAATGAGTGTAATTTGACTGTTTTTAAATTTCAATTTCCCTACCCTAACATTGTTCTTTATGTTTAAAGGATAAGACATGTTCTTTTATTGAATAATTTTTCTACTACTTATTAAACTTCTCTAACAGTACTGTATAATTTTAATGTAAATCCTATGTGAAAAATAGGTTTTACACTCAAATTATAGGCTACATTATATATTGAAATGGTTAATTTTTTAGATTTAATGCAAACATTGATGACACCGTTAGAATAAAATTATAAAATGGGTGAATGTTACCATTCTATAAAAGAATAATTTACATATATGTCAATGCGGATCTTGGCTGATGGACATTGCTGAATACTTTTAAAAAATAAAAGATTAATAGTAATTGAATCGGTAAAATAAAAGACACAGCATTTCAATATTTTAGAATGAAGATGGAGTTAGTTTGTCGATGTATAATTAGGATGCTTATCAGATCTTCATTTTATACTTAGTTTAATTAACATTGACATTCAAACTACTGATAACAATATTTTACAAAAAAGAATATTGGACAGTGTCATTACACCCAGGGACGAAACTAGCCACTTTTGGAGGGGGCATGAACCCCATAGTTTTGAAAAAGTTTTAGATAATGACACCTTAAATTTTCTGTACGACAAAATTTAGTCATTTTCTTCACAAATTTTACCAACACAATATGTATTGTCCCCACTTAAAGTGAATTTCTGGTGTCATCACTTATTATAGCATCTCCAATCATATTGTATAATATATGAATGTTTGTGGAAACTGTGATATTTTTACCAGGGCTTAAAAATCCAAAAAAAATAATCATACCAAAAAATATGTCTATTGAAAGAAAGAAAATATTAAAGAGATGAAAGAACAAAAACGTAATATCAACGACAATCAGTGATACCAAATAGAAGAAGATTACAAATTGGAATTACTTTTTGTTCCTTCCTCTCATGCAAAATAATCTCTCTTCTCATAAAATTTATCAAGAAAAATGGAAAGCTTTCACAATATTAATATCACCAAAAAATTATATCCAAATAATTAATACAAAATACACAAAATCGGCTACTAAAATAAGCATTTTTTTTGCAAAAGAGCAAACCTTTAATTATCACTCATAAAATTCTCTATTAGGTCACAAAAGGTAAATGACCCAATTTCCTCTCTCGACCCAAAATTGGTGGGGGTCTCTCCTTTTATAAGGAAACAAAATCCAAGAAACCTTTCCTCTCTCGACCAATCATGTTGTTATTTCACTTCAATGAAAGCTTACTTCACTCGTTGCGCCCCTTGTCGACACTTTCACTCAGTTATCAAATCTAATTTTTTGGATTTTTTCTTCATAATTTTCCAGAAAAAGAAGTTTAATTTTTTGTATTATCTCACTTTCATGGGAGTCCTTGCAAATATAAGTTAGCAGTTATACCTTTTAAGCTTGAGTGCCTAGATCTTTATAAAAAAAATCTAATCTGACCTACTTGTTACCTCGAGATTTTCTTGCAAGTTTGAGAGTGTAGTTAAGTGAGATTTATCTCAATGATAATGTGAGAGAGGCTAAGGCTAATGGTTAAGAGAATTTGGTAAGAGATAGGTTTTTATGTTTACAACTCTCGAGAGAAACCCTTTTTGTTTTTAATTATCATTCTCCTCTTTGTATGTTTGAATAATTTTTGTTTAAAACTTTTTATTTAAAGTTTTATTGAATTTTTATTACTTCATCTTTATCCATGAACAAATATTCACAGTGAGAAGCGTACCACAATTTGATACACTTTTGGCATGTTTTGAACTGCGCCAAAATTTTGAATCAAAGAAAAAAGTATATTTGAAAACAAATCTGGAAAATCATCAAGTTCAAAATATGGTAAGAAAAGTATTTATTATTTACAAAAAAATCAAGAAAATTCACAAATTTCCAATCTCGCACATTGTTGATAAACTAGTGTACATACAAACTTCAAAGTATTACAAGTCTTAATAGTTCACACACCAAAAAAAATTGGACAAAATATCCTCCATTTTTTAGACATTCTGAAACCTTCTAATATAACACATGTACAATGTAAAGCCCGCATGATCATAAAATATAACAATAAAATTACAAAAGCTCGCACGGCCTTAAAAGTTAAAAATAAAACTACAAAATCCCACACGCCCATAACACATAAAAAAATAAAATCCTAAACATTAACGACATTAAAGAACCAACCCCCTTTTTGTAAGCTATTGACTTCTTCATGAGTTCCACGTAGATAAAAGCTAACGATAAAATGTTATCCTACAAAAAAATAAGATACAAAAAATAGATTATATCAGTAAGTAATTTTAAAAAAATCGTATTCAAAATAAAAATTTGCATATATGATTTATAATTATCATCATATTTTCAAACCGGGAGCATTGAGATCACACGATCAGTTCCTACGAGTTACATGGGTCTCGTGCGAGGTGTTCATGCCTCTCACGGGGCCCTTTGAGCTTATTTTGAATTTTTGCCCTCTAACAGAATGTTTTTAAGTGTAAGTCTAGATATTTTTAAATTATCGTCATATTCTCAACACGGGAGTCTCGTTACCATGCGACCAGTTCCTATAAGTTACATTGGTCCCGTGTGAGGTGTTTGTTCCTCTCACGATACCGTTTGGGGTTGTTTTGATTTTTCTCCATCTAACAACATGTTGTTAGGCCAAAGTCTAGATATTTTCAAATTATCTTCATATTCTCAAATCAAAAGTCCCATGACCAGAAGATCAGTTCCTACGAGTTACATTGGCCCCGTGCGAGGTGTTAGTTCTTCTCACGGGGTCGTCTGGGGCTGTTTTGTATTTTCACCTTCTAACAACATCTTTTTAAGCCTAAGTATAGATATTTTCAAATT
This sequence comes from Sambucus nigra, assembly GCA_949130495.1. Lineage (NCBI taxonomy): Eukaryota > Viridiplantae > Streptophyta > Magnoliopsida > Dipsacales > Adoxaceae > Sambucus > Sambucus nigra. The sequence continues at coordinate 401,277,781 of OX422223.1, forward strand.
ATCGTCATATTCTCAAACCGACAATCCTGTGACTACACAGTCAGTTCCTATGATTTATATTAGTCCAGTGCGAGGTATTCTTGCATCTTACTGGTCTGGGGACGGTTTGGGTTTTCACTCTTTAATGACATATTTTTAAGCTTAATCTATATATTGTCAAATTATCGTCATATTCTCAAATTGATAGCCCCCATGACTACGCGATCAGTTCGTATGAGTTACGTTGGTCTCGTGTGAGGAGTTAATGTCTCTTTCGAGTCCATTTTGGGACTGGTTTGGGGTTTGACGCTCTAATGGTGTGTTTTTAAGCCTAAAGTAGATATTTTCAAACTATCATCATATTTTCAAACCGAGAGTCCCGTGACTATGCGATCAATTTCTACGAGTTACATTGGTCCCGTGCGAGGTGTTAGTGACTCTTAGGGGTGCACACGATTAGGTATGGTTCGGTTTTGATACTAAATCGAGAACCGAACCGGTATGGGTCGGTTCTAAAGTTTTGGAACCAAAACCGAACCGACAGTTGTCTAGAACCGAACCAACGGTTCCTGGATTGATTCCAATCGGCTTTCGATTCCAAATTCATATTTCAAACTTAGTGAAATCTTAAGATTAATGTATTTCAAAAAAAAAATTAAGGTCAAAATTAATTTTGATCCCTAATAACATAAGTTAGAAACTCAGGTAGTCTCAAAAATATAAATTACAAGTGTTATATACATATATATTTATTTATTTTATAAAATATACCGATCGGTTCGGATTGGTTTAGGTAGAGGATCGGTACGGGTTGGATTTACAGTGGAACCGAGAATCGGCCAAAAATATCGATTTTATTTTTTTGAAATCGAAACCAAACCAATAGTAAAAAAATCGAACTAACCCAACCCAATACAACCGGTTCGGTTCGGTTTGTCGGTTTTTTCGGTTCCGTTGACATTTTGGAGTTGTTTTGGGTTTTCACCCTTCAACGACATATTTTTAAGTGTAATCTATATATTTTCAAATTATCATCATATTCTGAAACCGAGAGTCATGTGACTACACGGTCAGTTCTTACGAGTTACATTAGTCTCGTGTGAGGTGTTAGTGCCTCCTACAGGGACATTTGGGGGTTGTTTTGGGTTTTCACCCTTTGATGGCATGTTTTTAAGCTAAAGTCTTGATATTTTCAATTATCATATGTTTTACTACCTAATATGCAATTTTTTTTTCCATATTTATACGTTATACTATTTATAAAATGTTACCAAATCTTACAAATTGATGCATGGTACAATTTCCAGTTCACAAGTTATAGGATTTCGACTAATGATACCTTTAACAATTTGACAAGTTAGCTTATCAATTATTCTCTTTTCAAATGCAAGAAAAGGCTCTGATGTATAAGGAAGACTTCAAATACAAAAGAAAATGAGTGATAAATAGGTGATGATGGTACCAAGTAAAACGTGCTAACTACGAACATCACAACTAATAAATCCTGAAAATAAGAGCTACAAATATTGATTAGGGATTTTTTGACAAACCCTTTGCTAATGATGTAAATTTTGAATACCCCCCTCTAAAAATATGGCAAACGATTTTACTTTAAATTATCTGTAGTGTAGTGGGGAACAAGAGCGATAAACTGCACAACATTGAATTCGGTCAATGTGCCAATGACCCTCTCTAATTATCATTCATCTCTTATGGAATAGTAATGTCCTTCGAGCCAAATGGGGGAATGAGTACAGTTGTAGGCGCCCAAGAATGTTTTAGAAGGTCCTAGCTATCTATGACAACACTAATGGTACCTTTTAAAAGATATTATCCTAACGGCAATATCTAAGCACTAAAACAAAATTAAAAGGTCCAATAATTACCAGGCCCAAGCCACATATATACATCACTATATATAATGCAATGTTTTGAGATACTATCTTTAAAATGAGAGGCCAAGACAGAAAATTATGAAAAGAGGGGCATAACTCAAAGTTCACATTATGGACATGAAGTATAAAAATAAAAACAAAAATAAATTACTCATGTTATTAATGCCTGGTTTAAATTGCCTATATAAATCAATTCCAAATGTCAGAGGCAAACTTACTTTCCCGAACTGCTCACAAAGAGAATTGAGCATGAATCATGTGGAACACGAGAACTGGTTTTCTTCTATGTCTGCTTGACATGAAGTTGTTCAGATGGGTCTCCCCTAATCCTTCCTGTTTCAGTCATTAAACGATTATTTCCAAGGGATGGATTTGTTGTATTAGACAACTAAAAATTTAGCAACTTTAGTTCCCTTTTAATTACATATAAATTGTTATATGGTGTATATCAATTAAATATAAACTGTTATATTCAACTTTAGTTTCCTCTAGTATCGATAAAACCTTTTTCAATCAGAGAAGGGGACAAATTACTAACCACAGATGAAGATTAAACAAACCAAAGTGTCCAAGTACCAAAAGGTTAGTACCAATTGATAAAAGAGAAGGTATTACAAGCAAACCTCTTATTCCCCTACTATTACAAACTTCTACAAATATCTATTATGTAATCAAGATACGTTCTGTCTTAGAATGGTCAATATTACGTAATCAAGATACGTTCCAAAATTTTGGGTGTTCTCATTCAAAAATTATGGATTTGACTCCTCGTCCATGGAACTCTTCTTCTCATCATAATCCTTTTGTAGCATTGGGTATGATGTTTAAATCTCTGAGGAAGGATATATTTTCTTGTAATAGAAAATTTTATGGTGACATTTTCAAAGAAGATAGAAGAGCTGAGGATAATTTATTAGCTGAAGAAATTGATTTTGACCTTGATCCCAATGAAGAGAACTTAGAGAATTTAGCTTTGACTCAAGCTTGTAATATACAAATGCTCAATGTGGAGGATGCATATTGGAAGCAAAAATCTCATGATCAATGGTTTAGCAAGGGATACAAAAATAATTCTTTTTTTTTCTACATCTATGTTAAAACTAGGAGAAGAAAACTAATAATCAAAACATATATACATTTTTCAACTCAACGCGAATGTAAAGTAAAAGTAAAGGCCAATTCAAGTTACATTAGCTTCAATCAAAATGTATATACACTTTTCATTACCCCTATTATTTATTATTTAAAAAAGAGATGCCTTAGCGTAGGAAAAATTATAAAACTACTGCGTTATTATATGAGAACTCAAAATTTGTGGTGAGTTCAATGACTGGAGTTAGTTTTGCATAAAGTTGTCATTCTTTCTACAACATTAATATCTTTCACATGTCAAATGTTTTCTTTAGTTTTTAGTCCTGGTAATATCACTACCCGAGTTTACCACAAAATCTTATTTGATTAGCATTCCTCTTAGCTATCTAACCAAATTGAAGTTGTTATAACGCTATAAAAAGATTCAGTCCCAGGATGATTCTTTAGCTCTTGATCAATAACATAACAAGTCTTCAAGTAAGATTGCTTCCATATGTCAAACTGGTTAACGCACCCATCCAATTCGAAGGAAACATCTACATAGTCAAGAGCTTCTTGCTAATTGCACAACAAAGAAGTGAGCGCGGTAAACAAAAAGTGAGCAAATGAATATGACAGCACACACACACACACACACACACACACACACACATACATATATATATATATATATATATATAATTTTGACTCATATACAAGTTGTGGACAAGAACCTATGGATTAGTAGTACTTCTTCATTCAAAATATTTAGTGTTGATTATAAAACTTCTTATCTTCCTTATGATGAAGGTGGACTCGATTTGAGAAATCTAGTATTTTTTAATGAAGCAAGTGCTCTAAAGAAAGCCTTTGATGCATGTAAAAAAGACTCCTCTTTGTGTAAATTCATAAAAGATAGATTTAATATCATGGATAAAGAAGGCTGGTACAAAATTACCTCCATATGGCCTTCTTAGAGAGCTGCTATTAGCATTATAGAATTCAATATTATGTAGATAATTGGCAGTGGAAAAAAGTCAATTGAAGCTGCTATTAGCATCATCAAAGGCCCATAAATACAAAGCTACAAGTAATTCATTGAAGCCCTAGAGTAATTCCCACTACTAATTAATTATTGAATGAAGAATGTGAAGACAATTAAACTCAAACACACAAAAATATATAAAAGGACCATAGATGCAAATATAGCAAATATAAAAGGACCATAAATGAAAATATAAATGACACTATAATTAGATGCGAATATCCTAAAGAACGCACGTTCTTAAATAATTGCTCAAGTGATTCATATCCTAAACCACCACATGTTATTCACCAATCTCTATTGTACATGTATATCAAGGGAAACGCTATATTCTATCAATCGGTACTATTGTCGTAATTATAATTTCTTTTCATTGGAGGTACCACTTCTTTGAAGTTAATTGAAATCGTAAACAACCTGATTGTTTCTTTTCATTAGAGGTACCACTTCATATCCGTAGATTATGTATTTATATCTAGTAGAAACATGTGTATTGTATATTCATGGGCTATTTAAAGCTAAATTGTATATTTAAATCCTTTATCAACGATAAAAATCTAACAACCACAGGAATTAAAGTGACAACCAACTCTCAACTATGAAAGTGAGGATATGAGGAATCCTCACACCTGCTTCAACAGTTTGTATAAGGATATGTGTTTAAGTACCTTCTCTATTTGGATTGATACTCCATTGTTATCTCTATACCGTATGCTCTGTCATTATACTTTTTTTTGGAAAGGATGCTCTACTTCACCCTCTTACCCGTCAATGTCCACCTTCAGTACAAAAAATAAACATAACCAAGTAATAAGCATAACAAACAAGTACGACACTTTCGTTGTTGCTTAGTTGACTTAAAAGGTCACAAAATGTCAACATAGCCTTGCAACTTTGGTTTTCATAAGAGGAACTTCCTATATACGGAAATTATTAAATAGAAACTTCATGAAGAACCAAGTCACATTCATGGCAAATGCAAAAATTATATTAACTTGACGTTTGAATACGAAATTCATTAAGAAATATTATATAAAATAAACGCCAAATAGGACCATACCAGACATAATAGTGATGGGAAATACGGAGTAATCCTTGAAATTCACACGCGCAATAGTTATATTTACACTATAAACACCGTAATATAAGTGGTGGAGATATGAGATGCGCCACAAAAACTTTCCTTATCCATTTCATAAAAATACAAATCATTTGGAAATTTTATCAAGCAACCGGTACGAAACCACAAAATCCAAAAAATTCAAATTCGTTCCAACAACGTTATTCATCAAATTTAAAAATGGATAGTACCAAGAATAAACCTACGGCATGATCCAAATATAGTAAAACACGAACTCTAAATCTGAAACGAACCATTAATTACAAAAGTAGTTGCGTTATTTGCTAAGTATATAAAAATCATTGCATTATTCGATGAATCTCAAGCGTGAAGTCTTTAAATAACCTATTTGGCATACATAAACACACTAAAGGCTTTATAAATCAAAATTTTCAATATATATAAATGTATACACAGGAACATAGGTATTCATAGTATAAAGAAAAAAAAACTCATAAATACAAAAAATGGAGGTCCATAGCTGTCAAATAATTGATGGTATTCAATTAAGAAATTTTTCTCAAAATAAGTAATTACACATTGGAGATAAAAAGAACTAATTTCCATTGGATATAAAAAAGAACTAATTACCACACAGTGTCATAATCAAATCATAAAGCTACAACTGTTTAAATACAACTTAGAAACTAAAATTTTAGATAAAACTATCCAAACAATACAAATAAAATCACGACTCAACCCAACTCATGTCCATAAGTATACCTGGTGTATTGCAAATCTTCATATGAAAACCTTCTATTTAGATCTGCAAAATCAAATAAAAAACAAATCAAAATCCCTAATTTGATATAAATGCAACAAAGAACCCACAGTAGGAAAATGCCCTCATTTGAAACTAAACTAAAAAATTAAATAGGAGTTAGTGCTTTGTGTGTCTAAAGTCGTGTATGTAAGTTTTCCTCCAAAATGCATATGTAGAGCGAGATCAAGTGAGAGAGGGGGGAGAGTTTTACCTGTTGATTTAAGAGAGACAGGAGAGAGAGAGAGAGAGAGAGAGAGAGAGATTATGAAATATAGCTGACCAAACACATAGAGAGATACATGAGCAGGAAGGTTTGAAAATGAGAGGGATGAGAGCAGGATAGTAAAAATGAGTGAAATGAATTTCTTTTAGGGTATTTTATATTTTAGTAAAGTGTACTCAATTTTGGCATACTTTCAAATAATGCCAAAATTTTAAAGTGTGCCAGATTATCATTAAATTGTGCCAGAATTTGGCACTATTTTAAATTGTGTCAAATTTTTAATATCAAGGTGTGCCAAACTACAGTTTTTGGTATAGTGGTAATTTGTTTATACCCGATTACACGAGTACTGGTTTATTAAACGGACCGAGTCTGGTACTTGTTATCATTAACCCACTTTCAAAATATATTTTCCATAGTATATTTATGTTTTTATACTAAAAATATATTTTAAGTGGAACTTTAATATTATTATTAGTTTTTTGTTAATAATTTTTAAAAAGATTAATGTTATTAATTTCTTTAAAAAAATTATATTATATAGTCACTCAAAAGGGTGCTTATTCTTAGAAAGTGCTTTAGGATTTAATTAAAAAAATACAATTATAATGATTGCTAAACAGGAATGGACCCAGGTCTAGTAAAAAATAGGACCAGTAGAGTGATAAGGTAGGGATCAATCCGTTAAAATATAAACGAATTTGGAGACGGTCAATGTTATACTTGATCTGTTTACAAGCCTACATAGTTCATTTGTCATTTCATTCGTCTCGAGACTTTTTTCGTTGTGTGTTTTTTTCTCGTACAACTTCGTGTTGCACAATTTCTTTTCATATTTCGCATTAAATTCATCACCAAAATATTAAAGGCAAAATTTGGAGTATATTATTTGGTAAACATTTTTGTCACATATACCAGGTTGTCATACTTGTTCCCAAAAAGGAAATAAAAGGAAGTAGTTCTCTCCATTATGAAAAAGATTTTAATTTGGGAACCCTCTCTTCATTTCATTTTCGAGCACACGTACGCTCGCATCTAGATATAGTCTGTGCAAAGGATCGAGAAAGACGACTAACGCTTACAGTTTGAGAGAGTTGGAAAACACAAAGTATTCTAATTGGTTTAAGCATTTAACAATGGTTAAGAGTTAATACTTTTTTTTTTATTTTTTTTTATTTTTTGCATTAGAATTGCTATTTTCAACCGTTGATGGGATGGGTGTAATTGGATAACATCCAACAATTCATACTTTAAATTAAACTCAGGCGATGGTAACATGATATTACCAAATAAAATGGTGCAAGACCAAAAAATGAGGTTTAATTTACTTGATCCAAGTCACAAATTTAGTCCCATCAACGAATTTCATTAATATAATTAATTACATTAAAATAAAATTAATTCCAAATAAATATTTAATTACATAAGAAATTATGTAATATACAAGAAAATAATTTATGTGACCTAAAATGCAGTATGCTTATGTTTGTGTGCTAATGCTCATTCCTGCATATTTACCGTTTTACCACTTTTGCCAATTTCGCACTCCATTTAGGTGAGATTGATTCTGTTCTTTTTGTTGCTTCATTGTTGAGCCTTTGACTATTCTAGTGGGAAATGAGGAGTACATTCTACAAACATGTTTTGTGCCAATTAAGCCTTTCACCTATGTGTAAACTGGGATTGACACAAATTATATATTACTCGATTCTGTATTTCAATTGTTCCTTTAAGCTTTATGTATAAAACTAGAAAAACCCCAATGGAAACAAATACGTGTAAAATGAATATTTTTTATTACCAATATTTATTTTAAAGAATTAAATATCCAACGTGCATCTTTTTTGATAAATCTCACTTTTTTGATAAATCTCGATGAGAGATTTTCAAAAATGTAAAATTTTAAATAGTCAATACATATATAATAAAAACTTAATGTTTTGGAAGAAAGGTAAAGTTGATTTGACAATGTAGATTTAAGGTGTATATATACCTTCGTTATACAATTCGTCAAGTTAGCGAAGCTTTTACATTACTATTACACATTATATTTTTACATGTAGTCTCAATTCCACACTAAACAAACTTTCACGCTAGATTTTACCCGTCTTGCACGATTGGTTGAACTTCAAACGAAGTGGCCAAGATGGGTTTACTTTTCATTCCATCCAAATTGGAGTCATTTGGCTAAAAAAATTGGTCTAACGGTCTAACTATGGGTTGTACTAGACGACAAGTCACTTGTCATCCTAACTATTTTATATATTATTTTCTATATTTTTATGTTGGTCGATTACTTCTTTGACGTGGCCAAAATTTTCTCGTATCTTTATTTTTTATAAACACGGAGGTAAAAGTATCGCCCACACTGAAAAATAGTCAGACACTAGGATTCGCATATCTTTACATTTAAATCAACTATTTGACCTATATTACCCAGTTAAATTGGATATACACATGCATTTGGTCTCTGAAGCTTGGTTTAGTAAACGTTTTCATCAAGTGTAAAAAGAGTAGTGCAACATTCGATCACAACCTAGCAATGCATAAAATAGAGGTTCAAAGTGCATCTCAATTATACAACATCACATCAATTTTCTCATTCATCCAAACTTTTAAAATGTTGTATATTTTTTTACACATCTTAGTATTATAAAAATTATATTTTCCAAAGTATTTGTCGAGAGCTATCAAAATGTTTTACATTAATTATTTAATTCTTTCAAACAAATTAAACCATTAGACTAGAGCTTAGTGGTTAAATCTATCGCCTTTAGGTAGGATGTTCCCATGCCCCAATAAATATTTAAAAAATAATCTCTAAAATAATTGATGAGGACTATATAGTTTATTATCATTTGTGTCTCACTTGTCTTTTTCATTTGTATCGGGGTCTTAATATGATTCTTCGTGTAACTTACGTTCATACTCTAAATAAAATGTAATCAATTGCCACCAATTGTGAGCCAAATTTTAAGGACCATTTCAAACCCATAAGGGTTGGGATAGGTTCAAAATAGTGGTCCACTGTGGTCCTCTTTTAATAGCATATTGAGTAATCAAAGTTTCAATTGAGACTAGTTATATACACAACAAAGTTTGAGCCCCCTAGCTACGATCACGTGAAACCCACGTGGATTTCTCTTACGTCTTAATTTAGCTTTCAACATATTTGGCATGGTTTGTTATGATAAGGAGACAAAGTTGTGAAGTTCATTTGATGCAAACAAACATTATTGTTATGAATATTATGGGAGGTTGATAAATAAGTTTTATTTATATAAGATTTTTTTTAATAATTTTTTTTAATTTATTTTAATAGATTCTATATATATATATATAAAGTAAATATTTATTATATGTTTACAAATAGAATTTATTGGATCAAAAAACTTTTTTCATGGAACCTGTTGAAATAAAAAATAAATGATATGACCTATTGAACTATACATTTAATGACCGAAACTAATTGAAAAAAAATCCGTTTATTAATTGAGGATCCAACAACATAAACGGAACAAAAAATATGTTGGGAACAAATCATTCTTTAATTATTTTTTGGTTATTATTTTTTTTCATGAGAGACATAAAGGATATATTTGTTTGTTAGATTATCTAGTGTTTAAGAAATGACTTCTAGAGCTGGCAAAATGACACACGACACGATAACACGACACAAATTGATACGAAGTTATAAGTTAATGGGTGGACTCTTAATGGGTTCGGGTCATATCAGTGTCAACCCGATAAGACACGAAAGTTAACTGGTCGGGTTAGGGTTGAACCCCTTCACCCGTTAATACCTGATAAAATCCGTTATGACCTATTAATTTAAGTAAATAAGATATACTTTTGGAACGTATAAATAATTTATGTAGCATAATGTTAATTTAATCATAATGAATTTTACTAAATGAGAGATTTAGTAATGTCAACGAATTGATTGGTCAATTTAGGTTCAAAAATGAGATAATATGTCAACTTGTATATAATTCGAAATAATTCATTATTTTAATGGGTATTAACGAGTGAACACGACATGACACGATACGATAACATAACAGGTCGGGTTTGGATATGATTTTTTCACGCGATAAAAAGTCACTCGTTTAAACACGCACCAATAAAATCTATACACAATAAAAAATGACACGAACACTACTCGACACGACCCATTGACAAATCTAATGACTTCCATCTAAATCAAACCCCACTCAGTAGACCATAAAGTCGGTTTTTCTGATCTTTAAAGGGAATAAATGAGTCTCATTATCCCGACTATTTTCCTACTCACTTTCATACCTCTCACTAAAAAAAAGAAAAGATTTAGGCTTTAAAGGGTTAAAAATATATCATCAAACTAATTTTTTATAAAAATTGTTTTCTTATCATCAAACTTTTAAAAAAACATTTTTTTTAAAAAAGTTAATATTTTAAAAGAAACAAAACTGTTTTTTAAACACAGATTTGTCTTTTTTTAAAAATTGTTTTGTTTTTTTTATAAAAACTATTTTTAATTTTAAACTAAATTATTTTTAAAAGCTCTTTTTTCAAAGTTAGAAGAATTATTTTTTTAAAAATAAAAGTTGAAACCTCCCAAATGTACCCAAAATAATTTTTAAAAAAAAGATTTTTTAAAAAAAAAATAGTTTAAAAATAAGGAATGCCACTTGCACGGACTTTTAAAAATAAAATGATATTGCGGAAATGTGTGTTTGGAAAGGTAAATACGTTAAAAATAATTTTTTATTATAATTGTTATGTTTTTAAAAAACTTATTTTTATTTATTTTTTTAGTATCTCAAACCTACACACGAACGAGCCCTTTAAACTCCCTCGTGCAAGCTAAACAGGGGGACACTGCGCATGACCCACCTCACACCCGAGCTCCGCTTAAATACTGGCATACCCTGCGGGAAATCGAACCCAGCACCGTGCTCCTCACCACACATTCCTGAGTAAGCCCTTACCGCAGGGACGAACCAGAGTGGATAAAGAAACATATTTTTATTAAAAATGCATATTTTTAATTTTTTATTATTATAATAGTTCTTTATTCTAATAATTTTGTTTGTCTCATATATTGAATTTTATTTATTCTTTTACTTATTTATTAAATAGTGACGTAGATTTTATTTATATTTTTACTTTTTTATTAAGTTTTATTTTGTGATAAGAGTTCTGTGGTGACATAAAGATTTATTACTTTCCAGATAAATTTTGGAAGACTTATTTGATCTGGAAAGAAAACACCTTCTTTTAATTGTTTGTTAGTTTGGAGTTTAACATTTGAAAGAGGGATAAACATGGTCTTACTTGTTTGTCTTGTTATAAGGGTATATGAAAGAGGGTATGAGAAAAGGGTCTGTGTAGCAATGTTCAATGATTTATTATACAAGACAAACGACAAAGATCCAAGGTAGAGCTATGGAGGTGTCCAGGTCGTACTTAGAATTGGCCAAAATCGAGTTGTGGCGATTTTCTCCTATTAATGTTAAGGTTGTTAAAGACTCTTATGTCAGATTTGTGTATTGAAGATGGCTCCTGTGCATCAATAATCAAGTTCTTTGAGAGAGCCTTGGTGGCTCGAGCTATTGGGCAGTTGCTATTATAATAGTGAAGCAGAGGACCGATCAGGGGGTAGGGATGGTAACGGGACGGATTTAGAGTCGGTTTGCTAAAATTCTAACTTGCTTCATTTAATAAATAGGACGGGTTGGTTTGTATTTAAAGTAACTCCTAATTCGTCCCATTTAATAAATGAGGCGGGTCGGGGCTCCTATGAATTGGGTTAATTTTAAAAATAGTAAAATTATAATGATTACATTATAATCTTAGAGGCCTATAATGTTTCAATATGTGAGGGAATCCCTCAATTATCAATCCATGTTTTCACATAGATCTTTTACAAAATTAACATAAAAATAAATATTTTTTTAGTGTGTATGTGTGTGTGTGTGTGGTGGTGGTGGGGGGGGGGGGGGGGGGTTAATTATAATTAATATACATATAAAGAGTAATTATGTAGGTATAAGTTAAATGGATGTAATACCCCGTATTTCTGAATATTTTATTTAATTAAATTGGAGAATTAAATGAGAAAATACAGCTTAATTTAAATTACGTAAGAGGAGTAATTTAATGGGATTTATTAAAAATTGTAATTTTGGAATATCAATCGGGAGATAGTTACCGATTTATATTGCCTCATTATATTTACTTAGTGCGAGTGGTAAATAGTTACTTAACGCGTGTAGACCGTGTTGGGGTGAGAACGAGTAATATTTGTTAAGTCACTCAAATGATAATTTAGAGGTCACCGATGAGTCCGGAAGGGTCAAATTAGTCAAAATAGTATACCCGGTGGTACTAGTTGAGTCCCGGGGTAATTTTGGACTAAACCGAGATCGTTCGGGGGCGTTTTGGTCTTTTAACATGAGAGGGTATGGAGACCTACGAAATTGAGAGCTTTATATCAGCCGTATGATAGAGGGGTTAGGGTTAGAAAACCCATGAAAACACACCATAGCCATTAGAGATAAGAGAGAAACCATTCTCAAGGCAAAAGGAAGAATTGGGAAGGATTCAAAGGAGTTTTTCACTATCAACTTGTTGAGGAAGAAGGATTGAAGGATGAAGATCATCAATCATTAACAACAACCACGAAATCATACCCTACTGATCATAAGGCAAGTTGTTTATTGCAAAAATTATAAAGTTATAATACCCATGTGTAGGGTTTTTGAATAGTCTTGTTTAAATCAATATCTTAATAGGAGAATAATGATATTTATGCATGTTGGGATAGGAATCGCATCTAGAATGATTTAACTTATGTAGAGGATTAATATTCAGATTAGACTTGATGATTTTTCGGAATAAAAATATGGATTTTGAATGAAAATATGGGAAGAACACCATAACTAGGGTTTCAAGAAATTCTGGGTTGAATTCATTATATTTAAAGGAATTGGAGTTTTGATGTATTTGACACGTTAGAAACTGTCCTAGTATATGTGGAAACATGTTAGGATCATTGGGTCGAAGTTTGGTGGACGATAATGGAGTTTGGAGATTTGTTAATGGAGGAAAGGATTAACGAAGAAGACGAACTGCGTCTGTCCCTGTTTGATCGATCGATCAATCTCAAACTATCGATCGATCGACTATGTCGATCGATCGAACCCAGCTGTCGATCGATCGACGAAAGCGGTTTCCCGAATTTTTGTGTTTAATTCTTCGTTGATTTTCGGGAATGAATGAGTATCCTAGGATTTACATTATACTTATATGGGTGTTAGAATAAGACCAGTAGGTATATTGTTGAGGTCCGATAAGGCCATTGGGTGTAGGGCTTGGATTACGGGCCGACGAGAATAATCCGATTTAGTAGAGTATCGGGGACTTCAGAAATTGAGTTACGAGGCGAAGTAAATTCAATTTAAGTAATAGACCAGTAGGGTAAGAAATAACTACTGAAATTATATGTAAGGTGTAACTAGGACCCTTAGAGTTGTGTGAATACTCAAATAAATGCGATTAATGAGATAAATCGTAAAGCGAGTGTTGTACGGCTAATATATGAGATTAAAATATTACGTACGTATATAATTAATAGGTCGGGCGTGTACCTACTGAATTATGTGATCTTTTAGGTCGAGAGATTTATACTTAAATTAATTATGTTAGGGTCGATGAGACATTCCGAACTAACATAAAGTTATTATATGTTTGGGGTCAATGAGAAATGCCGAACCAAACTTTGAACTGGTGTCGCGATGAAAGAGTCCCGAACCAGAATATGTGTATATATATATTTTTAAAATAGTTGGGGTCGATGGATAATTCCGAACCAACTCTCACTTAGGGTCGATGAATCATTCCGAACCAAGAGATCTTTATTTGTGTATATAAATAATTGGGGTCGTTGTATCAATCCGAACCAATTCTCACTTGGGGTCGATGAATCATTCCGAACTAAGAGTCCTTTACGTGTATAAAAAGGGCAAAATAGTAATGACTGATATTTAGTATATATTGTGTGTGAAATATATATACTTGATGATATTCTACTTCCGTGTATTAGTAGATTGATATATATTATGTATTTAAAGATACATATTGAATTGGTAAGTTAAGTAGTGAAACTTAATTACGAAATGCACCTTTAGATAGAGAAAATCTATTTAGTAATTCAAGTAGCGAAACTTAATTACATAAGTGGGAAGTCAACAATTGTGAGAATTGTAGTAATTTTAGTAGTGAAACTAAATGAGAAGTCTTGAAAAATAACATAGATGAAATGTTACTTGAGAATTAATTAACATACGCGAGATGTTAGTGAAACGGTTGTACTGTATGGGCGGTACTGGAACTTGGGTACAGATAAGTTCAGTTGACTACTTTGGTTTTAGTTAGCTTGGGAGGTATGGCTAGATAAACTAAGTGTAGAACGTTAGGTGTGCACAAAAGATGAGGGGTGAGTTAACACAAGAGAGTGTACGAGAACCTAACATGTGTAATCAATAACCGCATTTTATATTGTGATAAACGATTGTTAAATATTTTCAAAATGTTTTGAGTACTAACTCTTGCTATAAAATATTTTCAAAACCTTTTAGGTGCCCAGCCACAGGGACGCCATGTATGATGATTCCATTCCAGGGACTCGGAGCTGTAGGACAGTGGATGCTTACAGGATTTTGACTAGACGATATACCTCATTCAGATCTAGTATAGGATCTCACACTATTCTATGTATGTAATTATTGTCCGGTATTAGTCTCAGATGTTAGTTTCAGACTAGTGGTTATTCTATTGTTGTTTGGGATTTTTAGCCGATGGTTTATTCGGTAATACTTTTGTTCTGTTGTACTTTTACTTTGTTGTTTGAATTATAGTACATGATTATTTGTACTTCGTTCCGCATGATTGATTTATCTATTTTTAGAAAGATAAAATTTGGCACCGATCTAATTTTACTTAGGGGATTAGTAATTAAAAAGTTTTCGACAGTGATGCTAAGAATGAACCATTTGAGAAACCTGTTTTAATTTAATAAAGGCCTGATCACCCGATGTTTAATTAGGCGGGGTGTCACAGATGGTATCAGAGCATCAGGTTCTAGTGTCCATAGGATCTGTACGGCTTACTACGTTTTCAGCGTATCGATTGATTGATATAGAGCCCTATCTTAGGATTGTTGTACACCCCTACGTACGTAGTTACGATCTCCTGCTATTTAGTAGATGTAGTGTTACATATACGAGTTCGATTGGGCATGGTACGTCAAACATGGCGGTAGAACCAGCATTGGCGTTAAAAGGATTGCAGGAGGGAGGAGCTCAGCATGAAGCCTGGAGTTTTCAAATATGGTAATCATAGGAGAGATGACCGTTATTGAGGTCACTCCTACTGTGTAATGGAAGTAGATGCTGCAAGGGTTGTTGAGGCATATCAGGAATTTTCCAAGTATCGCGACGGCAAAGAGGGATGCTAATCTAGACCGCCCAATGCAGTGATAGTGGGAGTAGATCTGAAGAAATTTTGATGAGAACGAGCCATAAAAATGTGATAAAACGGCGACTGTACATGTTAACCAATGGAAGTAGTATGTCCAGTGGTTTTGGCATTTAGGATAGAGTAGAAATACTCAAAAGTGAAAATTTGAGTAAATTTTGAGGCAACGTGGCGGAGATACCAGTCACTACATTCAGACCGAGGGTCCGTATACAAATAGAGGAACCTTACATATAGTTTAACAGCAAAGTTCTCCAATGATGATTCAAAAGCGAAGTGAATGGGAATATCTGAACCCCTCACGTGAAAGCCTGGTAGAGGCCAATCGTGAGAGAGAAATTTATCCTTTTAAGTGAACTTGTACCGATGGGATAGGTATAAAGGAAAAAGAGCCCTTGAGAGAATGGACTCTCGAGTTATAATTCGCAATTTTGGTAAAACTCTTCTTGGACGACTTATGTATATGAAGGCAGTATGGTACTTCTTACAAGGTTGGGGTAAATGCTCCTAGGGGGGGGGGGGGGGGAGAAGTTAAGGGAGTTTAAAGATTTAGTCAAAGAGTAAGACTGAATGTAATGGGGCTGGTGCAAGCCATAAGTGGAAACCCATTAGGGGATTTAATGATTAGACTCTAAGTCAGGACTAGTAAGTCCCATAGTGCGTTCCTCTTGGTCAGCAGAACTAAGGGAACCAGAATGATAGTGTTAAAGATCGAGACTACCAAGTTCGAGAGGAGGGGTACCCAAACCGGTCAGTATGGCCTGGAGTCAGGAATTTTTGAAAAGATGTCTAGTGTGGATTCTAGGGCCACGCGTTTTATTTTAGCTTGAAGTTATTTGAAGAAATAATAACTCCAATAAGTTTTGCATTCCGAAGAGGACAAGCATGTTATGTCTGGAAACCATCTGAACCACCAGAGCGAGGGATAAGGAAGTATATGGGTTTTAGCCTCGAGCGAATGGGGTATGTGATGATACCTCACCTGAAAGAGGGTCGAGTTGTCATTATTCATCAATAGGTGAGAGACTTCAGAGATTATGAACGTCTTATAGTAATTGATTCCGGTGTGTAGGAACCTAAATGATGTGAGTAAATGTATGTCGTATGACTGCTGAGCGAAGAGATCGAGCTCACTGTTGTAATTAGTGCTAAGGACTTAGTGATAGTATAAGCGTAGTGCCACTTGACTCCTTTAGAAATATTGGAGTATGGTTGCACATATTGTCGAGGAATGGAATTTGAGTATCTTGACTATGTGTTGTTCCGATAATGCTTAGTAAGAATGCGTGGGGAGAAGTCCCTTGTTTAAGTTCGGTTGCGAAAGGAGATACAAATGAAATTTTTATGCACGACAGGAGAAGAGACATTGTTAGATGCTAGGGCATCAGTGGAGCCGGTAGTGTTGTGGAGAAACACTGAAAGGCTTACCTCACCACGAAGGGATAAGTGGGACTTTGTGGGCAAGGATTTGATTTTTGGTCTATAGGGTATTGAGAATACCCACAAGATTGTAGTCACATCGTGTAGACTAGGCTAGAGTTGAAGAAAAGCATGTTACGGGTGCGACATTTGCAATGTTTTTGCAAATGTACCCGGAGAAAAGGGTGTATGGGCGTCCTAATCAATAGGATTCCTTAGACATCCGAGATAGAGGGATGCGGAAAATTATTTTGTACGCCGGTGGGGAAATTAGGAGACAAGTCGTATCAATGAAATGGGTTGAACGTCATGGGAGATAGACGATGATCCAAGATTATATGTGCTGAGAGATCCAGCACACCCTATGGGATGAAAGTCGGTGGGAAGCCATTCAAAAGTTATCTCTTAATAGGGGAGACCTAACTATTGTGAAGAAGTAGCGCAAAGTGCTACTTGACTGAGTGTCGAGAGTGACTTAAGTGTTACTAAAATGTTGATTTTTATAAAGTAACCAACCCCAAAAGTGCGCCAATTGCGAAGAGGGCACGGATTGTAAAGTATAATATACTCGGAGAGAAAGGGGAATAGAGTATCACTTGAGGAAAGATGACGTAAGTGGGAAGCAATGTTGAGGAAGGGACATAGTGAGATTGTCTCCAGACGCACCACTACTTGATAGAAAATAAAAAAAAATAAAAAAAATAAACTCGAAATGAGCAACCGAAATGTGGTAGTCAACCTACGTTTCCAATGATGGAAGGAGGAGACAGACTTATAAATTATTGATGGGCAGTGAACATCATAATTAAGCCAACATTTCGTTGGGGTAGCGGAATGGGGTGACCGGGATGGATTAGTATGTAGTTGAAAAGGGAGAGTGCACAAGTGCACGATGCCGCTCTACATGATTGTGAATCAGGGTGAAATCCTAAAATTCCACCCTGTGAGAGATGGTCAGGAAGGAATAGAGATAAAGTTTTATTTTGAGTAGGTGGTGTTACCTACGACTCAATGTTAGTGAGAAAGAATGATGATACGCCCTTATGATAGTGGAATTTTGGAGAAGCCCACTGATCAAATTCATAGGTTGAATGTATGCCTATAAGAGAATATTTATAGGTAGAGTGAGTGCCTATATGGACTGTACATGAGGATTAGGTTCGTGGGTACCGATTACGAATAATACATGTACTTTGGGTGTGGTTCGAGGAGACATTTCGAACTTTTAGTCCTTAACGCGTGATATGAGGACATTCTATTGGAGTATGACATTTAGGGTATATGAAATGTGTAATATATGGCTCAAAAATTGTCTACTCATGTGCGATGAGATATATATACATATATTGGTGCTCGAGATGTGATTCCGAGACAAGTAATTAATCACTATTGGTGATCGAGGTGAAATTCCGAGCCAATAACCCCAAATGTGTTATAGAAGGGGGGGTGATTATAAAATAAGTGTTGATAGTATATGTTATGTGTACGATATATATACCTATTGATTTTTCCTACTTATGTGCGATAGTAAGTGTGCTTAATCTTTGTATTGGGGTCGATGATGTTCCGGACCAACACATGAGGGATCGATTTGGGGTCGATGATTTTTCGAACCAAATCGATGATAAATATTGGTATCGACGGAAGGTCTGAACCGACATGTGCATTACATTTACCTTGGGGTCGATGGATTCCTAGACCAATGTAAATGATAGGATTATTGGGGACGATGATTTTTTCCGGACCAATTTTCCTTAAAGTATATATTGCGTGTGAAATATATACCTTATAATATTCTACTTATGAGTGATATTAGACACTTAGATGCTATATCGAGATATACATCGAATGGGTAAATAAAGTAGGGAGAAACTTAATTTCAAGAATTAACGTTGGATTGGGAAAATCTATGGAGAAATTAAGTAGTGAGACTTAATTATGATATATGCGGCATGGGTAACATGCGATAAGAATTTATAATGAAGCAAGGCATGTACTTGGGGCAACAGTTAGGATGTTATGATTTGGTACTGGGTATTAGAGGATGCAATTATATTTAAGGTCCTTAGCCTTAATACCAGCCTTATCCTAATTTCGAGGACGAAATTCCTTTGCGAGGGGGGAAGTATGTAATACCCGGTATTTTTGAATATTTTATTTAATTAAATTGGAGAATTAAATGAGAAAATACAGCTTAATTTAAATTACGTAAGAGGAGTAATTTAATGGGATTTATTAAAAATTGTAATTTTGGAATATCAATCGGGAGATAGTTACCGATTTATATTGCCTCATTATATTTACTTAGTGCGAGTGGTATATAGTTACTTAACGCGTGTAGACCGTGTTGGGGTGAGAACGAGTAATATTTGTTAAGTCACTCAAATGATAATTTAGAGGTCACCGATGAGTCCGGAAGGGTCAAATTAGTCAAAATAGTATACCCGGGGGTACTAGTTGAGTCCCGGGGTAATTTTGGACTAAACCGAGACCGTTCGGGGGCGTTTTGGTCTTTTAACATGAGAGGGTATGGAGACCTACGAAATTGAGAGCTTTATATCAGCCGTATGATAGAGGGGTTAGGGTTAGAAAACCCATGAAAACACACCATAGCCATTAGAGATAAGAGAGAAACCATTCTCAAGGAAAAAGGAAGAATTGGGAAGGATTCAAAGGAGTTTTTCACTATCAACTTGTTGAGGAAGAAGGATTGAAGGATGAAGATCATCAATCATCAACAACAACCACGAAATCATACCCTACTGATCATAAGGCAAGTTATTTATTGCAAAAATTATAAAGTTATAATACCCATGTGTAGGGTTTTTGAATAGTCTTGTTTAAATCAATATCTTAATAGGAGAATAATGATATTTATGCATGTTGGGATAGGAATCGCATGTAGAATGATTTAACTTATGTAGAGGATTAATATTCAGATTAGACTTGATGATTTTTCGGAATAAAAATATGGATTTTGAATGAAAATATGGGAAGAACACCATAACTAGGGTTTCAAGAAATTCTGGGTTGAATTCATTATATTTAAAGGAATTGGAGTTTTGATGTATTAGACACGTTAGAAACTGTCCTAGTATATGTGGAAACATGTTAGGATTATTGGGTCGAAGTTTGGTGGACGATAATGGAGTTTGGAGATTTGTTAATGGAGGAAAGGATTAACGAAGAAGACGAACCGCGTCTGTCCCTGTTCGATCGATCGATCGATCTCAAACTATCGATCGATCGACTATGTCGATCGATCGAACCCAGCTGTCGATCGATCGACGAAAGTGGTTTCCCGAATTTTTGTGTTTAATTCTTCGTTGATTTTCGGGAATGAATGAGTATCCTTGGATTTACATTATACTTATATGGGAGTGAGAATAAGACCAGTAGGTATATTGTTGAGGTCCGATAAAGCCATTGGGTGTAGGGCTTGGATTACGGGCCGACGAGAATAATCCGATTTAGTAGAGTATCGGGGACTTCGAAAATTGAGTTACGAGGCGAAGTAAATTCAATTTAAGTAATAGACCAGTAGGGTAAGAAATAACTACTGAAATTATATGTAAGGGGTAACTAGGACCCTTAGAGTTGTGTGAATACTCAAATAAATGCGATTAATGAGATAAATAGTAAAGCGAATGTTGTACGGCTAATATATGAGATTAAAATATTACGTACGTATATAATTAATAGGTCGGGCGTGTACCTACTGAATTATGTGATCTTTTAGGTCGAGAGATTTATACTTAAATTAATTATGTTAGGGTCGATGAGACATTCCGAACTAACATAAAGTTATTATATGTTTGGGGTCGATGAGAAATGCCGAACCAAACTTTGAACTGGTGTCGCGATGAAAGAGTCCCGAACCAGAATATGTGTATATATATATTTTTAAAATAGTTGGGGTCGATGGATAATTCCGAACCAACTCTCACTTAGGGTCGATGAATCATTCCGAACCAAGAGATCTTTATTTGTGTATATAAATAATTGGGGTCGATGTATCAATCCGAACCAATTCTCACTTGGGGTCGATGAATTATTCCGAACTAAGAGTCCTTTACGTGTATAAAAAGGGCAAAATAGTAATGACTGATATTTAGTATATATTGTGTGTGAAATATATATACTTGATGATATTCTACTTCCGTGTATTAGTAGATTGATATATATTATGTATTTAAAGATACATACTGAATTGGTAAGTTAAGTAGTGAAACTTAATTACGAAATGCACCTTTAGATAGAGAAAATATATTTAGTAATTCAAGTAGCGAAACTTAATTACATAAGTGGGAAGTCAACAATTGTGAGAATTGTAGTAATTTTAGTAGTGAAACTAAATGAGAAGTCTTGAAAAATAACATAGATGAAATGTTACTTGAGAATTAATTAACATACGCGAGATGTTAGTGAAACGATTGTACTGTATGGACGGTACTGGAACTTGGGTACAGATAAGTTCAGTTGACTACTTTGGTTTTAGTTAGCTTGGGAGGTATGGCTAGATAAACTAAGTGTAGAACGTTAGGTGTGCACAAAAGATGAGGGGTGAGTTAACACAAGAGAGTGTACGAGAACCTAACATGTGTAAACAATAACCGCATTTTATATTGTGATAAACGCTTGGTAAATATTTTCAAAATGTTTTGAGTACTAACTCTTGCTATAAAATATTTTCAAAACCTTTTAGGTGTCCAGCCACAGGGAGGCCATGTATGATGATTCCATTCCAGGGACTCGGAGCTGTAGCACAGTGGATGCTTACAGGATTTTGACTAAACGATATCCCTCATTCAGATCTTGTACAGGATCTCACACTATTCTATGTATGGAATTGTTGTCCGGTATTAGTCTCAGATGTTAGTTTCAGACTAGTGGTTATTCTATTGTTGTTTGGAATTTTTAGCCGATGGTTTATTCGATAATACTTTTGTTCTGTTGTACTTTTACTTTGTTATTTGAAGTATAGTACATGATTATTTGTACTTCGTTCCGCATGGTTGATTTATCTGTTTTAAGAGAGATAAAATTTGGCAGCGGTCTAATTTTACTTAGAGGATTAGTAATTAAAAAGTTTTCGACAGTGATGCTAAGAATGAACCATTTAATAAACCTGTTTTAATTTAATAAAGTCCTGATCACCCGATGTTTAATTAGGCGGGGTGTCACAATGGATTGGGGCGGTGCAATTTTATTTAACTTGACTCCTAATCCGTCCCATTCATTAATCGGGTTTTAAAATCGGCGCCATTAGGATCGGATCGGAGCGGAGCAGGAGGAGGCTTCTACGAGTCGGATTAAATTTCCATCCCTACCAGGGAGGATAAGATGCGTACTGTAGAAGGCAAGAAGTAAGCAGATAATGGGTCGGACAAGAGGAAGAACCAAGTCTTTTCATGAGCGAAAGATTGGACGGGTAACTAAGGTCCTGTTTGTTTTTACCTCTTAAGTCTGAATTTGAACCATTCAGACTTAAGAGGTATCAAAAAGTGTTTGTTTTTTTAAATGATTAAGAGGCTAACGGCTATATTTGACTCTTAATGATTAAGAGGTAAAGTTACGTTGGAAGTCTGAATCTAAAGTCTGAATCAGTCTAAATACATTCATTCAGAGGTATATTCAGACATAAAAACAAACATATTTTTCAGATTCAGATTTTAGACTTCAGATTCAGTCTTCAGATTTCAGATTCAGACTTCTGATTCAGATGAAAAAACAAACGCAACCTAAGTCTTATTGTAAGCATGGTGGTGTATATACGACTTGGTGATACAGACGGGGGATACTGCCTTAGCTCCGGTGAAAGCGTTGGCTGGTACCCACAGCGCTGGGCGGAACAACAATCTGAGTTGCTGGCGAGTATTAACGCAGTATCAGGAGTTGGTGTAGTGGAGATGAGAGAACTGGCCGAAGAACACGCAGTCAAGACAGTGTCAGGGGGTTTAATAATTTACCAAAAAGTTGCCTTTTTGAGGTGGGAGACAGCATGGTTCTATCAGATTGTAGGCACTCTAGCACTCTGTTGGGGAGACCCACTTTAGGAGATGATGGGAAGGTGTCAAAAGAAAAAGAAAATACGAATTTCTTGCCACGGAAAGAAGTGGGGATCCTTGATTTTTTTAATACTAAAGTTAAGTTTGTAAAATCCATTTGGATCATCATTTGCCTTTCGCTGGAGGAAGTGATGCCGGGGGAGTTTTTACAAATTTTTAAAGTTCGTATTAATTTTTACGAACAATTGGATTTGGGATCGCACGTGAACCTGGGTCAGGATTTTGAATTCGATGCACATAGGCAAAGATTCGATTATGTACCACGAGAATCCCTTCTTAGTGAGTCATCCTGAGACTCAGGGTCTCTCCTTTATTTACGGGCGTAGGCCCAACTTGTTTCGATTATTGGTGTACGATAGGAAGACGGGAGAGACAAGAAGAGCATCGATCCCCATTCATGGGGTCGGGTGAGTTTGTAGAGGAGAGAGAGAGGTCGTCGCACCCCCGACGCGTATGGGGTGATTTTCGTTGTATTTTTCAGTCTTGTGTTGATGTCATATAGCGTCTTCTTTCATTTTAATAATTTGCTTGTTTTATTTGTCGTGCTTATTATTTTTTCTTCTTTAGCTTTTAGTCCTTTTGATTGAGGATAATGCAAAAGTCTAAGTAGGGGGGGGGGGGGGGTGACAAGTGCATCTTTTAAAAACATTACAAATTTTTAAAATGCCCAAAAAAATTAGAAAATTTCAAAGATTTCCAAAAAAATTGAAAAAATTGAAAAAGCCAAAAATATTTTTCTTCAAAATAAATAAAAATTGGAATTTAAATTTTTCAAAAATTTCACAATTTTTTTTTGAAGTCTCAAATAATAAAAATTCAACGCACTAAGCCGAAATTGACCAAAGTTGGAAATTGGGCGAAAATGGACTACTTTATAAGTGTGGAGATTAATCAACCCAGTGAGATTTTGAGCCTATCATTTTTGCGATTTATTAAATCAGTCCAAGTTAATGGTTAACTCAAAGTTCTTTTCAGTATTTACAAAGTCGTTGAAGATCTAAATACCTTTGTTTTGATCGATTACGGGAAACATGTGAGAGGATGTTTTGAAAAAACACGCTAAAAATATATCTAAACTAAATTCATCTCGAGACGCATATGGTAAAGTAATTGGTAATTCGGATAATGAAGTTAGGCCATCGTTTGTTTATCCCAAAATATTAGCCATAAAAAAAGTAATGAAAAATTATCCTTTTGCAACCAAATTGAGCCTAATAATTTTTTTTTTCATTTGGTAACCCGAAAAACCGTTTAGCGCGGAATTATGAAAGATTGAAAAGTCTAAAGAGTGCGATAAAAAGGGGCAAGAAAAATAGAGTAACGCTCAATAAAAATAGCAAGAAAAGAAAAATGTGAAAAATAAAAAAAAATATAAAAAGAAGAGAATGAGCAAAAGCCCGAAAAAGTACTAAATGAAATCATAAGAAGATTTTCCAATTCCGAATTATCCAATCATCTCATACTACCCAATGCACCTTATAACTCAAAAAGTCCTAACCGAGTCCGAATTTCAAAATTAATTACCGCGTGGAGGGCTTAGACACAAAAGATAATAAGAGAGATTAATTTGTGTGAAAAAGAGACGATGTTTCCCGTTTTTCAAATGACAATATTCCGCTGAAGAGATCTATTCACCTAAATAATTTTCGTCTTTCAAATTTGTGTGCATGACCTTGTGTCCATTATATTTACTCTTATAAGTCACGCATACCGAGAGAAATAGCAATAATCCGAGTGATTCGTTTGTGAGAGAATCCCGTGAGATTTTGAAATCAAAACAAATTTTCGAAAAGTAACATAATGATCAATCAGTGGAAATTAGCGGTTAAATTTCTGGCTTCGTACAAACACACTATGAATATAAATTTGTGGTGACTATTTTTAGAAAAGTTTAAATTGTATGATTTTTAGGTATTTTGATTTTTTTAGTTGAAAAAATAAATTTTGTGGGTATATTCACTGCAAATTTTCACGAGACAACACTCGTCCTACTAGGGTAACCTAGGGGTTTAACGGCTTGTTTCATGCGCTAAATGCAATCGCTTTCCCGCGAAAAAGTTATTCTATCATAATAAAGTTTTTAAAGAGTCCTTAACTCATTCTCTTATGCTTTTCATTTCTCGAGATGCGCAAAGTTCTAAGTTAGGGGGATTTGATTAGGCATAAATTCTTCACATTTATCCCCTTAATTTTGGTACTTTTATCTTTCCATGAATTGTAATTTATATGAATTTATCTCATATTTATGCTACTAACCCTTTTGGTAAGTATTTCATGTTTTGTGTATCTTTTATGTGTTTTACAGGTATGTCATGCAAGAACGTGTGAAAGAGAACTCGAAATAGTGAAAGAAATTAGAAAATGGGGAGATTTGTTTATAATTTTTCATCCTTAGTCCGGTGGTGGGAACAACTAGAAAGTTGATGAGCTCTAAATTAAAAAAAATACTGAAAAAAACGGCACCCCAATTCGAACTATGGTTAAGAAGTTATGCCCATTTGAAGTTGAGAAATAAATCCAAGGCAAAACTGTTAAGGCTGAACCGGACCGATGGACCATAACCGAACCGATTAGCCTTTTGTCACACTCTATATCCATTACAAACTTAGTCATGCTTTTAAAGTGTGACAAATTTCCAAAAGCGGGATTTTTATTTTATCCTTATTTTTTTAGCTAAAAGAGTTTTAGAGTTTCGGGGCTCTTCTAAATGACCCAGGACTAACATATAGATATATTAGGACTATTTTAAGATAGATTTCATTCATGTAAAAGCTCCTAATAAAGGAGGAACATATAGCAGAATATTTTACAAGTTTTGCACCTTAAATTCAAGAGATTTTTCGGTTTTTCTTCTTGATTCGATTTCTTCTTGCATGTTCATATTCTTTAATCTTAGTAACCTTTATTTTAAGCTCTTTCATTATTATTTCATTATGTTGTAATAGCCCGTATTTTTATTGATTTTAATTATGGGATTAATTGAATTAAAAATTTGAATTAATTGGAAATTAATTCGGATTTAAATACTAGCGAGATAAGAGTTAGTATTTGATTAGGATATTTATTTTGAATATTAATGAGCGAGTATAGTAATATATGATTATGAAATTATTAAAATTGTCAAGTGTAGAAAATATAACAGTTTTAAAAATCAAGTTGGGACGCGCATGTCAGTCGTGTTGGGACCAATTTAATGGATTATAAAGTAAATTATTTTTGTATCATCCTTATGGTCGTTTTGAGTGTGTCGATGTGTCCGAAACTATCAACATAGTCAAAAAAGTCTATCCGGGGGTTTAATTTGGGTCCTGGGGCAGGTTTAGGCCAAACCGACTAACCGGGAGGGTATTTTAGTCATTTTACTATTTGGTGAATAGTGACCTACAAAATTTAGGTTAAATATATCATCAAACCCTTATAATAATTAGAGTATTGGCTGCTACAAACTTGAGTGGGAGAAATAGAGAGAAAAGAAAGGTTTCCAAGGGTTGCTAGGGGTAAACAACCATATTACACCACCACCGCCACCGTCGGATTTGTGACCTGAGAAAGAACACCATCACCATATCATCTTTCCCAAAGGAACAGAACTTCTATTGCAAATGATTTAACTTGTTATTATTCAGTAAATATATTATCCATGGTAGTTTAGATTTGGAGATTTAAATTGAAATATTGATAATTTCATGAATTAGGAGAATTTAATCGTGAATATGGGTAGGATTTGCATGTAGATAAATTCTGGGAAGATAAGAGAATTGAATCTGATCCTAAATGTTATGAATCATCAATTAAAATCTGAGTAATTGGCTATCTTGAATTGAGAAATTATCCTAGGGTTTACTAATGAAAACTTGATGAATAATTGAATTGGTGTGTAATTTTTGTGATGATTTGATGATTCTGGAACATTAGAAATCATGTGTTTAGGTTGTTATAACATCTAGTACATTCACTTTGGAGAATGGGATCATGTAATGAGTTTTGGAGGTAAAATGATGGTAAAAAACGTTAACATTTTTGGGCTCTAACTGGTCGATCGATCGACTGGTTCGATCGATCGACACTCATAAGTTGATCGATCGACTCTCCTACATTGTGATAAAAAATTTCCTTTTAAGGTCTAACCAAATCTCCGGATCTCAAGAATTATTTAAGGTTAGGAACAGTTGTAAAGGGACTTCAAATTACTGAATTAACCTCAGAGAAGACTTATTAACCTTTTGGGAGGTTTAAGTACTCGGATTCATACAACAAGAGTTGTAGTGCTAAATATATTACGTAAAATAATCGGGATAAAACTATATTACGTATGAGACTTGTAATATGGGATAGGAGTATACCTATATTGAAATGATGAATACTTAGGTTATTTGATTACCTAATATATGGATTATTATGTGTATGACATACCTAAGATACTTGCTATCACTGGAGGTTGTAGGAAGAGGACAATCTTATCTTTTGTGCCTTCGGGGGGATTTAGATTTAGTACCTCAAGAGCATAGGACTGTGAAGAGTTATTTGTGAGTTGATAAGTCAGCTGATCATGGGAGTGTAGGTATGTGCGTGGCCCATGGGTATGTGAACTATGTTCGCCTCCAATATGTGTGATTTGTATTGATACGATTCCTGATTGATTCGTAACTCGTGATCCTCATGTACGTGATGTATCGGGATTCGATAGCAGAGTATGCCAACACCATAACATAGACTAGGGGTGCCATATGTGTATATATGTACTGAGTGTGATATAAATATATACTTGTGATTATTCACTGTTGCTTAGTAGATGAGAATGACTAAGATATTTAAATAACTTAGTGATGTGGGAACTTAAATAATACATGAGATAATCGATTCAAATAATGAGTATTTGAAATGTGCGTATGTCTTAATTGAGTAATACGGGTGGATCCATGTAGAAATTCCTGTAGTCAGATTTAATATATACTAGTTAGTTAGTAGCATAACTAGGATGGGTTAAAGGCATACATTTGGCGTGCACAATAGTTAAGGGGTGAGAATATCATGTGAGAGAACGTGACTAACATGTATAAAATATTTACTGTTTAATGCAATTAAACATTTGTTATTTTTAAAATATTTTCACCTCGGGATCTGACCCATTTACTTCCAAATCTATTTTTCTTTTGTAAAAACCTTTTAGGTGGCCAGCCACAGGGATGCCAACCATAGGAATTATATCATGTTCACGTGTTGTAGCTACTGTGGATGTTACAGGATCTCGGTATTAGACGCCTCTACATCAATCTTTGCTTCCTTCGGAGCTATTCATATCAGTTAGGGCATGTTGCCAATTTTTATTCACAGATAGCAGTTCTAGACTTTCATTTATTTCAGTTGTTGGATTTATTTTATTCAGATTCTTGTATTCGGATTACTTGGTATTGAGATTATATTTGGAGTGTTACTTGAGACTCTTTTATTTCTTTCAATTGATTATTTCTTTGAGATTTTTTAAGTGAATATTGTATGGTTGATTATTCATTACTTCGCAGTAAATTAATTTAAGTAATAAAATATGTCATCTCACTTTTTAAATATTAGGTGGCTAGTAACTAATTGAATATTTTTTAACAGTGATGCTAAGACTGAACCAACTTGATATTCTGTATTAATTTAATAAAGGAGTAGCCACCCGGTATTTAATTAGACGGAGTGTCACATGTGGTATCAAAGCATCAGATTCTAGAGTCTTTAGGATATGTATGGCTCGTTACGCTTTCCAGAAAGCTTTCATTGATATAAAGCCCTATGTTTTAGTACTGTTATATTCTTTAAATGCGCATTTTACGTCTTTAGCCATTTGGTGATAATAATTGTTGACATATAAAGCTTCTCTCTCATTTCAGATGCCTCCTCGATGTGCACAACGAGTTCCCAGGGGTTCCCGACTCGAGTGACTTACTCAGAAAATTGTATAGCGCAAGTGTACGCTAACCGCGAGAGTAATAAAAGCCCGGTAAGACCGTGGTCGATTTCCGCAGGGAATCATATGAAGTACCTAGGATATTCTTCCAGTTAAAAATCAATAAACAAGAATAAAAGATAAAAGAAAAGATGATTTAGGATTTGAGTGTTGTAACGAACCAAAACGAACCAATATAAATGGAACGCTAAACCAAGTAGTAACAGGAACAATGGTGATTTATAAACAGGGTTATGAAACGATTCTTTAACAAAAGGTTAAGGAGCATTCCCCCACCTCGGATGTGCACAACTCAACGGGTTCTTTCGATTAAACCACAATTCAATGGGAATAAGATATCGATACCAATAATCCTACATGAAGGATATCAATCCAACAATATAAGATGAAGGTAACAATGTATTATCGGACAAATGCGTTGATGTTGGAGTTAAGTCTTAAAATACAACCCTCACATTATAAGAGAAGATAAAATCCTATGAAACTCAAATATCAACCCACACACCCATTTATTGGATTTAATCATTAAACTAGCCAAGAAATGAACCCTCCAAGGTGGGTTTATGCTCCCAACCTAAGGAGATTAGCTACTCATAACACTAACCATATCAAAACATACCATTAAATTAATAGTAAGTGTAACAACTATGGTGAGAACAAGCATTCAATACACAACCACAATATTAATTGCACAAAATGATACCAATAGTCAACAAGATACAACTAAGATGGAACTTTACTTTGCAATAAATGAAGTGGATGATGAATATGGCAAAGAAATTATCAAGCCCTAGGAGAGAAAGAGTAAAACAACAAAACTATCTCTATATATTTCTTACACATAAATCTGATCGGATATGTCTTAACAAATCAAACCACTCAAAATATATACTAAGTGGAAGGTAACCACAAAACAAGGGTGGTAAAAACCAAACCAAAACTACGGGGGTATGGCAGAAAATGAGGCGCCAGTCGACCGCTGGTCAGGGACCGGTCGACCGCTGGTCTGGGAGAAGGCACACTGTCTAAATTTGAAGGAAAAAGCTGAAACCTCGGTCGATCGCTGGTCAGGGACCAGTCGACCGGTCCTGCAAAATCATGCATCCTCCCCTCTTTTGATACACAACAAGCGGCTTCGGGAAAATGCCCATAACTTGGTCCTCGTGAACCGGATTGATAAATCGTCGGGGGCTACGCAAAGGTGGCTAGGAGACCTACAACATCCGTGAAGGGTTCGGGCACAAAGCTCAAATGTAGAAATAACAAAATTACCCCTAAATTTGCGTAAAATATTGTACGTTCCCAGATAACGCACACTTGCACCATTTAGCACTCCAATCCCTACAAAATCTCAAATAAACCTCGCAAAGCATATATATATGGAAACCAAAGGTTATACAATACAAGAGCTTAAATACGCAAAATAACGATCACAAGCGTGCGTGCATGCATAATTAACGGGCGCAAAATATACAATATTTGCGACTAATCACAGAGCTTCAACCAGCACCACTTCAGGGTACTATGAATGCCACTGAAGTTGACGCTATAGTAGCACTGGTTGAAAATGCAACTTTAGTAGTAGTGCTGCAAGCGCCACCTCAGATGCCGGTAGTAGCCCCAATTCAGGCTCATGCATTCTCGTTTACTTAGGAACGTGTCAGAGATGCCTTTCAGAAGGCACATCCTTCGGAGTTCGGAGGGAGCTCCAATGTTGTAGTAGCGAGCCAATGGAAGAAGGAAATCCAGAGGCGCACTTGAGGATTTATGAGTGCACAGATGTACAAAGGTAGGTACTAGCTACATTGAAGCTAGTTAGAGCAGCGTTGGAGTGGTGGGAGTCTATTACCACTGATGAGGAGAGAGATGTATTTACTATTCAGGATTTTTGGGTACGGTTTGACTTCAAATATTTTGCTTCCTCCGTTCAGACTGAGATGAGGCAAAAATTACTAAACCACACCCAGGAGGCAAAGACCGTAACTGAGTACGAGGAAGAGTTTGCCAGGATGGTTAATCTGGTACCAACAGAGGTGCCTACTGAGGAGATGAAGATACAGATGTTCATGGATGGCCTTACTTGGAGGATTCGACAGCATCTTATGGGTAACATCTCATTGCAGACCTATACTGATGTGCTTAATACAACACTACTTCACTGTCAGGACCACCGCTTATGTCTGTCAGGGAGTAAGCGAGTAGGGGAGTCTAGACAACAGTGCAGGATAGGAGGTAGTGGTTCTAGTGGGGCACAACCAGCTCAGGGCCAGCATAGGCAGGGTGACCAAAATTCCCATCAGGGGGATTCTAAGCGATTTAGATCAAGCGGTTTCCAACACGGTCAGTGATGATACAAGAATTGGTACCACCAAGTCAGTATGATAAGTAATCTCAAACCAGCACAACAATGGAGTATAAAAAGTTATAAAAGTATAAAAAGAGATGAGGTAAAGAAGAAGATAACACTGAATATAAGTGGTTCGACCTAAAAATGGCCTACGTCCACCGTGAGTGTGTGAGAATTGCATTAAATAAGCTCACTAATGGATATAGATACAACAATTAAGGTTTCTCCCTTTTCTGTGTAATTTAATAGAGTAGCGGTAGGGTTTCGAATTTTATATCCCCTTCCCTATGGGGAAGAAGCATATTTACAGTGTTTGGGTGTGTAGTGCGCCCCCAAGTACATAATGGGCAGGTAGGTGAGTGGTCCCAACCAATGAGGTTGAGACACCTGTATTACCGTAGGCGTGTAATCATCATCGAATAACCTCCCCCACGTGGGGGGGGGGGAGATAATTCAGTTGTAATAGATTTGCACACGTGGAACACATCTCTTGGGCACTTTGTACTGCTCGGCTAGCTGTAGTGTCGTCTGCAGAGGTCTCGGTTAGGCCGGGTATGAGGTTGCTGAGTGACTACTTGATCTCATGATGAACCTTGGCAAGTGTAACCTCGGTTGGGATGCCCAGGACGAAGTCATTCAGGTATGACTCTACTAATGTTGGTTGGTGAGTGGATGACAGATGCCCTTGATGCTGCAACCCTCTTCCTAAGGTCACAGATAGTTTTTGATCCGAGGTTGCATATGAGGCCGACCTTACTTTCATACGAGTCTTAGATATGTCAAATGACCCCCTAATGGAAGCTCGGATGTTGAGGGTCTCGTCCTTGTACGAGGTTATATTTGGTCATATCAATCACCCCTAGCCCTCAGTCGTGTATGTGAAGAGATGGACGAGGGATATGCATCGACTCTGTCCAATGAGGGGAAGATGTAGATGAGAGTGACATGTGTCACAGTTCGGATTAGTTAGCGTGTCTTCCAAGTCTTATAGGATGGCTGAATGTTTGGGCAATTGTGCCTCCAAATGATGGCTTGCCTTTGGAACCTGTTCCTCATCATTACTCGAGTATAAAATCTCAAATTTTATCTCTCTCCTTTTTACCTTTTCAGACTTTTCCCACACGTTCTCTCTCTCTAACTTCCTATTCTTCTTCAAGACCGTCGCAATTCTTCATCTCTCTGATCGTTACCACTTTTAGGTACTCTTTGCTATTTTATTCTCCTCTTATTTCATTACAACCATCATGGATTTGCTGTTGAGTTCTAGGATATTTAAGATTTTTGTGTTCTCTGTTGAACTTGGATTTTTCGACGACTATGCGAGGATTTTCTTGTGAGGTTGAGGGAATCTTAGGGTTGAGGCCAACCTGTCATTGGTGAGGTTTTGGATTTTCTAGGTGGCAGAGGGAGGTGTTGAGAGTTTTATTTTTATTATTCCAAGTTTCTACATTTTCGGCGTGACTCCGGTGAGCTTCAAGGCTTTATTCTTGGAGTTATTGGCCACTAACCTTTTAACTTCCCCTTTTGATCCTTAGTCAACTTCAGTTAACATTTCAACTTGTTTGTGTTTTTCTAGCTTTTTCGTTCCAAGTCCAACCTCATCCAGTTGATGTTGAGGCACCCTTATAAGTTAGCTGAGGAGTTTCCAAGCATACGGGAGAGTTGCTTTAGTCGTATCAGAGAGGTAGAGACTACGCAGGTCGAGAGACGTAAGTTTGAGGCCTTCCCTCTTCGTCCCATATATCCACCTCCATTGTCTGTCATATACCCCTCAGCACCTGAGATCGGTGTGCCACCGTCTGAGGCCGAGGTACCAACATCTGAGGTTGAGAAATCGCCTAAAAAAGTTACAAGTCGAACATCTGAGGTTGAGGAGGAGATATCTAAAGTCGAGGACACAATGTTTGTAAATTCTTTATCATTTGCCGACCCTATGTCCGCCTCTCATGCGGATGAGAGTGTGGACTCTTTTGTAGAGGGCATAGATTATTCTCCAGCGGAGGAGTCTGAGGAAGACGAGTCTCCCTCTCACATCTCGTCTTCAAAGACATATGAGAATTCCAATCGGTCTAACTCAGTTCAAATATTAGAGCCCACCATAGCAGTTAGTCCCTATGATCGTTGTTCCTCTCTCAGGATTTACAGAGGCTGAGTTTACCCTGAGGTTCCCACATGGTCATTCGACTAACCCACCAGCCGACGCTCTGAAAAATTGTAACGAAGAGAGTGAAGTAGATACCTCCATCACTGAAGGGTACAAGAGTATAGTCTTTAATGCCGACCTTATAACAAGGAGGCACCACTATGGTATTGGTCCCTCAATAACTATGAGACAACCTCAAGAGGGGGAGAGATCTTACAATGGTAGAGAGGGTAAGGTTTATGTTTACGAACAGATGTTTAAGTTCGGCTCTCGTTTTCCTATACACCTAACAATTAGAGCTATCTTATCCCTCATAAATCTTTTCCCCTCTCAGCTCTCCTTAAACTCCTAGAGAGTGATCATTGGATCTATCATCCTTTAGAAATCTATTCAATAAACTGACTTTCCAGTTGTATTTTCTTGGCTTGTTACACCCCGTCTTTTCCAAAGACACGGCTTGGATACTATCATTTCGTAGCTAGGAAATCAGAGAAGAAACTTTTGATGATCATTCAGACCTCAAACCATAATTGGAAGCCTCGTTATTTCTTTATTTCTGGCGCTTGGTAATTTGGTTCAGACCAGCCATGTGGAACGTCTGAGCTAAGAACCCCTCTAAGATGGGGAAAAGTCTCAATGTCGGCCAAGATGGATCTGGGGTTGAGTTTATATGCTTATAATAAAGTTAACAAACTTCATAAAAAGGGAGAACACTACCTTCTCCTGAAGTTTGAGGATTTACTAACCCCTCACTATCTGGTTGAGGGAGGTTTGGGGGATGGTCCTCTAACTGAGCTTTGTAAGTAACTTTTTTTATAAACTGTTAACTTATACTTTTGCTACCTCAGGTGACTAACTACAGGGTCTTCTTTTTGTAGATCGTTCAGAAGGCATATCAAACGACCTTTAGAATATGTTAACCCCCATCTTGAACAATCTTGTCGAGATACGTGCCAATCGAGTTCCCCCTCTAACTGCCCAAAAAACAAAACTATCGACGTAGGCAGAGTTGATGGTGGTGGGAAGAAGAGGAAAAGAGAAATATCCTACCCTTTTACTCGGCCTACAAATTTTCAACACTCTAATTGTGTTATCCCCATTTCAGGCAACGTTCTTGCCGCTCGTTTGTCACAACTCAAAATAAGTGACAACAGTGTCATAAACCACAGTCTAAAGGATATTGATGCTCTCGGCTCTATGATCACGGAGGATGGAAAGCATTTTCTCCAGGCCATGGACCCTCCTCTTCTTGTCAAGTTTGCTTTACACCATACTATCGAGGTATCTTAAAATCACACCATTTTTCCAATTATTGTCTCTTCATTCTCTTTGTCTCATATTTGACGATCTGCCACTTATACTACAGGGCGCAATTTCCCTTCACTGCTTTAATAATTGGACCCTTAAGAGGCTTCCCTTAATCCAAAAGGGTCTGAATGCTGAGGTCGTCGAGAAGGCATGTAAGGCCAAACTCGATGAGGCTTCAAGAAATTTGAAAAAAGAGAGAGTCCTGATCATTACTCTGAATGCCAACCATGTGAAAGCTCTGAAGAATAAGGATGGAAGTATCAAAGGAACCATTAATACTGGAGTGAAGGTTGCCTTGGCTCAGGCTAAGGACAAAATCATTGTTGAATATAAAGAATCAAATGAGTTTTATGACCTCGACTTTGAATATATTGAGAGAGGTGTCAGAGCTATTAACCGATGGGCAGCCACTAAACATGCTAAGACTGGCAGCCTATCGCCAGATGATTTCATGGGTCTTGGTTTTGGTGAACGTCGTCTCGGTGTTGCTCTGGCCGAGGTTGAGAACCTTGAAGCTGCCCCTGTTGAGACAAGTGCCTTGGAGGTCACAGAAGATCTTAGGGACGACGTTACACATAATAAAGTTGGGGCAACAAGTGTTAGAGACTCTGAGGTTGCTCAGACTGGTGATCGGTCGACCCAAGACAAGGGTGACGCTCAGCCCTGAAGGCTCTTTATTTGTTTTCTTCTTATATTTTTCATGTGCAACGTCTAAAATATTTGTAACCTCTTGACTTTTTTGAATGAAACTTCTCTTTTCTATGATTCTTTTGTCTTATGCTTGTGACTCTGAAGTATGATGTTTATGATCACAAACTAATGATGTTTCATCTCACACTCATAAAATTATGATGTTAAGGGTCTGAGATCACCAAACTAATGATGTTTCATCTCATATTCACCAAACTAATGATGTTTCATCTCATATTCACCAAATTAATGATGTTGAGGATCTGAGATCACCAAACTAATGATGTTTCATCTCATATTCACCAAACTAATGATGTTAAGGGGTCTTAGATCACCAAACCAATGATGTTTCATCTCATATTCACCAAACAAATGATGCTAAGGGGTCTGAGATCACAAAACTAATGATGTTTCATCTCATATTCACCAAACTAATGATGTTAAGGGGTTTGAGATCACCAAACTAATGATGTTTAATCTCCTATTCACCAAATTAATGATGTTTTATAGCCTTAACCAAACTAATATATACAAGCAATATTCATTCACATAAATGGATAACATATGAGAGAACACTTCTTTTATTAAACTTCTTTCATCATACGAGTTTCATCATATACATAGGTACAAATGGAAAGAAATTGACAAAAATAAGGGCTTACTAATAGTATTTTTTGAGGTGATTAACGTTCCATGGACTAGAAAATGGTTCCCCTTCCATATTCTCCAACCTATACGTTCCCAGAACAACCTCTTCAATCACTTTGTATGGTCCGTGCCAATTCGGGTTAAGTTTGTTAGACTTCTGCCATGTCTTTTTTAGTACTAGGTCTCCTACCTTCAGTGGTATTGCCTTGATCCTTTTGCTATAGAATTTCTCCGTTCTCTGCTGGTAGACAGCTTGTCTAACCTCATCTTCTTCTCTCTTTTCTTCCAAAAGGTCTAAGTCAAGCCTTGTCCTATCTTCATTCCTCTCAGGGTCATAGTTCTGAATCCTATGAGTAGGCATACCTATCTCTGTTGACAAAACTGCCTTTGAGCCATAGGCAAGCATTAATGGGGCATCCCCCGTAAGGGTCCTCTCTGTTGTTCTATAGGCCCATAAGACTTCATTCACTTATTCCACCCATTGACCTTTAACATCCTCTAACCTCTTCTGGATCCCATAAATGATCATTCTATTTGTAACCTCTATCTGACTGTTGGCCTGGGGTCGGCCTGGGGTAGAGAAAAACTGCTTAATGCCAACCCTTTCATAGTACTTTTGTAGGGAGATGTTCTTGAGTTGTCGGCCGTTATCAAAAATTAAAGTGTTGAGTAGACCATACCCACATATGATGTTCTTCCATATGAACTGAAAGGTCTTCTTCTCTGTAATTGATATCATCGGCTCAGCTTCCACTCACTTGGAGAAATAATCAATCGACACAATCAAATAACGATAATTGTTCATGGATTTAGGTAGTGGTCCAACAAGGTTAATCCCCCAAACCACTAAGGGACAATGAGAGGTGATGGACATACGAGGTTGGTGAGGCTGCTGGGGTATGTTAGTGAACCTTTGGCACTTATCACATTTCCTAACATAGGTTGCTGCATTTTTTGCCAGTGTCAGCCACCAATACCCCTGCGTTATGATCTTCTTAGCCCAGGGTATTCCTCCAATATAGCTGGAACATGATCCTTCATGCACGTCTTTCAGGATATACTCTACCTTGAATGGGTGGACACATCTTATGAGAGGAAGTAAAAACCCCTTTTTGTATTGAGCGTCTCCCAAGAGGGAGAACTTGGTAGATTTATATATAAGATTCTTCCTTTCAGATTTGGACTTCGATAACTCCTCATCTCTTATATATTGTGCTATGGGGTCCATACATAAGGTCCCTAAGCTCAGACTGAGACAAAACTCCATAGTGCTCTCTTCCACTTGTATTGTTAGTCGATGGAGGACTTCTATAGGGACCATCCGTCTTATTTTCGTTCTTGTTGTGGAAGTTAATCTTGTAAGAGCGTCAGCGTGGCTATTTTCCAGATGAGGGATCCTCTTCAGCTTCACTTCATCAAACTGCTTTAGCACTGTATTTACTCTCCTTAAGTATTTTTCCATTCTATCATCTTTAGCCTCATAGGCCACTAAAATTTGGTTGACAACCAACTTGGAATCGCTGTGGATAAGAACTTGACTAACACTGAGTGATTTAGCAAGGGAGAGGCCTGTAAGTAGAGCCTCGTATTCATACTTATTGTTAGAAGCTTTGAAGTTGAACCTTAATGCATATTTAATATAAGTCCCATTTGGGGCCGACACAATCAATCTTGCTCCGCTTCCACTTTCACATGAGGACCTATCAACAAAGAGACTCCAAACGATTCCATTCGACGAGAATTATCCCTCTGCAAGGGTTCCTTTCTTGAATAGATAACATTCCTCTTCATTTTTAGAGACTCTTCTTTTTGGATGAACTAGTCTCGGCTTCAGTCAAAAAAGGACGCACTATGCCTTCTGGCCCACCAGTTACTACTTGAGCATCCCCAACGTCGGCCTCATCCTAAGTAAACTCAGCCATAAAATCAATAAGTTCTTGACCCTTGATGACTATCATAAGCTGGAAGATGATGTTGAACTCCCCCAATTCAATCGCCCAGGCCATCAGTCTTCCTGACTTCTCAGGCTTATGAATTACCTATCTGAGGGGTGAGTCAGTGAGAACGACCATAGTGTGTGCTTGGAAGTAGGGATTCATCTTCCTTGACGCATGGATCAACGCATAGTCTAGCTTCTCCATCCTGGGGTACCTCAGCTCAGCCCCATGGAGTGCCTTACTATTGAAGTATACCGGATTTTGGACACCCTCTTCCTCTTTGACAATCGCGATGCTGATGGTTGACTTAGATACAACCAAATAAAGATACAACCTTTCTCCCAGTACATGTCTAGATAAGAGGAGTGGATAGAGGAGGTATGACTTTAAATCCTTGAAATATCTCTCACACTCTTTCTTCAACTCAAAGGCCTTTCTCAAAATTTAAAAGAAAGGAAGGAATTTATCAGTGGCTTTAGAGATAAAACTGTTCAACACGGCCACTCTTCCATTAACCCTCTACACACCTTTATTGGTTGTTGGGGTCTTCATCTCCAACAAGGCCTTGATTTTCTCAGGGTTGGCTTTTATACCTCATTAATTGACTATGAACCTCAAAAACTTTCCTGCCCCCACATTGAAGACACACTTGTAGGGGTTGAGCTTCATTCTGTATCTATTTGTGGTATTAAATGTGCATTCCAGGTCGGCCACATGAGTGTCAGCCTTGTGGTTCTTAGTCAACATATCGTCGACGTATACATCCATCGTCTTTCCAATATGGTCTTCAAATATCTTGTTGACCAAACTCTGATACGTCGCCCCAATATTTTTTAACCCAAAATGCATGACCTTATAACAATAGGTCCCCTTGTCAGTAATAAAAGATGTCTTATCTTCATCAGTTGGGTCCATGGATATATGATTGTAACTGGAGTAGGAATCCATGAAGCTCATCATCTCATGGTTGGCCGTTGCATCTACCATCCGATCAATCCTTGGCAAGGGGAAGCTATCTTTCGGGCATGCCTTGTTCAAGTCCATGAATTCGACGTATATCCTCCACTTTCCATTAGCCTTAGGGATGATGACGACATTTGCTAACCAGTCTGGATAGATGCCTTATGGTTGAAATCTTCTTTTTCCAATTTCTTAACCTCTTCTCTGATAACGTCATACTTCTCTCATGAGTAGATTCGTCTTCTCTGACATGTCGGCTTCGCATCCTCAGCCACATTCAACTATGACATAAGATCCCAGGGTCGATGCCTGGCATGTCTACATGACTCAATGCAAAGATGCTCTGTATTCTCTTCAACAACTTGATAAACTCATTTTTAGCCTTCGGTTTTAGGTCTTTGCCAACCTAGATGGTTTTTTACGGCTCGTCCTCATTAAGGACAATGGATTTTACCTATTCTTCAACCTCACCCTTCTTAAGTTTCGTCTCGTCTCTTCGATTAAGGGTGTCAATGTTGTACGTGGCTGTTATTCTGTTATGCACTTCTCTTTCCTCGGTTGAGTTGAAGTAGCACTCCCGAGATGACGTTTGGTCACCCTGTACTTCCCCTACTCCATAAGGAGTCAAGAATTTTATCATTTGGTGGACCGTTGAAGGCACAACCTCAAATTATCTGAAGGGTACTCATCCAAGTATGAGGTTATAAACAGAGTAGATATTTTCATCCAGTATAAAGAAGTTAATCTTCCTAGTTAGCCTCATCGGTCATACATCCCCCAGTCTGACATCCATCTCATACATTCCCAAGGGATGAACTTTTCCCCCACTGAATCCTATTAAAGGATGATGATATTGGACAAGTCTAGTTTGGTTAAGACCCAAGACTTTGAAATATGTCCAGAACATAACATCTATAAAGCTTCCTCCATCTACCCAAATTCTTGGCACTTCGTAACCATACACCCTAGTGGTAATGACAAGCGGGTCGTCGTTGGGAGCTAGGATACCCTTAAATTCTAGTCTTGAAAAGCCGACTACTAGGGTTTCCATATCCACCTTCTTCCTCTTCCCCTTCTTGACATAATGGATGGTGAATTCACAACCTCGCCCCTGGTTGTTGCTTTAGCCTGGGGTACATGTGCCTTCCGATTGGCAACATCTGAGCCTCCTCCTGCCATTCCACCAAAAATCATGCTGACACCAAAGGAGATCATGTTGAGCCTCTTTACTGGGCCATTATCGTCCTTTAGTGGGAAATCAGGGTCATCGTCATCGCCATCATCCGGTGAGTCATCCTGGTTGGTCGGAGCATCTTCTCTGCAACTATCATTCCTCCTCTTCTTGGGGTGGGCTCGACCTCCCATGGAAGTGTTATTATCTACATACTTTCTCAACTTCCTTGCCTTCAACATCTTCTCAATCTCGTTTTTCAAGGCAAAACACTTATTAGTCAAATAGCCGTGATCCTGGTGAAATTCGCACCACATATCTTTGTTCCCCTTGTGAAGAGGAGCCCTGAACTTCTTGGGCCACCTCAGAGACCGATCATTTTTTATTTAATTATGGATGTTCTCATAGCTTACTGTCAGGAGAGTATAGTCTGCGAACTTGTCGTCTACCGACCTCTTCTTCCCATCTTTACTTTTCTTCTGGATCTTACTTCCAATATTCCCCCTTTCTCGCCCTCATATTTTTCCGCCATTATTTTTTTAGCATTCTTGACCTTTCCAGATACTGCTAAAAGCTCATCCATTGATTGTGGAGGGTCTTCCGCTAACTTCCAAAGTAGCTTTCCCTTCTTCAAACCTCCAATCAAAGCTGTCATAGCTATGTTCTCCTCATAATCTTCTACTTCTAACTTCTCTTTGTTGAATCTTAAGATGTAGGCTTTAAAGCTCTCATTCTTTCCTTGCTCGACGTACAATAAGTGAGTGGTCTTCTTCTGGGGTCTTACCCAAAAATAGAAGTTGTGGATGAATCTGTTTGCGAGGTATTAAAATTGTCAATAGAGATTTTGGGAGAGAGGTAAACCATACATGAGCTGCTTCTTTCAAAGTGCTAGAGAAGGCACAACACCTCATCTCATCTGAGATTGAGTAAATATCTGTACCCGACTGATACATCTCCACATGGTGAATGGGGTTTGTACTCCCATCATACTTTGGATTTACCACCGGAAGTTTAAACTTTGTAGGCGTTAGAAAGATAACTATCTTAGCTGTAAAAGGATATCCTTTAGAGTAGCCCCTCTACAAGGGGTCTCGACTTTTGAGTATATCTCATATCTTATCCTCCAACCTTTGGATGGAATCTTTCCAAGGTCTATCAATTGTGGCAGCAACGTCGGCCTAGCCAATGTTATCACCGGACACTTCCACAGGA
Source organism: Sambucus nigra (assembly GCA_949130495.1). Taxonomy (NCBI): domain Eukaryota; kingdom Viridiplantae; phylum Streptophyta; class Magnoliopsida; order Dipsacales; family Adoxaceae; genus Sambucus; species Sambucus nigra. The sequence goes on from OX422223.1 coordinate 401,319,252, forward strand.
CTTACTAAGAGTTCCCTCACTATTGGCCTACATCGGCTGTTAACCTCTCTCTGACCATCATCTCGGCCAAGTGGTGGCGGACCCTCTCTTTTAGAACCTGTGGCACTTCTTGATCGAGACAGTCTGTCCCTTAAGTCACCCCCTTAGCCGAGCCTTTCAAAGGATGACCTTCTACTCAATCTGTCAAAGTACGGGCCTCTTGGCAGACCATCCTGGCTTGCTCGTACAGGTCGCACGGTGTATCTTTAGATATCATAGGGCTCCCAATAGTCTACCGGAGCATCTTTGGCATTATAATCGTCGTATTGGTCCTCTATATAGGGCCAGCCTTGCCTCTAGAGGCGTAGATGCCTAAGGTCAATAACGTCCATCTATCATTGAGGATGAGGTAGATCCTTGCGAGGTTCCTAGGGTGGTCCACTGGGCTTTTGGTGATGTTCCACAACTGCTGGGGTAATCGTCTCCGGTAAGGTTCCTCTTGGCCTGGCCATCACATTCCGGCTCAAAGTGGCTAAATTGATGATACCAGAATTGGTACCACGAAGTCAATTTGAGAATTAAGCTCAAACCAGCACAATAATGGAGTATAAACAGGTATAATAGTATAGAAAGAGATGAGGCAAAGAAGTAGATAACACCAGATATAAGTGGTTCAGCTTAAAAATGGCCCGTATCCACTGTGAGTGTGTGAGAATTGCACTAAATAAGGGCACTAATGTCCATAGATACAACACTTAAGGTTTCTCCCTCTTCTGTGTAATTTAATAGAGTAACAATAGGGTTTTGAATTCAATATCCCCTTCCTTATGGGGAAAAAGAAGCATATTTATACTGTTTGGGGGGGTAGTGTGCCCCCAAGCAAACAATTGGCATGTAGGTGAGTGGTCCCAACCAATGAGGTTGAGCCACCTGTCTTACCACATGCACGCAATCATCATCGAATAACCTCCCCCATGTGTGTGGGGGGGGGGGATAATTCATTTGTAACAGATCTGCACACGTGGAACACATCTCTTGGGCACTTTGTACTGCTTGGCCAACTATAGTGTCATTTGCAGAGGTCTCGGCTAGGCCGGGTATGGGGTTGCTGAGTGAATGATTGATCTCATGATGAACCTTGGAAAGTGTAACCTCGGTTGGGATGCCCAAGCCGAGGTCGTTCAGGTAGGACTCTACCAGCATCGGCTGGTGAGTGGACGATAAATACCCTTGATGTTGCAACCCTCTTCCTAAGGTCTCGACCAATTTTTGAGCTGAGGTTGCATGTGAGGCCAACCTTACTTTCAGACGAGTCTTAGAAATGTCCAATGATCCCCTGTCAAAAGCTCGGCTGTTGAGAGTCTCATCCTTGTACGAGGTTATATTTGGTCATATCATTCATGGAGTTTATAGGCAGGGCCAACAAGGCCAATATTAGTATCAGGAGGGCCAAGTGAGAGGTGGTAACGACTACCAGGACCGAGGGAAGCAAGGACAGAGAGGGGGAAACTTTGGTGGAAAGTGTTTCATATTGTAATACCCCATATTTTTTATGACTTTTAAATTGGATTAAATTATAAGTTAATGGATTAATTTGGAATATTTTTATAAATTAATTCATTTGGGTTTAATTTGAATTGTGGATATTAAAATGAATGATTATGTATATTACTTGAATATATTTAGGTAATATATGAATGTGACGTTATTGATATTGTTGTGAGATATTAATTCAGTAGTTTGAAATTTTTAGTTGGATGCGGTATGGGACGTGTCGGGACAAATTTGTTAAATTAAAAAGGAAAATTATTTTTTACATCAATCTTATAGTCATTTCGAGTGAGTCGTTGCATTCGGAAGGGTAGAAATAGTCAGAAAAGTCTATTTGGATGTTGGTTTTGGGTCTCGAATCATTTGGAAATGAAAAGACACCCAAAAAGGGCATTTAGGTCATTTTTACAGGGGGTGAATAGTGATTTGGGATTTTATCTTATTATAAATATTTGGAGATTAGTTGTACGTAGGTTCATTTTCTCTTCTACACAAAATTGAGAGGTCACCTTTTGACAGAGAGTGAAAGGGTGCTTGGGGGGAGAGAAGATTCCTTGGAAAGGAGGAAAACTAAGGGCCAAAGGTGACCACCACTAACCACCACCGGAAGTTGACCGGAGAAAGGGAGAACCATTAGTGATACACAACCCCAAAGGATCAGATCTTCATTAGAGGCAAGTATTTGATAATTGCAATCTAGTTAGTATATTGTCCATGTTAGGATAATTATTGAAAAGATGAGATTTTATATGTTTGGAAGATAAAGATAGAGTTGTTGATTGATTTCTGGAAAATGGAAATATATAGGAATCAAACTCATGTTGTAGGTAGATAGTAATCCACGAAATAATCATTAAGTTGTTGAAGAAATTCTGAGAATTATTGGTGTGTTCTTGAAGATATCATGTTTATAATTTTCTGGAAAAATAGGATAAATATATGCTTTTAATTCAAACTCTTGATGATTATAGGATGTTTAGAGCATTAGAAATCATTTACATATGTTTTTATATCATGTAGTAAGGATTATAAGGAATTTGGGTTGTTAATATGAAGGTTTGAATGATCAAAAGTTATGAAACCCGTAGTATAAGAATTGCAGAATCTGGGCTGATATCTGGGCGATCGATCGATCGACCCCTACCTTCGATCGATCGACCTCCCCAGAATTTATGAAGTTGTTCCTTTTTAATCCTTGATCTTATCCCAAATCTTTTGTAAATCTTTGGTGATTATTAATTGGATACAATGGGACTTAGGGAAGATCATTAAGCCCTAGATAAGAACTGAATTAATGTGATTGGAATTTAATTGATGAGAATTATGATAATTAAAATTTAGAAGATATTCCGGTTGCTACATTCTTGTGTTGGATTCTAATTTGTATGAATGAGGATTAAGGATAGGTCCAGTATGGGAAATTTTATAAATCACCTGGGCAGCCTTAGGTTTACAAGAAGGTTTAATCCTAGGTGATGGAGGAGGTGTTTATAAGAGATTAGAAACTATCGGTTATAACCCTAATTAAAGGAGAGTTTAATTAGTAGTAATTCAGGAGATAAGATGATATGGACCAGTAGGATATTAGTGATGTCTTACTGAATAAATATATTGAGAAAAAACCTATTTAAACCTTGAGTAATGAGTGAGACTCTGTAATAATTAAATTAAAGAAGTAAAGTCATAATATTTTAAAACGTAGGATTTAAGAGATATAATGCTACGTATGGGAATTATCTTATGGCAGTGTGATTACCTTGTTGATATTATATCTATAGGTAGATGATAATTCCTATTTGATTAATTGATGATTTATATGAATGACATACCAAGCTTTCTTGCTATCGACGGGAGGTTTGCGTGTGAGGGCAGTCATATCCTGATGAATCCATGGGATTTTTGATATGTCACTCGACAACATAGGACTATGAAAGACTTATCGGGGAGTTGATAAGTACGCTGACTATGGGAACGTAGGTATGCGCGTGACCTGTGGGTATGAGAACTATGTTCGCCTCTAATTTTTGTGTTGATATTTGTGGTTCGAGGAATCCTTACTGTGGGTACCCGAAAATTAGAACTATGGGTCTGGACGAGTAACCCAGTTCTGGCGGCCCAAAGTCCAGGCCCCTCATCTTTTATAACTGATCCCTACAATTTATCCTTATATTTGATCCAGTATCCCCCCACGATCCCATGAAGGGAATTTATAGGGGAAATGGAAAACGTGGAGGAACCCATCACCTCCACTCATCTACATGCACATGTATATATTAAACCCTAGGTCCGGGGCAAAAGGACAAGTTGTATTCTCTGTAATCACTCTCCGGAGTATATAGAAATAACATCGACTGCACCACCATGGACGTAGGCACATCTTGGCTGAACCACGTACATCATTTGTTGTGTGATTGGCTTCTTCTATTCCTTGTTCTCTTCTTGATAATCTTTCTCTCATATTTATTTGTGTTGCTTAATAATTGCATCTACAATTGGCGCCGTCTGTGGGAACCGTTCATCTTTCCCCGAGAAGATCCCACATCAAGAAAGGAGTTTAAGATGTCTGGTCACAACAACAATGCCCCCCAAGCAAGAGATATTCAAGAGCCACCTGCTCCTCGCAGGATTAGGTCTGAAGTCCGGAATTTTGATCAGAGAGCTCGCCTGGAAAGACCAGCCTCAGAAGAAATTCAGGGACCAGCGAGGTCCACGTAGATATCCAGGTTGATTGATGCGTACGAGGCAAGGATCCACGAGCAGAGAGAGTCTTCTCACAGGTACGAGGCTGAGAATGCTCGTTTGAAAAGAAGACTGGAAAGACTAGAAATGGAACTTCGTCCTGATAACCGGAGACGCCCATATCGCACTCCTAGCCCTTAGACGAGCAAGTCTCGCAGCCGAGGAAGGAGCCCTAGGCGAGAATCTCAAAGGGACGAAGGAGGCAAGTCAGACGACGACCTCCACGAATAGCTGCGAAGAGCTCGCCGCCACCAGAGCCTTGCTCGCAGCGACGAGCTCATACGAAATATGGTCCGCAGGGAAATGGACCAGCATCCCACTCACCACGGGACAAGATCAACTAGAGAACTCGCGAGGCGAGCTCTCAAAACCCAGATGAAGTTACCTTTCACGAAAGAAATCGAAGATGAGGAAGCTCCCAAGAAATTTTCCATTCCAAGGTTCAAGGTTTACGACGGAAAGACTGATCCCATCGATCACGTCAGGCAATACCAATAGGTAATGACCCTCCGGAGTCACCGTGATGCCCTGATGTGCCGTATTTTCCCCTTGAGCCTTCATGATGTAGCACAGAAGTGGTTCGAAAGGCTCCCCCACCGATCGATTAAGAATTTCAAATCCCTAGCCGAACTCTTTACGGCCCCATTCATTACCAGTAGCTCCCATCCCAAAAGGATGGATGCTCTACTGACAATGAAGAAAATGCCTCAAGAAACCCTCCGAGAATACGCGAAGAGGTACTGGGAGTTATTCAATGAGATCGAAGACTGCGCGGAGGAGGTGGCAGTGGCCTCCTTCAAAATTGGGCTCCCTAATTCTTCCCTCCTCTACCAATCCCTGACAAAGAAGGAAGCTATGACCATTGACGACCTTATGGCCCGAATCGGGAAATACGCAAAAGTGGAAGATGTCACCCGCTCTAACACAGGAGAAAACAGTCAAGCTAAGCTCACTACCAAGGTAGGTGAGAAAGATGAGAACCAGAGGAAAGGAGGAAAGAACGGGGGCAAAAATGTCTCCAAAAACGGAGGGAACCAGGACGCATCGTAAGCATTCGAGGCGGTCAACACCGTCTTCAAAGAACCAATTTATAAGGTTCTCGCAAAGATCAAGGATGAGCCATTCATCAAGTGGCCCAGAAAGATGGGGGGTGATCCCTCGAAGAGAAACAATGCGTTGAGATGCGCTTTCCACAAAGAGGGAGGGCACAAGACCGAGCACTGCAAAGCTCTTAAGTCTCACCTTGAAGAGTTGGCCCAGTCCGAGCATTTGAACGACTTTGTGGAGAAAAGGGCAGAGAAAGTGACTGCCAACAGAGAGATGATACCCGACAATCTGCTAGAGGATGATGCTGGACACGAGTTCGCCGTAATTCACGGAGTATCTGACATCAAACAGATACAAGGGAACTCAGCTCGAATGGAGCTGAAAAAACTTACAGCGGTAATGCAGGCCTTTCAAATCGATCCAGCAAAATCACAGTCAGGAAAGCGTCGACGAGCATAGGACGTATATTATAACAAGCATATTGTTTTCACGGATGAGGATTTGATGGGAGTAAGGACCCCACATCACGATGCCCTGGTCATTACACTCAGGATAGCCAACTTTGACATCGACAAGCTGCTTGTCGATCAAGGAAGCTCATCCGAAGTAATGTACCTCTACCGGTTCAAGAAATTGAAGTTGAGCGTCTCCGACCTAAAGGAAGCTACTGTTCCTTTGGTCGGCTTCGCCAGGAAAATGACCATGCCCCTAGGTAAGATAGTGCTGCCATTTCATGCTGGGAACGTCTCCAAGATGATTGAGTTTTTGGTAGTTGACATCGAATCACCGCACCAGGCCATCCTCGGCAGAGGATGTCTTCATGCAATGAAGGCGGTCTCCTCGACCTACCATCAGAAGCTCAAGTATGTAACCGAGCGAGGAGTAATGGAGATCCACGGCGACCAAGCAATGGCAAGGAAGTGCTTCATAGCAGCCATCCGACCCAAGCCAGAGAAGAAGGCCGGTCAACCCAGCGAGAAAGTTGAAGAGGGTGTGATACCTTCTAAAAAGAAACTAAAGTATGGAAGACCAGGAGTAGAGGAGACCACGCTCCTCCCCTCCGAGCGTGTCTTCGAGGACCTGGTAGAAGTTATAGCCGAAGTTGGTAACAATATCAGAGTCTTCTTGATTGGAGCATCTCTCACCGATCGAGAATAGAAGGAGTTGATGACCTTGCTGAGACACAACGTAGATGTCTTTGCATGGGAACCATACGAGCTGCCTGGCATTGATCCTGGTATGGTCTGTCATCAACTGCACGTCGACCCCACGTTCAAACCAGTCACGCAGAAAGCACGGAGAGCTGCACCTGAGAAGGCTAAAGCGATCGAAAAGGAGGTCAAAAAACTACTGGATGCAGGATCCATACGGGAAGTACAATTCCACAAGTGGTTGTCCAACCCAGTAGTAGTTCCGAAGAACAACGAGAAGTGGAGAGTTTGCATCGACTTCACTGACCTCAATAGAGCATGCCCAAAGGATAGTTTCCCCCTCCCAAAGATAGACCAACTAGTAGATGCCACTGCAGCTCACGAGCAAATGAGTTTCCTGGACGCATACTCAGGATATCACCAGATCCCCTTGTATGCCCCAGACCAAGATAAAATGGCGTTCATCACGATGGTTGGGTTGTATTGCTACAAAGTCATGCCGTTTGGGCTCAAGAATGCAGGGGCAACCTACCAGCGGCTGGTCACAAAAATGTTCAAGGATCAAATGGGAGATACAATGGAGGTCTACATCGATGACATGCTCGTTAAGAGAAAGAAGAAGGAAAATCACCTCTCAGACCTGTCAAAGACCTTCGAAATCCTCAGGAAGTACCGAATGAAGCTTAATGCGAGCAAGTGTTCCTTCGGTGTCCAGTCACAAAAATTTCTTGGATACTTAGTCAGCAAGAGAGGCATAGAAGCTAATCCGGACCATATCGATGCAATCAACAGGGTACAACCACCTCGAACAGTCAGGGACGTGCAAAAGCTCACTGGAATGCTCGCTGCCTTAAATCGCTTCATTTCCAAATCCTCCGAGAAGTGCAGGCCTTTTTTCCAACTTCTAAAAGGAAATAAACGAATAGAATGGAGCCCTGATTGCTCGCGAGAATTGGACGAGCTCAAGTCTTACTTAAGCTCTCCACCGCTGCTTGTCATACCACAACCAATGGATTCTTTGTACCTATACCTCTCGGTATCCAGACACACTGCCAGCTCGGCATTAATATGCGAGGTCGAAGGAATCCAACACCCTGTTTACTACGCAAGTAAGACCTTATTAGACGCCGAGCAAAGGTACCTGCCATTAGATAAGCTCGCCTTTGCACTAGTGATAGCCTCGAGGAAACTGAAGCATTATTTTGAAGCTCATACTATCATTGTCCTTACTTTGCACCCCCTTAAGGCAATCCTGAGGAAAGCAGATTTGTCGGGCAGATTGTCCAAGTGGTCAGTCGATCTCGGCCGGTTCGACATCCAATTTCAACCAAGGACCACTATCAAGGGTCAGATCCTCGCTGATTTCATAGCGGAATTCACTAGCGAAGAACTCCCTGACCAACCTCAACCAACAAAGTAAAAAGAGAACCCTGCAACAGTGGAAACCTGAAAACTATTCGTTGATGGAGCGTCCAACTCAAAGGGGGCAGGCGTAGGCATCATCCTCATCACCCCAAAAAACACCATCCTTGAGCAAGGAATCAGGCTTGGATTTGTAGCCTCCAACAACGAAGCAGAGTACGAAGCCCTAATAGCTGGTCTCCAAAACGCACAAATTCTGGGAGCAAAATGTTTACAGGTGTTCGGCGATTCTCAACTAGTCTTCAATCAGATAAGTGGAGATTACAATGCGAAGGATGAAAGGATGGCAGCCTACCTCGCCCTGGTAAGGAAACTAATGACGAGCTTTGAGGAGATCAACATCCAGCAGTTTCCCAGAGGGAAAAATAGTCATGCCGACGCCTTAGCAGCCCTAAGCTCGACAGTTGATTCTAGTCTTAAAAGGGTCATTCCCATCGATTTCCTCACTTGTCCAAGCATTAACCACAACAGCAAGCTGCCAAATGTGGAACAAATACTCCAGGTGGGATCAGTCCCCAGCTGGATGGACCCCTTAAGAGACTATTTTAAAGGAGGGCACGCTCCCCGAGGATAAGAAAATCGCCCACCAGATAAGAATCAAAACTGCTCACTTTCACTTATCCACAGGAGGCGACTTGTACAAGAAGTCCTTCTCTGGTCCCTACCTGAGATGTGTCCACCCAGGCGATGTCGAGCAAGTGATGCGCGAGCTTCATGAAGGAATCTGTGGAAGTCATGTCGGAGGAAGGTCTCTAGCCTTTCGAGCAATGAAGGAAGGCTATTAGTGGCCATATATGAAAAAGGACTCCGCAGTATATGTCCTCAAATGCCCCAAATGCCAGCTTCACGCTCCAATGGTCCACCAACTAGCCAGCGACCTAAAATCCCTGACCAGCCCGTGGCCCTTCGCCCAATGGGGGATAGACATCGTGGGACCACTACCCACTGCTGCCGGCAATCGCAAATACCTGTTGGTTGCAACTGACTACTTCACCAAATGGATCGAGGCAGAACCATTGGCAAACATCCGAGACGCTGACATGATAAGATTCATATGGAGGAATATAATCACTCAATTCGAAATCCCCAGAACCATCATCACTGATAATGGGACACAATTTGAGAGTGGCCCCTTTCAGGACTTCTGTAACGAGCACGGGATCAGGCACAACTTTAGTTCAGTGGCCTACCCACAGAGCAATGGGCAATCAGAAGCTTCCAATAAAATTGTGATCGATGGATTGAAGAAGCGACTAGAGCGAGCCAAGGGCGCATGGGCAACCGAGCTACCCCATGTTCTATGGGCATACCGAACAACTCCTCAGCGAGCAACAGGAGAAACCCCATTTTCGCTAACATATGGCATGGAAGAAGTCATTACACTAGAAGCGGGCTTGCCAACAATGAGATCTGACCTTGTCAACCAAGGCCAGAATGATGGGGCGTTGCTCGCTGAACTCGACCTCGTCGACGAGCGTAGAGAACTAGCCCTGGTGAAGCTTACGAGCTATCAGCAACAGCTCGCATGGCATTACCATAAAAGGGTTAACCCAAGAAGATTCCAAGTTGGGGACTATGTTCTAAGGAAGGTCCTGGCCAGCACAGTAAGGTCATCAGACGACAAGCTAGGCCCAAACTGTGAAGGACCATTTAAAGTAACTAGGGACGACCTGCAAGGTGCATATCATTTGGAAATAATGGAGGGCAGAGAGATACCACGAGCATGGAATGCAGCCAATCTCAAGAAATTCTATTTTTAATTTTTTTTTTAAATTATCATGGAATTCTATTGTTGAATCTTTTTCTGGTATCTATTATGTGAAAGGAATAGTTCATTCCCCTTATTACTAATGAAATCAGTAAACTCCATTTTATCACACATCTTTTTCCAAATCATAGGCACAATGGTCGATATAGCAGGGGAATACCCCTCCTCAGGTCATCATCATGAAGCACGAAAGACCTCTTAGACTTGCCCTTGGCAATATATAAATCCCTACAAAGGATTCTTAGGCAATGCGACCAGATTTTATACTGGCCATCAAACCTACATTGGTTGAGTAAAATCCTGATCGGATGAAGACATCCAATACCAGGCACAATGGTCGATATAGCAGGGGAATACCCCTCCTCAGGTCATCGTCATGAAGCACGAAAGACCTCTTAGACTTGGCCTTGGCAATATATAAATCCCTACAGAGGATTCTTAGGCAATGTGACCAGATTTTATACTGGCCATCAAACCTACTTTGGTTGAGCAAAATCCTAATCGGATGAAGACATCCAATACCAGGTGTGTCCTCGCCAATTGCCCTACTTAGGCCTAAGGGAGTGTGACGACACAACCTAAAAGGTAAAATGGGGCATAATGGTATTTTGGTATTATACTGGACTGGGGGGACACTTGCATGACAAAATAAAAAGGATTATGAAGCAGCGAGAATATAAAATGATTGGATGAACACGTTTAGTCGGCAAAATCGCCCAAAACACGAACTTTTCATTGATCTCGTATACTTACAACAGTGATAGTACATGTTTAGTCGGCGAAGCTCGCACAAAGCATTTACATTATCAAAAAAATACAAAAGAATAACAACTTGTTATATTCACAACAAAGATAATACACGTTTAGTCGGCGAAGCTCGCTCAAAGCGTTTACATTATCAAAAGAAAAAACTTGAAAAATCATTCAAGAAGGAGGAAGCCTCCGAACAAGAGAATCTGCCACCCTAGCTCTTCGTCCATCATCAGGAGCAGGGACCAGCTCTTCCACAACCTCATCTGCGTCCGACTCTAACAGTTGCCGAGGAATAGCATCAATAGGGATCCATCTATCATCCCTCCTGAATGGATTGGGCATCAGAGTGGAGGAGGACATCTCGTGACGATACCACAACACTGAGTTCCTCGAGACCTGGAGTTCTTTCAAGGCACTCAACCACCCTCTGATAAAAGAAAGTTCTTCGAACTCGGATAGTCTTGTGGGAGAATCTAGCCAGCCTTGATCATAACCATCAGCCCATGGTTGTCGAGGACCCTTCTTGAATAAATGCCGAAGTCGAGTAACGTCCCTTTGAAGACCAGCAGCAGTTACATATGCTCGGCGGACATCATCGCATAGCTCTCCCATATCTTTATCCCGCTGTTCTTCTGCCTCCCTATTCCTGCCCCTGGTGCTCCTACCAGCTGGCGGGAGGGGAGGACGAGTGGAACCTCACGACATAGGAGGAGCATGTCCATCTCGCGAAGACGAGGAGCCTTGCAGAATCGATGAAGCAGTGCTCGACACATGCTCTCTAAGTTGCAGGACTTCCCTCCTCAGATTTTCATTCTCCTACTGCAGGAATTCCCCAACTTGATTTATCTCGGTGGCCTCTAGCAATCTTGCTCTCAGAACATTGACTACCTCTTGTATAGAAGCACCAATGCCTTCCATCTCCTGGAGCCTGTCCTTCAGCTTAGCCACTAGCTCGGACTGATCCTTATATTTTTGGGTCCTTGACCTAAGAGCCTTGCAAAGCCTAACAAAGGCCCGACGAACCTGAGGACTAGCATTGAGACCAAGGGTACTGCCCAATTGAGATGTGGCAGGAATATAGTCTTCTACATCAGTCAACTACAAGACATAAAAGTGCAAAGGAAAGAGAAATCAATCAATGCATTGGAAAAAGAAGCCTTTTTATTTCATTATTGAAGGTCAAGTACATCGAGCAGGAAACGAAAAATTACAAACAAAAGTACAAAAGAAGTCCTAAGGGAGGATTAACTAGCAACCTCAGGCTGCCCAGGGGTGGCTGGCTGCTTCCCCTTATCAGCAGCAGCAGAGGCATCCCCCTCTACAGAGATACCCTCATTTTCCTGGGAAGGACCAGCATCGGCAGGAGTTGTCTGAGAAGTAAGATCAACACCCTCGATGGCTGGGGCAGGGGCTTCTTCGTCCACGGTTGGCCTTGGACCCAGGTCGTGCTCGTCGAACAGCGGAGACTCAGCATCAACACCAGTAGCTAGGAGGGCCTTGTTCCAGCCCTTCTTGAAGTTCAAACGGCTGATATAGCCTATTTGAACTTCGGCGTCTTCATAAGCCGCAGTCCATCCGGAGTTGTATGAATCTTCCTTAATAGTGGCTACCATGGACTCCTTCTCCTTCAGCTGCTCGGTCAGGACCCTGTTCTCCTCCACCAGACCCAGCTTGGTCGAGCAGACTAGGTTATAAGCCTGCCTCAACTCGCTCAGATCCTTGACCGCCGCATCCCTCTCTCGGTTAGAATTGATAAGGGCCAGATCAGAGGAAGCTCGGGCAACATCAGCAGCCTTCAGGTCAGCCTCCAACAGAGAACCCCTGACTTCTAGAGCGGACTTCTACTGCTCCATCTCGCCATTCATCCTCACCAACTCGTCGCGAGAATGGTAGAGCACAGCAAAGTCCGTCACAAACTGCCAAAAATAAAGAAGGAATCAAGAGGGAGAAATAATTAAAACTTGTTAAGGAATTGAAAAGGGAAAGAACCTTACCAAGGCCAGTCTCTGGCTAGCCTGGAGGTCTAATTGATCAGACCCCAGTGCCCTCTGGCGATCTGCAGGAAGAACTGCCCTCTCAAGCAGTGCAGGAGCCAGCTGAGGGGAAGTGGCAACCGAGGCCCCCTCAGGCAAAGCTGACACCGGGACCAAGGCTTGCCCAGCCTTCATCCTCGACTCCATATTCCTCCTCTCTTCCTCTCTCTCCCTCTCCATCCTTTTCCTCTCCTCCACCTTCTTCTTTTCCTCCACCTTCTTGCTCTCCTCCTCCTTCTTTCTCTCCCTCTCTCTCACCTTTTCTTCCTCTCTCCTCTTCCTCTCTTGCTCCTGAGGGGAAGACCGAGAACCAGTAGCCACGGCCCCAGAAGAAGACTTTTGTTTCTTCGACCTATGTGCAAGAAGCACATGGTCCTCATCATCATCGTCTCTAATCAGGTTCTTCCTTAGAGGCATATTTTTGCCTGAACTGCTGGTAGTGGTCGACGAGTCTTGAACTTCGGAATCCTCTTCAGAAGAACTACTACTGTCAGAACTCCCTACACCACTCATAGCACCTGCAGGCTCACCCTCAGAGCTTCTCTACTCTTCGTCCAACTGGATAGGCTCAGTTGTAACCTCTCCAAAAGAATCAAACTCTGGAACACTATCCACAGGTCGTGCTATAAAGATGGAGCCTGTGTTCTTGTACTTGAGCAAAAAGGCAGCAGACCTGGGATGCTCGTCGTCACCCAGAGGCTCCCTAATATTCCAAGCTTTCACCAACTCCGAGATACGAACCTCGCTGAGAGCAGGCTCCAAATTCTTTGTCCTCGTTGTAAAAGAAAAAGCAAAGAGAGGTTAGAAAAGTCGCAACTCAGCAAAAGTTGAAAGAACAGTACAATGTCTACCTATATATTCTTCCCCATAAAAAGGGACAGTGAACCTCTCAGACCTCGACCCTTCAAACTGGGGAGGGAACTACCAATTCCTAACAAGGAAACCCTCTTGCCAGTAGTCCGTATGGGAATCAGATAGGTTTACTACCAATACCCTATCAGGACTCCTAGCTTTGAGGTATAAGACACCTGAGCTAGTTCGAGATAAGGAATAGCAGAAATAGATCTCAGCAAGTCCTAACCTAGTACCATACAACTAGTTTATTCTATGGACGCCATTTACTATCTTCCACACATTAGGCGAGCACTGTGCGGGAACAATACCGAAATAACCAAAAAAGTGCAGAAATAGATCATTAGGGGGAAAAGTAAGTCCCCCTGGGAGAGCAACAAAACATGGATCCAGTGGGCATCCTCTATATCCCTAACATTCCTAGGAGGGGAGGCACAACATTCAATATCTACCCACTCAGGAATATTGTAGAACTTCCTGAACTCAGAGATTGACCTATTTCCAATCTTCGCCATCGAAAAACTCAAAGAAACTCTACAAAACAAAGAGAAAGAGCAGAGAAAGGGCAAGAGAAACTTACAAAACAGAAGATCGGTTCGAGTGATGAAGAAGCACGAGCTCAAGACGACTAAGAAGCATTGGGAATGGGGATTCAGAGAAGAAAGTACGAGGCGTTAGAGTTCTCAGAAGAAGGAAGAGTAATGGAAAGGCTGAAACGACGAATGAAAAAGACGTTATCCCAACAACCCTTCAATTCTAATCATAGCGCACGGATAGGGAAGCGGGTGCTGCCAAATCAACTTCACAGTTTTCGAAGAATCACAAATCAGCCAAAATGGCTGATCATTTAAATCCATTGGATCCATAAACAGGGCCTAACAAATTTAGGGGCAATTGTGGGTACTCGAAAATTAGAACTATGGGCCTGGACGAGTAGCCCAGTTCTGGCGGCCCAAAGTCCAGGCCCCTCATCTTTTATAACTGAACCTTACAATTGATCCTTATATTTGATCCGGTCTCCCCCCACGATCCCATGAAGGGAAGTTATAGGGGAAATGGAAAACGTGGAGGAACCCATCACCTCCACTCATCTACATGCATATGTATATATTAAACCCTAGGTCCGGGGCAAAAGGACAAGTTGTATTCTCTGTAATCACTCTCCGGAGTATATAGAAATAACATCGACTGCACCACCATGGACGTAGGCACATCTTGGCTGAACTACGTACATCATTTGTTGTGTGATTGGCTTCTTCTATTCCTTGTTCTCTTCTTGATAATCTTTCTCTCATATTTATTTGTGTTGCTTAATAATTACATCTACACTTACCGAACCTTTAGTACCCTATTCGATGACCTGCGATACTGGGATGTGATAGCAGAGTAATGCACGCACTGCAGCTGTGTCTCAGGGTGCCGTATTATATATGTATATATATAATGAATTAAATGAATGTATATATATACTGGTTAGATCAATCGTCTGTATGATAATTGTAGATGATGGTGAATAGAGACAAAGAATTGAATTAAGTTAATAAATATTTATTCTTAGAGCTTTGAAAATCTTAATTCATATTAATGAGAAACGGATATGAATGATTATACTACGTATGGTATGGGACATACGGGGTTATGATATGAGATAGAATCATATTATGGAAACTAGTTAGAAGGAATCATTAACTAGGAGGTTAATAGGAAACGTTAAGCGTGCACTCTAGATGAGAGGTGAGAATATCAAGTGAGAGTCTGGATACTAACATGTAAAAAAAATGCTTTATTGCACTTGCTAAATACTTGTTGTTTCTAAAATTATTTTTACATCGGGCTCTAACACGTTTCCTTGCATATTCTCTTTTCTATTGTACCTTCTATATCAGGTGTCCAACATCAGGGACGCCAACCTTAGGGGATTGTGCGAGCTATGGAGCTATGGAGTATTTCTTAGACGCCTATCTTCATTTGATTCGCATTATGTAGTGATCTTTTATTTAGGGCATGCCGCCCAGAGGAATTCAGTTATCTCCTTTCTATCTGAGTCAAATAGTCTTGTACTCGTGTCATTTTAATACTTTTATTATAGTTGGGATTACTGCATTGGATTATTATTTGGGAATGTTTATTCCAATTGCATTTAAATTCTTTTGAGTTATCTATTCAGTTATTATTGTGATAGAATAAAATGTGTAGAGTTATTTGTAAACTAAAAATGATTTTTTGTTGAATTAAAATTTGGAAAGTTTTTAACACCAGCTTAATTGGGTATTGGGTGATTAGTTAATGTTTTCGACAGTGATGCTAAGAATGATCCAACTGTATATTCTGTTTTAATTTGGTATGGACTGGCCACCCGGTATTTAATTAGGTGGGGTGTTACAAATGGTATCAGAGCATCAGGTTCTAGTGTCCTTTAGGATCTGCACGACTTATTGTGTTTTCAGCTTAGCGTTCTTTGATGTAGAGCCCTATGAGTAGGATTATTGCTTTTTTGGTTACACTTACGTTCTTCAGCTACTCTGTTATACCAAATACTAATAGTATACTCTCGTTTCAGATGCCTCCTCGACGTGCACCTCAGCATGCCCCAGCTCAGGGTGTAATGATTGTGACCGAAGTTACTGAAATTGTCGCTCACGCAGTCAATGCAGCTCTAGCTACTGTTCAACAGGCTCCAACACTGACACCAGTTGTGCCACCCACGCAAGGGCAAGTGTTTCCTACTGCATGGGAATGAGTGAGGGATGCCTTTCAGAAGGCACACCCACCTGAGTTTCAAGGAGGATCAGATGTCGTGACTGCTAGACAATGGAAGAGAGATATCCAAAGGCACTTGAGAATGCTCGAATATACTGAGGTTCAACGTCAAATACTAGCCACATTCAAGCTAGTAGGGGCAACTTTGTAGTGGTGGGAGGCTACGACCACTATAGAGGAGGGAGACACAGTGACTATCCAAGACTTTTGGATACGATTTAATCAGAAGTACTTTCCTTCCGCCATCTAGACAGAGATGAGGCGAAAATTACTTGATTTGAAACAGGGAGAGAAAACAATGGAAGAATACGAAGAAGAATTTTCACGACTAACTAAATTGGTACCAGCAGAGGTACCCACTGAGGAGAGAAGAATTCTAATGTTCACTAATGGGTTGAACTATAAGATTCGCCAGCATTTACTGGGAAATCTTTCACTACGTACTTATGCAGATGTTTTAAATGCTGCAATGCTTCACTGTTAGGATAAACGCTTACATGCTCAGGGTGTCAAGCGGGGATTTGGGTTATGCATGCAAGGCAAGACTAATGGGGACAGTTCTAGTGGGACTCAGCCAGGACAGAGTCATCAGCTTCAGGGTGAGCAGGGTTCCCAGACAGGGGACTATGCTAAGCATTTACGATCTGGAGATTCTCGATTTGGGTATAGAGGAAATGAGCAATAGGGTTACTAAACTTAGCCTTTAGCACTGTTATTTACGTAGACTCACCGAGGGGTCGTGGGACACCTATATTTTTACATGTCATCACGTGGGTCTGATTTTATCACGGAGTTATTTACATTAGGCATGTCCGAACATGATGTGACTATCGACGTGGATTGACTTGTGGTATATGAGAGAGTATGGACTACTATAGCCAGCATTTTGTCTTTACCAAGAGAGTAGATGAGTAGAATTTTATTTGAAATCGATAAAACCCATAAAGAAGTTATATACTATTGACTAAGGACCTGAGGAGTTTCGATGACCGACTACTTTAGGTAGTAGTGTATCAGGGGGTTCCTTGTTTCGATTTCGCTTGCGAGACACCCCACGCATGAAACTAACAAATATTGGGAGTCGAAGTAAGTTAGGTCTTTAGGATATGAGTTTATAACCTTTGCTATAAATCAGATTATTATGCGGGTAACCATATCCATTTTATAATGGAAGTTATATAATAGGGTGTAAGAGCGCCCTAGATGGTTGGATTGTAGTAGTTTTCATAATTGTGAGGTTGTGACTTCAGGATTTATTTACTTAATCATTAAGGATCACTTTTTCCCAAACTTTGTCACGAGGATGGTACATGGAAGATTGGGTAAAGTTTAAATTCGATTCAGTTGAAACTTTATGGTGAGGCTTAGCGTAAAACATCAATGGGGATTTTCAGTGATGTACTGTATGGGCAGTACGGCATAGATTACTTGCGATGAGAGATTTATACTCAGAATTGACCTTACCAGTATGTTTTATTTTTGTCCGAATTTCGGGCCGAAATTCTGTTATAAGGGTGGAGTATGTAATACCACGTATTTTTTATGACTTTTAAATTGGATTAAATTATAAGTTAATGGATTAATTTGGAATATTTTTATAAATTAATTCATTTGGGTTTAATCCGAATTGTGGATATTAAAATGAATGATTCTGTATATTACTTAAAGATATTTAGGTAATATATGAATGTGATGTTATTGATATTGTTGTGAGATATTAATTCAGTAATTTGAATTTTTAGTCAGACGCGGTATGGGACGTGTCGGGACAAATTTGTTAAATTAAAAAGGAAACTTACTTTTTACATCAACCTTATAGTTGTTTCGAGTGCATCATTGCACCCGGAAGGGTAGAAATAGTCAGAAAAGTCTATTTGGATGTTGGTTTTGGGTCTCGGGCCATTTGGAAATGAAAAGACACTCAAAAAGGGCATTTTGGTCATTTTTACAGGGGGTGAATAGTGATTTCGGATTTTGTCTTATTATAAATATTTGGAGATTAGTTGTACGTAGGTTCATTTTCTCTTCTACACAAAAAATTGAGAGGTCACCTTTTGAGAGAGAGTGAAAGGGTGCTTGGGAGGAGAGAAGATTGCTTGGAAAGGAGGAGAACCAAGGGCCAAAGGTGACCACTACCAACCACCACCGGAAGATGACCGGTGAAAGGGAGAACCATTAGTGATACACAACCCCAAAGGATCAGATCTTCATTAGAGGCAAGTATTTGATAATTGCAATCTAGTTACTATATTGTCCATGTTAGGATAGTTATTGAAAAGATGAGATTTTACATGTTTGGAAGATAAAGATAGAGTTGTTGATTGATTTCTGGAAAATGAAAATATATAGGAATCAAACTCATGTTGTAGGTAGATAGTAATCCACGAAATAATAATTAAGTTGTTGAACAAATTCTGAGAATTATTGGTGTGTTCTTGAAGATATCATGTTTATAATTTTCTGGAAAAATAGGATAAATATATGCTTTTAATTCAAACTCTTGATGATTCTAGGATGTTTAGAGCATTAGAAATCATTTACATATGTTTCTATATCATGTAGTAAGGATTATAAGTAATTTGGGTTGTTAATATGAAGGTTTGAATGATAAAATGTTATGAAACCCGCAGTATAAGAATTGTAGAATCTGGGCTGATATCTGGGCGATCGATCGATCGACTCCCTACCCTCGATCGATCGACCTCCCCAGAATTTATGAAGTTGTTCCTTTTTAATCCTTTATCTTATCCCAAATCTTTTGTAAATATTTGGTGATTATTAATTGGATATAATGGGACTTAGGGAAGATCAGTAAGCCCTAGATAAGAACCGAATTAATGTGATTGGAATATAATTGATGAGAATTATGATAATTAAATTTGGAAGAAAATTCGGTTACTTGAATCATGTGTTGGATTCTAGTTTGTATGAATGAGGATTAAGGATAATTCCAGTATGGGAAATTTTATAAATCACCTGGGAAGCCTTAGGTTTACAAGAAGGTTTAATCCTAGGTGATAAAAGAGGTGTTTATAAGAGATTAGAAACTATCGGTTATAACCCTAATTAAAGGAGAGTTTAATTCGTAGTAATTCGGGTGATAAGATGATATGGACCAGTAGGATATTAGTGATGTCTTACTCAATAAATATATTGAGGAAAAACCTATTTAAACCTTGAGTAATGAGTGAGACTCTGGACTAATTAAATTAAAGAAGTAAAGTCATAATATTTTAATACGTAGGATTTAAGAGATATAATGCTACATATGGGAACTATCTTATGGTAGTGTAATTACCTTGTTGATATTATACCTATAGGTAGATGATAATGCCTATTTGATTAATTGATGATTTATATGTATGACATACCTAGCTTACTTGTTATCGACGGGAGGTTTGTGCGTGAGGGCAGTCATATCCTGATGAATCCATGGGATTTTTTATTTGCCACTCGAGAACATAGGACTATGAAAGACTTATCGTGGAGTTGATAAGTCCGCTGACTATGGGAACGTCGGTATGTGCGTGACCCGTGGGTATGAGAACTATGTTTGCCTACAATTTTTGTGTTGATATTTGTGGTTCGAGGAATCCTTACCGAACCTTTAGTCCCCTATTCAGCGACCTACGATATTGGGACGTGATAGCAGAGTAATGTATGCACCGCAGCTGTATCTCAAGGTGCCGTATTATATATGTATATATATATATATAATGAATTAAATGAATGTATATATATAATGGTTAGATCAATCTTCTGTGTGATAATTATAGATGACGATGAATAAAGAAAAATAATTGAATTAAGTTAATGAATATTTATTCTTAGAGCTTTGAAAATCTTAATTCATATTAATGAGAAACGGATATGAATGATTATACTATGTATGGTATGGGACATACGAGGTTATGACATGGGATAGAATCATATTATGGAAACTAGTTAGAAGGAACCTTTAACTAGGAGGTTAAGAGGAAACGTTAAGCATTCACTCCAGATGAGAGGTGAGAATATCAACTGAGAGTCTGGATACTAACATGTACAAAAAAAATGCTTTATTGCACTTGTTAAATACTTGTTGTTTTCAAAATTATTTTTACATCGGGCTCTGACCCATTTCCTTGCATATTCTCTTTTCTATTGTACCTTCTATATCAGGTGTCTAGCATCAGGGACGCCAACCTTAGGGGATTATGACGAGTTATGGAGCTATGGAGTATTTCTTAGACACATATCTTCATTTGATTCGCATTATGTAGTGATCTTTTATTTAGGGCATGTCGCCCAGAGGAATTCAGTTATCTCCTTTCTATCTGAGCCAAATAGTCTTGTACTCGTGTCATTTTAATACTTTTATTATAGTTGGGATTACTGTATTGGATTATTATTTGGGAATGTTTATTCCAATTGCATTTAAATTCTTTTGAGTTATCTGTTCAGTTGTTATTGTGATAAAATAAAATGTGTAGAGTTATTCGTAAACTAAAAATGATTTTTGTTGAATTAAAATTTGGAAAGTTTTTAACACCAGCTTAATTGGGTATTGGGTGATTGGTTAATGTTTTTGACAGTGATGCTAAGAATGAGCCAACTGTATATTCTGTTTTAATTTGGTATGGGACTGGCCACCCGGTATTTAATTAGGCGGGGAGTTACACATATGTGTCAAGATTGTCCAGAAGCGTCATGATTGTCCTAAGAAAGGCAGGCCTGCACCGCCACAGCAGCAGGGTGACTGGAGCCTAGAGATCGATATTTCCCGCCGCCCTCCCATCACCACCACAGATGCTAGCTTTGCCAGCGATACTATCGATCCCAGTTTAGCAGGGACAGTTATAGTATCGGCATGTTTATAATGTTCATCCGGTCGCAGTCCCACAGGCTCCACCCACGATTGTGGGTATGTTTTCTATCTAGGGGACTTTGGGGCATATTTTGTTCAAGATAAGGGCATTATATAGTTTCATTACCGCTAGTTTTGCACGTTCCACGGGGTTATTAGACATGACAGAGAGCATGATTATAAGCGTAGATTCACCGTTGGGCTATGGGTCACTGATTTTCTTTATATGTCGGGAAGTAGGCATAGAGATTGGGAGATTGTTATTACCAACAGATATGCTTGTCTTAGATATGTATGAGTATTATATGATTATCGGTATAGATTGACTCATTACTTATAGGGCCATGATCTATTTCTTTAGTAGGAGTATTATATTTTCTATACCTGGTCAGGAGATGTTCTTAGTGGCGATGCCTCGTCCTGAGGGAGGGTCGTCCACTCACTTGTATTACATAGAGGAGGAGACCTCTAAGAAGGTATTAATCCCACATGATTCGATTCCTGTTGTACGGGAGTTTGTTGATGTATTCCAGGAGATATAGGTATTATCACCTAGTAGAGAGATATACTTTGTTATAGATTTGAAATCGAGCACTAGGACGATAGCTTGCACGCTTTATCGTATGGCTCCGACAGAGATGAGGGAGTTATGAGATCAGATTGAGCAGTTATTAGGCCAGGGGTTCATCCGAAGGATTACCTCGACTTGGGGTGCTCCCATGTTGTTTGTGAAGAAAAGGATGGATCCTTACGATTGTGTGTTGAGTACCGAGAGCTGAATAAAGTCACGATACGGAATAAGTATCCGTTGCCCCGAATCGATGACTTATTTAATTAGTTACGAGGAGCTACCTTCTTATCGAAGATAGACTTGAGATCCAGATACCATCAGTTGCGTATCAGGGAGCAGGACATGTCAACGACTGCATTCTTGACGAGATATGAATCTTACAAATTCAGGGTTATGCCATTTCGACTAACCAACGCACCGGCCGTATTCATGGACTTGATGAAATGGGTGTTCAAAGAGTTCCTTGATCAGTTTGTCATTGTCTTCATAGATGGCATTATGATATATTCTCAGACTAAGGAGGAGCATGCCGATCATTTGCCACAGGTGCTACAGACACTGTGCCAATACAAGTTGTATGCCAAATACAAGAAGTGTGGGTTTTGGTTAAAGGAGATCCAGTTTTTGGGGAACATTATATCTGACAATGGTATATTCGTAGATCCGGGGAAAGTGTTAGCAGTAAGAGAGTGGGGACATCCCATGACACCGACAGAGATATGTAGTTTCTTGGGCCGAGCAGGATACTATAATAGGTTTATTTGGGGATTCTCAAAGATAGCAGGCCTGTTGACACACCTGACTCGCAAAGGGGTACCATTCATTTGTGATGATGCCTATCAGTTAGACTTTGATGAGCTGAAGGACAAGTGACTTTGGCACCCATTCTAGCACTACCCAGGTCAATAATGGAGTCTTTAGTCTACACTGATGCGTCTTTAAAGGGACTCGGGGGTGTGGTTCAGCAAGAGGAACAGGTTATAGCTTATGCTTCCTAAAAGCTTAAGCCTCATGAGAGGAATTCCCCCACCCATGACTTGGAGTTAGCGGCAGTCGTATTTGCACTTCGGATATGGGTGGGGTAATTCCTCTCATGAAGCTTAAGCTTATTCACGGATCATAAGTCACTACAGTACCTCTTCACTTAGAAGGAGTTTAATATGCGTCAGCATAGGTGGATTGAATTTGTGAAGGATTATCAATTCGATATCCAATATCACCCGAGGAAGGCTAACATGGTAGCAGACATGGTGAGTCATATGCCAGTAGGTGAGGCGGCCGAGGTGTGAAAAGCGATATCGAAGGAGTTGGGATACCAAGATGCAGTGGCCCGATCATTTATATCTTCTATGACAGTTACGCCTCAGATTATTATGAAGGTGGTACATGCTCAAGCAAAGGATCCGTTATGCTAGGATCGGATAGTACAGCTCCTGGGACAGGGGATGAGTCTTACACATTTGGTTCAAATGGATGGTTGAGCTTCAATGGGAGACTGGTTGTTCATAAGGGTGAGGACTTGCTACATGATGTGATGATAGAGTTGAACAGTTCACGTTTTAAGGTACATCCCAGTGGGGATAAGATGTACCAGAATATAAGGTGACAGTACTGGTGGAGTGAAATAAAGAAAGATATTATCGAGTTTGTTTTTAAGTATGCCACTTATCAGGTGCTAAAAGTGTACCATCAGAAACCTCCAGGGCTCCTACAGTCGTTAAAGATACCTATGTGGAAATGGGAAATAATTTCCATGGATTTCATTACAGGGTTGCCTACATCTCAACGAGGTCACGATTCGATATGGGTAATCGTGGAACGTTTGACCAAGGTAGCTCATTTTTTGTTAGTTTGGACTGATTATACTATGGGGAAGTACGCTCAGATCTTCATTGTGGAGATAGTGAAACTTCATGGGGTGCCTCTTGATATTGTGTTCGACCGAGATAAGATTTATGTGTCCATATTTTGGGAGAGCTTCTAGGAGGCTATGGGTATGGAGTTACAATTGAGTTCGACCTATCACCCACAGACTGATGGGAAGATTGAGCGGACGAATCATATGTTAGAGGATATGTTGCGAATGTGTATCCTAGATTTTGGCGGGGGATGCGAGCAGTATCTTCCACTAGTGGAGTTTGCCTATAATAACTCCTACCAGTTTACGATTGGCATGGCTCCATTTGAGGCCTTATATGGTAGACCTTATCGTTCTCCAGCATGTTGGCTAGAGGTGGGGGATAACAAGCTACATGGGACGTAGGTGATCCAAGATACTTCAGCCAGGATAGAGATGATTGAAGTCGTATTCAGGTTGCTCAAGATCGATATAAGAGCTATGCCGATGCCAAGAGGTTCTTCCAGTGGTTCAATGTGGAAGACCAGGTGTCGCTGAGAGTATCTCCTATGGAGGGCGTAATGAGTTTTCGTAAGAAAGGGAAGATAGCACCGAGATATGTAGGTCCATTCCCTATCATCGAGCGAATTGGACCGGTTGCTTATAGACTTGGATTATCGGAGCACTTGCATAGGATTCATGACGTGTTCCATATTTCTTCGTTGCAGATATATCTTTGGGATGAGTTAGCCCATACTCAAATGGCTTTGAAGGAGATTGATTTGCAGTTCGATAGTTCCTACGAGGAGGGGCCGATTGCTATCCCTGATCGTAGCGAGAGAAAATTGAGATCTAAGGTAGTACCGATAGTACGTGTTCAGTGGCGACATCATAATGCCGAGGAGTCTACCTGGGAGTGCGAGGATGAGATGCGCGACAAATATCTCGAGTTATTTTTATCAGGTATACCTTTATTTCCTAATTTCAGGATGAAATTCCATTATTAGGGGGGAAGTATGCAATACCCCGTATTTTTACTGATTTTAATTATGGGATTAATTGAATTAAAAATATGAATTAATTGGTAATTAATCCGGATTTAAATACTAGCGAGATAAGAGTTAGTATTTGATTATGATATTTATGTTGAATATTACGGAGCGAGTATAGTAATATATGATTATGAAATTATTAAAATTGTCACGTGTAGAAAATATGACAGTTTTAAAAATGAAGTTGCGATGCGCGTGTAAGTCGTGTCGAGACCAATTTAATGGATTATAAAGTAATTTGTTTTTATATCAACCTTATGGTCATTTTAAGTACGCCGACGTGTCTATAACTATCGATATAGTTAGAAAAGTCTAGCCGGAGATTTAGTTTGGGTCCCAAGGCAGTTTTAGGCCAAACCGGCTACCCGAAAGGGTATTTTAGTCATTTTACTATTTGGTGAATAGTAACCTACGAAATTTAGGTTAAATATATCAGACAACCCTTAGAATCATTAGAGTATTGGTTTTTACAAACTTTAGAGGGAGAAGTAGAGAGAAAGGAAGGGTTTCCAAGGGTTTCTAAAGGCAAACAACCATCTTACACCACCACCACCGCCGGATTTGTGATCGGAGAAAGAACACCATCACCATATCATCTTCCCCAAAGGCTCAAAACTTCTATTTCAACTCAAGTTATTTAACTTGTTATGATTCAGTAAATATATTATCCATGGTAGTTTAGGTTTGGATATTTAACTTGAAATATTGATAATTTCATGAATTAGGAGAATTTAATTGTGAATATGGGTAGGATTTGTATGTAGATAAATTCTGGGAAGATTAGAGAAGTGAATCAGATACTAAAAAATATGAATCACGAATTAAAATCTGAGTAATTAGCTATCATGAATTGAGAAGTTATCCTAGGGTTTAACCATGAAAACTTGATGAACAATTAAATTTGAGTGTAATTTTCTTGATAATTCTGGAACGTTAGAAATCATGTGTTTAGGTTGTTATATCATCTAGTACGTTTACTTTGGAGAATGGGATCATGTAATGAATTTTAAAGGTAAAACAATGGCAAAAAGCATTAACAGTTTTGGGCTGTAACTAGTCGATTGATTAATCAACATTCATAGTCGATCAATCGTCTGGTTCGATTGATCGACATTCTTGAGTCGATCCATCCACTCCCCTGCATTTGTGTTTTTAAGGTTTAACCAAATTTTTGGCTCTTAAGAATTATTGGTTTGGACTAATTAAACACATTGGGACTTAGGGAAAGTCAGTAGGGGTATATTAGAGGCTCGAAAAACTATTAGTTTGGTTTGGGATTAAATAATAAACTTACGAATGTCTGATGAGAGTGTTACAATTGGAAATTATGGTAATTTTGATTTAATTCGGATAAATAATAACTTAAGGTTAGGAACAATTGTAAAGGGACTTCAAATTACTGAATTAACCTCATAGACAAATGGGAGACTTAGTAACCTTTTAGGATAGGTTTAAGTACTCGGATTCATACGACGAGAAGTTGTCGCACTAAATATATTACGTAAAATAATCAGGATAAAATTATATTACGTATGAGAATTGTAATATGGGATATGAGTATACCTTTATTAAAATGATGAATACTTAGGTTGTGTGATTACCTAATATATGGATTATTATGTGTATGACATACCTACCATACTTGCTATCACTGAAGGTTGTAGGAAGAGTACAATCTTATATTGTGTGCCTTCGGGGGGGATTTAGATTTGGTACCTCAAGAGCATAGGACTGTGAAGAGTTATTTATGAGTTGATAAGTCAGCTGACCATGGGAGCGTAGGTATGTGCGTGACCCACGGGTATGTGAACTATATTTGCCTCCAATATGTGATTTGTATTGATACGATTCCTGAGTGATTCAGAACTCATGATCCTCATGTACGTGATGTACCGGGATTCAATAGAAGATTACGCCTGGACGACTGCATAGCTTAGGGGTGGTATATGTGTATATATGTACTGAGTGTGATATAAATATATACCTGTGATTATTCATTATTGCTTAATAGATGAGAATGTCTAAGATATTTAAATTACTTAATGATGTAGGAACTTAAATAATACATGAGATAATGGATTCAAATAATGAGTATTTGAAATGTGAGTATGTCTTAATTTAGTAATACGGGTGGATCCGTGTAGAAATCTCTAGAGACAGATTAATATAGACTACTTAGTTAGTAACATAACTAGGATGTGTTAAAGGCATATGTTAGGCGTGCATAATAGTTGAGGGGTGAGAATCTCAAGTGAGAGCACCTGACTAACATGTATGTAATATTTAC
The DNA here is from genome assembly GCA_949130495.1 of Sambucus nigra. NCBI lineage: Eukaryota > Viridiplantae > Streptophyta > Magnoliopsida > Dipsacales > Adoxaceae > Sambucus > Sambucus nigra. Next base: position 401,345,900 of record OX422223.1, read on the forward strand.
TATTTAATGTAACAGGTATGTAATCTTTACTGTTTAATATAATTAAATACTTGCTATTTTTAAAAAACTTTAACCTCAAGCTATGACCCGTTGGTTCCAAATCTATTTTGTTTTTGTAAAAACCTTTTAGGTGCCCAGCCACAGGGACGCCAAGCGTAGGAATTCCATTATGTTGACGTGTTATAGCTGTTGTGGAAGTTACAGGATCTCAGTATTAGACGCCTACACATATATATATATATTTGCTTCCTTCAGAGTTATTCATATTAGTTAGGGAATGTTGTCCATCCTTATTTAGAGATAGAAGCTTTAGACTTTTATTTATTTCATTTTTTGGATTTATTTTATTCCGATTCTTGTATTGTGATTATTTGGTATTGAGATTATATTTAAATTGTTACTCGAGACACTGTTATTTCTTTTGATTGACTATTACTTTGAGATTGTTTAAGTGAATGTTGTATGGTTGATTATTCATTACTTAGCGGTAAGTTAATTTAATTAATAAAATTTGTCAACTCACTTTTTAAATATTAGGTGGCTAGTAACTAATTGAATGTTTTTCGACAGTGATGCTAAGACTGAACCAACTTGATATTCTGTATTAATTTAATAAAGGAAGGGTTATCCGGTATTTAATTAGATGAATTGTCACATATGTTTTCATGCATGTTAATGTGTTTTTACATAGATATTTATAATACCATGCTACGCTAGATTTCAAAGGGTTGGGGTGAATGAACCCAACCCAATGTGGTTTGCATTGAGATAAAAGTGATTCTCTGAATTAAATAAATGATTGAATTGTGTTAAGTAGTTGTTGCAACCGTCGTATGACTTTTAACCTCATTTTCCCTAGGTTACCGGGGTGTTTAAGAGTGCGACGCGCGTGTCACCTATTTCGACAATGCTTTATTTCTATTCTTGATTATGTATGATGCGGGCTAGTACCCTTATATATATAATGTTTGATATTAATAAAGACAGGGTTTGATCAATTTTATAATTCAAGCTAGTTTTATATCCGATAAATGTACTACGGTTTGGGAGATTGTATTCCAACCTTATCTCTCATTCATATTATTTAATCTGTATTTCGTTAGTTTTAATTAGGTTTAGTTAACTTCTTTAGTTTTCCCCTTCTTCCTTTCTCACCCCATCATCATCTTTTACACTTTATTTTTGAAGTAATAAATAAATTAAAATCTGTCAAACATTCCTATGAATTTAATACCCAGACTAACCGCTATACTCCATAAGAATGTAGTTAAAGTTTAGTTTTTTTTTTATATTGTGGTCGGAAGATGATAACAACGATTAGCGTATTGACACGGATGCTCGATTTCTCTACTGCATCAATTATATAAGTACTCCGTCGGAAAAATTACGATTTTTCACAAAACAGATTTTTCAAAAAAAATCAATATTACATAAATTTTGCGGAAATAAGAATACTCGATAAATTTGAGTAACCTGCTCTGATACTAATTTGTAAATGCTTATGTGATACTGTTTTAAAACGAATTCACAAATTTCCAAGTTAACCTTATTTAATCGCTGTTAATTTTTAATCCAATTTTATTCAGCCCTAAAACATGCAACTACGTATGAAAAAATCAAACCAACATAAATAATTGTTGACGCACAGATTTCAGGAAAAAACACCTTTCGAGTAAAACCTTTATTTCACTATAATACTTACAATGAAATCTACAATGGATTAACCGCAGTAAACCCACATAGGACGCAACCTAAATCAGTAATGAAATTTCACAATAACTCCACACGAATTGTAGTTCAATCAGACCAGGAATACCCACGAGCATTCCGCATTTACATGCAGTAAGTCAACAGTACCTCCCTCAAGTGGCACCTAAATCAGAAATAAAGATCTTCTCTACAATAAAAACTTGAACAAAAATGTGTTCTTGGCTTCCAAATTAATTCACATAAACTATTGGGATATTGTGAATTGAAAACGAAAAAGGATTAAAACCCTAAAAGTGAGAAGACTATAATTTCGCCAAAGAAGTTTTTGTATTTGATAAAAACGCAGGTCTTCTTGAGAAAAACAGAGTTTTTTCACACGCTATATATAGAAAATTTAAGGCGGCGTGTCGCTCGAACAAGTTGTCAGTGTCTCTTGAACGATGATACGTGTCGTTCAAACGACTTCGCGAGACCTAGCCTTGTCGCTCGAACGATGTCCCTCTGTCACTCGAACGACTTATTAAAAAATAAATATTTTTGTTTCGTCATAAAATAGTCTGCCTCAACACTTAGAATAATATTTTTGATGAAAAACACCGCTCCAACACTTAGAAAATATTATAGAAAATTTATCACAACACTCTAAGTGAAATGATAATGTACTTAAAAAAACCTTAATTAAATTAATCTCGCGAAGGCTTGAATGTTGAAGAACTTATATATTCAGATCCGTCTTGATGTTTGAATGATATTGAATATTTACTCGAGGGATGTAGTGGTATACGACATACTCAATTGTGAACGGACAAGGTAAAATAATGTCCTTACACAAACCAACCCCAAAATGGCCTTGTAAGAGGCATGATCATCTCGCACGGGATCAATGTAACTCACAGGAACTGATCGCTTAGTCACGGGACCCATGGTTTGAGAATATGATCTCCCAGTTTGAGAATATGATGATGATTTGAAAATATCTAGATTATGCTTAAAAATAAGTCATTAAAAGGGTGAAAGCTCAAACTAACCCCTAAACTGTCTCGTAAGAGGCATAAACACCTCGCACGGGATCAATATAAATGATAGGAACTGACCGCGTAGTCACGGGTCTCCCGATTTGAGAATATGGAAATAATTTGAAACTATCTAGATTTGCCTTAAAAACATGCCGTTAGAGGGTGTAAACTCAAACTAACCCCCAAACAGCCCGTAAGAGACACGGGACCAATATAACTCGCAGGAACTGACCTCATAGTCACGGGACTCCCAGTTTGAGAATATGACGATAATTTGAAAATATCTATATTTTGGCTTAAAAACAAGCCGTTAAAAGGGTGAAAACCCAAATAAACCCCCAAATGGTCCCGTAAGAGGTATGGACACCTCGCACATGACCAATGTGACTTGCAGGAACTGTCTGCATATTCACGGATCTCCCGCTTTGAGAATATGGCGATAATTTGAAAACATCTATATTAAGCTTAAAAATAAGTCGTTAAAAGAGTGAAAATCCAAACCAACCTCCAAACGGCCCAATACGAGGCATGGACACCTCGCACGGGATCAATATAATTTGTAGGAATTGATTGCGTAGCCATGGGTCTCTCGATTTGAGAATATAATGATAATTTGAGAATATCTAGATTAGGCTTAAAAACATGCCGTTAGAAGGTGAGAACCCAAACCACTGCCCAAACAGCCCCGTAAAAGGCACTAACATCTCGCACGGGACCAATGTAACTCGTAGGAACTGACCGCATAGTTGTATGACTCCCAGTTTGGGAATATGATGATAATTTGAAAATATCTAGATTACACTTAAAAATTAGCTATTAAATGATGAAAACCTAAACCAGCCCTCAAATGGCCCCGTAAGATCCATGAACACCTTCCACGGGACCAATGTAACTTGTAGGAACTGATCGCATAGTCATGGGTCTCTCAATTTGATAATATAATGATAATTTGAAAATATCTAGATTAAGCTTAAAAATAAGTAGTTAAAAGGGTAAAAATCCAAACCAGTCCCAAACGGCCCGTAAGAGGCTTGAACACCTAGCATGGAACCAATATAACATGCAGCAATTGACAGCGTAGCCATGGGTCTTTAGGTTTGTGAATATGATGATAATTTGAAAATATTTAGATTGTGATTAAAAACATGTCATTTGAGGGTGAAAACTCAAACTAGTCCTGAAATGACCTCGTAAGAGGCATTAACACCTCGCATGAGACTAATGTAACTCGTAGGATCTAACCACGTAGTCATAAAACTTCCGATTTGTGAATATAATAATAATTGTAACTCGTATATGTAATTTTTCAGGTTGAATAAGATTTTTTTAAAAATTACTTAGTTACTATTATCATCTCTTTTTTGTATCCAATAATTTTACAGGATGATATCTATCGTTAGCTTTTATCCACATGAAACACACGAAGAAGTCAATAGTTTAAAACAAGGGGATTATTTATTTAATGTCATTAATATTCAGGAATCTATTTTTTTGCGATATGGTCGTGCGGGCTTTTGTAGTTTTATTGTTAACTTATATGACCGTACGAGGTTTTGTAATTTTATTGTTATATTATGGTCGTGTGGGCTTTACATTACGCAGGTTTTATATTAGCATGTTTTAGAATGTCCAGAAAATAGAGGATACTCTGCACATTTATTTTTTGTCTATGAACTATTAAGACTTGTAATATTTTAATGTTTGTATGTACATTAGTTTATCAACGACATGCGTGATTCTCAATTTATGAATTTTCTTGTCTTCAAATAATTAATTTTTTTTCTTTGATCCAAAAATTTGGCACAGTTCAAAACTGTGCCAAAAGTGTCAAATTTCGGCACGGTTTTGAACTATACAAAAATGTACTCAATTTGGCCAAGTTATAAATTGTGCCAAAAGTGTGCCAGAGATATCAAATTTTGGCACAGTTTAAAAGTGTGCCAGAAGTGTTCCTATTTGGCTAAATCTAGCATACTTTTAAACCATGCCAGAAAAAAATGGTCATTTAGGAACACTTGATACTGACACAGTTTGAAAGCATGCTAGATTTGATCTGGCACAATTTTAAACCGTGCCAGATTGTCGTTTTTGGTGTAGTGCAGCCTTTTTGATTTTTAAATACAACAAAACTTTCTTGGTATTCGAGAACACGTAGCAGTAACATATCTCAGCAAGACCCATTCTTATCCCATAGAGAGTATTTATTCTGTGGACTCCATTTACTATCTTCCACACGTTAGGGGCACATTCAGAAGGAGCAATGGCAAAGTACCTACAAATATAAGAAACAACTAATTTGGGGAGAATGTCAAACCCCCTTGAGTTATCAACGGGGTGTGAATCCAGTGCCACCATTAATGTCACGAACAATGTAAGGAAGGGGGAACAGTCAATAATCACCCCATCAGGGATGTTATACTTGCGCCTAAAATATTTTATAGATTTACCATATAACAATGCCATAACTGAACAAGTAAGAAGAAACCCTAGCTATAGTAACTAGTTAGTACAAAGAAAAATAACTACAAGGAGCAGAGACTACAACTTACAGGCAGTAATGATGCTTTGGGAAAGCACTGAAGAAGGAGGACTTCATCTTTTAAAGCAAAGGAGAATCTTAGGAATGATGTATACGCAAGAACGACCAGAAAGAGTGAATGAATGGTTGGGTACTCACCAACTAATCATCACAAAATTCTAATGACGGGTTTTGTATTCTTAGTAATATTTTAGTGCTCCAACTTCTTCTTTTTTAAGATAAGCGTGCCCCCATGTGCAAGCTTTACTATTACAAAGATACCATCACGAACTCTTACTGCATTTTAAATCCTTGTTCCTCCGACCCAATTAAGATCTATTGGCCTATAGTTATTAGCCCAAAGATTTTAGGGGCAATTATGTGAGCCCATTTTTCACGGGTCCATGAGAGTTGTCGACCACTGTAACTTGAGTAGCTTGGCCCGCCCCAAATCATGACTTAATTTCTACACAGTAGTTTAGTTAAAGAAGGATACTCGCATCTATGGTCAAATTAGGTGCCAATAATCTCGGCTTATATTTTCAAGCACCTTATGGCTAATCCACGTACTACGGTGGAGTTCCTTAAACAACTCAAACTATGTAGCAAACACACTTATAAATTGTATACACTTATCCGGGGCAAAGGGATGAGAAATTGTAATCGTTGAGAGAGACTTAATAAGAACATGTAACCTCTCTATGGACGTAGGAAAATTGTCGAACCACGTATATCGTTGTTGTGTGAAATTCCATTTACTTTATGCCATTTGTGATTTTTTACATGGATTCTTTTCCTATAAATTTTTCTGCACTCACATTCATTGTATGCACATCACTTCAAATTTCATAGGTTGCTACGTTGGAAAAACTCATACCGTAAATATTCTCTCTATGCACACTAAATTTCCTATATAGCTTCTTTTAAAAAAATAATGTAACGAATATTCATTATTTGAACAAGACAAATCCCAACTCAATTAGTTAATTTCTATACAGCTGTATTGAATTTCGTATATAACAATGTGGACATCAAGTAGCAAATATTCACTGTATGCACACCACTTCAAATTTCGCATATAGAAGTGGTTTGGAAAAATACCCATACGATGAACATTCACTCTATGCACACCAATTTTCATTTTTTTTTAAAATATCCATACAGTAAATATTCATTGTATGCACAACAAATTTCGAACTTTAAAAAATACCCATACAATGAATATTCATTGTTTGCACACCACTTCAAATTTAGTATATATCTATTTTGAAAAAATCCCACACAATGAATATTAACTTTCAGCACACTTCAAATTCCATATATAGAACTGTTATGAAAGATATCTATTTATTGAATATTCAGTGTATATTTTTCCCCAGTTGAAATTTCATGTTGAATATTCACATATATCTAGTGTATATACCCTAATCCTTCTGTGTTGTAAATGGTTCAAAGACGTTGCAGGTTTGAATCCTCCATATATCTGCCGACAATGCCTCTTTTAGTGACCACGTTTTTCGTCATTTCATTTTTCGAATAATTATCTTTGTTGGACCGATTGATTTCTTCGACGATCGTGTAGCCATCCTCTGACGTTTGCCATGTCCTATCGAATTATACTCATACGCACTAGATTTTTTAACCTTCTCATACCTTTTTCCCTTTATTCCATTCACCATTGAATTCATAACATTTTCAAATTGTTTCAACTGCGCAGGGGTATGGTAAGGTGTTTCTTCAACAACTAATAATGGATCGACTTTAACTTCCTTTTTAATCAGAGTTAAAGTGTAGTTTTTATCCGCACGAGAACTTGGCATCTCTTATTTATTCACTTGTTTAATGTGTCGCTCTACCCGATGTGTCATTAGTTCATTGATGCCATTAGTTCATCGATTGTGTCTTCACTTTTTTTCTTTACACCATTTTCTTCTTGAATTATAGTAATCATCTTCTTAATCACAATATTCCATTTTTCAATCTCGTTTTTATAAATTTCTCCATCTTCTTTGTTTCTGAAATCCTCTCATATAGGAGTGTCAACTCATCATCAATGCCTATTGCTTGAGATATGCTAAGCTCGATAATAGTAGAATTCAACCGTTCAATCTCCTTGAACTTTTCTTCGATTTGCCTACTATTGTCTTTAACCATATTAACCTTGTCACTCTTCGACATCTCTATTTCCTTGAACATTTTCATATGCTCCATATCGGACGTAAACAACTCATCCTCAAGTTGTTAAATCTTTTCTCTCAAGGTTTTATTTTCCTCTTGTGTATGAGTTGAATGTCCACTATTGACCCTCCTAACAGCTTCATTATCGTTGTTTCAACCATCTCCTACATTGACATTCAATGTGAAAATTCAATGTGAAAATTTTATTTAGTGAAATATAACTACTTTAAATATTGAATAGTCGTACATTGAGCACATATATAGTGAATATTCACTGTCCATAAATTCAATACAACATTAATGTACACAGAATATCCACTGTTTGGTATATGCACTATGAATATTCACTGCTCTAGTCATCCACTATAATATTCACTTCTCTACAATATTAACTTTGAAAAATACCCATACAGTGAATATTCACTATTTGCACACCACCAAATTTCATTTATAGGACCACTTTGAAAACTATTCATATATAGAATATTCATTGTATGCACACCACTTCGAAAAACCCATAAAATGAATGTTGGCAGTCTTCACACCAAATTTCAAACTGCTCTAAAAATACCCATACAGTGAATATTCACTGTATACACACCACTATGTGCAAATAGTGAATATTCAAACAGTTTATATTCACTGAATTGTGATTTAAAATAGTCCATGTATGATGTTAATACAAACCAATGAATATTCAAAATGTAGTGAATATAGACAACTTGACGAGTGAATGTATATTACCTCAAATTTCGCATCATTTACTACATTAATGTTATGTGGGAATTGTTAATTAAGTTTGGTGAGAAGATTTTTGGTATATTAGGAATGATCTAGGGCACGCATCGGGTTGGATGATGGTTGTGTGCTCACACAACCAATAATAATATGAACAAAAAAAGATGAATACGATAAGTGACATACTACGGAAAACACAACAATAACTGGTATACTATTCATATTTATATAAAAGTTTAAATTACTAACCAGGAGATTACTCACACATCCTGTAACTGATCGAGGATTAGTGTACGATGAATGGATCGAGTCAACACATGTGTGACAAATCATGTAAGGCCAATTGTACTTTCCCATAGATTCAATATCTTTATCGAAACTGAAGAATGACCACCTAATCTTTGCACCTCGAGTGGGGAAGAGTAAAATTCCAATTGTGAAAAGGCATATTAATCTGCAAACATCTATAACCCCTTGAAGGGAATACTCCGACGCGGCTTTAATGGACTCATTCTTGATTACATTTGTAAAAACCATTCCCATCACAACTCTAAACCTCCTATTGATGAATGTCGTTGTTGGCTTAGTGGCATAACAAGGAATTTTGACATCTTCTTCACCGAAAGCTATACCAAAGATAAGTGCAATGTCCATCGGGGTAAACGTAAGAAATTTCCCCCCAATTTTTAATTTCCTTCGCACCGTATCATACATTCTTATGATACTGTCAACATTTTCCTCATATTTTTTAACAAAAATACTATCAAAATTGTTTTAGACTAAAGATGAGAATAATGCGAAAAAAGGAGTCATACCTAGAAAATACTTTTGGCCTAAAAGATAACTTGATTTGTTTTAGGAGCTTCACTAAGCCGTAAAGGTTAAACTACACCAAATCTGACGAATTATCACGGTCATTGACCTTGACAAGTTGGACTTGTTAAGGTCAATGACCGTGACAATCCTGGGGGTGACAAAGGATTGTTGTCACGGGCTTGTCACGGTCAATGACCGTGACAAGTTCGTTTGACTTGTCACAGTCATGTCACGATCCTTGACCTTGACAAGTTTTGTCACGGTTCATGATCGTGACAAACTCATGACAATGTTAAAAAAATTACCACGGTCATTAACTGTGATAATCCTGTGACAACAATCCTTTGTCACGGGCTTGTCACGGTCAATGACCGTGACAATTCTGGGCAGAATTGAAATTTTTTTTGCTGGGCAGTTTAGCCACTGCCACTACCCAGCAGTATATTTGTACCTGTTATAGCAACATTGTACCTGTTCAAACATTATATATCTAGATAAAATAGAGATAGTGAAAATATACATTCAAAATAGAGATAATATGCATCACCATATAATCCAAATATAATTCAAATGTAATAATTTAAAACAATTCAATTTAAACTTAAATCAATGTCACTAAATGTCTGGGGTATGGTTAACGCTGAGGAGGTGAGTAGGCCACACGATATACAAATTAACACATCCACTAATATACGTCGTGCCGCATTGTTCGCGCAACCACAATTGGGAGTTCTCCTTCCCGGGCATCACATGCGTGACGAGCACCCTGGACTCGATGCCTTGAAGCTCACGTCCATGAACTAGTGCACCCTGGATGATATTTGGGTCCCTCAACCTCCGCCCTATCTGCTGGCCATCAAATATGTCCATTATAAATATGCTCGGCCAACCAAGTGTCGATATCGGTCTGTTTAAGGGAGCCAAATAGGGAAGTCGATCAACAAAGTCCGCACGTGTCGACGATGAAGCAGCGAGGTCCACATCCTCGTCCTTGTCCTCCCACACCTCCTTTCGCACCGCCTTTTCCTTCCCTTTACCCTTACGATTTCCTCCCAACGAACGCTTCACAAATGAGTACATATCCGGGACTGTCGCCTCCAAACGGGACAACTTAACATCGTGTGAATCCACCGTTCAAGCTAACCCGGTGTCGCTCGTCTCCAATCCGATGATCCTAGATTTGGCCACCTACAAGATCACCCCCTTGTACTCCCCTTGCGATCAGAGCCAAACACTTGTCTGAGTGCGTCTGTGGACAAAGATGTCTTGTCAGAATAAGACTGCGACTCATGCACTTCCTTAAGCTTTGCCTGAAACGACAAAGAGCACATGATTAGTAAAATAAGTAAATTAAAAAATCATAACGTAATTAACAAAAAGTATACTGTCGGATTACTTACAATCGTGGCAGCGACGCTTGGGGACACCTCCTTGTCCTTCCCCTTCTTCATCTGAAGAGCCACATAAGTATCGAGCCTATGTGGCCTACCCCCAGGGTCACTCCTTGTCCCCTGAAATAAAATAAAGTAAAATTAGTATCGGCCCCGTAAATTAAAATAATGCAGAATAATATATTTTATGTAGTTATAGAAAAATTAAATCTTACCATCATCCTATGCTCCACCTCGGCATAAGACGTCCATCCAGAGTAGTGCACGCCCGTCTTTTTTGCTCGATTTTCCCTTCCCGATTGGCGAGATGCCAATTTTCGCTCCAGATCTCATTGTCAATGAACCTTTGCCATTGTGCCAATGAGATCAGCTCCTTCAGCGGGACGGATTCACGCCATTGGATAATGGACTCTCGTGTCTTCCCCAAGTGCCGGGTTCGCATATTTTTCTTCCACGTCTTGTGTTGCTCCCTCAACTACTCCAAGACGGAATCGCGTAGCTTTCGATCCAGGTTGAATTGTTACTGTCCAACAAATACGATAGTAGTTGCAAATAGATATAAATATAAATATAAAATGATATTGAGATCGAAATTAAAATTGATATATTCATATAAATATAAATATATTACCTGTAGTGCCACCCAAACGGCTAACTTGAGCTCATATGGCACCTCCTTCCAATTAATGTAGCCCGGGCCGATGATCGTCTTCACCAGCTCGAGGGATCTCGCTAATAGCCCCGACTTGTTCTCGATGGGCATCCCTAATTTGCCATATTTGGGGAGACTAGGGGCCGAGGAGCCCTCATCACCTCCGCTACCACCGAACCCAGATGACATCATCATAACTAGCATCATCATCCTCGCCTTAATACCCGAAGGAGACATTTACTGTAAAAAATAGTTATTAGTACATATCAAAATGAATTGAAAGAAGACATGCAAATATGTACAATTACTACAAATAAAAATGAATTGTTACTATTAAACACCTTCCCCCCACCCACCCATCCCTTCCCCCTCCCCCTCACCCTGCCCCACCCCTCCCCCCACCCTTCCCCACCCCCACTCACCCCACCCACCACACACGCACACACACACAAGGTAACATGAGTGGTGGTTATTATAGGTTATTATTAAGACTAATAGGTCACTTCTTTCACATTTTTCTTGTACTTATTGATGCACAATGTATACATGTCTCATGATAATATAGAGCAGAGTATATTTTCTCCACAATTAACATCTTACATGAGTTAGCACCATAATTGGAATCCTTAAGAGTGTATGTAAAGTTATGCAAAAGGAATCTTTATTTTTAGGGTTAATAAAATATATGTCCCTTAAGTTTGGTGGTGGGTCCCTGATATTTTAATTTTCCCAATCGAGCCCTCAATTATCATATTGTTTTAATTTTGGCCCAATTTTAACATAAAATTAACTCCTCTAATGAATTTGGCACATGTCACTCACGTTAGGAACCTAATTAAGACTGAACCAACTTTAAGGGACAATTTTACATAAATAATTATCTAATGTAATTTTAATGATATTTTTTCATATTTTAATTTTATTACAATTAAATTAGAGATTTTTTCAAATTTTGAAATTCATATTTATAATTAATTAACAACAACAACAACAATAATAATTCCAACCCTACCCCCACCCTGCCCCACCCCCTCCCCACCCACCACACACGCACATACACACATACACACACACATGCACACACCCACACCCACACCCACACCCACCCACATATATATCCACACACACATATATATATAAATGGGAGAGAGAGAGAGAGATAGTAACCTGAAAGTAGAGAGAGAGTAGCAGTAGCGTAGAGAGAGAGAGAGAGAGAGAGAAGGATGGAAGAAACGGAGGGGGAAAAAGAAGGGTAAAGGGTTTTTTATTGCGACATTTGTCACGGTCGTGTCACGGTCCATGACTGTTGATACCAAAATTAATATGCTGATGTGGACGAATAATACGAAGACACGTGTCAATCTACGTGGCACAATAGCAGCGAGGAAGTTCATTTCCCGACCAACCATGCTTCTTACCGAGGAACTCTAGCGCACCGAGGAACTCTAGCGCATCGAGGTACTCTAGTGCTCCGAGGAACTCCTGATCAACGAGCAGCTATGGCGGTCCGAGCTGCACCTCGGTCGTATCATTAATTGCCAGATAATCAACAGTTCAGATATTCATTGAATGCTTATATTCTTGACGCGCACGCTACATTAAATGTATTACCCTTTCACATGTATATCATTTAATGTATCAAACCTTTCATGTACAGCCTCATGGCTATAAATACCTTGTACCAAACCCATTCAAAGGGGACCGAAATTTCTTGAGAGAATTTGTAATCAAGAATTCCACAAACACTCAGCAATAACATAACAGTGGACGTAGGCTTTATTCCTAGCCGAACCACTTTAAAAATCTTTGTCTTATTTATTTATCTGTGATTGAATAATTAGAGCGATCTAGTTTTTTACATCAACAGATTGGCGCCGTCTGTGGGAAACGACTGTTACTATCGTTTTTCGCAAAAATCATTTGTTATCAATGGCAGATAATCCAGAATCCAGTAATCGAAATGCTGGAAATGCTGGAAATCCTCCAAATCCATCTGCAACTCCAGATCTGGCTGGAATTATGACAAATCTGGCTCAAGGACAAACCGCCATGCAAGAATCTATGAGGCAACTCATTCAAACTCTTCAAGGCGGTGCACCTACCTATTCAGGACAACGGAGTGATCGTGGGCAATCACGATCCAGACGTACTGCATCATATCGCAATGGGGAGTCTAATGATTCTTCTTATCAACCTGGGCGAACTTCATCGATACGGGCTACGGATACAAATCAACCTATATCTCTCTCTTCGGAGAGAACCAGCGCTTTGGAAAGATTAAGCAGGGAGTCTCCTTTCAGTCGGTTAGGACCAAGGAGAAACATGAGTCCACCTAGAGCTCCATCGAGAAGTGTTCGACCACCATCACGTTTGAGAGAAGGATCAGCACAATCACGACCAGCTACTCGTCAAGATAAATCTCAGGAAGCTACATCAGAGCGATCAATTGCTCAGACTAAGCGGCCTGAGGAAGGAAATGAAGCATGGAAAGGTTCTATTCAGCGGTTGGAGGATAGATTAGGAGAAATGGCTAAGGCAAGGAACCCCTTACAGAGAACTTTTGTTCAAGGGACACCTTTTGTGCAATCCATTGTGGATTTTCCTACACCATCGAAATTCAAAGCACCTGTAGTGACTCCTAAGTACGATGGAAAAACAGATCATGTACTTCATATAGAACAATATCAAGCTGCCGCCGACATATATGTCGTCCCCGACGAGATGAGGTGCAGAGCTTTCTCGGGAACTCTTACCGGATCTACACAGATATGGTATAACAATCTTCCTCGGGGTAAGATTTCAACTTTTATTCAATTAGCCGAGTTGTTCATTGGCAATTTTTATTTTGGGGCGAAGCCAGTAAAGCGAGTAGCACATTTGTTAAGTGTTAGACAAAAATCAGGTGAAAGTACTAGAGATTACATAACTCGTTTTAATAACGAAAAGTTGGAAGTCGTAGATTACGAAGAAAAGACAGCAATCACTACTTTGATGAGTGGTTTGCTGCCTAATAAGCTGTACTACACCTTGGCCAAAGATCCACCTAAAACTATGTCCGAGTTGATGGCAAAAGCAGCCAAAATTATGAATGTCGAGGAGGCTATGGCTGCGAAGAAGAATATGGATAAAGAAGTAAAAGTGGAGGTCGATAAGTCTAAGAAGAAAGATCAGAAAGGAAATGGTGGTGACAAGCATTACAGGAATAATAGGACAACGTTGCAAGTCCTAAAGAAGTACGATAATTATAGCCCATTGAAAATGGGTATTAATCATGTTTTGGAAGAAATCAAGAATAGCGAGGAAATCAAGTGGCCAGAGAAACTGAAGACAAATCCCGATCTGAGGAATAAGGCCAAATATTGCGAGTTTCATAAAGATCATGGCCATATGACCAAAAATTGCATAGCCCTTCAGAGCAAGATCGAAACACTCATCCGAAGAGGAAAATTGTCAAAGTATGTAGATCGCAGGAGTGAGAGGAAGAATGATGATAGAACTAGAGAGAGATCTAGATCTCCTCGTCGTGCAGAGGAGAAAAAGAGGAGGGACCACGAAGATGATCCAGATGATGACCCTGATCTTCCCAAGAAGCCAAGGCAGCCTGAACGAGAGGTATTCTCCATACGTTTTGGGTCATTTGATTGTAATGTTATTACAGGAGGAGATGCAGGGGGAGGAGACCTTACTGCAGAAAGAAAAGCTTACCTCGGAGTGGCTCAAGCTTGTTCATATATTCAGTGAATAAATCTGGCCGAGGATGATCGTCCGAGGAAGACCCCTTCTGGGTTTTGCTGGCGAGAAAGTTTTTCCACTTGGGACGATCAAGTTGGATATACTCATTGGAACTTGGCATGCTTGTCGAACAGAAAGAATACGCTTCTTTGTGATGGATAAGAATGTGCAGTCAGCCTACAACATCATCATGGGAAGAGTTGGATTGAAGAAGTTCGAAGCAGTTCCATCTACAGTACATCAGTGTTTGAAATTCCCAACGAATTTTGGAGTCGGAATTATGAAAGGTGATCAAAAAGTAGCTCGGGAATGCTATTATTCGTCTGCCGAGCAAGAGGAACTTGAATAATCAAGGAAAAAGACTACTACTTATCAAGTGGAGGAAGGTACAGAAATTGAAACTCTTGACCCTAGGGATGAATCTCAACTTGTAAAAGGACAGGTGGTGGAATCTACAGAAACTGTTATCCTGGACGACGAGCATCCTGAACGAGTAACTCAGATAGGATCGTCGTTGGATGTTTCAATAAAACAAGAGTTGATAACTTTCTTGAGAAATAGGAAGAATACTTTTGCTTGGAGTCATGAAGACATGCCAGGTATAGATCCAAACTTCTTATGTCATGAGCTCAATGTGAATAAGGAGATCAAACCTGTGAAGCAGAGAAGAAGAGTGTTTAGTCCCGAGAAGAACCAGGCCATACAAGAGGAGGTCGAGAAACTCCAGAAAGCCCAATTCATTGAATATGTGAAATATCCAGATTGGTTGGCAAATGTGGTGATGGTAAAGAAGAAGAACAACAAATGGAGAATGTGTGTTGATTTCACTGATCTCAACAAGGCATGCCCAAAAGATCATTTTCTATTGCCCAGAATTGATCAACTAGTGGATGCTACCTCGGGACATGAGCTACTCAGCTTTATGGATGCTTATTCTGGCTACAATCAGATCAAAATGAAGCCAGAAGACAGGGAAAGTACTTCTTTTATTACCCCAAGGGGAACTTATTGTTATAATGTTATGCCTTTTGGTTTAAAAAATGCAGGTGCAACATATCAGCGGCTGATGAACAAGGTTTTTGCCGAACAAATCAGTTGCAATATGGAAGTCTATGTCGACGACATGCTCACCAAAAGAAAGAGAGCTACTGATCATCTAGTTGACTTAGGCCAAACCTTTGATCAACTGGACAAATACCAAATGAAGCTCAACCCGACGAAGTGTACCTTTGGAGTACGAGAAGGAATGTTCCTCGGATACATCGTCAATCAACGAGGTATTGAGGCAAATCCAGAAAAGATCAAAGCTCTTTTAGGGCTGCGATCCCCAACGACGAGGAAAGAAGTACAGAGTCTTACCGGACGAGTTGCAGCGCTCAACAGATTTGTATCCCGAGCAACTGATAAATGCCTCCCGTTCTTCAAAACACTGCGAAAAAGTTTTGAGTGGACTGATGAATGTGAGAAGGCCTTTCAAGATTTGAAGAAGTATTTGGGAGCCCCACCATTGTTGTCTAGGCCAATAACTAGAGAGAAGCTGTACTTGTATTTGGCAGTATCAGAGAATGCAGTTAGCTCAGCGTTGATCAGATTGGAGAATGGAGTCCAGAAGCCAATTTATTACACAAGTAAGGCCTTCCGAGGTGTAGAAATCAGATACCCAAAGTTAGAAAAATTGGCACTGACATTAATTGAAGCAAGTAGAAGAATGAGGCCATACTTCCAGGCCCATACCATCATAGTGTATACCGACATGCCATTAAGACAAGCCCTTCACAAGCCAGAAAAATCAGGAAGATTGATGTACTGGGCAATAGAGCTCGGTGAATATGATATTGTGTACGAACCCAGATCATCATTAAAGGGGAAAGCTGTAGCAGATTTTATAGCAGAGTTCACATACCCTGATACCCCCGAGGAGCAAAAGGTACTTTCTGACTTACCTGTGGACGATACAGGATCAACAGACACAAATCTAGACCAACCAAGGTTGGTAAAAGGACTTGTGGATGTAGAAAAATCATCATATTCAAACCCAGACCAACTAAGGTTGGTAAAAGGGCGCGAACAGATGACCGATGAGGAACGAAAGATATCAGGGAATGAGGAAACAAAACAGCAGATATTTTACCTAGGAACTCTGACAGATAAGAAATTTGAAGACGAGGTACCTACATGGAGATTATATGTAGATGAATCATCTTGCACAGCTGGTTGTGGAGCAGGGATTGTTTTAAACTCCCCAGATGATATTGACATGGAGTATGCCTTGAGATTCCATTTCAAAGCTTCCAATAATGAAGCTGAATATGAGGCTATGATAGCAGGTTTTCATTTGGCGAAAGTTATGGAGGCACGACAAGTAATTGTTTTCAGTGATTCTCAATTAATTGTGAATCAAATGATGGGAATATATGCAGTGAAGGGAGAGTTAATGGTGAAGTACCATGCAAAGATGATGGAGTTATTGACAGAATTTGATGCTATTCAATTGGTGAGGATACCGAGAATGGAGAATGCTAGAGCAGACGCATTGGCCCGACTAGCGTCAGCTACGCGCACCGAACTGCGAAGAACAATACCAATTGAAGTATTAGAAAGTCGGATCATAGAAGAAGATCTGACGGTGAAGATTATTACCCTTGATTTAGGACCATCTTGGATGGATCCTATCAGAGCATACATTGAAGAAGGAGAATTACCGGAGGACAAACTAGCTGCCAAGAAATTGAAGTATAAAGTTGCTCTGTATGTGTTAACTAATGGTGTTTTGTATAGACGAGGAATTATGGCTGGTTTGCAGAGATGTGTGCATCCATCAGAAGTCAAAGAATTGATTGAAGAAATTCATGAAGGATCTTGTGGAGCTCATGTAGCAGGTCGGACACTTTTGCAAAGGGTA
This sequence comes from Sambucus nigra, assembly GCA_949130495.1. NCBI lineage: Eukaryota > Viridiplantae > Streptophyta > Magnoliopsida > Dipsacales > Adoxaceae > Sambucus > Sambucus nigra. Next base: position 401,363,553 of record OX422223.1, read on the forward strand.
ATGACACAGGGATATTACTGGCCGACGATGAGGGCTAATTGTATAGCCTATGCTAAGAAGTGTGACAAGTGCCAACGTTTTTCCTCCATCCGAAGAACTCCACAAGCATTGTTGACACCCATAACTTCACCTTGGCCATTTGCCATGTGGGGGGTTGATCTGGTTGGACCACTGCCGACGACCCGAGGAAGGTTCAAGTATCTCGTCGTGGCAGTAGATTATTTTACTAAATGGGTGGAAGCTGAACCACTAATTGATATGACGTACGAGAAAGTATATAAGTTTATTTGGAAAAACATCATTTGTCGATATGGTCTCCCCCATGCTTTCATTACAGACCATGGAACACAATTCGATAATGAAGAATTTGCTGCTTATTGTCATCAGTCAAACATTTTGAAGTATCATTCAGCACCAGGCCATCCCCAGAGCAATGGACAGACTGAAGTGACGAACAGAACATTACTAAATGGTTTGAAGAAGAGGTTAAGTGAAGCTAAAGCAAATTGGATTAATGAGCTCCAATCCGTACTATGGGCTTACGGAACAACTCCCCGAGCAACAACTGGAGAATCACCATATATGTTGGCATTTGGAAGTGAAGTTGTGATACCTGCCGAGTTGGGTCTCCCAACTCATAGAGTGCTGAATTTCAACTCCCCGATCAGCGATTTGATGAGAAGACTGGATTTAGATATGCTCGAGGAGGTTAGAGAAGAGGCAGCCATTAGAAATGCTGCTTACCAACAACGTACAGCTCTGTTTTACAACAAAAGGGTGAAGAAATGTGATTTAAAAGAAGGGGATTATGTGCTAAAGAAAGTCATTCAGAAGCAAAATAAGTTGGAAGCAAACTGGCATGGACCTTACCGAGTTACAGAGGTTGTTCGTCCAGGAACTTACAGAATAGCAACTCTAGAGGGAGAAGAATTTAAGAATGCGTGGAATGCTGAACATCTACGCAAGTATTATTAGTAATGTAAAATGTAAAATCATTTCCTTCATTATGAATAAAGAGAGGATGTTTCGCCATTTTCTTTCTGGTTGAAAGTTTTTCATGGAATACTAGTGTAATACACTATGCACAAAAAGTGCTCTAAGGAGCCAAAAGCTCTAAGGAGCTAAAAAGTGCTCTAAGGAGCCAAAAAGTGCTCTAAGGAGCCAAAAGCTCTAAGGAGCCAAAAAGTGCTCTAAGGAGCCAAAAAATGCTCTAAGGAGCCAAAAGCTCTAAGGAGCCAAAAAATACTCCTTTGGTTAGGAGGCGCTCTAAGGAGCCAAAAGCTCTAAGGAGCTCAAAAGTGCTCTAAGGAGCCAAAAAGTGCTCTAAGGAGCCAAAAGCTCTAAGGAGCCAAAAAGTGCTCTAAGGAGCCAAAAAATGCTCTAAGGAGCCAAAAGCTCTAAGGAGCCAAAAAGTTCGAAAGAACCATTACCACTCCTTTGGTTAGGAGGTGTACACCAGCATGATCAACTACGGTTGGTAAAATAAAAATATATTCTCACATTACAACTTATGTTGGTCGAAAGATAACATTATTACAAAAAGTTCTTTGAAGAACAAAATATTCCAAAATACACCAAGTATAGTTGGTCGGGGATAAAGACCCAATAACTGTAGTTGGTCGACGAGGACAAATTATTGACCTTAGTTGGTCGGACACATTTTTATATTCGAAATTGAACCAAGTATTGCTGGTCGGGGATAAAAACCCATCAACTGTAGTTGGTCGACAAACATTATTTATCCACCTTGGTTGGTTGGAAACAGTTTGAACAATTTATATTAATTACTTTATTATTAAGTGATTGATCAACCTTAATACTTGTAAATTTTTATTATTAAGTTGGTTGATGAACAGCACGATATTGTTATCTTTTTAACAAATACATAGATACATATGCACAAACATAAAGGTGTTTGATAAACACAAGACAATAGCAAAATTGGCAAACAGAAAATGAAAGTCTTTTCATTAAAAATCTAGAATAAATTACAAGTTACATGAATGTACTAACTGTTACATTGAAAACCTATTCTATTGGTTTCTTTCCTTTATTTTTTGAAACAGGCTCCTCGCCAGCAGGAGGATCCTCTAGACAAAGAGGAGAATTAATGAAATTAACATCCCTGAGCATTCTGACATTCATCACAGAAGGTGTATCCAAGAGATGCTCAGGACGAGACAATTCAACCTGAGAATGAAGGCTATAATCACCAAGGTACTTTGAAATCAAGCTACGAGGAATGGAACGAGCTGGGATCCATGCCATGTCCAATTTGAAAGGTGGTACAGGCAGGTCTAATAATGATGGAGCATGATAATCCCATAAATAATGCCCTTGCTCCAATTTTAACACACCCAGTGCGTTCAACCATCCTTGCTTGTAACCTTCATTGTTGGCATGTTCAATACGAGCATCCAGATGAACAAGAGCTTCATTATATCCTGCCATCCAGAATTCCCTGGGTTGTTTATGAAATTGAAAGGTTAATCTGTCCAATTGCTCGAGAAGGTTTTTGGCAAAAAGATCCTTAGTATGAAGAGCAGACTTTGTCGTAGCCAGTTGATCTTCTAAAGATAAGTTTTTCTTGGACAATTCAGACAGAGCATAATCCTTAGCCTTCAGTTGGAACGCTTGAGTTTCCAGAGTAGATTGTGTGCGAGCCTCTTCAACGTTGCGACTAAGAACTCTTGATCGGCTCCGAGAAGAAACTGGAGAACTTTTCTCCTCGACAATTCTTCCTCGTCCCCGAGAACCTCTTCCTCGTCCACGAGCAGTCCCAGAAACAGCATATCTTCTTAAATCATCCAGCTCTTGCCTTAATTTGGCATTTTTGACCTCTAAGAAAGAGAAACCCTCATCAGTAACGGGCACTAGAGCATTGGAAGATGACGCTGCAGATTCATATTGAGCCAACTTTTTCAGTAAATTATTATTTTCTTGTTCTAGGATCTCGGCAATCTGCCTGCAAGCTTCAACTTCACCTTTTAGGGTCCTTTCCCTAATATCATATCCAGCAATGATCTTCTTATGGCCTGTTTCAGAAGAGAGCTGCTGGTATCTATTTTCATAATCCTTGGGCAATGAAGCCAATGATGCATTGTGTTGATTTTGAAGATCCTCTATGGAACCATGAAGTTCCTCGATCAATTCATAGTATGCCACATTATTGGCCACAGATCTATCAAGTAAATCCTTCAGATACCGGTAAGCCTCAACTGCTTGTTCTGAGGCATCGTGACCAAGGATATCAACAATCTCTGATACACTTAGGTCTGTATGACCAGCTTTATAATACCCATTGCATTATCGCATCAATTCAGTATCAGGAGCAGATATCAATTCCATTCTGGCCAAAAACTAATAAAGAAGAGGAAGCAGGAGCTAATAAATAAGAGCAGACAGAGTATCAACAAAGAAGAGAAATGAAGATGTATTTTATTAGATCATCAAAAAGTTACAGTGTTCGATTACAAGTAAGGAAATATAGAAATGATACCGAACAACTTCACACCTTTTCCTTGTCCCCCAAGACTTTCTCGGGAGGCTGGGACGAGGAGCTCGGTTGCTCGGTGGTAACAACGGTTTGATCAGCAGGAATCTTCTCGGCAGGAGGAGGCATGGAAGAAATGTCCTCGTTGACAGAGGGTTGAGAAGCAGAGACTGGGTCACCCGTAGCCATAGAAGATTCATCTGAGACAGACTCATCTTCTTCTTCTTCCACAATTGCTGGAGGAGGACCAGGGAGATGTTGTTGGAATAGCTCATAATCGTCTTGGACCTTCAACTCTTGCAGAGCAGCTACCCAGCCATCGTGGAAGTATTTCAACTTCCCATATTGGACTTGGGATGTCATTGCAGCAATCCCTTTATCCCATCCTTTCTCCCAACCAGCACTGAAATGTTTCTTGATTGCGACCTTTCTCCTCAACTTCTCCGAGGAGAGCTTCACATCCAATTCCTCTTTTTTGACCTTGATATCTCGCAGGGTAGATAACTCTTCCTCTGCCTTTTTCAGATGGCAATCATATTCCTGATGTTTAACCTCTAAACCTTTTACTTTCTCCTCCAAATTCTTGGAGGTTTCAGCCATTTTCACCTTCTTAGCTTCAGCCACAGCTAATTTCTTCTCCCAAACAGCTTTTTCGTCAACATACTGTTGACGAGATTCCTTTAAAGACTGGGTCAAACCCAACAGAGCATCCTCTATGCCTGACGAGGAGCTTGAAGCTTTAATAGCTTCATCCTTCTTCACAATATTATTAAAACAGTTCACCAACTGAAATATGAGAAAAATAGCAAAGTCAATACAAAATGCAAGCTTTCAGAGAAAGAAAGAAAAATCAGAAGTATAAGAAATTTACTGAAGCAAGGTGACGAGCAACTAAGGATGTCAGCATATCCCTAGGAATTCCTTCATCAATACCATGGACCTCGGGTACGACCGAGCTCATTGCAGAACTTGGAAGAGTGATGTTTGGAACATCAGTACCACCAGCAGGTAGGAATGAGGCAGTTTCAGCCGGAGTAACTGAGGATGATTTCCTCAATCTCTTCAACGGGCGATCAGAACCTTCAACCAAAGAGGTCTTGGTCGGAGAGATTGTAATTACATCTACAGGAGCAGTTTTCTTGCTCGGAACCACTGGGGGCTTCTCGGCAGCTTTAGAAGACCCAGCATCCACTTTTTTAGTCCCCTCTGGGGCATCAGTTTTACTTTTCTTGGCCCCAGCAACAGAAGTAACATCATCAAAGAGAGCAGGAGGAGCTCTTTTCTTACCCATCTTTTGACTTAAAGGAAGATGAGAATCTAAAGATGAACCTTCTGGAGTTGAAGCTGGTTCAACAGGGCGAGCAGTATAAGAGGTTGTGTAACTCTTATACTGTAGCAGATATGAGGCAGACCTGATGTGTTCGTCTGCAATGTTCTTGTGCAAACCCCAGATAAGTTTCAGATGCTTGATATTAACCTCTGATTCTTTTGGAGTTCTTCTTTTGCTATAACCTGCAAATAAACACATAACGAGATATCAATCGTACATTTTGTCACACATGATGAAAGCATAATTTCATAAATAAAATAAAATGAAAAATAAACCTATCCCATTGCCATATGGGGGGCATCTAGGACCGTTGTATACTTCATCTCCAGTTAAAGGGGCATATTGCCAATTTTTTATAACCAACCCATGTTCAAAATAATCTCTATTTGAGTCAGGGAGGTTAACTACAAGAGCCCTATTCAGAAACCTAGTTTTTAAGTAATAAATATTATCTAGAGTGGCCCACTTATAGCAGTACATAATCTCAGGGATCCCAATACGAGTCCCATGAGTTAGATTTAGTTTATGCACCCCATTAATTATTCTCCATGAATTGGGGGCTATTTTTGCAGGGACAAGATCAAAATATTGACAAAATTCAAGACACAATGGATTTGGTGGAAAGGAAAAACCACATTCAGCAACAAAAAGACTGGGGAACCAATGTCCCTCAGCCAATCGAAAGTAATCTAAAGGCTCAGAAAGAACCTCTAGAGTTACCCACGAAGGAATGGAAAAATCAGAACGAAATTTCTCAACAGACTCCACAATATAAACCATACTGAATAAAAGAGAAGAAAGGAAAAAGATCTTACAGGAAGGAAGGACGAATGTTGACAACGAACGAAAACAAGGATGAACGCACAAAAGAGAAGGAGAAAATAGAAAGCTTGAAGGCAGAAAATTGGAAAACGTAGAAGACGGTATGGTTACCTAAGAAGTTTAAATACTTTGCATTGGGAAGCGACGAAAGAAATGATTACCAAAAAGAAACTACTGAACTTCCGGCGGCTAAAAGGACAAAAACTGCATGGAGATCGAAGCGCTTATAAAAAATTCAAAAAAAGGGCGGAAGCTGCGAAATGAGAAGGAAATTTGAACACAATGTTCCTGAAACCCAGGAAAAGTCATTTAATATTGCCATATACTGAGAAAGAATGTTCCATACTCCTCAAAGTTCGAAATATGAAACATTGGGGGCTTCTGTTGATACCAAAATTAATATGCTGATGTGGACGAATAATACGAAGACACGTGTCAATCTACGTGGCATAATAGCAGCGAGGAAGTTCATTTCCCGACCAACCATGCTTCTTACCGAGGAACTCTAGCGCACCGAGGAACTCTAGCGCATCGAGGTACTCTAGTGCTCCGAGGAACTCCTGATCAACGAGCAGCTATGGCGGTCCGAGCTGCACCTCGGTCGTATCATTAATTGCCAGATAATCAACAGTTCAGATATTCATTGAATGCTTATATTCTTGACGCGCACGCTGCATTAAATGTATTACCCTTTCACATGTATATCATTTAATGTATCAAACCTTTCATGTACAGCCTCAAGGCTATAAATACCTTGTACCAAACCCATTCAAAGGGGACCGGAATTTCTTGAGAGAATTTGTAATCAAGAATTCCACAAACACTCAGCAATAACATAACAGTGGACGTAGGCTTTATTCCTAGCCGAACCACTTTAAAAATCTTTGTCTTATTTATTTATCTGTGATTGAATAATTAGAGCGATCTAGTTTTTTACATCAACAATGACCGTGACAATACTTTGTCACGACCTTGTCGCAGTCAATGACCGTGACGCAAAACGCGTGTTTTGTGTAACGGTCATTGACCGTGACAACGCTAAGCGCTGGAAGGGTGACAATTTACCCATTTTGGTGTAGTGTTACATTTATATTGAAGTATCTGCTCCGTTTGGTCTATCATGTCTAGACCCTTATCCTCATTTAGTTCTGTCTTTGACATTTTTATACTCCTAACCATCTGCAAAAAAAGGAATATTTGTACTACAATAAATTAATTTCTGAACATATTCTAACAAAGTCAATATATGCACGTTCATGCAAAAATTAATGTATGCAAAAATAAGACTGCACAATAAAATTGAATGTTCACTATATACAATGTAATGAATTTTCACATTGTCGGAAATACGACCAAATGAATGAAAGAGACATTGCAATAAGGTGTATTTAGGGCTGTAAACGGATATTTAAAAATCCGCATCCTTCCGATATTTGAATCCGAATTTGCGAATATTTATCCGAAAAAATGGAAACGGATACGAATATGGATACTCTATAAAAATATCCGAGAAAATGGATACGGATACAGATAGTACTAGCACTACACCAAAATGGTAAAATTATCACCTTTCAGCCGACCACCCTTGTCAAGGTCATTTACCGTGACACAAATCTCGCGTTTTGTGTCACGGTCATTGACCTTGACACGACCGTGACAAAGAGTTGTCACGGTCAATGACCGTGACAAGGCGGTGACAAATATAGTTGTCACGGTCGTGTCAAGGTCAATGATCGTGACACAAAACGCGAGATTTGTGTCACGGTCAATGACCTTGACACGACCGTGACAACTTCAGCAGTAAAAAAAGCCCTAGGCTTCTTTTTTTCCCACCTTTTTTGGTTTTCCCCCCTCTCTCTCTCTCTAAGCGATTTCTGCTCTCTCTCTCTCTTTCATTTCTATATGTGTGTGTATGTGTATGTGTGTATATATATGTGTGTATATGTATGTGTGTATATATATGTGTGTATATGTATGTGTGTATGTGTGTGTATATATGTGTGTGGTGGGGGAGGGGGTATTGGGGGTGGGGTGTGGTGGGGGGAGAGGGTGGGGTATGTGTATATGTGTGTGTATGTGTGTGTGTATATGTGTGTGGTGGTGTGTGGTGGGGGACGGGGTAAGGGGGTAGTGGGGGTGGGGTGTGGTAGGGGGAGGGGGTGGGGTATGTGTATATGTGTGTGTATATATGTGTGTGGTGGTGTGTGGTGGGGGAGGGGGTAAGGGGTAGTGGGGGTGGGGTGTGGTGGGGGGAGGGAGTGGGGGTGGAATTTTCTAACTAAAAATATGATAATATTTTGTTATAATTTGTTAAAACTATGTAAACCTTAGTATGAATGCAAGGTTAGTGATAGTTCGAATTGTGTAAATGTTAAAAAAGTTCTAGAATTCATATGTTAAATTTAATTATATAAATATTTAAATTTGATAATAATTTTATTCATGAAATTAATTCAATTAGGGAAAACCCTAGATAATTTTTTAACGGAATTTGATAATATTATATAAAGTTTAGTAAATTCACAAAATGTTGCCAATTGTATGCTTTTAGAAATATCATTAGTTACTTTCGTGCCCAACTATGTAGAATCCATACACATGCATGTTGTTAGAAAGTCTTAAATTTAATTCTCACTTTAATTTGTAGAATCTCTGTACTTGGTTGGATTCATCCCTTCATGATAATGAAATTTATGCTCCAATTATAATTATCTCAGGTCATAATTTTATTGATAAACAATAAATTAATAAAGTAGGTGTGTGAGTGTGTGTGCATGGTGGGGGGAGGGGGGAGGGGGTGGGGTGGTGGGGGTGGGGTGGGGGGTGTGTGTGTGTGTGTGCATAGGTGTGTGCGTGTGTGCATAGGGGTGTGTGTGGCGGGGGGAGCGGGGCAAGGGGTGTTGTGGGGGTGGGGGGTGGGGGTGTGTTTTAACAATTGTATAACTTTAATTAAGAAATTGTATAGCTTTAATTGTATAGTTTTAGATGAAAGTAAATTAATAATTAGTGCCAATTTCATATGAAAGTAGGATTTCCCCTCATTTTAAATTAGTAAATTAATAATTGTATACTTTAATTGTTAGTTTAATTGATGAAATGAATTAATTGAGTAGATGAATTAGAAGGAGTATGAGTTACACATTTGTTGTTGAAATTGTTGTTGGATTATATTGTTTAATAAATGTTGGGTTGGTTAGTTTGAAAAGTGGCATGACCACTGGATTATTGTCCATATGGGGTGGGATTTTTCAACTTTTTTTGAAAATTACTTTGTATATCGAACAATATATACAAAGTATGATAATTAAATGAAACATACATGAAATTAAATATGTGTATATGTGTGTGTATGTGTGTGTATATATGTATGGGTATGTGTGTGTATATATGGGTGTGGTGGGGGGAGGGGGGTGGGGTGGTGGTTTTTTTAAACAATTGTATAACTTTAATTAAGAAATTGTATAGCTTTAATTGTAATTTTAATTGTATAGTTTTAAATGAAAGTAAATTAATAATTAGTTCCAATTTCATATGAAAGTAGGATTGCCCCTCATTGTAAATTAGTAAATTAATAATTGTATACTTTAATTGTTAGTTTATTTAATGAAATGTTGGGTTTATTAGTTTTAAAAGTGGCATGACGTGTGCGTGTGTGTGGTGGGGGTGGGGTAGGGGTGTTTGTATGTGTACTATTAACATTTTTTTTTATCTGTACTAATAATATTTTTTTACAGCAAATGTCTCCTTCAGATATTAAGGCGAAGATGATGATGTTGTTTATGATGACGTCGTTTGGGCTCGGTGGTAGCGGAGGTGACGAGGGCTCCTCCTCCCCTAGACTGCCCAAATATGAAAAATTTGGGATTACCGTCGAGAACAAATCAGAGCTATTAGCGAGATCCCTCGAGCTGCTAAAGATGGTCATCGACCCGGGGTTAATGAGTTGGAAGGAGGTGCCATATGAGCTCAAGTTAGCTGATTGGGCGGCACTACAGGTAATATATTTATATTTATATTTCAATTTCAATTTCAATTTCAATTTTAATTTCAATTTCAATTTCAATTTCAATTTTAATTTATATTTATATTTATAATTATATTTATATTTATAATTATAATTATATTTATATTTATTCGCAACTAACATTGAATTTTTTAGACAGGAACAATTCAACTTGGATCCAAAGCTACGCGATTCCGTCTTGGAGCAGTTGAGGGAGCAACACAAAACGTGAAAGAAAAATATGCGAACACAGTACTTTGGGAAAACATGAGAGTCCATTATACAATGGCGTGGATCCGTCCCGCCCAAGGAGCCGATCTTATTGGCACAATGGCAAAAATTCATTGACAATGAGATCGAGGATCGACAATTGGCATCTCGCCAATCGGGGAGGGAAAACCGGGCAAAAAAGACGGACGTGCACTACTCCGACCGGACCTCTTACGCCGAGGTGGAGCATAAGATGAAGGTAAGATTTAATTTTTCTATAACTACAGAAATATATTATTCTTCATTATTTTACTTTGCGGGGACGATACTAGTTTTACTTTATTTTAGGGGGTAGGGAGTGGGCCAGGGGGTAAGTCACATAGGCTCGATACTTATGTGGCTCTTCGGATGAAGAAGAGGAAGGACAAGGAGGTGTCCCCGAGCGTCGCGGCGACGATTGTAAGTAATCCGACAGCTTAATTTTTGTTAATTACGTTATAATTTTTTAGTTTACTTATTTTACTAATCATGTTCTTTTTGTCGTTTCAGGCAAAGCTTAAGGAAGTGCATGAGTTGCAGTATGATGCCGATAAGGCGTCTTTGTCCACAGATGCACTCAGCCAAGTGCTTGGCCCTGATCGTAAAGGGAGGACAAGGGGGGTGAGCTCGCGGGTGGCCAAATATAGTATCATCGGATTGGAGATGAGCGACATCGGGTTGGCTCGAACGGTGGATTCACACGATGCGAAGCTGTCCCGTTCACTACACCAAAACTGGCGATTGGTCACGGCCAAAATCCCTGACCAAAACTGTGGGTCGCGGACTTGGGCCGTGACCATTTCGGGCGTGACCATTTTCGTGGGTCGCGGCCCAAGTCCGTGACCAAAAAATGGTCACGGCCAAGAGGGGTCACGGCAGATGGTTGCGGACTTTGGCCGTGACCCATGCCGTGACGGGTCGCAGCCCTCATCCGCGACCCACAACCGTGACAAATTGGTCGCGGTCAAAGTCCGCGACCCAAGTCCGTGACAAAAATAAAATAAAAAAATTCGTCGCGGCCCTAATCCATGACCCATAACCGTGACAAATTGGTCGCGGCCAAAGTCCGCGACCCACTTCCGTGACAAAAAAAAATAAAAAAAAATGCTCGCGGCCCTCATCCGTGACTCACAGCCGTGACAAATTAGTCACGGCCAAGGTCCGCGACCCACGTCCGTGACAAAAAAAATTAAAAAAAATTGGTCGCGGCCCTAGTCCGCGACCCATAACCGTGACAAAAAAATAAAAAAAATGGTCGCGGACTTTGGCCGCGACCATTTTTAAGCGCGACAAAAAAAATAAAAATGGTCATGGACAAAGTCCATGACCATATTTATCTATAATTTAAAAAAAAATGTATTTTTTTTGTCCAATCCTAAAATTGGGGGTCCTGTGAGTGCAGCGTCGGTTGCTACGAGATGTTACAAATATTTATTATAGGCAAAACAATAAAAAAAATCACAAATTGCGAATTGAGAATGTTGTTAATAAACAAATATATATACAAACTAAAAAATATTAAACGTCTTAATAATTCACAGACCAAAAAAAAATTTGAGGAGAGTTTCCTCTATTTTCTTGACATTCCAAAACCTGTAAATGAAAAACCTGCTTATTATAAAGCCCGCACGGCTATAAAATTCAACAATCAAGTTATAAAAGCCCGTACGGCCATAAAACTAAATAATAAAATCCTACACGACTATAACACATAGAAAACATTATCCTGAATGTCCACAACATATAAACAATCTTCATGTTGGAAACCACTGCCTCCTTCATTTGTTCCACGTGCAAAAATCCTACAAATGATACGATGCAAAAAACAAAAATATCAGTAACCAAGTAGTTTTACAAAAAATTTAATCAAGCTGAAAAATTGCATATATGAGTTAAAATTATCAGTAACCAAGTAGAAATATGAAAATTACCGTCGTTTTGAGAGGTGTTGGTGGGAGGTGTTGGTGCCACCCACGGGTCCGTTCGGGGGCTGTTTCGAGTTTTCACCATCTAACGCCATGTTTTGCTTAAGTGTAGAAATACGCAAATTACCGTCGTATTCTCAAACCGGGAGACCCGCGGCTGCGAGGTCAGTTCCTACGAGTTACATTGGTCCCGTGGGAGGTGTTGGTGACACCCACGGGCCCGTTCGGGGGCTGTTTCGAGTCTAACGTCATGTTTTTAAGTCTAAGTCTAGAAATAAGCAAATTACAGTCGTACTCTCAAACCGGGAGACCCGCGGCAGCGGGGCCGGCTCCTACGAGTTACGTTGGTCCCGCGAGAGGTGTTGGTGCCACCCACGGGGCCGTTCGGGGGCTGTTTCGAGTTTTCACCCTCTAACGCCATGTTTTTAAGCCTAAGTCTTGAAATATGCAAATTACCGTATTACTCTCAAACCGGGAGACCCGCGGCTGCGAGGTCAGTTCCTGCAAGTTACGTTGGTCCCGTGGGAGGTGTTGGTGCCACCCACGGAGCCGTTCGGGGGATGTTTCGAGTTTTCACCCTCTAACGCCATGTTTTTAAGCCTAAGTCTTGAAATATGCAAATTACCGTATTACTCTCAAACCGGGAGAACCACGGCTGTGAGGTCAGTTCCTACGAGTTACGTTGGTCCCGTGGGAGGTGTTGGTGCGACCCAAGGGGCCGTTCGAGGGCTGTTTCGAGTTTTCACCCTCTAACGCCATGTTTTGCTTAAGTGTAGAAATACACAAATTACCGTCGTATTCTCAAACTGGGAGACCCGCGACTGCGAGGTCAGTTCCTACGAGTTACGTTGGTTCCGTGGGAGGTGTTGGTGCCACCCACGGGGCCGTTCGGGGGCTGTTTCGAGTTTTCACCCTCTAACGTCATGTTTTTAAGCCTAAGTCTAGAAATAAGCAAATTACTGTCGTACTCTCAAACCGGGAGACCCGCGGCTACGGGGTCGGTTCCTAAGAGTTAGGTTGGTCCCGTGGGAGGTGTTGGTGCCACCCACGGGGCCGTTCGGGGGCTGTTTCGAGTTTTCACCCTCTAACGCCATGTTTTTAAGCCCAAGTCTTGAAATATGCAAATTACCGTATTACTCTCAAACCGGGAGACCCGCGGCTGCGAGGTCAGTTCCTACGAGTTACGTTGGTCCCGTGGGAGGTGTTGGTGCCACCCACGGGGCCGTTCGGGGGCTGTTTCGAGTTTTCACCCTCTAACGCCAAGTTTTTAAACCTAAGTTTTGAAATATACAAATTACCGTATTACTCTCAAACCGGGAGACCCGCATCAACGAGGTCAGTTACTATGAGTTATGTTGGTCCCGTGGGAGGTGTTGGTGCCACCCACGGGGCCGTTCGGGGGCTGTTTCGAGTTTTCACCCTCTAACGTCATGTTTTTAAGCCTAAGTCTAGAAATAAACAAATTACCGTCATACTCTCAAACCGGGAGACCCGCGGCTGCGGGGTCTGTTCCTACGAGTTACTTTGGTCCCGTGGGACGTGTTGGTCGAGTTTTCACCCTCTAACGTCATGTTTTTAAGCCTAAGTCTAGAAATAAGCATATTACCGTCGTACTCTCAAACCGGGAGACCCGCGACTGCGGTGTCTGTTCCTACGAGTTACTCTGGTCCCGTCGGAGGTGTTGGTGCCACCCATGGGGCCGTTCAAGGGTTGTTTCGAGTTTTCACCCTCAAACGCCATGTTTTGCTTAAGTGTAGAAATACGAAAATTACCGTCGTATTCTCAAACCGGGAGACCCGCGGCTGCGAGGTCAGTTCTTACGAGTTACGTTTGTTCTGTGGGAGGTGTTGGTGCCACCCACGGGGCCGTTCGGGGGCTGTTTCGACTTTTCACCCTCTAACGTCATGTTTTTATGCCTAAGTCTAGAAATAAGCAAATTACTGTCGTACTCTCAAACCGGGAGACCCGCGACTACGGGGTCGGTTCCTAAGAGTTACGTTGGTCCTGTGGGAGGTGTTGGTGCCACCCATTGGGCAGTTCGGGGGATGTTTCGAGTTTTCACCCTCTAACGCCATGTTTTTAAACCTAAGTCTTGAAATATACAAATTACCGTATTAATCTCAAACTGGGAGACCCGCGGCTGCGAGGTCAGTTCCTACGAGTTACGTTGGTCCCGTTGGAGGTGTTGGTGCCACCAACGGGGCCGTTCGGGAGCTGTTTCGAGTGTTCACCCTCTAACGCCATGTTTTGCTTAAGTGTAAAAATACGCAAATTACCGTCGTATTCTCAAACCGGGAGACCCGCAGCTGCGAGGTCAGTTCCTACGAGTTACGTTGGTCCCGTGGGAGGTGTTGGTGCCACCCACGGTGCCGTTCGGGGGCTGTTTCGAGTTTTCACCCTCTAACGCCATGTCTTACTTAAGTGTAGAAATATGCAAATTACCGTCGTATTCTCAAACCGGGAGACCCGTGACTTCGAGGTCAGTTCCTACGAGTTACGTTGGTCCCGTGGGAGGTGTTGGTGCCACCCACGGGGCCGTTCGGGGGCTGTTTCGAGTTTTGACCCTCTAACGTCATGTTTTTAAGCCTAAGTCTAGAAATAAGCAAATTACCATCGTACTCTCAAACCGGGAGACCCGCGGCTGCGGGGTCGGTTCCTACGAGTTACGTTGGTCCCGTGGGAGGTGTTGGTGCCACCCACGGTGCCGTTCGGGGGCTGTTTCGAGTTTTCACCCTCTAACGCCATGTTTTTAAGCCCAAGTCTTGAAATATGCAAATTACCGTATTACTCTCAAACCGGGAGACCCGCGGCTGCGGGGTCAGTTCCTACGAGTTACGTTGGTCCCGTGGGAGGTGTTGGTGCCACCCACGGGGCCGTTCGGGGGCTGTTTCGAGTTTTCACCCTCTAATGCCATGTTTTTAAGCCCAAGTCTTAAAATATGCAAATTACCGTATTACTCTCAAACCGGGAGACCTGCGGCTGCGAGGTCAGTTCCTACGAGTTACGTTGGTCCCGTGGGAGGTGTTGGTGCCACCCACGGGGCCGTTCGGGTTTTTTTTTGAGTTTTCACCCTCTAACGCCATGTTTTTAAACCTAAGTTTTGAAATATACAAATTACTGTATTACTCTCAAACCGGGAGACTCGCGTCTACGAGGTCAGTTCCTATGAGTTACGTTGGTCCCGTGGGAGGTGTTGGTGCCACCCACGGGGCCGTTCGGGGGCTGTTTCGAGTTTTCACCCGCTAACCTCATGTTTTTAAGCCTAAGCCTAGAAATATGCAAATTACCGTCGTACTCTCAAACCGGGAGACCCGCGGCTGCGGGGTCTGTTCCTACGAGTTACTTTGGTCCCGTGGGAGGTGTTGGTCGAGTTTTCACCCTCTAACGTCATGTTTTTAAGCCTAAGTCTAGAAATAAGCAAATTACTGTCGTACTCTCAAATCGGGAGACCCGCGGCTGCTGGGTCTGTTCCTACGAGTTACTTTGGTCCCGTGGGAGGTGTTGGTGCCACCCACGGGGCCGTTTGGGGGCTGTTTCGAGTTTTCACCCTCTAACGCCATGTTTTGATTAAGTGTAGAAATACGCAAATTAGCGTCATATTCTCAAACCGGGAGACCCGCGGCTGCGAGGTCAGTTCCTACGTGTTACGTTTGTTCCGTGGGAGGTGTTGGTGCCACCCACGGGGCCGTTCGGGGGCTGTTTTGACTTTTCACCCTCTAACGTCATGTTTTTAAGCCTAAGTCTACAAATAAGCAAATTACCATCGTACTCTCAAACCGGGAGTCCCGCAGCTGCGGGGTCGGTTCCTACGAGTTACGTTGGTCCCGTGGGAAGTGTTGGTTCCACCCACGGGGCCGTTCGGGGGCTGTTTTTAGTTTTCACCCTCTAATGCCATGTTTTTAAGCCCAAGTCTTGAAATATGCAAATTACCATTTTACTCTCAAACCGGGAGACCCGCGGCTGCGAGGTCAGTTCCTACGAGTTACGTTGGTCCCGTGGGAGGTGTTGGTGCCACCCACGGGGCCGTTCGGGGGCTGTTTTGAGTTTTCACCCTCTAACGCCATGTTTTTAAGCCTAAGTTTTGAAATATACAAATTACCGTATTACTCTCAAACCGGGAGACCCGCGTCTACGAGGTCAGTTCCTATGAGTTACGTTGGTCCCGTGGGAGGTGTTGGTGCCACCCATGGGGCCGTTCGGGGGCTGTTTCGAGTTTTCACCCTCTAACGTCATGTTTTTAAGCCTAAGTCTAGAAATATGCAAATTACCGTCGTACTCTCAAACCGGGAGACCCGCGGCTGCGGGGTCTGTTCCTACGAGTTACTTTGGTCCCGTAGGAGGTGTTGGTCGAGTTTTCACCCTCTAACGTCATGTTTTTAAGCCTAAGTCTAGAAATAAGCAAATTATCATCGTACTCTGAAACCGGGAGACCCGCGACTGCGGGGTCTGTTCCTACGAGTTACTTTGGTCCCGTGGGAGGTGTTGGTGCCACCCACGGGGCCGTTCGGGGGCTGTTTCGAGTTTTCACCTTCTAACGCCATGTTTTTATTAAGTGTAAAAATACACAAATTACCGTCGTATTCTCAAACCGGGAGACCCGCGACTGCGAGGTCAGTTCCTACGTGTAACGTTTGTTCCGTGGGAGGTGTTGGTGCCACCCATGGGGCCGTTCGGGGGCTGTTTCGACTTTTCACTCTCTAACGTCATGTTTTTAAGCCTAAGTCTAGAAATAAGCAAATTACCATCGTACTCTCAAACCGGGAGACCCGCAGCTGCGGGGTCGGTTCCTACGAGTTACGTTGGTCCCGTGGGAGGTGTTGGTGCCACCCACGGGGCCGTTCGGGGGCTGTTTCGAGTTTTCAGCCTCTAACGCCATGTTTTTAAGCTCAAGTCTTGAAATATGCAAATTACCATATTACTCTCAAACCGGGAGACCCGCGGCTGCGAGGTCAGTTCCTACGAGTTACGTTGGTCCCGTGGGAGGTGTTGGTGCCACCCACGGGGCCGTTCGGGGGCTGTTTTGAGTTTTCACCCTCTAACGCCATATTTTTAAGCCTAAGTTTTGTAATATACAAATTATCGTATTACTCTCAAACCGGGAGACCCGCGTCTATGAGGTCAGTTCCTATGAGTTACGTTGGTCCCGTGGGAGGTGTTGGTGTCACCCACGGGGCCGTTCAGGGGCTGTTTCGAGTTTTCACCCTCTAACGTCATGTTTTTAAGCCTAAGTCTAGAAATA
The DNA here is from genome assembly GCA_949130495.1 of Sambucus nigra. Classification (NCBI taxonomy): domain Eukaryota; kingdom Viridiplantae; phylum Streptophyta; class Magnoliopsida; order Dipsacales; family Adoxaceae; genus Sambucus; species Sambucus nigra. The sequence goes on from OX422223.1 coordinate 401,380,614, forward strand.
TGCAAATTACCATCGTACTCTCAAACCGGGAGACCCACGGCTGCGGGGTCTGTTCATACGAGTTACTTTGGTCCCGTGGGAGGTGTTGGTCGAGTTTTCACCCTCTAACGTCATGTTTTTAAGCCTAAGTCTAAAAATAAGCAAATTACCGTCGTACTCTCAAACCAGGAGACCCGCGACTGCGGGGTCTGTTCCTACTAGTTACTTTGGTCCCGTGGGAGGTGTTGGTGCCACCCTCGGGGCCGTTAGGGGGTTGTTTCGAGTTTTCACCCTCTAACGCCATGTTTTGCTTAAGTGTAGAAATACGTAAATTACCATCGTATTCTCAAATTGGGAGACCCGCGGCTGCGAGGTCAGTTCCTACGAGTTACGTTGGTCCCGTGGGACGTGTTGGTGCCACCCACGAAGCCGTTCGGGGGCTGTTTCGAGTTTTCACCCTCTAACGTCATGTTTTTAAGCCTAAGTCTAACAATAAGCAAATTACCGTCGTACTCTCAAACCGGGAGACCCGCGGCTGCTGGGTCGGTTCTTACGAGTTACGTTGGTCCCGTGGGACGTGTTGGTGCCACCCACGGGGCCATTCGGGGGCTGTTTCGATTTTTCACCCTCTAACGCCATGTTTTTAAGCCCAAGTCTTGAAATATGCAAATTACGGTATTACTCACAAACCGGAAGACCCGTGGCTGCGAGGTCAGTTCCTACGAGTTACGTTGGTCCCGTGGGAGGTGTTGGTACCACCCACGGGGCCGTTCGGGGACTGTTTCGAGTTTTCACCCTCTAACGCCATGTTTGGCTTTAGTGTAGAAATATGCAAATTACCGTCGTATTCTCAAACCGGGAGACCCGCTGCTACGAGGTCAGTTCCTACGAGTTACGTTGGTCCCGTGGGAGGTTTTGGTGCCACCCACGGGGCCGTTCGGGGGCTGTTTTGAGTTTTCACCCTCTAACGTCATGTTTTTAAGCCTAAGTCTAGAAATAAGCAAATTACCATCGTACTCTCAAACCGGGAGACCCACGGCTGCGGGGTCGGTTCCTACGAGTTACGTTGTTCCCGTGGGAGGTATTGGTGCCACCCACGGGGCCGTTCGGGGGTTGTTTCGAGTTTTCACCCCCTAACGTCATGTTATTAAGCCTAAGTCTAGAAATAAGCAAATTACCATCGTACTCTCAAACCGGGAGACCCGCGGCTGCGGAGTCAGTTCCTACGAGTTACGTTGGTCCCGTGGGAGGTGTTGGTGCCACCCACGGGGATGTTCGGGGGCTGTTTAGAGTTTTCACCCTTGTAACGCCACGTTTTTAAGCCTAAGTCATGAAATATGCAAATTACCGTATTACTCTCAAACCGGGAGACCCGCGGCTGCGAGGTCAGTTCCTACGGCTTACGTTGTTCCCTGGGAGGTGTTGGTGCCACCCACGGGGACTTTTGGGGGCTGTTTCGAGTTTTCACCCTCTAACGCCAGGTTTTGCTTAAGTGTATAAATACGCAAATTACCATCGTATTCTAAAACCAGGAGACCCACAGCTGCGAGGTCAGTTCCTACGAGTTAAGTTGGTCCCGTGGGAGGTGTTGGGGCCACCCACGGGGCCGTTCGGGGGCTGTTTCGAGTTTTCACCCTCTAACGTCATGTTTTTAAGCCTAAATCTAGAAATAAGCAAATTACCATCGTACTCTTAAATCGGGAGACCCGCGGCTGCGGGGTCAGTTCCTACGAGTTACCTTGGTCTCGTTGGAGGTGTTGGTGCCACCCACGGGGCCGTTCGAGGGCTGTTTGGAGTTTTCACCTTCTAACGCCATGTTTTTAAGCCCAAGTCTTGAAATATGCAAATTACCATATTACTCTCAAACCGGGAGACCCGCGGCTGCGAGGTCAGTTCCTACGAGTTACGTTGGTCCCATGGGAGGTGTTGGTGCCACCCACGGGCCGTTCGGGGGCTGTTTTGAGTTTTCACCCTCTAACGCCATGTTTTTAAGCCTATGTTTTGAAATATGCAAATTACTGTATTACTCTCAAACCAAAAGACCCGCGGCTCCGAGGTCAGTTCCTAAGAGTTACGTTGGTCCCGTGGGAGGTGTTGGTGCCACCCACGGGGCCGTTCGGGGGTTGTTTCGAGTTTCACCCTCCAACGTCATGTTTTTAAGCCCAAGTCTTGAAATATGCAAATTACCGTATTACTCTCAAATAGGGAGACCCGCGGCTGCGAAGTCAGTTCCTATGAGTTACGTTGGTCCCGTGGGAGGTGTTGGTGCTCCCACGGGGCCGTTCGGGGGCTGTGTCGAGTTTTCACCCTCTAACGCCATGTTTTTAAGCCTATGTTTTGAAATATGCAAATTACCGTATTACTCTCAAATCGGGAAACCCGCGTCTACGAGGTTAGTTCCTATGAGTTACGTTGGTCCCATGGGAGGTGTTGGTGCCACCCACGGGGCCGTTCGGGGGCTATTTCGAGTTTTCACCCTCTAACGTAATGTTTTTAAGCCTAAGTCTAGAAATAAGTAAATTACCGTCGTACTCTCAAACCGGGAGACCCGCGGCTGCGGGGTCGGTTCGTACGAGTTACGTTGGTCCCGTGGGTGGTGTTGGTGCCACCCACGGGGCCGTTCGGGGGTTGTTTCGAGTTTTCACCCTTTAACGCCATGTTTTTAAGCTCAAGTCTTGAAATATGCAAATTACCGTATCACTCTCAAACCGGGAGACCGACGGCTGCGAGGTCAGTTCCTACGAGTTACGTTGGTCCCGTGGGAGGTGTTGGTGCCACCCACGGGTCCGTTCGGGGGTTGTTTCGAGTTTTCACCCTCTAACGCCATGTTTTTAAGCCTAAGTTTTGAAATATGCAAATTACCGTATTACTCTCAAACTGGGAGACCCACAGCTACGAGGTCAGTTCCTATGAATTACGTTGGTCCCGTGGGAGGTGTTGGTACCACCCACGGGGCCGTTCGGGTGCTGTTTCAAGTTTTCACCCTCTAACGCCATATTTTTAAAGACAAGTCTTGAAATATGCAAATTACTATATTACTCTCTAATCGGGAGACCCGCGGCTGCGAGGTCAGTTCCTACAAGTTACGTTGGTCCCGTGGGAGGTGTTGGTGCCACCCACGGGGCCGTTCGGGGGTTGTGTCGAGTTTTCATCCTCTAACGCCATGTTTTTAAGACTAAGTTTTGAAATATGCAAATTATCGTATTACTCTCAAACCGGGAGACCCGCGGCTACGAGTTTAGTTCCTATGAGTTACGTTGGTCCCGTGGGAGGTGTTGGTGCCACCCACGGGGCCGTTCGGGGCCTGTTTCGAGTTTTCACCCTCTAACGTCATGTTTTTAAGCCTAAGTCTAGAAGTATGCAAATTACCGTTGTACTCTCAAACCGGGAGACCCACGGCTGCGGGGTCAGTTCCTACGAGTTACATCGGTCCCGTGGGAGGTGTTGGTGCCACCCACGGGGCCGTTCGGGGGCTGTTTCGTGTTTTCACCCTCTAACGCCATGTTTTGCTTAAGTGTAGAAATACGCAAATTACCATCGTATTCTCAAAACGGGAGACCCGCGGCTGCGAGGTCAGTTCCTACGAGTTACGTTGGTCCCGTGCGAGGTGTTGGTGCCACCCACGGGGCCGTTCGGGGGCTGTTTCGAGTTTTCACCCTCTAACGTCATGTTTTTAAGCCTAAGTCTAGAAATAACCAAATTACCGTCGTACTCTCAAATCGGGAGACCCGAGGCTGCGGGGTCGGTTCCTACGAGTTACGTTGGTCCCGTGGGAGGTGTTGGTGCCACCCACGGGGCCGTTCGGGGGCTGTTTCGAGTTTTCACCTGCTAACGCCATGTTTTTAAGCCCAAGTCTTGAAATATGCAAATTACCGTATTACTCTCAAATCGGGAGACCCGCGGCTGCGAGGTCAGTTCCTACGAGTTACGTTGGTCCCGTGGGAGGTGTTGGTGCCACCCACGGGGCCTTTCGGGGCCTGTTTCGAGTTTTCACCCTCTAACGTCATGTTCTTAAGCCTAAGTCTAGAAATATGCAAATTACCATTGTACTCTCAAACCGGGACACCCACGGCTGCGAGGTCAGTTCCTACGAGTTACGTTGGTCCCGTGGGAGGTGTTGGTACCACCCACGGGGCCGTTCGGGGACTGTTTTGAGTTTTCACCCTCTAACGCCATGTTTGGCTTAAGTGTAGAAATATGTAAATTACCGTCGTATTCTCAAACTGGGAGACCCGCTGCTACGAGGTCAGTTCCTACGAGTTACGTTGGTCCCGTGGGAGGTTTTGGTGCCACCCACGGGGCCGTTCGGGGGCTGTTTTGAGTTTTCACGCTCTAACGTCATGTTTTTAAGCCTAAGTCTAGAAATAAGCAAATTATCGTCGTACTCTCAAACCGGGAGACCCACGGCTGCGGGGTCGGTTCCTACGAGTTACGTTGTTCCCGTGGGAGGTATTGGTGCCACCCACGGGGCCGTTCGGGGGCTGTTTCGAGTTTTCACCCCCTAACGTCATGTTATTAAGCCTAAGTCTAGAAATAAGAAAATTACCGTCGTACTCTCAAACCGGGAGACCCGCGGCTGCGGGGTCAGTTCCTACGAGTTACGTTGGTCCCGTGGGAGGTGTTGGTGCCACCCACGGGGATGTTCGGGGGCTGTTTAGAGTTTTCACCATTGTAACGCCACGTTTTTAAGCCTAAGTCATGAAATATGCAAATTACCGTATTACTCTCAAACCGGGAGACCCGCGGCTGCGAGGTCAGTTCCTACGGCTTACGTTGGTCCCTGGGAGGTGTTGGTGCCACCCACGGGGACTTTTGGGGGGCTGTTTCGAGTTTTCACCCACTAACGCCATGTTTTGCTTAAGTGTATAAATACGCAAATTACCATCGTATTCTCAAACCAGGAGACCCACAGCTGCGAGGTCAGTTCCTACGAGTTAAGTTGGTCCCGTGGGAGGTGTTGGGGCCACCCACGGGGCCGTTCGGGGGCTGTTTCGAGTTTTCACCCTCTAACGTCATGTTTTTAAGCCTAAGTCTAGAAATAAGCAAATTACCATCGTACTCTTAAACCGGGAGACCCGCGGCTGCGAGGTCAGTTCCTACGAGTTACCTTGGTCCCGTGGGAGGTGTTGGTGCCACCCACGGGGCCGTTCGAGGGCTGTTTGGAGTTTTCACCCTCTAACGCCATGTTTTTAAGCCCAAGTCTTGAAATATGCAAATTACCATATTACTCTCAAACCGGGAGACCCGCGGCTGCGAGGTCAGTTCCTACGAGTTACGTTGGTCCCATGGGAGGTGTTGGTGCCACCCACGGGCCGTTCGGGGGCTGTTTTGAGTTTTCACCCTCTAACGCCATGTTTTTAAGCCTATGTTTTGAAATATGCAAATTACTGTATTACTCTCAAACCAAAAGACCCGCGGCTCCGAGGTCAGTTCCTAAGAGTTACGTTGGTCCCGTGGGAGGTGTTGGTGCCACCCACGGGGCCGTTCGGGGGTTGTTTCGAGTTTCACCCTCCAACGTCATGTTTTTAAGCCCAAGTCTTGAAATATGCAAATTACCGTATTACTCTCAAATAGGGAGACCCGCGGCTGCGAAGTCAGTTCCTATGAGTTACGTTGGTCCCGTGGGAGGTGTTGGTGCTCCCACGGGGCCGTTCGGGGGCTGTGTCGAGTTTTCACCCTCTAACGCCATGTTTTTAAGCCTATGTTTTGAAATATGCAAATTACCGTATTACTCTCAAATCGGGAGACCCGCGGCTACGAGGTTAGTTCCTATGAGTTACGTTGGTCCCGTGGGAGGTGTTGGTGCCACCCACGGGGTCGTTCGGGGGCTATTTCGAGTTTTCACCCTCTAACGTAATGTTTTTAAGCCTAAGTCTAGAAATAAGTAAATTACCATCGTACTCTGAAACCGGGAGACCCGCGGCTGCGGGGTCGGTTCGTACGAGTTACGTTGGTCCCGTGGGTGGTGTTGGTGCCACCCACGGGGCCGTTCGGGGGCTGTTTCGAGTTTTCACCCTTTAACGCCATGTTTTTAATCTCAAGTCTTAAAATATGCAAATTACCGTATCACTCTCAAACCGGGAGACCGACGGCTGCGAGGTCAGTTCCTACGAGTTACGTTGGTCCCGTGGGAGGTGTTGGTGCCACCCACGGGTCCGTTCGGGGGTTGTTTCGAGTTTTCACCCTCTAACGCCATGTTTTTAAGCCTAAGTTTTGAAATATGCAAATTACCGTATTACTCTCAAACCGGGAGACCCACAGCTACGAGTTCAGTTCCTATGAATTACGTTGGTCCCGTGGGAGGTGTTGGTGCCACCCACGGGGCCGTTCGGGTGCTGTTTCAAGTTTTCACCCTCTAACGCCATGTTTTTAAAGACAAGTCTTGAAATATGCAAATTACTATATTACTCTCTAATCGGGAGACCCGCGGCTGCGAGGTCAGTTCCTACAAGTTACGTTGGTCCCGTGGGAGGTGTTGGTGCCACCCACGGGGCCGTTCGGGGGTTGTGTCGAGTTTTCATCCTCTGACGCCATGTTTTTAAGACTAAGTTTTGAAGTATGCAAATTATCGTATTACTCTCAAACCGGGAGACCCGCGGCTACGAGTTTAGTTCCTATGAGTTACGTTGGTCCCGTGGGAGGTGTTGGTGCCACCCACGGGGCCTTTCGGGGCCTGTTTCGAGTTTTCACCCACTAACGTCATGTTTTTAAGCCTAAGTCTAGAAATATGCATATTACCATTGTACTCTCAAACCGGGAGACCCACGGCTGCGGGGTCGGTTCCTACGAGTTACATCGGTCCCGTGGGAGGTGTTGGTGCCACCCACGGGGCCGTTCGGGGTCTGTTTCGTGTTTTCACCCTCTAACGCCGTGTTTTGCTTAAGTGTAGAAATATGCAAATTACCATCGTATTCTCAAAACGGGAGACCCGCGGCTGCGAGGTCAGTTCCTACGAGTTACGTTGGTCCCGTGCGAGGTGTTGGTGCCACCCACGGGGCCGTTCGGGTGCTGTTTCGAGTTTTCACCCTCTAACGTCATGTTTTTAAGCCTAAGTCTAGAAATAACCAAATTACCGTCGTACTCTCAAATCGGGAGACCCGCGGCTGCGCGGTCGGTTCCTACGAGTTACGTTGGTCCCGTGGGAGGTGTTGGTGCCACCCTCGGGGCCATTCGGGGGCTGTTTCGAGTTTTCACCCTCTAACGCCATGATTTTAAGCCCAAGTCTTGAAATATGCAAATTACTGTATTACTCTCAAACTGGGAGACCCGCGGCTGCGAGGTCAGTTCCTACGAGTTATGTTGGTCCCGTGTGAGGTGTTTGTGCCACCCACGGGGCCGTTCGGGGGCTATTTCGAGTTTTCACCCCCTAACGTCATGTTTTGCTTAAGTGTAGAAATATGCAAATTACCGTCGTATTCTCAAACCGGGAGACCCGCGGCTACGTGGTCAGTTCCTACGAGTTACGTTGGTCCCGTGGGATGTGTTGGTGCCACCCACGGGGCCGTTCAGGGGCTCTTTCGAGTTTTCACCCTCTAACGTCATGTTTTTAAGTCTAAGTCTAGAAATAAGCAAATTACCGTCGTACCCTCAAACCGGGAGACCCGCGGCTGCGGGGTCGGTTTCTACGAGTTACGTTGGTCCCGTGGGAGGTGTTGGTACAACCCACGGGGCCGTTAGGGGGCTGTTTCGAGTTTTCACCCTCTAACGCCATGTTTTGCTTAAGTGTGGAAATACGTAAATTACCGTTGTATTCTCAAACCGGGTGACCCGCGGCTACGAGGTCAGTTCCTACGAGTTACATTGGTCCCGTGGGAGGTGTTGGTGCCACCCACGGGGCCGTTCGGGGGCTGTTTCGAGTTTTTGCCCTCTAACGTCATGTTTTTAAGCCTAAGTATAGAAATAAGAAATTACCGTCGTACTCTCAAACTGGGAGACTCGCGGCTATTGGCTCAGTTCCTACGAGTTACGTTGGTCCCGTGGGAGGTGTTGATGCCACCCACGGGGCCGTTCGGGGGCTGTTTCGAGTTTTCACCCTCTAACGCCACGTTTTTAAGCCTAAGTCATGAAATATGCAAATTACCGTATTACTCTCAAACCGGGAGACCTGCGGCTGCGAGGTCAGTTCCTACGACTTACGTTGGTCCCGTGGGAGGTGTTGGTGCCACCCACGGGGCCGTTCGTGTGCTGTTTCGAGTTTTAACCCTCTAACGTCATGTTTTTAAGCCTAAGTCTAGAAATAAGCAAATTACCGTTGTACTCTCAAACCGGGAGACCCGAGGCTGCGGGGTCGGTTCCTACGAGTTACGTTGGTCCCGTGGGAGGTGTTGGTGCCACCCACGGGGCCGTTCGGGGGCTGTTTCGAGTTTTCACCCTCTAACGCCATGTTTTACTTAAGTGTAGAAATACGCAAATTACCATCGTATTCTCAAACCGGGAGACCCGCGGCTGCGAGGTCAGTTCCTACGAGTTACGTTGGTCCCGTGGGAGTTGTTGGTGCCACCCATGGGGCCGTTCGGGGGTTGTTTCGAGTTTTCATCCTCTAACGCCACGTTTTTAAGCCTAAGTCATGAAATATGCAAATCACCGTATTACTCTCAAACCGGGAGACCCGCGGCTGCGAGGTCAGTTCCTACGACTTACGTTGGTCCCGTGGGAGGTGTTGGTGCCACCCACGGGGCCGTTTGGGGGCTATTTCGAGTTTTCACCCTCTAACGCCATGTTTTTCTTAAGTGTAGACATACGCAAATTACCGTCGTATTCTCAAACCGGGAGACCCGTGGCTGCGAGGTCAGTTCCTACGAGTTACGTTGGTCCCGTGGGAGGTGTTGGTGCCACCCAAGGGGCCGTTCGGGGGCTGTTTCGAGTTTTCACTCCCTAACGCCATGTTTTGCTTAAGTGTAGAAATACGTAAATTACCGTCGTATTCTCAAACCGGGAGACCCGCGGCTACGAGGTCAGTTCCTACGAGTTACGTTGGTCCCGTGGGAGGTGTTGGTGCCACCCACGAGGCCGTTCGGGTGCTGTTTCGAGTTTTCACCCTCTAACGCCATGTTTTTAAGCCTAAGTCTTGAAATATGAAAATTACCGTATTACTCTCAAATCGGGAGACCCGCGGCTGCGAGGTCAGTTCCTACGAGTTACGTTGGTCCCGTGGGAGGTGTTGGTGCAACCCACGGGGCCGTTCGGGGGCTGTTTCGAGTTTTCACCCTCTAACGCCATGTTTTTAAGCCTAAGTTTTGAAATATGCAAATTACCGTATTACTCTCAAACCGGGAGACCCGCGGCTACGATGTCAGTTCCTATGAGTTACGTGGGTCCCGTGGGAGGTGTTGGTGCCACCCACGGGGCCGTTCGGGGGCTGTTTCGAGTTTTCACCCTCTAACGTCATGTTTTTAAGCCTAAGTCTAGAAATAAGCAAATTACCGTCGTACCCTCAAACCGGGAGACCCGCGGCTGCGGGGTCGGTTGCTACGAGTTACGTTTGTCTCGTGGGAGGTGTTGGTACCACCCACGGGGCCGTTTGGGGACTGTTTTGAGTTTTCACCCTCTAATGCCATGTTTTGCTTAAGTGTAGAAATACGTAAATTACCGTCGAATTCTCAAACCGGGAGACCCGCGGCTACGAGGTCAGTTCCTATGAGTTACGTTGGTCCCGTGGGAGGTGTGGGTGCCACCCACGGGGCCGTTCGGGGGATGTTTTGAGTTTTCACCCGCTAACATCATGTTTTTAAGCCTAAGTCAAGAAATAAGAAATTACCGTCGTACTCTCATACCGAGAGACCCGCGGCTGCGGGGTCAGTTCCTACGAGTTACGTTGGTCCCGTGGGAGGTGTTGGTGCCACCCACGGGGCCGTTCGGGGGCTGTTTAGAGTTTTCACCCTCTAACGCCACATTTTTAAGCCTAAGTCATGAAATATGCAAATTACCGTATTACTCTCAAACCGGGAGACCCGCGGCTGCGAGGTCAGTTCCTACGACTTACGTTGGTCCCGTGGGAGGTGTTGGTGCCACCCACGGGGCCGTTCGGTGGTTGTTTCGAGGTTTCACCCTCTAACGTCATGTTTTTAAGCCTAAGTCTAGAAATAAGCAAATTACCGTCGTATTCTCAAACCGGGAGACCCGAGGCTGCGGGGTCGATTCCTACGAGTTTCGTTGGTCCCGTGGGAGGTGTTGGTGCCACCCACGGGGCCGTTCGGGCTCTGTTTCGAGTTTTCACCCTCTAACGCCATGTTTTTAAGCCCAAGTCTTGAAATATGCAAATTACCATATTACTCTCAAACCGGGAGACCCGCGGCTGCGAGGTCAGTTCCTACGAGTTACGTTGGTCCCGTGGGAGGTGTTGGTGCCACCCACGGGGCCGTTCGGGGTCTGTTTCGAGTTTTAACCCTCTAACGCCATGTTCTGCTTAAGTATAGAAATACGGAAATTACCATCATATTCTCAAACCGGGAGACCCGCGGCTGCGAGGTCAGTTCCTACGAGTTCGTTGGTCCTGTGGGAGGTGTTGGTGCCACCCACGGGGCCGTTCGGGGGCTGTTTCGAGTTTTCACCCTCTAACGTAATGTTTTTAAGCCTAAGTCTTGAAATAAGCAAATTACCATCGTACTCTCAAACCGGGAGACCCGCTGTTGCGGGGTCAGTTCCTACGAGTTACGTTGGTCCCGTGGGAGGTGTTGGTGCCACCCTCGGGGCCATTCGGGGGCTGTTTCGAGTTTTCACCCTCTAACGCCATGTTTTTAAGCCCAAGTCTTGAAATATGCAAATTACCGTATTACTCTCAAACCGGGAGACCCGCGGCTGCGAGGTCAGTTCCTACGAGTTACGTTGGTCCTGTGGGAGGTGTTGGTGCCACCCACGGGGCCGTTCGGGGGGTGTTTCGAGTTTTCACCCTCTAACGCCATGTTTTGCTTACGTGTAGAAATACGCAAATTACCGTCGTATTCTCAAACCAAGAGACCCGCGGCTACGAGGTCAGTTCCTACGAGTTACGTTGGACCCGTGGGAGGTGTTGGTGCCACCCACGGGGCCGTTCGGGGGCTGTTTCAAGTTTTCACCCTCTAACGTCATGTTTTTAAGCCTAAGTCTAGAAATAAGCAAATTACCGTCGTACCCTCAAACCGGGAGACCCGCGGCTGCGGGGTCGGTTCATACGAGTTACGTTGGTTCCGTGGGAGGTGTTGGTACCACCCACGGGGCCGTTCGGGGACTGTTTCGAGTTTTCACCCTCTAACGCCATGTTTTGCTTCAGTGTAGAAATACGTAAATTACCATAGTATTCTCAAATCGGGAGACCCGCGACTACGAGGTCAGTTCCTACGAGTTACGTTTGTCCCGTGGGAGGTGTTGGTGCCACCCACGGGGTCTTTCGGGGGCTGTTTCGAGTTTTCACCCCCTAACTTCATGTTTTTAAGCCTAAGTCTAAAAATAAGCAAATTACCGTGGTACTCTAAAACCGGGAGACCCACGGCTGCGGGGTCAGTTCCTGCGAGTTACGTTGATTCCGTGGGAGGTGTTGGTGCCACCGACGGGGCCGTTCGGGGGCTGTTTCGAGTTTTCACCCTCTAACGCCACGTTTTTAAGCCTAAGTCATGAAATATGCAAATTACCGTATTACTCTCAAACCGGGAGACCCGCGGCTGCGAGGTGAGTTCCTACGACTTACGTTGGTCCCGTGGGAGGTGTTGGTGCCACCCACGGGGCCGTTCGGGGTCTGTTTCGAGTTTTAACCCTCTAACGCCATGTTCTGCTTAAGTATAGAAATACGGAAATTACCATCATATTCTCAAACCGGGAGACCCGCGGCTGCGAGGTCAGTTCCTACGAGTTCGTTGGTCCTGTGGGAGGTGTTGGTGCCACCCACGGGGCCGTTCGGGGGCTGTTTCGAGTTTTCACCCTCTAACGTAATGTTTTTAAGCCTAAGTCTTGAAATAAGCAAATTACCATCGTACTCTCAAACCGGGAGACCCGCTGTTGCGGGGTCAGTTCCTACGAGTTACGTTGGTCCCGTGGGAGGTGTTGGTGCCACCCTCGGGGCCATTCGGGGGCTGTTTCGAGTTTTCACCCTCTAACGCCATGTTTTTAAGCCCAAGTCTTGAAATATGCAAATTACCGTATTACTCTCAAACCGGGAGACCCGCGGCTGCGAGGTCAGTTCCTACGAGTTACGTTGGTCCTGTGGGAGGTGTTGGTGCCACCCACGGGGCCGTTCGGGGGGTGTTTCGAGTTTTCACCCTCTAACGCCATGTTTTGCTTACGTGTAGAAATACGCAAATTACCGTCGTATTCTCAAACCAAGAGACCCGCGGCTACGAGGTCAGTTCCTACGAGTTACGTTGGACCCGTGGGAGGTGTTGGTGCCACCCACGGGGCCGTTCGGGGGCTGTTTCAAGTTTTCACCCTCTAACGTCATGTTTTTAAGCCTAAGTCTAGAAATAAGCAAATTACCGTCGTACCCTCAAACCGGGAGACCCGCGGCTGCGGGGTCGGTTCATACGAGTTACGTTGGTTCCGTGGGAGGTGTTGGTACCACCCACGGGGCCGTTCGGGGACTGTTTCGAGTTTTCACCCTCTAACGCCATGTTTTGCTTCAGTGTAGAAATACGTAAATTACCATAGTATTCTCAAATCGGGAGACCCGCGACTACGAGGTCAGTTCCTACGAGTTACGTTTGTCCCGTGGGAGGTGTTGGTGCCACCCACGGGGTCTTTCGGGGGCTGTTTCGAGTTTTCACCCCCTAACTTCATGTTTTTAAGCCTAAGTCTAAAAATAAGCAAATTACCGTGGTACTCTAAAACCGGGAGACCCACGGCTGCGGGGTCAGTTCCTGCGAGTTACGTTGATTCCGTGGGAGGTGTTGGTGCCACCGACGGGGCCGTTCGGGGGCTGTTTCGAGTTTTCACCCTCTAACGCCACGTTTTTAAGCCTAAGTCATGAAATATGCAAATTACCGTATTACTCTCAAACCGGGAGACCCGCGGCTGCGAGGTGAGTTCCTACGACTTACGTTGGTCCCGTGGGAGGTGTTGGTGCCACCCACGGGGCCATTTGGGGGCTATTTCGAGTTTTTACCCTCTAACGCCACGTTTTGCTTAAGTGTAGAAATACGCAAATTACCGTCGTATTCTCAAACCGGGAGACCCGTGGCTGCGAGGTCAGTTCCTACGAGTTACGTTGGTCCCGTGGGAGGTGTTGGTGCCACCCACGGGGCCGTTCGGGGGCTGTTTTGAGTTTTCACCCTCTAACGTCATGTTTTTAAGCCTAAGTCTAGAAATAAGACAATTACCATCGTACTCTCAAACTGGGAGATCCGCGGCTGCGGGGTCGGTTCCTACGAGTTACCTTGGTCCCGTGGGAGGTGTTGGTGCCACCCACGGGGCCGTTCGGGGGCTGTTTCGAGTTTTCACCCTCTAATGCCATGTTTTTAAGCTCAAGTCTTGAAATATGCAAATTTCCGTATTACTCTCATACCGGGAGACCCGCGGCTGCGAGGTCAGTTCCTTTGGGTTACGTTGGTCCCGTGGGAGGTGTTGGTGCCACCCACGGGGCCGTTTGGGGGCTGTTTTGGGTTTTCACCCTCTAACGCCATGTTTCTAAGCCTAAGTTTTGAAATATGCAAATTACCGTATTACTCTCAAACCGGGAGACCCGCGGCTACGAGGTCAGTTCCTACGAGTTATGTTGGTCCCGTGGGAGGTGGTGGTTCCACCCACGGGGTCGTTCGGGGGCTGTTTCAAGTTTTCACCCTCTAACGTCATTTTTTAAGCCTAAGTCTAAAAATAAGCTAATTACCATCGTACTCTCAAACCGGGAGACCCGCGGCTGCGGGGTCAGTTCCTACGAGTTACGTTGATTTCGTGGGAGGTGTTGGTGCCACCGACGGGGCCGTTCGGGGGCTGTTTCGAGTTTTCACCCTCTAACGCCACGTTTTTAAGCCTAAGTCATGAAATATGCAAATTATCGTATTACTCTCAAATCGGGAGACCCGCGGCTGCGAGGTGAGTTCCTACGACTTACGTTGGTCCTGTGGGAGGTGTTGGTGCCACCCACGGGGCCATTTGGGGGGTATTTCGAGTTTTCACCCTCTAACGCCACGTTTTGCTTAAGTGTAGAAATAGGCAAATTACCATCGTACTCTCAAACTGGGAGACCCGTGGCTGCGAGGTCAGTTCGTACGAGTTACGTTGGTCCCGTGGCAGGTGTTGGTGCCACCCACGGGGCCGTTCAGGGGCTGTTTCGAGTTTTCACCCTCTAACGTCAAGTTTTTAAGCCTAAGTCTAGAAATAAGCCAATTACCATCTTACTCTCAAACCGGGAGATCCGCGGCTGCGGGGTCGGTTCCTACGAGTTACCTTGGTCCCGTGGGAGGTGTTGGTGCCACCCACGGGGCCGTTCGGGGGCTGTTTCGAGTTTTCACCCTCTAACGCCATGTTTTTAAGCCCAAGTCTTGAAATATGCAAATTTCCGTATTACTCTCAAACCGGGAGACCCGCGGCTACGAGGTCAGTTCCTACGAGTTACGTTGGTCCCGTGGGAGGTGTTGGTGCCACCCACGGGGTTGTTCGGGGGCTGTTCCGATTTTTCACCCTCTAACGTCATGTTTTTAAGCTTAAGTCTATAAATAAGCAAATTACCGTCGTACCCTCAAACCGGGAGACCCGCGGCTTCGGGGTCAGTTCCTACGAGTTACGTTGATTCCGTGGGAGGTGTTGGTGCCACCGACGGGGCCGTTCGGGGGCTGTTTCGAGTTTTCACCCTCTAACGCCACGTTTTTAAGCCTAAGTCATGAAATATGCAAATTACCGTATTACTCTCAAACCGGGAGACCCGCGGCTGCGAGGTGAGTTCCTACGACTTACGTTGGTCCCGTGGGAGGTGTTGGTGCCACCCACGGGGCCATTTGGAGGCTATTTCGAGTTTTCACCCTTTAACGCCACGTTTTGCTTAAGTGTAGAAATAGGCAAATTACCGTCGTATTCTCAAACCGGGAGACCCATGGCTGCGAGGTCAGTTCCTACGAGTTACGTTGGTCCCGTGGGAGGTGTTGGTGCCACCCACGGGGCCGTTCGGGGGCTGTTTCGAGTTTTCACCCTCTAACGTCATGTTTTTAAGCCTAAGTCTAGATATAAGCCAATTACCATCGTACACTCAAACCGGGAGATCCGCGGCTGCGGGGTCGGTTCCTACGAGTTACCTTGGTCCCGTGGGAGGTGTTGGTGCCACCCACGGGGCCATTCGGGGGCTGTTTCGAGTTTTCACCCTCTAACGCCATGTTTTTAAGACCAAGTCTTGAAATATGCAAATTTCCGTATTACTCTCAAACCGGGAGACCCGCGGCTGCGAGGTCAGTTCCTACGGGTTACGTTGGTCCCGTGGGAGGTGTTGGTACCACCCATGGGGCCGTTTGGGGGCTGTTTCGGGTTTTCACCCTCTAACGCCATGTTTCTAAGCCTACGTTTTGAAATATGCAAATTACCGTATTACTCTCAAATCGGGAGACCCGGGGGTACGAGGTCAGTTCCTATGAGTTACGTTGGTCCCGTGGGAGGTGTTGGTGCCACCCACGGGGCCGTTCGGGGGCTGTTTCGAGTTTTCACCCTCTAACGCCATCTTTTTAAGCCTAAGTTTTGAAATTTTCAAATTACCGTATTACTCTCAAACCGGGAGACCCGCGGCTGCGAGGTCAGTTCCTACGAGTTACGTTGGTCCCGTGGGAGGTGTTGGTGCCCCCACGGGGCCGTTCGGGTGCTGTGTCGAGTTTTCACACTCTGACGCCATGTTTTTAAGCCTAAGTTTTGAAATATGCAAATTATCATATTACTCTCAAACCGGGAGACCCGCGGCTACGAGGTTAGTTCCTATGAGTTACGTTGGTCCCGTGGGAGGTGTTGGTGCCACCCACGGGGCCGTTCGGGGGTTGTTTCGAGTTTTCACCATCTCACGTCATGTTTTTAAGTCTAAGTCTAGAAATAAGCAAATTACCTTCGTACTCTCAAACCGGGAGACCCACGGCTGCGGGGTCGGTTCCTACGAGTTACGTTGGTCCCGTGGGAGGTGTTGGTGCCCCCACAGGGCCGTTCGGGGGCTGTGTCGAGTTTTCACACTCTGACGCCATGTTTTTAATCCTAAGTTTTGAAATATGCAAATTATCGTATTACTCTCAAACCGGGAGACCCGCGGCTACGAGGTTAGTTCCTATGAGTTACGTTGGTCCCGTGGGAGGTGTTGGTGCCACCCACGGGGCCGTTCGGGGGTTGTTTCGAGTTTTCACCATCTCACGTCATGTTTTTAAGTCTAAGTTTAGAAATAAGCAAATTACCGTCGTACTCTCAAACCGGGAGACCCACGGCTGCGGGGTCGGTTCCTACGAGTTACGTTGGTCCCGTGGGAGGTGTTGGAGCCACCCACGGGGCCGTTCGGAGGTTGTTTCGAGTTTTCACCCTCTAACGCTATGTTTTGCTTAAGTGTAGAAATACGCAAATTATCATCGTATTCTCAAACCGGGAGACCTGCGGCTGCGAGGTCAGTTCCTACGAGTTACGTTGGTCCCGTGGGAGGTGTTGGTGCCACCCACGGGGCCGTTCGGGGGCTATTTTGAGTTTCCACCCTCTAACGTCATGTTTTTAAGCCTAAGTCTAAAAATAAGAAAATTACGGTCGTACTCTCAAACTGGGAGACCCGCGGCTGCGGGGTCGGTTCCTACGAGTTACGTTGGTCCCGTGAGAGGTGTTGGTGCCACCCACCGAGCCGTTCGGGGGCTGTTTCGAGTTTTCACCCTCTAACGCCATGTTTTGCTCAAGTGTAGAAATACATAAATTACCGTCGTATTCTCAAACCGGGATACCCGCGGCTACGAGGTCAGTTCCTGCGAGTTACGTTGGTCCGATGGGAGGTGTTGGTGCCACCCACGGGGCCGTTCGGGGGCTGTTTCGAGTTTTCACCCTCTAACGTCATGTTTTTAAGCCTAAGTCTAGAAATAAACAAATTACCGTCGTATTCTCAAACCGAGAGACCCGCGGCTGCGGGTTCAGTTCCTACGAGTTACGTTGGTAACGTGGGAGGTGTTGGTGCCACCCACGGGGCCGTTCGGGGGATGTTTCGAGTTTTCACCCTCTAACGCCATATTTTGCTTATGTGTAGAAATACGCAAATTACCGTCGTATTCTCAAACCGGGAGACCCGCGGCTACGAGGTCAGTTCCTACGAGTTACGTTGGACCCGTGGGAGGTGTTGGTGCCACCCACGGGGCCGTTCGGGGGCTGTTTCGAGTTTTCGCCCTCTAACGTCATGTTTTTAAGCCTAAGTCAAGAAATAAGAAAATTACTGTCGTACTCTCAAACCGGGAGACCCGAGGCTGCGGGGTCGGCTCCTACGAGTTACGTTGGTCCCGTGGGAGGTGTTGGTGCCACCCACGGGGCCGTTTGGGGGCTGTTTCGAGTTTTCACCCTCTAACGCCATGTTTTTAAGCCCAAGTCTTGAAATATGCAAATTACCGTATAACTCTCAAACCGGAAGACCCGCGACAGCGAGGTCAGTTCCTACGAGTTACGTTGCTCCCGTGGGACGTGTTGCTGCCACCCACGGGGCCGTTCGGGGGTTGTTTCGAGTTTTCACCCTCTAACGCCATGTTTTGCTTAAGTATAAAAATACGCAAATTACCGTCATATTCTCAAACCGGGAGAACCGCGGCTGCGAGGTCAGTTGCTACGAGTTACGTTAGTCCCGTGGGACTTGTTGGTGCCACCCACAGGGCCGTTCGGGGGCTGTTTCGAGTTTTCACCCTCTAACGTAATGTTTTAAAGCCTAAGTCTTGAAATAAGCAAATTACCGTCGTACTCTCAAACCGGGAGACCCGCGGCTGCGGGGTCGGTTCCTACGACTTACGTTGGTCCCGTGGGAGGTGTTGGTGCCACCCACGGGGCCGTTCGGGGGCTGTTTTGAGTTTTCACCCTCTAACGTCATGTTTTTAAGCCGAAGTCTAGAAATATGCAAATTACCGTCATACTCTCAAATCGGGAGACCCGAGGCTGCGGGGTCGGTTCCTACGAGTTACGTTGGTCCCGTTGGAGGTGTTGGTGCCACCCACGGGGCCGTTCGGGGGCTGTTTCGAGTTTTCACCCTCTAATGCCATGTTTTTAAGCCGAAGTGTTGAAATATGCAAATTACCATATTACTCTCAAATCGGGAGACCCGCGGCTGCGAGGTCAGTTCCTACGAGTTACGTTGCTCCCGTGGGAGGTGTTGGTGCCACCCACGGGGTCGTTCGGGGGCTATTTTGAGTTTTCACCCCCTAACGTCATGTTTTGCTTAAGTGTAGAAATACGTAAATTACCTTCGTATTCTCAAACCGGGAGACCCGCGGCTACGAGGTCAGTTCCTACGAGTTACGTTGGTCCCGTGGGAGGTGTTGGTGCCACCCACGGGGCCGTTTGGGGGCTGTTTGGAGTTTTCACCCTCTAATGTCATTTTTTTAAGCCTAAGTCTAGAAATAAGCAAATTACCGTCGTACCCTCAAACCGGGAGACCCGCGGCTGCGGGGTCGGTTCATACGAGTTACGTTGGTCCCGTGGGATGTGTTGGTACCACCCACGGGGCCGTTCGGGGGCTGTTTCGAGTTTTCACCCTCTAACGCCATGTTTTGCTTAAGTGTAGAAATACGTAAATTTCCGTCGTATTCTCAAACCAGGAGACCCGTGGCTACGAGGTCAGTTCCTACGAGTTACGATGGTCCCGTGGGAGGTGTTGGGGCCACCAACGGGGCCGTTCGGGGGCTATTTTGAGTTTTTACCCTCTAACGTCATGTTTTTAAGCCTAAGTCTAGAAATAAGCAAATTATCATCGTACTCTCAAACTGGGAGACTCGCAGCTGCGGGGTCAGTTCCTACGAGTTACGTTGGTCCCGTGGGAGGTGTTGGTGCCACCCTCGGGGCCATTCGGTGGCTGTTTCGAGTTTTCACCCTCTAACGCCATGTTCTTAAGCCCAAGTCTTGAAATATGCAAATTATCATATTACTCTCAAACCGGGAGACCCGCGGCTGCGAGGTCAGTTCCTACGAGTTATGTTGGTCCCGTGGGAGGTGTTGGTGCCACCCATGGGGCCGTTCGGGGGCTATTTTGAGTTTTCACCCCCTAACGTCATGTTTTGCTTAAGTGTAGAAATACGCAAATTACTGTCGTATTCTCAAACCGGGAGACTCGCGGCTACGAGGTCAGTTCCTACGAGTTACGTTGGTCCCGTTGTAGGTGTTGGTGCCACCCACGGGGCCGTTTGGGGGCTGTTTGGAGTTTTCACCATCTAACGTCATGTTTTTAAGCCTAAGTCTAGAAATAAGCAAATTACCGTCGTACCCTCCAACCGGGAGACCCGCGCCTGCGGGGTCGGTTCATACGAGTTACGTTGGTCCCGTGGGAGGTGTTGGTACCACCCACGGGGCCGTTCGGGGGCTGTTTCGAGTTTTCACCCTCTAACGCCATGTTTTGCTTAAGTGTAGAAATACGTAAATTACCGTCGTATTCTCAAACCGGGAGACCCGCGGCTACGAGGTCAGTTCCTACGAGTTACGTTGGTCCCGTGGGAGGTGTTGGTGCCACCCACGGGGCCGTTCGGGGGCTGTTTCGAGTTTTCACCCTCTAACGTCATGTTTTTAAGCTTAAGTCTAGAAATAAGCAAATTATCATCGTACTCTCAAACCGGGAGACTCGCGGCTGCGGGGTCAGTTCCTACGAGTTACGTTGGTCCCGTGGGAGGTGTTGGTGCCACCCACGGGGCCGTTCGGGGGCTATTTCGAGTTTTCACCCTCTAACGCCACGTTTTTAAGCCTAAGTCATGAAATATGCAAATTACCGTATTACTCTCAAACGGGAGACCCGCGGCTGCGAGGTCAGTTCCTACGAGTTACGTTGGTCCCGTGCGAGGTGTTGGTGCCACCCACGGGGCCGTTCGGGTGCTGTTTTGAGTTTTCACCCTCTAACGTCATGTTTTTAAGCCTAAGTCTTGAAATAGCCAAATTACCGTCGTACTCTCAAACCGGGAGACCCGCGGCTGCTGGGTCGGTTCCTACGAGTTACGTTGGTCCCGTGAGAGGTGTTGGTGCCACCCACTGGGCCGTTCGGGGGCTGTTTCGAGTTTTCACCCTCTAACGCCATGTTTTGCTTAAGTGTAGAAATACATAAATTACCGTCGTATTCTCAAACCGGGATACCCGCGGCTACGAGGTCAGTTCCTGCGAGTTACGTTGGTCCCGTGGGAGGTGTTGGTGCCACCCACGGGGCCGTTCAGGGGCTGTTTCGAGTTTTCACCCTCTAACGTCATGTTTTTAAGCCTAAGTCTAGAAATAAGAAAATTACCATCGTACTCTCAAACCGAGAGACCCGCGGCTGCGGGTTCAGTTCCTACGAGTTACGTTGGTCCCGTGGGAGGTGTTGGTGCCACCCACGGGGCCGTTCGGGGGGTGTTTCGAGTTTTCACCCTCTAACGCCATGTTTTGCTTACGTGTAGAAATACGCAAATTACCGTCGTATTCTCAAACCAAGAGACCCGCGGCTACGAGGTCAGTTCCTACGAGTTACGTTGGACCCGTGGGAGGTGTTGGTGCCACCCACGGGGCCGTTCGGGGGCTGTTTCGAGTTTTCACCCTCTAACGTCATGTTTTTAACCCTAAGTCTAGAAATAAGAAAATTACCGTCGTACTCTCAAACCGGGAGACCCGAGGCTGCGGGGTCGGTTCCTACGAGTTACGTTGGTCCCGTGGGAGGTGTTGGTGCCACCCACGGGGCCGTTTGGGGGCTGTTTCGAGTTTTCACCCTCTAACGCCATGTTTTTAAGCCCAAGTCTTGAAATATGCAAATTACCGTATAACTCTCAAACCGGGAGACCCGCAACAGCGAGGTCAGTTCCTATGAGTTACGTTGCTCCCATGGGAGGTGTTGGTGCCACCCACGGGGCCGTTCGGGGGTTGTTTCGAATTTTCACCCTCTAACGCCATGTTTTGCTTAAGTTTAAAAATACGCAAATTACCGTCATATTCTCAAACCGGGAGAACCGCGGCTGCGAGGTCAGTTCCTACGAGTTACGTTAGTCCCGTGGGACTTGTTGGTGCCACCCACGGGGCCGTTCGGGGGCTGTTTCGAGTTTTCACCCTCTAACGTAATGTTTTAAAGCCTAAGTCTTGAAATAAGCAAATTACCGTCGTACTCTCAAACCGGGAGACCCGCGGCTACGGGGTTGGTTCCTACGAGTTATGTTGGTCCCGTGGGAGGTGTTGGTGCCACCCACGGGGCCGTTCGGGGGCTGTTTCGAGTTTTCACCCTCTAACGTCATGTTTTAAGCCTAAGTCTAGAAATATGAAAATTACCGTCGTACTCTCAAATCGGGAGACCCGAGGCTTCGGGGTCGGTTCCTACGAGTTACGTTGGTCCCGTGGGAGGTGTTGGTGCCACCCACGGGGCCGTTCGGGGGCTGTTTCGAGTTTTCACCCTCTAACGCCATGTTTTTAAGCCGAAGTCTTGAAATATGCAAATTACCGTATTACTCTCAAACCGGGAGACCCGCGGCTGCGAGGTTAGTTCCTACGAGTTACGTTGCTCCCGTGGGAGGTGTTGGTGCCACCCACGGGGCCGTTCGGGGGCTATTTTGAGTTTTCACCCCCTAACGTCATGTTTTGCTTAAGTGTAGAAATATGCAAATTACCGTCGTATTCTCAAACCGGGAGACTCGCGGCTACGAGGTCAGTTCCTACGAGTTACGTTGGTCCTGTGGGAGGTGTTGGTGCCACCCACGGGGCCGTTTGGGGGCTGTTTGTAGTTTTCACCCTCTAACGTCATTTTTTAACCTAAGTCTAGAAATAAGCAAATTACCGTCGTACCCTCAAACCGGGAGTCCCGCGGCTGCGGGGTCGGTTCATACGAGTTACGTTGGTCCCGTGGGAGGTGTTGGTACCACCCACGGGGCCGTTCGGGGGTTGTTTCGAGTTTTCACCCTCTAACGCCATGTTTTGCTTAAGTGTAGAAATACGTAAATTACCGTCGTATTCTCAAACCAGGAGACCCGCGGCTACGAGGTCAGTTCCTACGAGTTACGTTGGTCCCGTGGGAGGTGTTGGGGCCACCCACGGGGCCGTTCGGGGGCTGTTTCGAGTTTTTACCCTCTAACGTCATGTTTTTAAGCCTAAGTCTAGAAATAAGCAAATTAGCGTCGTACTCTCAAACTGGGAGATTCGCAGTTGCGGGGTTAGTTCCTACGAGTTACGTTAGTCCCGTGGGAGGTGTTGGTGCCACCCTCGGGGCCATTCGGTGGTTGTTTCGAGTTTTCACCCTCTAACGCCATGTTTTTAAGCCCAAGTCTTGAAATATGCAAATTATCGTATTACTCTCAAACCGGGAGACCCGCGGCTGCGAGGTCAGTTCCTACGAGTTATGTTGGTCCCGTGGGAGGTGTTGGTGCCACCCACGGGGCCGTTCGGGGGCTATTTTGAGTTTTCACCCCCTAACGTCATGTTTTGCTTAAGTGTAGAAATACACAAATTACCGTCGTATTCTCAAACCGGGAGACCCGCTGCTACGAGGTCAGTTCCTACGAGTTACGTTGGTCCCGTGGTAGGTGTTGGTGCCACCCACGGGGCCGTTTGGGGGCTGTTTGGAGTTTTCACCCTCTAACGTCATGTTTTTAAGCCTAAGTCTAGAAATAAGCAAATTACCGTCGTACCCTCCAACCGGGAGACCCGCACCTGCGGGGTCGGTTCCTGCGAGTTACGTTGATCCTGTGGGAGGTGTTGGTGCCACCCACGGGGCCATTCGGGGGCTGTTTCGAGTTTTCACCCTCTAACGCCATGTTTTTAAGCCCAAGTCATGAAATATGCAAATTACCGTATTACTCTCAAAACGGGAGACCCGCGGCTGCGAGGTCAGTTCCTACGAGTTACGTTGGTCCCGTGCGAGGTGTTGGTGCCACCCACGGGGCCGTTCGGGTGCTGTTTCGAGTTTTCACCCTCTAACGTCATGTTTTTAAGCCTAAGTCTTGAAATAGCCAAATTACCGTCGTACTCTCAAATCGGGAGACCCGAGGCTGCGGGGTCGGTTCCTATGAGTTACGTTGGTCCCGTGGGAGGTGTTGGTGCCACCCACGGGGCCGTTCGGGGGTTGTTTCGAGTTTTCACCTTCTAACGCCATGTTTTTAAGCCCAAGTCTTGAAATATGCAAATTACCGTATTACTCTCAAACCGGGAGACCCGCGGCTGCGAGGTCAGTTCCTACGAGTTACGTTGGTCCCGTGGGAGGTGTTGGTGCCACCCACGGGGCCGTTCGGGGGCTGTTTTGAGTTTTCACCCTCTAACGCCATGTTTTGCTTAAGTATAGAAATACGCAAATTACCGTCATATTCTAAAACCGGGAGACCCGCGGATGCGAGGTCAGTTCCTACGAGTTATGTTGGTCCCGTGGGACGTGTTGGTGCCACCCACGGGGCCGTTCGGGGGCTGTTTCGAGTTTTCACCCTCTAACGTAATGTTTTTAAGCCTAAGTCTTGAAATAAGCAAATTACAGTCGTACTCTCAAACCGGGAGACCCGCGGCTGCGGGGTCGGTTCCTACGAGTTACGTTGGTCCCGTGGGAGGTGTTGGTGCCACCCTTGGGGCCATTCGGGGGCTGTTTCGAGTTTTCACCCTCTAACGCCATGTTTTTAAGCCCAAGTCTTGAAATATGCAAATTACTGTATTACTCTCAAACTGGGAGACCCGCGGCTGCGAGGTCAGTTCCTACGAGTTATGTTGGTCCCGTGTGAGGTGTTTGTGCCACCCACGGGGCCGTTCGGGTGCTATTTCGAGTTTTCACCCCCTAACGTCATGTTTTGCTTAAGTGTAGAAATACGCAAATTAGCGTCGTATTCTCAAACCGGGAGACCCGCTGCTACGTGGTCAGTTCCTACGAGTTACGTTGGTCCCGTGGGATGTGTTGATGCCACCCACGGGGCCGTTCGGGACTGTTTCGAGTTTTCACCCTCTAACGTCATGTTTTTAAGCCTAAGTCTAGAAATAAGCAAATTACCGTCGTACCCTCAAACCGGGGGACCCGCGGCTGCGGGGACGGTTCCTACGAGTTACGTTGGTCCCGTGGGAGGTGTTGGTACAACCCACGGGGCCGTTAGGGGGCTGTTTCGAGTTTTCACCCTCTAACGCCATGTTTTGCTTAAGTGTAGAAATACGTAAATTACCGTCGTATTCTCAAACCGGGAGACTCGCGGCTACGAGGTTAGTTCCTACGAGTTACGTTGGTCCCGTGGGAGGTATTGGTGCCACCCACGGGGCCGTTCGGGGGCTGTTTCGAGTTTTCACCCTCTAACGTCATGTTTTTAAGCATAAGTCTAGAAATAAGCAAATTACCGTCGTACTCTCAAACCGGGAGACCCGCGGCTGCGGGGTCAGTTCCTACGAGTTACGTTGGTCCCGTGGGAGGTGTTGGTGCCACCCACGGGGCCGTTCGGGGACTGTTTCGAGTTTTCACCCTCTAACGCCACGTTTTTAAGCCTATGTCGTGAAATATGCAAATTACTGTATTACTCTCAAACCGGGAGACCAGCGGCAGCGAGGTCAGTTCCTACGACTTACGTTGGTCCCGTGGGAGGTGTTGGTGCCACCCACGGGGCCGTTCGTGTGCTGTTTCGAGTTTTAACCCTCTAACGTCATGTTTTTAAGCCTAAGTCTAGAAATAAGAAAATTACCGTCGTACTCTCAAACCGGGAAAACCGAGGCTGCGGGGTCGGTTCCTACGAGTTACGTTGGTCCCGTGGGAGGTGTTGGTGCCACTCACGGGGCCGTTCGGGGGCTGTTTCGAGTTTTCACCCTCTTACGCCATGTTTTTAAGCTCAAGTCTTGAAATATGCAAATTACCGTATTACTCTCAAACCGGGAGACCCGCAGCTACGAGGTCAGTTCCTACGAGTTACGTTGGTCCCGTGGGCGGTGTTGGTGCCACCTACGGGGCCGTTCGGGGGCTATTTTGAGTTTTCACCCCCTAACGTCATGTTTTGCTTAAGTGTAGAAATACGCAAATTACATCGTATTCTCAAACTCGGAGACCTGCGGCTACGAGGTCAGTTCCTACGAGTTACGTTGGTCCCGTGGGAGGTGTTGGTGCCACCCACGGGGCCGTTCGGGGGCTGTTTCGAGTTTTCACCCTCTAACGTCATGTTTTTAAGCCTAAGTCTAGAAATAAGTAAATTACCGTCGTACCCTCAAACCGGGAGACCCGCAACTGCGGGGTCGGTTCATACGAGTTACGTTGGTCCCGTGGGAGGTGTTGGTACCACCCACGGGGCCGTTCGGGGGCTGTTTCGAGTTTTCACCCTCTAACGCCATGTTTTGCTTAAGTGTAGAAATACGTAAATTACCGTCGTATTCTCAAACCGGGAGACCCGCGGCTACGAGGTCAGTTCCTACGAGTTACGTTGGTCCCGTGGGAGGTGTTGGTGCCACCCACGGGGCCGTTCGGGGGCTGTTTCGAGTTTTCACCCTCTAACGTCATGTTTTTAAGCCTAAGTCTAGAAATAAGCAAATTACCGTCGTACTCTCAAACCGGGAGACCCGCGGCTGCGGGGTCAGTTCCTACGAGTTACGTTGGTCCCGTGGGAGGTGTTGGTGCCACCCACGGGACCGTTCGGGGGCTGTTTCGAGTTTTCACCCTCTAACGCCACGTTTTGCTTAAGTGTAGAAATACGTAAATTACCGTCGTATTCTCAAACCGGGAGACCCGCGGGTGCGAGGTCAGTTCCTACGAGTTACGTTGGTCCCGTGGGAGGTGTTGGTGCCACCCACGGGGCCGTTCGGGGGTTGTTTCGAGTTTTTATCCTCAAACGCCACGTTTTTAAGCCTAAGTCTTGAAATATGCAAATTACCGTATTACTCTCAAACCAGGAGACCCGCGGCTGCGAGGTCAGTTCCTACGACTTAGGTTGGTCCCGTGGGAGGTGTTGGTGCCACCTACGGGGCCGTTTGTGGGCTATTTCGAGTTTTCACCCTCTAACGCCATGTTTTGCTTAAGTGTAGAAATATGCAAATTACCGTAGTATTCTCAAAACGGGAGACCCGCGGCTGCGAGGTCAGTTCCTACGAGTGACGTTGGTCCCGTGGGACGTGTTGGTGCCACCCACGGGGCCGTTCGGGTGCTGATTCGAGTTTTCACCCTCTAACGCCATGATTTTAAGCCCAAGTCTTGAAATATGCAAGTTACTGTATTACTCTCAAACCGGGAGACCCGCGGCTGCGAGGTCAGTTCCTACGAGTTACGTTGGTCCCGTGGGAGGTGTTGGTGCCACCCACGGGGCCGTTCGGGGGCTGTTTCGAGTTTTCACCCTCTAACGCCATGTTTTCCTTAAGTGTAGAAATATGTAAATTACCACCGTATTCTCAAACCGGGAGACCCGCGGCTACGAGGTCAGTTCCTACGAGTTACGTTGGTCCCGTGGGAGGTGTTGGTGCCACCCACGGGGCCGTTCGGGTGCTGATTCCAGTTTTCACCCTCTAACGCCATGTTTTTAAGCCCAAGTCTTGAAATATGCAATTTACTGTATTACTCTCAAACCGGGAGACCCGCGGCTGCGCGGTCAGTTCCTACGAGTTACGTTGGTCCCGTGGGAGGTGTTGGTGCCACCCACGGGGCCGTTCGGGGGTTGTTTTGAGTTTTCACCCTCTAACGCCATGTTTTTATGCCCAAGTCTTTAAATATGAAAATTACCGTATTACTCCCAAACCGGGAGACCCGCGGCTGCAGGGTCAGTTCCTACGAGTTACGTTGGTTCCGTGGGAGGTGTTGGTGCCACCCAAGGGGCCGTTCGGGGGCTGTTTCGAGTTTTCACCCTCTAACGCCATGTTTTCCTTAAGTGTAGAAATACGGAAATTACCGTCATATTCTCAAACCGGGAGACCCGCGGCTGCGAGGTCAGTTCCTACGAGTTACGTTGGTCCCGTGGGAGGTGTTGGTGCCCCCCACGGGGCCATTCGGGGGCTGTTTCGAGTTTTCACCCTCCAACGTAATGTTTTTAAGCCTAAGTCTTGAAATATGCAAATTACCGCCGTACTCTCAAACCGGGAGACCCGCGGCTGCGAGGTCAGTTCCTACGAGTTACGTTGGTCCCGTGGGAGGTGTTGGTGCCACCCACGGGGCCGTTCGGGGGCTGTTTCGAGGTTTCACCCTCTAACGTCATGATTTTAAGCCTAAGTCAAGAAATAAGAAATTACCGTCGTACAGACCCGCGGCTGCGGGGTCAGTTCCTACGAGTTACGTTGGTCCCGTGGGAGGTGGTGGTGCCACCCACGGGGCCGTTCGGGGGCTGTTTAGAGTTTTCACCCTCTAACGCCACGTTTTTAAGCCTAAGTCATGAAATATGAAAATTACCGTATTACTCTCAAGCCGGGAGACCCGCGACTGCGAGGTCAGTTCCTACGACTTACGTTGGTCCCGTGGGAGGTGTTGGTGCCACCCACGGGGCCGTTCGGGGGCTGTTTTGAGGTTTCACCCTCTAACGTCATGTTTTTAAGCCTAAGTCTATAAATAAGCAAATTACCGTCGTACTCTTAAACCGGGAGACCTGTGGCTGCGGGGTCGATTCCTACGAGTTTCGTTGGTCCCGTGGGAGGTGTTGGTGCCACCCACGGGGCCGTTCGGGGTCTGTTTCGAGTTTTCACCCTCTAACGCCATGTTTTTAAGCCCAAGTCTTGAAATATGCAAATTACCGTATTACTCTCGAACCGGGAGACCCGCGGCTGCGAGGTCAGTTCCTACGAGTTACGTTGGTCCCGTGGGAGGTGTTGGTGCCACCCACGAGGCCGTTCGGGGTCTGTTTCGAGTTTTCACCCTCTAACGCCATGTTTTGCTTAAGTATAGAAATACGGAAATTACCGTCATATTCTCAAACCGGGAGACCCGCGGCTGCGAGGTCAGTTCCTACGAGTTACGTTGGTCCCGTGGGAGGTGTTGGTGCCACGCACGGGGCCGTTCGGGGGCTGTTTCGAGTTTTCACCCTCCAACGTAATGTTTTTAAGCCTATGTCTTGAAATATGAAAATTACCGTTGTACTCTCAAACCGGGAGACCCGCGGCTGCGGGGTCTGTTCCTACGAGTTACGTTGGTCCCGTGGGAGGTGTTGGTGCCACCCTCGGGGCCATTCGGGGGCTGTTTCGAGTTTTCACCCTCTAACGCCATGTTTTTAAGCCCAAGTCTTGAAATATGCAAATTACCGTATTACTTTCAAACCGGGAGACCCGCGGTTGCGAGGTCAGTTCCTACGAGTTACGTTGGTCCCGTGGGAGGTGTTGGTGCCACCCACGGGGCCGTTCGGGGGCTGTTTCGAGGTTTCACCCTCTAACGTCATGTTTTTAAGCCTAAGTCAAGAAATAAGAAATTACCGTCGTACTCTCATACCGGGAGACCCGCGGCTGCGGGGTCAGTTCCTACGAGTTACGTTGGTCCCGTGGGAGGTGTTGGTGCCACCCACGGGGCCGTTCGGGGGCTGTTTAGAGTTTTCACCCTCTAACGCCACGTTTTTAAGCCTAAGTCATGAAATATGAAAATTACCGTATTACTCTCAAGCCGGGAGACCCGCGACTGCGAGGTCAGTTCCTACGACTTACGTTGGACCCGTGGGAGGTGTTCGTGCCACCCACGTAGCCGTTCGGGGGCTGTTTTGAGGTTTCACCCTCTAACGTCATGTTTTTAAGCCTAAGTCTAGAAATAAGCAAATTACCGTCGTACTCTCAAACCGGGAGACCCGAGGCTGCGGGGTCGGTTCCTACGAGTTACGTTGGTCCCGTGGGAGGTGTTGGTGCCACCATCGGGGCCATTCGGGGGCTGTTTCGAGTTTTCACCCTCTAACGCCATGTTTTTAAGCCCAAGTCTTGAAATATGCAAATTACCGTATTACTCTCAAACCGGGAGACCCGCGGCTGCGAGGTCAGTTCCTACGAGTTACGTTGGTCCCGTGGGAGGTGTTGGTGCCACCCACGATGCCGTTCGGGGTCTGTTTCGAGTTTTCACCCTCTAACGCCATGTTTTGCTTAAGTATAGAAATACGGAAATTACCGTCATATTCTCAAACCGGGAGACCCGCGGCTGCGAGGTCAGTTCCTACGAGTTATGTTGGTCCCGTGGGAGGTGTTGGTGCAACGCACGGGGCCGTTCGGGGGCTGTTTCGAGTTTTCACCCTCCAACGTAATGTTTTTAAGCCTAAGTCTTGAAATATGCAAATTACCATTGTACTCTCAAACCGGGAGACCCGCGGCTGCGGGGTCAGTTCCTACGAGTTACGTTGGTCCCGTGGGAGATGTTGGTGCCACCCTCGGGGCCATTCGGGGGCTGTTTCGAGTTTTCACCCTCTAACGCCATGTTTTTAAGCCCAAGTCTTGAAACATGCAAATTACCGTATTACTTTCAAACCGGGAGACCCGCGGCTGCGAGGTCAGTTCCTACGAGTTACGTTGGTCCCGTGGGAGGTGTTGGTGCCACGCACGGGGCCGTTCGGGGGCTGTTTCGAGTTTTCACCCTCCAACGTAGTGTTTTTAAGCCTAAGTCTTGAAATATGCAAATTACCGTTGTACTCTCAAACCGGGAGACCCGCGGCTGCGGGGTCAGTTCCTACGAGTTACGTTGGTCCCGTGGTAGGTGTTGGTGCCACCCTCGGGGCCATTCGGGGGCTGTTTCGAGTTTTCACCCTCTAACGCCATGTTTTTAAGCCCAAGTCTTGAAATATGCAAATTACCGTATTACTTTCAAACCGGGAGACCCGCGGCTGCGATGTCAGTTCCTACGAGTTACGTTGGTCCCGTGGGAGGTGTTGGTGCCACCCACGGGGCCGTTCGGGGGCTGTTTCGAGGTTTCACCCTCTAACGTCATGTTTTTAAGCCTAAGTCAAGAAATAAGAAATTACCGTCGTACTCTCATACCGGGAGACCCGCGGCTGCGGGGTCAGTTCCTACGAGTTACGTTGGTCCCGTGGGAGGTGTTGGTGCCACCCACGGGGCCGTTCGGGGGCTGTTTAGAGTTTTCACCCTCTAACGCCACATTTTTAAGCCTAAGTCATGAAATATGAAAATTACCGTTTTACTCTCAAACCAGGAGACCCGCGGCTGCGAGGTCAGTTCCTACGACTTACGTTGGTCCCGTGGGAGGTGTTCGTGCCACCCACGTAGCCGTTCGGGGGCTGTTTTGAGGTTTCACCCTCTAACGTCATGTTTTTAAGCCTAAGTCTAGAAATAAGCAAATTACCATCGTACTCTCAAACCGGGAGACCCGAGGCTGCGGGGTCGGTTCCTACGAGTTACGTTGGTCCCGTGGGAGGTGTTGGTACCACCATCGGGGCCATTCGGTGGCTGTTTCGAGTTTTCACCCGCTAACGCCATGTTTTTAAGCCCAAGTCTTGAAATATGCAAATTACCGTATTACTCTCAAACCGGGAGACCCGCGGCTGCGAGGTCAGTTCCTACGAGTTACGTTGGTCCCGTGGGAGGTGTTGGTGCCACCCACGGGGCCGTTCGGGGGTTGTTTCGAGTTTTTATCCTCTAACGCCACGTTTTTAAGCCTAAGTCATGAAATATGCAAATTATCGTATTACTCTCAAACCGGGAGACCCGCGGCTGCGAGGTTAGTTCCTACGACTTACGTTGGTCCCGTGGGAGGTGTTGGTGCCACCCACGGGGCCGTTTGTTGGCTATTTCGAGTTTTCACCCTCTAACGCCATGTTTTGCTTAAGTGTAGAAATACGCAAATTACCGTCGTATTCTCAAAACGGGAGACCCGCGGCTGCGAGGTCAGTTCCTACGAGTTACGTTGGTCCCGTGGGACGTGTTGGTGCCACCCACGGGGCAGTTCGGGTGCTGATTCGAGATTTCACCCTCTAACGCCATGTTTTTAAGCCCAAGTCTTGAAATATGCAAATTACTGTATTACTCTCAAACCGAAAGACCTGCGACTGCGAGGTCAGTTCCTACGAGTTACGTTGGTCCCGTGGGAGGTGTTGGTGCCACCCACGGGGCCGTTCGGGGGTTGTTTCGAGTTTTCACCCTCTAACGCCATGTTTTTAAGCCCAAGTCTTTAAATATGAAAATTACCGTATTACTCCCAAACCGGGAGACCCGCGGCTGCGGGGTCAGTTCCTACGAGTTACGTTGGTCCCGTGGGAGGTGTTGGTGCCACCCACGGGGCCGTTCGGGGGCTGTTTCGAGTTTACACCCTCTAACGCCATGTTTTCCTTAAGTGTAGAAATACGTAAATTACCACCGTATTCTCAAACCGGGAGACCCGCGGCTACGAGGTCAATTCCTACGAGTTACGTTGGTCCCGTGGGAGGTGTTGGTGCCACCCACGGGGCCGTTCGGGTGCTGATTCGAGTTTTCACCCTCTAACGCCATGTTTTTAAGCCCAAGTCTTGAAATATGCAAATTTCTGTATTACTCTCAAACCGGGAGACCCGCGGTTGCGAGGTTAGTTCCTACGAGTTACGTTGGTCTCGTGGGAGGTGTTGGTGCCACCCACAGGGCCGTTCGGGGGCTGTTTCGAGTTTTCACCCTCTAACGCCATGTTTTTAAGCCTAAGTTTTGAAATATACAAAATTACCGTATTACTCTCAAACTGGGAGACCCGCGGCTACGATGTCAGTTCCTATGAGTTACGTTGGTCCCGTGGGAGGTGTTGGTGCCACCCACGGGGCCGTTCGGGGGCTGTTTCGAGTTTTCACCCTCTAACGCCATGTTTTTAAGCCCAAGTCTTGAAATATGCAAATTACCGTATTACTTTCAAACCGGGAGACCCGCGGCTGCGAGGTCAGTTCCTACGAGTTACGTTGGTCCCGTGGGAGGTGTTGGTGCCACCCACGGGGCCGTTCGGGGGCTGTTTCGAGGTTTCACCCTCTAACGTCATGTTTTTAAGCCTAAGTCAAGAAATAAGAAATTACCGTCGTACTCTCATACCGGGAGACCCGCGGCTGCAGGGTCAGTTCCTACGAGTTACGTTGGTCCCGTGGGAGGTGTTGGTGCCACCCACGGGGCCGTTCGGGGGCTGTTTAGAGTTTTCACACTCTAACGCCACGTTTTTAAGCCTAAGTCATGAAATATGAAAATTACCGTATTACTCTCAAACCGGGAGACCCGCGGATGCGAGGTCAGTTCCTACGACTTACGTTGGACCCGTGGGAGGTGTTCGTGCCACCCACGTAGCCGTTCGGGGGCTGTTTTGAGGTTTCACCCTCTAACGTCATGTTTTTAAGCCTAAGTCTAGAAATAAGCAAATTACCGTCGTACTCTCAAATCGGGAGACCCGAGGCTGCGGGGTCGGTTCCTACGAGTTACGTTGGTCCCGTGGGAGGTGTTGGTGCCACCATCGGGGCCATTCGGGGGCTGTTTCGAGTTTTCACCCTCTAACGCCATGTTTTTAAGCCCAAGTCTTGAAATATGCAAATTACCGTATTACTCTCAAACCGGGAGACCCGCGGCTGCGAGGTCAGTTCCTACGAGTTACGTTGGTCCCGTGGGAGGTGTTGGTGCCACCCACGGGGCTGTTCGGGGGTTGTTTCCAGTTTTTATCCTCTAACGCCACATTTTTAAGCCTAAGTCATGAAATATGCAAATTATCGTATTACTCTCAAACCGAGAGACCCGCGGCTGCGAGGTCAGTTCCTACGACTTACGTTGGTCCCGTGGGAGGTGTTGGTGCCACCCACGGGGCCGTTTGTGGGCTATTTCGAGTTTTCACCCTCTAACGCCATGTTTTGCTTAAGTGTAGAAATACGCAAATTACCGTCGTATTCTCAAAACGGGAGACCCGCGGCTGCGAGGTCAGTTCCTACGAGTTACGTTGGTCCCGTGGGACGTGTTGGTGCCACCCACGGGGCCGTTCGGGTGCTGATTTGAGATTTCACCCTCTAACGCCATGTTTTTAAGCCCAAGTCTTGAAATATGCAAATTACTGTATTACTCTCAAACCGAGAGACCTGCGGCTGCGAGGTCAGTTCCTACGAGTTACGTTGGTCCCGTGGGAGGTGTTGGTGCCACCCACGGGGCCGTTCAGGGGCTGTTTAGAGTTTTCACACTCTAACGCCACGTTTTTAAGCCTAAGTCATGAAATATGAAAATTTCCGTATTACTCTCAAGCCGGGAGACCCGCGACTGCGAGGTCAGTTCCTACGACTTACGTTGGTCCCGTGGGAGGTGTTGGTGCCACCCACGGGGCCGTTCGGGGGCTGTTTTGAGGTTTCACCCTCTAACGTCATATTTTTAAGCCTAAGTCTAAAAATAAGCAAATTACCGTCGTACCCTCAAACCGGGAGACCCGCGGCTGCGGGGTCGGTTCCTACGAGTTACGTTGGTCCCGTGGGAGGTGTTGGTACCACCCACGGGGCCGTTTGGGGACTGTTTCGAGTTTTCACCCTCTAACACCATGTTTTTAAGCCCAAGTCTTGAAATACGCAAATTACCGTATTACTCTCAAACCGGGAGACCCGCGGCTGCGAGGTTAGTTCCTACGAGTTACGTTGGTTCCGTGGGAGGTGTTGGTGCCACCCACGGGGCCGTTCGGGGTCTGTTTCGAGTTTTCACCCTCTAACGCCATGTTTTGCTTAAGTATAGAAATACGGAAATTACCGTCATATTCTCAAACCGGGAGACCCGCGGCTGCGAGGTCAGTTCCTACGAGTTACGTTGGTCCCGTGGGAGGTGTTGGTGCCACCCACGGGGCCGTTCGGGGGCTGTTTCGAGTTTTCACCCTCCAACATAATGTTTTTAAGCCTAAGTCTTGAAATATGCAAATTACCGTCGTACTCTCAAACCGGGAGACCCGCGGCTGCGGGGTCAGTTCCTACGAGTTACGTTGGTCCCAAGGGAGGTGTTGGTGCCACCCTCGGGGCCATTCGGGGGCTGTTTCGAGTTTTCACCCTCTAACGCCATGTTTTTAAGCCCAAGTCTTGAAATATGCAAATTACCGTATTACTCTCAAACCGGGAGACCCGCGGCTGCGAGGTCAGTTCCTATGAGTTACGTTGGTCCCGTGGGAGGTGTTGGTGCCACCCACGGGGCCGTTCGGGGTCTGTTTCGAGTTTTTACCCTCTAACGCCACGTTTTTAAGCCTAAGTCATGAAATAAGAAAATTACCGTATTACTCTCAAACCGGGAGACCCGCGGCTGCGAGGTCAGTTCCTACGACTTACGTTGGTCCCGTGGGAGGTGTTTGTGCCACCCACGGGGCCGTTCGGGGGCTGTTTTGAGGTTTCACCCTCTAACGTCATGTTTTTAAGCCTAAGTCTAGAAATAAGCAAATTACCGTCGTACTCTTAAATCGGGAGACCCGAGGCTGCGGGGTCGATTCCTACGAGTTTCGTTGGTCCCCTGGGAGGTGTTGGTGCCACCCACGGGGCTGTTCGGGGTCTGTTTCGAGTTTTCACCCTCTAACGCCATGTTTTGCTTAAGTATAGAAATACGGAAATTACCGTCGTATTCTCAAACCGGGAGACCCGCGGGTGCGAGGTCAGTTCCTACGAGTTACGTTGGTCCCGTGGGAGGTGTTGGTGCCACCCACGGGGCCGTTCGGGGGCTGTTTCGAGTTTTCACCCTCCAACGTAATGTTTTTAGGCTTAAGTCTTGAAATATGAAAATTACCGTCATACTCTCAAACCGGGAGATCCGCGGCTGCGGGGTCAGTTCCTACGAGTTAGGTTGGTCCCGTGGGAGGTGTTGGTGCCACCCTCGGGGCCATTCGGGGTCTGTTTCGTGTTTTCACCCTCCAACGTAATGTTTTTATGCTTAAGTCTTGAAATATGCAAATTACCGTCATACTCTCAAACCGGGAGACCCGCGGCTGCGGGGTCGGTTCCTACGAGTTACGTTGGTCCCGTGGGAGGTGTTGGTGCCACCCACGGGGCCGTTCGGGGGCTGTTTTGAGGTTTCACCCTCTAACGTCATGTTTTTAAGCCTAAGTCTAGAAATAAGCAAATTACCATCGTACTCTTAAACCGGGAGACCCGAGGCTGTGGGGTCGATTCCTACGAGTTTCGTTGGTCCCGTGGGAGGTGTTGGTGCCACCCACGGGGCCGTTCGGGGTCTGTTTCGTGTTTTCACCCTCTAACGCCATGTTTTTAAGCCCAAGTCTTGAAATATGCAAATTACCGTATTACTCTCAAACCGGGAGACCCACGGCTGCGGGGTCGGTTCCTACGAGTTACGTTCGTCCCGTGGGAGGTGTTGGAGCCACCCACGGGGCTGTTCGGGGGTTGTTTCGAGTTTTCACCCTCTAACGCCATGTTTTGCTTAAGTGTAGAAATACGCAAATTACCATCGTATTCTCAATCCGGGAGACCTGCGGCTGCGAGGTCAGTTCCTACGAGTTACGTTGGTCCCGTGGGAGGTGTTGGTGCCACCCACGGGGCCGTTCGGGGGCTGTTTAGAGTTTTCACCCTCTAATGCCACGTTTTTAAGCCTAAGTCATGAAATATGAAAATTACCGTATTACTCTCAAACCGGGAGACCCGCGGCTGCGAGGTCAGTTCCTACGACTTACGTTGGTCCCGTGGGAGGTGTTTGTGCCACCGACGGGGCCGTTCGGGGGCTGTTTTGAGGTTTCACCCTCTAACGTCATGTTTTTAAGCCTAAGTCTAGAAATAAGCAAATTACCATCGTACTCTTAAACCGGGAGACCCGAGGCTGCGGGGTCGATTCCTACGAGTTTCGTTGGTCCCGTGGAAGGTGTTGGTGCCACCCACGGGGCCGTTCGGGGTCTGTTTCGAGTTTTCACCCTCTAACGCCATGTTTTGCTTAAGTATAGAAATACGGAAATTACCGTCGTATTCTCAAACCGGGAGACCCGCGGGTGCGAGGTCAGTTCCTACGAGATACGTTGGTCCCGTGGGAGGTGTTGGTGCCACCCACGGGGCCGTTCGGGGGCTGTTTCGAGTTTTCACCCTCCAACGTAATGTTTTTAGGCTTAAGTCTTGAAATATGCAAATTACCATCATACTCTCAAACCGGGAGACCCGCGGCTGCGGGGTCAGTTCCTACGAGTTACGTTGGTCCCGTGGGAGGTGTTGGTGCCACCCTCGGGGCCATTCGGGGTCTGTTTCGTGTTTTCACCCTCTAACGCCATGTTTTTAAGCCCAAGTCCTGAAATATGAAAATTACCGTATTACTCTCAAACCGGGAGACCCGCGGCTGCGAGGTCAGTTCCTATGAGTTACGTTGGTCCCGTGGGAGGTGTTGGTGCCACCCACGGGGCCGTTCGGGGTCTGTTTCGAGTTTTTACCCTCTAACGCCATGTTTTGCTTAAGTATAAAAATGCGGAAATTACCATCATATTCTCAAACCGGGAGACCCGCGGCTGCGAGGTCAGTTCCTACGAGTTACGTTGGTCCCGTGGGAGGTGTTGGTGCCACCCACAGGGCCGTTCGGGGGCTGTTTCGAGTTTTCACCCTCCAACGTAATGTTTTTAGGCTTAAGTCATGAAATATGCAAATTACCGTCATACTCTCAAACCGGGAGACCCGCGGCTGCGGGGTCAGTTCCTACGAGTTACGTTGGTCCCGTGGGAGGTGTTGGTGCCACCCTCGGGGCCATTCGGGGGCTGTTTCGAGTTTTCACCCTCTAACGCCATGTTTTTAAGCCCAAGTCTTGAAATATGCAAATTACCGTATTACTCTCAAACCGGGAGACCCGCGGGTGCGAGGTCAGTTCCTACGAGTTACGTTGGTCCCGTGGGAGGTGTTGGTGCCACCCACAGGGCCGTTCGGGGTCTGTTTCGAGTTTTCACCCTCAAACGCCATGTTTTGCTAAAGTATAGAAATACCGAAATTACCGTCATATTCTCAAAACGGGAGACCCGCGGCTGCGAGGTCAGTTCCTACGAGTTACGTTGGTCCCGTGGGAGGTGTTGGTGCCACCCACGGGGCCATTCGGGGGCTGTTTCGAGTTTTCACCCTCTAACGTAATGTTTTTAAGCCTAAGTCTTGAAATAAGCAAATTACCGTCGTACTCTCAAACCGGGAGACCCGCGGCTGCGGGGTCAGTTCCTACGAGTTATGTTGGTCCCGTGGGAGGTGTTGGTGCCACCATCGGGGCCATTCGGGGGCTGTTTCGAGTTTTCACCCTCTAACGCCATGTTTTTAAGCCCAAGTCTTGAAATATGCAAATTACCGTATTACTCTCAAACTGGGAGACCCGCGGCTGCGAGGTCAGTTCCTACGAGTTACGTTGGTCCCGTGGGAGGTGTTGGTGCCACCCACGGGGCCCTTCGGGGGCTATTTTGAGTTTTCACCCCCTAACGTCATGTTTTGCTTAAGTGTAGAAATACGCAAATTACCGTCGTATTCTCAAACCGGGAGACCCGCGGCTACGAGGACAGTTCCTACGAGTTACGTCGGTCCCGTGGGAGGTGTTGGTGCCACCCACGGGGCCGTTCGGGGGCTGTTTCAAGTTTTCACCCTCTAACGTCATTTTTTTAAACCTAAGTCAAGAAATAAGCAAATTACCGTCGTACCCTCAAACCGGGAGACCCGCGGCTGCGGGGTCGGTTCATACGAGTTACGTTGGTTCCGTGGGAGGTGTTGGTACCACCCACGGGGCCGTTCGGGGGCTGTTTCGAGTTTTCACCCTCTAACGCCATGTTTTGCTTCAGTGTAGAAATACGTAAATTACCATCGTATTCTCAAACTGGGAGACCCGCTGCTACGAGGTCAGTTCCTACGAGTTACGTTGGTCCCGTGGGAGGTATTGGTGCCACCCACGGGGTCGTTCGGGGGCTGTTTCGAGTTTTCACCCTCCAACGTCATGTTTTTAAACCTAAGTCTACAAATAAGAAAATTACCATCGTACTCTCAAACCGGGAGACCCACGGCTGCGGGGTCAGTTCCTACGAGTTACGTTGATTCCGTGGGAGGTGTTGGTGCCACCGACGGGGCCGTTCGGGGGCTGTTTCGAGTTTTCACCCTCTAACGCCACGTTTTTAAGCCTGAGTCATAAAATATGCAAATTACCGTATTACTCTCAAACCGGGAGACCCGCGGCTACGAGGTCAGTTCCTATGAGTTACGTTAGTCCCGTGGGAGGTGTTGTTGCCACCCACGGGGCCATTCGGAGGCTGTTTCGAGTTTTCAACCTCCAACGCCATGTTTTTATGCCCAAGTCTTGAAATTTTCAGTTCGTACGAGTTAAGTTGGTTCTGTGGGAGGTGTTGGTGCCCCCACGCGGCCGTTCGGGGGCTGTGTCGAGTTTTCACCCTCTAACGCCATGTTTTTAAGCCTAAGTTTTGAAATATGCAAATTATCGTATTACTCTCAAACCGCGAGACCCGCGGCTACGAGGTTAGTTCCTATGAGTTACGTTGGTCCCGTGGGAGGTGTTGGTGCCACCCACGGGGCCGTTCGGGGGTTGTTTCGAGTTTTTACCCTCTAACGTCATGTTTTTAAGCCCAAGTCTAGAAATAAGCAAATTACCATCGTACTCTCAAACCGGGAGACCCACGGCTACGGGGTCGGTTCCTACGAGTTACGTTCGTCCCGTGGGAGGTGTTGGAGCCACCCACGGGGCCGTTCGGGGGTTGTTTTGAGTTTTCACCCTCTAACGCCATGTTTTGCTTAAGTGTAGAAATACGCAAATTACCATCGTATTCTCAAACCGGGAGACCTGCGGCTGCGAGGTCAGTTCCTACGAGTTACGTTGGTCCCGTGGGAGGTGTTGGTGCCACCCACGGGGCCGTTCGGGGGCTGTTTAGAGTTTTCACCCTCTAACGCCACGTTTTTAAGCCTAAGTCATGAAATATGAAAATTACCGTATTACTCTCAAACCGGGAGACCCGCGGCTGCGAGGTCAGTTCCTACGACTTACGTTGGTCCCGTGGGAGGTGTTTGTGCCACCCACGGGGCCGTTCGGGGGCTGTTTTGAGGTTTCACCCTCTAACATCATGTTTTTAAGCCTAAGTCTAGAAATAAGCAAATTACCATCGTACTCTTAAACCGGGAGACCCGAGGCTGCGGGGTCGATTCCTACGAGTTTCGTTGGTCCCGTGGGAGGTGTTGGTGCCACCCACGGGGCCGTTCGGGGTCTGTTTCGAGTTTTCACCCTCTAACGCCATGTTTTGCTTAAGTATAGAAATACGGAAATTACCGTCATATTCTCAAACCGGGAGACCCGCGGCTGCGAGGTCAGTTCCTACGAGTTACGTTGGTCCCGTGGGAGGTGTTGGTGCCACCCACGGGGCCATTCGGGGGCTATTTCGAGGTTTCACCCTCTAACGTCATGTTTTTAAGCCTAAGTCTAGAAATAAGAAAATTACCGTCGTACTCTCAAACCGGGAGACCCGAGGCTGCGGGGTCGGTTCCTACGAGTTACGTTGGTCCCGTGGGAGGTGTTGGTGCCACCATCGGGGCCATTCGGGGGCTGTTTCGAGTTTTCACCCTCTAACGCCATGTTTTTAAGCCCAAGTCTTGAAATATGCAAATTACCATATTACTCTCAAACCGGGAGACCCGCGGCTGCGAGGTCAGTTCCTACGAGTTACGTTGGTCCCGTGGGAGGTGTTGGTGCCACCCACGGGGCCGTTCGGGGTCTGTTTCGAGTTTTCACCCTCTAACGCCATGTTTTGCTTAAGTGTAGAAATACGCAAATTACCGTCGTATTCTCAAAACGGGAGACCCGCGGCTGCGAGGTCAGTTCCTACGAGTTACGTTGGTCCCGTGGGACGTGTTGGTGCCACCCACGGGGCCGTTTGTGGGCTATTTCGAGTTTTCACCCTCTAACGCCATGTTTTGCTTAAGTGTAGAAATACGCAAATTACCGTCGTATTCTCAAAACGGGAGACCCGCGGCTGCGAGGTCAGTTCCTACGAGTTACGTTGGTCCCGTGGGACGTGTTGGTGCCACCCACGGGGCCGTTCGGGTGCTGATTCGAGATTTCACCCTCTAACGCCATGTTTTTAAGCCCAAGTCTTGAAATATGCAAATTACTGTATTACTCTCAAACCGAGAGACCTGCGGCTGCGAGGTCAATTCCTACGAGTTACGTTGGTCCCGTGGGAGGTGTTGGTGCCACCCACGGGGCCGTTCGGGTGCTGATTCGAGTTTTCACCCTCTAACGCCATGTTTTTAAGCCCAAGTCTTGTAATATGCAAATTACTGTATTACTCTCAAACCGGGAGACCCGCGGCTGCGAGGTCAGTTCCTACGAGTTACGTTGGTCCCGTGGGAGGTGTTGGTGCCACCCACGGGGCCGTTCGGGGGTTGTTTCGAGTTTTCACCCTCTAACGCCATGTTTTTAAGCCCAAGTCTTTAAATATGAAAATTACCGTATTACTCCCAAACCGGGAGACCCGCGGCTGCGAGGTCAGTTCCTACGAGTTACGTTGGTCCCGTGGGAGGTGTTGGTGCCACCCACGGGGCCGTTCGGGGCTGTTTCGAGTTTTCACCCTCTAACGCCATGTGTTCCTTAAGTGTAGAAATACGTAAATTACCACCGTATTCTCAAACCGGGAGACCAGCGGCTACGAGGTCAATTCCTACGAGTTACGTTGGTCCCGTGGGAGGTGTTAGTGCCACCCACGGGGCCGTTCGGGTGCTGATTCGAGTTTTCACCCTCTAACGCCATGTTTTTAAGCCCAAGTCTTGAAATATGCAAATTTCTGTATTACTCTCAAACCGGGAGACCCGCGGCTGCGAGGTCAGTTCCTACGAGTTACGTTGGTCCCGTGGGAGGTGTTGGTGCCACCCACAGGGCCGTTCGGGGGTTGTTTCGAGTTTTCACCCTCTAACGCCATGTTTTTAAGCCTAAGTTTTGAAATATACAAAATTACCGTATTACTCTCAAACCGGGAGACTTGCAGCTACGATGTCAGTTCCTATGAGTTACGTTGGTCCCGTGGGAGGTGTTGGTGCCACCCACGGGGCCGTTCGGGGGCTGTTTCGAGTTTTCACCCTCTAACGTCATGTTTTTAAGACTAAGTCTAGAAATAAGCAAATTACCGTCGTACCCTCAAACCGGGAGACCCGCGGCTGCGGGGTCGGTTCCTACGAGTTACGTTGGTCCCGTGGGAGGTGTTGGTACCACCCACGGGGCCGTTTGGGGACTGTTTCGAGTTTTCACCCTCTAACACCATGTTTTTAAGCCCAAGTCTTGAAATACGCAAATTACCGTATTACTCTCAAACCGGGAGACCCGCGGCTGCGAGGTTAGTTAGTACGAGTTACGTTGGTCCCGTGGGAGGTGTTGGTGCCACCCACGGGGCCGTTCGGGGTCTGTTTCGAGTTTTCACCCTCTAACGCCATGTTTTGCTTAAGTATAGAAATACGAAAATTACCGTCATATTCTCAAACCGGGAGACCTGCGGCTGCGAGGTCAGTTCCAACGAGTTACGTTGGTCCCGTGGGAGGTGTTGGTGCCACCCACGGGGCCGTTCGG
Organism: Sambucus nigra; assembly: GCA_949130495.1. Lineage (NCBI taxonomy): Eukaryota > Viridiplantae > Streptophyta > Magnoliopsida > Dipsacales > Adoxaceae > Sambucus > Sambucus nigra. The sequence continues at coordinate 401,421,996 of OX422223.1, forward strand.
GGGCTGTTTCGAGTTTTCACCCTCCAACATAATGTTTTTAAGCTTAAGTCTTGAAATATGCAAATTACCGTCGTACTCTCAAACCGGGAGACCCGTGGCTGCGGGGTCAGTTCCTACGAGTTACGTTGGTCCCGTGGGAGGTGTTGGTGCCACCCTCGGGGCCATTCGGGGGCTGTTTCGAGTTTTCACCCTCTAACGCCATGTTTTTAAGCCCAAGTCTTGAAATGTGCAAATTACCGTATTACTCTCAAACCGGGAGACCGGCGACTGCGAGGTCAGTTCCTACGACTTACGTTGGTCCCGTGGGAGGTGTTGGTGCCACCCACGGGGCCGTTCGGGGGCTGTTTTGAGGTTTCACCCTCTAACGTCATGTTTTTAAGCCTAAGTCTAGAAATAAGCAAATTACCGTCGTACTCTTAAACCGGGAGACCCGAGGCTGCGGGGTCGATTCCTACGAGTTTCGTTGGTCCCGTGGGAGGTGTTGGTGCCACCCACGGGGCCGTTCGGGGTCTGTTTCGAGTTTTCACCCTCTAACGCCATGTTTTGCTTAAGTATAGAAATACGGAAATTACCGTCGTATTCTCAAACCGGGAGACCCGCGGGTGCGAGGTCAGTTCCTACGAGATACGTTGGTCCCGTGGGAGGTGTTGGTGCCACCCACGGGGCCGTTCGGGGGCTGTTTCGAGTTTTCACCCTCCAACGTAATGTTTTTAGGCTTAAGTCTTGAAATATGCAAATTACCATCATACTCTCAAACCGGGAGACCCGCGGCTGCGGGGTCAGTTCCTACGAGTTACGTTGGTCCCGTGGGAGGTGTTGGTGCCACCCTCGGGGCCATTCGGGGTCTGTTTCGTGTTTTCACCCTCTAACGCCATGTTTTTAAGCCCAAGTCTTGAAATATGCAAATTACCGTATTACTCTCAAACCGGGAGACCCGCGGCTGCGAGGTCAGTTCCTATGAGTTACGTTGGTCCCGTGGGAGGTGTTGGTGCCACCCACGGGGCCGTTCGGGGTCTGTTTCGAGTTTTTACCCTCTAACGCCATGTTTTGCTTAAGTATAAAAATGCGGAAATTACCGTCATATTCTCAAACCGGGAGACCCGCGGCTGCGAGGTCAGTTCCTACGAGTTACGTTGGTCCCGTGGGAGGTGTTGGTGCCACCCACGGGGCCGTTCGGGGGCTGTTTCGAGTTTTCACCCTCCAACGTAATGTTTTTAGGCTTAAGTCATGAAATATGCAAATTACCGTCATACTCTCAAACCGGGAGACCCGCGGCTGCGGGGTCAGTTCCTACGAGTTACGTTGGTCCCGTGGGAGGTGTTGGTGCCACCCTCGGGGCCATTCGGGGGCTGTTTCGAGTTTTCACCCTCTAACGCCATGTTTTTAAGCCCAAGTCTTGAAATATGCAAATTACCGTATTACTCTCAAACCGGGAGACCCGCGGGTGCGAGGTCAGTTCCTACGAGTTACGTTGGTCCCGTGGGAGGTGTTGGTGCCACCCACAGGGCCGTTCGGGGTCTGTTTCGAGTTTTCACCCTCAAACGCCATGTTTTGCTTAAGTATAGAAATACCGAAATTACCGTCATATTCTCAAAACGGGAGACCCGCGGCTGCGAGGTCAGTTCCTACGAGTTACGTTGGTCCCGTGGGAGGTGTTGGTGCCACCCACGGGGCCATTCGGGGGCTGTTTCGAGTTTTCACCCTCTAACGTAATGTTTTTAAGCCTAAGTCTTGAAATAAGCAAATTACCGTCGTACTCTCAAACCAGGAGACCCGCGGCTGCGGGGTCAGTTCCTACGAGTTATGTTGGTCCCGTGGGAGGTGTTGGTGCCACCATCGGGGCCATTCGGGGGCTGTTTCGAGTTTTCACCCTCTAACGCCATGTTTTTAAGCCCAAGTCTTGAAATATGCAAATTACCGTATTACTCTCAAACTGGGAGACCCGCGGCTGCGAGGTCAGTTCCTACGAGTTACGTTGGTCCCGTGGGAGGTGTTGGTGCCACCCACGGGGCCCTTCGGGGGCTATTTTGAGTTTTCACCCCCTAACGTCATGTTTTGCTTAAGTGTAGAAATACGCAAATTACCGTCGTATTCTCAAACCGGGAGACCCGCGGCTACGAGGACAGTTCCTACGAGTTACGTCGGTCCCGTGGGAGGTGTTGGTGCCACCCACGGGGCCGTTCGGGGGCTGTTTCAAGTTTTCACCCTCTAACGTCATTTTTTTAAGCCTAAGTCAAGAAATAAGCAAATTACCGTCGTACCCTCAAACCGGGAGACCCGCGGCTGCGGGGTCGGTTCATACGAGTTACGTTGGTTCCGTGGGAGGTGTTGGTATCACCCACGGGGCCGTTCGGGGGCTGTTTCGAGTTTTCACCCTCTAACGCCATGTTTTGCTTCAGTGTAGAAATACGTAAATTACCATCGTATTCTCAAACTGGGAGACCCGCGGCTACGAGGTCAGTTCCTACGAGTTACGTTGGTCCCGTGGGAGGTATTGGTGCCACCCACGGGGTCGTTCGGGGGCTGTTTCGAGTTTTCACCCTCCAACGTCATGTTTTTAAACCTAAGTCTACAAATAAGCAAATTACCATCGTACTCTCAAACCGGGAGACCCGCGGCTGCGGGGTCAGTTCCTACGAGTTACGTTGATTCCGTGGGAGGTGTTGGTGCCACCGACGGGGCCGTTCGGGGGCTGTTTCGAGTTTTCACCCTCTAACGCCACGTTTTTAAGCCTGAGTCATAAAATATGCAAATTACCGTATTACTCTCAAACCGGGAGACCCGCGGCTACGAGGTCAGTTCCTATGAGTTACGTTAGTCCCGTGGGAGGTGTTGTTGCCACCCACGGGGCCGTTCGGAGGCTGTTTCGAGTTTTCAACCTCCAACGCCATGTTTTTATGCCCAAGTCTTGAAATTTTCAGTTCCTACGAGTTAAGTTGGTTCTGTGGGAGGTGTTGGTGCCCCCACGGGGCCGTTCGGGGGCTGTGTCGAGTTTTCACCCTCTAACGCCATGTTTTTAAGCCTAAGTTTTGAAATATGCAAATTATCGTATTACTCTCAAACCGCGAGACCCGCGGCTACGAGGTTAGTTCCTATGAGTTACGTTGGTCCCGTGGGAGGTTTTGGTGCCACCCACGGGGCCGTTCGGGGGTTGTTTCGAGTTTTTACCCTCTAACGTCATGTTTTTAAGCCCAAGTCTAGAAATAAGCAAATTACCATCGTACTCTCAAACCGGGAGACCCACGGCTGCGGGGTCGGTTCCTACGAGTTACGTTCGTCCCGTGGGAGGTGTTGGAGCCACCCACGGGGCCGTTCGGGGGTTGTTTTGAGTTTTCACCCTCTAACGCCATGTTTTGCTTAAGTGTAGAAATACGCAAATTACCATCGTATTCTCAAACCGGGAGACCTGCGGCTGCGAGGTCAGTTCCTACGAGTTACGTTGGTCCCGTGGGAGGTGTTGGTGCCACCCACGGGGCCGTTCGGGGGCTGTTTAGAGTTTTCACCCTCTAACGCCACGTTTTTAAGCCTAAGTCATGAAATATGAAAATTACCGTATTACTCTCAAACCGGGAGACCCGCGGCTGCGAGGTCAGTTCCTACGACTTACGTTGGTCCCGTGGGAGGTGGTTGTGCCACCCACGGGGCCGTTCGGGGGCTGTTTTGAGGTTTCACCCTCTAACATCATGTTTTTAAGCCTAAGTCTAGAAATAAGCAAATTACCATCGTACTCTTAAACCGGGAGACCCGAGGCTGCGGGGTCGATTCCTACGAGTTTCGTTGGTCCCGTGGGAGGTGTTGGTGCCACCCACGGGGCCGTTCGGGGTCTGTTTCGAGTTTTCACTCTCTAACGCCATGTTTTGCTTAAGTATAGAAATACGGAAATTACCGTCATATTCTCAAACCGGGAGACCCGCGGCTGCGAGGTCAGTTCCTACGAGTTACGTTGGTCCCGTGGGAGGTGTTGGTGCCACCCACGGGGCCATTCGGGGGCTATTTCGAGGTTTCACCCTCTAACGTCATGTTTTTAAGCCTAAGTCTAGAAATAAGCAAATTACCGTCGCACTCTCAAACCGGGAGACCCGAGGCTGCGGGGTCGGTTCCTACGAGTTACGTTGGTCCCGTGGGAGGTGTTGGTGCCACCATCGGGGCCATTCGGGGGCTGTTTCGAGTTTTCACCCTCTAACGCCATGTTTTTAAGCCCAAGTCTTGAAATATGCAAATTACCATATTACTCTCAAACCGGGAGACCCGCGGCTGCGAGGTCAGTTCCTACGAGTTACGTTGGTCCCGTGGGAGGTGTTGGTGCCACCCACGGGGCCGTTCGGGGGTTGTTTCGAGTTTTTATCCTCTAACGCCACGTTTTTAAGCCTAAGTCATTAAATATGCAAATTATCGTATTACTCTCAAACCGGGAGACCCGCGGCTGCGAGGTCAGTTCCTACGACCTACGTTGGTCCCGTGGGAGGTGTTGGTGCCACCCACGGGGCCGTTTGTGGGCTATTTCGAGTTTTCACCCTCTAACGCCATGTTTTGCTTAAGTGTAGAAATACGCAAATTACCGTCGTATTCTCAAAACGGGAGACCCGCGGCTGCGAGGTCAGTTCCTACGAGTTACGTTGGTCCCGTGGGACGTGTTGGTGCCACCCACGGGGCCGTTCGGGTGCTGATTCGAGATTTCACCCTCTAACGCCATGTTTTTAAGCCCAAGTCTTGAAATATGCAAATTACTGTATTACTCTCAAACCGAGAGACCTGCGGCTGCGAGGTCAATTCCTACGAGTTACGTTGGTCCCGTGGGAGGTGTTGGTGCCACCCACGGGGCCGTTCGGGTGCTGATTCGAGTTTTCACCCTCTAACGCCATGTTTTTAAGCCCAAGTCTTGTAATATGCAAATTACTGTATTACTCTCAAACCGGGAGACCCGCGGCTGCGAGGTCAGTTCCTACGAGTTACGTTGGTCCCGTGGGAGGTGTTGGTGCCACCCACGGGGCCGTTCGGGGGTTGTTTCGAGTTTTCACCCTCTAACGCCATGTTTTTAAGCCCAAGTCTTTAAATATGAAAATTACCGTATTACTCCCAAACCGGGAGACCCGCGGCTGCGAGGTGAGTTCCTACGACTTACGTTGGTCCCGTGGGACGTGTTGGTGCCACCCACGGGGCCGTTCGGGGGTTGTTTCGAGATTTTATCCTCTAACGCCACGTTTTTAAGCCTAAGTCATTAAATATGCAAATTATCGTATTACTCTCAAACCGGGAGACCCGCGGCTGCGAGGTCAGTTCCTACGACCTACGTTGGTCCCGTGGGAGGTGTTGGTGCCACCCACGGGGCCGTTTGTGGGCTATTTCGAGTTTTCACCCTCTAACGCCATGTTTTGCTTAAGTGTAGAAATACGCAAATTACCGTCGTATTCTCAAAACGGGAGACCCGCGGCTGCGAGGTCAGTTCCTACGAGTTACGTTGGTCCCGTGGGACGTGTTGGTGCCACCCACGGGGCCGTTCGGGTGCTGATTCGAGATTTCACCCTCTAACGCCATGTTTTTAAGCCCAAGTCTTGAAATATGCAAATTACTGTATTACTCTCAAACCGAGAGACCTGCGGCAGCGAGGTCAATTCCTACGAGTTACGTTGGTCCCGTGGGAGGTGTTGGTGCCACCCACGGGGCCGTTCGGGTGCTGATTCGAGTTTTCACCCTCTAACGCCATGTTTTTAAGCCCAAGTCTTGTAATATGCAAATTTCTGTATTACTCTCAAACCGGGAGACCCGCGGTTGCGAGGTCAGTTCCTACGAGTTACGTTGGTCCCGTGGGAGGTGTTGGTGCCACCCACGGGGCCGTTCGGGGCTGTTTCGAGTTTTCACCCTCTAACGCCATGTGTTCCTTAAGTGTAGAAATACGTAAATTACCACCGTATTCTCAAACCGGGAGACCAGCAGCTACGAGGTCAATTCCTACGAGTTACGTTGGTCCCGTGGGAGGTGTTAGTGCCACCCACGGGGCCGTTCGGGTGCTGATTCGAGTTTTCACCCTCTAACGCCATGTTTTTAAGCCCAAGTCTTGAAATATGCAAATTTCTGTATTACTCTCAAACCGGGAGACCCGCGGCTGCGAGGTCAGTTCCTACGAGTTACGTTGGTCCCGTGGGAGGTGTTGGTGCCACCCACAGGGCCGTTCGGGGGTTGTTTCGAGTTTTCACCCTCTAACGCCATGTTTTTAAGCCTAAGTTTTGAAATATACAAAATTACCGTATTACTCTCAAACCGGGAGACTTGCAGCTACGATGTCAGTTCCTATGAGTTACGTTGGTCCCGTGGGAGGTGTTGGTGCCACCCACGGGGCCGTTCGGGGGCTGTTTCGAGTTTTCACCCTCTAACGTCATGTTTTTAAGACTAAGTCTAGAAATAAGCAAATTACCGTCGTACCCTCAAACCGGGAGACCCGCGGCTGCGGGGTCGGTTCCTACGAGTTACGTTGGTCCCGTGGGAGGTGTTGGTACCACCCACGGGGCCGTTTGGGGACTGTTTCGAGTTTTCACCCTCTAACACCATGTTTTTAAGCCCAAGTCTTGAAATACGCAAATTACCGTATTACTCTCAAACCGGGAGACCCGCGGCTGCGAGGTCAGTTCCTACGAGTTACGTTGGTCCCGAGGGAGGTGTTGGTGCCACCCACGGGGCCGTTCGGGGTCTGTTTCGAGTTTTCACCCTCTAACGCCATGTTTTGCTTAAGTATAGAAATACGAAAATTACCGTCATATTCTCAAACCGGGAGACCCGCGGCTGCGAGGTCAGTTCCAACGAGTTACGTTGGTCCCGTGGGAGGTGTTGGTGCCACCCACGGGGCCGTTCGGGGGCTGTTTCGAGTTTTCACCCTCCAACATAATGTTTTTAAGCTTAAGTCTTGAAATATGCAAATTACCGTCGTACTCTCAAACCGGGAGACCCGTTGCTGCGGAGTCAGTTCCTACGAGTTACGTTGGTCCCGTGGGAGGTGTTGGTGCCACCCTCGGGGCCATTCGGGGGCTGTTTCGAGTTTTCACCCTCTAACGCCATGTTTTTAAGCCCAAGTCTTGAAATATGCAAATTACCGTATTACTCTCAAACCGGGAGACCGGCGACTGCGAGGTCAGTTCCTACGACTTACGTTGGTCCCGTGGGAGGTGTTGGTGCCACCCACGGGGCCGTTCGGGGGCTGTTTTGAGGTTTCACCCTCTAACGTCATGTTTTTAAGCCTAAGTCTAGAAATAAGCAAATTACCGTCGTACTCTTAAACCGGGAGACCCGAGGCTGCGGGGTCGATTCCTACGAGTTTCGTTGGTCCCGTGGGAGGTGTTGGTGCCACCCACGGGGCCGTTCGGGGTCTGTTTCGTGTTTTCACCCTCTAATGCCATGTTTTTAAGCCCAAGTCTTGAACTATGCAAATTATCGTATTACTCTCAAACCGGGAGACCCGCGGCTGCGAGGTCAGTTCCTACGAGTTACGTTGGTCCCGTGGGAGGTGTTGGTGCCACCCACGGGGCCGTTCGGGTGCTGATTCGAGTTTTCACCCTCTAACGCCATGTTTTTAAGCCCAAGTCTTGAAATATGCAAATTTCTATATTACTCTCAAACCGGGAGACCCGCGGCTGCGAGGTCAGTTCCTACGAGTTACGTTGGTCCCGTGGGAGGTGTTGGTGCCACCCACAGGGCCGTTCGGGGGTTGTTTCGAGTTTTCACCCTCTAACGCCATGTTTTTAAGCCTAAGTTTTGAAATATACAAAATTACCGTATTACTCTCAAACCGGGAGACTTGCAGCTACGATGTCAGTTCCTATGAGTTACGTTGGTCCCGTGGGAGGTGTTGGTGCCACCCACGGGGCCGTTCGGGGGCTGTTTCGAGTTTTCACCCTCTAACGTCATGTTTTTAAGACTAAGTCTAGAAATAAGCAAATTACCGTCGTACCCTCAAACCGGGAGACCCGCGGCTGCGGGGTCGGTTCCTACGAGTTACGTTGGTCCCGTGGGAGGTGTTGGTACCACCCACGGGGCCGTTTGGGGACTGTTTCGAGTTTTCACCCTCTAACACCATGTTTTTAAGCCCAAGTCTTGAAATATGCAAATTACCGTATTACTCTCAAACCGGGAGACCCGCGGCTGCGAGGTCAGTTCCTACGAGTTACGTTGGTCCCGTGGGAGGTGTTGGTGCCACCCACGGGGCCGTTCGGGGTCTGCTTCGAGTTTTCACCCTCTAACGCCATATTTTGCTTAAGTATAGAAATACGGAAATTACCGTCATATTCTCAAACCGGGAGACCCGCGGCTGCGAGGTCAGTTCCTACGAGTTACGTTGGTCCCGTGGGAGGTGTTGGTGCCACCCACCGGGCCGTTCGGGGGCTATTTCGAGTTTTCACCCTCCAACGTAATGTTTTTAAGCTTAAGTCTTGAAATATGCAAATTACCGTCGTACTCTCAAATCGGGAGACCCGCGGCTGCGGGGTCAGTTCCTACGAGTTACGTTGGTCCCGTGGGAGGTGTTGGTGCCACCCTCGGGGCCATTCGGGGGCTGTTTCGAGTTTTCACCCTCTAGCGCCATGTTTTTAAGCCCAAGTCTTGAAATACGCAAATTACCGTATTACTCTCAAACCGGGAGACCCGCGGCTGCGAGGTCAGTTCCTACGAGTTACGTTGGTCCCGTGGGAGGTGTTGGTGCCACCCACGGGGCCGTTCGGGGTCTGTTTCGAGTTTTCACCCTCTAACGCCATGTTTTGCTTAAGTATAGAAATACGGAAATTACCGTCGTATTCTCAAACCGGGAGACCCGCGGGTGCGAGGTCTGTTCCTACGAGTTACGTTGGTCCCGTGGGAGGTGTTGGTGCCACCCACGGGGCCGTTTGGGGGTTGTTTCGAGTTTTTATCCTCTAACGCCACATTTTTAAGCCTAAGTCATGAAATATGCAAATTACCGTATTACTCTCAAACCGGGAGACCCGCGGCTGCGAGGTCAGTTCCTACGAGTTACGTTGGTCCCGTGGGAGGTGTTGGTGCCACCCATGGGGCCGTTCGGGGTCTGTTTCGAGTTTTCACCCTCTAACGCCATGTTTTGCTTAAGTATAGAAATACGGAAATTACCGTCATATTCTCAAAATGGGAGACCCGCGGCTGCGAGGACAGTTCCTACGAGTTACGTTGGTCCCGTGGGAGGTGTTGGTGCCACCCACGGGGCCGTTCGGGGGCTGTTTCGAGTTTTCACCCTCCAACATAATGTTTTTAAGCTTAAGTCTTGAAATATGCAAATTACCGTCGTACTCTCAAACCGGGAGACCCGCGGCTGCGGGGTCAGTTCCTACGAGTTACGTTGGTCCCGTGGGAGGTGTTGGTGCCACCCTCGGGGCCATTCGGGGGCTGTTTAGAGTTTTCACCCTCTAACGCCATGTTTTTAACCCCAAGTCTTGAAATATGCAAATTACCGTATTACTCTCAAACCGGGAGACCCGCGACTGCGAGGTCAGTTCCTACGACTTACGTTGGTCCCGTGGGAGGTGTTGGTGCCACCCACGGGGCCGTTCGGGGGCTGTTTTGAGGTTTCACCCTCTAACGTCATGTTTTTAAGCCTAAGTCTAGAAATAAGCAAATTACCGTCGTACTCTTAAACCGGGAGACCCGAGGCTGCGGGGTCGATTCCTACGAGTTTCGTTGGTCCCGTGGGAGGTGTTGGTGCCACCCACGGGGCCGTTCGGGGTCTGTTTCGAGTTTTCACCCTCTAACGCCATGTTTTGCTTAAGTATAGAAATACGGAAATTACCGTCATATTCTCAAACCGGGAGACCCGCGGCTGCGAGGTCAGTTCCTACGAGTTACGTTGGTCCCGTGGGAGGTGTTGGTGCCACCCACGGGGCCGTTCGGGGGCTGTTTCGAGTTTTCACCCTCCAACGTAATGTTTTTAAGCTTAAGTCTTGAAATATGCAAATTACCGTCGTACTCTTAAACCGGGAGACCCGAGGCTGCGGGGTCGATTCCTACGAGTTTCGTTGGTCCCGTGGGAGGTGTTGGTGCCACCCACGGGGCCGTTCGGGGTCTGTTTCGTGTTTTCACCCTCTAACGCCATGTTTTTAAGCCCAAGTCTTGAAATATGCAAATTACCGCATTACTCTCAAACCGGGAGACCCGCGGCTGTGAGTTCAGTTCCTACGAGTTACGTTGGTCCCGTGGGAGGTGTTGGTGCCACCCACGGGGCCGATCGGGGTCTGTTTCGAGTTTTCACCCTCTAACGCCATGTTTTGCTTAAGTATAGAAATACGGAAATTACCGTCATATTCTCAAACCGGGAGACCCGCGGCTGCGAGGTCAGTTCCTACGAGTTACGTTGGTCCCGTGGGAGGTGTTGGTGCCACCCACCGGGCCGTTCGGGGGCTGTTTCGAGTTTTCACCCTCCAACGTAATGTTTTTAAGCTTAAGTCTTGAAATATGCAAATTACCGTCGTCCTCTCAAACCGGGAGACCCGCGGCTGCGGGGTCAGTTCCTACGAGTTACGTTGGTCCCGTGGGAGGTGTTGGTGCCACCCTCGGGGCCATTCGGGAGCTGTTTCGAGTTTTCACCCTCTACGCCATGTTTTGAAGCCCAAGTCTTGAAATACGCAAATTACAGTATTACTCTCAAACCGGGAGACCCGCGGCTGCGAGGTCAGTTCCTACGAGTTACGTTGGTCCCGTGGGAGGTGTTGGTGCCACCCACGGGGCCGTTCGGGGTCTGTTTCGAGTTTTCACCCTCTAACGCCATGTTTTGCTTAAGTATAGAAATACGGAAATTACCGTCGTATTCTCAAACCGGGAGACCCGCGGGTGCGAGGCCAGTTCCTACGAGTTACGTTGGTCCCGTGGGAGGTGTTGGTGCCACCCACGGGGCCGTTCGGGGGTTGTTTCGAGTTTTTATCCTCTAACGCCACGTTTTTAAGCCTAAGTCATGAAATATGCAAATTACCGTATTACTCTCAAACCGGGAGACCCGCGGCTGCGAGGTCAGTTCCTACGAGTTACGTTGGTCCCGTGGGAGGTGTTGGTGCCACCCACGGGGCCGTTCGGGGTCTGTTTCGAGTTTTCACCCTCTAACGCCATGTTTTGCTTAAGTATAGAAATACGGAAATTGCCGTCATATTCTCAAAACGGTAGACCCGCGGCTGCGAGGACAGTTCCTACGAGTTACGTTGGTCCCGTGGGAGGTGTTGGTGCCACCCACGGGGCCGTTCGGGAGCTGTTTCAAGTTTTCACCCTCTAACGTCATTTTTTTAAGCCTAAGTCAAGAAATAAGCAAATTACCATCGTACCCTCAAACCGGGAGACCCGCGGCTGCGGGGTCGGTTCATACGAGTTACGTTGGTTCCGTGGGAGGTGTTGGTACCACCCACAGGGCCGATCGGGGGCTGTTTCGAGTTTTCACCCTCTAACGCCATGTTTTGCTTCAGTGTAGAAATACGTAAATTACCATCGTATTCTCAAACTGGGAGACCCGCGGCTATGAGGTCAGTTCCTACGAGTTACGTTGGTCCCGTGGGAGGTGTTGGTGCCACCCACGGGGTCGTTCGGGGGCTGTTTCGAGTTTTCACCCTCTAACGTCATGTTTTTAAACCTAAGTCTACAAATAAGCAAATTACCATCGTACTCTCAAACCGGGAGACCCGCGGCTGCGGGGTCAGTTCCTACGAGTTACGTTGATTCTGGGGAGGTGTTGGTGCCACCGACGGGGCCGTTCGAGGGCTGTTTCGAGTTTTCACCCTCTAACGCCACGTTTTTAAGCCTGAGTCATAAAATATGCAAATTACCGTATTACTCTCAAACCGGGAGACCCGCGGCTACGAGGTCAGTTCCTATGAGTTACGTTAGTCCCGTGGGAGGTGTTGTTGCCACCCACGGGGCCGTTCGGGGGCTGTTTCGAGTTTTCAACCTCCAACGCCATGTTTTTATGCCCAAGTCTTGAAATTTTCAAATTACCGTATTACTCTCAAACCGGGAGACCCGCGGCTGCGAGGTCAGTTCCTACGAGTTAAGTTGGTTCCGTGGGAGGTGTTGGTGCCCCCACGGGGCCGTTCGGGGGCTGTGTCGAGTTTTCACCCTCTAACGTCATGTTTTTAAGCCTAAGTTTTGAAATATGCAAATTATCGTATTACTCTCAAACCGGGAGACCCGCGGCTACGAGGTTAGTTCCTATGAGTTACGTTGGTCCCGAGGGAGGTGTTGGTGCCACCCACGGGGCCGTTCGGGGGTTGTTTCGAGTTTTCACCCTCTAACGTCATGTTTTTAAGCCCAAGTCTAGAAATAAGCAAATTACCATCGTACTCTCAAACCGGGAGACCCACGGCTGCGGGGTCGGTTCCTACGAGTTACGTTCGTCCCGTGGGAGGTGTTGGAGCCACCCACGGGGCCGTTCGGGGGTTGTTTCGAGTTTTCACCCTCTAACGCCATGTTTTGCTTAAGTGTAGAAATACGCAAATTACCATCGTATTCTCAAACCGGGAGACCTGCGGCTGCGAGGTCAGTTCCTACGAGTTACGTTGGTCCCGTGGGAGGTGTTGGTGCCACCCACGGGGCTGTTCGGGGGCTGTTTCGAGTTTTCACCCTCTAACGCCATGTTTTTAAGCCTAAGTCTAGAAATAAGCAAATTACCATCGTACCCTCAAACCGGGAGACCCACGGCTGCGGGGTCGGTTCCTACGAGTTACATTGGTCCCGTGGGAGGTGTTGGTACCACCCACGGGGCCGTTCGGGGGTTGTTTCGAGTTTTCACCCTCTAACGCCATGTTTTGCTTAAGTGTAGAAATACATAAATTATCGTCGTATTCTCAAACCGGGATACCCGCGGCTACGAGGTCAGTTCCTACGAGTTACGTTGGTCCCGTGGGAGGTGTTGGTGCCACCCACGGGGCCGTTCGGGGGATGTTTCGAGTTTTCAACCTCTAACCTAATGTTTTAAAGCCTAAGTCTTGAAATAAGCAAATTACCGTCGTACTCTGAAATCGGGAGACCCACGGCTGAGAGGTTAGTTCCTACGACTTACGTTGGTCCCGTGGGAGGTGTTGGTGCCACCCACGGGGCCGTTCGGGGGCTGTTTCGAGTTTTCACCCTCTAACGTCATGTTTTTAAGCCTAAGTCTTGAAATAAGAAAATTATCATCGTACTCTCAAACCGGGAGACCCGAGGCTGCGGGGTCGGTTCCTACGAGTTACGTTGGTCCCGTGGGAGGTGTTGGTGCCACCCACGGGGCCGTTCGGGGGCTGTTTCGAGTTTTCACCCTCTAACGCCATGTTTTTAAGCCCAAGTCTTGAATATGCAAATTACCGTATAACTCTCAAACCGGGAGACCCGCGACTGCGAGGTCAGTTCCTACGAGTTACGTTGCTCCCGTGGGAGGTGTTGGTGCCACCCACGGGGCCGTTCGGGGGTTGTTTCGAGTTTTCACCCTCTAACGCCATGTTTTGCTTAAGTATAGAAATATGCAAATTACCGTCATATTCTCAAACCGGGAGAACCGCGGCTGCGAGGTCAGTTCCTACGAGTTACGTTAGTCCTGTGGGACTTGTTGGTGCCACCCACGGGGCCGTTCGGGGGCTGTTTCGAGTTTTCACCCTCTAACCTAATGTTTTAAAGCCTAAGTCTTGAAATAAGCAAATTACCGTCGTACTCTGAAACCGGGAGACCCACGGCTGAGAGGTTAGTTCCTACGACTTACGTTGGTCCCGTGGGAGGTGTTGGTGCCACCCACGGGGCCGTTCGGGGGCTGTTTCGAGTTTTCACCCTCTAACGTCATGTTTTTAAGCCTAAGTCTAGAAATATGCAAATTACCATCGTACTCTCAAATCGGGAGACCCGAGGCTGCGGGGTCGGTTCCTACGAGTTACGTTGGTCCCGTGGGAGGTGTTGGTGCCACCCACGGGGCCGTTCGGGGGCTGTTTCGAGTTTTCACCCTCTAACGCCATGTTTTTAAGCCCAAGTCTTGAAATATGCAAATTACCGTATTACTCTCAAACCGGGAGACCCGCGGCTGCGAGGTCAGTTCCTACGAGTTACGTTGCTCCCGTGGGAGGTGTTGGTGCCACCCACGGGGCCGTTCGGGGGCTATTTTGAGTTTTCACCCCCTAACGTCTTGTTTTGCTTAAATGTAGAAATACACAAATTACCGTCGTATTCTCAAACCGGGAGACCCACGGCTACGAGGTCAGTTCTTACGAGTTACGTTGGTCCCGTGGGAGGTGTTGGTGCCACCCACCGGGCCGTTTGGGGGATGTTTGGAGTTTTCACCCTCTAACGTCATGTTTTTAAGCCTAAGTCTATAAATAAGCAAATTACCGTCGTACCCTCAAACCGAGAGACCCGCGGCTACGGGGTCGATTCATACGAGTTACGTTGGTCCCGTGGGAGGTGTTGGTACCACCCACGGGGCCGTTTGGGGGCTGCTTCGAGTTTTCCCCCTCTAACGCCATGTTTTTCTTAAGTGTAGAAATATGTAAATTACCGTCGTATTCTCAAACCGGGAGACTCGCAGCTGCGGGGTCAGTTCCTACAAGTTACGTTGGTCCCTTGGGAGGTGTTGGTGCCACCCTCGGGTCCATTCGGTGGCTGTTTCGAGTTTTCACCCTCTAACGCCATGTTTTTAAGCCCAAGTCTTGAAATATGCAAATTACCGTATTACTCTCAAACCGGGAGACCCGCGGCTGCGAGGTCAGTTCCTACGAGTTATGTTGGTCCCGTGGGAGCTGTTGGTGCCACCCACGGGGCCGTTCGGGGGCTATTTTAAATTTTCACCACCTAACGTCATGTTTTGCTTAAGTGTAGAAATACGCAAATTACCGTCATATTCTCAAACCGGGAGACCCGCGGCTACGAGGTCGGTTCGTACGAGTTACGTTGGTCCCGTGGGAGGTGTTGCTACCACCCACGGTGCCGTTCGGGGGCTGTTTAAAGTTTTCACCCTCTAACGCCATGTTTTGCTTAAGTGTACAAATACATAAATTACCGTCGTATTCTCAAACCGGGAGACCCGCGGCTACGAGGTCAGTTCCTACGAGTTACATTGGTCCCGTGGGAGGTGTTGGTGCCACCCACGGGGCCGTTCGGGGGCTGTTTCGAGTTTTTACCCTCTAACGTCATGTTTTACAGCCTAAGTCTAGAAATAAGAAAATTATCGTCGTACTCTCAAACCGTGAGACTCGCGGCTGCGAGGTCAGTTCCTACGAGTTACGTTGGTCCCGTGGGAGGTGTTGGTGCCACCCACGGGGCCGTTCGGGGGATGTTTCGAGTTTTCACCCTCTAACGCCATGTTTTGCTTAAGTGTAGAAATACTCAAATTACCGTCGTATTCTCAGACCGGGAGACCCGCGGCTGCGAGGTCAGTTCCTACGACTTACATTGGTCCCGTGGGAGGTGTTGGTGCCACCCACGGGGCCGTTTGGGGGCTATTTCGAGTTTTCACCCTCTAACGCCATGTTTTGCTTAAGTGTAGAAATACGCAAATTACCGTCGTATTCTCAAACCGGGAGAGCCGCGGCTGCGAGGTCAGTTCCTACGAGTTACGTTGGTCCCGTGGGAGGTGTTGGTGCCACCCACGGGGCCGTTCGGAGGTTGTTTCGAGTTTTCACCCTCTAACGCCATGTTTTGCTTAAGTGTAAAAATACGTAAATTACCGTCGTATTCTCAAACCGGGAGACCCGCGACTGCGAGGTCAGTTCCTATGAGTTACGTTGGTCCCGTGGGAGGGGTTGGTGTCTCCCACTGGGCCGTTCGGGGGCTGTTTCGAGTTTTCACCCTCTAACGTCATGTTTTTAAGCCTAAGTCTTGAAATATGCAAATTACCGTATTACTCTCAAACCGGGAGACCCGCGGCTGCGAGGTCAGTTCCTACGAGTTATGTTGGTCCCGTGGGAGCTGTTGGTGCCACCCACGGGGCCGTTCGGGGGCTATTTTAAATTTTCACCACCTAACGTCATGTTTTGCTTAAGTGTAGAAATACGCAAATTACCGTCATATTCTCAAACCGGGAGACCCGCGGCTACGAGGTCGGTTCGTACGAGTTA
This sequence comes from Sambucus nigra, assembly GCA_949130495.1. Taxonomy (NCBI): domain Eukaryota; kingdom Viridiplantae; phylum Streptophyta; class Magnoliopsida; order Dipsacales; family Adoxaceae; genus Sambucus; species Sambucus nigra. The sequence goes on from OX422223.1 coordinate 401,438,033, forward strand.
CGTTGGTCCCGTGGGAGGTGTTGCTACCACCCACGGTGCCGTTCGGGGGCTGTTTAAAGTTTTCACCCTCTAACGCCATGTTTTGCTTAAGTGTACAAATACATAAATTACCGTCGTATTCTCAAACCGGGAGACCCGCGGCTACGAGGTCAGTTCCTACGAGTTACATTGGTCCCGTGGGAGGTGTTGGTGCCACCCACGGGGCCGTTCGGGGGCTGTTTCGAGTTTTTACCCTCTAACGTCATGTTTTACAGCCTAAGTCTGGAAATAAGAAAATTATCGTATTACTCTCAAACCGGGAGACCCGCGGCTACGGGGTCAGTTCCTACGAGTTACCTTGGTCCCGTGGGAGGTGTTGGTGCCACCCACGGGGCCGTTCGGGGGCTGTTTCGAGTTTTCACCCTCTAACGCCTTGTTTTTAAGCCTAAGTTTTGAAATATGTAAATTACCCTATTACTCTCAAACCGGGAGACCCGCGGCTACGAGGTCAGTTCCTATGAGTTACGTTGGTCCCGAGGGAGGTGTTGGTGCCACCCACGTGGCCGTTCGGGGACTGTTTCGAGTTTTCACCCTCTAACGCCATGTTTTGCTTAAGTGTAAAAATACGTACATTACCGTCGTATTCTCAAATCGGGAGACCCGCGGCTACGAGGTCAGTTCCTATGAGTTACGTTGGTCCCGTGGGAGGTGTTGGTGTCTCCCACGGGGCCGTTCGGGGGCTGTTTCGAGTTTTCACCCTCTAACGTCATGTTTTTAAGCCTAAGTCTATAAATAAGCAAATTACCGTCGTACCCTCAAACCGAGAGACCCGCGGCTACGAGGTCGGTTCATACGAGTTACGTTGGTCCCGTGGGAGGTGTTGGTACCACCCACGGGGCCGTTCGGGGGCTGTTTCGAGTTTTCACCCTCTAACGCCATGTTTTGCTTAAGTGTAGAAATACGTAAATTACCGTCGTATTCTCAAACCGGGAGACTCGCAGCTGCGGGGTCAGTTCCTACAAGTTACGTTGGTCCCTTGGGAGGTGTTGGTGCCACCCCCGGGGCCATTCGGTGGCTGTTTCGAGTTTTCACCCTCTAACGCCATGTTTTTAAGCCCAACTCTTGAAATATGCAAATTACCGTATTACTCTCAAACCGGGAGACCCGCGGCTACGAGGTCAGTTCCTACGAGTTATCTTGGTCCCGTGGGAGCTGTTGGTGCCACCCACTGGGCCGTTCTGGGGCTATTTTAAGTTTTCACCCCCTAACGTCATGTTTTGCTTAAGTGTAGAAATACGCAAATTACCGTCATATTCTCAAACCGGGAGACCCGCGGCTACGAGGTCGGTTCGTACGAGTTACGTTGGTCCCGTGGGAGGTGTTGCTACCACCCACGGTGCCGTTCGGGGGCTGTTTAGAGTTTTCACCCTCTAACGCCATGTTTTGCTTAAGTGTACAAATACATAAATTACCGTCGTATTCTCAAACCGGGAGACCCGCGGCTACGAGGTCAGTTCCTACGAGTTACATTGGTCCCGTGGGAGGTGTTGGTGCCACCCACGGGGCTGTTCAGGGGCTGTTTCGAGTTTTTACCCTCTAACGTCATGTTTTTCAGCCTAAGTCTAGAAATAAGAAAATTATCGTCGTACTCTCAAATCGGGAGACTCGCGGCTGCGAGGTCAGTTCCTACGAGTTACGTTGGTCCCGTGGGAGGTGTTGGTGCCACCCACGGGGCCGTTCGGGGGATGTTTCGAGTTTTCACCCTCTAACGCCATGTTTTGCTTAAGTGTAGAAATACGCAAATTACCGTCGTATTCTCAGACCGGGAGACCCGCGGCTACGAGGTCAGCTCCTACGAGTTACGTTGGACCCGTGGGAGGTGTTGGTGCCACCCACGGGGCCGTTCGGGGGCTGTTTCGAGTTTTCACCCTCTAACGTCATGTTTTTAAGCCTAAGTCTAGAAATAAGAAAATTATCCTCGTACTCTCAAACCGGGAGACTCGCGGCTGCGGGGTCAGTTCCTACGAGTTACGTCGGTCCCGTGGGAGGTGTTGGTGCCACCCACGGGGCCGTTCTGGGGCTGTTTCGAGTTTTCACCCTCTAACGCCACGTTTTTAAGCCTAAGTCATAAAATATGCAAATTACCGTATTACTCTCAAACCGGGAGACCCGCGGCTGCGAGGTTAGTTCCTACGACTTATGTTGCTCCCGTGGGAGGTGTTGGTGCCCCCCACGGGGCCGTTTGGGCGCTGTTTCGAGTTTTCACCCTCTAACGCCATGTTTTGCTTAAGTGTAGAAATACGCAAATTATCGTCGTATTCTCAAACCAGGAGACCCGCGGCTGCGAGATCAGTTCCTACGAGTTACGTTGGTCTCGTGGGAGGTGTTGGTGCCACCCACGGGGCCGTTCGGGGGCTGTTTCGAGTTTTCACCCTCTAACGCCACGTTTTTAACCCTAAGTCATTAAATATGCAAATTACCGTATTACTCTCAAACCGGGAGACCCGCGGCTGCGAGGTCAGTTCCTACGACTTACGTTGGTCCCGTGGGAGGTGTTGGTGCCCCCCACGGGGCCGTTCGGAGGTTGTTTCGAGTTTTCACCCTCTAACGCCATGTTTTGCTTAAGTGTAGAAATACGCAAATTACCGTTGTATTCTCAAACCGGGAGACCTGCGGCTGCGAGGTCAGTTCCTACGAGTTACGTTGGTCCCGTGGGAGGTGTTGGTGCCACCCACGGGGCCGTTCGGAGGTTGTTTCGAGTTTTCACCCTCTAACGCCATGTTTTGCTTAAGTGTAAAAATACGTAAATTACCGTCGTATTCTCAAACCGGGAGACCCGCGGCTGCGAGGTCAGTTCCTACGAGCTACGTTGGTCCCGTGGGAGGTGTTGGTGCCACCCACGGGGCCGTTCGGGGGCTGTTTCGAGTTTTCACCCTCTAACGCCACGTTTTTAAGCCTAAGTCATGAAATATGCAAATTACCGTATTACTCTCAAACCGGGAGACCCGCGGCTGCGAGGTCAGTTCCTATGACTTACGTTTCTCCCGTGGGAGGTGTTGGTGCCACCCACGGGGCCGTTTGGGGGCTATTTCGAGTTTTCACCCTCTAACGCCACGTTTTGCTTAAGAGTAGAAATACGCAAATTACCGTCGTATTCTCAAACCGGGAGACCCGCGGCTGCGAGGTCAGTTCCTATGAGTTACGTTGGTCCCTTTGGGAGGTGTTGGTGCCACCCACGGGGCCGTTCGTGGGCTGTTTCAAATTTTCACCCTCTAACGTCATGTTTTTAAGCCTAAGTCTAGAAATATGCAAATTACCGTATTACTCTCAAACCGGAAGACCCGCGGCTGCGAGATCAGTTCCTACGAGTTACGTTGGTCCCGTGGGAGGTGTTGGTGCCACCCACGGGGCCGTTCGGGGGCTATTTTGAGTTTTCACACCCTAACGTCATGTTTTGCTTAAGTGTAGAATACGCAAATTACTGTCGTATTCTCAAACCGGGAGACCCGCGGCTACAAGGTCAGTTCCTACGAGTTACGTTGGTCCCGTGGGAGGTGTTGGTGCCACCCACGGGGCCGTTTGGGGGCTGTTTCGAGTTTTCACCCTCTAACATCATGTTTTTAAGCCTAAGTGTAGAAATAAGTAAATTATCGTCGTACTCTCAAGCCGGGAGACCCGCGACTGCAGGGTCAGTTCCTACGAGTTACGTTGGTCCCGTGGGAGGTGTTGGTGCCACCCAAGGGGCCGTTCGGTGGCTGTTTCGTGTTTTCACCCTCTAACGCCACCTTTTTAAGCCTAAGTCATGAAATATGCAAATTACTGCATTACTCTCAAACCGGGAGACCCGCGACTGCGAGGTCAGTTCCTACGACTTACGTTGGTCCCGTGGGCCGTTTGGGCGCTGTTTCGAGTTTTCACCTTCTAACGCCATGTTTTGATTAAGTCTAGAAATAAGCAAATTACCAACGTACCCTCAAACCGGGAGACCCATGGCTGCGGGGTCGGTTCATACAAGTTACGTTGGTCCCGTGGGAGGTGTTGGTACCACCCACGGGGCCGTTCGGGGGCAATTTCGAGTTTTCACCCTCTAACGCCATGTTTTGCTTAAGTGTAGAAATACGTAAATTACCGTCGTATTCTCAAACCGGGAGACCCGCGGCTACGAGGTCAGTTCCTACGAGTTACGTTGGTCCCGTGGGAGGTGTTGGTGCCACCCACGGGGCCGTTCGGGGGCTGTTTCGAGTTTTTACCCTCTAACGTCATGTTTTTAAGCCTAAGTGTAGAAATAAGCAAATTATCGTCGTACTCTCAAACCGGGAGACCCGCGGCTGTGGGGTCAGTTCCTACGAGCTACGTTGGTCCCGTGGGAGGTGTTGGTGCCACCCACGGGGCCGTTCGGGGGCTGTTTCGTGTTTTCACCCTCTAACGCCACTTTTTTAAGCCTAAGTCATGAAATATGCAAATTACCGTATTACTCTCAAACCGGGAGACCCGCGGCTGCGAGGTCAGTTCCTACGACTTACGTTGGTCCCATGGGAGGTGTTGGTGCCACCCACAGGGCCGTTTAGGCGCTGTTTCGAGTTTTCACCTTCTAACGCCATGTTTTGCTTAAGTGTAGAAATACGCAAATTACCGTCGTATTCTCAAACCGGGAGACCCGCGGCTGCGAGGTCAGTTCCTACGAGGTACCTTCGTCCCGTGGGAGGTGTTGGTGCCACCCATGGGGCCATTCGGGGTCTGTTTCGAGTTTTCACCCTCTAACGCCACATTTTTAAGCCTAAGTCATGATATTTGCAAATTACCGTATTACTCTCAAACCGGGAGACCCGCGGCTGCGAGGTCAGTTCCTACGACTTACGTTGGTCCCGTGGGAGGTGTTGGTGCCACCCACGGGGCCGTTTGGGGGCTATTTCGAGTTTTCACCCTCTAACGCCATGTTTTGCTTAAGTGTAAAAATACGCAAATTACCGTCGTATTCTCAAACCCGGAGACCCGCGGCTGCGAGGTCAGTTCCTACGAGTTACGTTGGTCCCGTGGGAGGTGTTGGTGCCACCCACGGGGCCGTTCGGGGGTTGTTTCGAGTTTTCACCCTCTAACGCCATGTTTTGCTTAAGCGTAGAAATACGTAAATTACCGTCGTATTCTCAAACCGGGAGACCCGCGGCTGTGAGGTCAGTTCGTATGAGTTACGTTGGTCCCGTGGGAGGTGTTGGTGTCACCCACGGGGCCGTTCGGGGGCTGTTTCGAGTTTTCACCCTCTAACGTCAAGTTTTTAAGCCTAAGTTTAGAAATATGCAAATTACCGTATTACTCTCAAACCGGGACACCCTCGGCTGCCAGGTCAGTTCCTACGAGTTATGTTGGTCCCCTGGGAGGTGTTGGTGCCACCCACGGGGCCGTTCGGGGGCTGTTTCGAGTTTTAACCCTCTAACGCAATGTTTTTAAGCCTAAGTTTTGAAATATGCAAATTACCGTATTACTCTCAAACCGGGAGACCCGCGGCTATGAGGTCAGTTCCTATGAGTTACGTTGGTCCCGTGGGAGGTGTTGGTGCCACCCACGGGGCCGTTCGGGGACTTTTTCGAGTTTTCACCCTCTAACGTTATGTTTTTAAGCCTAAGTCTAGAAATAAGCAAATTACCGTCGTACCCTCAAACCGGGAGACCTGCGGCTGCGGGGTCGGTTCCTATGAGTTACGTTGGTCCCGTGGGAGGTGTTGGTACCACCCACGGGGCAGTTCGGGGGCTGTTTCGAGTTTTCACCCTCTAACGCCATGTTTTACTTAAGTGTAGAAATACGTAAATTACCGTCGTATTCTCAAACCGGGACACCCGCGGCTACGAGGTCAGTTCCTAAGAGTTACGTTAGTCCCGTGGGAGGTGTGGGTGCCACCCACGGGGCCGTTCGGGGGATGTTTCGAGTTTTCACCCTCTAAAGTCATGTTTTTAAGCCTAAGTATAGAAATAAGCAAATTACCGTCGTACTCTCAAACTAGGAGACCCGCGACTGCGGGGTCAGTACCTACGAGTTACGTTGGTCCCGTGGGAGGTGTTGTTGCCACCCACGGGGCCGTTCGGGGGCTGTTTAGAGTTTTCACCCTCTAATGCCACGTTTTTAAGCCTAAGTCATGAAATATGCATATTACCGTATTACTCTCAAACCGGGAGACCCGCGGCTGCGAGGTCAGTTCCTACGACTTACGTTGGTCCCGGGGGAGGTGTTAGTGCCACCCACGGGGCCGTTCGGGGGCTATTTCGAGTTTTCGCCCTCTAACGTCATATTTTTAAGCCTAAGTCTAAAAATAAGCAACTTACCATCGTACTCTCAAACCGGGAGAGCCGAGGCTGCGGGGAGACCCGAGGCTGCGGGGGCTATTTCGAGTTTCGTTGGTCCCGTGGGAGGTGTTGGTGCCACCCACGGGGCCGTTCGGGATCTGTTTCGATTTTAACCCTCTAACTCCATGTATTGCTAAAGTATAGAAATCCGCAAATTACCATCATATTCTCAAAGCGGGAGACCCACGGCTGCGAGGTCAGTTCCTACAAGTTACGTTGGTCCCGTGGGACGTGTTGGTGCTACCCACGGGGCCGTTCGGGGGATGTTTCGAGTTTTCACCCTCTAACGTAATGTTTTTGAGCCTAAATCTTAAAATAAGCAAATTACCGTCGTACTCTCAAACCGAGAGACCCGGGGCTGCGGGGTCGGTTCTTACGAATTACGTTGGTCCCGTGGGAGGTGTTGGTGCCACCCGCGGGGCCATTCGGGGGCTGTTTCGAGTTTTCACCCTCTAACGCCATATTTTTATGCCCAAGTCTTGAAATATGCAAATTATTGTATTACTCTCAAACCGGGAGACCCGCGGCTGCGAGGTCAGTTCCTACGAGTTACGTTGGTCCCGTGGGAGGTGTTGGTGCCACCCACGGGGCCATTCGGGGGCTATTTTGAGTTTTCACCCCCTAACGTCATATTTTGCTTAAGTGTAGAAATATGCAAATTACCGTCGTATTCTCAAACCGAGAGACCCGTGGCTACGAGGTCAGTTCCTACGAGTTACATTGGTCCCGTGGGAGGTGTTGGTGCCACCCACAGGGCCGTTCGGGGGCTGTTTCGAGTATTCACCCTCTAACGTCATGTTTTTAAGCCTAAGTCTAGAAATAATCAAATTACCATCGTACCCTCAAACTGGGAAACTCGCGGATGCGGGGTCGGTTCCTACGAGTTACGTTGGTCCCGTGGGAGGTGTTGGTACCACCCACGGAGCCGTTCGGGGGCTGTTTCGAGTTTTCACCCTCTAACGCCATGTTTTGCTTCAGTGTAGATATACGTAAATTACCGTCGTATTCTCAAACAGGGAGACCCGCGGCTAAGAGGTCAGTTCCTACGAGTTACGTTGGTCCCGTGGGAGGTGTTGGCGCCACCCACGGGGCCGTTCGGGGGCTGTTTCGAGTTTTCACCCACTAAAGTCATGTTTTTAAGCCTAAGTCTAGAAATAACCAAATTACCGTCGTACTCTCAAACCGGGAGACCCGCGGCTGGGGGGTCAGTTCCTACGAGTTACGTTGGTCCCATGGGAGGTGTTGGTGCCACCCACGGGGCCATTCGGGGGCTGTTTCGAGTTTTCACCCTCTAACGCCATGTTTTTAAGCCCAAGTCTTTAAATATGCAAATTACTGTATTACTCTCAAACCGGGAGACCCGCGGCTGCGGGGTCAGTTCCTACAAGTTATGTTGGTCCCGTGGGAGGTGTTGGTGCCACCCACGGGGCCGTTCGGGGGCTGTTTCGAGTTTTCACCCTCTAACGTCATGTTTTTAAGCCTACGTCTAGAAATAAGCAAATTATCGTCGTACTCTCATACCGGGAGACTCGCGGCTGCGGGGCCGGTTCCTACGAGTTACGTTGGTCCCGTGGGAGGTGTTGGTGCCACCCACGGGACCGTTCGGGGGCTGGTTCGAGTTTTCACCCTCTAACGCCACGTTTTTAAACCTAAGTCTTGTAATATGCAAATTACCGTATTACTCTCAAACCGGGAGAACTGCGGCGGCGAGGTCAGTTCCAACGAGTTACGTTGGTCCCGTGGAGGTGTTGGTGCCACCCACGGGGCCGTTCGGGTGATGTTTCGAGTTTTCACCCTCTAACGCCATGTTTTGCTTAAGTGTAGAAAAACGTAAATTACCGTCATTTACTCAAACCGGGAGACCCGCGGCTGCGAGGTCAGTTCCAATGAGTTACGTTGGACCCGTGGGAGGTGTTGGTGTCACCCACGGGGCCGTTCGGGGGATGTTTCGAGTTTTCACCCTCTAACGCCATGTTTTTAAGCCTAAGTTTTGAAATATGCAAATTACCGTATTACTCTCAAACCGGGAGACCCGCGGCTGCGAGGTCAGTTCCTACGAGTTACGTTGGTCCCGTTGGAGGTGTTGGTGCCACCCACGGGGCCGTTCGAGGACTGTTTCGAGTTTTCACCCTCTAACGTCATGTTTTTAAGCCTAAGTCTAGAAATAAGAAAATTACCATCGTACTCTCAAACCGGGGGACCCGCGGCTGCGGGGTCCGTTTCTACGAGTTACCTTGGTCCCGTGGGAGGTGTTGGTGCCACCCACGGGGCCGTTCGGGGGCTGTTTCGAGTTTTCAGCCTCTAACGCCATGTTTTTAAGCCCAAGTCTTGAAATATGCAAATTACCGTATTACTCTCAAACCGGCCGACCCGCGGCTGCGAGGTCAGTTCCTACGAGTTACGTTGGTCCCAAGGGAGTTGTTGGTGCCACCCACGGGGCCGTTCGGGGGCTGTTTCGAGTTTTCACCCTCTAACGCCATGTTTTTAATCCTAAGTTTTGAAATATGAAAATTACCGTATTACTCTCAAACTGGGAGACCCGCAGCTACGAGGTCAGTTCCTATAAGTTACGTGGGTCCCGTGGGAGGTGTTGGTGCCACCCACGGGGCCGTTCGGGGGTTGTTTCGAGTTTTCACCCTCTAACGCCATGTTTTTAAGGCCAAGTCTTGAAATATGCAAATTACCGTATTACTCTCAAACTGGGAGACCCGCAGCTACGAGGTCAGTTCCTACGAGTTACGTTGGTCCCGGGGGAGGTGTTTGTGCCCCCACGGGGCCGTTCGGGGGCTGTGTCGAGTTTTCACCGTCTAACGCCATGTTTTTTAGCCTAAGTTTTGAAATATATAAATTACCATATTACTCTCAAACCGAGAGACCCGCGGCTACGAGGTTAGTTCCTATGAGTTACGTTGGTCCCGTGGGAGGTGTTAGTGCCACCCACGGGGCCGTTCGGGTGCTGTTTCGAGTTTTCACCCTCGAACGTCATGTTTTTAAGCCTAAGTCTAGCAATAGGCAAATTACCGTCGTACTCTCAAACCGGGAGACCCGCGGCTGCGGGGTCGGTTCCTACGAGTTACGTTGGTCCCTTGGGAGGTGTTGGTGCCACCCACGGGGCCGTTCGGGTGATGTTTCGAGTTTTCACCCTCTAACGCCATGTTTTGCTTAAGTGTAGAAAAACGTAAATTACCCTCATTTACTCAAACCGGGAGACCCGCGGCTGCGAGGTCAGTTCCAATGAGTTACTTTTGTCCCGTGGGAGGTGTTGGTGTCACCTACGGGGCCGTTCGGGGGCTGTTTCGAGTTTTCACCCTCTAACGCCATGTTTTTAAGCCTAAGTTTTGAAATATGCAAATTACCGTATTACTCTCAAACCGGGAGACCCGCGGCGGCGAGGTCAGTTCCTACGAGTTACGTTGGTCCCGTTGGAGGTGTTGGTGCCACCCACGGGGCCGTTCGGGGGCTGTTTCGAGTTTTCACCCTCTAATGTCATGTTTTTAAGCCTAAGTCTAGAAATAAGCAAATTACCATCGTACTCTCAAACCGGGGGACCCGCGGCTGCGGGGTCGGTTGCTACGAGTTACCTTGGTAACGTGGGAGGTGTTGGTGCCACCCACGGGGCCGTTCGGGGGTTGTTTCGAGTTTTCACCCTCTAACGCCATGTTTTTAAGCCCAAGTCTTGAAATATGCAAATTACTGTATTACTCTCAAACCGGCAGACCCGCGGCTGCGAGGTCAGTTCCTACGAGTTACGTTGGTCCCAAGGGAGGTGTTGGTGCCACCCACGGGGCCGTTCGGGGGCTGTTTCGAGTTTTCACCCTCTAACGCCATGTTTTTAAGCCTAAGTTTTGAAATATGCAAATTACCGTATTACTCTCAAACTGGGAGACCCGCAGCTGCGAGGTCAGTTCCTACGAGTTACGTTGGTCCCGTGGGAGGTGTTTGTGCCCCCACGGGGCCGTTCGGGGGCTGTGTCGAGTTTTCACCGTCTAACGCCATGTTTTTAAGCCTAAGTTTTGCAATATACAAATTACCGTATTACTCTCAAACCGAGAGACCCGCGGCTACGAGGTTAGTTCCTATGAGTTACGTTGGTCCCGTGGGAGGTGTTAGTGCCACCCACGGGGCCGTTCGGGTGCTGTTTCGAGTTTTCACCCTCTAACGTCATGTTTTTAAGCCTAAGTCTAGAAATAGGCAAATTACCATCGTACTCTCAAACCGGGAGACCCGCGGCTGCGGGGTCGGTTCCTACGAGTTACGTTGGTCCCGTGGGAGGTGTTGGTGCCACCCACGGGGCCGTTCGGGTGATGTTTCAAGTTTTCACCCTCTAATGGCATGTTTTGCTTAAGTGTAGAAAAACGTAAATTACCGTCATTTACTCAAACCGGGAGACCCGCCGTTGCGAGGTCAGTTCCAATGAGTTACTTTTGTCCCGTGGGAGGTGTTGGTGTCACCCACGGGGACGTTCGGGGGCTGTTTCGAGTTTTCACCCTCTAACGCCATGTTTTTAAGCCTAAGTTTTGAAATATGCAAATTACCTTATTACTCTCAAACCGGGAGACCCGCGGCTGCGAGGTCAGTTCCTACGAGTTACGTTGGTCCCGTTGGAGGTGTTGGTGCCACCCACGGGGCCGTTCGGGGGCTGTTTCGAGTTTTCACCCTCTAACGTCATGTTTTTAAGCCCAAGTTTTGAAATATGCAAATTACCGTATTACTCTCAAACCGGCAGACCCGCGGCTGCGAGGTTAGTTCCTACGAGTTACGTTGGTCCCAAGGGAGGTGTTGGTGCCACCCACGGCGCCGTTCGGGGGCTGTTTCGAGTTTTCACCCTCTAACGCCATGTTTTTAAGCCTAAGTTTTGAAATATGCAAATTACCGTATTACTCTCAAACCGGGAGACCCACAGCTACGAGGTCACTTCCTACGAGTTACGTTGGTCCCGTGGGAGGTGTTTGTGCCCCCACGGGGCCGTTCGGGGGCTGTGTCGAGTTTTCACCGTCTAACGCCATATTTTTAAGCCTAAGTTTTGAAATATACAAATTATCGTATTACTCTCAAACCGAGAGACCCGCGGCTACGAGGTTAGTTCCTATGAGTTACGTTGGTCCCGTGGGAGGTGTTAGTGCCACCCACGGGGCCGTTCGGGTGCTGTTTCGAGTTTTCACCCTCTAACGTCATGTTTTTAAGCCTAAGTCTAGAAATAGGCAAATTACCGTCGTACTCTCAAACCGGGAGACCCGCGGCTGTGGGGTCGGTTCCTACGACTTTCGTTGGTCCCGTGGGAGGTGTTGGTGCCACCCACGGGGCCGTTTGGGGGCTATTTCGAGTTTTCACCCTCTAACGCCATGTTTTGCTTAAGTGTAGAAATAAGCAAATTACCGTCGTATTCTCAAACTGGGAGACCCGCGGCTGCGAGGTCAGTTCCTACGAGTTACGTTGGTCCCGTGGGAGGTGTTGGTGCCACCCACGGGGCCATTCGGGAGCTGTTTTGAGTTTTCACCCTCTAACGTCATGTTTTTAAGCCTAAGTCTAGAAATAAACAAATTACCATCGTACTCTCAAACGGGGAGATCCGTGGCTGCGGGGTCAGTTCCTACGAGTCACCTTGGTCCCGTGGGAGGTGTTGGTGCCACCCACGGGGCCATTCGGGGACTGTTTCGAGTTTTCACCCTTTAATGCCATGTTTTTAAGCCCAAGTCTTTAAATATGAAAATGACCATATTACTCTCAAACCGGGAGACCCGCGGCCACGGGGTCAGTTCCTACGAGTTACGTTGGTCCCGTGGGAGGTGTTGGTGCCACCCACGGGAACGTTCGGGGGCTATTTCGAGTTTTCACCCTCTAACGCCACGTTTTTAAACCTAAGTCTTGTAATATGCAAATTACCATTTTACTCTCAAACCGGGAGACCTGCGGCGGCGAGGTCAGTTCCTACGAGTTACGTTGGTCCCGTGGGAGGTGTTGGTGCCACCCACGGGGCCGTTCGGGTAATGTTTCGAGTTTTCACCCTCTAACGCCATGTTTTGTTTAAGTGTAGAAAAACGCAAATTACCGTCGTTTTGTCAAACCGGTAGACCCGCGACTGCGAGGTCAGTTCCAATGAGTTACGTTGGTCCCGTGGGAGGTGTTGGTGTCACCCACGGAGCCGTTCGGGGGCTGTTTCGAGTTTTCAGCCTCTAACGTCATGTTTTTAACCCCAAGTCTTGAAATATGCAAATTACCGTATTACTCTCAAACCGGCAGACCCACGGCTGCGAGGTCAGTTCCTACGAGTTACGTTGGTCCCGTTGGAGGTGTTGGTGCCCTCACGGGGCCGTTCGGGGGATGTGTCGAGTTTTCACCTTCTAACGCCATGTTTTTAAGCCTAAGTTTTGAAATATGCAAATTACCGTATTAATCTCAAATCGAGAGACCCGCGGCTGCGGGGTCAGTTCATACGAGTTACCTTGGTCCCATGGGAGGTGTTACTGCCACCCACGGGGCCATTCGGGGGCTGTTTCGAGTTTTCACCCTCTAACGCCATGTTTTTAAGCCCAAGTCTTTAAATATGAAAATTACCGTATTACTCTCAAACCGGGAGACCCGCGGTTGCGGGGTCAGTTCCTACGAGTTACGTTGGTCCCGTGGGAGGTGTTGGTGCCACCCACGGGGCCGTTCGGGGTCTGTTTCGAGTTTTCACCCTCTAACGTCATGTTTTTAAGCCTAAGTCTAGAAATAAGCAAATTACCATCGTACTTTCAAATCGGGGGACCCGCGGCTGCGGGGTCGGTTCCTACGAGTTACCTTGGTCCCGTGGGAGGTGTTGGTGCCACCCACGGGGCCGTTCGGGGGCCGTTTCGAGTTTTCACCCTCTAACGCCATGTTTTTAAGCCCGAGTCTTGAAATATGAAAATTATCGTATTACTCTCAAACCGGGAGACCCACGGATACGAGGTCAGTTCCTACGAGTTACGTTGGTCCCGTGGGAGGTGTTGGTGCCACCCACGGGGCCGTTCGGGGGCTGTTTCGAGTTTTCACCCTCTAACGCCATGTTTTTAAGCCTAAGTTTTGAAATATGCAAATTACCGTATTACTCTCAAACCGGGAGACCCGCGGCTACGAGGTCAGTTCCTATGAGTTACGTGGGTCCCGTGGGAGGTGTTGGTGCCACCCACGGGGCCGTTCGGTTGCTGTTTCGAGTTTTCACCCTCTAACGCCATGTTTTTAAGGCCAAGTCTTGAAATATGCAAATTACCGTCGTATTCTCAAATCGGGAGATCCGCGGCTGCGAGGTGAGTTCCTACGAGTTACGTTGGTCCCGTGGGAGGTGTTGGTGCCCCCAAGGGGCCGTTCGGGGGCTGTGTCGAGTCTTCACCTTCTAACGCCATGTTTTTAAGACTAAGTTTTGAAATATTCAAATTACCGTATTACTCTCAAACCGAGAGACCCGCGGCTACGAGGTTAGTTCCTATGAGTTACGTTGGTCCCGTGGGAGGTGTTAGTGCCACCCACGGGGCCGTTCGGGTGCTGTTTCGAGTTTTCACCCTCTAACGTCATGTTTTTAAGCCTAAGTCTAGAAATAAGCAAATTACCATCGTACTCTCAAACCGGGAGACCCGCGGCTGCGGGGTCGGTTCCTACGAGTTACGTTGGTCCCGTGAGAGGTGTTGGTGCCACCCACGGGGCCGTTCGGTGGTTGTTTCGTGTTTTCACCCTCTAACGCCATGTTTTGCTTAAGTGTAGAAAAATGCAAATTACCATCGTATTCTCAAACCTAAGTCTTGAAATATACAAATTACCATATTACTCTCAAACCGGGAGATCCACGGCTGCGAGGTCAGTTCCTACGAGTTACGTTGGTCCCGTGGGAGGTGTTGGTGCCACCCACGGGGCCGTTCGGGGGCTATTTTGAGTTTTCACCCTCTAACGTCATGTTTTTAAGCCTAAGTCTAGAAATAAGCAAATTACCGTCGTAGTCTCAAACCGGGAGACCCGAGGCTACGGGGTCGGTTCCTAGGAGTTACGTTGGTCCCGTGGGAGGTGTTGGTGCACCCACGGGGCCGTTCGGGGGATGTTTCGAGTTTTCACCCTCTAACGCCATGTTTTTAAACCTAAGTCTTGAAATAAACAAATTACCGTATTACTCTCAAACCGGGAGACCCGCGGCTGCGAGGTCAGTTCCTACGAGTTACGTTGGTCCCGTGGCAGGTGTTGGTGCCACCAACGGGGCCGTTCGGGAGCTGTTTCGAGTTTTCACCCTCTAACGCCATGTTTTGCTTAAGTGTAGAAATACGCAAATTACCGTCATATTCTCAAACCCGGAGACCCGCAGCTGCGAGGTCAGTTCCTACGAGTTACGTTGGTCCCGTGGGAGGTGTTGGTGCCACCCACGGGGCCGTTCGGGGGCTGTTTCGAGTTTTCACCCTCTAACGTCATGTTTTTAAGCCTAAGTCTAGAAATAAGCAAATTACCGTCGTACTCTCAAACCGGGAGACCCGCGGCTGCGGGGTCGGTTCCTACGAGTTACGTTGGTCCCGTGGGAGGTGTTGGTGCCAGGTCGTTCGGGGGCTGTTTCGAGTTTTCACCCTCTAACGCCATGTTTTGCTTAAGTGTAGAAATAGGCAAATTACCCTCGTATTCTCAAACGGAGAGATCCGCGGCTGCGAGGTGAGTTCCTACGAGTTATGTTGGTCCCGTGGGACGTGTTGGTGCCACCCACGGGGCTGTTCGGGGGATGTTTCGAGTTTTCATCCTCTAACGTCGTGTTTTTAAGCCTAAGTCTAGAAATAAGCAAATTACCGTCGTACTCTCAAATCGGGAGACCCGCGGATGCGGGGTCGGTTCCTACGAGTTACCTTGGTCCCGTGGGAGCTGTTGGTGCCACCCACGGGGCCGTTCGGGGGCTGTTTCGAGTTTTCACCCTCTAACGCCATGTTTTTGAGCCCAAGTCTTGAAATATGCAAATTACCATATTACTCTCAAATCGAGAGACCTGTGGCTGCGAGGTCAGTTCCTACGAGTTACGTTGGTCCCGTGGGAGGTGTTGGTGCCACCCACGGGGCCGTTCGGGGGTTGTTTCGAGTTTTCACCCTCTAACGCCATGTTTTTAAGCCCAAGTCTTGAAATATGCAAATTACCGTATTACTCTCAAACCGGGAGACCTGCGGCTGCGAGGTCAGTTCCTATGAGTTACGTTGGTCCCGTGGGAGGTGGTGGTGTCACCCACGGGGCCGTTCGGGGGCTGTTTCGAGTTTTCACCCTCTAACGTCATGTTTTTAAGCCTAAGTCTAGAAATAAGCAAATTACCATCGTACTCTCAAATCGGTAGACCCGCGGCTGCGGGGTCGGTTCCTACGAGTTACCGTGGTCCCGTGGGAGTTGTTGGTGCCACCCACGGGGCCGTTCGGGGGCTGTGTCGAGTTTTCACCTTCTAACGCCATGTTTTTTAGCCTAAGTTTTGAAATATGCAAATTACCGTATTACTCTCAAACCCACAGACCCGCAGCTGCGAGGTCAGTTCCTACGAGTTACGTTGGTCCCGTGGGAGGTGTTGGTGCCAGGCCGTTCGGGGGCTGTTTCGAGTTTTCACCCTCTAACGCCATGTTTTGCTTAAGTGTAGAAATAGGCAAATTACCGTCGTATTCTCAAACCGGGAGATCCGCGGCTGCGAGGTGAGTTCCTACGAGTTACGTTGGTCTCGTGGGACGTGTTGGTGCCACCCACGGGGCCGTTCGGGGGATGTTTCGAGTTTTCATCCCCTAACGTCGTGTTTTTTAGCCTAAGTCTAGAAATAAGCAAATTACGGTCGTACTCTCAAATCGGGAGACCCGCGGATGCGGGGTCAGTTCCTACGAGTTACCTTGGTCCCGTGGGAGGTGTTGGTGCCACCCACGGGGCCGTTCGGGGGCTGTTTCGAGTTTTCACCCTCAAACGCCATGTTTTTGAGCCCAAGTCTTGAAATATGCAAATTACCATATTACTCTCAAATCGGGAGACCTGTGGCTGCGAGGTCAGTTCCTACGAGTTATGTTGGTCCCGTGGGAGGTGTTGGTGCCACCCACGGGGCCGTTCGAGGGATGTTTCGAGTTTTCACCCTCTAACGCCATGTTTTGCTTAAGTGTAGAAAAACGCAAATTACCGTCGTATTCTCAAACCGGGAGACCCGCGGCTGCGAGGTCAGTTCCTATGAGTTACGTTGGTCCCGTGGGAGGTGTTGGTGTCACCCACGGGGCCGTTCGGGGGTTGTTTTGAGTTTTCACCCTCTAACGTCATGTTTTTAAGCCCAAGTCCCGCGGCTGCGGGGTCGGTTCCTACGAGTTACCGTGGTCCCGTGGGAGGTGTTGGTGCCACCCACGGGGCCGTTCGGGGGTTGTTTCGAGTTTTCACCCTCTAACGCCATGTTTTTAAGCCCAAGTCTTGAAATATGCAAATTACCGTATTACTCTCAAACCGGGAGACCTGCGGCTGCGAGGTCAGTTCCTACGAGTTACGTTGGTCCCGTGGGAGGTGTTGGTGCCACCCACGGGGCCGTTCGGGGGCTGTTTCGAGTTCTCACCCTCTAACGCCATGTTTTTAAGCCTAAGTTTTGAAATATGCAAATTACCATATTACTTTCAAACCAGGAGACCCGCGGCTACGAGGTCAGTTCCTATGAGTTACGTTGGTCCCGTGGGAGGTGTTGATGCCACCCACGGGGCCGTTCGGGGGATGTTTCGAGTTTTCACCCTCTAACGCC
Organism: Sambucus nigra; assembly: GCA_949130495.1. Lineage (NCBI taxonomy): Eukaryota > Viridiplantae > Streptophyta > Magnoliopsida > Dipsacales > Adoxaceae > Sambucus > Sambucus nigra. Next base: position 401,455,058 of record OX422223.1, read on the forward strand.
ATATTTTTAAGGCCAAGTCTTGAAATATGCAAATTATCGTATTACTCTCAAACTGGGAGACCCGCAGCTGCGAGGTCAGTTCCTACGAGTTACGTTGGTCCTGTGGGAGGTGTTGGTGCCCCCACGGGGCCGTTCGGGGGCTGTGTCGAGTTTTCACCTTCTAACGCCATGTTTTTTAGCCTAAGTTTTAAAATATGCAAATTATCGTATTACTTTCAAACCGACCGACCCGCGGCTACGAGGTTAGTTCCTATGAGTTACGTTGGTCCCGTGGGAGGTGTTAGTGCCACCCACGGGGCCGTTCGGGGGCAATTTCGAGTTTTCACCCTCTAACGTCATGTTTTTAAGCCTAAGTCTAGAAATAAGCAAATTACCGTCGTACTCTCAAACCGGGAGACCCGAGGCTGCGGGGTCTGTTCCTACGAGTTACGTTGGTCCCGTGGGAGGTGTTGGTGCACCCACGGGGCCGTTCGGGGGCTGTTTCGAGTTTTCACCCTCTAACGCCATGTTTTTAAACCTAAGTCTTGAAATGTACAAATTACCGTATTACTCTCGAACCGGGAGACCCGCGGCTGCTAGGTCAGTTCCTACGAGTTACGTTGGTCCCGTGGGAGGTGTTAGTGCCACCAACGGGGCCGTTCGGGAGCTGTTTCGAGTTTTCACCCTCTAACGCCATGTTTTGCTTAAGTGTAGAAATACGCAAATTACCGTCGTATTCTCAAACCCGGAGACCCGCAGCTGCGAGGTCAGTTCCTACGAGTTACGTTGGTCCCGTGGGAGGTGTTGGTGCCACCCACGGGGACGTTCGGGGGCTGTTTCGAGTTTTCACCCTCTAACGTCATGTTTTTAAGCCTAAGTCTATAAATAAGCAAATTACCGTAGTACTCTCAAACCGGGAGACCCGCGGCTGCGGGGTCGGTTCCTACGAGTTACGTTGGTCCCGTGGGAGGTGTTGGTGCCAGGCCGTTCGGGGGCTGTTTCGAGTTTTCACCCTCTAACGCCATGTTTTTCTTAAGTGTAGAAATAGGCAAATTACCGTCGTATTCTCAAACCGGGAGATCCGCGGCTGCGAGGTGAGTTCCTACGAGTTACGTTGGTCCCGTGGGACGTGTTGGTGCCACCCACGGGGCCGTTCGGGGGATGTTTCGAGTTTTCATCCTCTAACGTCGTGTTTTGAAGCCTAAGTCTAGAAATAAGCAAATTACCGTCGTACTCTCAAATCGGGAGACCCGCGGATGCGGGGTCGGTTCCTACGAGTTACCTTGGTCCCGTGGGAGGTGTTGGTGCCACCCACGGGGCCGTTCGGGGGCTGTTTCGAGTTTTCACCCTCTAACGCCATATTCTTGATCCCAAGTCTTGAAATATGCAAATTACCATATTACTCTCTAACTGGGAGACCCGCGGCTGCAAGGTCAGTTCCTACGAGTTACGTTGGTCCCGTGGGAGGTGTTGGTGCCACCCATGGGGCCGTTTGGGGGCTGTTTCGAGTTTTCACCCTCTAACGCCATGTTTTTAAGCCTAAGTCTTGAAATACGCAAATTACCATATTACTCTCAAACCGGGAGACCTGCGGCTGCGAGGTCAGTTCCTACGAGTTACGTTGGTCCCGTGGGAGGTGTTGGTGCCACCCACGGGGCCGTTCGAGGGATGTTTCGAGTTTTCACCATCTAACGCCATGTTTTGCTTAAGTGTAGAAAAACGCAAATTACCGTCGTATTCTCAAATCGGGAGACCCGCGGCTGCGAGGTCAGTTCGTATGAGTTACGTTGGTCCCGTGGGAGGTGCTGGTGTCACCCACGGGGCCGTTCTGGGGCTGTTTCGAGTTTTCACCCTCTAACGTCATGTTTTTAAGCCTAAGTCTAGAAATAAGAAAATTACCATCGTACTCTCAAATCAGGAGACCCGCGGCTGCGGAGTCGATTCCTACGAGTTACCGTGGTCCCGTGGGAGGTGTTGGTGCCACCCACGGGGCCGTTCGGGGGTTGTTTCGAGTTTTCACCCTCTCACGCCATGTTTTTAAGCCCAAGTCTTGAAATATGTGAATTACTGTATTACTCTCAAACCGGGAGACCTGTGGCTGCGAGGTCAGTTCCTACGAGTTACGTTGGTCCCGTGGGAGGTGTTGGTGCCACCCACGGGGCCGTTCGGGGGCTGATTCGAGTTTTCACCCTCTAACGCCATGTTTTTAAGCCTAAGTTTTGAAATATGCAAATTACCGTATTACTCTCAAACCGGGAGACCCGCGGCTACGAGGTCAGTTCCTATGAGTTACGTTGGTCCCGTGGGAGGTGTTGGTGCCACCCACGGGGCCGTTCGGGGGCTGTTTCGAGTTTTCACCCTCTAACGCCATGGTTTTAAGGCCAAGTCTTGAAATATGCAAATTACCGTATTACTCTCAAACTGGGAGACCCGCAGCTGGGAGGTCAGTTCCTACGAGTTACGTTGGTCCCGTGGGAGGTGTTGGTTCCCCCACGGGGCCGTTCGGGGGCTGTGTCGAGTTTTCACATTCTAACGCCATGTTTTTAAGCCTAAGTTTTAAAATATGCAAATTACCGTATTACTCTCAAACCGGGAGACCCGAGGCTACGGGGTCGGTTCCTACGAGTTACGTTGGTCTCGTGAGAGGTGTTGGTGACACCCATGGGGCCGTTCGGGGGCTGTTTCGAGTTTTCACCCTCTAACGCCATGTTTTTAAGCCCAAGTCTTGAAATATGCAAATTACCGTATTACTCTCAAATCGGGAGACCCGCGGCTGCGAGGTCAGTTCCTACGAGTTACGTTGCTCCCGTGGGAGGTGTTGGTGCACCCACGGGGCCGTTCGGGGGCTGTTTCGAGTTTTCACCCTCTAACGCCATGTTTTTAAACCTAAGTCTTGAAATATACAAATTATCGTATTACTCTCAAACCGGGAGACCCGCGGCTGCGAGGTCAGTTCCTACGAGTTACGTTGGTCCCGTGGGAGGTGTGGGTGCCACCAACGGGGCCGTTCGGGAGCTATTTCGAGTTTTCACCCTCTAACGCCATGTTTTGCTTAAGTGTAGAAATACGCAAATTACCGTTGTATTCTCAAACTCGGAGACCCGCAGCTGCGAGGTCAGTTCCTACGAGTTTCGTTGGTCCCGTGGGAGGTGTTGGTGCCACCCACGGGGCCGTTCGGGGGCTATTTCGAGTTTTCACCCTCTAACGTCATGTTTTTAAGCCTAAGTCTAGAAATAAGCAAATTGCCGCCGTACTCTCAAACTGGGAGACCCGCGGCTGCGGGGTCGGTTCCTACGAGTTACCTTGGTCCCGCGGGAGGTGTTGGTGCCACCCACGGGGCCGTTCCGGGGCTGTTTCGAGTTTTCACCCTCTAACGTCATATTTTTAAGCCTAAGTCTAGAAATAAGCAAATTGCCACCGTACTCTCAAACCGGGAGACCCGCGGCTGCGGGGTCGGTTCCTACAAGTTACGTTGGTCCCGTGGGAGGTGTTGGTGCCACCCACTGGGCTGTTCGGGGGCTCTTTCGAGTTTTCACCCTCTAACGCCATGTTTTGCTTAAGTGTAGAAATACGCAAATTACCGTCGTATTCTCGAACCGGGAGACCCGCGGCTGCGAGGTGAGTTACTACGAGTTACGTTGGTCCCGCGGGACGTGTTTGTGCCACCCACGGGGCCGTTCGGGGGATGTTTCGAGTTTTCATCCTCTAACGTCGTGTTTTTAAGACTAAGTCAAGAAATAAGCAAATTACCGTCGTACTCTCAAATCGGGAGACCCGCGGATGCGGGGTCGATTCCTACGAGTTACCTTGGTCCCGTGGGAGGTGTTGGTGCCACCCACGGTGCCGTTCGGGGGCTGTTTCGAGTTTTCACCCTCTAACGCCATATTTTTTAGCCCAAGTCTTGAAATATGCAAATTACCGTATTACTCTCTAATCGGGAGACCCGCGGCTACGAGGTCAGTTCCTACGAGTTACGTTGGTCACGTGGGAGGTGTTGGCGCCACCCACGGGGCCGTTCGGGGGCTGTTTTGAGTTTTCACCCTCTAACGCCATGTTATTAAGCTTAAGTCTTGAAATATGAAAATTACCATATTACTCTCAAACCGGGAGACCTGCGGCTGCGAGGTCAGTTCCTACGAGTTACGTTGGTCCCGTGGGAGGTGTTGGTGGCACCAACGGGGCCGTTCGGGGGATGTTTCGAGTTTTCACCCTCTAACGCCATATTTTGCTTAAGTGTAGAAAAACGTAAATTACCATCGTATTCTCAAACCGGGAGACCTGCGGCTGCGAGGTGAGTTCTTACGAGTTACGTTGGTCCCGTGGGACGTGTTGGTGCCACCTACGGGGCCGTTCGGGGGATGTTTCGAGTTTTCATCCTCTAACGTCGTGTTTTTAAGCCTAAGTCTAGAAATAAGCAAATTACCGTCGTACTCTCAAATCGGGAGACCCGCGGATGCGGGGTCGGTTCCTACGTGTTACCTTGGTACCATGGGAGGTGTTGGTGCCACCCACGGGGCCGTTCGGGGGCTGTATCGAGTTTTCACCCTCTAACGCCATGTTTTTAAGCCCAAGTCTTGAAATATGAAAATTATCGTATTACTCTCTAACCGGGAGACCCGCGGCTGCGAGGTCAGTTCCTACGAGTTACGTTGGTCCCGTGGGAGGTGTTGGTGCCACCCACGGAGCCGTTCGGGGGCTGTTTCGAGTTTTCACCCTCAAACGCCATGTTTTTAAGCCTAAGTCTTGAAATATGGAAATTGCCGTATTACTCTAAAACCGGCAGATCCGCGGCTACGAGGTTAGTTCCTATGAGTTACCTTGGTCCCGTGGGAGGTGTTGGTGCCACCCACGGGGCCGTTCGGGGGCTGTTTCGAGTTTTCACCCTCTAACGTCATGTTTTTAAGCCTAAGTCTAGAAATAAGCAAATTACCGTCGTACTCTCAAACCGGGAGACCCGCGGCTGTGAGGTTAGTTCCTACGAGTTACGTTGGTCCCGTGGGAGGTGTTGGTGCCACCCACAGGGCCGTTCGGGGGCTGTTTTGAGTTTTCACCCTCTAACGTCATGTTTTTAAGCCTAAGTCTAGAAATAAGCAAATTACCGTCGTACTCTCAAACCGGGAGACCCGCGGCAGCGGGGTCGGTTCCTACGAGTTACGTTGGTCCCGTGGGAGGTGTTGGTGCCACCCACTGGGCCGTTCGGGGGCTATTTCGAGTTTTCACCCTCTAACGCCATGTTTTGCTTAAGTGTAGAAATACGCAAATAACCGTCGTATTCTCAAATCGGGAGACCCGCGGCTGCGAGGTGAGTTCCTACGAGTTACGTTGGTCCCGTGGGACGTGTTGGTACCACCCACGGGGCCGTTCGGGGGATGTTTCGAGTTTTCATCCTCTAACGTCGTGTTTTTAAGCCTAAGTCTAGAAATAAGCAAATTACCGTCGTACTCTCAAATCGGGAGACCCGCGAATGCGGGGTCGGTTCCTACGAGTTACCTTGGTCCCGTGGGAGGTGTTGGTGCCACCCACGGGGCCGTTCGGGGGCTGTTTCGAGTTTTCACCCTCTAACGCCATGTTTTTAAGCCTAGGTTTTGAAATATGCAAATTACCGTATTTCTCTCAAACCGGGAGACCCGCGGCTACGAGGTCAGTTCCTATGAGTTACGTTGGTCCCGTGAGAGGTGTTGGTTCCACCCACTGGGCCGTTCGGGGGCTGTTTCAAGTTTTCACCCTCTAACGCCATGTTTTTAAGGCCAAGTCTTGAAATATGCAAATTACCGTATTACTCTCAAACTGGGAGACCCGCAGCTGCGAGGTCAGTTCCTACGAGTTACGTTGGTCCCGTGGGAGGTGTTGGTTCCCCCACGGGGCCGTTCGGGGTCTGTGTCGAGTTTTCACCCTCTAACGCCATGTTTTTAAGCCTAAGTTTTGAAATATGCAAATTACCGTATTACTCTCAAACCGGGAGACCCGAGGCTGCGGGGTCGGTTCCTACGAGTTACGTTGTTCCCGTGAGAGGTGTTGGTGACACCCATGGGGCCGTTCGGGGGCTGTGTCGAGTTTTCACCCTCTAACGCCATGTTTTTAAGCCTAAGTTTTGAAATATGCAAATTACTGTATTACTCTCAAACCGGGAGACCCGCGGCGATGGGGTTTGTTCCTATGAGTTACGTTGGTCCCGTGGGAGGTGTTGGTACCACCCACGGGGCCGTTAGAGGGCTGTTTGGAGTTTTTACCCTCTAACGTCATGTTTTTAAGCCTAAGTCTAAAAATTAGCAAATTACCATCGTACTCTCAAACCGGGAGACCCGCGACTGCGGGGTCGGTTCCTACGAGTTACGTTGGTCCCGTGGGAGGTGTTGGTGCCACCCACGGGGCCGTTCGGGGGCTATTTCGTGTTTTCACCCTCTAACGCCATGTTTTGCTTAAGTACAGAAATACGCAAATTACCATCGTATTATCAAACCGGGAGACCCGCGGCTGCGTGGTCAGTTCCTACGAGTTACGTTGGTCTCGTGGGAGGTGTTGGTGCCACCCACGGGGCCGTTCGGGGGCTGTTTCGAGTTTTCACCCTCTAACGTCATGTTTTTAAGCCCAAGTTTTGAAATAAGAAAATTACCGTCGTACTCTTAAACCGGGAGACCCGAGGCTGCGGGGTCGGTTACTACGAGTTACGTTGGTCCCGTGGGTGGTGTTGGTGCCACCCTTGGGGCCGTTCGGCGGCTGTTTCGAGTTTTCATCCTCTAACGCCATGTTTTTAAGCCCAAGTCTTGAAATATGCAAATTACCGTATTACTCTCAAACCGGGAGACCCGCGACTGCGAGGTCAGTTCCTACGAGTTACGTTGATCCTGTGGGAGCTGTTGATGCACCCACGGGGCCGTTCGGGGGCTGTTTCGAGTTTTCACCCTCTAACGCCATGTTTTTAAACCTAAGTCTTGAAATATACAAATTACCATATTACTCTCAAACCGGGAGATCCACGGCTGCGAGGTCAGTTCCTACGAGTTACATTGGTCCCGTGGGAGGTGTTGGTGCCACCCACGGGGCCGTTCGGTGGCTGTTTCGAGTTTTCACCCTCTAACGTCATGTTTTTAAGCCTAAGTCTAGAAATAAGCAAATTACCGTCGTACTCTGAAACCGGGAGACCCGCGGTAGCGGGGTCGGTTCCTACGAGTTACGTTGGTCCCGTGGGAGGTGTTGGTGCCACCCACCGGGCCGTTCGGGGGCTGTGTCGAGTTTTCACCCTCTAACGCCATGTTTTTAAGCCTAAGTTTTGAAATATGCAAATTACTGTATTACTCTCAAACCGGGAGACCCGCGGCGATGGGGTTTGTTCCTATGAGTTACGTTGGTCCCGTGGGAGGTGTTGGTACCACCCACGGGGCCGTTAGAGGGCTGTTTCGAGTTTTCACCCTCTAACATATTGTTTTTAAGCCTAAGTCTAGAATTAACCAAATTACCGTCGTACTCTCAAACCGGGAGACCCGCGGCTGCGGGGTCGGTTCCTACGAGTTACGTTGGTCCCGTGGGAGGTGTTGGTGCCACCCACGGGGCCGTTAGGCGGCTATTTCTTGTTTTCACCCTCTAACGCCATGTTTTGCTTAAGTGCAGAAATACGCAAATTACCATCGTATTCTCAAACCGGGAGACCCGCGGCTGCGAGGTCAGTTCCTACGAGTTACGTTGGTCCCGTGGGAGGTGTTGGTGCCACCCACGGGGCCGTTCGGGGGCTGTTTCGAGTTTTCACCCTCTAACGTCATGTTTTTAAGCCCAAGTCTTGAAATAAGCAAATTATCGTCGTACTCTCAAACCGGGAGACCCGAGGCTGCAGGGTCGGTTCCTACGAGTTACGTTGGTCCCGTGGGTGGTGTTGGTGCCACCCTTGGGGCCGTTCGGGGGCTGTTTCGAGTTTTCACCCTCTAACGCCATGTTTTTAAGCCCAAGTCTTGAAATATGCAAATTACCGTATTACTCTCAAACCGGGAGACCCGCGACTACGAGGTCAGTTCCTACGAGTTACGTTGGTCCTGTGGGAGGTGTTGGGGCACCCACGGGGCCGATCGGGGGCTGTTTCGAGTTTTCACCCCCTAACGCCATGTTTTTAAACCTAAGTCTTGAAATATACAAATTACCATATTACTCTCAAACCGGGAGATCCACGGCTGCGAGGTCAGTTCCTACGAGTTACGTTGGTCCCGTGGGAGGTGTTGGTGCCACCCACGGGGCCGTTCGGGGGCTGTTTCGAGTTTTCACCCTCTAACGTCATGTTTTTAAGCCTAAGTCTAAAAATAAGCAAATTACCGTCGTACTATGAAACCGGGAGACCCGCGGCTGCGGGGTCGGTTCCTACGAGTTACGTTGGTCCCGTGGGAGGTGTTGGTGCCACCCACTGGGCCGTTCGGGGGCTGTTTCGAGTTTTCACCCTTTAACACCATGTTTTGCTTAAGTGTAGAAATACGCAAATTACCGTCGTATTCTCAAACCGAGAGACCCGCGGCTGCGAGGTGACTTCCTACGAGTTGCGTTGGTCCCGTGGGACGTGTTGGTGCCACCCACGGGGCCGTTCGGGGGATGTTTGGAGTTTTCATCCTCTAACGTCGTGTTTTTAACCAGAGTCGAGAAATAAGCAAATTACCGTTGTACTCTCAAATCGGGAGACCCGCGGATGCGAGGTGAGTTCCTACGAGTTACGTTGGTCCCGTGGGACGTGTTGGTGCCACCCACGGGGCCGTTCGGGGGATGTTTCGAGTTTTTAGCCTCTAACGTCGTGTTTTTAAGCCTAAGTCTACAAATAAGCAAATTACTGTCGTACTCTCAAATCGGGAGACCCGCGGATGCGGGGTCGGTTCCTACGTGTTACCTTGGTACCGTGGGAGGTGTTGGTGCCACCCACGGGGCCGTTCGGGGGCTGTATCGAGTTTTCACCCTCTAACGCCATGTTTTTGAACCCAAGTCTTGAAATATGAAAATTACCGTATTACTCTCTAACCGGGCGACCTGCGACTGCGAGGTCAGTTCCTACGAGTTACGTTGGTCCCGTGGGAGGTGTTGGTGCCACCCACGGGGCCGTTCGGGGGATGTTTCGAGTTTTCACCCTCTAACGCCATGTTTTGCTTAAGAGTAGAAAAACGCAAATTACCATCGTATTCTCAAACCGGGAGACCCGCGCCTGCGAGGTCAGTTCCTATGAGTTACGTTGGTTTCGTGGGAGGTGTTGGTGTCACGCACGGGGCCGTTCGGGGGCTGTTTCGAGTTTTCACCCTCTAACGTCATGTTTTTAAGCCTAAGTCTAGAAATAAGCAAATTACCATCGTACTCTCAAACCGGGAGACCCGCGGCTGCGGGGTCGATTCCTACGAGTTACCTTGGTCCGATGGGAGGTGTTGGTGCCACCCACTGGGCCGTTCGAGCGCTGTTTCGATTTTTCACCCTCTAACGCCATGTTTTTAAGCCCAAGTCTTGAAATATGCAAATTACCGTATTAGTCTCAAACCGGGAGACCCGCGACTGCGAGGTCAGTTCCTACGAGTTACGTTGGTCCCGTGGGAGGTGTTGGTGCCACCCAAGGGGCCGTTCGGGGGCTGTTTTGAGTTTTCACCCTCTAATGTCATGTTTTTAAACCTAAGTCTTGAAATAAGCAAATTATTGTCGTACTCTCAAACCGGGAGACCCGCGACTGCGAGGTCAGTTCCTACGAGTTACGTTGGTCCCGTGGGTGGTGTTGGTGCCAACCACGGGGCCGTTCGGGGGCTGTTTCGAGTTTTCACCCTCTAACGTCATGTTTTTAAGCCTAAGTCTAGAAATAAGCAAATTACCGTCGTACTTGCAAACCGGGAGACCCGCGGCTGCGGGGTCGGTTCCTACGAGTTACGTTGGTCCCGTGGGAGGTGTTGGTCCCACCCACTGGGCCGTTCGGGGGCTATTTCGAGTTTTCACCCTCTAACGCCATGTTTTGCTTAAGTGTAGAAATACGCAAATTACCGTCGTATTCTCAAACCGGGAGACCCGCGGCTGCGAGGTGAGTTCCTACGAGTTACGTTGGTCCCGTGGGACGTGTTGGTGCCACCCACGGGGCCGTTCGGGGGATGTTCCGAGTTTTCATCCTCTAACGCCATGTTTTTGAGCCCGAGTCTTGAAATGTGAAAATTACCGTATTACTCTCTAACCGGGAGACCCGCGGCTGCGAGGTCAGTTCTTACGAGTAACGTTGGTCCTGTGGGAGGTGTTGGTGCCACTCACGGGGCCGTTCGGGGGCTGTTTCGAGTTTTCACCCTCTAACGCCATGTTTTTTAGCCCAAGTCTTGAAATATGAAAATTACCGTATTACTCTCTAATCGGGAGACCCGCGGCTGCGAGGTCAGTTCCTACGAGTTACGTTGGTCCCGTGGGAGGTGTTGGTGCCACCCACGGGGCCGTTCGGGGGCTGTTTCGGGTTTTCACCCTCTAACGCCATGTTTTTAAGCCTAAGTCTTAAAATATGCAAATTACCGTATTACTCTCAAACCGGGAGACCCGCGGCTACGAGGTTAGTTCCTATGAGTTACCTTGGTCTCGTGGGAGGTGTCGGTGCCACCCACGGGGCCGTTCGGGTGCTGTTTCGAGTTTTCACCCTCTAACGCCATGTTTTTAAACCCAAGTCTTGAAATATACAAATTACCGTATTACTCTCAAACCGGGAGACCCGCGGCTGCGAGGTCAGTTCCTACGAGTTACGTTGGTCCCGTGGGAGGTGTTGGTGCCCCCCAAGGGGCCGTTCGGGGGTTGTTTCGAGTTTTCACCCTCTAACGCCATGTTTTTAAACCCAAGTCTTGAAATATGAAAATTACCGTATTACTCTCAAACCGGGAGACCCGCGGCTGCGAGGTCAGTTCCTATGAGTTACGTTGGTCCCGTGGGAGGTGTTGGTGCCCCCCAAGGGGCCGTTCGGGGGCTGTTTCGAGTTTTCACCCTCTAACGCCATGTTTTTAAGCCTAAGTTTTGAAATATGCAAATTACCGTATTACTCTCAAATCGGGAGACCCGCGGCTACGAGGTCAGTTCCTATGAGTTACGTTGGTCCCGTGGGAGGTGTTGGTGCCACCCACAGGGCCGTTCGGGGGCTGTTTCGAGTTTTCACCCTCTAACCCCATGTTTTTAAGCCCAAGTCTTAAAATATGCAAATTACCGTATTACTCGAAAACCGGGAGACCCGCGGCTGCGAGGTCAGTTCCTACGAGTTACGTTGGTCCCGTGGGAGGTGTTGGTGCGCCGACGGGGCCGTTCGGGGGCTGTGTCGATTTTTCACCCTCTAACGCCATGTTTTTAAGCCTAAGTTTTGAAATATGCAAATTACCGTATTACTCTCAAACCGGGAGACCCGCGGCTATGAGGTTTGTTCCTATGAGTTACGTTGGTCCCGTGGGAGGTGTTGGTGCCACCCACGGGGCCGTTAGGGGGCTGTTTCGAGTTTTCACCCTCTAACGTCATTTTTTAAGCCTAAGTCTAGAAATAAGCAAATTACCATCGTACTCTCAAACCGGGAGACCCGCGGCTGCGGGGTCGGCTCCTACGAGTTACGTTTGTCCCGTGGGAGGTGTTGGTGCCACCCACGGGGCCGTTCGGGGGCTATTTCGTGTTTTCACCCTCTAACGCCATGTTTTGCTTAAGTGTAGAAATACGCAAATTACCATCGTATTCTCAAACCGGGAGACCCGCGGCTGCGAGGTCAGTTCCTACAAGTTACGTTGGTCCCGTTGGAGGTGTTGGTGCCACCCACGGGGCCGTTCGGGGGCTGTTTCGAGTTTTCACCCTCTAACGTCATGTTTTTAAGCCTAAGTGTAGAAATAAGCAAATTACCGTCGTACTCTCAAACCGGGAGACCCGAGGCTCCGGGGCCGGTTCCTACGAGTTACGTTGGTCCCGTGGGTGGTGTTGGTGCCACCCTTGGGGCCGTTCGGGGGCTGTTTCGAGTTTTCACCCTCTAACGCCATGTTTTTAAGCCCAAGTCTTGAAATATGCAAATTACCGTATTACTCTCAAACCGGGAGATCCGAAACTGCGAGGTCAGTTCCTACGAGTTACGTTGGTCCCGTGGGAGGTGTTGGTGCACCCACGGGTCCGTTCAGGGGCTGTTTCGAGTTTTCACCCTCTAACGCCATGTTTTTAAACCTAAGTCTTGAAATATACAAATTACCATATTACTCTCAAACCGGGAGATCCACGGCTGCGAGGTCAGTTCCTACGAGTTACGTTGGTCCCGTGGGAGGTGTTGGTGCCACCCACGGGGCCGTTCGGGTGCTGTTTCGAGTTTTCACCCTCTAACGTCATGTTTTTAAGCCTAAGTCTAGAAATAAGCAAATTACCGTCGTACTCTGAAACCGGGAGACTCGCGGCTGCGGGGTCGGTTCCTACGAGTTACGTTGGTCCCGTTGGAGGTGTTGGTGCCACCCACTGGGCTGTTCGGGGGATGTTTCGAGTTTTCACCCTCTAACGCCATGTTTTGCTTAAGTGTAGAAATACGCAAATTACCGTCGTATTCTCAAACCGGGAGACCCGCAGCTGCGACGTGACTTCCTACGAGTTTTGTTGGTCCTGTCGGACGTGTTGGTGCCACCCACGGGGCCGTTCGGGGGATGTTTCGAGTTTTCATCCTCTAACGTCGTGTTTTTAACCTAAGTTTAGAAATAAGCAAATTACCATCGTACTCTCAAATCGGTAGACCCGCGGATGCGAGGTGAGTTCCTACGAGTTACGTTGGTCCCGTGGGACGTGTTGGTGCCACCCATGGGGCCGTTCGGGGGATGTTTCGAGTTTTCTGCCTCTAACGTCGGGTTTTTAAGCCTAAGTCTAGAAATAAGCAAATTACCGTCGTACTATCAAATTGGGAGACCCGCGGATGCGGGGTCGGTTCCTACGAGTTACCTTGGTCCCGTGGGAGGTGTTCGTGCCACCTACGGGGCCGTTCGGGGGCTGTTTCGAGTTTTCCCCCTCTAACGCCATGTTTTTAAGCCTAAGTCTTGAAATATGCAAATTACCGTATTACTCTCAAACCGGGAGACCTGCGGCTGCGAGGTCAGTTCTTACGAGTTACGTTGGTCCCGTGGGAGGTATTGGTGCCACCCACCGGGCCGTTCGGGCGATGTTTCGAGTATTCACCCTCTAACGCCATGTTTTGCTTAAGTGTAGAAAAATGCAAATTACCGTCGTATTCTCAAACTGGGAGACCCGCGGCTGCGAGGTCAGTTCCTATGAGTTACGTTGGTCTCGTGGGAGGTGTTGGTGTCACGCACGGGGCCGTTCAGGGTCTGTTTTGAGTTTTAACCCTCTAACATCATGTTTTTAAGCCTAAGTCTAGAAATAAGCAAATTACCATCGTACTCTCAAACCGGGAGACCCGTGGCTGCGGGGTCGGTTCCTACGAGTTACCTTGGTCCGGTGGTAGGTGTTGGTGCCACCCACGGGGCCATTCGGGGGCTGTTTCGAGTTTTCACCCTCTAACGCCATGTTTTTGAGCCCAAGTCTTGAAATATGCAAATTACCGTATTACTCTATAATCGGGAGACCCGCGGCTACGAGGTCAGTTCCTACGAGTTACGTTGGTTCCGTGGGAGGTGTTGGTGCCACCCACGGGGCCGTTCGGGGGCTGTTTCGAGTTTTCACCCTCTAACGCCATGTTTTTAACCCTAAGTCTTAAAATATGCAAATTACCGTATTACTCTCAAACCGGGAGACCCGCGGCTACGAGGTTAGTTCCTATGAGTTACCTTGGTCTCGTGGGAGGTGTCGGTGCCACCCACGGGGCCGTTCGGGTGCTGTTTTGAGTTTTCACCCTCTAACGCCATGTTTTTAAACCCAAGTCTTGAAATATGCAAATTACCGTATTACTCTAAAACCGGGAGACCCGCGGCTGCGAGGTCAGTTCCTACGAGTTACGTTGGTCCCGTGGGAGGTGTTGGTGCCCCCCAAGGGGCCGTTCGGGGGTTGTTTCGAGTTTTCACCCTCTAACGCCATGTTTTTAAACCCAAGTCTTGAAATATGAAAATTACCGTATTACTCTCAAACCGGGAGACCCGCGGCTGCGAGGTCAGTTCCTACGAGTTACGTTGGTCCCGTGGGAGGTGTTGGTGCCCCCCAAGGGGCCGTTCGGGGGCTGTTTCGAGTTTTCACCCTCTAACGCCATGTTTTTAAGCCTAAGTTTTGAAATATGAAAATTACCGTATTACTCTCAAACCGGGGGACCCGCGGCTACGAGGTCAGTTCCTATGAGTTACGTTGGTCCCGTGGGAGGTGTTGGTGCCACCCACAGGGCCGTTCGGGGGCTGTTTCGAGTTTTCACCCTCTAACCCCATGTTTTTAAGCCCAAGTCTTAAAATATGCAAATTACCGTATTACTCGAAAATCGGGAGACCCGCGGCTGCGAGGTCAGTTCCTACGAGTTACGTTGGTCCCGTGGGAGGTGTTTGTGCGCCGATGGGGCCGTTCGGGGGCTGTGTCGAGTTTTCACCCTCTAACGCCATGTTTTTAAGCCTAAGTTTTGAAATATGCAAATTACCGTATTACTCTCAAACCGGGAGACCCGCGGCTATGAGGTTTGTTCCTATGAGTTACGTTGATCTCGTGGGAGGTGTTGGTGCCACCCACGGGGCCGTTAGGGGGCTGTTTCGAGTTTTCACCCTCTAACATCATTTTTTAAGCCTAAGTCTAGAAATAAGCAAATTACCGTCGTACTCTCAAACCGGGAGACCCGCGGCTGCGGGGTCGGCTCCTACGAGTTACGTTTGTCCCGTGGGAGGTGTTGGTGCCACCCACGGGGCCGTTCGGGGGCTATTTCGTGTTTTCACCCTCTAACGGCATGTTTTGCTTAAGTGTAGAAATACGCAAATTACCATCGTATTTTCAAACCGGGAGACCCGCGGCTGCGAGGGCCGTTCCTACGAGTTACGTTGGTCCCGTTGGAGGTGTTGGTGCCACCCACGGGGCCGTTCGGGGGCTGTTTCGAGTTTTCACCCTCTAACGTCATGTTTTTAAGCCTAAGTCTAGAAATAAGCAAATTATCGTCGTACTCTCAAACCGGGAGACTCGAGGCTGCAGGGCCGGTTCCTAGGAGTTACGTTGGTCCCGTGGGTGGTGTTGGTGCCACCCTTGGGGCCGTTCGGGGGCTGTTTCGAGTTTTCACCCTCTAACGCCATGTTTTTAAGCCCAAGTCTTGAAATATGCAAATTACCGTATTACTCTCAAACCGGGAGATCCGAAACTGCGAGGTCAGTTCCTACGAGTTACGTTGGTCCCGTGGGAGGTGTTGGTGCACCCACGGGTCCGTTCAGGGGCTGTTTCGAGTTTTCACCCTCTAACGCCATGTTTTTAAACCTAAGTCTTGAAATATACAAATTACCATATTACTCTCAAACCGGGAGATCCACGGCTGCGAGGTCAGTTCCTACGAGTTACGTTGGTCCCGTGGGAGGTGTTGGTGCCACCCACGGGGCCGTTCGGGTGCTGTTTCGAGTTTTCACCCTCTAACGTCATGTTTTAAAGCCTAAGTCTAGAAATAAGCAAATTACCGTCGTACTCTGAAACCGGGAGACTCGCGGCTGCGGGGTCGGTTCCTGCGAGTTACGTTGGTCCCGTTGGAGGTGTTGGTGCCACCCACTGGGCTGTTCGGGGGATGTTTCGAGTTTTCACCCTCTAACGCCATGTTTTGCTTAAGTGTAGAAATACGCAAATTACCGTCGTATTCTCAAACCGGGAGACCCGCAGCTGCGACGTGACTTCCTACGAGTTTTGTTGGTCCTGTGGGACGTGTTGGTGCCACCCACGGGGCCGTTCGGGGGATGTTTCGAGTTTTCCCCCTCTAACGTCGTGTTTTTAACCTAAGTCTAGAAATAAGCAAATTACCATCGTACTCTCAAATCGGGAGACCCGCGGATGCGAGGTGAGTTCCTACGAGTTACGTTGGTCCCGTGGGACGTGTTGGTGCCACCCACGGGGCCGTTCGGGGGATGTTTCGAGTTTTCTGCCTCTAACGTCGGGTTTTCAAGCCTAAGTCTAGAAATAAGCAAATTACCGTCGTACTATCAAATTGGGAGACCCGCGGATGCGGGGTCGGTTCCTACGAGTTACCTTGGTCCCGTGGGAGGTGTTCGTGCCACCCACGGGGCCGTTCGGGGGCTGTTTCGAGTTTTCACCCTCTAACGCCATGTTTTTAAGCCTAAGTCTTGAAATATGCAAATTACCGTATTACTCTCAAACCGGGAGACCTGCGGCTGCGAGGTCAGTTCTTACGAGTTACGTTGGTCCCGTGGGAGGTATTGGTGCCACCCACCGGGCCATTCGGGGGATGTTTCGAGTATTCACCCTCTAACGCCATGTTTTTCTTAAGTGTAGAAAAATGCAAATTACCGTCGTATTCTCAAACTGGGAGACCCGCGGCTGCGAGGTCAGTTCCTATGAGTTACGTTGGTCTCGTGGGAGGTGTTGGTGTCACGCACGGGGCCGTTCAGGGGCTGTTTTGAGTTTTCACCCTCTAACGTCATGTTTTTAAGCCTAAGTCTAGAAATAAGAAAATTACCATCGTACTCTCAAACCGGGAGACCCGCGGCTGCGGGGTCGGTTCCTACGAGTTACCTTGGTCCGGTGGTAGGTGTTGGTGCCACCCACGGGGCCATTCGGGGGCTGTTTCGAGTTTTCACCCTCTAACGCCATGTTTTTAAGCCCAAGTCTTGAAATATGCAAATTACCGTATTACTCTCAAATCGGGAGACCCGCGGCGAGGTCAGTTCCAACGAGTTACGTTGGTCCCGTGGGAGGTGTTGGTGCCACCCACGGGGCCGTTCGGGGGCTGTTTCGAGTTTTCACCCTCTAACGCCATGTTTTTAAGCCTAAGTTTTGAAATATGCAAATTACCGTATTACTCTCAAACCGGGAGACCCGTGGCTACGAGGTCAGTTCCTATGAGTTACGTTGGTCCCGTGGGAGGTGTTGGTGCCACCCACGGGGCCGTTCGGGGGCTGTTTCGAGTTTTCACCCTCTAACACCATGTTTTTATGGCCAAGTCTTGAAATATGCAAATTACCGTATTACTCTCAAACCGGGAGACCCGCAGCTGCGAGGTCAGTTCCTACGAGTTACGTTGGTGCCATGGGAGGTGTTGGTGTACCCACGGGGCCGTTAAGGGGTTGTTTCGAGTTTTCACCCTCTAACGCCATGTTTTTAAACCTAAGCCTTGAAATATACAAATTACCATATTACTCTCAAACCGGGAGGCCCGCGGCTACGAGGTCAGTTTCTACGAGTTACGTTGGTCCCGTGGGAGGTGTTGGTGCCACCAACGGGGCCGTTCGGGAGCTGTTTCGAGTTTTCACTCTCTAACGCCATGTTTTGCTTAAGTGTAGAAATACGCAAATTACCGTCGTATTCTCAAACCGGGAGACCCGCAGCTGCAAGGTCAGTTCCTACGAGTTACGTTGGTCCCGTGGGAGGTGTTGGTGCCACCCACAGGGCCGTTCGGGGGATGTTTCGATTTTTCACCCTCTAACGTCATGTTTTTAAGCCTAAGTCTAGAAATAAGCAAATTACTGTCGTACTCTCAAACAGGGAGACCCGAGGCTGCGGGGTCGGTTCCTACGAGTTATGTTGGTCCCGTGGGTGGTGTTGGTGCCACCCATGGGGCCGTCCGGGGGCTGTTTCGATTTTTCACCCTCTAACGCCATGTTTTTAATCCCAAGTCTTGAAATATGCAAATTACCGCATTACTATAAAATCGGGAGACCCGCAGCTGCGAGGTCAGTTCCTACGAGTTACGTTGGTCCCGTGGGAGGTGTTGGTGCACCCACGGGGCCGTTCGGGGGCTGATTCAAATTTTCACCCTCTAACGCCATGTTTTTAAACCTAAGTCTTGAAATATATAAATTACCATATTACTCTCAAACTGGGAGACCCGCGGCTGCGAGGTCAGTTCCTACGAGTTACGTTGGTCCCGTGGAAGGTGTTGGTGCCACCAACGGGACCGTTCGGGAGCTGTTTCGAGTTTTCACCCTCTAACGCCATGTTTTGCTTAAGTGTAGAAATACGCAAATTACCGTCGTATTCTCAAACCGGGAGACCCGCGCCTACGAGGTCAGTTCCTACGAGTTACGTTGGTCCCGTGGGAGGTGTTGGTTCCACCCACGGGGCCGTTCGGGGGCTGTTTCGAGTTTTCACCCTCTAACGCCATGTTTTTAAGGCCAAGTCTTGAAATATGCAAATTACCGTATTACTCTCAAACCAGGAGACCCGCAGCTGCGAGGTCAGTTCCTACGAGTTACGTTGGTCCCGTGGGAGGTGTTGGTGCCACCCACGGGGCCGTTCGGGGGCTGTTTCGAGTTTTCACCCTCTAACGCCATGTTTTACTTTAGTGAAGAAATACGCAAATTACCGTAGTATTCTCAAATCGGGAGACCCGCGGCTGCGAGGTGACTTCCTACGTGTTACGTTGGTCCCGTGGGATGTGTTGGTGCCACCCATGGGGCCGTTCAGGGGATGTTTCGAGTTTTCATCCTCTAACGTCGTGTTTTTAAGCCTAAGTCAAGAAATAAGCAAATTATCGTCGTACTCTCAAATCGGGAGACCCGCGAATGCGAGGTGAGTTCCTACGAGTTACGTTGGTCCCGTGGGACGTGTTGGTACCACCCACGGGGCCGTTCGGGGGATGTTTCGAGTTTTCAGCCTCTAACGTCGTGTTTTAATCCTAAGTCTAGAAATAAGCAAATTACCATCGTACTCTCAAATCGGGAGACCCACGGATGCGGGGTCCGTTCCTACGAGTTACCTTGGTCCCGTGGGAGGTGTTGGTGCCACCCACGGGGCCGTTCGGGGGCTGTTTTGAGTTTTCACCCTCTAACGCCATGTTTTTAAGCCTAAGTCTTGAAATATGCAAATTACCGTATTACTCTCAAACCGGGAGACCTGCGGCTGCGAGGTCTATTCCTACGAGTTACGTTGGTCCCGTGGGAGGTGTTGGCGCCACCCACGGGGCCGTTCGGGGGATGTTTCGAGTTTTCACCCTCTAACGCCATGTTTTTAAGCCTAAGTCTAGAAATAAGCAAATTACCATCTTACTCTCAAACCGGGAGACCCGCGGCTGCGGGGTCGGTTCCTACAAGTTACCTTGGTCCCGCGGGAGGTGTTGGTGCCACCCACGGGGCCGTTCGGGGGCTGTTTTGAGTTTTCACCCTCTAACGCCATGTTTTTATGCCCAAGTCTTGAAATATGCAAATTACCGTATTACTCTCAAACTGGGAGACCCGCGGCTGCGAGGTCAGTTCCTACGAGTTACGTTGGTCTCGTGGGAGGTGTGGGTGCCACCCACGGGGGCCGTTCGGGGGATGTTTCGAGTTTTCACCCTCTAATGCCATGTTTTTAAGCCTATGTTTTGAAATATGAAAATTACCGTATTACTCTCAAACCGGGAGACCCGCGGCTACGAGGTCAGTTCCTATGAGTTACGTTGGTCCCGTGGGAGGTGTTGGTGCCACCCACAGGGCCGTTCGGGGGCTGTTTCGAGTTTTCACCCTCTAACGCCATGTTTTTAAGGCCAAGTCTTGAAATATGCAAATTACCCTATTACTCTCTAACTGGGAGACCCGCAGCTGCGAGGTCAGTTCCTACGAGTTCCGTTGGTCCCGTGGGAGGTGTTGGTGCACCCACGGGGCAGTTCGGGGGCTGTTTCGAGTTTTCACCCTCTAACGCCATGTTTGTAAACCTAAGTCTTAAAATATATAAATTACCATATTACTCTCAAACTGGGAGACCCGCGGCTGCGAGGTCAGTTCCTACGAGTTACGTTGGTCACGTGGAAGGTGTTGGTGCCACCAACGGGACCGTTCGGGAGCTGTTTCGAGTTTTCACCCTCTAACGCCATGTTTTGCTTAAGTGTAGAAATACGCAAATTACCGTCGTATTCTCAAACCGGGAGACCCGCAGCTGCGAGGTCAGTTCCTACGAGTTACGTTGGTCCCGTGGGAGGTGTTGGTGCCACCCACGGGGCCGTTCGGGGGCTGTTTCGAGTTTTCACCCTCTAACGTCATGTTTTTAAGCCTAAGTCTAGAAATAAGCAAATTACCGTTGTACTCTAAAATTGGGAGACCCGCAGATGCGGGGTCGGTTCCTACGAGTTACGTTGGTCCCGTGGGAGGTGTTGGTGCCACCCGCTGGGCCGTTCGGGGGCTGTTTCGAGTTTTCACCCTCTAACGCCATGTTTTGCTTTAGTGTAGAAATACGCAAATTACCGTCGTATTCTTAAATCGGGAGACCCGCGGCTGCGAGGTGACTTCCCACGTGTTACATTGGTACCGTGGGATGTGTTGGTGCCACCCACGGGGCCGTTCGGGGGATGTTTCGAGTTTTCATCTTCTAACGTCGTGTTTTTAAGCCTAAGTCTAGAAATAAGCAAATTACCGTCGTACTCTAAAATCGGGAGACCCGCGAATGCGAGGTGAGTTCCTACGAGTTACGTTGGTCCCGTGGGACGTGTTGGTGCCACCCACTGGGCCGTTCGGGGGATGTTTCGAGTTTTCAGACTCTAACGTCGTGTTTTAAGCCTAAGTCTAGAAATAAGCAAATTACCATCATACTCTCAAATCGGGAGACCCGCGGATGCGGGGTCGGTTCCTACGAGTTACCTTGGTCCCGTGGGAGGTGTTGGTGCCACCCACGGGGCCGTTCGGGGGCTGTTTCGAGTTTTCACCCTCTAACGCCATGTTTTTAAGCCTAAGTCTTGAAATATGCAAATTACCGTATTACTCTCAAACCGGGAGACCTGCGGCTGCGAGGTCTATTCCTACGAGTTACGTTGGTCCCGTGGCATGTATTGGTGCCACCCACGGGGCCGTTCGGGGGATGTTTCGAGTTTTCACCCTCTAACGCCATGTTTTGCTTAAGTGTAGAAAAATGTAAATTACAGTCGTATTCTCAAACCGGGAGACCCGCGGCTGCGAGGTCAGTTCCAATGAGTTACGTTGGTCTCGTGGGAGGTGTTGTTGTCACGCACGGGGCCGTTCGGGGGCTATTTCGAGTTTTCACCCTCTAACGTCATGTTTTTAAGCCTAAGTCTAGAAATAAGCAAATTACCATCGTACTCTCAAACCGGGAGACCTGCGGCTGCGAGGTCAGTTCCTACGAGTTACCTTGGTCCCGTGGGAGGTGTTGGTGCCACCCACGGGGCCGTTCGGGGGCTATTTCGAGTTTTCACCCTCTAACACCATGTTTTTAAGGCCAAGTCTTGAAATATGCAAATTACCGTATTACTCTCAAACCGGGAGACCCGCGGCTGCGAGGTCAGTTCCTACGAGTTACGTTAGTCCCGTGGGAGGTGTTGGTGCCACCCACGGGGCCGTTCGGGGGCTGTTTCGAGTTTTCACTTTCTAACGCCATGTTTTTAAGGCCAAGTCTTGAAATATGCAAATTACCGTATTACTCTCAAACCGGGAGACCCGCAGCTGCGAGGTCAGTTCCTACGAGTTACGTTAGTCCCATGGGAGGTGTTGGTGCCCCCACGGGGCCGTTCGGGGGCTGTGTCGAGTTTTCACCCTCTAACGTCATGTTTTTAAGCCTAAGTCCAGAAATAAGCAAATTACCATCGTACTCTCAAACCGGGAGACCTGCGGCTGCGAGGTCAGTTCCTACGAGTTACCTTGGTCCCGTGGGAGGTGTTGGTGCCACCCACGGGGCCGTTCGGGGGCTGTTTTGAGTTTTCACCCTCTAACACCATGTTTTTAAGGCCAAGTCTTGAAATATGCAAATTACCGTATTACTCTCAAACCGGGAGACCCGCGGCTGCGAGGTCAGTTCCTACGAGTTACGTTGATCCCATGGGAGGTGTTGGTGCCACCCATGGGGCCGTTCGGGGGTTGTTTCGAGTTTTCACCCTCTAACGCCATGTTTTTAAGCCCAAGTCTTGAAATATGCGAATTACCGTATTACTCTCAAACCGGGAGACCCGCGGCTGCGAGGTCAGTTCCTACGAGTTACGTTGGTCCCGTCGGAGGTGTTGGTGCCACCCACGGGGCCGTTCGGGGGCTGTTTCGTGTTTTCACCCTCTAACGCCATGTTTTTCTTAAGTGTAGAAATACGCAAATTACCATCGTATTCACAAACCGAGAGACCCGCCGCTGCGAGGTCAGTTCCTACGAGTTACGTTGGTCCCGTGGGAGGTGTTGGTTCCACCCACGGGGCCGTTCGGGGGCTGTTTTGGGTTTTCACCCTCTAACGTCATGTTTTTAAGCCTAAGCCTAGAAACAAGCAAATTACCGTCGTACTCCCAAATCGGGAGACCCGAGGCTGCGGGGTCGATTCCTACAAGTTACGTTGGTCCCGTGGGAGGTGTTGGTGCCACCCATGGGGCCGTTCGGGGGTAGTTTCGAGTTTTAACCCTCTAACGCCATGTTATTAAGCCCAAGTCATGAAATATGCAAATTACCGTATTACTCTCAAACCGGGAGACCCGCGGCTGCGAGGCCAGTTCCTACGAGTTACGTTGGTGCCGTGGGAGGTGTTGGTGCACCCACGGGGCCGTTCAGGGGTTGTTTCGAGTTTTCACCCTCTAACGCCAAGTTTTTAAACCTAAGTCTTGAAATATACAAATTACCGTATTACTCTCAAACCGGGAGGCCCGCGGCTGCGATGTCAGTTCCTACGAGTTACGTTGGTCCCGTGGGAGGTGTTGGTGCCACCAACGGGGCCGTTCGGGAGCAGTTTCAAGTTTTCACCCTCTAACGCCATGTTTTGCTTAAGTGTAGAAATACACAAATTACCGTCGTATTCTCAAACCGGGAGACTCGCAGCTCCGAGGTCAGTTCCTACGAGTTACGTTGGTCTCGTGGGAGGTGTTGGAGCCACCCACGGGGCCGTTCGGGGGCTGTTTCGAGTTTTCACCCTCTAACGTCATGTTTTTAAGCCCAAGCCTAGAAATAAGCAAATTACCATCGTACTCTCAACCGGGGAGACCCGCGGCTGCGAGGTCGGTTCCTACGAGTTACGTTGGTCCCGTGGGAGGTGTTGGTGCCACCCACGGGGCCGTTCGGGGGCTGTTTCGTGTTTTCACCCTCTAACGCCATGTTTTTGTTAAGTGTAGAAATACGCAAATTACCATCGTATTCACAAACCGAGAGACCCGCGGCTACGAGGTCAGTTCCTACGAGTTACGTTGGTCCCGTGGGAGGTGTTGGTCCCACCCACGGGGCCGTTCGGGGGCTGTTTCGAGTTTTCACCCTCTAACGTCATGTTTTTAAGCCTAAGTCTAGAAATAAGCAAATTACCGTCGTACTCTCAAACCGGGAGACCCGAGGCTGCGGGGTCGGTTCCTACGAGTTACGTTGGTCCCGTGGGTGGTGTTGGTGCCACCCATGGGGCCGTTCGGGGGCTGTTTCGAGTTTTCACCCTCTAACGCCATGTTTTTAAGCCCAAGTCTTGAAATATGCAAATTACCGTATTACTCTCAAACCGGGAGACCCGCGGCTGCGAGGTCAGTTCCTACGAGTTACGTTGGTCCCGTGGGACGTGTTGGTGCACCCACAGGGCCGTTCGGGGACTGTTTCGAGTTTTCACCCTCTAACGCCATGTTTTTAAACCTATGTCTTGAAATATACAAATTACCATATTAATCTCAAACTGGGAGACTCGCGGCTGCGAAGTCAGTTCCTACGAGTTACGTTGGTCCCGTAGGAGGTGTTGGTGCCACCAACGGGGCCGTTCGGGAGCTGTTTCGAGTTTTCACCCTCTAACGCCATGTTTTGCTTAAGTGTAGAAATACGCAAATTACCGTCGTATTCTCAAACCGGGAGAGCCGCGGTTGCGAGGTGAATTCCTACGAGTTACGTTGGTCCCGTGGGATGTGTTGGTGCCACCCACGGGGCCGTTCGGGGGATGTTTCGAGTTTTCATCCTCTAACGTCGTGTTTTTAAGCCTAAGTCTAGAAATAAGCAAATTACCATCGTACTCTCAAATCGGGAGACCCGCGGATGCGAGGTGAGTTCCTACGAGTTACGTTGGTCCCGAGGGACGTGTTGGTGCCACCCACGGGGCCGTTCGGGGGATGTTTCGAGTTTTCAGCCTCTAACGTCGTGTTTTTAAGCCTAAGTCTAGAAATAAGCAAATTACCGTCGTACTCTCAAATCGGGAGACCCGCGGATGCGGGGTCGGTTCCTACGAGTTACCTTGGTCCCGTGGGAGGTGTTGGAGCCACCCACGGGGCCGTTCGGGGGCTGGTTCGAGTTTTCACCCTCTAACGTCATGTTTTTAAGCCTAAGTCAAGAAATAAGCAAATTACCGTCGTACTCTCAAACCGGGAGACCCGAGGCTGCGAGGTCTATTCCTATGAGTTCCGTTGGTCCCGTGGGAGGTGTTGGTGCCACCCACGGGGCCGTTCGGGGGATGTTTCGAGTTTTCACCCTCTAACGCCATGTTTTGCTTTAGTGTAGAAAAATGCAAATTACCGTCGTATTCTCAAACCGGGAGACCCGAGGCTGCGAGCTCAGTTCCTATGAGTTACGTTGGTCTCGTGGGAGGTGTTGGTGTCACCCACGGGGCCGTTCGGGGGCTGTTTCGATTTTTCACCCTCTAACATCATGTTTTTAAGCCTAAGTCTAGAAATAAGAAAATTACCATCGTACTCTCAAACCGGGTGACCCGCGGCTGCGGGGTCGGTTCCTACGAGTTACCTTGGTCCCGCGGGAGGTATTGGTGCCACCCACGGGGCCGTTCGGGGGCTGTTTCGAGTTTTCACCCTCTAACGCCATGTTTTTATGCCCAAGTCTTGAAATATACAAATTACCGTATTACTCTCAAACCGGGAGACCCGCGGCTGCGAGGTCAGTTCCTACGAGTTACGTTGGTCCCGTGGGAGGTGTTGGTGCCACCCACGGGGCCGTTCGGGGGCTGTTTTTAGTTTTCACCCTCTAACGCCATGTTTTTAAGCCTAAGTTTTGAAATATGCAAAATACCGTATTACTCTCAAACCGGGAGACCCGCGGCTACGAGGTCAGTTCCTATGAGTTACGTTGGTCCCGTGGGAGGTGTTGGTGCCACCCACGGGGCCGTTCGGGGGCTGTTTCGAGTTTTCACCCTCTAACGCCATGTTTTTAAGCCTAAGTTTTGAAATATGCAAATTATCGTATTACTCTCAAACCGGGAGACCCGCGGCTACGATGTCAGTTCCTATGAGTTACGTTGGTCCCGTGGGAGGTGTTGGTGCCACCCACGGGGCCGTTCGGGGGTTGTTTCGAGTTTTCACCCTCTAACGTCATGTTTTTAAGCCTAAGTCTAGAAATAAGCAAATTACCATCGTACTCTCAAACCGGGAGACCCGCGGCTGCGGGGTCGGTTCCTACGAGTTATGTTGGTCCCGTGGGAGGTGTTGGTGCCACCCACGGGGCCGTTCGGGGGCTATTTCGTGTTTTCACCCTCTAACGCCATGTTTTGCTTAAGTGCAGAAATACGCAAATTACCATCGTATTCTCAAACCGAGAGACCCGCGGCTGTGAGGTCTGTTCCTACGAGTTACGTTGGTCCCGTGGGAGGTATTGGTGCCACCCACGGGGCCGTTCGGGGGCTGTTTCGAGTTTTCACCCTCTAACGTCATGATTTTAAGCCCAAGTCTTGAAATAAGCAAATTACCGTCGTACTCTCAAACCGGGAAACCCGAGGCTGCGGGGTCGGTTCCTACGAGTTACGTTGGTCCCGTGGGTGGTGTTGGTGCCACCCTTGGGGCCGTTCGGGGGCTATTTCGTGTTTTCACCCTCTAACGCCATGTTTTGCTTAAGTGTAGAAATACGCAAATTACCATCGTATTCTCAAACCGGGAGACCCGCGGCTGCGAGGTCAGTTCCTATGAGTTACGTTGGTCCCGTGGGAGGTGTTGGTGCCACCCACGGGGCCGTTCGGGGGCTGTTTCGAGTTTTCACCCTCTAACGTCATGTTTTTAAGTCTAAGTCTAGAAATAAGCAAATTACCGTCGTACTCTCAAACCGGGAGACCCGAGGCTGCGGGGTCGGTTCCTACGAGTTACGTTGGTCCCGTGGGTGGTGTTGGTGCCACCCATGGTGCCGTTCGGGGGCTGTTTCGAGTTTTCACCCTCTAACGCCATGTTTTTAAGCCCAAGTCTTGAAATATTTAAATTACCGTATTACTCTCAAACCGGGAGACCCGCGGCTGCGAGGTCAGTTCCTACGAGTTACGTTGGTCCCGTGGGAGGTGTTGGTGCACCCACGGGGCCGCTCGGGGGCTGTTTCGAGTTTTCACCCTCTAACGCCATGTTTTTAAACCTAAGTCTTGAAATGTACAAATTACCATATTACTCTCAAACCGGGAGATCCACGGCTGCGAAGCCAGTTCCTACGAGTTACGTTGGTCCCGTGGGAGGTGTTGGTGCCACCCACGGGGCCGTTCGGGGGCTGTTTCGAGTTTTCACCCTCTAACGTCATGTTTTTAAGCCTAAGTCTAGAAATAAGCAAATTACCGTCGTACTCTGAAACCGGGAGACCCGCGGTTGCGGGGTCGGTTCCTACGAGTTACCTTGGTCCCGTGGGAGGTGTTGGTGCCACCCACGGGGCCGTTCGGGGGCTGTTTCGAGTTTTCAACCTCTAACCCCATGTTTTTAAGCCCAAGTCTTAAAATATGCAAATTACCGTATTACTCGAAAACCGGGAGACCCGCGGCTGCGAGGTCGGTTCCTACGAGTTACGTTGGTCCCGTGGGAGGGGTTGGTGCCACCCACGGGGCCGTTCGGGGGCTGTTTCGAGTTTTCACCCTCTAACGCCATGTTTTTAAGGCCAAATCTTGAAATATGCAAATTACCGTATTACTCTCAAACCGGGAGACCCGCAGCTGCGAGGTCAGTTCCTACGAGTTACGTTGGTCCCATGGGAGGTGTTGGTGCCCCCACGGGGCCGTTCGGGGGCTGTGTCGAGTTTTCACCCTCTAACGCCATGTTTTTAAGCCTATGTTTTGAAATATGCAAATTATCGTATTACTCTCAAATCGGGAGACCCGCGGCTACGAGGTCAGTTCCTATGAGTTACGTTGGTCCCGTGGGAGGTGTTGGTGCCACCCACGGGGCCGTTCGGGGGATGTTTCGAGTTTTCACCCTCTAACGCCATGTTTTGCTTAAGTGTAGAAAAATGCCAATTAGCGTCGTATTCTCAAACCGGGAGAACCGAGGCTGCGAGCTCAGTTCCTATGAGTTACGTTGGTCTCGTGGGAGGTGTTGGTGTCACCCACGGGGCCGTTCAGGGGCTGTTTCGAGTTCTCACCCTCTAACATCATGTTTTTAAGCCTAAGTCTAGAAATAAGAAAATTCCCATCGTACTCTCAAACCGGGTGACCCACGGCTGCGGGGTCGGTTCCTACGAGTTACCTTGGTCCCGCGGGAGGTGTTGGTGCCACCCACGGGGCCGTTCGGGGGCTGTTTCGAGTTTTCACCCTCTAACGCCATGTTTTTATGCCCAAGTCTTGAAATATACAAATTACCGTATTAATCTCAAATCGGGAGACCCGCGGCTGCGAGGTCAGTTCCTACGAGTTACGTTGGTCCCGTGGGAGGTGTTGGTGCCGCCCACGGAGCCGTTCGGGGGCTGTTTTTAGTTTTCACCCTCTAACGCCATGTTTTTAAGCCTAAGTTTTGAAATATGCAAATTACCGTATTACTCTCAAACCGGGAGACCCGCGGCTACGAGGTCAGTTCCTATGAGTTACGTTGGTCCCGTGGGAGGCGTTGGTGCCACCCACGGGGCCGTTCGGGGGCTGTTTCGAGTTTTCACCCTCTAACGCCATGTTTTTAAGCCTAAGTTTTGAAATATGCAAATTACCGCATTACTCTCAAACCGGGAGACCCGCGGCTGCGAGGTCATTTCCTATGAGTTACGTTGGTCCCGTGGGAGGTGTTGGTGCCACCCACGGGGCCCTTCGGGGGTGTTTCGAGTTTTCACCCTCTAACGTCATGTTTTTAAGCCTAAGTTTAGAAATAAGCAAATTACCGTCGTACTTTCAAACCGGGAGACCCGCGGCTGCGGGGTCGGTTCCTACGAGTTATGTTGGTCCCGTGGGAGGTGTTGGTGCCACCCACGGGGCCGTTCGGGGGCTATTTCGTGTTTTCGCCCTCTAACGCCATGTTTTGCTTAAGTGCAGAAATATGCAAATTACCATCGTATTCTCAAACCGAGAGACCCGCGGCTGCGAGGTCAGTTCCTACGAGTTACGTTGGTCCCGTGGGAGGTGTTGGTGCCACCCACGGGGCCGTTCGGGGGCTGTTTCGAGTTTTCACCCTCTAACGTCATGATTTTAAGCCCAAGTCTTGAAATAAGCAAATTACCGTCGTACTCTCAAACTGGGAAACCCGAGGCTGCGGGGTCGGTTCCTACGAGTTACGTTGGTCCCGTGGGTGGTGTTGGTGCCACCCTTGGGGCCGTTCGGGGGCTATTTCGTGTTTTCACCCTCTAACGCCATGTTTTGCTTAAGTGTAGAAATACGCAAATTACCATCGTATTCTCAAACCGGGAGACCCGCGGCTGCGAGCTCAGTTCCTACGAGTTACGTTGGTCCCGTGGGAGGTGTTGGTGCCACCCACGGGGCCGTTCGGGGGCTGTTTCGAGTTTTCACCCTCTAACGTCATGTTTTTAAGCCTAAGTCTAGAAATAAGCAAATTACCATCGTACTCTCAAACCGGGAGACCCGAGGCTGCGGGGTCGGTTCCGACGAGTTACGTTGGTCCCGTGGGTGGTGTTGGTGCCACCCATGGGGCCGTTCGGGGGCTGTTTCGAGTTTTCACCCTCTAACGCCATGTTTTTAAGCACAAGTCTTGAAATATTTAAATTACCGTATTACTCTCAAACCGGGAGACCCGCGGCTGCGAGGTCAGTTCCTACGAGTTACGTTGGTCCCGTGGGAGGTGTTGGTGCACCCACGGGGCCGTTCGGGGGCTGTTTCGAGTTTTCACCCTCTAACGCCATGTTTTTAAACCTAAATCTTAAAATGTACAAATTACCATATTACTCTCAAACCGGGAGATCCACGGCTGCGAAGTCAGTTCCTATGAGTTACGTTGGTGTCGTGGGAGGTGTTGGTGCCACCCACGGGGCCGTTCGGGGGCTGTTTCGAGTTTTCACCCTCTAACGTCATGTTATTAAGCCTAAGTCTAGAAATAAGCAAATTACCATCGTACTCTGAAACCGGGAGACCCGCGGTTGCGGGGTCGGTTCCTACGAGTTACCTTGGTCCCGTGGGAGGTGTTGGTGCCACCCACGGGGCCGTTCGGGGGCTGTTTCGAGTTTTCACCCTCTAACCCCATGTTTTTAAGCCCAAGTCTTAAAATATGCAAATTACCGTATTACTCAAAAATCGGGAGACCCGCGGCTGTGAGGTCAGTTCCTTCGAGTTACGTTGGTCCCGTGGGAGGTGTTTGTGCCACCCACGGGGCCGTTCGGGGGCTGTTTCGAGTTTTCACCCTCTAACGCCATATTTTTAAGGCCAAATCTTGAAATATGCAAATTACCGTATTACTCTCAAACCGGGAGACCCGCAGCTGCGAGGTCAGTTCCTACGAGTTACGTTGGTCCCATGGGAGGTGTTGGTGCCCCCACGGGGCCGTTCGGGGGCTGTGTCGAGTTTTCACCCTCTAACGCCATGTTTTTAAGCCTATGTTTTGAAATATGCAAATTACCGTATCACTCTCAAACCGGGTGACCCGCGGCTACGAGGTTAGTTCCTATGAGTTACGTTGGTCCCATGGGAGGTGTTGGTGCCACCCACGGGGCCGTTCGGGGGCTGTTTCGAGTTTTCACCCTCAAACCCCATGTTTTTAAGCCCAAGTCTTAAAATATGCAAATTACCGTATTACTCGAAAACCGGGAGACCCGCGGCTGTGAGGTCAGTTCCTTCGAGTTACGTTGGTCCCGTGGGAGGTGTTGGTGCCTCCCACGGGGCCGTTCGGGGGCTGTTTCGAGTTTTCACCCTCTAACGCCATGTTTTTAAGGCCAAATCTTGAAATATGCAAATTACCATATTACTCTCAAACCGGGAGACCCGCAGCTGCGAGGTCAGTTCCTACGAGTTACGTTGGTCCCATGGGAGATGTTGGTGCCCCCACGGGGCCGTTCGGGGGCTGTGTCGAGTTTTCACCCTCTAACGCCATGTTTTTAAGCCTATGTTTTGAAATATGCAAATTACCGTATCACTCTCAAACCGGGTGACCCGCGGCTACGAGGTCAGTTCCTACGAGTTACGTTGGTCCCGTGGGAGGTGTTGGTGCACCCACGGGGCCGCTCGGGGGCTGTTTCGAGTTTTCACCCTCTAACGCCATGTTTTTAAACCTAAGTCTTAAAATGTACAAATTACCATATTACTCTCAAACCGGGAGATCCACGGCTGCGAAGCCAGTTCCTACGAGTTACGTTGGTCCCGTGGGAGGTGTTGGTGCCACCCATGGGGCCGTTCGGGGGTTGTTTCGAGTTTTCACCCTCTAACGTCATGTTTTTAAGCCTAAGTCTAGAAATAATCAAATTACCGTCGTACTCTGAAACCGGGAGACCCGCGGTTGCGGGGTCGGTTCCTACGAGTTACCTTGGTCCCGTGGGAGGTGTTGGTGCCACCCACGGGGCCGTTCGGGGGCTGTTTCGAGTTTTCACCCTCTAACCCCATGTTTTTAAGCCCAAGTCCTGAAATATGCAAATTACCGTATTACTCGAAAACCGGGAGACCCGCGGCTGCGAGGTCGGTTCCTACGAGTTACGTTGGTCCCGTGGGAGGTGTTGGTGCCACCCACGGGGCCGTTCGGTGGCTGTGTCGAGTTTTCACCCTCTAACGCCATGTTTTTAAGCCTATGTTTTGAAATATGCAAATTATAGTATTACTCTGAAATCGGGAGACCCGCGGCTACGAGGTCAGTTCCTATGAGTTACGTTGGTCCCGTGGGAGCTGTTGGTGCCACCCACGGGGCCGTTCGGGGGATGTTTCGAGTTTTCACCCTCTAACACCATGTTTTGCTTAAGTGTAGAAAAATTCCAATTAGCATCGTATTCTCAAACCGGGAGAACCGAGGCTGCGAGCTCAGTTCCTATGAGTTACGTTGGTCTCGTGGGAGGTGTTGGTGTCACCCACGGGGCCGTTCAGGGGCTGTTTCGAGTTTTCACCCTCTAACATCATGTTTTTAAGCCTAAGTCTAGAAATAAGAAAATTACCATCGTACTCTCAAACCGGGTGACCCACGGCTGCGGGGTCGGTTCCTACGAGTTACCTTGGTCCCGCAGGAGGTATTGGTGCCACCCACGGGGCCGTTCGGGGGCTGTTTTTAGTTTTCACCCTCTAACGCCATGTTTTTAAGCCTAAGTTTTGAAATATGCAAATTACCGTATTACTCTCAAACCGGGAGACCCGCGGCTACGAGGTCAGTTCCTATGAGTTACGTTGGTCCCGTGGGAGGTGTTGGTGCCACCCACGGGGCCCTTCGGGGGTTGTTTCGAGTTTTCACCCTCTAACGTCATTTTTTAAGCCTAAGTCTAGAAATAAGCAAATTACCGTCGTACTCTCAAACGGGGAGACCCGCAGCTGCGAGGTCGGTTCCTACGAGTTACGTTGGTCCCGTGGGAGGTGTTGGTGCCACCCACGGGGCCGTTCGGGGGCTGTTTCGTGTTTTCACCCTCTAACGCCATGTTTTTCTTAAGTGTAGAAATACGCAAATTACCATCGTATTCACAAACCGAGAGACCCGCGGCTACGAGGTCAGTTCCTACGAGTTACGTTGGTCCCGTGGGACGTGTTGGTGCCACCCACGGGGCCGTTCGGGGGCTGTTTCGAGTTTTCACCCTCTAACGTCATGATTTTAAGCCCAAGTCTTGAAATAAGAAAATTACCGTCATACTCTCAAACCGGGAAACCCGAGGCTGCGGGGTCAGTTCCTACGAGTTACGTTGGTCCCGTGGGTGGTGTTGGTGCCACCCTTGGGGCCGTTTGGGGGCTATTTCGTGTTTTCACCCTCTAACGCCATGTTTTGCTTAAGTGTAGAAATACGCAAATTACCATCGTATTCTCAAACCGGGAGACCCGCGGCTGCGAGCTCAGTTCCTACGAGTTACGTTGGTCCCGTGGGAGGTGTTGGTGCCACCCACGGGGCCGTTCGGGGGCTGTTTCGAGTTTTCACCCTCTAACGTCATGTTTTTAAGCCTAAGTCTAGAAATAAGCAAATTACCGTCGTACTCTCAAACCGGGAGACCCGAGGCTGCGGGGTCGGTTCCTACGAGTTACGTTGGTCCCGTGGGTGGTTTTGTGCCACCCATGGGGCCGTTCGGGGGCTGTTTCGAGTTTTCACCCTCTAACGCCATGTTTTTAAGCACAAGTCTTGAAATATTTAAATTACCGTATTACTCTCAAACCGGGAGACCCGCGGCTGCGAGGTCAGTGCCTACGAGTTACGTTGGTCCCGTGGGAGGTGTTGGTGCACCCACGGGGCCGTTCGGGGGCTGTTTCGAGTTTTCACCCTCTAACGCCATGTTTTTAAACCTAAGTCTTAAAATATATAAATTACCATATTACTCTCAAACCGGGAGATCCACGGCTGCGAAGTCAGTTCCTATGAGTTACGTTGGTGTCGTGGGAGGTGTTGGTGCCACCCACGGGGCCGTTCGGGGGCTGTTTCGAGTTTTCACCCTCTAACGTCATGTTATTAAGCCTAAGTCTAGAAATAAGCAAATTACCGTCGTACTCTGAAACCGGGAGACCCGCGGCTGCGGGGTCGGTTCCTACGAGTTACCTTGGTCCCGTGGGAGGTGTTGGTGCCACCCACGGGGCCGTTCGGGGGCTGTTTCGAGTTTTCACCCTCTAACCCCATGTTTTGAAGCCCAAGTCTTAAAATATGCAAATTACCGTATTACTCGAAAACCGGGAGACCCGCGGCTGCGAGGTCGGTTCCTACGAGTTACGTTGGTCCCGTGGGAGGTGTTGGTGCCACCCACGGGGCCGTTCGGGGGCTGTTTCGAGTTTTCACCCTCTAACGCCATGTTTTTAAGGCCAAATCTTGAAATATGCAAATTACCGTATTACTCTCAAATCGGGAGACCCGCAACTGCGAGGTCAGTTCCTACGAGTTACGTTGGTCCCATGGGAGGTGTTGGTGCCCCCACGGGGCCGTTCGGGGGCTGTGTCGAGTTTTCACCCTCTAACGCCATGTTTTTAAGCCTATGTTTTGAAATATGCAAATTACCGTATCACTCTCAAACCGGGTGACCCGCGGCTACGAGGTTAGTTCCTATGAGTTACGTTGGTCCCATGGGAGGTGTTGGTGCCACCCACGGGGCCGTTCGGGGACTGTTTCGAGTTTTCACCGTCTAACGTCATGTTTTTAAGCCTAAGCCTAGAAATAAGCAAATTACCGTCGTACTCTCAAACCGGGAGACCCGCGGCTGCGAGGTCGGTTCCTAGGAGTTACGTTGGTCCCGTGGGAGGTGTTGGTGCCACCCACGGGGCCGTTCGGGGGCTGTTTCTTGTTTTCACCCTCTAACGCCATGTTTTTCTTAAGTGTAGAAATACGCAAATTACCATCGTATTCACAAACTGAGAGACCCGCGGCTGCGAGGTCAGTTCCTACGAGTTACGTTGGTCCCGTGGGAGGTGTTGGTTCCACCCACGGGGCCGTTCGGGGGCTGTTTCGAGTTTTCACCCTCTAACGTCATGTTTTTAAGCCTAAGTCTAGAAATAAGCAAATTACCGTCGTACTCTCAAACCGGGAGACCCGAGGCTGCGGGTTCGGTTCCTACGAGTTACGTTGGTCCCGTGGGAGGTGTTGGTGCCACCCATGGGGCCGTTCGGGGGCAGTTTCGAGTTTTCACCCTCTAACGCCATGTTATTAAGCCCAAGTCATGAAATATGCAAATTACCGTATTACTCTCAAACCGGGAGACCCGCGGCTGCGAGGTCAGTTCCTACGAGTTACGTTGGTGCCGTGGGAGGTGTTGGTGCACCCACGGGGCCGTTTAGGGGCTGTTTTAAGTTTTCACCCTCTAACGCCATGTTTTTAAACCTAAGTCTTGAAATATACAAATTACCATATTACTCTCAAACCGGGAGGCCCGCGGCTGCAAGGTCAGTTCCTACGAGTTACGTTGGTCCCGTGGGAGTTGTTGGTGGCACCAACGGGGCCGTTCGGGAGCTATTTCGAGTTTTCACCATGTAACGCCATGTTTTGCTTAAGTGTAGAAATACGCAAATTACCGTCGTATTATCAAACCGGGAGACCCGCAGCTCCGAGGTTAGTTCCTACGAGTTACATTGGTCCCGTGGGAGGTATTGGTGCCACCACGGGGCCGTTCGGGGGTTGTTTCGAGTTTTCACCCTCTAACGTCATGTTTTTCAGCCTAAGTCTAGAAATAAGCAAATTACCGTCGTACTCTCAAATCGGGAGACCCGAGGCTGCGGGGTCGGTTCCTACGAGTTACGTTGGTCCCGTGGGAGGTGTTGGTGCCACCCATGGGGCCGTTCGGGTGCTGTTTCGATTTTTCACCCTCTAACGCCATGTTTTTAAGCCCAAGTCTTGAAATATGCAAATTACCGTATTACTCTCAAACCGGGAGACCCGCGGCTGCGAGGTCAGTTCCTATGAGTTACGTTGGTCCCGTGGGAGGTGTTGGTGCACCCACGGGGCCGTTCGGGGGTTGTTTCGAGTTTTCACCCTCTAACGTCATGTTTTTAAGCCTAAGTCCAGAAATAAGCAAATTACCGACGTACTCTCAAACCGGGAGACCCGCGGCTACGGGGTCGGTTCCTACGAGTTACGTTGGTCCCGTGGGAGGTGTTGGTGCCACCCGCTGGGCCGTTCGGGGGCTGTTTCGAGTTTTCACCCTCTAACGCCATGTTTTGCTTAAGTGTAGAAATACGCAAATTACAGTCGTATTCTCAAACCGGGAGACTCGCGGCTGCGAGGTCAGTTCCTACGAGTTACGTTGGTCCCGTGGGACGTGTTGGTGCCACCCACGGGGCCGTTCGGGGGATGTTTCGAGTTTTCACCCTCTAACGTCCTGTTTTTGAGCCTAAGTCTAGAAATAAGCAAATTACCGTCGTACTCTGAAACCGGGAGACCCGCGGCTGCGGGGTCGGTTCCTACGAGTTACGTTGGTCCCGTGGGAGGTGTTGGTGCCACCCGCTGGGCCGTTCGGGGGCTGTTTCGAGTTTTCACCCTCTAACGCCATGTTTTGCTTAAGTGTAGAAATACGCAAATTACAGTCGTATTCTCAAACCGGGAGACTCGCGGCTGCGAGGTCAGTTCCTACGAGTTACGTTGGTCCCGTGGGACGTGTTGGGACTACCCACGGGGCCGTTCGGGGGATGTTTCGAGTTTTCACCCTCTAACGTCATGTTTTTAAGCCTAAGTCTAGAAATAAGAAAATTACCGTCGTACTCTGAAACCGGGAGACCCGCGGCTGCGGGGTCGGTTCCTACGAGTTACGTTGGTCCCGTGGGAGGTGTTGGTGCCACCCGCTGGGCCGTTTGGGGGCTGTTTCGAGTTTTCACCCTCTAACGCCATGTTTTGCTTTAGTGTAGAAATACGCAAATTACCGTCGTATTCTCAAACCGGTTGACCCGCGGCTGCGAGGTGAGTTCCTACGAGTTACGTTGGTCCCGAGGGACGTGTTGGTGCCACCCACGGAGCCGTTCGGGGGATGTTTCGAGTTTTTAGCCTCTAACGTCGTGTTTTTAAGCCTAAGTCTAGAAATAAGCAAATTACCGTCGTACTCTCAAATCGGGAGACCCGCGGATGCGGGGTCGATTCCTACGAGTTACCTTGGTCCCGTGGGAGGTGTTGGTGCCACCCACGGGGCCGTTCGGGGGCTGTTTCGAGTTTTCACCCTCTAACGCCATGTTTTTAAGCCTAAGTTTTGAAATATGCAAATTACCGTATTACTCTCAAACCGGGATACCCGCGGCTATGAGGTCAGTTCTTATGAGTTACGTTGGTCCCGTGGGAGGTGTTGGTGCCACCCACGGGGCCATTCGGGGGATGTTTCGAGTTTTCACCCTCTGACGCCATGTTTTGCTTAAGTGTAGAAAAATGCAAATTACCGTCGTATTCTCAAACCGGGAGACCCGCGGCTGCGAGGTCAGTTCCTATGAGTTACGTTGGTCTCGTGGGAGGTGTTGGTGTTACCCACGGGGCCGTTCGGCGGCTGTATTGAGTTTTCACCCTCAAACATCATGTTTTTAAGCCTAAGTCTAGAAATAAGCAAATTACCATTGTACTCTCAAACCGGGAGACCCGTGGCTGAGGGGTCGGTTCCTACGAGTTACCTTGGTCCCGTGGGAGGTGTTGGTGCCACCCACGGGGCCGTTGGGGGGCTGTTTCGAGTTCTCACCCTCTAACACCATGTTTTTAAGCCCAAGTCTTGAAATATGCAAATTTCCGTATTACTCTCAAACCGGAAGACCCGCGACTGCGAGGTCAGTTCCTACGAGTTACGTTGGTCCCGTGGGAGGTGTTGGTGCCACCCACGGGGCCGTTCGGGGGCTGTTTCGAGTTTTCACCCTCTAACGCAATGTTTTTAAGCCTAAGTTTTGAAATATGCAAATTACCGTATTACTCTCAAACTGGGATACCCGCGGCTATGAGGTCAGTTCCTATGAGTTACGTTGGTCCCGTGGGAGGTGTTGGTGCCACCCACGGAGCCATTCGGGGGATGTTTCGAGTTTTCACCCTCTAACGTCATGTTTTTAAGCCTAAGTCTAGAAATAAGCAAATTACCGTCGTACTCTCAAACCAGGAGACCCGCGGCTGCGAGGTCGGTTCCTACGAGTTACGTTTGTCCCGTGGGAGGTGTTGGTCCCACCCACGGGGCCGTTCGGGGGCTGTTTCGTGTTTTCACCCTCTAACGCCATGTTTTGCTTAAGTGTAGAAATATGCAAATTACCATCGTATTCTCAAACCGGGAGACCCTTGGCTGCGAGGTCAGTTCCTACGAGTTACCTTGGTCCCGCGGGAGGTGTTGGTGCCACCCACGGGGCCGTTCGGGGGTTGTTTCGAGTTTTCACCCTCTAACGCCATGTTTTTAAGCCCAAGTCATGAAATATGCAAATTACCGTATTACTCTCAAACCGGGAGACCCGCGGCTGCGAGGTTAGTTCCTACGAGTTACGTTGGTGCCGTGGGAGGTGTTGGTGCACCCACGGGGCCGTTCAGGGGCTGTTTCGAGTTTTCACCCTCTAACGCCATGTTTTCAAACCTAAGCCTTGAAATATACAAATTACCGTATTACTCTCAAACCGGGAGGCCCGCGGCTGCGAGGTCAGTTCCTACGAGTTACGTTGGTCCCGTGGGAGGTGTTGGTGCCACCAACGGGGCCGCTCGGGGGCTGTTTCGAGTTTTCACCCTCTAACGTCATGTTTTTAAGCCTAAGTCTAGAAATAAGCAAATTACCGTCGCACTCTCAAACCGGGAGATCCACGGCTGCGGGGTCGGTTCCTACGAGTTACATTGGTCCCGTGGGAGGTGTTGGTGCCACCCACTGGGCCGTTCGGAGGCTATTTCGAGTTTTCACCCTCTAACGCCATGTTTTGCTTAAGTGTAGAAATACACAAATTACCGTCGTATTCTCAAACCGGGAGACCCGCGACTGCGAGGTGAGTTCCTACGAGTTATGTTGGTCCCTTCGGACGTGTTGCTACCACCCACGGGGCCGTTCGGGGGATGTTTCGAGTTTTCATCCTCTGACGTCATGTTTTTAAGCCTTAGTCTAGAAATAAGAAAATTACCGTCGTACTCTCAAATCGGGAGACCCGCGGATGCGGGGTCGGTTCCTACGAGTTACCTTGGTCCCGTGGGAGGTGTTGGTGCCACCCACGGGGCCGTTCGGGGGCTATTTCGAGTTTTCACCCTCTAACGCCATGTTATTAAGCCAAAGTCTTGAAATATGCAAATTACCGTATTACTCTCAAACCGAGAGACCCGCGGCTGCGAGGTCTGTTCCTACGAGTTACGTTGGTCCCTTGGGAGGTGTGGGTGCCACCCACGGGACCGTTCGGGGGCTGTTTCGAGTTTTCACCCTCTAACACCATGTTTTGCTTAAGTGTAGAAATACGCAAATTACCGTCGTATTCTCAAACCGGGAGACCCGCGGTGCGAGGTCAGTTCCTACGAGTTACGTTGGTCCCGTGGGAGGTGTTGGTGCCACCCACGGGGTCGTTCGGGGGATGTTTCGAGTTTTCACCCTCTAACGTCATGTTTTTAAGCCTAAGTCTAGAACTAAGAAAATTACCTCGTACTCTCAAACCGGGAGACCCGAGGCTGCGGGGTCGGTTCCTACGAGTTACGTTGGTCCCGTGGGAGGTGTTGGTGCCACCCATGGGGCCGTTCGGGGGCTGTTTCGAGTTTTCACCCTCTAACGCCATGTTTTTAAGCCCAAGTCATGAAATATGCAAATTACCGTATTACTCTAAAACCGGGGGACCCGCGGCTGTGAGGTTAGTTCCTACGAGTTACGTTGGTGCCGTGGGAGGTGTTGGTGCACCCACGGGGCCGTTCAGGGGCTGTTTCGAGTTTTCACCCTCTAACGCCATGTTTTTAAACCTAAGCCTTGAAGTATACAAATTACCGTATTACTCTCAAACCGGGAGGCCCGCGGCTGCGAGGTCAGTTCCTACGAGTTACGTTGTTCCCGTGGGAGGTCTTGGTGCCACCAACGGGGCCGTTCGGGAGTTGTTTCGAGTTTTCACCCTCTAATGCCATGTTTTGCTTAGGTGTAGAAATACGCAAATTACCATCGTATTCTCAAACCGGGAGACCCGCAGCTGCGAGATTAGTTCCTATAAGTTACGTTGGTCCCGTGGGAGGTGTTGGTGCCACCCACGGGGCCGTTCGGGGGCTGTTTTGAGTTTTCACCCTCTAACGTCATGTTTTTAAGCCTAAGTCTAGAAATAAGCAAATTACACTCGTACTCTCAAACCGAGAGACCCGCGGCTGCGGGGTCGGTTCCTACGAGTTACGTTGGTCCCGTGGGAGGTGTTGGTGCCACCCACTGGGCCGTTCGGGGGCTGTTTCGAGTTTTCACCCTCTAACGCCATGTTTTGCTTAAGTGTAGAAATATGCAAATTACCGGCGTATTCTCAAACCGGGAGACCCACGACTGCGAGGTGAGTTCCTACGACTTACGTTGGTCCCGTGGGACGTGTTGGTCCCACCCACGGGGCCGTTCGGGAGATGTTTCGAGTTTTCATCCTCTAACATTGTGTTTTTAAGCCTAAGTCTAGAAATAAGCAAATTACCGTCGTACTCTCAAATCGGGAGACTCGCGGATGCGGGGTCGGTTCCTACAAGTTACCTTGGTCCCGTGGGAGGTGTTGGTGCCACCCACGGGGCTGTTCGGGGGCTGTTTCGAGTTTTCACCCTCTAACGCCATGTTTTTAAGCCCAAGTCTTGAAATATGCAAATTACCGTATTACTCTCAAACCGAAAGACCCGCGGCTGCGAGGTCAGTTCCTACGAGTTACGTTGGTCCCGTGGGAGGTGTTGGTGCCACCCACGGGGCCGTTCGGGGGCTGTTTTGAGTTTTCACCCTCTAACGCCATGTTTTGCTTAAGTGTAGAAATACGCAAATTACCATCGTATTCTCAAACCGGGAGACCCGCGGCTACGAGGTCAGTTCCTACGAGTTACGTTGGTCCTGTGGGAGGTGTTGGTTCCATCCACGGGGCCGTTCGGGGGCTGTTTCGAGTTTTTACTCTCTAACGTCATGTTTTTAAGCCTAAGTCTAGAAATAAGCAAATTACCGTCGTACTCT
Organism: Sambucus nigra; assembly: GCA_949130495.1. Taxonomy (NCBI): domain Eukaryota; kingdom Viridiplantae; phylum Streptophyta; class Magnoliopsida; order Dipsacales; family Adoxaceae; genus Sambucus; species Sambucus nigra. The sequence continues at coordinate 401,494,792 of OX422223.1, forward strand.
CAAACCGGGAGACCCACGGCTGCGGAGTTGGTTCCTACGAGTTACGTTAGTCATGTGGGAGGTGTTGGTGCCACACACGGGGCCGTTCGGGGGATGTTTCGAGTTTTCACCCTCTACCGCCATGTTTTGCGTAAGTGTAGAAATACGCAAATTACTGTCGTATACTCAAACCGGGAGACCCACGGTTGTGAGGTCAGTTCCTACGAGTTATGTTGGTCCCGTGGCACGTGTGGTGCCACCCACGGGGCCGTTCGGGGGATGTTTCGAGTTTTCACCCTCTAACGCCATGTTTTTAAGCCTAAGTCTAGAAATAAGCAAATTACCGTCGTACTCTCAAACCGGGAGACCCGGGGCTGCGGGGTCGGTTCTTACGAGTTACGTTGGTCCCGTGGGAGGTGTTGGTGCCACCCATGGGGCCGTTCGGGGGCTGTTTCGAGTTTTCACCCTCTAACGCCATGTTTTTAAGCCCACGTCATGAAATATGCAAATTACCGTATTACTCTCAAACCGAGAGACCCGCGGCTGCGAGGTTAGTTCCTACGAGTTACGTTGTTCCCGTGGGAGGTGTTGGTGCCACCAACGGGGCCGTTCGGGAGTTATTTCGAGTTTTCACCCTCTAACGCCATGTTTTGCTTAGGTGTAGAAATATGCAAATTACCATCGTATTCTCAAACCGGGAGACCCGCAGCTGCGAGATTAGTTCCAATAAGTTACGTTGGTCCCGTGGGAGGTGTTGGTGCCACCCACGGGTCCGTTCAGGGGTTGTTTCGAGTTTTCACCCTCTAACGCCATGTTTTTAAACCTAAGCCTTGAAATATACAAATTACCTTATTACTCTCAAACCGGGAGGCCCGCGGCTGCGAGGTCAGTTCCTACGAGTTACGTTGGTCCCGTGGGAGGTGTTGGTGCCACCAACGGGGTTCGTTCGGGAGCTGTTTCGAGTTTTCACCCTCTAACGCCATGTTTTGCTTAGGTGTAGAAATACGCAAATTACCGTCGTATTCTCAAACCGGGAGACCCGCAACTGCGAGGTCAGTTCCTACGAGTTACGTTGGTCCCGTGGGAGGTGTTAGTGCCACCCACGGGGCCGTTCGGGGGCTATTTCCAGTTTTCACCCTCTAACATCATGTTTTTAAGCCTAAGTCTAGAAATAAGCAAATTACCATCGTACTCTCAAACCGGGAGACCCGCGGCTGCGGGGTCGGTTCCTACGAGTTACGTTGGTCCCGTGGGAGGTGTTGGTGCCACCCACTGGGTCGTTCGGGGGCTATTTCGAGTTTTCACCCTCTAACGCCATGTTTTGCTTAAGTGTAGAAATACGCAAATTACCGTCGTATTCTCAAACCGGGAGACCCGCGACTGCGAGGTGAGTTCCTACGACTTACGTTGGTCCCGTGGGACGTGTTGGTGCCACCCACGGGGCCGTTCGGGGGATGTTCCGAGTTTTCATCCTCTAACGTTGTGTTTTTAAGCCTAAGTCCAGAAATAAGTAAATTACCGTCGTACTCTCAAATCAGGAGACCCGCGGATGCGGGGTCGGTTCCTACGAGTTACCTTGGTCCCGTGGGAGGTGTTGGTGCCACCCACGGGGCTGTTCGGGGGCTGTTTCGAGTTTTCACCCTCTAACGCCATGTTTTTAAGCCCAAGTCTTGAAATATGCAAATTACCGTATTACTCTCAAACCGAGAGACCCGCGGCTGCGAGGTAAGTTCCTACGAGTTACGTTGGTCCCGTGGGAGGTGTTGGTGCCACCCATGGGGCCGTTCGGGGGCTGTTTCGAGTTTTCACCCTCTAACGCCATGTTTTGCTTAAGTGTAGAAATACGCAAATTACCGTCGTATTCTCAAACCGGGAGACCCGCGGCTACGAGGTCAGTTCCTACGAGTTACGTTGGTCCCGTGGGAGGTGTTGGTTCCACCCACGGGGCCGTTCGGGGGCTGTTTCGAGTTTTTACCCTCTAACGTTATGTTTTTAAGCCTAAGTCTAGAAATAAGAAAATTATCGTCGTACTCTCAAACAGGGAGACCCGCGGCTGCGAGGTTAGTTCCTACGAGTTACGTTGGTCCCGTGGGAGGTGTTGGTGCCACCCACGGGGCCGTTCGGGGGATGTTTCGAGTTTTCACCCTCTAACGTCATGTTTTTAAGCCTAAGTCTAGAAATAAGCAAATTACCGTCGTACTTGCAAACCGGGAGACCCGCGGCTGCGGGGTCGATTCCTATGAGTTACGTTGGTCCCGTGGGAGGTGTTGGTGCCACCCACTGGGTCGTTCGGGGGCTACTTCGAGTTTTCACGCTCTAACGCCATGTTTTGCTTAAGTGTAGAAATACGCAAATTATCGTCGTATTCTCAAAATGGGAGACCCGCGGCTGCGAGGTCAGTTCCTACGAGTTACGTTGGTCCCGTGGGACGAGTTGGTGCCACCCACGGGGCCGTTCGGGGGATGTTTCGAGTTTTCATCCTCTAACGCCATGTTTTTGAGCCCAAGTCTTGAAATATGCAAATTACCGTATTACTCTCTAACCGGGAGACCCGCGGCTGCGAGGTCAGTTCTTACGAGTAACGTTGGTTCCGTGGGAGGTGTTGGTGCCACTCACGGGGCCGTTTGGGGGCTGTTTCGAGTTTTCACCCTCTAACGCCATGTTTTTGAGCCCAATTCTTGAAATATGCAAATTACCGTATTACTCTCTAACCGGGAGATCCGCGGCTGCGAGGTCAGTTCCTACGAGTTACGTTGGTCCCGTGGGAGGTGTTGGTGCCACCCACGGAGCCGTTCGGGGGCTGTTTCGAGTTTTCACCCTCTAACGCCATGTTTTTAAGCCTAAGTCTTGAAATATGCAAATTACCGTATTACTCTCAAACCGGGAGACCCGCGGCTAAGAGGATAGTTCCTATGAGTTACCTTGGTCCCGTGGGAGGTGTTGGTGCCACCCACGGGGCCGTTCGGGGGCTGTTTCGAGTTTTTACCCTCTAACGTCATGTTCTTAAGCCTAACTCTAGAAATAAGCAAATTATCATCGTACTCTCAAACCGGGAGACCCGCGGCTGCGAGGTCAGTTCCTACGAGTTACGTTGGTCCCGTGGGAGGTGTTGGTGCCACCCACGGGGCCGTTCGGGGGCTGTTTCGAGTTTTCACCCTCTAACGTCATGTTTTTAAGCCTAAGTCTAGAAATAAGCAAATTATCGTCGTACTTGCAAACCGGGAGACCCGTGGCTGCGGGGTCGGTTCCTACGAGTTACGTTGGTCCCGTGGGAGGTGTTGGTACCACCCACTGGGCCGTTCGGGGGCTACTTCGAGCTTTCACCCTCTAACGCCATGTTTTGCTTAAGTGTAGAAATACGCAAATTACCATCGTATTCTCAAACCGGGAGACCCGCGGCTGCGAGGTGAGTTCCTACGAGTTACGTTGGTCCCGTGGGACGTGTTGGTGCCACCCACGGCGCCGTTCGGGGGATGTTTCGAGTTTTCATCCTCTAACGCCATGTTTTTGAGCCCAAGTCTTGAAATATGCAAATTACCGTATTACTCTCTAACCGGGAGACCCGCGGATATGAGGTCAGTTCTTACGAGTAACGTTGGTACCGTGGGAGGTGTTGGTGCCACTCACGGGGCCGTTCGGGGGCTGTTTCGAGTTTTCACCCTCCAACGCCATGTTTTTGAGCCCAAGTCTTGAAATATGCAAATTACCGTATTACTCTCTAACCGGGAGACCCGCGGCTGCGAGGTCAGTTCCTACGAGTTACGTTGGTCCCGTGGGAGGTGTTGGTGCCCCCCAAGGGACCGTTCGGGGGCTGTTTCGAGTTTTCACCCTCTAACGCCATGTTTTTAAGCCTAAGTTTTGAAATATGCAAATTACCGTATTACTCTCAAACCGGGAGACCCGCGGCTACGAGGTCAGTTCCTATGAGTTACGGTTGTCCCGTGGGAGGTGTTGGTGCCACCCACAGGGCCGTTCGGGGGCTGTTTCGATTTTTCACCCTCTAACGCCATGTTTTTAAGGCCAAGTCTTGAAATATGCAAATTACCATATTACTCTCTAACTGGGAGACCCGCAGCTGCGAGGTCAGTTCCTACGAGTTACGTTTGTCCCGTGGGAGGTGTTGGTGCCCCCACGGGGCCGTTCGGGGGCTGTGTCGAGTTTTCACCCTCTAACGCCATGTTTTTAAGCCTAAGTTTTGAAATATGCAAATTACCGTATTACTCTCAAACCGGGAGACCCGCGGCTATGAGGTTTGTTCCTATGAGTTACGTTGGTCCCGTGGGAGGTGTTGGTACCACCCACGGGGCCGTTAGGGGGCTGTTTCGAGTTTTCACCCTCTAACGTCATGTTTTTAAGCCTAAGTCTAGAAATAAGCAAATTACCGTCATACTCTCAAACCGGGAGACCCGCGGCTGCGGGGTCGGTTCCTACGAGTTACGTTTGTCCCGTGGGAGGTGTTGGTGCCACCCACGGGGCCGTTCAGGGGCTATTTCGTGTTTTCACCCTCTAACGCCATGTTTTGCTTAAGTGTAGAAATACGCAAATTACCATCGTATTCTCAAACCGGGGGACCCGCGGCTGCGAGGTCAGTTCCTACGAGTTACGTTGGTCCCGTGGGAGGTGTTGGTGCCACCCACGGGGCCGTTCGGGGGCTGTTTCGAGTTTTCACCCTCTAACGTCATATTTTTAAGCCTAAGTCTAGAAATAAGCAAATTACCGTTGTACTCTCAAACCGGGAGACCCGAGGCTGCGGGGTCGGTTCCTACGAGTTACGTTGGTCCCGTGGGTGGTGTTGGTGCCACCCTTGGGGCCGTTCGGGGGCTGTTTCGAGTTTTCACCCTCTAACGCCATGTTTTTAAGCCCAAGTCTTGAAATATACAAATTACCGTATTACTCTCAAACCGGGAGATCCGAAACTGCGAGGTCAGTTCCTACGAGTTACGTTGGTCCCGTGGGAGTTGTTGGTGCCACCCACGGGGCCGTTCGGGGGATGTTTCGAGTTTTCACCCTCTAACGCCATGTTTTGCTTAAGTGTAGAAATACACAAATTACCGTCGTATTCTCAAACCGGGAGACCCGCGGCTGCGAGGTCAGTTCCTACGAGTGACGTTGGACCCGTGGGAGGTGTTGGTGCCACCCACGGGACCGTTCGGGGGCTGTTTCGAGTTTTCACCCTCTAACGTAATGTTTTTAAGCCTAAGTCTAGAAATAAGCAAATTACCATCGTACTCTCAAACCGGGAGACCCACGGTTGCGGGGACGGTTCCTACGAGTTACGTTGGTCCCGTGGGAGGTGTTGGTGCACCCACGGGTCCGTTTAGGGGCTGTTTCGAGTTTTCACCCTCTAACGCCATGTTTTTAAACCTAAGTCTTGAAATATACAAATTACCGTATTACTCTCAAACTGGGAGATCCACGGCTGCGAGGTCAGTTCCTACGAGTTACGTTGGTCCCGTGGGAGGTGTTGGTGCCGCCCACGGGGCCGTTCGGGTGCTGTTTCGAGTTTTCACCCTCTAACGTCATGTTTTGCTTAAGTGTAGAAATACGCAAATTACCGTCGTATTCTCAAACCGGGAGACCCGCGGCTGCGAGGTCAGTTCCTACGAGTGACGTTGGACCCGTGGGAGGTGTTGGTGCCACCCACGGGACCGTTCGGGGGCTGTTTCGAGTTTTCACCCTCTAACGTCATGTTTTTAAGCCTAAGTCTAGAAATAAGCAAATTACCGTCGTACTCTGAAACCGGGAGATCCGCGGCTGCGGGGTCGGTTCCTACGAGTTACGTTGGTCCCGTTGGAGGTGTTGGGGCCACCCACTGGGCCGTTCGGGGGCTGTTTCGAGTTTTCACCCTCTAACGCCATGTTTTGCTTAAGTGTAGAAATACGCAAATTACCGTCGTATTCTCAAACCGGGAGACCCGCAGCTGCGACGTGACTTCCTACGAGTTCCGTTGGTCCCGTGGGACGTTTTGGTGCCACCCACGGGGCCGTTCGGGGGATGTTTCGAGTTTTCATCCTCTAACGTCGTGTTTTTAACCTAAGTCTAGAAATAAGTAAATTACCGTCGTACTCTCAAATCGGGAGACCCGCGGATGCGAGGTGAGTTCCTATGAGTTACGTTTGTCCCGTGGGACGTGTTGGTGCCACCCACGGGGCCGTTCGGGGGATGTTTCGAGTTTTCAGCCTCTAACGTCGTGTTTTTAAGCCTAAGTCTAGAAATAAGCAAATTACCGTCGTACTATCAAATTGGGAGACCCGCGGATGCGGGGTCGGTTCCTACGAGTTACCTTGGTCCCGTGGGAGGTGTTCGTGCCACCCACGGGGCCGTTCGGGGGCTGTTTCGACTTTTCACCCTCTAACGCCATGTTTTGCTTAAGTGTAGAAAACGCAAATTACCGTCGTATTCTCAAACCGGGAGACCCGCGGCTGCGAGGTCAGTTACTATGAGTGACGTTGGTCTCGTGGGAGGTGTTGGTGTCACGCACGGGTCCGTTCGGGGGCTGTTTTGAGTTTTCACCCTCTAACGTCATTTTTTAAGCCTAAGTCCAGAAATAAGCAAATTACCATCGTACTCTCAAACCGGGAGACCCGCGGCTGCGGGGTCGGTTCCTACGAGTTACCTTGGTTCGGTGGTAGGTGTTGGTGCCACCCACGGGGCCGTTCGGGGGCTGTTTCGAGTTTTCACCCTCTAACGCCATGTTTTTAAGCCCAAGTCTGGAAATATGCAAATTAGCGTATTACTCTCAAACCGGGAGACCCACGGATGCGAGGTCAGTTCCAACGAGTTACGTTGGTCCCGTGGGAGGTGTTGGTGCCACCCACGGGGCCGTTCGGGGGCTGTTTCGAGTTCTCACCCTCTAACGTCATGTTTTTAAGCCTAAGTCTAGAAATAAGCAAATTACCGTCGTACTCTCAAACAGGGAGACCCGAGGCTGCGGGGTCGGTTCCTACGAGTTACGTTGGTCCCGTGGGAGGTGTTGGTGCCACCCATGGGGCCGTTCGGGGCCTGTTTCGATTTTTCACCCTCTAACGCCATGTTTTTAGGCCCAAGTCTTGAAATATTGAAATTACCGTATTACTCTCAAACCGGGAGACCCGCGGCTGCGAGGTCAGTTCCTACGAGTTACGTTGGTCCCGTGGGAGGTGTTGGTGCACCCACGGGGCCGTTCGGGGGCTGTTTCGAGTTTTCACCCTCTACGCCATGTTTTTAAACCTAAGTCTTGAAATGTACAAATTAACATATTACTCTCAAACCGGGAGATCCACGGTTGCGAGGTCAGTTCCTACGAGTTACGTTGGTCCCGTGGGAGGTGTTGGGGCCACCCACGGGGCCGTTCGGGAGCTGTTTTGAGTTTTCACCCTCTAACGTCATGTTTTTAAGCCTAAGTCTAGAAATAAGTAAATTGCCGTCGTACTCTGAAACCGGGAGACCCGCGGCTGCGAGGTCGGTTCCTACGAGTTACGTTGGTCCCGTGGGAGGTGTTGGTGCCACCCACTGGGCCGTTCGGGGGCTGTTTCGAGTATTCACCCTCTAACGCCATGTTTTGCTTTAGTGTAGAAATACGCAAATTACCGTCGTATTCTCAAATCGGGAGACCCGCGGCTGCGAGGTGACTTCCTACGTGTTACGTTGGTCCCGTGGGATGTGTTGGTGCCACCCACGGGGCCGTTCGGGGGCTGTGTCGAGTTTTCACCCTCTAACGCCATGTTTTTAAGCCTATGTTTTGAAATAAGGAAATTAATGTCGTACTCTCAAATCGGGAGACCCGCGGCTACGAGTTGAGTTCCTACGAGTTACGTTGGTCCCGTGGGAGGTGTTGGTGCCACCAACGGGGCCGTTCGGGGGCTGTTTCGAGTTTTCACCCTCTAACGCCATGTTTTTAAGCCTAAGTCTAGAAATAAGCAAATTACCATCGTACCCTCAAACCGGGAGACCCGCGGCTGCGGGGTCGGTTCCTACGAGTTACCTTGGTCCCGTGGGAGGTGTTGGTGCCACCCACGGGGCCGTTCGGGGGCTGTTTCGAGTTTTCACCCTCTAACGCCATGTTTTTAAGCCTAAGTCTTGAAATATGCAAATTATCGTATTACTCTCAAACTGGGAGACCTGCGGCTGCGAGGTCTATTCCTACGAGTTACGTTTGTCCCGTGGGAAGTGTTGGTGCCACCCACGGGGCCGTTCGGGGGATGTTTCGAGTTTTCACCTCTAACGCCATGTTTTACTTAAGTGTAGAAAAATGAAATTTACCGTCGTATTCTCAAACCGGGAGACCCGGGGCTGCGAGGTTAGTTCCTATGAGTTACGTTGGTCTCGTGGGAGGTGTTGGTGTCACCCACGGGGCCGTTCGGGGGCTGTTTCGAGTTTTCACCCTCTAACATCATATTTTCAAGCCTAAGTCTAGAAATAAGCAAAATTACCATCGTACTCTCAAACCGGGAGACCCGCGGCTGCGGGGTCGGTTCCTACAAGTTACCCTTATCCCGCGGGAGGTGTTGGTGCCACCCACGGGGCCGTTCGGGGGCTGTTTCGAGTTTTCACCCTCTAACGCCATGTTTTTATGCCCAAGTCTTGAAATATGCAAATTACCGTATTACTCTCAAACCGGGAGACCCGCGACAACGAGGTCAGTTCCTACGAGTTACGTTGGTCCCGTGGGAGGTGTTGGTGCCACCCACGGGGCCGTTCGGTGGCTGTTTCGAGTTTTCACCCTCTAACGCCATGTTTTTAAGCCTATGTTTTGAAATATGCAAATGACAGTATTACTCTCAAACCGGGAGACCCGCGGCTACGAGGTCAGTTCCTATGAGTTACGTTGGTCCCGTGGGAGGTGTTGGTGCCACCCACAGGGCCGTTCGTGGGCTGTTTCGAGTTTTCACCCTCTAACGCCATGTTTTTAAGGCCAAGTCTTGAAATATGCAAATTACCGTATTACTCTCAAACCGGGAGACCCGCAACTGCGAGGTCAGTTCCTACGAGTTACGTTGGTCCCGTGGGAGGTGTTGGTGCCACCCATGGGGCCGTTCGGAGGCTGTGTCGAGTTTTCCCCCTTCAACGCTATGTTTTTAAGCCTAAGTTTTGAAATATGCAAATTACTGTATTACTCTAAAACCGGGAGACCCGCGGCTAGGAGGTTAGTTCCTATGACTTACGTTGGTCCCGTGGGAGGTGTTGGTGCCACCCACGGGGCCGTTCGGGGGCTGTTTCGAGTTTTCACCCTCTAACGTCGTGTTTTTAAGCCTAAGTCTAAAAATAAGCAAATTACGGTCGTACTCTCAACCCGGGAGACCCGCGACTGCGGGGTCGGTTCCTATGAGTTACGTTGGTCCCGTGGGAGGTGTTGGTGCCACCCACTGGGCCGTTCGGGGGCTATTTCGTGTTTTCACCCTCTAACGCCATGTTTTACTTAAGTGTAGAAATACGCAAATTACCATCGTATTCTCAAACCGGCAGACCCACAGCTGCGAGGTCAGTTCCTACGAGTTACGTTGGTCCCGTGGGAGGTGTTGGTGCCACCCACGGGGCCGTTCGGGGGCTGTTTCGAGTTTTCACCCTCTAACGTCATGTTTTTAAGCCAAAGTCTAGAAATAAGCAAATTACCGTCGTACTCTCAAACCGGGAGACCCGAGGCTTCGGGGTCGGTTACTACGAGTTACGTTGGTCCCGTGGGTGATGTTGGTGCCACCCATGGGGCCGTTCGGGGGCTGTTTCGAGTTTTCACCCTCTAACGCCATGTTTTTAAGCCCAAATCTTGAAATATTGAAATTACCGTATTACTCTCAAACCGGGAGACCCGCGGCTGCGAGGTCTGTTCCTACGAGTTACGTTGGTCCCGTGGGAGGTGTTGGTGCACCCACGGGGCCGTTCGGGGGCTGTTTCGAGTTTTCACCCTCTACGCCATGTTTTTAAACCTAAGTCTTGAAATGTACAAATTAACATATTACTCTCAAACCGGGAGATCCACGGCTGCGAGGTCAGTTCCTACGAGTTACGTTTGTCCCGTGGGAGGTGTTGGGGCCACCCACGGGGCCGTTCGGGGGCTGTTACGAGTTTTCACCCTCTAACGTCATGTTTTTAAGCCTAAGTCTAGAAATAAGCAAATTACCGTTGTACTCTGAAACCGGGAGACCCGCGGCTGCGAGGTCGGTTCCTACGAGTTACGTTGGTCCCGTGGGAGGTGTTGGTGCCACCCACTGGGCCGTTCGGGGGCTGTTTCGAGTATTCACCCTCTAACGCCATGTTTTACTTAAGTGTAGAAATACGCAAATTTCCGTCGTATTCTCAAACCGGGAGACCCGCGGCTGCGAGGTGACTTTCTACGAGTTACGTTGGTCCCGTGGGACGTGTTGGTGCCACCCACGGGGCCGTTCGGGGGACGTTTCGAGTTTTCATCCTCTAACGTCGTGTTTTTAACCGAAGTCTAGAAATAAGGCAAATTACCGTCGTACTCTCAAATCAGGAGACCCGCGGATGCGAGGTGAGTTCCTACGAGTTACGTTGGTCCCGTGGGACGTGTTGGGGCCACCCACGGTGCCGTTCGGGGGATGTTTCGAGTTTTCAACCTCTAACGTCGTGTTTTTAAGCCTAAGTCTAGAAATATGCAAATTACCGTCGTACTCTCAAACCGGGAGACCCGCGGCTGCGGGGTCAGTTCCTACGAGTTACGTTGGTCCCGTGGGAGGTGTTGGTGCCACCCTCGGGGCCATTCGGGGGCTATTTCGAGTTTTCACCCTCTAACGCCATGTTTTTAAGCCTATGTCATGAAATATGCAAATTACCGTATTACTCTCAAACCGGGAGACCTGCGGCTGCGAGGTCAGCTCCTACGAGTTACGTTGGTCCCATGGGAGGTGTTGGTGCCACCCACGGGGCCGTTCGGGGGATGTTTCGAGTTTTCACTCTCTAACGCCATGTTTTGCTTAAGTGTAGAAAAATGCAAATTACCGTCGTATTCTCAAACCGGGAGACCCGCGGCTGCGAGGTCAGTTCCTATGAGTTACGTTGGTCTCGTGGGAGGTGTTGTTGTCACGCACGGGGCCGTTCGGGGGCTGTTTCGAGTTTTCACCCTCTAACGCCATGTTTTTAAGCCTAAGTCTAGAAATAAGTTAATTACCATCGTACTCTCAAATCGGGAGACCTGCGGCTGCGAGGTCAGTTCCTACGAGTTACCTTGGTCCCGTGGGAGGTGTTGGTGCCACCCGCGGGGCCGTTCGGGGGCTGTTTCGAGTTTTCACCCTCTAACGCCATGTTTTTAAGCCCAAGTATTGAAATATACAAATTACCGTATTACTCTCAAACCGGGAGACCCGCGGCTGCGAGGTCAGTTCCTACGAGTTACGTTGGTCCTGTGGGAGGTGTTGGTGCCACCCACGGGGCCGTTCGGGGGCTGTTTCGAGTTTTCACCCTCTAACGCCATGTTTTTAAGGCCAAGTCTTGAAATATGCAAATTACCGTATTACTCTCAAACCGGGAGACCCGCAGCTGCGAGGTTAGTTCCTACGAGTTACGTTAGTCCCATGGGAGGTGTTGGTGCCCCCACGGGGCCGTTCGGGGGCTGTGTCGAGTTTTCACCCTCTAACGCCATGTTTTTAAGCCTATATTTTGAAATATGCAAATTACCGTATTACTCTCAAACCGGGAGACCCGCGGCTACGAGGTTAGTTCCTATGAGTTACGTTGGTCCCATGGGAGGTGTTGGTGCCACCCACGGGGCCGTTCGGGGACTGTTTCGAGTTTTCACCCTCTAACGTCATGTTTTTAAGCTTAAGCCTAGAAAGAAGCAAATTACCGTCGTACTCTCAAACCGGGAGACCCGCGGCTGCGAGGTCGGTTCCTACGAGTTACGTTGGTCCCGTGGGTGGTGTTGGTGCCACCCACAGGGCCGTTCGGGGGCTGTTTCGTGTTTTCACCCTCTAACGCCATGTTTTTCTTAAGTGTAGAAATACGCAAATTACCATCGTATTCACTAACCGAGAGATCCGCGGCTGCGAGGTCAGTTCCTACGAGTTACGTTGGTCCCGTGGGAGGTGTTGGTTCCACCCACGGGGCAGTTCGGGGGCTGTTTCGAGTTTTCACCCTCTAACATCATGTTTTTAAGCCTAAGTCTAGAAATAAGCAAATTACCGTCGTACTCTCAAACCGGGAGACCCGAGGCTGCGGGGTCGATTCCTACAAGTTACGTTGGTCCCGTGGGAGGTGTTGGTGCCACCCATGGGGCCGTTCGGGGGCAGTTTCGAGTGTTAACCCTCTAACGCCATGTTATTAAGCCCAAGTCATGAAATATGCAAATTACCGTATTACTCTGAAACCGGGAGACCCGCGGCTGCGAGGTCAGTTCCTACGAGTTACGTTGGTGCCGTGGGAGGTGTTGGTGCACCCACGGGGCCGTCCAGGGGCTGTTTCGAGTTTTCACCCTCTAACGCCATGTTTTTAAACCTAAGTCTTGAAATATACAAATTACCATATTACTCTCAAACCGGGAGGCCCGCGGCTGCGAGGTCAGTTCCTACGAGTTACGTTGGTCCCGTGGGAGGTGTTGGTGCCACCAACGGGGCCGTTCGGGTGCTGTTTCGAGTTTTCACCCTCTAACGCCATGTTTTGCTTAAGTGTAGAAATACGCAAATTACCATCGTATTCTCAAACCGGGAGACCCGCAGCTCCGAGGTCAGTTCCTACGAGTTACGTTGGTCCCGTGGGAGGTGTTGGAGCCACCCACGGGGCCGTTCAGGGGCTGTTTCGAGTTTTCACCCTCTAACGTCATGTTTTTAAGCCTAAGCCTAGAAATAAGCAAATTACCGTTGTACTCTCAAACCGGGAGACCCGCGGCTGCGAGGTCGGTTCCTACGAGTTACGTTGGTCCCATGGGAGTTGTTGGTGCCACCCACGGGGCCGTTCGGGGGCTGTTTCGTGTTTTCACCCTCTAACGGCATGTTTTTCTTAAGTGTAGAAATACGCAAATTACCATCGTATTCACAAACCGAGAGACCCGCGGCTGCGAGGTCAGTTCCTACGAGTTACGTTGGTCCCGTGGGAGGTGTTGGTTCCACTCACGGGGCCGTTCGGGGGCTGTTTCGAGTTTTCACCCTCTAACGTCATGTTTTTAAGCCTAAGTCTAGAAATAAGCAAATTACCGTCGTACTCTCAAATCGGGAGACTCGAGGCTGCGGGGTCGGTTCCTACAAGTTACGTTGGTCCCGTGGGAGGTGTTGGTGCACCCACGGGGCCGTTCAGGGGCTGTTTCGAGTTTTCACCCTCTAACGCCATGTTATTAAGCCTAAGTCTTGAAATATACAAATTACCGTATTACTCTCAAACCGGGAGGCCCGCGGCTGCGAGGTCACTTCCTACGAGTTACGTTGGTCCCGTGGGAGGTGTTGGTGCCACCAACGAGGCCGTTCGGGAGCTGTTTCGAGTTTTCACCCTCTAACGCCATGTTTTGCTTAAGTGTAGAAATATGAAAATTACCGTCGTATTCTCAAACCGGGAGACCCGCAACTCCGAGGTCAGTTCCTACGAGTTACGTTGGTCCCGTGGGAGGTGTTGGAGCCACCCACGGGGCCGTTCGGGGGCTGTTTCGAGTTTTCACCCTCTAACGTCATGTTTTTAAGCCTAAGTCTAGAAATAAGCAAATTACCGTCGTACTCTCAAACCGGGAGACCCGAGGCTGCGAGGTCAGTTCCTACGAGTTACGTTGGTCCCGTGGGAGGTGTTGGTGCCACCCATGGGGCCGATCGGGTGTTGTTTCGATTTTTCACCCTCTAACGCCATGTTTTTAAGCCCAAGTCTTGAAATATGCCAATTACCGTATTACTCTCAAACCGGGAGACCCGCGGCTGCGAGGTCAGTTCCTACGAGTTACGTTGGTCCCATGGGACGTGTTGGTGCACCCACGGGGCCGTTCGAGGGCTGTTCTGAGTTTTCACCCTCTAACGCCATGTTTTTAAACCTAAGTCTTGAAATATACAAATTACCATATTACTCTCAAATTGGGAGACTCGCGGCTGCGAAGTCAGTTCCTACGAGTTACGTTGGTCCCGTGGGAGGTGTTGGTGCCACCAACGGGGCCGTTCGGGAGCTGTTTCGAGTTTTCACCCTCTAACGCCATGTTTTGCTTAAGTGTAGAAATACGTAAATTTCCATCGTATTCTCAAACCAGGAGACCCGTGGCTACGAGGTCAGTTCCTACGAGTTACGATGGTCCCGTGGGAGGTGTTGGGGCCACCAACGGGGCCGTTCGGGGGCTGTTTTGAGTTTTTACCCTCTAACGTCATGTTTTTAAGCCTAAGTCTAGAAATAAGCAAATTACCGTCGTACTCAGAAACCGGGAGACCCGCGGCTGCGGGGTCGGTTCCTACGAGTTACGTTGGTCCCGTGGGAGGTGTTGGTGCCACCCGCTGGGCCATTCGGGGGCTGTTTCGAGTTTTCACCCTCTAACGCCATGTTTTCCTTAAGTGTAGAAATACGCAAATTACCGTCGTATTCTCAAAACGGGAGACCTGCGGCTGCGAGGTCTGTTCCTACGAGTTACGTTGGTCCCGTGGGACGTGTTGGTGCCACCCACGGGGCCGTTCGGGGGCTGTTTCAAGTTTTCACCCTCTAACGTCATGTTTTTAAGCCTAAGTCTAGAAATAAGCAAATTACCATCGTACTCTCGAACCGAGAGACCTGCGGCTGCGAGGTCAGTTCCTACGAGTTACCTTGGTCCCGTGGGAGGTGTTGGTGCCACCCACGGGGCCGTTCGGGGGCTGTTTCGAGTTTTCACCCTCTAACGCCATGTTTTTAAGCCTAAGTCTTGAAATATGCAAATTACCGTATTACTCTCAAACCGGGAGACCTGCGGCTGCGAGGTCTATTCCTACGAGTTACGTTTGTCCCGTGGGAGGTGTTGGTGCCACCCACGGGACCGTTCGGGGGATGTTTCGAGTTTTCACCCTCTAACGCCATGTTTTGCCTAAGTGTAGAAAAATGAAAATTACCGTCGTATTCTCAAACCGGGATACCCGGGGCTGCGAGGTCAGTTCCTATGAGTTACGTTGGTCTCGTGGGAGGTGTTGGTGTCACCCACGGGGCCGTTCGGGGGCTGTTTCGAGTTTTCACCCTCTAACATCATGTTTTTCAGCCTAAGTCTTGAAATTCGCAAATTACCATCGTACTCTCAAACCGGGAGACCCGCGGCTGCGGGGTCGGTTCCTACAAGTTACCTTGGTCCCGCGGGAGGTGTTGGTGCCACCCACGGGGCCGTTCGGGGGCTGTTTCGAGTTTTCACCCTCTAACGCCATGTTTTTATGCCCAAGGTCTGAAATATGAAAATTACCGTATTACTCTCAAACCGGGAGACCCGCGGCAGCGAGGTCAGTTCCTACGAGTTACGTTGGTCCCGTGGGAGGTGTTGGTGCCACCCACGGGCCCGTTCGGGGGCTGTTTCGAGTTTTCACCCTCTAACGCCATGTTTTTAAGCCTATGTTTTCAAATATGCAAATTACCATATTACTCTCAAACCGGGAGATCCGCGGCTACGAGGTCAGTTCCTATGAGTTACGTTGGTCCCGTGGGAGGTGTTGGTGCCAACCACAGGGCCGTTCGTGGGCTGGTTCAAGTTTTCACCCTCTAACGCCAAGTTTTTAAGGCCAAGTCTTAAAATATGCAAATTACCGTATTACTCTCAAACCGGGAGACCCGCAACTGCGAGGTCAGTTCCTACGAGTTACGTTGGTCCCGTGGGAGGTGTTGGTGGCCCCACGGGGTCGTTCGGGGGCTGTGTCGAGTTTTCACCCTTCAACGCCATGTTTTTAAGCCTAAGTTTTGAAATATGCAAATTACTAAATTACTCTAAAACCGGGAGACCGCGGCTACGAGGTTAGTTCCTATGCCTTACGTTGGTCCCGTGGGAGGTGTTGGTGCCACCCACGGGGCCGTTCGGGGGCTGTTTCGAGTTTTCACCCTCTAACGTCATGTTTTTAAGCCTAAGTCTAGAAATAAGCAAATTACCGTCGTACTCTCAAACCGGGAGACCCGAGGCTGCGGGGTCGGTTCCTACGAGTTACGTTGGTCCCGTGGGTGATGTTGGTGCCACCCATGGGGCCGTTCGGGGGCTGTTTCGAGTTTTCACCCTCTACGCCATGTTTTTAAACCTAAGTCTTGAAATGTACAAATTAACATATTACTCTCAAACCGGGAGATCCACGGCTGCGAGGTCAGTTCCTACGAGTTACGTTGGTCCCGTGGGAGGTGTTGGGGCCACCCACGGGGCCGTTCGGGGGCTGTTTCGAGTTTTCACCCTCTAACGTCATGTTTTTAAGCCTAAGTCTAGAAATAAGCAAATTACCGTCGTACTCTGAAACCGGGAGACCCGCGGCTGCGGGGTCGGTTCCTAGGAGTTACGTTGGTCCCATAGGAGGTGTTGGTGCCACCCATTGGGCCGTTCAGGGGCTGTTTCGAGTATTCACCCTCTAACGCCATGTTTTGCTTAAGTGTAGAAATACGCAAATTTCCGTCGTATTCTCAAACCGGGAGACCCGCGGCTGCGAGGTGACTTTTTACGAGTTACGTTGGTCCCGTGGAACGTGTTGGTGCCACCCACGGGGCCGTTCGGGGGATGTTTCGAGTTTTCAGCCTCTAACGTCGTGTTTTTAACCTAAGTTTAGAAATAAGGCAAATTACCGTCGTACTCTCAAATCCGGAGACCCGCGGATGCGAGGTGAGTTCCTACGAGTTACGTTGGTCCCGTGGGACGTGTTGGTGCCACCCACGGTGCCGTTCGGGGGATGTTTCGAGTTTTCAACCTCTAACGTCGTGTTTTTAAGCCTAAGTCTAGAAATAAACAAATTACCGTCGTACTCTCAAATCGGGAGACCCGCGGATGCGGGGTCGGTTCCTACGAGTTACCTTGGTCCCGTGGGAGGTGTCCGTGCCACCCACGGGGCTGTTCGGGGGCTGTTTCGAGTTTCCACCCTCTAACGCCATATTTTTAAGCCTATATCATGAAATATGCAAATTACCATATTACTCTCAAACCGGGAGACCTATGGCTGCGAGGTCAGTTCCTACGAGTTACGTTGGTCCCGTGGGAGGTGTTGGTGCCACCCACGGGGCCGTTCGGGGGATGTTTTGAGTTTTCACTCTCTAACGCCATGTTTTGCTTAAGTGTAGAAAAACGCAAATTACCGTCGTATTCTCTAACCGGGAGACCCGCGGCTGCGAGGTCAGTTCCTATGAGATACGTTGGTCTCGTGGGAGGTGTTGTTGTCACGCACGGGGCCGTTCGGGGGCTGTTTCGAGTTTTCACCCTCTAACGTCATGTTTTTAAGCCTAAGTCTAGAAATAAGCAAATTACCATCGTACTCTCAAACCGGGAGACCTGCGGCTGCGAGGTCAGTTCCTACGAGTTACCTTGGTCCCGTCGGAGGTGTTGGTGCCACCCACGGGGCCGTTCGGGGGCTGTTTCGAGTTTTCACCCTCTAACGCCATGTTTTTAAGCCCAAGTCTTGAAATATGCAAATTACCGTATTACTCTCAAATCGGGAGACTCGCGGCTGCGAGCTCAGTTCCTACGAGTTACGTTGGTCCCGTGGGAGGTGTTGGTGCCACCCACGGGGCCGTTCGGGGGCTGTTTCGAGTTTTCACCCTCTAACGCCATGTTTTTAAGGCCAAGTCTTGAAATATGCAAATTACCATATTACTCTCAAACCGGGAGACCCGCAGCTGCGAGGTCAGTTCCTACGAGTTACGTTAGTCCCATGGGAGGTGTTTGTGCCCCCACGGGGCCGTTCGGGGGCTGTGTCGAGTTTTCACCCTCCAACACCATGTTTTTAAGCCTATGTTTTGAAATATGCAAATTACCGTATTACTCTTAAACCGGGAGACCCGCGGCTACGAGGTTAGTTCCTATGAGTTACGTTGGTCCCGTGGGAGGTGTTGGTGCCACGCACGGGGCCGTTCGGGGACTCTTTCGAGTTTTCACCCTCTAACGTCATGTTTTTAAGCCTAAGCCTAGAAATAAGCAAATTACCGTCGTACACTCAAACCGGGAGACCCGGGCTGCGAGGTCGGTTCCTACGAGTTACGTTGGTCCCATGGGAGGTGTTGGTGCCACCCACGGGGCCGTTCGGGGGCTGTTTCGTGTTTTCACCCTCTAACGCCATGTTTTTAAGGCCAAGTCTTGAAATATGCAAATTACCGTATTACTCTCAAACCGGGAGACCCGCAGCGGCGAGGTCAGTTCCTACGAGTTACGTTAGTCCCATGGGAGCTGTTGGTGCCCCCACGGGGCCGTTCGGGGGCTGTGTCGAGTTTTCACCCTCTAACGCCATGTTTTTAAGCCTATCTTTTGAAATATGGAAATTACCGTATTACTCTCAAACCGGGAGACCCGCGGCTACGAGGTTAGTTCCTATGAGTTACGTTGGTCCCGTGGTAGGTGTTGGTTCCACCCACGGGGCCGTTCGGGGGTTGTTTCGAGTTTTCACCCTCTAACGTCATGTTTTTAAGCCTAACTCTAGAAATAAGTAAATTACCGTCGTACTCTCAAATCGGGAGACCCGAGGCTGCGGGGTCGATTCCTACAAGTTACGTTGGTCCCGTGGAAGGTGTTGGTGCCACCCATGGGGCCGTTCGGGGGCAGTTTCGAGTTTTAACCCTCTAACGCCATGTTATTAAGCCCAAGTCATGAAATATGCAAATTACCGTATTACTCTCAAACCGGGAGACCCGCGGCGGCGAGGTCAGTTCCTACGAGTTACGTTGGTGCCGTGGAAGGTGTTGGTTCACCCACGGGGCCGTTCCGGGGCTGTTTCGAGTTTTCACCCTCTAACGCCATGTTTTTAAACCTAAGTCTTGAAATATACAAATTACCGTATTACTCTCAAATCGGGAGGCCCGCGGCTGTGAGGTCAGTTCCTACGAGTTACGTTGGTCCCGTGGGAGGTGTTGGTGCCACCAACGGGGCCGTTCGGGAGCTGTTTCGAGTTTTCACCCTCTAACGCCATGTTTTGCTTAAGTGTAGAAATATGCAAATTACCATCGTATTCTCAAACCGGGAGACCCGCAGCTCCGAGGTCAGTTCCTACGAGTTACGTTGGTCCCGTGGGAGGTGTTGGAGCCACCCACGGGGCCGTTCGGGGGCTGTTTCGAGTTTTCACCCTCTAACGTCCTGTTTTTAAGCCTAAGCCTAGAAATAAGCAAATTACCGTTGTACTCTCAAACCGGGAGACCCGCGGCTGCGAGGTCGGTTCCTACGAGTTACGTTGGTCCCGTGGGAGGTGTTGGTGCCACCCACGGGGCCGTTCGGGGGCTATTTCGTGTTTTCACCCTCTAACGCCATGTTCTTCTTAAGTGTAGAAATACGCAAATTACCATTGTATTCACAAACCGAGAGACCCGCGGCTGCGAGGTCAGTTCCTACGAGTTACGTTGGTCCCGTGGGAGGTGTTGGTGCCACCCACGGGGCCGTTCGGGGGATGTTTCGAGTTTTCACCCTCTAACGTCATGTTTTTAAGCCTAAGTCTAGAAATAAGAAAATTACCGTCGTACTCTGAAACCGGGAGACCCGTGGCTGCGGGGTCGGTTCCTACGAGTTACGTTGGTCCCGTGGGAGGTGTTGGTGCCACCCGCTGGGCCGTTCGGGGGCTGTTTTGAGTTTTCACCCTCTAACGCCATGTTTTGCTTTAGTGTAGAAATACGCAAATTACCGTCGTATTCTCAAACCGGGAGACCCGCGACTGCGAGGTGACTTCCTACGAGTTACGTTGGTCCCGTGGGATGTGTTGGTGCCACCCACGGGGCCGTTCGGGGGATGTTTCGAGTTTTCATCCTCTAACGTCGTGTTTTAAGCCTAAGTCTAGAAATAAGCAAATTACCGTCGGACTCTCAAATCGGGAGACCCGCGGATGCGAGGTGAGTTCCTACGAGTTCCGTTGGTCCCGAGGGACGTGTTGGTGCCACCCACGGGGCCGTTCGGGGGATGTTTCGAGTTTTCAGCCTCTAACGTCGTGTTTTTAAGCCTAAGTCTAGAAATAAGCAAATTACCGTCGTACTCTCAAATCGGGAGACCCGCGGATGCGGGGTCAGTTCCTACGAGTTACCTTAGTCCCGTGGGAGGTGTTGGTGCCACCCACGGGGCCGTTCGGGGCTGTTTCGAGTTTTCACCCTCTAACGCCATGTTTTTAAGCCTAAGTCTTGAAATATGCAAATTACCGTATTACTCTCAAACCGGGAGACCTGCGGCTGCGAGGTCTATTCCTACGAGTTTCGTTGGTCCCGTGGGAGGTGTTGGTGCCACCCACCGGGCCGTTCGGGGGATGTTTCGAGTTTTCACCCTCTAACGCCATCTTTTGCTTAAGTGTAGAAAAATGCAAATTACCGTCGTATTCTCAAACCGAGAGACCCGAGGCTGCGAGGTCAGTTCTTATGAGTTACGTTGGTCTCGTGGGAGGTGTTGGTGTCACCCACGGGGCCGTTAGGGGGCTGTTTCGAGTTTTCACCCTCTAACATCATGTTTTTAAGCCTAAGTCTAGAAATAAGCAAATTACCATCGTACTCTCAAACCGGGAGACCCGTGGCTGCGGGGTCGGTTCCTACAAGTTACCTTGTTCCCGCGGGAGGTGTTGGTGCCACCCACGGGGCCGTTCGGGGGCTGTTTCGAGTTTTCACCCTCTAACGCCATGTTTTTATGCCCAAGTCTTGAAATATGCAAATTACCGTATTACTCTCAAACCGGGAAACCCGCGGCTGCGAGGTCAGTTCCTACGAGTTACGTTGGTCCCGTGGGAGGTATTGGTGCCACCCACGGGGCCGTTCGGGGGCTGTTTCGAGTTTTCACCCTCTAACGCCATGTTTTTAAGCCTAAGTTTTGAAATATGCAAATTACCGTATTACTCTCAAACCGGGAGACCCGCGGCTACGAGGTCAGTTCCTATGAGTTACGTTGGTCCCGTGGGAGGTGTTGGTGCAACCCACGGGGCCGTTCGGGGGCTGTTTCGAGTTTTCACCCTCTAACGCCATGTTTTTAAGCCTAAGTTTTGAAATATGCAAATAACCGTATTACTCTCAAACCGGCAGACCCGCGGCTACGAGGTCAGTTCCTATGAGTTACGTTGGTCCCGTGGGAGGTGTTGGTGCCACCCACGGGGCCGTTCGGGGGCTGTTTCGAGTTTTCATCCTCTAACGTCATGTTTTTAAGCCTAAGTCTAGAAATAGGTAAATTACCGTCGTACTCTCAAACCGGGAGACCCTCGGCTGCGGGGTCGGTTCCTACGAGTTACGTTGGTCCCGTGGGAGGTGTTGGTGCCACCCATGGGGCCGTTCGGGTGCTGTTTCGATTTTTCACCCTCTAACGCCATGTTTTTAAGCCCAAGTCTTGAAATATGAAAATTACCGTATTACTCTCAAACCGGGAGGCCCGCGGTTGCGAGATCAGTTCCTACGAGTTACGTTGGTCCCGTGGGACGTGTTGGTGCACCCACGGGGCCGTTCGGGGGCTGTTTCGAGTTTTCACCCTCTAACGCCATGTTTGTAAACCTAAGTCTTGAAATATACAAATTACCATATTACTCTCAAACTGGGAGACTCGCGGCTGCGAAGTCAGTTCCTACGAGTTACGTTGGTCCCGTGGGAGGTGTTGGTGCCACCAACGGGGCCGCTCGGGAGCTGTTTCGAGTTTTCACCCTCTAACGCCATGTTTTGCTTAAGTGTATAAATACACAAATTACCATCGTATTCTCAAACCGGGAGACCCGCACCAGCGAGGTTAGTTCCTATGAGTTACGTTGGTCCCGTGGGAGGTGTTGGTGCCACCCACGGGTTCGTTCGGGGGCTGTTTCGAGTTTTCACCCTCTAACGTCATGTTTTTGAGCCTAAGTATAGAAATAAGCAAATTACCGTCGTACTCTGAAACCGGGAGACCCGCGGCTACGGGGTCGGTTCCTACGAGTTACGTTGGTCCCGTGGGAGGTGTTGGTGCCACCCGCTGGGCCGTTCGGGGGCTGTTTCGAGTTTTCACCCTCTAACGCCATGTTTTCCTTAAGTGTAGAAATACGAAAATTACCGTGGTATTCTCAAACCGGGAGACCCGCGGCTGCGAGGTCAGTTCTTACGAGTTACGTTGGTCCCGTGGGACGTGTTGGTGCCACCCACGGGGCCGTTCGGGGGATGTTTCGAGTTTTCACCCTCTAACGTCATGTTTTTAAGCCTGAGTCTAGAAATAAGAAAATTACCATCGTACTCTGAAACCGGGAGACCCGCGGCTGCGGGGTCGGTTCCTACGAGTTACGTTGGTCCCGTGGGAGGTGTTGGTTTTGTTCGGGGGCTGTTTTGAGTTTTCACCCTCTAACACCATGTTTTGCTTTAGTGTAGAAATACACAAATTACCGTCGTATTCTCAAACCGGGAGACCCGCGACTGCGAGCTGACTTCCTACGAGTTACGTTGGTCCCGTGGGATGTGTTGGTGCCACCCACGGGGCCGTTCGGGGGATGTTTCGAGTTTTCATCCTCTAACGTCGTGTTTTTAAGCCTAAGTCTAGAAATAAGCAAATTACCGTCGGACTCTCAAATCGGGAGACCCGCGGATGCGAGGTGAGTTCCAACGAGTTACGTTGGTCCCGAGGGACGTGTTGGTGCCACCCACGGGGCCGTTCGGGGGATGTTTCGAGTTTTCAGCCTCTAACGTCGTGTTTTTAAGCCTAAGTCTAGAAATATGCAAATTACCGTCGTACTCTCAAATCGGGAGACCCGCGGATGCGGGGTCGGTTCCTACGAGTTACCTTGGTCCCGTGGGAGGTGTTGGTGCCACCCACGGGGCCGTTCGGGGGCTGTTTCGAGTTTTCACCCTCTAACGCCATGTTTTTATGCCCAAGTCTTGAAATATGCAAATTACCGTATTACTCTCAAACCGGGAGACCCGCGGCTGCGAGGTCAGTTCCTACGAGTTACGTTGGTCCCGTGGGAGGTATTGGTGCCACCCACGGGGCCGTTCGGGGGCTGTTTCGAGTTTTCACCCTCTAACGCCATGTTTTTAAGCCTAAGTTTTGAAATATGCAAATTACCGTATTACTCTCAAACCGGGAGACCCGCGGCTACGAGGTCAGTTCCTATGAGTTACGTTGGTCCCGTGGGAGGTGTTGGTGCCACCCACGGGGCCGTTCGGGGGCTGTTTCGAGTTTTCACCCTCTAACGCCATGTTTTTAAGCCTAAGTTTTGAAATATGCAAATTACCGAATTACTCTCAAACCGGCAGACCCGCGGCTACGAGGTCAGTTCCTTTGAGTTACGTTGGTCCCGTGGGAGGTGTTGGTGCCACCCACGGGGCCGTTCGGGGGCTGTTTCGAGTTTTCATCCTCTAACGTCATGTTTTTAAGCCTAAGTCTAGAAATAAGCAAATTACCGTCGTACTCTCAAACCGGGACACCCTCGGCTGCGGGGTCGGTTCCTACGAGTTACGTTGGTCCCGTGGGAGCTGTTGGTGCCACCCACGGGGCCGTTCGGGGGCTATTTCGTGTTTTCACCCTCTAACGCCATGTTTTGCTTAAGTGAAGAAATACGCAAATTACCATCGTATTCTCAAACCGGGAGACCCGCGGCTGCGAGGTCACTTCCTACGAGTTACGTTGGTCCCGTGGGAGGTGTTGGTGCCACCCACGGGGCCGTTCGGGGGCTGTTTCGAGTTTTCACCCTCTAACGTCATGTTTTTAAGCCTAAGTCTAGAAATAAACAAATTACGGTCGTACTCTCAAATCGGGAGACCCGAGGCTGCGGGGTGGGTTCCTACGAGTTACGTTGGTCCCGTGGGTGGTGTTGGTGCCACCCATGGGGCCGTTCGGGGGCTGTTTCGAGTTTTCACCCTTTAACGCCATGTTTTTAAACCCAATCTTGAAATATTTAAATTACCGTATTACTCTCAAACCGGGAGACCCGCGGCTGCGAGGTCAGTTCCTACGAGTTACGTTGGTCCCGTGGGAGGTGTTGGTGCCACCCACTGGGCCGTTCGGGGGCTGTTTCGACTATTCACCCTCTAACGCCATGTTTTGCTTAAGTCTAGAAATACGCAAATTTCCATCGTATTCTCAAACCGGGAGACCCGCGGCTGCGAGGTGACTTTCTACTAGTTACGTTGGTCCCGTGGGACGTGTTGGTGCCACCCACGGGGTCGTTCTGGGGATGTTTCGAGTTTTCATCCTCTAACGTCGTGTTTTTAACCTAAGTCTAGAAATAAGGCAAATTACCGTCGTACTCTCAAATCGGGAGACCCGCGGATGCGAGGTGAGTTCCTACGAGTTACGTTGCTCCCGTGGGACGTGTCGGTGCCACCCACGGTGCCGTTCGGGGGATGTTTCGAGTTTTCAACCTCTAACGTCGTGTTTTTAAGCCTAAGTCTAGAAATAAGCAAATTACCACCGTACTCTCAAATCGAGAGACCCGCGGATGCGGGGTCGGTTCCTACGAGTTACCTTGGTCACGTGGGAGGTGTTCGTGCCACCCACGGGGCCGTTCGGGGGCTGTTTCGAGTTTTCACCCTCTAACGCCATGCTTTGCTTAAGTGTAAAAATATGCAAATTACCGTCGTATTCTCAAACCGGGAGACCCGTGGCTGCGAGGTCAGTTCCTACGAGTTACGTTGGTCCCGTGGGAGGTGTTGGTGCCACCCACGGGGCCGTTCGGGGGCTGTTTCGAGTTTTCACCCTCTAACGTCATGTTTTTAAGCCTAAGTCTAGAAATAAGCCAATTACCATCGTACACTCAAACCGGGAGATCCGCGGCTGCGGGGTCGGTTCCTACGAGTTACCTTGGTCACGTGGGAGGTGTTCGTGCCACCCACGGGGCCGTTCGGGGGTTGTTTCGAGTTTTCACCCTCTAACGCCATGTTTTTAAGCCTAAGTCTTGAAATATGCAAATTACCGTATTACTCTCAAACCGGGAGACCTGCGGCTGCGAGGTCAGTTCCTACGAGTTACGTTGGTCCCGTGGGAGGTGTTGGTGCCACCCATGGGGCCGTTCGGCGGATGTTTCGAGTTTTCACCCTCTAACGCCATGTTTTGCTTAAGTGTAGAAAAATAAAAATTACCGTCGTATTCTCAAACCGGGAGACCCGCGGCTGCGAGGTCAGTTCCTATGAGTTGCGTTGGTCTCGTGGGAGGTGTTGTTGTCACGCACGGGGTCGTTCGGGGGCTGTTTCGAGTTTTCACCCTGTAACGTCATGTTTTTAAGCCTAAGTCTAGAAATAAGCAAATTATCATCGTACTCTCAAACCAGGAGACCCGCGGCTGTGGGGTCGGTTCCTACGAGTTACCTTGGTCCCGTGGGAGGTGTTGGTGCCAACCACGGGGCCGTTCGGGGGCTGTTTCGAGTTTTCACCCTCTAACGCCATGTTTTTAAGCCCAAGTCTTGAAATATGCAAATTACCATATTACTCTCAAACCGGGAGACCAGCGGATGCGAGCTCAGTTCCTACGAGTTACGTTGGTCCCGTGGGAGGTGTTGGTGCCACCCACGGGGCCGTTCGGGGGCTGTTTCGAGTTTTCACCCTCTAACGCCATGTTTTTAAGGCCAAATCTTGAAATATGCAAATTACCGTATTACTCTCAAACCGGGAGACCCGCAGCTGCGAGGTCAGTTCCTATGAGTTACGTTGGTCCCATGGGAGGTGTTGGTGCCCCCACGGGGCCGTTCGGGGGCTGTGTCGAGTTTTCACCCTCTAACGTCATGTTTTTAAGCCTATGTTTTGAAATATGCAAATTACCGTATCACTCTCAAACCGGGAGACCCGCGGCTACGAGGTTAGTTCCTATGAGTTACGTTGGTCCCGTGGGAGGTGTTGGTGCCACCCACGGGGCCGTTCGGGGACTGTTTCGAGTTTTCACCGTCTAACGTCATGTTTTTAAGCCTAAGCCTAGAAATAAGCAAACTACCGTCGTACTCTCAAACCGGGAGACCCGCGGCTGCGAGGTCGGTTTCTACGAGTTACGTTGGTCACGTGGGAGGTGTTGGTGCCACCTACGGGGTCGTTCGGGGGCTGTTTCGTCGTGTTTTCACCCTCTAACGCCATGTTTTTCTTAAGTGTAGAAATACGCAAATTACCATCGTATTCACAAACTGAGAGACCCGCGGCTGCGAGGTCAGTTCCTACGAGTTATGTTGGTCCCGTGGGAGGTGTTGGTTCCACCCACGGGGCCGTTCGGGGGCTGTTTCGAGTTTTCACCCTCTAACGTCACGTTATTAAGCCCAAGTCATGAAATATGCAAATTACCGTATTACTCTCAAACCGGGAGACCCGCGGCTGCGAGGTCAGTTCCTACGAGTTATGTTGGTCCCGTGGGAGGTGTTGGTGCCACCCACGGGGCCGTTCGGGGGCTGTTTCGAGTTTTCACCCTCTAACGCCATGTTTTTATGGCCAAGTCTTGAAATATGCAAATTACCGTATTACTCTCAAACCGGGAGACCCGCGGCTGCGGGGTCGGTTCCTACGAGTTACGTTTGTCCCGTGGGAGGTGTTGGTGCCACCCACGGGGCCGTTCAGGGGCTATTTCGTGTTTTCACCCTCTAACGCCATGTTTTGCTTAAGTGTAGAAATACTCAAATTACCGTCGTATTCTCAAACCAGGAGACCCGCAGCTGCGAGGTCAGTTCCTACGAGTTACGTTGGTCCCGTGGGAGGTGTTGGTGCCACCCACGGGTTCGTTCGGGGGCTGTTTCGAGTTTTCACCCTCTAACGTCATGTTTTTTAGCCTAAGTCTAGAAATAAGAAAATTACCGTCTTACTCTGAAACCGGGAGACCAGCGGCTGCGGGGTCGGTTCCTACGAGTTATGTTGGTCCCGTGGGAGGTGTTGGTGCCACCCGCTGGGCCGTTCGGGGGCTGTTTCGAGTTTTCACCCTCTAACGCCATGTTTTGCTTAAGTGTAGAAATACGCAAATTACCGTCGTATTCTCAAACCGGGAGACCCGCGGCTACGAGGTCAGTTCCTACGAGTTACGTTGGTCCCGTGGGACGTGTTGGTGCCACCCACGGGGCCGTTCGGGGGATGTTTCGAGTTTTCACCCTCTAACGTCATGTTTTTAAGCCTAAGTCTAGAAATAAGCAAATTACCGTCGTACTCTGAAACCGGGAGACCCGCGGCAGTGGGGTCGGTTCCTACGAGTTACGTTGGTCCCGTGGGAGGTGTTGGTGCCACCCGCTGGGCCGTTCTGGGGCTGTTTTGAGTTTTCACCCTCTAACGCCATGTTTTGCTTTAGTGTAGAAATACGCAAATTACAGTCGTATTCTCAAACCGGGAGACCCGCGGCTGCGAGGTGACTTCCTACGAGTTATGTTGGTCCCGTGGGATGTGTTGGTGCCACCCACGGGGCCGTTCGGGGGATGTTTCGAGTTTTCATCCTCTAACGTCGTGTTTTTAAGCCTAAGTCTTGAAATAAGCAAATTACCGTCGTACTCTCAAATCGGGAGACCCGCGGATGCGAGGTGAGTTCCTACGAGTTACGTTGGTCCCGAGGGACGTGTTGGTGCCACCCACGGGGCCGTTCGGGGGATCTTTCGAGTTTTCAGCCTCTAACGTCGTGTTTTTAAGCCTAAGTCTAGAAATAAGCAAATTACCGTCGTACTCTCAAATCGGGAGACCCGCGGATGCGGGGTCGGTTCCTACGAGTTACCTTGGTCCCGTGGGAGGTGTTGGTGCCACCCACGGGTCCGTTCGGGGGCTGTTTCGAGTTTTCACCCTCTAACGCCATGTTTTTAGGCCTAAGTCTTGAAATATGCAAATTACCGTATTACTCTCAAACCGGGAGACCAGCGGCTGCGAGGTCAGTTCCTACGAGTTACGTTGGTCCCGTGGGAGGTGTTGGTGCCACCCACGGGCCGTTCGAGGGATGTTTCGAGTTTTCACCCTCTAACGCCATGTTTTGCTTAAGTGTAGAAAAATGCAAATTACTGTCGTATTCTCAAACCGGGAGACCCGCGGTTGCGAGGTCAGTTCCTATGAGTTACGTTGGTCTCGTGGGAGGTGTTGGTGTTATCCACGGGGCCGTTCGGCGGCTGTATCGAGTTTTCACCCTCTAACATCATGTTTTTAAGCCTGAGTCTAGAAATAAGCAAATTACCATCGTACTCTCAAACCCAGAGACCCGCAGCTGCGGGGTCGGCTCCTACGAGTTACCTTGGTCCCGTGGGAGGTGTTGGTGCCACCCACGGGGCCGTTGGGGGGCTATTTCGAGCTTTCACCCTCTAACGCCATGTTTTTAAGCCCAAGTCTTAAAATATGCAAATTTCCTTATTACTCTCAAACCGGGAGACCCGCAGCTGCGAGGTCAGTTCCTACGAGTTACGTTGGTCCCGTGGGAGGTGTTGGTGCCACCCACGGGGCCGTTCGGGAGCTGTTTCGAGTTTTCACCCTCTAACGCCATGTTTTTAAGCCTAAGTTTTGAAATATGTAAATTACCGTATTACTCTCAAACCGGGATACCCGCGGCTACGAGGTCAGTTCCTATGAGTTACGTTGGTTCCGTGGGAGGTGTTGGTGCCACCCACAGGCCCGTTCGGGGGCTGTTTCGAGTTTTCAAGCTCTGACGCCTTGTTTTTAAGGCCAAGTCTTGAAATATACAAATTACCGTATTACTCTCAAACCGGGAGACCCGCAGCTGCGAGGTCAGTTCCTACGAGTTACGTTGGTCCCGTGGGAGGTGTTGGTGCCCCCACGGGGCCGTTCGGGGGCTGTGTCGAGTTTTCACACTCTAACGCCATGTTTTTAAGCCTAAGTTTTGAAATATGCAAATTATCGTATTACTCTCAAACCGGGAGACCCGCAGCTACGAGGTTAGTTCCTATGAGTTACGTTGGTACCGTGGGAGGTGTTGGTGCCACCCACGGGGCCGTTCGGGGGCTGTTTCGAGTTTTCACCCTCTAACGTCATGTTTTTAAGCCTAAGTCTAGAAATAAGCAAATTACTGCCGTACTCTCAAACCGGGAGACCCGCGGCTGCGAGGTCGGTTCCTACGAGTTACGTTGGTCCCGTGGGAGGTGTTGATCCCACCCACGGGGCCGTTCGGGGGCTGTTTCGAGTTTTCACCCTCTAACGTCATGTTTTTAAGCCTAAGTCTAGAAATAAGCAAATTACTGCCGTACTCTCAAACCGGGAGACCCGCGGCTGCGAGGTCAGTTCCTACGAGTTACCTTGGTCCCGTGGGAGGTGTTGGTGCCACCCACGGGGCCGTTGGGGGACTGTTTCGAGCTTTCACCCTCTAACGCCATGTTTTTAAGCCCAAGTCTTGAAATATGCAAATTTCCTTATTACTCTCAAACCGGGAGACCCGCAGCTGCGAGGTCAGTTCCTACGAGTTACGTTGGTCCCGTGGGAGGTGTTGGTGCCACCCACGGGGCTGTTCGGGGGATGTTTCGAGTTTTCACGCTCTAACGTCATGTTTTTAAGCCTAAGTCTAGAAATAAGCAAATTACCGTCTTACTCTCAAACCGAGAGACCCGAGGCTGCGGGGTCGGTTCCTACGAGTTACGATGGTCCCGTGGGAGGTGTTGGTGCCACCCATGGGGCCGTTCGGGGGCTGTTTCGAGTTTTCACCCTCTAACGCCATGTTTTTAAGCCCAAGTCATGAATTATGCAAATTACCGTATTACTCTCAAACCGGGAGACCCGCGGCTGCGAGGTTAGTTCCTACGATTTACGTTGGTGCCGTGGGAGGTCTTGGTGCACCCACGGGGCCGTTCGGGTGCTGTTTCGAGTTTTCACCCTCTAACGCCATGTTTTTAAACATAAGCCTTGAAATATATAAATTACCGTATTACTCTCAAACTGGGAGGCCCGCGGCTGCGAGGTCAGTTCCTACGAGTTACGTTGGTCCCGTGGGAGGTGTTGGTGCCACCAACGGGGCCGTTCGGGAGCTGTTTCGAGTTTTCACCCTCTAACGCCATGTTTTGCTTAGGTGTAGAAATACGCAAATTACCGTCGTATTCTCAAACCGGGAGACCCGCAGCTGCGAGGTCAGTTCCTACGAGTTACGTTGGTCCCGTGGGAGGTGTTGGTGCCACCCACGGGGCTGTTCGGGGGCTGTTTCGAGTTTTAACCCTCTAACGACAAGTTTTTAAGCCTAAGTCTAGAAATAAGCAAATTACCGTCGTACTCTCAAACCGGGAGACCTGCGGCTGCGGGGTCGGTTCCTACGAGTTACATTGGTCCCGTGGGAGGTGTTGGTGCCACCCACTGGGCCGTTCGGGGGCTGTTTCGAGTTTTCACCCTCTAACGCCATGTTTTGCTTAAGTGTAAAAATACGCAAATTACCGTCGTATTCTCAAACCGGGAGACCCGCGACTGCGAGGTGAGTTCCTACGAGTTACGTTGGTCCCTTGGGACGTGTTGCGGCCACCCACGGGGCCGTTCGGGGGATGTTTCGAGTTTTCATCCTCTAACGTCGTGTTTTTAAGCCTAAGTCTAGAAATAAGCAAATTACCGTCGTACTCTCAAATCGGGAGACCCGCGGATGTGGGGTCGGTTCCTACGAGTTACCTTGGTCCCGTGGGAGGTGTTGGTGCCACCCACGGGGCCGTTCGGGGGCTGTTTCGAGCTTTCACCCTCTAACACCATGTTATTAAGCCCAAGTCTTGAAATATGCAAATTACCGTATTACTATCAAACCGAGAGACCCGCGGCTGCGAGGTCTGTTCCTACGAGTTACGTTGGTCCCGTGGGAGGTGTGGGTGCCACCCACGGGGCCGTTCGGGGGCTGTTTCGAGTTTTCACCCTCTAACGCCATGTTTTGCTTAAGTGTAGAAATACGCAAATTACCGTCGTATTCTCATACCGGGAGACCCGCGGTGCGAGGTTAGTTCCTACGAGTTTCGTTGGTCCTGTGGGAGGTGTTGATGCCACCCACGGGGCCGTTCGGGGGATGTTTCGAGTTTTCACCCTCTAACGTCATGTTTTTAAGCCTAAGTCTAGAACTAAGCAAATTACCGTCGTACTCAAACCGGGAGACCCGAGGCTGCGGGGTCGGTTCCTACGAGTTACGTTGGTCCCGTGGGAGGTGTTGGTGCCACCCATGGGGCCGTTCGGGGGCTGTTTCGAGTTTTCACCCTCTAACGCCATGTTTTTAAGCCCAAGTCATGAAATATGCAAATTACCGTATTACTCTCTAACCGGGAGACCCGCGGCTGCGCGGTGAGTTCCTACGAGTTACGTTGGTCCCGTGGGACGTGTCGGTGCCACCCACGGTGCCGTTCGGGGGATGTTTCGAGTTTTCAACCTCTAACGTCGTGTTTTTAAGCCTAAGTCTAGAAATAAGCAAATTACCATCGTACTCTCAAATCGGGAGACCCGCGGATGCGGGGTCGGTTCCTACGAGTTACCTTGGTCACGTGGGAGGTGTTCGTGCCACCCACGGGGCCGTTCGGGGGCTGTTTCGAGTTTTCACCCTCTAACTCCATGCTTTGCTTAAGTGTAAAAATATTCAAATTACCGTCGTATTCTCAAACCGGGAGACCCGCAGCTGCGAGATTAGTTCCTATAAGTTACGTTGGTCCCGTGGGAGCTGTTGGTGCCACCCACGGGGCCGTTCGGGGGCTGTTTTGAGTTTTCACCCTCTAACGTCATGTTTTTAAGCCTAAGTCTAGAAATAAGCAAATTACCATCGTACTCTCAAACCGAGAGACCCGCGGCTGCGGGGTCGGTTCCTACGAGTTACGTTGGTCCCGTGGGAGGTGTTGGTGCCACCCACTGGGCCGTTCGGGGGCTGTTTTGAGTTTTCACCCTCCAACGCCATGTTTTGCTTAAGTGTAGAAATACGCAAATTACCGTCGTATTCTCAAACCGGGAGACCCGCGACTACGAGGTGAGTTCCTACGACTTACGTTGGTCCCGTGGGACGTGTTGGTGCCACCCTCGGGGCCGTTCGGGAGATGTTTCGAGTTTTCATCCTCCAACGTTGATTTTTTAAGCCTAAGTCTAGAAATAAGCAAATTACCGTCGTACTCACAAATTGGGAGACTCGCGGATGCGGGGTCGGTTCCTACGAGTTACCTTGGTCCCGTGGGAGGTGTTGGTGCCACCCACGGGGCTGTTCGGGGGCTGTTTCGAGTTTTCACCCTCTAACGCCATGTTTTTAAGCCCAAGTCTTGAAATATGCAAATTACCGTATTACTCTCAAACCGAGAGACCCGCGGCTGCGAGGTAAGTTCCTACGAGTTACGTTGGTCCCGTGGGAGGTGTTGGTGCCACCCACGGGGCCGTTCGGGGGCTGTTTTGAGTTTCCACCCTCTAACGCCATGTTTTGCTTAAGTGTAGAAATACGCAAATTACCGTCGTATTCTCAAACCGGGAGACCCGCGGCTACGAGGTCAGTTCCTACGAGTTACGTTGGTCCCGTGGGAGGTGTTGGTTCCACCCACGGGGCCGTTCGGGGGCTGTTTCAAGTTTTTACCCTCTAACGTCATGTTTTTAAGCCTAAGCCTAGAAATAAGCAAATTACCGTCGTACTCTCAAACCGGGAGACCCGCGGCTGCGGGGTCGGTTCCTACGAGTAACGTTAGTCATGTGGGAGGTGTTGGTGCCACCCACGGGGCCATTCGGGGGCTGTTCCGAGTTTTCACTCTCTACCGCCATGTTTTGCTTAAGTGTAGAAATACGCAAATTACCTTCGTATACTCAAACCGGGAGACCCACGGCTGCGAGGTCAGTTGCTACGAGTTATGTTGGTCCCGTGGGACGTGTTGGTGCCACCCACGGGGCCGTTCGGGGGATGTTTCGAGTTTTCACCCTCTAACGCCATGTTTTTAAGCCTAAGTCTAGAAATAAGCAAATTACCGTCGTACTCTCAAACTGGGAGACCCGAGGCTGCGGGGTCGGTTTCTACGAGTTACGTTGATCCCATGGGAGGTGTTGGTGCCACCCATGGGGCCGTTCGGGGGTTGTTTCGAGTTTTCACCCTCTAACGCCATGTTTTTAAGCCCAAGTCTTGAAATATGCGAATTACCGTATTACTCTCAAACCGGGAGACCCGCGGCTGCGAGGTCAGTTCCTACGAGTTACGTTGGTCCCGTGGGAGGTGTTGGTGCCACCCACGGGGCCGTTCGGGGCCTGTTTCGAGTTTTCACCCTCTAACGTCATGTTTTGCTTAAGTGTATAAATACGCAAATTACCGTCGTATTCTCAAACCGGGAGACCCGCGGCTGCGAGGTGAGTTCCTACGACTTACGTTGGTGCCGTGGGAGGTGTTGGTGCACCCACGGGGCCGTTCAGGGGCTGTTTCGAGTTTTCACCCTCTAACGCCATGTTTTTAAACCTAAGCCTTGAAATATACAAATTACCGTATTACTCTCAAATCGGGAGGCCCGCGGCTACGAGGTCAGTTCCTACGAGTTACGTTGGTCCCGTGGGAGGTGTTGGTTCCACCCACGGGGCCGTTCGGGGGCTGTTTCGAGTTTTCGCCCTCTAACGTCATGTTTTTAAGCCTAAGTCTAGAAATTATCAAATTACCATCGTACTCTCAAATCGCGAGACCCGCGGCTACGGGGTCGGTTCCTACGAGTTACCTTGGTACCGTGGGCGGTGTTGGTGCCACCAACGGGGCCGTTCGGGAGCTGTTTCGAGTTTTCACCCTCTAACGCCATGTTTTGCTTAGGTGTAGAAATACGCAAATTACCGTCGTATTCTCAAACCGGGAGACCCGTGACTACGAGGTGAGTTCCTACGACTTACGTTGGTCCCGTGGGATGTGTTGGTGCCACCCACGGGGCCGTTCGGGAGATGTTTCGAGTTTTCATCCTCCAACGTTGTGTTTTTAAGCCTAAGTCTAGAAATAAGCAAATTACCGTCGTACTCACAAATCGGGAGACTCGCGGATGCGGGGTAGGTTCCTACGAGTTACGTTGGTCATGTGAGAGGTGTTGGTGCCACCCATGGGGCCGTTCGGGGGAAGTTTCGAGTTTTCACCCTCTACCGCCATGTTTTGCTTAAGTGTAGAAATACGCAAATTACCATCGTATACTCAAACCGGGAGACCCGCGGCTGCGAGGTCAGTTCCTACGAGTTACGTTGGTCCCGTGGGACGTGTTGGTGCCACCCACGGGGCCGTTCGGGGGATGTTTCGAGTTTTCACCCTCTAACGTCATGTTTTTAAGCCTAATTCTAGAAATAAGTAAATTACCATCGTACTCTCAAACCGGGAGACCCGCGGCTGTGGGGTCGGTTCCTACGAGTTACATTGGTCCCGTGGGAGGTGTTGGTGCCACCCATGGGCCGTTCGGGGGCTTTTTCGAGTTTTCACCCTCTAACGTCATGATTTTAAGCCTAAGTCTAGAAATAAGCAAATTACCGTCGTACTCTCAAATCGGGAGACCCGCTGCTGCGGGGTCGGTTCCTACGAGTTACCTTGGTACCGTGGGAGGTGTTGGTGCCACCCACAGGGCCGTTCGGGGGCTGTTTCGAGTTTTCACCCTCTAACGCCATGTTTTTAAGCCCAAGTCTTGAAATATGCAAATTACCGTATTACTCTCAAACCGGGAGACCCGCGGCTGCGAGGTCAGTTCCTCCGAGTTACGTTTGTCCCGTGGGAGGTGTTGGTGCCACTCACGGGGCCGTTCGGGGGCTGTTTCGAGTTTTCACCCTCTAACGCCATGTTTTGCTTAAGTGTAGAAAAACACAAATTACCGTCGTATTCTCAAACCGGGAGACCTGCGGCTGCGAGGTCAGTTCCTACGAGTTACGTTGGTCCCGTGGGAGGTGTTGGGGTCACCCACGGGGCCGTTCGGGGGCTGTTTCGAGTTTTCGCCCTCTAACGTCATGTTTTTAAGCCTAAGTCTAGAAATAAGAAAA
Source organism: Sambucus nigra (assembly GCA_949130495.1). Classification (NCBI taxonomy): domain Eukaryota; kingdom Viridiplantae; phylum Streptophyta; class Magnoliopsida; order Dipsacales; family Adoxaceae; genus Sambucus; species Sambucus nigra. The sequence continues at coordinate 401,529,559 of OX422223.1, forward strand.
TTACCATCGTACTCTCAAATCGGGAGACCCGCGGCTGCGGGGTCGGTTCCTACGAGTTACGTTGGTCCCGTGGGAGGTGTTGGTGCCACCCACGGGGCCGTTCGGGGGCTGTTTCGAGTTTTCACCCTCTAACGCCATGTTTTTAAGCCTAAGTTTGGAAATATACAAATTACCGTATTACTCTCAAACCGGGAGACCCGCGGCTACGAGGTCAGTTCCTATGAGTTACGTTGGTCCCGTGGGAGGTGTTGGTACCACCCACGGGGCCGTTCGGGGGCTGTTTCGAGTTTTCACCCTCTAACGCCATGTTTTTAAGCCTAAGTTTTGAAATATGCAAATTACCGTATTACTCTCAAACCGGGAGACCCGCGGCTACGAGGTCAGTTCCTATGAGTTACGTTGGTCCCGTGGGAGGTATTGGTGCCACCCACGGTGCCGTTCGGGGGCCGTTTCGAGTTTTCATCCTCTAACGTCATATTTTGCTTAAGTGTTGAAATACGCAAATTACCATCGTATTCTCAAACCGGGAGACCCGCGGATGCGAGGTCAGTTCCTGCGAGTTACGTTGGTCCCGTGGGAGGTGTTGGTGCCACCCATAGGGCCGTTCGATGGCTGTGTCGAGTTTTCACTCTCTAACGCCATGTTTTTAAGCCTAAGTTCTGAAATATGCAAATTACCGTATTACTCGCAAACTGGGAGACCCGCGGCTACGAGGTTAGTTCCTATGAGTTACGTTGGTCCCGTGGGTGGTGTTGGTGCCACCCACGGGTCCGTTCCGGGGCTGTTTCAAGTTTTCACCCTCTAACGTCATGTTTTTAAGCCCAAGTCTAGAAATAAGCAAATTACCGTCGTATTCTCAAACCGGGAGACCCGCGGCTGCGGGGTCGGTTCCTACGAGTTACGTTGGTCCCGTGGGAGGTGTTGGTGCCACCCACGGGGCCATTCGGGGGCTGTTTTGTGTTTTCACCCTCTAACGCCATGTTTTGCTTAAGTGTAGAAATACGCAAATTACCATCGTATTCTCAAACCGGGAGACCCGCGGCTGCGAGGTCAGTTCCTGCGAGTTACGTTGGTCCCGTGGGAGGTGTTGGTGCCACCCACAGGGCCGTTCGGGGGCTGTTTCGAGTTTTCACCCTCTAACGTCATGTTTTTAAGCCTAAGTCTAGAAATAAGCAAATTACCTTCGTACTATCAAACCGGGAGACCCGAGGGTGCGGGGTCGGTTCCTACGAGTTACGTTGGTCCCGTGGGAGGTGTTGGTGCCACCCATGGGGCCGTTCGGTGGTTGTTTCGAGTTTTCACCCTCTAACGCCATGTTTTTAACCCCAAGTCTTGAAATATGCAAATTACCGTATTACTCTCAAACCGAGAGACCCGCGGCTGCGAGATCAGTTTCTACGAGTTACGTTGGTCCCGTGGGAGGTTTGGTGCCACCCACGGGGCCGTTCGGGGGCTGTTTCGAGTTTTCACCCTCTAACGCCATGTTTTTAAGCCTAAGTTTTGAAATATGCAAATTACCGTATTACTCTCAAACCGGGAGACCCGCGGCTACGAGGTCAGTTCCTATGAGTTACGTTGGTCCCGTGGGAGGTATTGGTGCCACCCACGGGGCCGTTCGGGGGCTGTTTCGAGTTTTCATCCTCTAACGTCATATTTTGCTTAAGTGTTGAAATACGCAAATTACCATCGTATTCTCAAACCGGGAGACCCGCGGCTGCGAGGTCAGTTCCTGCGAGTTACGTTGGTCCCGTGGGAGGTGTTGGTGCCACCCATAGGGCCGTTCGATGGCTGTGTCGAGTTTTCACTCTCTAACGCCATGTTTTTAAACCTAAGTTCTGAAATATGCAAATTACCGTATTACTCTCAAACCGGGAGACCCGCGGCTACGAGGTTAGTTCCTATGAGTTACGTTGGTCCCGTGGGTGGTGTTGGTGCCACCCACGGGGCAGTTCCGGGGCTGTTTCGAGTTTTCACCCTCTAACGTCATGTTTTTAAGCCCAAGTCTAGAAATAAGCAAATTACCGTCGTATTCTCAAACCGGGAGACCCGCGGCTGCGGGGTCGGTTCCTACGAGTTACGTTGGTCCCGTGGGAGGTGTTGGTGCCACCCACGGGGCCATTCGGGGGCTGTTTTGTGTTTTCACCCTCTAACGCCATGTTTTGCTTAAGTGTAGAAATACGCAAATTACCATTGTATTCTCAAACCGGGAGACCCGCGGCTGCGAGGTCAGTTCCTGCGAGTTACGTTGGTCCCGTGGGAGGTGTTGGTGCCACCCACAGGGCCGTTCGGGGGCTGTTTCGAGTTTTCACCCTCTAACGTCATGTTTTTAAGCCTAAGTCTAGAAATAAGCAAATTACCTTCGTACTATCAAACCGGGAGACCCGAGGGTGCGGGGTCGGTTCCTACGAGTTGCGTTGGTCCCATGGGAGGTGTTGGTGCCACCCATGGGGCCGTTCGGTGGTTGTTTCGAGTTTTCACCCTCTAACGCCATGTTTTTAACCCCAAGTCTTGGAATATGCAAATTACCGTATTACTCTCAAACCGAGAGACCCGCGGCTGCGAGATCAGTTTCTACGAGTTACGTTGGTCCCGTGGGAGGTTTGGTGCCACCCACGGGGCCGTTCGGGGGCTGTTTCGAGTTTTCACCCTCTAACGCCATGTTTTTAAACCTAAGTCTTGAAATATACAAATTACCGTATTACTCTCAAACCGGGAGACCAGCGACTGCGAGGTCAGTTCCTACGAGTTATGTTGGTCTCGTGGGAGGTGTTGGTGCCACCAACGGGGCCGTTCGGGAGCTATTTCGAGTTTTCACCCTCTAAAGCCATGTTTTGCTTAAGTGTAGAAATACGTAAATTACCGTCGTATTCTCAAACCGGGAGACCCGCGGCTGCGGGGTCGGTTCCTATGAGTTACGTTGGTCCCGTGGGAGGTGTTGGTGCCACCCACTGGGCCGTTCTGGGGCTGTTTCGAGTATTCACCCTCTAACGCCATGTTTTGCTTAAGTGTAAAAATACGCAAATTACCGTCGTATTCTCAAAGCGGGAGACCCGCTGCTGCGAGGTCAGTTCCTACGAGTTACGTTGGTCCCGTGGGAGGTGTTGGTGCCACCCACAGGGCCGTTCGGGGGCTGTTTCGAGTTTTCACCCTCTAACGTCATGTTTTTAAGCCTAAGTCTAGAAATAAGCAAATTACCTTCGTACTCTCAAACCGGGAGACCCGAGGCTGCGGGGTCGGTTCCTACGAGTTACGTTGGTCCCGTGGGAGGTGTTGGTGCCACCCATGGGTCCGTTCGGTGGTTGTTTCGAGTTTTCACCCTCTAACGCCATTTTTTAAGCCCAAGTCTTGAAATATGTAAATTACCGTATTACTCTCAAACCGGGAGACCCGCGGCTGCGAGGTCAGTTCCTACGAGTTACGTTGGTCCCCTGGGAGGTGTTGGTCCCACCCACGGGGCCGTTCGGGGGCCGTTTCGAGTTTTCACGCTCTAACGCCATGTTTTTAAGCCCAAGTCTTGAAATATGCAAATTACAGTATTACTCTCAAACCGGGAGACCCGCGGCTGCGAGGTCAGTTCTTGCGAGTTACGTTGGTCCCGTGGGAGGTGTTGGTGCCACCCACGGGGTCGTTCGGGGGCTGTTTTAAGTTTTCACCCTCTAACGCCATGTTTTGATTAAGTGTAGAAATACGCAAATTACCGTCGTATTCTCAAAGCGGGAGACCCGCTGCTGCGAGGTCAGTTCCTACGAGTTACGTTGGTCCCGTGGGAGGTGTTGGTGCCACCCACAGGGCCGTTCGGGGGCTGTTTCGAGTTTTCACCCTCTAACGTCATGTTTTTAAGCCTAAGTCTAGAAATAAGCAAATTACCTTCGTACTCTCAAACCGGGAGACCCGAGGCTGCGGGGTCGGTTCCTACGAGTTACGTTGGTCCCGTGGGAGGTGTTGGTGCCACCCATGGGTCCGTTCGGTGGTTGTTTCGAGTTTTCACCCTCTAACGCCATTTTTTAAGCCCAAGTCTTGAAATATGTAAATTACCGTATTACTCTCAAACCGGGAGACCCGCGGCTGCGACGTCAGTTCCTACGAGTTACGTTGGTCCCCTGGGAGGTGTTGGTCCCACCCACGGGGCCGTTCGGGGGCCGTTTCGAGTTTTCACGCTCTAACGCCATGTTTTTAAGCCCAAGTCTTGAAATATGCAAATTACAGTATTACTCTCAAACCGGGAGACCCGCGGCTGCGAGGTCAGTTCCTGCGAGTTACGTTGGTCCCGTGGGAGGTGTTGGTGCCACCCACGGGGTCGTTCGGGGGCTGTTTTAAGTTTTCACCCTCTAACGCCATGTTTTGATTAAGTGTAGAAATACGCAAATTACCGTCGTATTCTCAAACCGGGAGACCCGCAGCTACGAGGTCAGTTCCTACGAGTTACGTTGGTCCCGTGGGAGGTGTTGGTGCCACCCACGGGGCCGTTCGGGGGCTGTTTCGAGTTTTTACCCTCTAACGTCATGTTTTTAAGCCTAAGTCTAGAAATAAGCAAATTACCGTCGTACTCTCAAACCAGGAGACCCGCGGCTGCGGGGTCGGTTTCTACGACTTACGTTGGTCCCGTGGGAGGTGTTGGGGCCACTCACGGGGCCGTTCGGGGGATGTTTCGAGTTTTCATTCTCTAACGTCATGTTTTTAAGCCTAAGTCTAGAAATAAGCAAATTACCGTCTTACTCTCAAACCGAGAGACCCGAGGCTGCGGGGTCGGTTCCTCCGGAGTTACGATGGTCCCGTGGGAGGTGTTGGTGCCACCCATGGGGCCGTTCGGGGGCTGTTTCGAGTTTTCACCCTCTAACGCCATGTTTTTAAGCCCAAGTCATGAATTATGCAAATTACCGTATTACTCTCAAACCGGGAGACCCGCGGCTGCGAGGTTAGTTCCTACGAGTTACGTTGGTGCCGTGGGAGGTGTTGGTGCACCCACGGGGCCGTTCGGGGGCTGTTTCGAGTTTTCACCCTCTAACGCCATGTTTTTAAACCTAAGCCTTGAAATATACAAATTATCGTATTACTCTCAAACTGGGAGGCCCGCGGCTGCGAGGTCAGTTCCTACGAGTTACGTTGGTCCCGTGGGAGGTGTTGGTGCCACCCACGGGGCCGTTCGGGGGATGTTTCGAGTTTTCACCCTCTAACGTCATGTTTTTAAGCCTAAGTCTAGAAATAAGAAAATTACCGTCTTACTCTCAAACCGAGAGACCCGAGGCTGCGGGGTCGGTTCCTACGAGTTACGATGGTCCCGTGGGAGGTGTTGGTGCCACCCATGGGGCCGTTCGGGGGCTGTTTCGAGTTTTCACCCTCTAACGCCATATTTTTAAGCCCAAGTCATGAATTATGCAAATTACCGTATTACTCTCAAACCGGGAGACCCGCGGCTGCGAGGTTAGTTCCTACGAGTTACGTTGGTGCCGTGGGAGGTGTTGGTGCACCCACGGGGCCGTTCGGGGGCTGTTTCGAGTTTTCACCCTCTAACGCCATCTTTTTAAACCTAAGCCTTGAAATATACAAATTACCGTATTACTCTGAAACTGGGAGGCCCGCGGCTGCGAGGTCAGTTCCTACGAGTTACGTTGGTCCCGTGGGAGGTGTTGCTGCCACCAACGGGGCCGTTCGGGAACTGTTTCGAGTTTTCACCCTCTAACGCCATGTTTTGCTTAGGTGTAGAAATACGCAAAATACTGTCGTATTCTCAAACCGGGAGACCCGCAGCTGCGAGGTCAGTTCCTACGAGTTACGTTGGTCCCGTGGGAGGTGTTGGTGCCACCCACGGGGCTGTTCGGGGGCTGTTTCGAGTTTTAACCCTCTAACGACATGTTTTTAAGCCTAAGTCTAGAAATAAGCAAATTACCGTCGTACTCTCAAACCGGGAGACCTGCGGCTGCGGGGTCGGTTCCTACGAGTTACATTGGTCCCGTGGGAGGTGTTGGTGCCACCCACTGGGCCGTTCGGGGGCTGTTTCGAGTTTTCACCCTCTAACGCCATGTTTTGCTTAAGTGTAAAAATACGCAAATTACCGTCGTATTCTCAAACCGGGAGACCCGCGACTGCGAGGTGAGTTCCTACGAGTTACGTTGGTCCCTTGGGACATGTTGCTGCCACCCACGGGGCCGTTCGGGGGATGTTTCGAGTTTTCATCCTCTAACGTCGTGTTTTTAAGCCTAAGTCTAGAAATAAGCAAATTACCGTCGTACTCTCAAATCGGGAGACCCGCGGATGTGGGGTCGGTTCCTACGAGTTACCTTGGTCCCGTGGGAGGTGTTGGTGCCACCCACGGGGCCGTTCGGGGGCTGTTTCGAGTTTTCACCCTCTAACACCATGTTATTAAGCCCAAGTCTTGAAATATGCAAATTACAGTATTACTATCAAACCGAGAGACCCGCGGCTGCGAGGTCTGTTCCTACGAGTTACGTTGGTCCCGTGGGAGGTGTGGGTGCCACCCACGGGGCCGTTGAGGGGTTGTTTCGAGTTTTCACCCTCTAACGCCATGTTTTGCTTAAGTGTAGAAATACGCAAATTACCGACGTATTCTCAAACCGGGAGACCCGCGGTGCGAGGTCAGTTCCTACGAGTTACGTTGGTCCTGTGGGAGGTGTTGGTGCCACCCACGGGGCCGTTCGGGGGATGTTTCGAGTTTTCACCCTCTAACGTCATGTTTTTAAGCCTAAGTCTAGAACTAAGCAAATTACCGTCGTACTCTCAAACCGGGAGACCCGAGGCTGCGGGGTCGGTTCCTACGAGTTACGTTGGTCCCGTGGGAGGTGTTGGTGCCACCCATGGGGCCGTTCGGGGGCTGTTTCGAGTTTTCACCCTCTAACGCCATGTTTTTAAGCCAAAGTCATGAAATATGCAAATTACCGTATTACTCTCAAACCGGGAGACCCGCGGCTGCGCGGTTAGTTCCTACGAGTTACGTTGGTGCCGTGGGAGGTGTTGGTGCACCCACGGGGCCGTTCAGGGGCTGTTTCGAGTTTTCACCCTCTAACGCCATGTTTTTAAACCTAAGCCTTGAAATATACAAATTACCGTATTACTCTCAAATCGGGAGGCCCGCGGCTACGAGGTCAGTTCCTACGAGTTACGTTGGTCCCGTGGGAGGTGTTGGTTCCACCCACGGGGCCGTTCGGGGGCTGTTTCGAGTTTTCGCCCTCTAACGTCATGTTTTTAAGCCTAAGTCTAGAAATAAGCAAATTACCATCGTACTCTCAAATCGCGAGACCCGCGGCTACGGGGTCGGTTCCTACGAGTTACCTTGGTACCGTGGGAGGTGTTGGTGCCACCAACGGGGCCGTTCGGGAGCTGTTTCGAGTTTTCACCCTCTAACGCCATGTTTTGCTTAGGTGTAGAAATACGCAAATTACCGTCGTATTCTCAAACCGGGAGACCCGCGACTACGAGGTGAGTTCCTACGACTTACGTTGGTCCCGTGGGAGGTGTTGGTGCCACCCACGGGGCCGTTCGGGAGATGTTTCGAGTTTTCATCCTCCAACGTTGTGTTTTTAAGCCTAAGTCTAGAAATAAGCAAATTGCCGTCGTACTCACAAATCGGGAGACTCGCGGATGCGGGGTCGGTTCCTACGAGTTACCTTGGTCCCGTGGGAGGTGTTGGTGCCACCCACGGGGCTGTTCGGGGGCTGTTTCGAGTTTTCACCCTCTAACGCCATGTTTTTAAGCCCAAGTCTTGAAATATGCAAATTACCGTATTACTCTCAAACCGAGAGACCCGCGGCTGCGAGGTCAGTTCCTACGAGTTACGTTGGTCCCGTGGGAAGTGTTCGTCCCACCCACGGGGCCGTTCGGGGGCTGTTTCGAGTTTGCACCCTCTAACGCCATGTTTTGCTTAAGTGTAGAAATACGCAAATTACCGTCGTATTCTCAAACCGGGAGACCCGCGGCTACGAGGTCAGTTCCTACGAGTTACGTTGGTCCCGTGGGATGTGTTGGTTCCACCCACGGGGCCGTTCGGGGGCTGTTTCGAGTTTTTACCCTCTAACGTCATGTTTTTAAGCCTAAGTCTAGAAATAAGCAAATTACCGTCGTACTCTCAAACCGGGAGACCCGCGGCTGCGGGGTCGGTTCCTACGAGTTACGTTAGTCATGTGGGAGGTGTTGGTGCCACCCACGAGGCCATTCGGGGGCTGTTTCGAGTTTTCACCCTCTACCGCCATGTTTTGCTTAAGTGTAGAAATACGCAAATTACCTTCGTATACTCAAACCGGGAGACCCACGGCTGCGAGGTCAGTTCCTACGAGTTATGTTGGTCCCGTGGGACGTGTTGGTGCCACCCACGGGGCCGTTCGGGGGATGTTTCGAGTTTTCACCCTCTAACGCCATGTTTTTAAGCCTAAGTCTAGAAATAAGCAAATTACCGTCGTACTCTCAAACTGGGAGACCCGAGGCTGCGGGGTCGGTTTCTACGAGTTACGTTGATCCCATGGGAGGTGTTGGTGCCACCCATGGGGCCGTTCGGGGGTTGTTTCGAGTTTTCACCCTCTAACGCCATGTTTTTAAGCCCAAGTCTTGAAATATACGAATTACCGTATTACTCTCAAACCGGGAGACCCGCGGCTGCGAGGTCAGTTCCTACGAGTTACGTTGGTCCCGTGGGAGGTGTTGGTGCCACCCACGGGGCCGTTCGGGGCCTGTTTCGAGTTTTAACCCTCTAACGTCATGTTTTGCTTAAGTGTATAAATACGCAAATTACCGTCGTATTCTCAAACCGGGAGACCCGCGGCTGCGAGGTGAGTTCCTACGACTTACGTTGGTGCCGTGGGAGGTGTTGGTGCACCCACGGGGCCGTTCGGGGGATGTTTCGAGTTTTCATCCTCTAACGTTGTGTTTTTAAGCCTAAGTCTAGAAATAAGCAAATTACCGTCGTACTCTCAAATCGGGAGACCTGCGGATGCGGGGTCGGTTCCTACGAGTTACCTTGGTCCCGTGGGAGGTGTTGGTGCCACCCACGGGGCCGTTCGGGGGCTGTTTCGAGTTTTCACCCTCTAACGCCATGTTTTTAAGCCCAATTCTTGAAATATGCAAATTACCGTATTACTCTCAAACCGAGAGACCCGCGGCTGCGAGGTAAGTTCCTACGAGTTACGTTGGTCCCGTGGGAGGTGTTGGTGCCACCCACGGGGCCGTTCGGGGGCTGTTTCGAGTTTTCACCCTCTAACGCCATGTTTTGCTTAAGTAGAGAAATACGGAAATTACCGTCGTATTCTCAAACTGGGAGACCCGCGGCTACGAGGTCAGTTCCTACGAGTTACGTTGGTCCCGTGGGAGGTGTTGGTTCCACCCACGGGGTCGTTCGAGGGTTGTTTCGCGTTTTTACCCTCTAACGTCATGTTTTTAAGCCTAAGTCTAGAAATAAGCAAATTACCGTCGTACTATCAAACCGGGAGACCCGCGGCTGCGGGGTCGGTTCCTACGAGTTACGTTGGTCATGTGAGAGGTGTTGGTGCCACCCATGGGGCCGTTCGGGGGCAGTTTCGAGTTTTCACCCTCTACCGCCATGTTTTGCTTAAGTGTAGAAATACGCAAATTACCATCGTATACTCTAACCGGGAGACCCGCGGCTGCGAGGTCAGTTCCTACGAGTTACGTTGGTCCCGTGGGACGTGTTGGTGCCACCCACGGGGCCGTTCGGGGGATGTTTCGAGTTTTCACCCTCTAACGTCATGTTTTTAAGCCTAAATCTAGAAATAAGTAAATTACCATCGTACTCTCAAACCGGGAGACCCGCGGCTGCGGGGTCGGTTCCTACGAGTTACATTGGTCCCGTGGGAGGTGTTGGTGCCACCCATGGGCCGTTCGGGGGCTATTTCGAGTTTTCACCCTCTAACGTCTTGATTTTAAGCCTAAGTCTAGAAATAAGCAAATTACCGTCGTACTCTCAAATCGGGAGACCCGCGGCTGCGGGGTCTGTTCCTACGAGTTACCTTGGTACCGTGGGAGGTGTTGGTGCCACCCACAGGGCCGTTCGGGGGCTGTTTCGAGTTTTCACCCTCTAACGCCATGTTTTTAAGCCCAAGTCTTGAAATATGCAAATTACCGTATTACTCTCAAACCGGGAGACCCGCGGCTGCGAGGTCAGTTCCTACGAGTTACGTTGGTCCCGTGGGAGGTGTTGGTGCCACTCACAGGGCCGTTCGGGGGCTGTTTCGAGTTTTCACCCTCTAACGCCATGTTTTGCTTAAGTGTAGAAAAACACAAATTACCGTCATATTCTCAAACCGGGAGACCTGCGGCTGCGAGGTCAGTTCCTACGAGTTACGTTGGTCCCGTGGGAGGTGTTGGGGTCACCCACGGGGCCGTTCGGGGGCTGTTTCGAGTTTTCGCCCTCTAACGTCATGTTTTTAAGCCTAAGTCTAGAAATAAGAAAATTACCATCGTACTCTCAAATCGGGAGACCCGCGGCTGCGGGGTCGGTTCCTACGAGTTACCTTGGTCCCGTGGGAGGTGTTGGTGCCACCCACGGGGCCGTTCGGGGGCTGTTTCGAGTTTTCACCCTCTAACGCCATGTTTTTAAGCCCAACTCTTGAAATATGCAAATTACTGTATTACTCTCAAACCGGGAGACCCGCGGCTGCGAGGTCAGTACCTGCGAGTTACGTTGGTCCCGTGGGAGGTGTTGGTGCCACCCACGGGGCCGTTCGGGGGCTGTTTCGAGTTTTCACCCTCTAACGCCATGTTTTTAAGCCTAAGTTTGGAAATATGCAAATTACCGTATTACTCTCAAACCGGGAGACCCGCGGCTACGAGGTCAGTTCCTATGAGTTACGTTGGTCCCGTGGGAGGTGTTGGTGCCACCCACGGGGCCGTTCGGGGGCTGTTTCGAGTTTTCACCCTCTAACGCCATGTTTTTATGCCCAAATTTTGAAATATGCAAATTACCGTATTACTCTCAAACCGGGAGACCCGCGGCTACGAGGTTAGTTCCTATGAGTTACGTTGGTCCCGTGGGAGGTGTTGGTGCCACCCACGGGGCCGTTCGGGGGCTGTTTCGATTTTTCATCCTCTAACGTCATATTTTGCTTAAGTGTTGAAATACGCAAATTACCATCGTATTCTCAAACCGGGAGACTCGCGGCTGCGAGGTCAGTTCCTGCGAGTTACGTTGGTCCCGTGGGAGGTGTTGGTGCCACCCACAGGGCCGTTCGGGGGCTGTTTCGAGTTTTCACCCTCTAACGTCATGTTTTTAAGCCTAAGTCTAGAAATAAGCAAATTACCTTCGTACTATCAAACCGGGAGACCCGAGGGTGCGGGGTCGGTTCCTACGAGTTAGGTTGGTCCCGTGGGAGGTGTTGGTGCCACGCATGGGGCAGTTCGGTGGTTGTTTCGAGTTTTCACCCTCTAACGCCATGTTTTTAACCCCAAGTCTTGAAATATGCAAATTACCGTATTACTCTCAAATCGAGAGACCCGCGGCTGCGAGATCAGTTTCTACGAGTTACGTTGGTCCCGTGGGAGGTGTTGGTGCCACCCACGGGGCCGTTCGGGGGCTGTTTCGAGTTTTCACCCTCTAACGCCATGTTTTTAAACCTAAGTCTTGAAATATACAAATTACCGTATTACTCTCAAACCGGGAGACCAGCGACTGCGAGGTCAGTTCCTACGAGTTACGTTGGTCCCGTGGGAGGTGTTGGTGCCACCAACGGGGCCGTTCGGGAGCTGTTTCGAGTTTTCACCCTCTAAAGCCATGTTTTTAGAAATACGCAAATTACCGTCGTATTCTCAAACCGGGAGACCCGCGGCTGTGGGGTCGGTTCCTATGAGTTACGTTGGTCCCGTGGGAGGTGTTGGTGCCACCCACTGGGCCGTTCTGGGGCTGTTTCGAGTTTTCACCCTCTAACGCCATGTTTTGCTTAAGTGTAAAAATACGCAAATTACCGTCGTATTCTCAAAGCGGGAGACCCGCGGCTGCGAGGTCAGTTCCTACGAGTTACGTTGGTCCCGTGGGAGGTGTTGGTGCCACCCACAGGGCCGTTCGGGGGCTGTTTCGAGTTTTCACCCTCTAACGTCATGTTTTTAATCCTAAGTCTATAAATAAGCAAATTACCTTCGTACTGTCAAACCGGGAGACCCGAGGCTACGGGGTCTGTTCCTACGAGTTACGTTGGTCCCGTGGGAGGTGTTGGTGCCACCCATGGGGCCGTTCGGTGGTTGTTTCGAGTTTTCACCCTCTAACGCCATTTTTTAAGCCCAAGTCTTGAAATATGTAAATTACCGTATTACTCTCATACCGGGAGACCCGCGGCTGCGAGGTTAGTTCCTACGAGTTACGTTGGTCCCATGGGAGGTGTTGGTCCCACCCACGGGGCCGTTCGGGGGCCGTTTCGAGTTTTCACGCTCTAACGCCATGTTTTTAAGACCAAGTCTTGAAATATGCAAATTACAGTATTACTATCAAACCGGGAGACCCGCGGCTGCGAGGTCAGTTCCTGCGAGTTACGTTGGTCCCGTGGGAGGTGTTGGTGCCACCCACGGGGTCGTTCGGGGGCTGTTTTAAGTTTTCACCCTCTAACGCCATGTTTTGATTAAGTGTAGAAATACGCAAATTACCATCGTATTCTCAAACTGGGAGACCCGCAGCTACGAGGTCAGTTCCTACGAGTTACGTTGGTCCCGTGGGAGGTGTTGGTGCCACCCACGGGGCCGTTCGGGGGCTGTTTCGAGTTTTTACCCTCTAACGTCATGTTTTTAAGCCTAAGTCTAGAAATAAGCAAATTACCGTCGTACTCTCAAACCAGGAGACCCGCGGCTGCGGGGTCGATTTCTATGACTTACGTTGGTCCCGTGGGAGGTGTTGGGGCCACTCACGGGGCCGTTCGGGGGCTGTTTCGAGTTTTCACCCTCTAACGCCATGTTTTGCTTAAGTGTAGAAATACGCAAATTACCGTCGTATTCTCAAACCGGGAGACCCGCGGCAGCGAGGTCAGTTCCTATGAGTTACGTTGGCCCCGTGGGACGTGTTGGTGCCACCCACGGGGCCGTTCGGAGGATGTTTCGAGTTTTCACCCTCTAACGTCATGTTTTTAAGCCTAAGTCTAGAAATAAGGAAATTACCGTCGTACTCTGAAACCGAGAGACCCGCGGCTGCGGGGTCGGTTCCTACGAGTTACGTTGGTCCCGTGGGAGGTGTTGGTGCCACCCATGGGGCCGTTCGGGGGCTATTTCGTGTTTTCACCCTCTAACGTCATGTTTTTAAGCCTAAGTCTAGAAATAAGCAAATTACCATCGTACTCTCCAACCGGGAAACCCGCGGCTGCGGGGTCATTTCCTACGAGTTACCTTTGTCCTGTGGGAGGTGTTGGTGCCACCCACGGGGCCGTTCTGGGGCTGTTTCGAGTTTTCACCCTCTAACGCCATGTTTTTAAGCCCATGTCTTGAAATATGCAAATTACCGTATTACTCTCAAACTGGGAGACCCGCGGCTGCGAGGTCAGTTCCTACGAGTTACGTTGGTACCGTGGGAGGTGTTGGTGCCACCCACGGGGCCGTTCGGGGGCTGTTTCGAGTTTTCACCCTCTAACGCCATGTTTTTAAGCCCAAGTCTTGAAATATGCAAATTACCATATTACTCTCAAACCGGGAGACCCGCGGCTGCGAGGTCAGTTCCTACGAGTTACGTTGGTCCCGTGGGAGGTGTTGGTGCCACCCACGGGACCATTCGGGGGCTGTTTCGAGTTTTCACCCTCTAACGCCATATTTTGCTTAAGTGTAAAAATACGCAAATTACCATCGTATTCTCAAACCGGGAGACCCGCGGCTGCGAGGTCAGTTCCTACGAGTTACGTTGGTCCCGTGGGAGGTGTTGGTGTCACCCACGGGGCCGTTCGGGGGCTGTTTTGAGTTTTCACCCTCTAACGTCATGTTTTTAAGCCTAAGTCTAGAAATAAGCAAATTACCATCGTACTCTCAAACCGGGAGTCCCACGGCTGCGGGGTCGGTTCCTACGAGTTACCTTGGTCCCGTGGGAGGTGTTGGTGCCACCCACGGGGCCGTTCGGGGGCTATTTCGAGTTTTCATCCTCTAACGCCATGTTTTTAAGCCCAAGTCTTTAAATGTACAAATTACCCTATTACTCTCATACCGGGAGACCCGCGGCTGCGAGGTCAGTTCCTACGAGTTACGTTGGTCCCGTGGGAGGTGTTGGTGCCACCCACGGGGCCGTTCGGGGGCTGTTTCGAGTTTTCACCCTCTAACGCCATGTTTTTAAGCCTGAGTTTTGAAATATGCAAATTACCGTATTACTCTCAAACCGGGAGACCCGCGGCTGCGAGGTTAGTTCCTACGAGTTACGTTGGACCCGTGGGAGGTGTTGGTGCCACCCACGGGACCGTTCGGGGGCTGTTTCGAGTTTTCACCCTCTAACGTAATGTTTTTAAGCCTAAGTCTAGAAATAAGCAAATTACCATCGTACTCTCAAACCGGGAGACCCACGGTTGCGGGGACGGTTCCTACGAGTTACGTTGGTCCCGTGGGAGGTGTTGGTGCCACCCACGGGGCCGTTCGGGGGCTGTTTCGAGTTTTCACCCTCTAACGTCATGTTTTTAAGCCTAAGTCTAGAAATAAGCAAATTATCGTCGTATTCTCAAACAGGGAGACCCGCGGCTGCAGGATCGGTTCCTACGAGTTACGTTGGTCCCGTGGGAGGTGTTGGTGCCAACCACTGGGCCGTTCGGGGGCTGTTTCGAGTTTTCCCCCTCTAACGCCATGTTTTGCTTAGGAGTAAAAATATGCAAATTACCGTCGTATTCTCAAACCGGGAGACCCGCGGCTGCGAGGTCAGTTCCTACGAGTTACGTTGGTCCCGTGGGAGGTGTTGGTGCCACCCACAGGGCCGTTCGAGGGCTGTTTTGAGTTTTCACCCTCTAACGTCATGTTTTTAAGCCTAAGTCTAGAAATAAGCAAATTACCGTCGTACTCTCAAACCGGGAGACCCGAGGCTGAGGGGTCGGTTCCTACGAGTTACGTTGGTCCCGTGGGAGGTGTTGATGCCACCCATGGGGCCGTTCGGTGGTTGTTTCGAGTTTTCACCCTCTAACGCCATGTTTTTAAGCCCAAATCTTGAAATATGAAAATTACTGTATTACTCTCAAACCGGGAGACCCGCGGTGGTGAGGTCAGTTCCTACGACTTACGTTGGTCCCGTGGGAGGTGTTGGTGCCACCCACGGGGCCGTTCGGGGGCCGTTTCGAGTTTTCACCCTCTAATGCCATGTTTTTAAGCCCAAGTCTTGAAATATGCAAATTACAGTATTACTCTCAAACCGGGAGACCCGCATTGGTCCCGTGGGAGGTGTTGGTGCCACCCACGGGGCCGTTCGGGGGCTGTTTTGAGTTTTCACCCTCTAACGCCATGTTTTGCTTAAGTGTAAAAATACGCAAATTACCGTCGTATTCTCAAACCGGGAGACCCGCGGCTACGAGGTCAGTTCTTACGAGTTACGTTGGTCCCGTGGGAGGTGTTGGTGCCACCCACGGGGCCGTTCGGGGGCTGTTTCGAGTTTTTACCCTCTAACGTCATGTTTTTAAGCCTAAGTCTAGAAGTAAGCAAATTACCGTCGTACTCTCAAACCAGGAGACCCGTGGCTGCGGGGTTCGGTTCCTACGAGTTACGTTGGTCCCGTGGGAGGTGTTGGTGCCACCCACGAGCCGTTCGGGGGCTGTTTTGAGTTTTCACCCTCTAACGCCATGTTTTGCTTAAGTGTAGAAATACGCAAATTACCGTCGTATTCTCAAACCGGGATACCCGCGGCTGCGAGGTCAGTTCCTATGAGTTACGTTGGTCCCGTGGGAGGTGTTGGTGCCACCCACGGGGCCGTTCAGGGGCTGTTTCGAGTTTTCACCCTCTAACGCCATGTTTTTAAGCCCAAGTCTTGAAATATGCAAATTACCATATTACTCTCAAACCGGGAGACCCGCGGCTGCGAGGTCAGTTCCTACGAGTTACGTTGGTCCCGTGGGAGGTGTTGGTGCCACCCACAGGGCCATTCGGGGGTTGTTTCGAGTTTTCACCCTCTAACGTCATGTTTTTAAGCCTAAGTCTAGAAATAAGCAAATTACAGTCGTACTCTCAATCCGGGAGACCCGCGGCTACGGGGTCAGTTCCTACGAGTTACGTTGGTCCCGTGGGAGGTGTTGGTGCCACCCACGGGGCCGTTCGGGGGTTGTTTCGAGTTTTCACCCTCTAACGCAACGTTTTTAAGCCTACCTCTTAAAATATGCAAATTACCGTATTACTCTCAAACCGGGAGACCCGCGGCTGCGAGGTCAGTTCCTACGAGTTACGTTGGTCCCGTGGGAGGTGTTGGTGCCACCCACGGGGCCGTTCGGGGGATGTTTCGAGTTTTCACCCTCTAACGCCATGTTTTGCTTAAGTGTAGAAATACGCAAATTACCATCGTATTCTCAAACCGGGAGACCCGCGGCTGCGAGGTTAGTTCCTACGAGTTACGTTGGACCCGTGGGTGGTGTTGGTGCCACCCACGGGACCGTTCGGGGGTTGTTTCGAGTTTTCACCCTCTAACGTAATGTTTGTAAGCCTAAGTCTAGAAATAAGCAAATTACCATCGTACTCTAAAACCGGGAGACCCACGGTTGCGGGGACGGTTCCTACGAGTTACGTTGGTCCCGTGGGAGGTGTTGGTGTCACCCACAGGGCCGTTCAGGGGCTGTTTAGAGCTTTCACCCTCTAACGCCATGTTTTGCTTAAGTGTAGAAAAATGCAAATTACCGTCGTATTCTCATACCGGGAGACCCGCGGCTGCGAGGTCAGTTCCTACGAGTTACGTTGGTCCCGTGGGAGGTGTTGGTGTCACCCACGGGGCCGTTCGGGGGCTGTTTTGAGTTTTCACCCTCTAACGTCATGTTTTTAAGCCTAAGTCTAGAAATAAGAAAATTACCATCGTACTCTCAAACCGGGAGACCCACGGCTGCGGGGTCGGTTCCTACGAGTTACCTTGGTCCCGTGGGAGGTGTTGGTGCCACCCACGGGGCCGTTCGGGGGCTGTTTCGATTTTTCATCCTCTAACGCCATGTTTTTAAGCCCAAGTCTTTAAATGTACAAATTACCCTATTACTCTCATACCGGGAGACCCGCGGCTGCGAGGTCAGTTCCTACGAGTTACGTTGGTCCCGTGGGAGGTGTTGGTGCCACCCACGGGGCCGTTCGGGGGCTGTTTCGAGTTTTCACCCTCTAACGCCATGTTTTTAAGCCTGAGTTTTGAAATATGCAAATTACCGTATTACTCTCGAACTGGGAGACCCGCAGCTAGGAGGTCAGTTCCAATGAGTTACGTTGGTCCCGTGGGAGTTGTTGGTGTCACCCACGGGGCCGTTCGGGGGCTGTTTCGAGTTTTCACCCTCTAACGCCATGTTTTGCTTAAGTGTAGAAATACGCAAATTACCGTCGTATTCTCAAACCGGCAGACCCGCGGCTACGAGGTCAGTTCCTACGAGTTACGTTGGTCCCGTGGGAGGTGTTGGTTCCACCCACGGGGCCGTTCGGGGGCTGTTTCGAGTTTTCACCCTCTAACGTCAAGTTTTTAAGCCTAAGTCTAGAAATAAGCAAATTACAGTCGTACTCTCAATCCGGGAGACCCGCGGCTGCGGGGTCAGTTCCTACGAGTTACGTTGGTCCCGTGGGAGGTGTTGGTGCCACCCACGGGGCCGTTCGGGGGTTGTTTCGAGTTTTCACCCTCTAACGCAACGTTTTTAAGCCTAAGTCTTGAAATATGCAAATTACCGTATTACTCTCAAACCGGGAGACCCGCGGCTGGGAGGTCAGTTCCTACGAGTTACGTTGGTCCCGTGGGAGGTGTTGGTGCCACCCACGGGGCCGTTCGGGGGATGTTTCGAGTTTTCACCCTCTAACGCCATGTTTTGCTTAAGTGTAGAAATACGCAAATTACCATCGTATTCTCAAACCGGGAGACCCGCGGCTGCGAGGTTAGTTCCTACGAGTTACGTTGGACCCGTGGGAGGTGTTGGTGCCACCCACGGGACCGTTCGGGGGCTGTTTCGAGTTTTCACCCTCTAACGTAATGTTTTTAAGCCTAAGTCTAGAAATAAGCAAATTACCATCGTACTCTCAAACCGGGAGACCCACGGTTGCGGGGACGGTTCCTACGAGTTACGTTGGTCCCGTGGGAGGTGTTGGTGTCACCCACAGGGCCGTTCAGGGGCTGTTTAGAGTTTTCACCCTCTAACGCCATGTTTTGCTTAAGTGTAGAAAAATGAAAATTACCGTCGTATTCTCATACCGGGAGACCCGCGGCTGCGAGGTCAGTTCCTACGAGTTACGTTGGTCCCGTGGGAGGTGTTGGTGTCAACCACGGGGCCGTTCGGGGGCTGTTTTGAGTTTTCACCCTCTAACGTCATGTTTTTAAGCCTAAGTCTAGAAATAAGCAAATTACCATCGTACTCTCAAACCGGGAGACCCACGGCTGCGGGGTCGGTTCCTACGAGTTACCTTGGTCCCGTGGGAGGTGTTGGTGCCACCCACGGTGCCGTTCGGGGGCTGTTTCGAGTTTTCATCCTCTAACGCCATGTTTTTAAGCCCAAGTCTTTAAATGTACAAATTACCCTATTACTCTCATACCGGGAGACCCGCGGCTACGAGGTCAGTTCCTACGAGTTACGTTGGTCCCGTGGGAGGTGTTGGTGCCACCCACGGGGCCGTTCGGGGGCTGTTTCGAGTTTTCACCCTCTAACGCCATGTTTTTAAGCCTGAGTTTTGAAATATGCAAATTACCGTATTACTCTCAAACTGGGAGACCCGCAGCTAGGAGGTCAGTTCCAATGAGTTACGTTGGTCCCGTGGGAGTTGTTGGTGTCACCCACGGGGCCGTTCGGGGGCTGTTTCGAGTTTTCACCCTCTAACGCCATGTTTTGCTTAAGTGTAGAAATACGCAAATTACCGTCGTATTCTCAAACCGGCAGACCCGCGGGTACGAGGTCAGTTCCTACGAGTTACGTTGGTCCCGTGGGAGGTGTTGGTTCCACCCACGGGGCCGTTCGGGGGATGTTTTGAGTTTTCACCCTCTAACGTCTTGTTTTTAAGCCTAAGTCTAGAAATAAGCAAATTATCGTCGTATTCTCAAACCGGGAGACCCGCGGCTGCAGGATCGGTTCCTACGAGTTACGTTGGTCCCGTGGGAGGTGTTGGTGCCAACCACTAGGCCGTTCGGGGGCTGTTTCGAGTTTTCCCCCTCTAACGCCATGTTTTGCTTAGGAGTAAAAATACGCAAATTACCGTCGTATTCTCAAACCGGGAGACCCGCGGCTGCGAGGTCAGTTCCTACGAGTTACGTTGGTCCCATGGGAGGTGTTGGTGCCACCCACAGGGCCGTTCGGAGGCTGTTTTGAGTTTTCACCCTCTAACGTCATGTTTTTAAGCCTAAGTCTAGAAATAAGCAAATTACCGTCGTACTCTCAAACCGGGACACCCGAGGCTGCGGGGTCGGTTCCTACGAGTTACGTTGGTCCCGTGGGAGGTGTTGGTGCCACCCATGGGACCGTTCGGGGGCTGTTTCGAGTTTTCACCCTCTAACGTCATGTTTTTAAGCCTAAGTCTAAAAATAAGAAAATTACCATCGTACTCTCAAACCGGGAGACCCGAGGCTGAGGGGTCGGTTCCTACGAGTTACGTTGGTCCCGTGGGAGGTGTTGATGCCACCCATGGGGCCGTTCGGTGGTTGTTTCGAGTTTTCTCCCTCTAACGCCATGTTTTTAAGCCCAAGTCTTGAAATATGCAAATTACCATATTACTCTCAAACCGGGAGACCCGCGGCGGCGAGGTCAGTTCCTACGAGTTACGTTGGTCCCGTGGGAGGTGTTGGTGCCACCCACGGGGCCGTTCGGGGGCCGTTTCGAGTTTTCACCCTCTAATGCCATGTTTTTAAGCCCAAGCCTTGAAATATGCAAATTACAGTATTACTCTCAAACCGGGAGACCCGCATTGGTCCCGTGGGAGGTGTTGGTGCCACCCACGGGGCCGTTCGGGGGCTGTTTTGAGTTTTCACCCTCTAACGCCATGTTTTGCTTAAGTGTAAAAATACGCAAATTACCGTCGTATTCTCAAACCGGGAGACCCGCGGCTACGAGATCAGTTCTTACGAGTTACGTTGGTCCCGTGGGAGGTGTTGGTGCCACCCACGGGGCCGTTCGGGGGCTGTTTCGAGTTTTTACCCTCTAACGTCATGTTTTTAAGCCTAAGTCTAGAAGTAAGCAAATTACCGTCGTACTCTCAAACCAGGAGACCCGCGGCTGCGGGGTTCGGTTCTTACGAGTTACGTTGGTCCCGTGGGAGGTGTTGGTGCCACCCACGAGCCGTTCGGGGGCTGTTTTGAGTTTTCACCCTCTAACGCCATGTTTTGCTTAAGTGTAGAAATACGCAAATTACCGTCGTATTCTCAAACCGGGAGACCCGCGACTGTGAGGTCAGTTCCTAGGAGTTACGTTGGCCCCGTGGGACGTGTTGGTGCCACCCACGGGGCCGTTTGGGGGATGTTTCGAGTTTCCACCCTCTAACGTCATGTTTTTAAGCCTAAGTCTAGAAATAAGCAAATTACCGTCGTACTCTCAAACCGGGAGTCCCGCGGCTGCGGGGTCGGTTCCTACGAGTTACGTTGGTCCCGTGGGAGGTGTTGGTGCCACCCATGGGGCCGTTCGGGTCTATTTCGAGTTTTCACCCTCTAACGTCATGTTTTTAAACCTAAGTCTAGAAATAAGCAAATTACCGTCGTACTCTCAAACTGGGAGACCCGCGGCTGCGGGTCGTTTCTTACGAGTTACCTTGGTCCCGTGGGAGGTGTTGGTGCCACCCACGGGGCCGTTCGGGGGCTATTTCGAGTTTTCTCCCTCTAACGCCATGTTTTTAAGCCCAAGTCTTGAAATATGCAAATTACCATATTACTCTCAAACCGGGAGACCCGCGGCTGCGAGGTCAGTTCCTACGAGTTACGTTGGTCCCGTGGGAGGTGTTGGTGCGACCCACGGGGCCATTCGGGGGCTGTTTTGAGTTTTCACCCTCTAACGCCATATTTTGCTTAAGTGTAGAAATACGCAAATTACCATCGTATACTCAAACCGGGAGACCCGCGGCTGCGAGGTCAGTTCCTATGAGTTACGTTGGTCCCGTGGGAGGTGTTGGTGCCACCCACGAGGCCGTTCGGGGCCTGTTTCGAGTTTTCACCCTCTAACGTCATGTTTTTAAGCCTAAGTCTAGAAATAAGCAAATTACAGTCGTACTCTCAATCCGGGAGACCCGCGGCTGCGTGGTCAGTTCCTACGAGTTACGTTGGTCCCGTGGGAGGTGTTGGTGCCACCCACGGGGCCGTTCGGGGGTTGTTTCGAGTTTTCACCCTCTAACGCAACGTTTTTAAGCCTAAGTCTTGAAATATGCAAATTACCGTATTACTCTCAAATCGGGAGACCCGCGGCTGCGAGGTCAGTTCCTACGAGTTACGTTGGTCCCGTGGGAGGTGTTGGTGCCACCCACGGGGCCATTCAGGGGATGTTCCGAGTTTTCACCCTCTAACGCCATGTTTTGCTTAAGTGTAGAAATACGCAAATTACCGTCGTATTCTCAAACCGGGAGACCCGCGGCTGCGAGGTCAGTTCCTACGAGTTACGTTGGACCCGTGGGAGGTGTTGGTGCCACCCATGGGACCGTTCGGGGGCTGTTTCGAGTTTTCACCCTCTAACGTAATGTTTTTAAGCCTAAGTCTAGAAATAAGAAAATTACCATCGTACTCTCAAACCGGGAGACCCACGGTTGCGGGGACGGTTCCTACGAGTTACGTTGGTCCCGTGGGAGGTGTTGGTGCCACCCACAGGGCCGTTCAGGGGCTGTTTAGAGTTTTTACCCTCTAACGCCATGTTTTGCTTAAGTGTAGAAAAATGCAAATTACCGTCGTATTCTCATACCGGGAGACCCGCGGCTGCGAGGTCAATTCCTACGAGTTACGTTGGTCCCGTGGGAGGTGTTGGTGTCAACCACGGGGCCGTTCGGGGGCTGTTTTGAGTTTTCACCCTCTAACGTCATGTTTTTAAGCCTAAGTCTAGAAATAAGCAAATTACCATCGTACTCTCAAACCGAGAGACCCACGGCTGCGGGGTCGGTTCCTACGAGTTACCTTGGTCCCGTGGGAGGTGTTGGTGCCACCCACGGGGCCGTTCGGGGGCTGTTTCGAGTTTTCATTCTCTAACGCCATGTTTTTAAGCCCAAGTCTTTAAATGTACAAATTACCCTATTACTCTCATACCGGGAGACCCGCGGCTGCGAGGTCAGTTCCTACGAGTTACGTTGGTCCCGTGGGAGGTGTTGGTGCCACCCACGGGGCCGTTCGGGGGCTGTTTCGAGTTTTCACCCTCTAACGCCATGTTTTTAAGCCTGAGTTTTGAAATATGCAAATTACCGTATTACTCTCAAACTGGGAGACCCGCGGCTAGGAGGTCAGTTCCAATGAGTTACGTTGGTCCCGTGGGAGTTGTTGGTGTCACCCACGGGGCCGTTCGGGGGCTGTTTCGAGTTTTCACCCTCTAACGCCATGTTTTGCTTAAGTGTAGAAATACGCAAATTACCATCGTATTCTCAAACCGGCAGACCCGCGGCTACGAGGTCAGTTCCTACGAGTTACGTTGGTCCCGTGGGAGGTGTTGGTTCCACCCACAGGGCCGTTCGGGGGCTGTTTCGAGTTTTCACCCTCTAACGTCATGTTTTTAAGCCTAAGTCTAGAAATAAGCAAATTATCGTCGTATTCTCAAACCGGGAGACCCGCGGCTGCAGGATCGGTTCCTACGAGTTACGTTGGTCCCGTGGGAGGTGTTGGTGCCACCCACTGGGCCGTTCGGGGGCTGTTTCGAGTTTTCCCCCTCTAACGCCATGTTTTGCTTAGGAGTAAAAATACGCAAATTACCGTCGTATTCTCAAACCGGGAGACCCGCGGCTGCGAGGTCAGTTCCTACGAGTTACGTTGGACCCGTGGGAGGTGTTGGTGCCACCCACGGGACCGTTCGGGGGCTGTTTCGAGTTTTCACCCTCTAACGTAATGTTTTTAAGCCTAAGTCTAGAAATAAGCAAATTACCATCGTACTCTCAAACCGGGAGACCCACGGTTGCGGGGACGGTTCCTACGAGTTACGTTGGTCCCGTGGGAGGTGTTGGTGCCACCCAAAGGGCCGTTCAGGGGCTGTTTAGAGTTTTTACCCTCTAACGCCATGATTTGCTTAAGTGTAGAAAAATGCAAATTACCATCGTATTCTCATACCGGGAGACCCGCGGCTGCGAGGTCAGTTCCTACGAGTTACGTTGGTCCCGTGGGAGGTGTTGGTGTCACCCACGGGGCCGTTCGGGGGCTGTTTTGAGTTTTCACCCTCTAACGTCATGTTTTTAAGCCTAAGTCTAGAAATAAGCAAATTACCATCGTACTCTCAAACCGGGAGACCCACGGCTGCGGGGTCGGTTCCTACGAGTTACCTTGGTCCCGTGGGAGGTGTTGGTGCCACCCACGGGGCCGTTCGGGGGCTGTTTCGAGTTTTCATCCTCTAACGCCATGTTTTTAAGCCCAAGTCTTTAAATGTACAAATTACCCTATTACTCTCATACCGGGAGACCCGCGGCTGCGAGGTCAGTTCCTACGAGTTACGTTGGTCCCGTGGGAGGTGTTGGTGCCACCCACGGGGCCGTTCGGGGGCTGTTTCGAGTTTTCACCCTCTAACGCCATGTTTTTAAGCCTGAGTTTTGAAATAAGCAAATTACCGTATTACTCTCAAACTGGGAGACCCGCGGCTAGGAGGTCAGTTCCAATGAGTTACGTTGGTCCCGTGGGAGTTGTTGGTGTCACCCACGGGGCCGTTCGGGACTGTTTTGAGTTTTCACCCTCTAACGCCATGTTTTGCTTAAGTGTAAAAATACGCAAATTACCGTCGTACTCTCAAACCAGGAGACCCGCGGCTGCGGGGTTCGGTTCCTATGAGTTACGTTGGCCCCGTGGGACGTGTTGGTGCCACCCACGGGGCCGTTCGGGGGATGTTTCGAGTTTCCACCCTCTAACGTCATGTTTTTAAGCCTAAGTCTAGAAATAAGCAAATTACCGTCGTACTCTCAAACCGGGAGTCCCGCGGCTGCGGGGTCGGTTCCTACGAGTTACGTTGGTCCCGTGGGAGGTGTTGGTGCCACCCATGGGGCCGTTCGGGGTTATTTCGAGTTTTGACCCTCTAACGTCATGTTTTTAAACCTAAGTCTAGAAATAAGCAAATTACCGTCGTACTCTCAAATCGGGAGACCCGCGGCTGCGGGGTCGTTTCTTACGAGTTACCTTGGTCCCGTGGGAGGTGTTGGTGCCACCCACGGGGCCGTTCGGGGGCTGTTTCGAGTTTTCACCCTCTAACGCCATGTTTTTAAGCCCAAGTCTTGAAATATGCAAATTACCATATTACTCTCAAACCGGGAGACCCGCGGCTGCGAGGTCAGTTCCTACGAGTTACGTTGGTCCCGTGGGAGGTGTTGGTGCCACCCACGGGGTCGTTCGGGGGCTGTTTCGAGTTTTCACCCTCTAACGCCATGTTTTGCTTAAGTGTAGAAATACGCAAATTACCGTCGTATTCTCAAACCGGGAGACCCGCGGCTACGAGGTCAGTTCCTACGAGTTACGTTGGTCCCGTGGGAGGTGTTGATGCCACCCACGGGGCCGTTCGGGGGCTGCTTCGAGTTTTTACACTCTAACGTCATGTTTTTAAGCCTAAGTCTAGAAATAAGCAAATTACCGTCGTACTCTCAAACCGGGAGACCCGCGTGGTCGGGGTCGGTTCCTACGAGTTACGTTGGTCCCGTGGGAGGTGTTGGTGCCACCCACGGGGCCATTCGGGGGTTGTTTCGAGTTTTCACCCTCTAATGCCATGTTTTGATTAAGTGTAGAAATACGCAAATTACCATCGTATTCTCAAACCGGGAGACCCGCGGCTGCGAGGTCAGTTCCTATGAGTTACGTTGGTCCCGTGGGGGGTGTTGGTGCCACCCACGGGGCCGTTCGGGGCCTGTTTCGAGTTTTCACCCTCTAACGTCATGTTTTTAAGCCTAAGTCTAAAAATAAATAAATTACCATCGTACTCTCAAACCGGGAGACCCGCGGCTGCGGGGTCAGTTCCTATTGAGTTACATTGGTCACGTGGGAGGTGTTGGTGCCACCCACGGGGCCGTTCGGGGGCTGTTTCGAGTTTTCACCCTCTAACGCCACGTTTTTAAGACTAAGTCTTGAAATATGCAGATTACCGTATTACTCTCAAACCGAGAGACCCGCGGCTGCGAGGTCAGTTCCTACGAGTTACGTTGGTCCCGTGGGAGGTGTTGGTGCCACCCACGGGGCCGTTCGGGGGCTGTTTCGAGTTTTCACCCTCTAACGCCATGTTTTGCTAAAGTGTAGAGATACGCAAATTACCGTCGTATTCTCAAACCGGGAGACCCGCGGCTGCGAGGTCAGTTCCTACGAGTTACGTTGGACCCGTGGGAGGTGTTGGTGCCACCCACGGGGCTGTTCGGGGGCTGTTTCGAGTTTTCACCCTCTAACGTAATGTTTTTAAGCCTAAGTCTAGAAATATGCAAATTACCATCGTACTCTCAAACCGGGAGACCCACGGTTGCGGGGACGGTTCCTATGAGTTACGTTGGTCCCGTGGGAGGTGTTGGTGCCACCCACAGGGCCGTTCGGGGGCTGTTTCGAGTTTTCACCCTCTAACGCCATATTTTACTTAAGTGTAGAAAAACGCAAATTACCGTCATATTCTCAAATCGGGAGACCCGCGGCTACGAGGTCAGTTCCTACGAGTTACGTTGGTCCCGTGGGAGGTGTTGGTGCCACCCACGGGGCCGTTCGGGGGCTGTTTCGAGTTTTCACCCTCTAACGCCATATTTTTAAGCCTGAGTTTTGAAATATGCAAATTACCGTATTACTCTCAAACTGGGAGACCCGTGGCTACGAGGTCAGTTCCTATGAGTTACGTTGGTCCCGTGGGAGGTATTGGTGTCACCCACGGGGCTGTTCGGGGGCTGTTTCGAGTTTTCACCCTCTAACGCCATGTTTTGCTTAAGTGTAGAAATACTCAAATTACCGTCATATTCTCAAACCGGGAGACCCGCGGCTACGAGGTCAGTTCCTACGAGTTACGTTGGTCCCGTGGGAGGTGTTGGTGCCACCCACGGGGCCGTTCGGGGGCTGTTTCGTGTTTTCACCCTCTAACGCCATATTTTTAAGCCTGAGTTTTGAAATATGCAAATTAGCGTATTATTCTCAAACTGGGAGACCCGCGGCTACGAGGTCAGTTCCTATGAGTTACGTTGGTCCCGTGGCAGGTGTTAGTGTCACCAACGGGGCCGTTCGGGGGCTGTTTCGAGTTTTCACCCTCTAACGCCATGTTTTTATGGCCAAGTCTTGAAATATGCAAATTACCGTATTACTCTCAAACCGGGAGACCCGCGGCTACGAGGTCAGTTCCTACGAGTTACGTTGGTCTCGTGGGAGGTGTTGGTGCCACCCACGGGGCCGCTCGGGGGCTGTTTCGAGTTTTTACACTCTAACGTCATGTTTTTAAGCCTAGGTCTATAAATAAGCAAATTACCGTCGTACTCTCAAACCGGGAGACCCGCGGCTGCGGGGTCGGTTCCGGCGAGTTACGTTGGTCCCGTGCGAGGTGTTGGTGCCACCCACGGGGCCATTCAGGGGCTGTTTTGAGTTTTCACCCTCTAACGCCATGTTTTACTTAAGTGCAGAAATACGAAAATTACCGTCGTATTCTCAGACCGGGAAACCCGCGGCTGCGAGGTCAGTTCCTATGAGTTACGTTGGTCTCCTGGGAGGTGTTGGTGCCACCCACGTGGCCGTTCGGGGCCTGTTTCGAGTTTTCACCCTCTAACGTCATGTTTTTAAGCCTAAGTCTAGAAATAAGCAAATTACCGTCGTACTCTCAAACCGGGAGACCCGCAGCTGCGGGGTCAGTTCCTACGAATTACGTTGGTCCCGTGGGAGGTGTTGGTGCCACCCACGGGGCCGTTCGGGAGCTGTTTCGAGTTTTCACCCTCTAACGCCATGTTTTGCTTAAGTGTAGAAATATGCAAATTACCATCGTCTTCTCAAATCGGGAGACCCGCGGCTGCGAGGTCAGTTCCTACGAGTTACGTTGGTCCCGTGGGAGGTGTTGGTGCCACCCACGGGGCCGTTCGGGCGCTGTTTCGAGTTTTCACCCTCTAACGTCATGTTTTTAAGCCTAAGTCTAGAAATAAGAAAATTACCATCGTACTCTCAAACCGGGAGACCCGCGGCTGCGGGGACGGTTCCTACGAGTTACGTTGGTCCCGTGGGAGGTGTTTGTGCCACCCACGGGGCCGTTCGGGGGCTGTTTCGAGTTTTCACCCTCTAAGACCATGTTTTGCTTAAGTTTAGAAAAATGCAAATTACCGTCATATTCTCAAACCGGGAGACCCGCGGCTGCGAGGTCAGTTCCTACGAGTTACGTTGGTCCCGTGGGACGTGTTGGTGTCACCCACAGGGCCGTTCGGGGCTGTTTCGAGTTTTCACCCTCTAACGTCATGTTTTTAAGCCTAAGTCTAGAAATAAGCAAATTACCACCGTACTCTCAAACCGGGAGACCCGCGGCTGCGGGGTCGGTTCCCACGACTTACCTTGGTCCCGTGGGAGGTGTTGGCGCCACCCACGTGGCCGTTCGGGGGATGTTTCGAGTTTTCACCCTCTAACGCCATGTTTTTAAGCCCAAGTCTTGAAAAATGCAAATTACCGTATTACTCTCAAACCGAGAGACCCGCGGCTGCGAGGTCAGTTCCTACAAGTTACGTTGGTCCCATGGGAGGTGTTGGTGCCACCCACGGGGCCGTTCGGGGTCTGTTTTGAGTTTTCACCCTCTAACGCCATGTTTTTAAGCCTAAGTTTTGAAATATGCAAATTACCGTATTACTCTCAAACCGGGAGACCCGCGTCTACGAGGTTAGTTCCTATGAGTTACGTTGGTACCGTGGGAGGTGTTGGTGCCACCCACGGGGCCGTTCGGGGGCTGTTTCGAGTATTCACCCTCTAACGCCATGTTTTGCTTAAGTGTAGAAAAACACAAATTACCGTCGTATTCTCAAACTGGGAGACCCGCGGCTGCGAGGTCAGTTCCTACGAGTTACGTTGATCCCGTGGGAGGTGTTGGTGCCACCCACGGGGCCGTTCGGGGGCTGTTTCGAGTTTTTAGCCTCTAACGTCATGTTTTTAAGCCTAAGTCTAGAAATAAGCAAATTACCGTCGTACTCTCAAACCAAGAGACCCGCGGCTGCGAGGTTGGTTCCTACGAGTTACGTTGGTCCCGTGGGAGGTGTTGGTACCACCCACGGGGCCGTTCGGGGGCTGTTTCGAGTTTTTACCCTCTAACGCCATATTTTTAAGCCTAAGTTTTGAAATATACAAATTACCGTATTACTCTCAAACCGGGAGACCCGCGGCTACGAGGTCAGTTCCTATGAGTTACGTTGGTCCCGTGGGAGGTGTTGGTTCCACCCACGGGGTCGTTCGGGGGCTGTTTCGAGTTTTCACCCTCTAACGCCATGTTTTTAAGCCTAAGTCTACAAATAAGTAAATTACCATCGTACTCTCAAACCGGGAGACCCGCGGCTGCGGGGTCGGTTCCTACAAGTTACGTTGGTCCCGTGGGAGGTATTGGTGCCACCCACGGGGCCGTTCGGGGGCTGTTTCGAGTTCTTACCCTTTAACGCCATGTTTTTAAGCCTAAGTCTAGAAATATGCAAATTACCTTCGTATTCTCAAACCGGGAGTCCCGCGGCTGCAGGGACAGTTCCTACGAGTTATATTGGTCTCGTGGGAGGTGTTGGTGCCACCCACGGGGCCGTTCGGGGGCTGTTTCGAGTTTTCACCCTCTAACGCCATGTTTTTAAGCCTAAGTCTAGAAATATGCAAATTACCGTCGTATTCTCAAACCGGGATATCCGCGCCTACGAGGTCAGTTACTACGAGTTACGTTGGTCCCGTGGGAGGTGATGGTGCCACCCACGGGGCCGTTCGGGGGCTGTTTCGAGTTTTCACCCTCTAACGCCATGTTTTTAAGCCTAAGTCTACAAATAAGCAAATTACCATCGTACTCTCAAACCGGGAGACCCGCGGCTACGGGGTCGGTTCCTACAAGTTACGTTGGTCCCGTGGGAGGTATTGGTGCCACCCACGGGGCCGTTCGGGGGCTGTTTCGAGTTCTTACCCTTTAACGCCATGTTTTTAAGCCTAAGTCTAGAAATATGCAAATTACCTTCGTATTCTCAAACCGGGAGTCCCGCGGCTGCAGGGACAGTTCCTACGAGTTATATTGGTCTCGTGGGAAGTGTTGGTGCCACCCACGGGGCCGTTCGGGGGCTGTTTCGAGTTTTCACCCTCTAACGCCATGTTTCTAAGCCTAAGTCTAGAAATATGCAAATTACCGTCGTATTCTCAAACCGGGATATCCGCGTCTACGAGGTCAGTTACTACGAGTTACGTTGGTCCCGTGGGAGGTGTTGGTGCCACCCACGGGGCCGTTCGGGGGCTGTTTCGAATTTTTACCCTCTAACGTCATGTTTTTAAGCCTAAGTCTAGAAATACGCAAATTACCATTGTACTCTCAAGCCGGGAGACCCGCAGCTGCGGGGTCGGTTCCTACGAGTTACGTTGGTCCCGTTGGAGGTGTTGGTGCCACCCACGGGTCCGTTCGGGGGCTGTTTTGAGTTTTCACCCTCTAACGCCATGTTTTGCTTAAGTGTAGAAATACGCAAATTACCGTGGTATTCTCAAAATGGGAGACCCGCGGCTGCGAGGTCAGTTCCTACAAGTTACGTTGGTCCCGTGGGACGTGTTGGTGCCACCCACGGGGCCGTCCGGGGGATGTTTCGAATTTTCACCCTCTAACGTCTTGTTTTTAAGCCTAAGTCTAGAAATAAGCAAATTACTGTCGTACTCTCAAACCGGGAGACCCGCGGCTGCGGGGTTGGTTCCTACGAGCTACGTTGGTCCCGTGGGAGGTGTTGGTACCACCCATGGGGCCGTTCGGGGGTTATTTCGAGTTTTCACCCTCTAACGTCATGTTTTTAAGCCTAAGTCTAGAAATAAGCAAATTACCGTCGTACTCTCAAACCGGGAGACCCGCGGCTGCGCGGTCGGTTCCTACGAGTTACCTTGGTCCCGTGGGAGGTGTTGGTGCCACCCACGGGGCCGTTCGGGGCTGTTTCGAGTTTTCACCCTCTAATGCCATTTTTTAAGCCCAAGTCTTGAAATATGCAAATTACCGTATTACTCTCAAACCGGGAGACCCGCGGCTGCGAGGTCAGTTCCTACGAGTTACGTTGGTCCCGTGGGAGGTGTTGGTGCCACCCACGGGGCCGTTCGGTGGCTGTTTTGAGTTTTCACCCTCTAATGCCATGTTTTGCTTAAGTGTAGAAATACGCAAATTACCGTCGTATTCTCAAATCGGGAGACCCGCGGCTACGAGGTAAGTTCCTACGAGTTACGTTGGTCCCGTGGGAGGTGTTGGTACCACCCACGGGGCCGTTCGGGGGCTGTTTCGAGTTTTCACCCTTTAACGTCATGTTTTTAAGCCTAAGTCTAAAAATAAGAAAATTACCATCGTACTCTCAAACCAGGAGACCCGCGGCTGCGGGGACGGTTCCTACGAGTTACGTTGGTCCCGTGGGAGGTGTTGGTGCCACCCACGGGTCCGTTCGGGGGCTGTCTGGAGTTTTCACCCTCTAACGCCATGTTTTTAAGCCCAAGTCTTGAAATATGCAAATTACCATATTACTCTCAAACCGGGAGACCCGAGGCAGCGAGGTTTATTCCTACGAGTAACGTTGGTCCCGTAGGAGGTGTTGGTCCCACCCACGGGGCCGTTCAGGGGCTATTTCGAGTTTTCACCCTCTAACGCCATGTTTTTAAGCCTAAGTTTTGAAATATGCAAATTACCGTATTACTCTCAAACCGGGAGACCCGCGGCTACGAGGTCAGTTCCTATGAGTTACGTTGGTCCCGTGGGAAGTGTTGGTGCCACCCACGGGGCCGTTCGGGGGTTGTTTCGAGTTTTCACCCTCGAACGCCATGTTTTTAAGCTTAAGTCTAGAAATAAGAAAATTACCGTCGTACTCTCAAACCGGGAGACCCGCGGCTGCGCGGTCGGTTCCTACGAGTTACGTTGGTCCCGTGGTAGGTATTGGTGCCACCCACGGGGCCGTTCGGGGGCTGTTTCGAGTTCTTATCCTTTTACGCCATGTTTTTAAGCCTAAGTCTAGAAATATGCAAATTACCTTCGTATTCTCAAACCGGGAATCCCGCGGCTGCAGGGACAGTTGCTACGAGTTATATTGGTCTCGTGGGAGGTGTTGGTGCCACCCACGGGGCCGTTCGGGGGCTGTTTCGAGTTTTCACCCTCTAACGCCATATTTTTAAGCCTAAGTCTAGAAATATGCAAATTACCGTCATATTCTCAAACCGGGAGTTCCGCGACTGCAGGGTCAGTTCCAACG
This sequence comes from Sambucus nigra, assembly GCA_949130495.1. NCBI lineage: Eukaryota > Viridiplantae > Streptophyta > Magnoliopsida > Dipsacales > Adoxaceae > Sambucus > Sambucus nigra. The sequence goes on from OX422223.1 coordinate 401,561,143, forward strand.
AGTTACATTGGTCCCGTGGGAGGTGTTGGTGCCACCTACGGGGCCGTTAGAGGGTTGTTTCGAGTTTTCACCCCCTAACGCCATGTTTTTAAGCCTAAGTCTAGAAATGTGCAAGTTACCATCGTACTCTCAAACCGGAAGACCCGCGCCTGCGGGGTCAGTTCCTACGGGTTACATTGGTCCCGTGGGAGGTGTTGGTGCCACCCACGGGGACGTTCGGGGGCTATTTCGAGTTCTTACCCTTTAACGCCATGTTTTTAAGCCTAAGTCGAGAAATATGCAAATTACCGTCGTATTCTCAAACTGGGAGTCCCGCGGCTGTGGGGTCAGTTCCTACGAGTTACATTGGTCCCGTGGGAGGTGTTGGTGCCACCCACGGGGACGTTTTGGGGCTGTTTCGAGTTCTCACCCTCTAACGCCATGTTTTTAAGCCTAAGTCTAGAAATATGCAAATTATTGTCGTATTCTCAAACCGGGAATCCCGCGACTGCGGGGTCAGTTCCTACGAGTTACATTGGTCCCGTGGGAGGTGTTGGTGCCACCCACGGGGCCGTTCGGGGGCTGTTTCGAGTTCTCACCCTCTAACACCAACTTTTGCCTAAGTCTAGAAATATGCAAATTACCTTCGTATTCTCAAACCGGGAGTCCCGCGGCTGCGGGGACAGTTCCTACAAGTTATATTGGTCCCGTGGGAGGTGTTGGTGCCACCCACGGGGCCGTTCGGGGGCTGTTTTGAGTTTTCACCCTCTAACGCCATGTTTTTAAGCCTAAGTCAAAAAATATGCAAATTACCGTCGTACTCTCAAACCAGGAAACCCGCGGCTGCGGGGTCAGTTCCTACGAGTTACATTGGTCCCGTGGGAGGTATTGGTGCCACCCACGGGGACGTTTGGGGGGCTGTTTCGAGTTCTTACCCTCTAACGCCATGTTTTTAAGCCTAAGTACGCAAATTATCGTTGTATTCTCAAATCGGGAGTCCCGCGACTGCGGGGTCAGTTCCTACGAGTTACGTTGGTCCCGTGGGAGGTGTTGGTGCCACCCCACGGGGACGTTCGGGGGCTATTTCTAGTTCTCACCCCCTAACGCCATGTTTTTAAGCCTAAGTCTAGAAATATGCAAATTACCGTCGTACTCTCAAACCGAGAGACCCGCGGCAGGGGGATCAGTTCCTACGAGTTACATTGGTCCCGTGGGAGGTGTTGGTGCCACCCACGGGGACGTTCGGGGGCTGTTTTGAGTTTTCACCCTCTAACGCCATGTTTTTAAGCCTAAGTCTAAAAATATGCAAATTATCGTCGTACTCTCAAACCGGGAGACCCACGGCTGCGGGGTCAGTTCCTACGAGTTATATTGGTCCCGTGGGAGGTATTGGTGCCACCCACGGGGACGTTCGGGGGCTGTTTCGATTTCTTACCCTCTAACGCCATGTTTTTAAGCCTAAGTCTAAAAATATGCAAATTACCGTCGTATTCTCAAACCGGGAGTCCTGCGACTGCGGGGTCAGTTCCTACGAGTTACATTGGTCCCGTGGGAGGTGTTGGTGACACCCCACGGGGACGTTCGGGGGCTGTTTCTAGTTCTCACCCCCTAACGCCATGTTTTTAAGCCTAAGTCTAGAAATATGCAAATTACCGTCGTACTCTCAAACCGAGAGACCCGCGGCTGCGGGATCAGTCCCTACGAGTTACATTGGTCCCGTGGGAGGTGTTGGTGCCACCCACGGGGACGTTCGGGGGCTGTTTCGAGTTCTCATCCTCTAATGCCTTGTTTTTAAGCCTAAGTCTATAAATAAGCAAATTACAATCGTATTCTCAAACCGGGAGTCCCGCGGCTGCGGGGTCAGTTCCTACGAGTTACGTTGGTCCCGTGGGAGGTGTTGGTGCCACCCACGGGGACGTTTGGGGGTTGTTTCGAGTTTTCACCCTCTAACGCCATGTTTTTAAACCTAAGTTATGATATATGCAAAATTATCCTCTGATTCTCAAATCGGGAGTCCCGTGATTGTGTGTCCTATTCGTACGAGTTACATTGGTTCCGTGCAAGGTGTTGATGCCTCTAACGGGACCGTTTGGTTGATGTTTAGGGTTTCTCCCCTCTAACGCCATGCTTTTAAGCTTAAGTCTACACATTTTCAAATTATCGTCCTATTCCCAAACCGGGAGTCTAAAATATTTTCAACATATTATCTAATAATTATCCCGTACTCCTTCTAATTATCCCATACTCCTTCTAACATACTATCCAACAATAAGCAACAACCAATAATTATCCAACAGCCAAACCAAACAAAACCAATAATTATCCCGTACTCCTTCTATCATCTAAAATATTTAATAGATAATGCATATCAATTATATAACTACTTTTATTAAAGTAAAGCATAGCAGATCTAACCTGCAACAATAGAAATAGGGAATGTTCTTCTCCTTGATCCGAAACAACACATTGTCAATGTAGAACTGTGCTGGAGCATACATGGGAATGTTTTTTACTCGCCGTCTAGCATGCATAACACAATATTTTTTAGAAATATAAATTGGAGCAATAGAACACTGATATTAAAATGAGTCCCAACAAAATATACAATATATTCCCCAGAAGCATAGTTAGCTTTATTAAAAAAATTCTAACGGAATCCAAAAAAGCCATTCCAGTAAAACTACAATTTTGGTTGAATTAGGAACATAGCCATTCCGCAAAGTTCAAATTAGACTCACAACACTAAATCGAATAATTATAAGAATAATTATATAAAGACATGACATTTCGCGGACAAATCTGAATATGCTTAAAGAGGGTACCTAAGGTCCTTTTCGCAGATGGTCTTGCAGTTAAACCTGCATTTCCACTGGGATTTTGAAAACAAAAGCATTAAATAAGTAACATCCTTGGAAGAAGAAAAAAACACGAAAGAAAATTATACAAACACCGACTCGTCCTCTAGAACTGGCACCAATCTGAGGATACTTCAATATAGTCCAATCAAATACATAGTCAAATTGATAACCTACAAAGTGGGACAAAATCAGATATAAAAGATGAGAATATATAACTAACGAAAGCCTAAATACTCATATAGTACATAAAAAATAAAAATAAAACTCGTTTACTTGCTTTAAAAAACTTATAGTTATACTTTCACGAATAAATAAGTCTCGAACAATACCCGATTAAACCCAAGTCATATCAGCAAAGCGAGAGTGGCTAGTCAGTCTCCCACTTTAATAAATCTAAACCGAGCAAATACGCATTTGATATTGCAGGACATGAATAAAAAAAATGCAGAACATTGGATATATGCGTATATATATCCACTTTCAAAATGAATTAGTGAAATTTGACTCTACAAAAATACATAACATCACTCATCTTTGCGAATAGGCACAATGCTTCAATGATAAGAAATATGTAAGTGAGCAATTTTGAAAACCTTCAAACTTTGAGGTATTTACTCAAACACTTGGGCACTAATTGCAGGACATTATAACAAAATAATAATAAAAAGTTTGTTTAACTTCAATACATTACAAATTTTGATTTTAGACTTTAATCCAGATTAATACGTTTATTAGATTTTAGTCATACTAAATTGATTGATTTGGAATAATGCCTAGAATAAAAAATTAGTAATATATTTAAGTAAAAAAATGAAGAATAATAATAATAATAATAATAATAATAATAATAATAATAATAATAATAATAATAATAATAATAATAATAATAATAATAATAATAATAATAATAATAATAATAATAATAATAATAATAACAACGCAAAGCATGAAAATTGTAGCTCTATAAACTTCTTAACAAACTAGAGACTACTACGAAGCTCAAACTCACCAATCCTAACAGTTTAGCATTCAACAGCACAGTGTTGAAATTAAATAATCGAACACGCACAGTGTTGAAAGCCAATGAATTTGAAAGTAACATAAAATTGAATTTTATAACAACACGAACACGCACATGTACATAAACATACCTGGAGATTTGATTTGGAAAGTCTGCAATTTCGAATGGTAGGATCGGGAGCGAAGAATCCATGGGGAAACAAGAAGGCACAGACACGATCCATGGGGAGCGAAGAATCCATTTATATTTGAAAATGGGTTTATCCAAAAAATCAAAAAGATAATGTATACACCATTAAAACCTATGCAATTTAAACAAAACTAATGCGATTCATAATTTAAACAAAACTAATGAGTCTTCACAGTTCTATTGCCCTGTTTGGTTCGAGCCGAAATATTTTCAACCATGGCCATGTTGCAAATGGATCAAGTAAAATATTTTCATCCGATTAAAAGGTAATCTAATTCCATGGCCCTTTTTGGTTCGAACCAAAATACTTTCATGCCCTGTTTGTTGAAGTTAAGAGAGAGTGAGAAAATAGTCATTCAAAATCATTGATCTAAAAATCAATACACACCCAAATATTCATAGATCTGAAAATTTGATTATTGAAACTCAAACATAGAAGGAAACGATCTTACATGTTTGTTGGAGTCGAATGAAAATGAGAGACGAACAGGAAAATGAGAGACGAACAGGGAATCAGAGAGATCTGTAATCATCTCCGGCGAGTAACCAACCCCCATCACCTGAATCTATGTCCAAACCCGAAATCAAACCAAAAATTGGACACCCCCATATCCGGCCAGCTCCCAAGCTCAGACCTACCGCCAGCGCCTCCCTAACCAAATCGGCGCTGCCATCCCACTTCCTTCAACCCCCTGCGACCACTCCAACCTCCGTCCAACCTTTATCCCCCACCGCCTCTCACCCGGAAAGGCCGATTCCAAACCCCCTGACGCGATTCCCTACCGAAACCACTTTCGGTAGATCAGAGCTTTTTTTTAAGCAATGCGTCCCTAGGGATTTGAGAGTGAGTGCCATTTTCACGATCGATGAAGGAGGTGAGGAAGTGAGTGCCATTTTCGACGTTGGCTATGTCTTTTTCACAGTATGGGGAACAAGATGAGCGGGGAAATTGAGAATTTGAGATGAGCTGTATTGTTTTAGGTTTAACACTAGTCACGGCTTAGAGCCGTGACCCACCCACCGCGACCCATTAATGAAGCTAAGTGGGAGGTATACCGCCTATTGGTCACGGTCTATAGCCGTGACCCATAACAAGAAATGGTCACGGCCCATAGCCGTGACCCTGAATCTGTGATGCGCGATCTTTTTTATCAACCCTAGTGCTTGAATGAGGGATGGTCACGACCCATAGCCGTGACCCACACCCATAAATGGTCACGGCCCTAAGCCGTGACCCTTAATGTGTGTACTCTCTTCTTCATCATGCCATGGGTCACGGACTTGGGCCATGACCCATCTGCGACCAAGCTTGGAGGGAATTTTGGCGCGAGTTTGGCGCCAAGATGGTCACGACCTGGTCACGGCCCAAGTCCGCGACCACCGTGGTCACGGATTTGAACTCTTGACAACTTCAAAAGCATCGATAATTTAGTGTGATAATAAATATGGTCACGCCAAATATTGAGTGGGTCACGGCCCAAGTCCGCGACCAGCTGGTCACGGACTTGGGCCGTGACTCACTGGGCGTGACCATTCGCAGGATTTGGTGTAGTGGTTTGAAGGCGACGGTCAAAGATATGTACCCATTCATGAAGTGTACGTTGGGCGGAGACCGAAAGGGTAAGGGGAAAGGGAAAGGGAAGGAGAAGGCGGTGGAGGAGGAGGATGAAGAGGTGCGGGAGAACGAGGCGTAAGAGGACGAGGATGTGGACCTCGCTACTTCTTCACCGTCACGTGCGTATTTAGATGATCTACTTCCTTATTTGGCTCCCTTCCCCAGACCATTGTCGACACTTGGTTGGCCGAGCGTGTTTATATTGGATGTATTTGATGGTCAGCGGATAGGACGGGGGTTGAGGGACCCGAATATCGTCGAGGGTGGAATAGTTCATGGATGTACGCTTCAAGGGATTGAGTCCAAAGTGCTCGTCACGCATGTGATACTCGCGAAGGATAACTCCCTATTGTGGTTGCGCGAATAATGCGGCACGATGTATATTAGTGGGTGTGTCAATTCGTATATCGTGTGGCCAACTCACCTCCTCACATTTACCCAAGACATGTAGTAACATTATTTTTAAGTTTGTCCATTTTAATTATATTTGGATTATATCGTCATGTATATTATTTCTATTTTGAATATTTGGATTATATCGTCATGAATATATATTTGCACTATCTTTAGTTTATTTGGATATATGATGTTTGAATAGGTACAACCAACGTTGTTATAACAGGTACAAATATACTGCTGGGCAGTGGCAGTGGCCATACTGCCCAGCATAATTTTTTTAAATTCTGCTCAGAATTGTCACGGGCATTGACCGTGACAAGTCCTTGACAAATCTTGTCACGGTCAATGACCGTAATAATTTTTTTAAATATTGTCACGAGTTTGTCACGGTTATTAACCGTGACTAAACTTGTCACGGTCCATGACCTTGACACGACCGTGACAATTCTAACAGACTTGTCAAGGTCAATGACCGTGACACGTCCGTGACAAAAAAATTTGTCTCACCCCGAATTGTCACGGTCATTGACCTTGACAAGTCCAACTTGTCAAGGTCAATTACCGTGAAAATAGTGCAGATTTGATGTAGTGTAGTATCCGACACGGATAATCCGTATTCGATGCGAAGTATCCATTTTACCAGATATACGTATCCGTCAAACATATGTTTAAAATATTACTAATAATATTAGTATTAATATTACTAATCAAATAATATTAAAAAAAAACTTTAATCGTTTATTCCCTAAAACAAAACAAACACATACTCCACTCAAAACAAAAACACCCGAAAATTATTATTTTATTGGGTATATTATAAAATGTCATGTATTATTATTTTATTGAGTATATTATCGTGGAGCTGCTGTTATTTTTTTTAAATGGCTTTAAGCTTATATGGTTATAAAGTATGGGTGGATTTAAGCCATATTATCATTATGGAATGCTACTACTATTATGGAAGTCATAATTCCTGATGTTAGGAGGTATTAATTTTTTTATATATTCATTTGGATTGGATATTTTAATAATTATTTTTTGCGATGGCTAAACAATTTAAACGGATACGGATATTATCCGAATCCAAGGTATCCGAGCGGATAAGGATATGATAATTATTTTAGCTATCCGGACGGATACGGATATGGAAAATATGGTATCCGATCCGTATCCATCCGTTTACCACCCCTAGGTGTATTGAATTTACATTGCAACACATATAGCCGATTAAGTGAAGGTAAAGAACATTAATAAATTTAAAAAAATTCAACACAAATGTTTCAAATATTATAGCATAGTAACGTAGGATCCAAGTACAATTTTTAAGTGATCTCATAGAGTAGAAAGTTCACTAAGTACCAAATATGGAATATGTCGAGCAAAAATTCATTGTGTTGTGTAGTGAATTTTCAATCTTATATTTAGAAACATGCTCAATTCGCTAAAAAAAAATGTAAAGTTCAAATTAAATGTAGTGTAAACGGAATACTGTTTCAGTGAATATTCACTGAAGGAGCATTAAAAATGGAAACTTGACAAAAAAAGTTTTGTATACATGAGAGTTTTTCTAATAGGTTCTATCACAATATTTTTTTAATAGATCATATTTCTACCTGTAATGAATATTCACTACATGTTTACAAATAATTCATATTCGAACAAAAATAGGGTGTATTATTTCATTGTTCAAACCATGGATATTCATTGTATCTAGATTTAAGTCAGTGCATGTGTATTCAAATAGTGAATATTCACACATTAAAGGACAAATTTTTCAAAAAGTGCATATTATATGAGAAGTCAAATAGTGAATATTCATTGAATGACTAATAATCTAACACAAATGAATGTTCACTACATGTGTCAAATATGAAAGAAAAAAATATATTTGATCTTCAATAAAGTAATGAAAAATTTCTACTCCATAAAATTTCTACTCGATAAAAGTTTCTTAAGAGATGAAAACAAGAATACATTCAAGTATAGAAAATATAATTCAATAGTAAAAGTCACAACTAGAATTAATCCAACAAATGAAGCTAAAAAATTAACACATTAAAGGATAACAATTTTCCAAGTGCATGTGTATTAAAATTATGTTTTAAGACAGCGCATGCGTATTCAAGAAGTGAATATTCACTGAACTGAATGACTAATAATCTGACACATAATTGAATGTTCACTACATGTGTCAATTATGAAGAAATAAAAACATATTTGATCTTCATTAAAGCAACGGAAAATTTCTACTCGATAAAAATTTCTTAAGAGATGAAAATAAAAATACGTTCAAGTACAACAAATATAATTCAATAGAAAAAATCACAACTAGAATTATTCCGTCAAATGAAGCTAAAAAAATTCATAAATTAAAGGACAACAATTTTTCGGTCAGTGCATGTGTATTAAAATTAAGTTTTAAGTCGATGCATGTGTATTCATATAGTGAATATGCACACATTAAAGGACAACAATTTTTCAAAAAGTGCATATTCTTCGAGAAGTGTTCAAATAGTGAATATTCACTGAATGACTAATGTATTTAGGTAGACTGAATACAATTCAATTATAGAAATCATAAGACGTGAGCCCCGATGCCACATATAATTCATATATACATACATACATAAACTCAATTTCAAATATAGAACCACAATTTTTTCTCAAAGAACAAGATAGAGTTGCTTACATTACGAGTAATAATACATCATAACCTCAACAACATAATCCAAAAGCTAAACAAAAAAGGGCCAAAATAAAAACTACAAACATTCCAAAAGTCGACCAAAATAGTTCACATTCAAAATTAAAACCACAAGTTATATTTGAACTAAAAATTAGTCAAAAAGATAAAATTCCATACCTTTATCTTGTATCGATTACAAGAGAAAGATGAAATTCTTAAAAACGAAAATGGTAGTGTGTGATTAATATCTGGTAAGATTTTGTTGCCGAGAGGAGAGAAACGAGTTTGTGATGTTTGGTTTCTTGATGTTTGTCGAGAGGAGAGAGAAACAAGTTTGTGATGTTTGGGTTTTTGATGGAGAATATTGAAAGTAGGCTTGTGTTTCGACCGGACCGGATAGCAAAGGAAAATGCCTCTTCAGAATTTTTTTTTGATTTTTTTGGAAATAAAATAATTATTCCGACTTTCGATCCAATTTTTCAGAAAATTAAAAAAAAAATTCCAAATTTCAAAAAATCGGAAAATCGAAAAAAATTAGAAATTCAGAAAATATATTAATAATCAAGAAATTTAGAAATTCCAAAATTTTAAAAAAAAAAAATTTGATTACTCGAAATTCTCATTTTGAAGAAACAAAGAAAAAATGGCTTAATCCAACATGTAAATACATGAGGATTTGACCAATTATTCATTTGTGTATAAGTTACGAGGATACTCTCCTTTGATATAGCAGAATTTGGAGCGCTCTCCCTCTTCCAACCGATGTGGGATATGAAAACTTTCAAAAAATAAAAAAATAAATTAAAAAAATCGAAAATCGAAAAATAATTCCGGAAAAATCAGAAATAGTATGAAAAAATTTCAGAAAAATCGGATTGCCATAGTTTCGAAAAAAATCAGATCGTAAAAATCGAAAAATTGAAAATTTAGAATTATTTCCGAATTTCGGTCCGATTTTTTTTGGAAAAATCGAAAATCGGAAATTTGGAAATTGAAAAATTAAAATTTCAATCCAAATTCGAAAAAAATCGAATCAGTAATCGAAAAAATTGGAAGTTCGGAAAAAAAAAACAGCCCTATTTTAAAGAGACGTGTTCTAGTTGGGATTTCAGAAATGTGTGCAAGTGGGTCTTAAATTAGAGGAAGGTTAAAATTGTTTGCAAATTTGGGGGAAGCCGCCCCTTTCATTAGTGGGATCTGATAAGGAAAAAATTAAATTACGAGACTAATAAGAAAAATCACCATCTAAATAGCACTTAATAGGAAAATTCCCTTTTATTTTTACTTTGTTCGTTTTTGTGTTTGGTAAAAAATTAATAAAATTTCGTGTAAAAAAAAATCATGTAAACTTTAGTTCATCACTCAATTCTTTGGGACTTTAGCCCAAATTATTATTTTAAATTAAGATGAATTTTCCGTAACTATTTGGCAATCTGTCATTCATAATCAAACACGTATTCATGAGCTAACATGCATTTTTCAACGTATACCATGTTAATCGCCAGATCTGAATATTTGAGAAAAAATACCTTTAAAATCACAACTGGACTTATAATTGATGACTCCCGTTTTGGATTTGTGTTTAAAATGACTGGAGTCGAGAGGATCTCTCAAATGGGTTTGGCGTGTTTCAAACCGCAATAGTTGGAATGCATATTTGAAAGTTGAAGGAGGTAGGAAAAGGGTTGGATGGGTATGTGTCTGAAATGGGTTTAGATAGGTAAAAACCTAATTTAACATTTTCTTAAGTAGACACCATGATATATGGTGTATTAATCGCATTCTCACCCATTTATGTGGGTTTAATAAAGGTGAGGTTTATATAAAGAAATTGGGGGTCCAAATAAAAGTACCCTATTGTTATTTTAAATTAAGATGAATTTTCCGTAACTATCTGGCGATCCAGCGATTATAATAGGGTTGTTCTTATCTTCCGTTCATAATCAAACACGTATTCAAGAGCTAACATGCTTTTTTGAACGTATGCTAGGCTACATAGGATGAATACTAATGAGTTAAAAATGATAGAGGTTCTCATACAACCTTACTTGAAGAAAGTCTCGTAGTTATTTAGTACATTCATACAACCTTAAATATATATATATATATATATATATTATTGATAACAGGAAAAGGAGACAATCAACATGTTAACGAACTCCACAAGAGCCGTCTATAGCTGGACCATGATACACTTTTTTTCGGTTATTGACTCATTTTATTAGGGCCTCTCCGTAATTGGTAGCAATTATAATTAATGACTAATAATCTGACACATAATTGAATGTTCACTACATGTGTCAATTATGAAGAAATAAAAACATATTTGATCTTCATTAAAGCAACGGAAAATTTCTACTCGATAAAAATTGCTTAAGAGATGAAAATAAGAATACGTTCAAGTACAACAAATATAATTCAATAGAAAAAATCACAACTAGAATTATTCCATCAAATGAAGCTAAAAAAATTCAAACATTAATGGACAACAATTTTTCGGTCAGTGCATGTGTATTAAAATTAAGTTTTAAGTCGGTGCATGTGTATTCATATAGTGAATATGCACATATTAAAGAACAATTTTTTTTCAAAAAGTGCATATTATCCGAGAACTGTTCAAATAGTGAATATTCACCGAATGGCTAATGTATTCAGGTAGAGTGAATACAATTTAATTACAGAAATCACAAGACGTGAGCCCCCGATGCCACATAAAATTCATATATACATACATAAACTCAATTTCAAATATAGAACCATAATTTTTTTTTCAAAGAACAAGATAGAGTTGCTTATGTTATGAGTAATAATAAATCACAACCTCAACAACATAATCCAAAAGCTTTTCAAAAAAGGGCCAAAATAAAAATCACAAACATTCCAAAACTCGACCAAAACGGTTCACATTCAAAATTAAAACCACAAGTTATATTTGAACTAAAAATTAGTCAAAAAGATAAAATTCCATACCTTTATGTTGTATCGATTACAAGAGGAAGATGAAATTCTTAAAAATGAAAATGGCTCTGGTAAGATTTTTTTGTCGAGGGGAGAGAGAAACGGGTTTGTGATGTTTGGTCTCTTGATGTTTGCCAAGAGGAGAGAGAAAAAAGTTTGTGATGTTTGGGTTTTTGATGGAGAATATGGAAAGTTGGCCTATGCTTTGGCCGGGCTGGATAGCAAAGGAAAATGCCTCTTTGGAATTTTTTTGGAAATAAAATAATTATTCCGATTTTCGATCCAATTTTCCAGAAAATTAAAAAATTCCAAATTTGGAAAAATCGAAAAAAATGGAAATTCACAAAATATATTAATAATCCAGAAATTTTGAAATTTCAAAAAAATAAATTTTCGATTACTCTAAATTAGCGCTGTAAATGGATATTCGAAAATTCGCATCCGTTCGATATCCGAATTCGAATTTGTGGATATTTATCCGAAAAAATGGCAATGGATACGAATATGGATACTCTATAAAAATATTCGAGAAAATGGATACGGATATAGATATTACTAGTATCCAACACGGATAATTCGTATCCGATGCGGAGTATTCATTTTAACGAATATCAGTTTTACCGGATATCCGTATCCGTCAAACATATGTTTAAAATATTACTAATAATATTAGTATTGGTATTACTAATAAAATAATATTAAAAAAAACTTAATTGTTTATTCCCTAAAACAAAACAAACACATACTACACTCAAAACAAAAACACCCGAAAGTTATTATTTTGTTGTGTATATTATAAAATACCATGTATTATTATTTTATTAGGTATATTATCATGGAGTTACATTAAAATTATAATATACCCTATCACACACAACATACACTCACTAAATAACATATACTCCACTCAAAATAAAAAAAAACTAATTTCATTTCATTTCTCTTTCGTACAAAACAAGAGAAAATAAACCCTCATTTCACTCCACAAAAAAACCTCATTTCGCCTCTCCCTCTGCCGCATCAGCCTGCCACTGCTCATTAACTCTGTAACCGTTACTAATCAACCCCTCTGCTACGCATCAACTCTGCCACTCCGTATGCCCTCCTGCAACAGAAAGTTCGCAACATGTATATACAAAATAAAAATAAAAATATATAACTGTATTTATATATTATTCATGTGGTTGTTCATTAGTTTCCTTAATTATAAATAAATGTACGAGAGAAACAAAAAAAATAAAGAGGTGGTTTTGATTGTGATGAGAATTGAAGTTAACAACATGTATATTATATACAAAATAAAAATGTATACTTATTAGAATAAAAATATTAATATGCTTTGAAGACTAAAAGGTCCATGAGATTATCATTCTCAATAAATTTGATTTAATCTAAAAGGTGCATATTTATATTTACTGTTATAAAATGCTATTATAATTTTTTTTTGGATGGTTTTAAGTTTACATGGTTGTAAAGTATGGATGACTTTAATCCATATTATCATTATGGAATGCTACTATTATTATGGAAGCCATAATTTTTATGTTTCAAAGTAGCAATTTTGTTATATATTTATTTGGATTGGTTTGGATTGGATTTCATTTGATTGGATATTTTAATAGTTATTTTTTGCGATGACTAAACAATGTAAACAGATACGGATATTATCTGAATCCGAAGTATCCGAGCGGATATGGATATGGATAGTTGTTTTAACTATCCGGACGGATTCGGATTCAGATACGGATATGGATTGTGCATCCAGATAACGGATACGGATATGGAAAACATGGTATCCGATTCGTATCCGTCCGTTTACCACCCCTACTCGAAATTCTCATTTTGAAGAAACAAGAAAAAATGGCTTAATCCAACATGTAAATACATGAGAATTTGACCCATTATTCATTTGTGTAGAAGTTAGGAGGATACTCTCCTTTTATAGAGCATAATTTGGAGCGCTTTCCCTCTCCTAACCGATGTGGGATATAGAAACTTTCAAAAAATCGAATTTTTTTTTTTTTTGAAAAAATGGGAAATCTAAAAATAATTCCGAAAAAAATCATAAATAATACGAAAAAAATTCAGGAAAATCGGATCGCCATAGTTTCGAAAAAATCGGATCGTAAAAATCGAAAATTTAGAATTATTTCCGAATTTCGGTCCGATTTTTTTTTGAAAAAATCAAAAATTTGGAAATTGAAAAATTAAAATTTCATTCCAAATTCGAAAAAAATCGAATCCATAATAAAAAAAATTGGGAGCCCGGGAAAAAAAACACAACCCTATTTTAAAGAGACGTTTGCTGGTTGGGATTTCAGAAACGTGTACCAGTAGGTCCTAAATTAGAGGAAGGTTAAAATTGTTTTCAAATTTAGGAGAAACCGCCCTTTCATTAATGGGATCTGATAAGGAAAAAATTAAATTACGAGACTAATAAGAAAAATCACCATCTAAATAGGACTATTTTTACTTTGTTCGTGTTTGTGCATGGTAAAAAATTAACAAAATTTTGTGTAAAAAAAATCATTTAAACTCTAGTTCCTCACTCAATTCTTTTGGACTTTAGCCCAAATTATTATTTTAAATAAAGATGGATTTTCCGTAACTATTTGGCGATCTGCCGCTCATACTCAAACACGTATTCAAGAGCTAACATGCATTTTTCAACGTATACCGATGAGTTAAAAATGATAGAGGTTCTCATACAACCTTACTTGAAGAAAGTCTCGTAGTTATTTAGTACATTCATACAACCTTACTTGAAGAAAGTCTCGTAGTTATTTAGTACAATTCATACAACCTTAATATATATATATATATATATATATATATATATATATATATATATATATATATATATATATATATATTGTAGATAATAGGAAGAGGAGACAATCAACATGTTAACGAACTCCACAAGAGCCGTCTATAGCTGGACCATGATACACTTTTTTTCGGTAATTGAATCATTTTATTAGGGCCTCTCCGTAATTGGAAGAAATTATAATTGATGACTAATAATCTGACACATAATTGAATGTTCACTACATGTGTCAATTATGAAGAAATAAAAACATATTTGATCTTCATTAAAGCAACGGAAAATTTCTACTCGATAAAAATTGCTTAAGAGATGAAAATAAGAATACGTTCAAGTACATCAAATATAATTCAATAGCAAAAATCACAACTAGAATTATTCCATCAAATGAAGCTAAAAAATTCAAACATTAAAGGACAACAATTTTTCGGTCAGTGCATGTGTATTAAAATTAAGTTTAAGTTGGTGCATGTGTATTCATATAGTGAATATGCACACATTAAAGAACAATTTTTTTTCAAAAAGTGCATATTATCCGAGAAGTGTTCAAATAGTGAATATTCACTGAATGACTAATGTATTCAGGTAGAGTGAAAACAATTTAATTACAGAAATCACAAGACGTGAGCCCTGATGCCACATAAAATTCATATATATACATACATAAACTCAATTTCAAATATAGAACCACAATTCTTTCTCAAAGAACAAGATAGAGTTGCTTATGTTATGAGTAATAATAAATCATAACCTCAACAACATAATCCAAAAGCTTATCAAAAAAGGGCCAAAATAAAAATCACAAACATTCCAAAAGTCGACCAAAACTATTGACATTCAAAATTAAAACCACAAGTTATATTTGAACTAAAAATTAGACAAAAAGATAAAATTCCATACCTTTATCTTGTATCGATTACAAGAGGTAGATGAAATTCTTAAAAACGAAAATGGCAGTGTGTGATTAATATCTGGTAAGATTTTGTTGCCGAGAGGAGAGAGAAAGGGGTTTGTGATGTTTTGTGATGTTTGGTATCTTGATGTTTGCCAAGAGGAGAGAGAAACATGTTTGTGATGTTTGGGTTTTTGATGGAGAATATGGAAAGTTGGCCAATGTTTCGGCCGGACGGGATAGCAAAGGAAAACGCCTCTTTGGAATTTTTTTGGAAATAAAATATTTATTCCGATTTTCGATCCAATTTTTCAGAAAATTAAAAAAAAAATCCAAAATTGGAAAAATTGAAAAATCGGAAAAACTTGGAAATTCACAAAATATATTAATAATCCAGAAATTTTGAAATTTCAAAAAAATAAATTTTCGATTACTCGTAATTTTCATTTTGAAGAAACAAGAAAAAATGGCTTAATCCAACATATAAATACATGAGAATTTGACCCATTATTCATTTGTGTAGAAGTTAGGAGGATACTCTCCTTTTATAGAGCATAATTTGGAGCACTCTCCCTCTCCCTCTCCCTCTCCCAACCGATGTGGGATATAGAAACTTTCAAAAAATCGGAATTTTTTTTTTTTGAAAAAATGGGAAATCGAAAAATAATTCTGAAAAAATCATAAATAATACGAAAAAAATTCGGGAAAATCGGATCACCATAGTTTCGAAAAAATCGGATCGTAAAAATCATAAAATTGAAAATTTAGAATTATTTCAAAATTTCGATCCGATTTTTTTTGGAAAAATCGGAAATTTGGAAATCGAAAAATTAAAATTTCATTCCAAATTCGAAAAAAATCGAATCGGTAATAAAAAAAATTGGAAGTCCGGAAAAAAAAAACACAACCCTATTTTAAAGAGACGTGTGATGGTTGTGATTTCAGAAACGTGTGCAAGTAGGTCCTAAATTAGGGGAAGGTTAAAATTGTTTTCAAATTTGGGAGAAACCGCCCCTTTCATTAGTGGGATCTTATAAGAAAAAAATTAAATTCCAAGACTAATAAGAAAAATCACCATCTAAATAGGACTATTTTTACTTTGTTCGTTTTTATGTATGGTAAAAAATTAACAAAATTTCGTGTAAAAAAAATCATGTAAACTCTATTTCGTCACTCAATTCTTTTGGACTTTAGCCCAAATTATTATTTTAAATAAAGATGGATATTTCGTATCTATTTGGCGATCTGCCGCTCATACTCAAACATGTACCGATGAGTTAAAAATAATAGAGGTTCTCATACAACCTTACTTGAAGAAAGTCTCGTATTTATTTAGTACATTCATACAACCTTACTTGAAGAAAGTCTCGTAGTTATTTAGTACATTCATACAACCTTACTTGAACAAAGTCTCGTAGTTATTTAGTACATTCATACAACCTTAAAATATATATATATATATATATATATATATATATATATATATATATATATATATATATTTTGTAGATAATAGGAAGAGGAGACAATCAACATGTTAACGAACTCCACAAGAACCGTCTATAGCTGGACCATGATACACTTTCTTTCGATAATTGGATCATTTTATTAGGGCCTCTCCGTAATTGGAAGCAATTATTTAGGCTTGAGGTAGAAACCAATAGAGTCAATATAATTCCCGGCACGCCCATGGAATCCAACTACGGTTGAACCTTCTTTTATTGGCAATGAGAAAGGAGTGCCACGGCCCGGTGAACCATATGGTCCACGTACTTTCAGATTTGTGACGAAACGCAGTGATGTTACTACGGTGTCATAGGAACCACTGATTTGCGTGATATACTCCGAAGGGCTGTTAATGTCAATCTGTACGTTCAAAATATTAATAACAACTCCTAATTATAATCTCAAACAAAATACACGCAGCAATGACTGTAATGTGAAGCTCACCTCAATTCTCTTGCCCCCAGTACCACCAAACCTTTGAGAATCTTCCACCGTCCCATTTCCATTATCTTGTTGAAACATAATGGAGTCAATAAGTTGTCCATGATTAATCACTATCTTCCTTATTACACCTTTGGGCTGATAATCCCATTCGGACCCACCTGAACCTCCCCATGGTCCAACTCCTACAGTCTTGAAATAATAAAAATTCGGAGTTTGTGTGAGTATAATTTTATTTCATAGTATGAGTATGTTCTTGAAAGGATACTTATAAGAACCATTAGAAAAGTAACAATAGGAATTAATGGAATGAGGTACCAAGGGTTTTGGCTTCACGTAGACACCGATAGCGTCAAGTACTAAACCAGAACGCCCAAGAAATCCGACGATGACAACATGTTCAGGTGTTGCCGATGAAAAAGGAGTTCCCTCCTCCACACCGAAAGGTCCATATGATTTCAAATTTGTTACAACACGAAGTGATCTTACTACAGTTCCCCACGAGTCTACTCCAAATGTCCCACTGATGGACGTGAGATACTCCGAAGGATTGTTGATGTTAATCTGTTGCATAAAAAGTAAGTAAATTGAAATCCGAAAGATACACAAACATGTAGCAACAGATGTGACACTCACCGTATCAATTTTGCCACCATTACCACCAAACTTGTTTGAAGACTCAAGCAAGCCATTGTCGGTCTTGTGTTTGAACGTGATAGATTCAATACTTGTTGAATGAGCAATTACTATTTGTGTTATTGTACCATTGGGCTTGTAATTCCATGCAGATCCAAGAGAACCTCCAAATGGTCCAACAGGTAAAGATTCCTACACAAACAATAATGATAGCAGTCAGATATCATAAACTAATAGCCTTCCCTTGATTATATAGTAGAGCAAATAATTTGAACAAAATAAAATTACCATTTGTTATCTTAAAATGCTGAATGCTATTCTTATAGTGATCTTCTTGCTCTAGAGAGTTGCACCGTTACGTCTGGGTGTGAGCCACTATATATAGGCAATTCCATCAATGAAAAATTGTATGACAGCAGGTGCGAAACGTGTTTTATTATCATTTTGTTTTTCATGCAAAACCTGCCACAGATTTTCAACCAACCTTATCATCATATAAGAACCCGGATGCAAACACGTGTCACGGTTCACGACTAACCTTATCCATATTTCAACATTTTTAAATCTAAAGAGGTTTTGTTCTCATGCAAAACATGTGAAAAACATGTATATTTAGATGAGTCCAGTAGGAGTTTCAAATAAATATTTTAAATCAAGCCTTTTGATCAATTAGTATAAGATTGTTATTGGAATAATTTTGGAGGTGAATTTGATTTGATTCCAATATTTGACATTGTCAAAATAATATTTGATCAGCGTAAGTCATGAATCGCAAATAAACATTAGTCGAAATGCGCGTAAGTTGGTCAGACACCTCATACTATGCTATTATAAAAAAGTACCACATATTTTCATCTAACCTTATCATCATATAAGAACCCGGATGCAAACACGTGTCACGGTTTACGACTAACCTTTTTCATATTTTTTTTTATAAATAAAAGATTGTATTAAAACCAACGCTATAGGGAGCGAATCCGTATACAGGAAGTATACAAATAAAATAAAAAGAAACTAAAAAAAGGAATACAAAACGGGTTCCAACAAACAAAAGCTCTCAATTACAAAGCTGAGTGAATCTCTTCAACGAAGTCTAAGAAATCCTGCGTTGTGACAGCGATCTTCTCCTTATACCAAGTAAGCAGTGTGCTAAAAAAGATATAACGAAGTCTCGACGGTGGCATCTCAACGCCATCAAAACATCTCGAATTCCTTTCCAGCCAAATCGTCCAAAAGATGGAGTGTGGCACCAAACTCCAAATTCGTTTGTCCCCCAGCCAACCCAACGGAGGTTTTCACATATCTAAAAGCGCCCTCACAGACATCGGCATTACCCAAGTTGTCCTCGTCAACGCAAGAAACGTGTCCCATAAATCTCTTGTGACCCTACAGTGTATTAGTAAATGATTAGTCTTCTCCTTTTCCTCATAGCATAAACAACATCTACTAGCGAGATGATATTTTCTCTTCTGCAGACCCGCTAGTGTCAAAATGGTCTGTCTTGCCGTCGTCCATACGAAAAACTTGACCTTAGGCGGTGCTTTAACTTTCCAAATCTTCTTCTAGGGGAAATGAGCCATAGAATTCCCACTTGTTAGTGACCCATAGAAACTGCGAACCAAAAAAACAACCGTCCCTCCCCCCTTCCATCTCATCCAATCCTCTCTGAGAGTTGGACTAGGAGCCGCTTTCATCCATTCTACAAACAAATCTGCCTCATGTAGCTCCCAGTCCCACAACCTTCTCCTAAGCTGTGGCCTCCAAGATATTTTGTCTTCGCTAACATAGACATGATCAGCTACCAAACCATCCGGATTCTGCCCTATACTGAACATCCCCGAAAAAAGATCCTGTATAGTCCCATTCGTGGCCCATTTGTCTTTTCCAGAACCTAATCTTATCCCCTTTCCCTAAGAAAAATTATGTGTGCCTCGCAAACACCTCCCAACCTCTAGCAATATGTTTCCACAAACCCACTCCATGAGCTAAAGATCCCCCCACCGGCCTCCATCCCAGATGACAAGATCCCCATATGCCTTCAACAACACGTCTCCATAATCTGTTGGTTTCCTGAGGATATCTCCATAACCATTTTCCTAGGAGAGCCCTATTAAAATCTCCCAATTTATTTAGATGAGTCCCGCAGGAGTTTCAAATAAATCTTTCAAATCAAACTTCTTGATCTAGTGGTATGAGGTTGTCGCATGAATAGTATTTGGGTAGATTTGGTTTGGTCCCATTTCGATCTCCGACACTTTTAAATTAATGATTGGCCAGCGGAAGCTAAAAACCTCGAATGAAAATTCGTCGAGGTGCACGTAAGCTCGCCTGAACACCTTTTTCATCTATTATAAAAGAAAATAAGGTTATTCGTAACACAAAAAAAATCTACTAGAAAAGAAAAAAAGGTTATTCACAATACCATGAAAGTTCGTCGAGGTGCAAAACGTATGTTATTTTTTTTTACTATTTTTTTATTTGATATTTTGTTTCTAAAAAAACCATTACGAAATGAGTGTGAGTAAGGCAGTAATGTTATTTGAATACGAAGCCTAAAAAGAAGAGCAATATAAAGTCTGGGGGAGGGATTATTCTCCATCAGGGGTGAATAGGAAGGAAATAGAACTTAAGAGACTATGGTGCACTATTAATTATAAGCGGAGGGAAGAGAGCGGGGGAGAAGGGAGTAGGGAAAGCAAACGATACTTTATGAAGCCACATATGATTTCATGGAACGTGAAGGGTTTGAATGATCTCAAGAAGCGTGGCATCATCAGTGGTGTCATTTCGAGATGGGTTACGTATATTTTATGTATACATGAATCAAAGATGAGTCAGGTGGATAGAGAGATAGCTAGGTCTATTTGGGAGGTCGTTAGGTAGAATAGTGTAGTATGGATGTAGAGGGTGCATCAATTGGAGTGTGAAAATCGCTTACCAAGGAATTAACAAAGGTTAACGTTTAGGTAAACTCGTAATAAACTTGTTGAAGAAACTCGTTTTGAAATGATAAACAAGATGTGTAGAGGTTTAAACCAGAATCAACTTTAAGATTCTTGGTTACTCATTTTTTAAAACAAAAACCTTATTAAGTCTTTAAATCCTAACCATTATAGTAAGACTTAAGAACTGAAAGCAGTAAATAACACACGAGATTTGTACATGGTAAAACCCAAAATTAGGAAAAACCTCCACGGTGACCGCTATGCCATAATAAAAAAAATCCACTAATATAAACAAGGTTACAAGCATGCAACAAAAATACAAAATCAAAAAATACAAGCTCCGAAATATACCAAATATGAGAAACTCTCCAATAGTAGTATTTCCTTGCTTTGATTTTTCCCGTCTGTTCAGCTCTGTCTCCTTTTCTCCTTAGCAAATCGTCGACTCAGTCAGAACATAACTCTCACTTAAGAACACACTTTATTTAAGTGTTAAGTGTGTGAGAGTGGTGTAACAGTGTGTGTCTAAATATGCAATAATATAATCTACACACATTTAATAGTTACAAACCAGTCCTACAATTTACAGCAGATCTAATCTCAAGATCTTGTTTAAAAACTCAGAAAATCAAACTTATTATCAAAAATTATTTCAGATATGATATTTTTAAATCGTGAAAATCTAATATCTAAAAAGATTATTTATGAACAAAAACTTTTACAAAGTGTGAAATGATAAAAGAAAGTCATATCTAAAACATGCAAGCAATTTTAAGTATTTTTTTTTTCTGATTTTCAAAACAGAAGAGAGTGGATCAAAAATATGAAAATGTTTTAAACCAAGATCCAACGAGAGAAGATTTCAAAATATTGAAATCACAAAAACACCCTAGGGATAACATGGAATGTATCAAAAGGTTTAAATCTTCAATTTCTACAAAGAAATATGATTTTCAACCACGTGAGGTTGTTATGAGAGAGAGATATATTTTTCAGAGGGAATTGTATGGATATGTATACTCAGAATCACTCAACTTCACAACTCACAAAAATCCTAAAATGTTTGAAAATGAAAACAGGGTTACAGAATTAGTTTTTCAATCAAAGAAGGGATATCCTTCTTTCTTTTTCAAACCCTAACAACTTTCGTGAAGGAAATAGTTTTTCAAAAAAAAATTGACAGAATTCTCTCATGAAAAATAATTTTCTCTTTGATTTTCCTTTTTCTCTCAATATTTTTGTCCCTTCTCTCTACTCTCTTTTTTCACTTAAGACACAATTTCTCTAAAAGTTCTTTAATTTCTAAGACTAACACCTTATTTATACGAGAGGGTGAATGTTCTGGAAAATCGAAGCGATTTCGACTACCCAAGTTATATATATATATATATATATATATATATATATTATTGTGACGAATTTTTCCTTTCATCATACTATTGAAGACATTTTTACATTTAGAATATAAACCACTCTTCTTAGAAAACAAGGATAACGATGGGAAATGATATATGGATTACCCACCACAATATTTTCAGAACCTTTTTATCACGAATTTCAAGGTTGAACTCTTGGAGTAAGAGAATCCACTGTATTGTGACACACTGCCTAATAAAATATCGGGTGATCAATCATATACCAAATTAAAACAGGAGTCCATATGGTTCATTCTCAGCATCATTACCGAAAACCAATTTAATTACTAATAACTTATTAGGTGGGCGTCAAAATTTTATTTAACTATTCCTTTTAAACAAACCAACAAAGTAAAATAATCACAACAGTTTATATACAACAATTGAAATGAAATAAAATAACCGAACTCTCACTACAATATAATACAACCAAATCAAAATGTCACAAACTAAAATACGGTAAAAGAATAAATGAATACAGTTGGGCTATCAGCCATAATGTTTCTACAGTACCTCCTATCTAGATCTCAAGGATATAAGCGTCTACAATAAACCTCCTTGCATCCACAGTTGCTTGCAACAAACGTCTGACTCGCAAGAATCATCATCCAGGCGTTCGTGTGTCTAGACACTTAATATATACATATACATATATAGCAAGAGAGGGAAAAATAGAGAAATGGGTCAGACCCTGAGTTTTGAAAATATTTAGCAAGTGCTTCAAATGTTATATTTAAAATATAAAATCCCTCAAATTTAAACTGGTATCGCACTCTCATGAGATACACCTCACCCATCTTTTAATAGTGTACACTTATCGCATACATTTTTAAACAACCTAGTTAAGCTACCTCGCCTAACTAATCTCTTTCACCCATCTTCTAAATCCTCATAACTATCACCTACCTTGCGTGATATAATATAAGTTATATGTAAGCTATTACATAAGCTTTAGTTGATATAATCATAAATGTGATATATATATATATATAGTTCTTGTTTTTATATATAACCATACCGTTCATTTCCCGTAACTTTCACTAGTTTAAATACCATTTTCACTTTAACATATAATATCCTTTATAGATATAGTTCTCACTTGAATCTACGATTCACATTTGTATTGATCCGAATATAAATCTATCGGAAGAAGAATAACATCTTATTCATTTCACAATTTACCCCAGTCAAAGCTATATGATATCTCATCTTCATATACAAGCAATAAACTATACACAACTAGTATATTTATACCTATTTTACAATCATAAGTATAATAACCATCCCACCGAGCTATAACTCAAGGATGTAATTCTCAAAGCACCTATCCACATCCGGGTTTGCTCAACTTAACTCCGATTCCAAGTCAGACTCTCTCATGTTCATAGTAGAAATACTAAACAGTGGAGGCGGTCATATTCCTTCCTGAAAGTGGAATAAAATATCACACCCATATGCGGGATGATATGACCTGGGGATAGACTCTCCTTGCTCCGTAAGCAAATGGATTCACCCACATTACGCAACCTCCCTGGATAGCGCTAGAGATATATTTAATCTAGCTTTCCATCCCTATGCCCTTGGGATCAACCTCTAAAATACAAATATACCAATCACACACAAATATATTTACATTCATATCATATCATATATATAATGTAACAACTCATGTATATATAATATATTATTCCTCAATATGCTCTAGCTATAATTGTCGATTTCTTATAGCGATAGCCAAAAACCCAAATGTTCTCATTTATAATAGTATATAAGTATTCATATACTTAAAATACTAAATCTATAAGTATTCTCTTACTTAGTATTTAACTTACACCTTAGTCACTATTAAGGATTTTACATAAACCCGAATATACCAATTCGTAATACTTAAATAAGTATACAAGCAACTTATCCTAATTCCATATGTACCGCATCACCTATAATAATAGTCGTCAGTAGACGTACCCGGTAGCCGCTCAATCATTTCTAGTCCATATCCTAAATTTCATCTCACTTGCATCTTAATATTTTCTCAAACATATTTTCAGCATATAAATATATATTTTCTACGCGCATAATTATATAAAATCCCCCGCAAAAATGCTTTCCCCAAGCATTACTCGTCCCGAACACTCCTAAATTAGTAAGTCCTGAATTTTACTTTCAACTAACCCAAGGTATACACCTCACTCAATTAATAATTTAGAATTCCTCACACTATGTTTAGGAACCCCTAATATTTATCTCCACAATGTATTTTTCCTCAAAACTATATATTAAGTGCCCCCAATTATCTCCCTTAATTGGCTAGGAATAAATTCCCCTAGTTAGTTATTTATTTCATCAAATAAATAAGCTAGAAATAATTAATTAAGGAATTTTTCCCAATTAAACAAAACAAGTCAAAATTACCAAAAATCCTGTAGGGTCGATCGATCGACCCCTAACCGTCAATCGATCGATCGAGCAGGTGTTCATCTTTTTCGAGACTCTGTTTCAGCCATTAACATACCCCAAGCTTTTTATCTTCTCTCCCATCATCATCCAACCTCAACCAACAGTATATTCACATATAAAAAGGGTTCTAATCATCCTAGAACCAACAACCCATAATCAATTTCAATTAATTCCTATATTTCTCAAATTGGATAGTATTCGGGTTTTATTCGTTCAAACTTTCGAAACACCCGTTTTGATATAAGAAAATCCAACCGAAAATGTTTATAGTTTATTACTACCAACTATAATATGAGATACACACTCAAAAGAATAAAGCAAGTAAACACTTACCTCGTGGATAAAATTCGATGAACTCGAGTCGAATCCCGCGAAGTTTGACCCGAAATCCCCTTTCTCTCTTCTTCTCCTCTCTTCTTCCTTTTATCTCTCTTAGGGTTGAAATTGAAGCACCTTATACCTTTGACTTACTTAAGTCTACATTGTATAAGTGCTCAACTAGTTTGGAAATATTGATAAAATTTGTTGTCTATCCTAGAAACCAAAAAGCCTCGGAACTTATCTCTCTAATCCCCTTCAATGATCTATGAAGATACAAAATAAATCACACTACACACAATTAGAAGTGCATACATGTGTTCATAATTGCCTAAAATTGAGTGTGTGTTTAATTCCCCTTGAATCGAAGCCTTAATAAGTTTTTGGGAATTTTTAAATAATTTTTAAACCTTTTAAACATTTTTAAACATTTGTTAAATAATTGTTTTTATTAATAAAATGGGATAATATAGTTTTTGGGGTAAATATGCTATTTTGGAAACCTCTGTTTTCACTCGAATTGTTTGGTTGGGTAGAATCTCAAAGCGCTAGAGACTTCAGGGTGATGTTTTGTAATTAGTTTGATGCGCGTGTGAGAGCCAATTATCAGCCAACACTTGTCATCCTCCGGGCTTATGTATTTGTGTTTGTTGTGTGAGAGGATAGCCAGGTTCATTAGTGATCATTGGATCATTTCTTATCAAAGGCCTGCATGCGTTCTTGGTTAATCCCAGTGCATACAAATGAACCAATCACAATGCTTTTAAACCACCGCTTATCTATAATCATTGGATCAAGTCAAAACCCTTGTAGACTTAATCTTAGCCTTTGATTTGCCTCGATCATCCAGAACCTTCCCCAGGCACTATATATACCCTCCCCTTCTCTGCCTTACAAAACTTTTGGTCATTCGTCTTCTGTGAAAAAAAAAATAAGAGAGAGAAGAGAGAAGAGAGAAGTGAGAGAAGAGAGAAAAAGAATAGAGAGAGAAGAGAGAGAAAGGGAAACAGTTAGCCATAAACAAACCCTAACCTAAACACTTCGTCTCTGAAACAAAACTTCATAAAAACCTTACCCCAAACACAACCTGAGTGTTTGAGAGAGAGAGAGAGAGAGATTGGTTTGTTCATATCGTTGCTGTAACCTCGTGATTTTGGATCTTGTACACAACTTAAACTGTAGAGTGCAGATCTTATTTCTTTTTCCATAGAAACGTTAGATCTATACTTTGAATGTTACATTTCTCACTAGATCTGCATATTTTCAACTTGGTTTAAGAAAATCATTTCTGTTTTGATTTTAAAATGTTTTACAGTTTTTGTTTTTACAAAACTTAACCTGACCTAGTTGGATTCGCACTTGGAGGGTTTTCAATCTCCTAAATATTTTCAAAAGAGATTGAGAAAGGTCTTGACCGATTTCTTAAGCAAGATCTCCGTGGAATCTGGGTTATCTTTAAAGGTCAAAAGGTTTTTAGTTTTGTAAGAAAGAAAAATCACAAAATCACTGCATATAGACTGTATATGTAATTTGTATAGGATTGTTTGTAAATCTAAGTGTGTATGAGTTCATGCATGTGAATAGGAATCACTACACAAACACTTAACACACTACTACACTGGAAGTGTTGTGTTTAAGATCTGAGATCATTGAGTCGACGTAAAGAAGCTAAAGCAAAGGAAGTTAGCAAACTAGAGAAACCTCAACAACAAATCAGATCTATCAGAAGTTAGAAGGAGCCAAGTGGGGTATATTCCTAAACTTAGAATAGGTTGATTTGTGTGCTTGCATGTTGTGTTGTTTGTAACTGATTTTTGTTATTAGTGGATTTTTGTTTTTGTGACTTAGAAGTCACCGTGGATGTTTCCTCTGTTGGGAGAGGTTTTACCACGTTAAAAATCATTGTGTTGATTATCTTCATCTACTCACCTCATTCTTTAAGTGTGATGAATTTTTGAAACTGCCTTAGTTTTAAAACTGATTACACAATCTTAATTAATCTCGTACATAAGTTTCTTTGTAAACAAATCTTGTTTATAATTTTTATTTTTCAAAAGAAAAGGGTTTCTCCAACAAACATTCGGAGTTGCTTATACAGTTTAACCTTGTGTTAAACGGCATTAGCGACGTTTTTCAATTGGTATCAGAGCCCTGTTAACTTTTTATTTCAAAAGATCTTGTGTTTCTGAAATCGTTTTCTGAAAAACCTAACTATGGACGAGAAGAATGAAAGGTTTGGTAATCTGTCCAGACCTCCACTCTTTGATGGAAACAACTTTGCTTACTGGAAAGTAAGAATGGTTGCCTTCATTCAAGGGACTTTAGGAGATGATGTCTGGGACATTATTGAAAACGGATATACTTATCCTACTAAACCAGCCACTGAAGGAAGCGATGAGAGGGTAAAGAAAATCCTAAATGAATTTACCCAAGAAGAGAAAACTATTTCTCGAAATAACAATAAAGGCAAGAATGCCATATTTATTTCCATTAATGAGTATGAGTTCAAGAGAATCTCATCTTGTGCCACTTGTAAGGAAGCGTGGGACACATTAATCACTGCACATGAAGGAGACTCAAGAGTTAAAGCTGCTAAAACCCAAATGCTTATCCAGCAGTACAACTCTTTGATCATGTCTGATACTGAATCTTTTGATGATTTTTACATGAACTTAACATATATAGTCACTAAGTTACATGCTAATGGTATTACCTATGATAGAAATGAAATTGTCTCTAAAATTCTAAGGTCATTACCACAAAAGTTTGACAGTAAGAGGTATGCTATTGAGGAAATGAATGATCAAAACCTTACCCCTGAGTTACTCAGTAGCAAACTCAGAACTGTGGAAATGGAATTAGACTTTAAGAAGAAATTAAATCATTCTCAAAGGAAACAGCCCAACTCTAACTTGAGTTTTACCTCTAAGATACCCAAACTAGAGTCCAATTTGACCAATTCTGACTCTGATGAGGAATGCGATATAGATAAACTAGATAATCAGATTGCCTTGATGTCTAAACAATTTAAGAAAATTGTCAAATTTCGAAACAAACATGCATCTAAACAAGGCAAGCCTAATTATCCTAGTCTGTCTAACCCCAAACCTCATGAGAGAAGTTTTGACAAACATCCTAAGGACAACAACTCCAGACCCACTAGAGACCTTAAAAAGATTGAATGTTTTAGATGTGGGAAACTAGGTCACATTGCTCACGATTGCAGAGTTAATCTGAATAAAGCCAACACACACAATAGAGCCTATGTCTGTAAAACTTGGAATGATTCAAGTGACTCTGATGAAGAGGAACTTGAGTCATCAAATGAACTTGACCCTTGCATGTCCTTTTATGCTAAGATTATTTACAATAATAATATGCCTGTGTGTGATAATGATGCTTCTACTCCTGCTTGTGTGAACACTGTTTTGACTGGCCTAGATGCCTTACTATCTGAAAATGTTGCTAGTTCTAGTTCCGTGTGTGTGAGTCAAAGTGATCTCGATAATGACGATGCAAATGGGTGCGTGAGTACTAAAACTGAATCCTTAGGGGTCACTACACACACTTCACTTAACGACTCAGACACAGATGACCTCCCTAATATCCATACCTTGTATGCTAAAACTCTTAAAAAAGGCACTAGATTGGAGAAGACTGTTAGAGACCTGACTAAGAAATTAGATGATCTAAGTCTTATTGTGAAGTTGAATGCTGAAGAGTACACTAACCAGTGTCTATCTCATCAATCTGAAATTGAAACTTTTGATCAAAAATGAAAAGAGTTGACTAAAACTAATGAAACCCTGGAAATGAAATATAAGGGAACATTATTAGAATTAGAGGAAGCAAAAACAAAGACAGCTACTGTTTTCAAAAAAAATTCTAAGTTTGAAAACAATTCAAATTGCTTTACTGACTTTGTTGTTGACTCCAAGACTAATTATGATGATAGAACCGGTATTGGATTTTGCCCTAAGAACAAATCTTAAACAACAAAACTTGAACCTATTAAGTTTGTGTCTGGGGGCAAAAGACCAATGGAAACATGTCCAGACTTTCATTTGATTAAAAATGAATTTGATCAAAAGCAACAACAGAAAGACATTGGAGAGAGTAGTAATTCTAAGGCTGAGACTGCACTTAAGACTAAATACGTCTGTCCTTTGATCAGAAAGGCTGATTCTACTTATAAGACCATACCCCCTAGGAATAGGACTTCTGAACAGAATGCTGTCAAACCTATTTTTAGAAGTTTTCCTAAGGAAATTCATCCCTCGAGCAATCAATATTGCTCCTATTGTGACATTTATGGTCACTCCTTTGAAGGTTGTTATGCTAGGCGTCTAAATACCCCTGTTTACAACACTTCTGTCTGCAAGAACTTTAACTATTCTAGGCAAAGTCGTAACAATTATGTCCTTCCAAGACAACCTGATAAGAACTCTAACTACAGAAATAGAAAGACCAAAACTAAGAGTTCATTTAAGAGAAAGTCTCCCAGAAACTTTCCTAAACCAAAAGCTCAACTTTTTCACAATAATCAGTTTGCTGCTCCAAATGTTTTTCGACAAAAAACTGTGTCTCGAAAATTTTATCAAATGAGGGAAAACTTACGCAAAATTAAAACTAGAGCTATTTGGGTTAGAAAATAGGATCTTTTACCCCAAATGAAGTGTAACATTGTCATCACCGCTTTAAAAGCTGAACACACTTCATCTGGTTGGTACTTAGATTCAGGATGTTCCAAACATATGACAGGAGATGAAACAAAACTTCTAAACAAAACCAGATTTGCTGGTGGGAAAGTTGTTTTTGGTGATGGTGTTTCATCCCAGATCATAGGTAAAGGAACCCTAAAAGAAGAAGGAATGCCTGTTCTCCAAAATGTTCTATTACTTAAAGGCCTTAAAGCCAACCTCCTAAGTATATCACAATTTTGTGACTCTCACCATACAGTCACCTTTTCAAAGAACAATTGTAAAATTTTAAATGATAAAGGTGAATGCATTATTACAGGATTTAGAACACCTGACAATTGCTATACTGTCAAGACTAGTTCTGAAACATGTAACATTGTCAGAATGGATGACAATGAAATCTGGCATAATCGTATGGGTCACTTAAGTTATGATATCCTTGGTAGATTGTCTAGTCAAGAGATAGTTAGAGGTATTCCTAAAATTAAACCTATTCCAAGTGTTGTCTGTGGTCATTGCCAGGAAGGAAAAATAGTTAAGACTTCGCATAAAAAGGTTAAAGACATCCTCACCTCTAGACCTTTGGATCTCATCCATATGGAGCTTATTGGTCCTTCTAGAACTGTTAGTCTTTGTGGACACAGTTATATCCTTGTCATGGTTGATGATTTTACACGATTCACTTGGGTTGCTTTCTTGAAACATAAATCTGACACTTTTCAGAATTTTTTGAAAATTCTTCTAAGAATTGAAAATGAGAAGGACGCACAAGTCAATCGTATTCGTAGTGATAGAGGGGGAGAGTTCATAGACACAGGAATAGTTGAATATTGTGACTATAACGGATACAAACATAAATTTAGTGCCCCTAAAACTCCTCAGCAGAATGGTATTGCTGAAAGGAAAAACCGAACTCTTCAAGAAATGGCACGTGTCATGTTGCATGCCAAATCCCTACCTAAATACTTCTGGGTTGAATCCATTAGAACTGCCTGTCACATCACTAATAGGGTATATCTTAGGAAAAACTCTAAACAAACCCCTTATGAGTTGTGGTACGGTAAGAAGCCTAACCTGAAATAGCTAAGAACCTTTGGAAGTCAGTGTTATGTCTGTAAAGACAGAGAACACCTGTCTAAATTCGAAAATCGTGGTGATAAAGCCATCTTCTTAGGATATTCTCCAAACAGTCGTGCTTATCGTATATACAGTATGCGTACTAAGGCCCTTATGGAATCGATAAATGTAATTGTAAGTGACACTATTGTCGAAAATAAGATATCTGAATCACCTATTGTGGTTGAATCTGAAAATGATTTCAAAACTGATTCACCAGAAATAGATGACTCACTACCTATTGAGAGTCCAGAAGTACCTGGCTGGGTCTCTAAAGACCATCCCATTGACAACGTGGTCAGTAATCCTAATGAGCCAGTTCGTACTAGATCCTAGTTAAGAAATTATGCTAATTATGCATGTTTCGTTTCCCTTGTGGAACCGAAAAATGTTAATGAAGCATTGAATGACACACACTGGATTTCTGCTATGCAGGAAGAACTTTTACAATTTGTCATTCACGATGTCTGGTATCTTGTACCTCTGCCTCAAAACAAAAATGTTATTGGAACTCGTTGGATTTTTAAGAACAAATCTGATGAAAATGGGGTGATTCTTAGAAACAAAGCTAGACTAGTTGCTCAAGGCTACTCTCAAATAGAAGGGATAAATTTCAGCGAGACATTTGCCCCTGTCACTTGTCTTGAATCTGTTCGACTTCTTTTCGCCATAGCGTGTTACTTAAAATTTACACTTTATCAAATGGATGTCAAATCTGCCTTCCTAAATGGAATTCTGTCCGAAGAAACGTATGTAGAACAACCCAAAGGGTTCATTGACCCTAAACACCCTAACCATGTCTTTCGTCTAAAAAAGGCTCTGTATGGCTTAAAACAAGCTCCTAGAGCTTGGTATGAACGCCTTTCCAACTTTTTGTTGGATAAGGGTTTTAAGAGAGGAGGAAATGACCAGACTTTCTTTGTCAAACATTTTGACAAAAACATTATTATAGCCCAAGTCTATGTAGACGACATCATTTTTGGGTCTACTTCAACCTCTGAAGTTAAATGCTTTTCTGCTATTATGCACAAGGAGTTCCACATGTCCCTTATGGGGGAGCTACAACTTTTCTTAGGATTTCAAGTGAAACATAATTCTGATGGTCTATTTGTCTCTCAAACTAAGTATGCCTTAGACCTTGTTAAGAAATTTGGCTTAGAGAATGCTAAAGTTGCCAAAACACCTATGAGTACTACTGTTAAATTATGTAAAGATGAAAATGGTAAGTCTGTTGATTCCACACTTTATCGTAGTATGATTGGTAGCCTACTCTATCTAACTGCCTCACGACCAGACATAATGTATGCTGTATGTCTGTGTGCTCGTTACCAGAATAACCCAAAAGAGAGCCATTTATTGTGTGTAAAACGTATAATAAAGTACATAAACAGCACTCTTAATCTTGGACTTAGGTACACTAATGATACCTGTAGCACCATCATAGGGTATACTGATGCTGATTGGGCCGGGTGTACTGATGATAGTAAAAGTACATCAGGTGCCTGCTATTATGTCGGCAATAATTTAGTTGGTTGGAGTAGTAAAAAATAGAACTGCACATCTTTATCCACGGCTGAGTCCGAATATATAGCAGCAGGAAGTTGTTGTGCCCAATTATTATGGATAAAACAGATGTTAAGTGATTATGGGATTAAAGAAGATCAATTACAATTGTATTGTGACAATCAAAGCGCCATTAACATATCTAAAAACCCAGTTCAACACTCGCGAACTAAACATATTAAAATAAGACATCATTTTATTCGCGAACTTATTGAGACTAAGGAGTTAGAAATTCATTACCTACCTATTGATCTGCAACTTGCAGACATGTTCACTAAACCTTTGGATTATAACAGGTTTCTGTATTTGCGTAATTCTATAGGCATGGTATGCACTGATTAAACTCTTAAGACTTTAATTTTTACCCTGTCCATTTGAGACAAAATGGGGGAGAAATTTGAGTTTTACGAGTTCAATATTTTGTTCACATTTCATCTAAACTGCTTGATCTTAGTGTGTATATTTGCAGGAATCTCTTCTACTGATTGTCTACCGTTTCTAGTGTACAAATTTGTAAATAGTTGAGTTATGTAATTTTTGTCTTTTTAAGAAATGGGTAGATAGAATCTTTTGTATAGGACTAGGTTTTATTTATTTTGGTTCCCTACGAGTTCTAAGTTAACTCAAAGGAGATTTTGTCTTATATTTCCAAAGGGGGAGATTGAAGCACCTTATACCTTTGACTTACTTAAGTCTACATTGTATAAGTGCTCAACTAGTTTGGAAATATTGACAAAATTTGTTGTCTATCCTAGAAACCAAAAAGCCTCAGAACTTATCTCTCCAATCCCCTTCAATGATCTATGAAGATACAAAATAAATCACACTACACACAATTAGAAGTGCATACATGTGTTCATAATTGCCTAAAATTGAGTGTGTGTTTAATTCCTCTTGAATTGAAGCTTTAATAAGTTTTTGGGAATTTTTAAATAATTTTTAAACCTTTTAAACATTTTTAAACATTTGTTAAATAATTGTTTTTATTAATAAAATGGGATAATATAGTTTTTGGGGTAAATATGCTATTTTGGAAACCTCTGTTTTCACTCGAATTGTTTGGTTGGGTAGAATCTCAAAGCGCTAGAGACTTCAGGGTGATGTTTTGTAATTAGTTTGATGCGCGTGTGAGAGCCAATTATCAGCCAACACTTGTCATCCTCCGGGCTTATGTATTTGTGTTTGTTGTGTGAGAGGATAGCCAGGTTCATTAGTGATCATTGGATCATTTCTTATCAAAGGCCTGCATGCGTTCTTGGTTAATCCCAGTGCATACAAATGAACCAATCACAATGCTTTTAAACCACCGCTTATCTATAATCATTGGATCAAGTCAAAACCCTTGTAGACTTAATCTTAGCCTTTGATTTGCCTCGATCATCCAGAACCTTCCCCAGGCACTATATATACCCTCCCCTTCTCTGCCTTACAAAACTTTTGGTCATTCGTCTTTTGTGAAAAAAAAAATAAGAGAGAGAAGAGAGAAGTGAGAGAAGAGAGAAAAAGAATAGAGAGAGAAGAGAGAGAAAGGGAAACAGTTAGCCATAAACAAACCCTAACCCTAAACACTTCGTCTCTGAAACAAAACTTCATAAAAACCTTACCCCAAACACAACCTGAGTGTTTGAGAGAGAGAGAGAGAGAGATTGGTTTGTTCATATCGTTGCTGTAACCTCGTGATTTTGGATCTTGTACACAACTTAAACTGTAGAGTGCAGATCTTGTTTCTTTTTCCATAGAAACGTTAGATCTATACTTTGAATGTTACATTTCTCACTAGATCTGCATATTTTCAACTTGGTTTAAGAAAATCATTTCTGTTTTGATTTTAAAATGTTTTACAGTTTCTGTTTTTACAAAACTTAACTTGACCTAGTTGGATTCGCACTTGGAGGGTTTTCAATCTCCTAAATATTTTCAAAAGAGATTGAGAAAGGTCTTGACCGATTTCTTAAGCAAGATCTCCGTGGAATCTGGGTTATCTTTAAAGGTCAAAAGGTTTTTAGTTTTGTAAGAAAGAAAAATAAAAAAATCACTGCATATAGACTGTATATGTAATTTGTATAGGATTGTTTGTAAATCTAAGTGTGTGTGAGTTCATGCATGTGAATAGGAATCACTACACAAACACTTAACACACTACTACACTGGAAGTGTTGTGTTTAAGATCTGAGATCATTGAGTCGACGTAAAGAAGCTAAAGCAAAGGAAGTTAGCAAAGTGGAGAAACATCAACAACAAATCAGATCTATCAGAAGTTAGAAGGAGCCAAGTGGGGTATATTCCTAAACTTAGAATAGGTTGATTTGTGTGCTTGCATGTTGTGTTGTTTGTAACTGATTTTTGTTATTAGTGGATTTTTGTTTTTGTGACTTAGAAGTCACCGTGGATGTTTCCTCTGTTGGGAGAGGTTTTACCACGTTAAAAATCATTGTGTTGATTATCTTCATCTACTCACCTCATTCTTTAAGTGTGCTGAATTTTTGAAACTGCCTTAGTTTTAAAACTGATTACACAATCTTAATTAATCTCGTACATAAGTTTCTTTGTAAACAAATCTTGTTTATAATTTTTATTTTTCAAAAGAAAAGGGTTTCTCCAACAAACATTCGGAGTTGCTTATACAGTTTAACCTTGTGTTAAACGGCATTAGCGACATTTTTCAGAAATATGAGAGAAATGAGGGTTGTAAGGGTTTATAAGTCTTATCCCCTTAATAAACCCATAATTGACTCGTATACTCAAATGCGAGTCCCTACTAGTCTAAAAGTCCTCGGAACCCAAACAATACCCCCAGGTACTCTATTCTGACTATTTCGACCATTCCGAAACCAACCGTACAGTCAAAATATCCATCTGAGTCACTTAACTAAAATTCACTAATCGAACCTAACACTTCTCAACACGCGTTCTTTCCAACGTAAACTATCTCCCATCACTTAACCCAACTGACGACATGACATAAATGATTATCCTTTGTCTCTTTACCCAACGACGACATGTAATTAAAATAATCCAATTCATTCACTTACTCCCGTAAGAAAATATAATCCATGTAAATATTAATCCAACACTTGGAAACTAATATTTACTATTCACTTTAAATTCTGAATCTATTAAATTACACTCGTAAATTCCAAAATTACTATTCATAGCAATTTCTATAATTACCAAATTACACCCCATTTATGTAATCTAAATATCCATAAAATCACGGGGTATCACATTCTCCCCCCCCCCCTACAACAAAATTTCATCCCCGAAATTTTGATACGGTCGGGACCACCAACCTAGGATCGCTAATCACACTACATCCTAGTGCACAAAAGTCGAATGGTACTAATACCATGGTACCCTACCATACACTCATTCACGGTACCCATCTATCTCAAGGCTTATATTCTAATGCACTAGCTTAACAACAAGCTTAACTAAA
Organism: Sambucus nigra; assembly: GCA_949130495.1. Taxonomy (NCBI): domain Eukaryota; kingdom Viridiplantae; phylum Streptophyta; class Magnoliopsida; order Dipsacales; family Adoxaceae; genus Sambucus; species Sambucus nigra. The sequence goes on from OX422223.1 coordinate 401,597,097, forward strand.
TCGCTATATGCTACCACACCACCTCAGTCGTAAGGTCAACTCTAACAGCGATAGATCGCGCCTGGCACTTTTATAACTGCATATAAAGAAAATGGGCCTATAATCACAGCTCTAACGTATCGATCTCATCGGAAAGACGACACCCTAAGGGTCGATTCGTCTACATTAGGACTTCAAATTTCCCTCAAAAGGAAACTGCACTAACGTTTGACTACTCCCATTAGTCTTATCGCTTACCTCAGGCGTGCTAACTCTTGTTACACCTATATAATTGGATTATTGCGTACCTTATACAATGTTCAATCCAACAGACTCCAATTTCATTTAACTTCCCAAAGAACCTTCTTCGACTTTATATACTATGCCCCTTCTATCTCGGACGGTATATAAAATCAACACACTTCTTCGTCCTAGTGACAACACCTAGGTACTTTCAACTCGAATAACTTAAAATTTAATTCTTCCTATACCTGAAAATCTGATCCTTCTTAAGGTCAACCCACCAATCTTATCGTGGTTAACTCACTAAAATCTTCCTATATCAGCGCCACTTGCCCCAGTGGCCTTACTTCCTAGTAACCCTAAGATTGATGTGTTTCCCTACACACGTAAAATGAGTTATACACTAACTATATCCCTAGCTCCCAAGACATTTCTTAACTCCCAACATTCGCTCAATTTCATGCGTGGGACGTCTCGCAAAGCGAAATCCAAATAAGGAACCCTCCAGTTACACTACTACCTCACATCGTCGGTCATTAAGATATAATAGCCTAAGGCATGAAGCACTTTATACCTTTGACTTACTTAAGTCTATATTGTATAAGTGCTCAACTAATTTGGAAATAGTGACAAAATTGGTTGTCTAACCTAGAATCCAAAGAACCTCAAAATCATTCTCCCTAATCCTCTTCAATGATCCAAGAAGGTAAAAATTGAATCACACTACACACGTTAGAAGTGCATACATGTGTTTATATTGCTTAAAATTGATTGTGTGTTAAATTCCCCTTAAAATGTTGTTTTAATAATTTTTTGGGAATTTTTAAACATTTTTAAACATTTTTTAAAATAATGTTTTCATTAATAAAAGTGTGATTATAAACTTTATGGGGGTTAATATGCTATTTTAAAATTTTCATTTTTCATTGGAATGTTTGATTGGGTAGAATGTAAATGCGCTAGAGACTTCAGGGTGCTGCCTATAATTATTTTTTACGCGCATTTGCAAGCCAATTATAGGCCAACACTTGTCATGTTCCTGATGTATCAATTTGTGTTTGTTATGTGAGAGGGTTGCCTGGTGGTTTGCTGATCGTTAGATCAATCCTTATCGATGGCCTGCATGTGTTTTAAACCTATCCATGTGCTATCACTGTGAACCAATCACATTCGACTTAACCACCGCTATATTATAACCCTTGGATCAAGTCAATATTAGGAAGACTTAATCTCAGCCCTTGATTGCCTTCGACTACCCAGAACCTTCCTCCACTCCTATAAAAGCCCTTTAATTCTCAACCTTTCAAGACTTTTGGCAGTTGTCATTTCTGAGAGAAAAAAATAGAGAGAAGAGAGAAGTGAGAGAGAAGAGAGAAAAGAAAAGAGAGAAGAGAGAGAAAGGGAAACTGTGTTAGCCAAACCCTAACCCTAACCCTAAACACTTCAAATCTGATTCAAACCTTCGTATATACAAAACCCCAAACACAACCTTGAGTGTTTGAGAGAGACTGGTATTACTGGTTTGTTCATATTGATGCTGTAACCTCTTGATCTGTGATCTTATTATCAACTTAAACATTTTTGTGAAGATCTGCATTTTTTCTTCATAAAAATTGTAGATCTACACTTTGCATGTTATATTTCACTAGATCTGCATGTTTCTTTCTCGATTTAAGAAAATCCTTACTGATTTAGATCTGTAAATATTTTATGGTTTCTATTCTTACGAAACTTAACCTTGACCTAGTTGGATTCACACATAGAGATTTTCAATCTCAAAAATATTTTTAAAACAGAGATTGATTAAGATCTTGACCGATTTAGAAGCAAGATATCCGTGGAATCTGGGATAAATTAAAGGTAAAAAAGGTTTCAAGTTCTGTAAGAAGAAAGAAAAGAAAATCACAGCATATAGTCTTTATATGTAATTTTCCAGGACTGTCTGTAAAACTAAGTGTGTGTGCGAGTTCATGCATGTTGATAGGAATCACATCACAAACACTTAACACACTACCACACTGGAAGTGTTGTGAATAAGATCAAAGATTATTGAGTCGACGCAAGGAAGCTAAAGCAAAAGGAAGTTATCAAACTGGAAGAACATCATTAACAATCAGATCTATGAGAAGTTAAAAGGACACCAAGTGGGGTATATTCCTAAACTTAGAATAGGTTGATTTGTGTGCATGTATGTTGTATTGTTTGTAACTGCTATTTGTTGTTAGTGGATTTTTACTTTTGTGACTTAGAAGTCACCGTGGATGTTTCCTCTATTAGGAGAGGTTTTACCACGTTAAAAACTGTGTGTTCTGATTATCTTCATCTACTCATCTCATTCTATAGTGTGCTGAATTTTTGAAACTATCTTTGTTTTAAAACTGATTACAAAGTCTTGATTACTCTCGTACATAATTTTTTGTAAACACAACTTGTTGTTTATAAGTTTTATTTTCAAAAGAAAAGGGTTTCTTCAACAAACATCTCGGAGTTGCTTATACAGTTTAATCTTGTATTAAACGGCATTAGCAACGTTTTTCAATTGGTATCAGAGCCCTGTAAACCTTTATTTCAAAAAGATCTTGTGTTTCTGAAATCATTTTCTGAAAAATCCTAACTATGGAAGAGAAGAATGAAAGGTTTGGTAATCTGTCCAGACCGCCACTCTTTGATGGAAACAACTTTGCTTACTGGAAAGTAAGAATGGTTGCCTTCATCCAAGGGACTTTAGGAGATGATGTCTGGGACATTATTGAAAACGGATACACTTATCCTACTAAACCAGCCACTGAAGGAAGTGATGAGAGGGTAAAGAAAATCTTAAGTGAGTTTACCCAAGAAGAGAAAACTATTTCTCGCAATAACAATAAAGGCAAGAATTCCATATTTATGTCTATTAATGAGTATGAGTTCAAGAGAATCTCATATTGTGCCACTTCTAAGGAAGCTTGGGACACATTAATCACTGCCCATGAAGGAGACTCAAGAGTTAAAGCTACTAAAACTCAAATGCTTACCCAGCAGTACAACTCTTTGATTATGTCTGAGTCTGAGTCTTTTGATGACTTTTACATGAACTTAACTGATATAGTTACTAAGTTGCATGCTAATGGTATTACATATGATAGGAATGAGATTGTTTCTAAAATTCTAAGATCATTACCACAAAAGTTTGACAGCAAGAGGTATGCTATTGAGGAAATGAGTGATCAAAACCTTACCCCTGAGTTACTCAGTAGCAAACTTAGGACTGTGGAAATGGAATTAGACTTTAAGAAACAATTAAATCATTCACAAAGAAAACAACCCAACTCTAACTTGAGTTTTGCCTCTAAGATATCTAAACTTGAGACTAATTTGATCAAATCTGACTCTGATGAGGAGTGTGATATAGACAAACTAGATAATCAGATTGTCTTGATGTCCAAACAATTTAAGAAAATTGTTAAATTTAGAAACAAACAGGCATCTAAACAAGGCAAGCCTAATTATTCAAATCTGTCTAATCCCAAACCTCATAAGAGAGGTCTTGACAAACATCCTAAGGACAATAACTTCAGATCTAACAGAGACCTTAAAAAGATTAAATATTTTAGATGTGGGAAACTAGGTCACATTGCTCACGATTGCAGAGTTAATCTGAATAAAGCCAACACACACAATAGAGCTAATGTCTGTAAAACTTGGGATGAATCAAGTGACTCTGATGAAGCGAAACTTGAGTAATCAAATGTACTTGACCCTTGCATGTCCTTTTATGCTAAGATCATTTACAATGATGATATGCCTGTGTGTGATAATAATGCTATTACTCCTGCTTGTGTGAATACTGCTTTGATTGGCCTAGATGCCTTGTTATCTGAAAATGTTGCTAGCTCTAGTTCCGTGTGTGTGAGTCAAAGTGATCTAGATAACGACGATGTAAATGGGTGCGTGAGTACTAAAACTGAATCGTTAGGGGTCACTACACACACTTCACTTAGCGACTCAGACACAGATGACCTCCCAGATATTCATACTTTGTATGCTAAAACTCTAAAAAAAGGCACTAGACTGGACAAGACTGTTAGAGACCTGACTAAGAAATTAGATGATCTAAGTCTTATTGTGAAGCTGAATGCCGAAGAGTACACTAACTAGTGTCTGTCTCATCAATCTGAAATTGAAAATTTTGATCAAAAATTAAAAGAGTTGACTAAAACTAATGAAACCCTGGAAATGAAATACAAGGGAACATTATTAGAACTGGAGGAAGCAAAAATAAAGACAGCTACTGTTTTAAAAAAAAAATCTAAGTTTGAAAACAATTCAAATTGTTTTACTGACTTTGTTGTTGACTCCAAGACCAATTCTGATGATAGAATCGGTATTGGATTTTTCCCTAAGAATAAACCACAAACTATAAATCTTGAACCTATTAAGTTTGTGTCTGGGGGCAAAAGACCAATTGAAACATGTCTAGATTTTCATTTTATTAAAAAGGAATTTGATCAAAAGCAACAACAAAAAGGCATTGGAGAGTCTAGTAATTCTAAGGCTGACACTACACTTAAGACTAAATACGTCTGTCCTTTGATCTGAAAGGCTGAATCTACCTTTAAAACCATCCCTCCTAGGAATAGGACTTCTGAACAGAATGCTGTTAAACCCATATTTAGAAGTTTTCCTAAGGAAGTTCATCCCTCAAGCAATCAATATTGCTCCTACTGTGACATTTATGGTCATTCCTTTGAAGGTTGTTATGCTAGGCGTCTAAACACCCCTGTGTACAACACTTCTGTCTATAAGAACTTTAACTATTCTAGGCAAAATCGTAACCATTATGTCCTTCCAAGACAACCTGACAAGAACTCTAACTACAGGAATAGAAAGACCAAAACAAAGAGTTCATTTAAGAGAAAGGCTCCTAGAAACTTTCCTAAACCAAAAGCTCAAATTTTCCACAATAATCAGTTTGTTGCTCCAAATGTTTTTCGACAAAAAGTTGTTTCTCGAAAATTTTATCAAATGAGGGAAAACTTGCGCAAAATTAAAACTAGAGCTATTTGGGTTAGAAAAGATGATCTTTTACCCCAAATGAAGTGTAACATTGTTATCACTGCCTTAAAAGCTGAACACACTTCATCTGGTTGGTATTTAGATTCAGGATTCTCCAAACATATGACAGGAGATGAAACCAAACTCTTAAACAAAACCAGATTTGCTGGAGGCAAAGTAGTTTTTGGTGATGGAGTTTCATCCCAGATCATAGGTAAAGGAACTTTAAAAGAAGAGGGAATGCCTACTCTCGAAAATGTACTTTTAGTTAAAGGCCTTAAAGCCAACCTCCTAAGTATATCATAATTTTGTGACTCTAACCATACAGTTACCTTTTCAAAGAACAATTGTAAAATTCTAAATGATAAAGGTAAATTCATTATTACCGGATTTAGAACACCTGACAATTGTTATACTGTCAAGACTGGTTCTGAAACCTGTAACATTGTCAGAATGGATGACAATAAAATCTGGCATAATCGTATGGGTCACCTATGTTATGATATCCTTGGTAGATTATCTAATCAAGAGATTGTTAGAGGAATTCCTAAAATTAAACCTATTTCTAGTGTTGTCTGTGGTCATTGCCAGGAAGGAAAAATAGTTAAGACTTCGCATAAAAAAGTTAAAGACATTCTCAACTCTAGACCTCTAGATCTCATCCATATGGACCTTATTGGTCCCTCTAGAACTGTTAGTCTTTGTGGAAAAAGTTATATCCTTGTCATGGTTGATGATTTCACACTATTCACTTGGGGTGCCTTCTTGAAACAAAAATCTGACACGTTTCAAAATTTTTTGAAAATTTTACTAAGAACTGAAAATGAGAAGGACACACAAGTCAATCGCATTCGTAGCGATAGAGGGGGAGAGTTCATAGACACAGGAATAGTTGAATATTGTGACTACAACGGTTACAAACACGAATTCAGTGCCCCTAAGACTCCTCAGCAGAACGGTGTTGCCGAAAGGAAAAACCGAACTCTTCAAGAGATGGCACGTGTCATGTTGCATGCCAAATCCCTACCTAAGTATTTCTGGGTAGAATCCATTAGAACTGCATGTCATATTATTAATAGGGTTTACCTTAGGAAAAACACTAAACAAACCCCTTATGAGTTGTGATACGGTAAGAAGCCTAATCTGAAATATCTAAGAACTTTCGGAAGTCAGTGTTATGTCTGTAAAGAAAGAGAACATTTATCAAAATTCGAGACGCGTGATGATAAAGCCATCTTCTTAGGATACTCTCCAAACAGTCGTGCTTATCGTATATACAATCTGCGTACTAAGACCCTTATGGAATCGATAAATGTAATTGTAAGCGACACTATTGTCGAAAATAAGATATCTGAATCACCTATTGTGGTTGAATCTGAAAATGATTTCAAAACTGATTCACCAGAAATAGATGACTCATTACCTATTGAGAGTCCAGAAGTACCTGGCTGGGTCTCTAAAGATCATCCCATTGACAACGTGGTCGAAAATCCTAATGAGCCAGTCCGTACTAGATCCCAGTTAAGAAATTATGCTAATTATGTATGTTTCGTCTCCCTTGTGGAACCGAAAAATGTTAATGAAGCCTTGAATCACACACACTGGATTTCTGCGATGGAGGAAGAACTTTTACAATTTGTCATTCACGATGTCTGGTATCTTGTACTGCGACCTCAAAACAAAAATGTTATTGGCACACGTTAGATCTTTAAGAACAAATCTGATGAACATGGGGTAATCCTTAGAAATAAAGCTAGACTAGTTGCTCAAGGTTACTCACAAATAGAAGGAATAGATTTTAGCGAGACATTTGCCCCTGTCACTCGTCTTGAATCTGTTCGACTTCTTTTCGCCATAGCGTGTCACTTAAAATTTACACTTTATCAAATGGATGTCAAGTCTGCCTTCCTCAATGGAATTCTGTCCGAAGAAACGTATGTAGAACAACCCAAAGGGTTCATAGACCCAAAATACCCAGACCATGTCTTTCGTCTAAAAAAGGCTTTGTATGGCTTAAAACAAGCTCCTAGAGCTTGGTATGAACGCCTTTCCAACTTTTTGTTGGATAAGGGTTTTAAGAAAGGAGGAAATGACCAGACCCTCTTTGTCAAAAATTTTGACAAAAACATTATTATAGCCCAAGTCTATGTAGACGACATCATTTTTGGGTCTACTTCAAAAACTGAAGTTAAATCTTTTTCTGCTATTATGCATAAGGAGTTTCACATGTCCCTTATGGGGGAGCTACAACTTTTCTTAGGATTTCAAGTGAAACATAATTCTGATGGACTATTTGTCTCTCAAACTAAGTATGCCTTAGATCTCGTTAAGAAATTTGGTTTAGATAATGCTAAAGTTGCCAAAACGCCTATGAGTACTACTGTTAAATTATGTAAAGATGAAAATGGAAAGTCAGTTGATTCCACACTTTATCGTAGTATGATTGGTAGCCTACTCTATCTAACTGCCTCGCGACCAGATATAATGTATGTTGTATGTCTGTGTGCTCGTTACCAGAATAACCCTAAAGAGAGCCATTTATCGTGTGTAAAACGTATAATAAAGTACATAAAGGGCACTCTTAATCTTGAACTTAGGTACACTACTGATACCTGTAGCACCATCATAGGGTATACTGATGCTGATTGGGCCGGTTGTACTGATGACAGTAAAAGTATATCAGGTTCCTGCTATTATGTCGGCAATAATTTAGTTGGTTGGAGTACCAAAAAACAGAATTGCACATCTTTATCTACGGCTGAGTCCGAATATATAGCAGCAGGAAGTTGTTGTGCTCAATTGTTATGGATAAAACAGATGTTAAGCGACTATGGGATTAAAGAAGATCAGTTACAATTGTATTGTGACAATCAAAGCGCTATTAATATATCTAAAAACCTGGTTCAACACTCGCGAACTAAACATATTAAAATAATACATCATTTTATACGCGAACTTGTTGAAACTAAGGAGTTAGAAATCCACTACCTGCCTACTGATCTGCAACTTGCAGACATGTTCACTAAACCTCTAGACTATAACAGATTTCTGTATTTGCGTAATTCTATAGGTATGGTATGTGCTGATTAATCTCTTAAGACCATAATTTTTTACCCTTTGTCCATTTGAGACAAAATGGGGGAGAAATTTTGAGTCGTCTGACGGGTTCAATGTTTTGTTCACATTTCATCTAAACTGCTTGATCTTAGTGTGCATATTTGCAGGAATCTCTTCTACTGATTGTCTACCATTTCTAGTGTACAAATTTGTAAATAGTTGAGTTATGTAATTTTTGACTTTCTAAGAAATGGGTAGATAGTATCTTTTGTATAGGACTAGGTTTTATTTTGTTTGGTTCCCTAAGAGTTTAAGCTAACTCAAAGGAGATTTTGTATCATATTTCCAAAGGGGGAGATTGAATCACCTTATACCTTTGACTTACTTAAGTCTATATTGTATAAGTGCTCAACTAATTTGGAAATAGTGACAAAATTGGTTGTCTAACCTAGAATCTAAAGAACCTCAGAATCATTCTCCCTAATCCTCTTCAATGATCCAAGAAGGTAAAAATTGAATCACACTACACACATTAGAAGTGCATACATGTGTATATATTGCTTAAAATTGATTGTGTGTTAAATTCCCCTTAAAATGTTGTTTTAATAATTTTTTGGGAATTTTTAAACATTTTTAAACAATTTTTAAAATAATGTTTTCATTAATAAAAGTGTGATTATAAACTTTGTGGGGTTAATATGCTATTTTGAAAATTTCATTTTCCATTGGAATGTTTGATTGGGTAGAATGTAAATGCGCTAGAGACTTCAGGGTGCTGCCTGTAATTATTTTTTACGCGCGTTTGCAAGCCAATTATATGCCAACACTTGTCACGTTCCTGATGTATCAATTTGTGTTTGTTATGTGAGAGGGTTTCCTGGTGGTTTGCTGATCGTTAGATCAATCCTTATCGATGGCCTGCATGTGTTTTAAACCTATCCATGTGCTATCACTGTGAACCAATCACATTCGACTTAACCACCGCTATATTATAACCTTGGATCAAGTCAATATTAGGAAGACTTAATCTCAGCCCTTGATTGCCTTCGACTATCCAGAACCTTCCTCCACTCCTATAAAAGCCCTCTAATTCTCAACCTTTCAAGACTTTTGGCAGTCGTCATTTCTGAGAGAAAAAAATAGAGAGAAGAGAGAAGTGAGAGAGAAGAGAGAAAAGAATAGAGAGAAGAGAGAGAAAGGGAAACTGTGTTAGCCAAACCCTAACCCTAACCCTAAACACTTCAAATCTGATTCAAACCTTCGTATATACAAACCCCAAACACAACCTTGAGTGTTTGAGAGAGACTGGTATTACTGGTTTGTTCATATTGATGCTGTAACCTCTTGATCTGTGATCTTATTATCAACTTAAACATTTTTGTGAAGATCTGCATTTCTTCTTCATAGAAATTGTAGATCTACACTTTGCATGTTATATTTCACTAGATCTGCATGTTTCTTTCTCGATTTAAGAAAATCCTTACTGATTTAGATCTGTAAATATTTTATGGTTTCTATTCTTACGAAACTTAACCTTGACCTAGTTGGATTCACACTTGGAGATTTTTAATCTCAAAAATATTTTTAAAACAGAGATTGATTAAGATCTTGACCGATTTAGAAGCAAGATATCCGTGGAGTCTGGGATAAATTAAAGGTAAAAAAGGTTTCAAGCTCTGTAAGAAAGAAAGAAAAGAAAATCACAGCATATAGTCTTTATATGTAATTTTCCAGGACTGTCTGTAAAACTAAGTGTGTGTGAGTTCATGCATGTTGATAGGAATCACATCACAAACACTTAACACACTACCACACTGGAGGTGTTGTGAATAAGATCAAAGATTATTGAGTCGACTCAAGGAAGCTAAAGCAAAAGGAAGTTATCAAACTGGAAGAACATCATCAACAATCAGATCTATGAGAAGTTAAAAGGACACCAAGTGGGGTATATTCCTAAACTTAGAATAGGTTGATTTGTGTGCATGTATGTTGTATTGTTTGTAACTGCTATTTGTTGTTAGTGGATTTTTACTTTTGTGACTTAGAAGTCACCGTGGATGTTTCCTCTATTGGAAGAGGTTTTACCACGTTAAAAACTGTGTGTTCTGATTATCTTCATCTACTCATCTCATTCTATAGTGTGCTGAATTTTTGAAACTATCTTTGTTTTAAAACTGATTACAAAGTCTTGATTACTCTCGTACATAAGTTTTTGTAAACACAACTTGTTGTTTATAAGTTTTATTTTCAAAAGAAAAGGGTTTCTTCAACAAACATCTCGGAGTTGCTTATACAGTTTAATCTTGTATTAAACGGCATTAGCAACGTTTTTCAAGGCACACAACCAGGACGTTTAAAATTCTATCTCGCAAACCTACTAACACGCTTCTACCTCTATGTCCTTCCATTTTGACGAAATGGAAAGTCTAGCTAATCGGGGCGCCTATAATCTACACAAGTGTTATGAACATCATACCCAAAATATATTACCTCAGAATTTTCCTCCTAGTCAAGCCTGCCCATAAGCCTTAAATAATTTCTCTCAACCTTACTTCACCCATTACTTATGATGTGAGAACCATTTCAGTGCCTTTCCACAACACTTCCACTTTCATTAGCCCCTAATCATCACATGGCTTTTAGTTTATAGTGTTTTGTCCACACAAGGTAATTTATCATCAAAACCAACGGCCTTGTATATAATAACATCGTTCCACTCCAAAAGTCATTTAAGGTTCATGCGTGGAGGTTTCTTAGCTTAAACTATGGAATCGGGATATTCCCATCCCAACTACCAACAAAATGTGGTCATAACTCCTTCTTCGTTCTAGGAACCATACCACAAGGCGCTTGTACTAACACTAAGCCCTTTGCGCAAACAACAATGAGCTTAAACTCACAGCTTAATAATAAATCCTATATACTTTAAATCATATCTATAAGGTCTCTACGCACTAAAATCCAGATAGTAAAAGATCTACTCATCGAAGTCCCATCTAAACATATAATAAAGGAGAGATCAACCCGTATCTAGGTGAGATATTACAAAAATAACCTGTTCCACCCTGGAACTGCGAATATGATAGCCTTTCAATCAGTGTCATACTATCACTCCGACCAACTAAAAACATATTATACTGAGAATAGTATTATATTCGTATAATACTCACAAAATGAGTAGTGCAAGCCAAATATAAGCTCAATATACCAACACCCGCTTTCACAACGAATGAAGAAAATAGAACCCCGCTATTGCGGAAAATATATAGATATACCCTCTATAATATTACCCATACTACCAATAAACTCGAACCACACACATGAATCTATGGCTAACAAAATATTATGGCTCAATCTTGCTACAAAAAATATACCTCCTTCATCTGAGGTGAAACTCATAACAATAACTTCGCCAATCTCTCTGCCTGCTTTAAATGGCTCCCAGACGTAGTACACTTGTCTTAACCGAACTGAAAACTACTTTGATCATTTCCCCATCTAGGCACCATACTCTTGTCATTTAACTCATGCCGGGCAAGATCAAAGCGTGTTGTTCTACGTTCCACATCATAATTACTCCCCATGTCTGTCCACCCTGACCATATTAAGGTTATCAGTATCTCGGACTTTATATCCTCGATCCTGATAATCACCTTCATAGTTCCCTTAGCTTCTTCGTCTAAAAGGAACCACACTACCGACCTCAACAACCTTGTTTCAATGAATCCTTAGGCATATTTCCACTTGTAAGGATCTCATAAACACAAACAATTTTAGTCTTTACCCTTAGACTTCATTTTTTAACTCATCCAACTCCACTCTCATGGAAGCGTTAATATTCCCAGTATAAGAGGTACGACCTTGCCCTCATATATACAAGAAATTTGAGTAAAATATCCATAATAATTAGCAACACTTACTAGTGATCTTATCATTCCACTGAAGGACTCTTTCTTCATTGTACCTACCTTAATTCAGTACAGAGTTCACTTATCCATATAATACGTTATTTAACGTTGGCCTCTAACCGATCCTCATGTGAATAATTCAGAAACTGCACTATCCTCATTTCTGGTAAATTGAAGGAATTCATGGTTAAAACCATCCGTAAGATTCCTTTATGAGCAAAACATTATGCTCCCCCAAACATGGTGACCACCATTCCCACCATTCCAACATTGCTCCAACGAGTGAAAAATTTTACTCAAATTTTCACATTTGGGCATTACCATACCCCACTCTAAGTCAAAGCTTCTAAGCCTTCTACTTTCGTTGGATAATGCTACAATTCCTTTACATAACTTAAACTTCAATGTTTGGTCCTTATTAAAGACCTTTCAGACTTGTTCCCAATTTAGCTTCACTGGGTAATTCAGGTTTAGCACCACTCTCTACTATAGCGGTACGTGGATAGTTATAACTAATATACTTTAGTAGTCGTTGCAGTAATACATGAAAATGCCACAAAAGGAGTGACCTCAATTGCGTCCCTCATTCACAACTTTAACTAACATTGTCAACTAAGCCCCGTCTCCTGCTGCCCTCATAACGACCTTCCCTGGTCGCCCTTCATCGATCAGAACACGAATCTCATACGAGCGTGCAAAAGATTTATAATAATCTTACATAATAGTAGGAGAATGAAATCTCACAATAGGAATCAACAATCCTAATGATAAGGCTCTATATTAAATAGAAAGCAACACTAAAACCATAGTACGTCTGCACAGATTCCTAAGGACACTAGAACTTGATGCTCTGATACCATCTCTGAAACCATGTCTAATAAAATACTGGGTGATCAATCCTATACCAAATTAAAATAGGAGTCTCATATGGTTCATTCTCAGCATCACTGTCGAAAACCAATTTAATTACTAATAACTTATTAGACCAGCGTCAAAATTTTATTTAATTATTCTTTTTAACCAAACCAACCAAGTAAAACAATCACAATAGTTTATATACAACAATTGAAATGAAATAAAATAATCGAACTCTCGGTACAATATAATACAACCAAATCGAAATGCCGCAAACTAAAATATGGTAAAAGAATAAATGAATACAGTTGGGCTATCAGCCCGAATATTTCTACAGTACCTCCTATCTAAATCTCAAGGATATAAGCATCTAAAATAAACCTGCTTGCATCCACAACTTCTTGCAGAAAACGTCCGACTCAAAAGAATCATCATCCATGCGTCCCTATGTCTGGACACCTAATATATATACATATATAGCAAGAGAGGGGAAAATAGAGAAACATGTCAGAGCCGAGTTTTGAAAATATTTAGCAAGTGCTTCAAATGCTATATTTTAAAATATGAAATATCTCATATTTAAACTGGTATCACTCTCTCATAAGATACACCTCACCCCTCTTGTAATAGTGTACACTTATCGCATACATTTTTGAAAAACCTAGTTAAGCTACCCCGCCTAACTAATCTCTTTCACCCATCTTCTAAATCCTCATAACTATCACCTACCTTGCGTGATATTATATAAGTTATAATGTAAGCTATTACATAAGCTTTAATTGATATAATCATAAATGTGATATATATATATATATATAGTTCTCATTTTTATATATAACCATACCGTTCATTTCCCGTAACTTTCACTAGTTTAAATACCATTTTCACTTTAACATATAATATCCTTTATAGATATAGTTCTCACTTGAATCTACGATTCACATTTGTATTGATCCGAATATAAATCTACCGGAAGAAGAATAACATCTTATTCATTTCACACTTTACCCAGTCAAAGCTATATGATATCTCATCTCCATATACAAGCAATACACTATACACAACTAGTATATTTATACTTATTTTACAATCATAAGTATAATAACCATCCCACCGAGCTATAACTCGAGGATGAAATTCTCAAAGCACCTATCCACATCCGGGTTTGCTCAACTTAACCCCGCTACCAAGTCAGACTCTCTCGTGATCATAGTAAAAATACTAAACAGTGGAGGCGGTCATAATCCTGTGACACCCCGACTAATTAAATACTGGGTAGCTACTCCTTTATTAAATCAATACAAAATGTCAAGTTGGCTCAGTTAATAGCATCACTGTCGAAAATATTTTAAAGATTACTAACCACCTAATATTTAAAAAGTAAGTTGGAAAATTTTAAGTTAAGTCTGATTAACATGCAATAAAAGAATAAAGGAAGAACAACATAAATCCAATCACCATAACGAAGTAATGAAATAACCAACCAATAGTAATAAGTCCGGAGGAGAACTCCTCACAACAATCCCACAACTGAAAATAATATGACAAGTCTGAATCCTGAATTAATTACATGCCAGAAGTCTGAATAACTGAAATAAATGAAGTGTCTCTAAAAGAAATGGGCGACATGCCCTACAACTGATAAATGCTGAATATAGAGTCAAGATAGATGAAGCGTCTATAATGAAAGTCTTGTAACTTCCACAAACAACTACAGCTCGTCACCTGAATGAGGATCCTAAGCATGATGTCCTTGGGGCTGGGCACCTAAAATGGTTTTTACAAAAATAGATTTGAAAGCAAACGGGTCAGAGCCCGAAAGTGGAGAGTATTTTGAAAATAGCAAGTGCTTTAATAACATTTAAAACAATAAAGGCAAAATACATGTTAGGACGTGCTCTCACATGAAATACTCACCTCTCGTCTAACTGTGCACTCCTAACGTTCCTGTACCCATTCGTGTTTTCTCATAACTATCTAGTTTAAAAGAGTTTCTAACACTTCTACTCGGTTCACGTTTTAATTCCAACCTTAACAATTAAATAGAGAGTTCTACTTTAATTCTCGGATTCCCAATTATTAACAAAACCATTTATTGATATCTGTCCCCTTTTATCTTTTCACAACGTGACAATAAATATACTCACAATTTAACATAGCAAATTCCTTTTCATTTAACCATATATTATTCACATCATAAATATACAATACAAGCACCCCGAGGCTAAGCTACGGTGCACACATACTCTTCTATCCATCCCGGTACATCACGTACATAAGGATTACAAATTCTGAATCTCTCAGGAATTGTTGGAATAAACACCACACACATAAATGGAGGCGAACATAATTCAACATATCCATGGTCACGTACATACCTACGCTCCATAGTCAGCGGGCTTATTAACTCACAAATAAGTCGTTCTCTAGAACTATGTCCTCGAGGTACCAATCTAAATCTGGGCAACACAAAGATTAGATGGCCCTAAGCGAACGTAAACCTCTCGTGATAGCATGTATGGTAGGTATGTCATACACATAAAAATCATATACTAAGCATTCACACATCTTAGATAGCTCAATATAATAAAGGTATACTCTACAACCTTATACCATTATTCCAATTTTATATATTTTAAGTCTCCCGATAATATAGAATTTAAATTGTCGATACGTCTCACATCATAGTTTCCTATACTCAAAACCTATCTCAAAGAGATTATTAAGTTTCCTATTATTCCCACATATAACATCATTATTCCTAAGGTCCTCACTTCTGCCCCAAACCTCATTTCTTCAAATTATTTAAATTTACTCTTTTAACCCAATTATTATCTCACACATCGAATTTCATTAGCTATAGAATAATTCCCCAAATTGAATTCTAATTAAGGTCCAAATTTTATAACCATGCCTGCTAGTCTTCCTTAAGATTAAGGGTATTCATAAGGTCTCCAATAATATATTCCAAGGGTTACCACCATTAAAAATTTAAATAGGGAAAACTTTACTCATTCTGGGAAGGTCGATCGATCGACCTTTACCTTCGATCGATCGATGGTGGTCGATCGATCGACTGATGAGCATCGATCGATCGAACGCACCAGGTATGGTTACGGACTGCTTCGTTTTGCAGTTTTCAAATCATCCCAAAACGCCATTAACATGCATGAAATTATATTCTAACGTTATAATATCATCATACAACCATCCTACAACATTGTTAACATTCTAAAACCAATAATTCATCAACCAAGGGCTATATTTGGATCAAATCTTCATCAAGGACTCTAGTTTTCTACTTCTTTCAAGAACATTAAAAATTCTCTTCTTAAATCCGTTTTTAGATCATCAAGGGTCATATTTTGAAATCATAATTCATCCAGAATGTTTCTACATGCAGTCCCTAACATAATTCATAGTTTTACATCTTCAAATTCATGGGTCTAATCAATCTTCCAAGATAAATTTGATAATTTCCTAAACATGGAAAAGCATAGCATTGAATCAAATGGAATTAAACCACTTGCCTTAATCTTTCTCTGAATTTGAGGTTGAATCTTGAAGGTTGAATCTGTCCTCTCTCTCTCTCTGCAGAATTCTTCCCTTTCTCTCTCTCTCTACAAGTTCTTCTCAAGGTGTTAATGGAGGTGGGGTTGGTTTTTGCCAAGACTTAAGGTTTCTAACTTCTCCCGTATCCCACTACCTAAATTGGTGTTGGAAAATGGCTTAGTGGGTTAATACTAAGTCAGATTTTTAACTCTAATTTTCGTGGGTTTTAATTACCCAATTTCCGAAATTATCAAAATGCCCTTATAAGTTACCGGTATGGCCCAATAATACCCCGGGACCCGAACTTAACCCCCGGCTAGTGTTTTCTGACTATTTCGACCCTTCCGGACGTGCTGGCGCACTCAAAATGACCATACGGGTGATTAAAATAAAATTCACTTTTTAATTCAAATAATTATATTCCTGACGCGACTGTCACGCGCGTCCCAACAAAATTTCCCAAATTGCCGTATTTCAATCTCGCGACAAATTTCAATATTTCCAATATTCATATATTGCCATATATACACATTATAATCAAATACTAACTCACATCTCGTTAATATTTTATCCGGATTAATTTTCAATTAATACACATATAATTCAATTAATCCCAAAAATAAATATTACAGAAAATACGGGGTATTACATACTTCCCCCTTAATAACTGAATTTCGTCCCGAAATTCGGAACTAGAAATTACCTGGTAAGAACAACTCTGGATAACGTTCGTGCATCATATCCTCGCGCTCCCATGTGGACTCCTCGACATTATGATGTCGCCACTGAACACGCAGTAATGGAACGATCTTTGACCGCAGTTTCCGCTCACTGCGGTCCAAAATAGCAATCGGCCCCTCCTCGTAGGAGCTATCAGGCTGGAGATCGATGTCCTCCAAAGTAATATGAGAATGAGCTAAATCGTCTCTAAGATATTTCCTTAGCGAGGAAATATGAAACACATCGTGAATCCGATGTAAATGCTCCGGTAACCCAAGCCTATATGCAACCGGTCCAATCCGCTCAATAAATAGGAAATGGTCCCACATATCTTGGTGCCAACTTCCCTTTCTTCCCGAAATGCATAATCCCCTTCATAGGAGATACTCTGAGCAAAACCTGGTCCCCCACTTGGAACTCCCTGAAGAACCTCTTCGCATCAGCATAGTTCTTTTTCCGATCTTGAGCTACCTGAATGCGACTCCGAATCAATTTTATCCTCGTCGAAGTATCCTGAATTACTTTCGACCCAAGTAGTTTGTTATCCCCCACTTCCAACCAACATGCTGGGGAACGACAAGGTCTACCGTACAACGCCTCAAATGGAGCCATGCCAATGGTGAACTGGTAGGAGTTGTTGTGAGCAAACTCCACCAGTGGGAGATACTTCTCCCATCCACCCTCAAAATCAATGGTGCACATACGTAGCACGTCCTCCAACATCTTATTTGTACGTTCGGTCTGCCCATCGGTCTGCGGGTGGTACGCCGTACTCAACCGCAACTCCGTGCCCATGGCCTGCTGAAAACTTTCTCAAAACCGTGAAACAAATATCTTGTCTCTGTCAGACACGATATTTAGGGGTACACCGTGAAGTCTCACTATCTCTGCAATAAAGAGCTGGGCATACTGTCCCGCAGTGTAGTCTGTCCTTACGGGTAGAAAATGAGCAACTTTGGTCAACCTGTCCACAATTACCCAAATGAAGTCGTGACCTCTCTGTGACGTAGGCAACCCCGTGATAAAGTCCATGGATATGCTCTCCCACATCCACATCGGGACCTCCAATGGTTGTAGAAGTCCTGCCGGTCTCTGATGATCCACTTTTACTAGCTGACAAGTGGCTCATTTTGAAACAAACCCGGCAATATCTCTCTTCATCCCGCTCCACCAATATTGTCGTCTCATGTCTTGGTACATTTTGTCCCCACCGGGATGTACTAAGAGACGTGAGCCGTGCGACTCTGCCATTACCTCTTGTCGCAATTACTCCCCTTCCGGAACTACCAATCTCCCATTGAAGCGTAATCCCCCGTCTGAGCTATCAGTATAGGATTCGGCTCTTTCCGTTAGTAATCGAACTATCTGCTTCTGACAGAACGAGTCATTTTTCTGTGACCTTTTTACTTTTGTGACAATCTGCGATGTAACTGTCATCACAGATATGAATGATCGGGCCACAGCATCCTGCTGTCCCAACTCCTTCCACTTTGCCTTCCACACATCTGTCACCTCATCTACTGGTCTATGGCTCAACGCGTCTGCTACCACGTTAGCCTTTACCGGGTGATATTGGATATCAAACTGATAGTCCTTCACAAACTCATGCCACCTACGCTGCCGCATATTCAACTCCTTTTGCGTGAATAGGTACTGTAGGGACTTGTGGTTTGTGAACAATCGAAATTTTTCCCCAAAAAGGTAATGTCTCCAAATATGAAGGGCAAATACAACTGCCGCCAACTCCAAGTCATGGGTGGGGTAATTCTTCTCATGAGGCTTTAGCTTACGGGAAGCATAAGCTATGGCCTGACTCTCCTGCTGCAATACACCTCCAAGTCCTTATAAGGACGCATCGGTGTAGACTAGATACTCAACTCCCAGTTTCATCATTGTTAACACAGGTGCTGAGGTCAACTTGTCCTTCAACTCATCGAATGCTAACTGACAGGCATCACTCCAAATGTACGGCACACCTTTACGAGTCAGATGTGTCAAAGGACCTACTATCTTCGAAAATCCCTGAATAAACCTCCTGTAGTATCCTGCTAGACCCAAGAAACTACGGATCTCTGTCGGTGTCGTGGGCTGTCCCCACTCCCTCACCACGGATACCTTCCCTGGATCAACAGATATCCCTCGGTTAAAAATAATATCACCCAAAAACTGAACCTCCTTCAGCCAAAACCCGCACTTCTCATATTTTGCATACAGCTCGTTCTGACGTAGCGCCTACAAAACTTGCCTCAAGTGCTTGGCGTGCTCCTCCTCTGTCTGGGAGTAAACCAGAATATCATCAATGAAGATAATGACAAAATGATCTAGGAAATCTCTTAACACCCTATTCATCAAGTCCATAAACACGGCTGGAGCATTGGTCAAACCAAAAGGCATAACCCGAAACTTGTAAGAACCATATCTCGATAAGAACGCAGTCTTCGAGACGTCCTCTTACCTGATACGCAACTGATGGTATCCCGATCGCAAATCAATCTTTGAGAAGAAAGAAGCTCCTCTCAACTGGTCGAATAGGTCATCGATTCGAGGCAACGGATATTTATTCCGTATCGTGACCTTGTTCAACTCCCGGTAGTCCACACACAATCTCAGTGAACCATCTCTCTTCTTCACGAACAACACAGGGGCACCCCACGGCGAAGTACTCCTCCGTATAAACCCCTGATCCAACAACTGTTCAATCTGATTTCGTAGCTCTCGCATCTCTGCCGGATCCATACGGTACGGTGCGCGTGCTATAGGTCTCGTATCTGGTAATAAGTCTATGACAAAGTCTATCACACGACTGGGGGTAGGCCTGGTATCTCCTGAAACACATCGGAATACTCCCTGACAACTGGGATCGAATCTAAAGGAATCACAACCTCCTTAGAGGTATCCTCCTCCATATAGTACAAATGAGTGGACGATCCTCCCTTAGGACGAGGCATCGCCACCAAAAACATCTCCTGCTCGGGAATGGCAAAGGTAATACTCCTATTGAAATAGTCAATCATGGCTCGATACGCAACAAGCCAATCCATACCAATAATGGCATCATACTAGGTCACTTCTAACACTAACATATCCGCAGTTAATACCAAACTACAAATCTCTACCCCCACTCCCCGTCATATAAAAATGAACCATTCCCCAGTGGTGAGTCTACCTACGTTACAGTGCTCAATACTGTGGTTAATAACCCTAAGGTTTTCGCATAGTATGTAGTTATAAATTAATGCGCTGTCCCAGTAACAAACAAAATTTGACCCAAAGTCCCATGGGTAGGAAAACATACCCCAAATTACGGATGGTGCCTGTGGGGCGGCTGCCTGGCGGACAGTATAGGTTTGACTGTACTGTAACTGTCCCTACTGCATTGGAGCTACTGGAAAGGTTGGTAGGGCTGGTACCTGAGCTGGTGCTGGGAGAGCGACTATAAAAAGTGGCCCCTGTGGATTATTACGGGCACCCTGCTGCTGCTGCTGTGGGGCCTTACCTTTATCAGGACAATCTTGGCGTTTATGGCCATGTTTGCCACACACAAAACATCGGCCTCTCAAGTTACTCTCCCTCTGACCCTGCTGCTGTCGGTGTCAGCCTTGTTGACCTGGGACTTTATTCCTCTTTCGAGACTGCTTCATTTTACCACGTTGTTGACTAGAACTGACTCGGTCTTGAGTAGTTTGTTGTCGAAATTTCGGGGTCTTCGCACATTTGTCAGCTTTAGTTACATGTATTTGGTTAACCTCTCTAGGTCTTTTGCATCCTTCAAGTTGTATGCTGCGTTCTTGGTATTGTAGAACTGCAGTGATAACTGCTTGTGCCACGATACCTGCTAACTCAGCGGTTGATATTCTCTCTGGGATACCGGAGGTGTGAGTCGATCTTGCTCGTTGACTCCCCTAACCGTTCTAGCTAGTTCTTCTTGACGATTCATCTGAAAATTTAAGTAAATTTGGATGAGTTCATCATTTAAATAAACAAATCGCAAAAGTACGAATTCCAAAGTATAGGGATAAACATAACATTCCTAGGAACCCGTGGTGCCCGTTGTGGAGGCATTTATGGAATAAGAGTAAAGTATAAAAGTTCGTAGTTATAAACTTAAAATAACTAAAGAGAGAAGCATACATAAAAGAATACAACAGTCCTAAAATATAGGGCTCTACATCAAAGAAAGCTCAGCGGAAACATAATAAGACGTACAGATCCTAAAGGACACTAGAACCTGATGCTCTGATACCACCTGTGACGCCCCGACTAATTAAATACCGGGTAGCTACTCCTTTATTAAATCAATACAAAATGTCAAGTTGGCTCAGTTAATAGCATCACTGTCGAAAACATTTTAAGGATTACTAACCACCTAGTATTTAAAAAGTAAGTTGCCAAATTTTAAGTTAAGTCTGATTAACATGCAATAAAAGAATAAAAGAAGAACAGCATAAATCCATTCACCATAACGAAGTAATGAAATAACCAACAAATAGTAATAATTCCGGAGGAGAACTCCTCACAACAATCCCACAACTGAAAATAATATGACAAGTCTGAATCCTGAATTAATTACATGCCAGAAGTCTGAATAACTGAAATAAATGAAGTGTCTCTAAAAGAAATGGGCGACATGCCCTACAACTGATAAATGCTGAATATAGAGTCAAGATAGATGAAGCGTCTATAATCAAAGTCCTGTAACTTTTACAAACAGCTACAGCTCAGCACCTGAATGAGGATCCTAAGCATGGTGTCCTTGGGGCTGGGCACCTAAAATGGTTTTTACAAAAATAGATTTGAAAGCAAACGGGTCAGGGCCTGAAAGTGGAGAGTATTTTGAAAACAGCAAGTGCTTTAATAACATTTAAAACAATAAAGGCAAAATACATGTTAGGACGTGCTCTCACATGAAATACTCACCTCTCGTCTAACTGTGCACTCCTAACGTTCCTGTACCCATTCGTATTTTCTCATAACTATCTAGTTTAAAAGAGTTTCTAACACTTCTACTCAGTTCACGTTTTAATTCCAACCTTAACAATTAAATAGAGAGTTCTACTTTAATTCTCGGATTTCCAATTATTAACAAAACCATTTACTGATATCTGTCCCCGTTTATCTTTTCACAACGTGACAATAAATATACTCATAATTTAACATAGCAAATTCCTTTTCATTTAACCATATATTATTCCCATCATAAATATACAATACAAGCACCCCGAGGCTAAGCTATGGTGCACACATACTCTGCTATCCATCTCGGTACATCACGTACATAAGGATTACAAATTCTGAATCTCTCAGGAATTGTTGGAATAAACACCACACACATAAATGGAGGCGAACATAATTCAACATATCCATGGTCACGTACATACCTACACTCCATAGTCAGCGGGCTTATTAACTCACAAATAAGTCGTTCTCTTGAACTATGTCCTCGAGGTACCAATCTAAATCCGGGCAACACAAAGATTAGATGGCCCTAAGCGAACGTAAACCTCCCGTGATAGCAAGTATGGTAGGTATGTCATACACATAAAAATCTTATACTAAGCATTCACACATCTTAGATATCTCAATATTATAAAGGTATACTCTACAACCTTATACCATTATTCCAATTTTATATATTTTAAGTCTCCCGATAATATAGAATTTAAACTGTCGATACGTCTCACATCATAGTTTCCTATACTCAAAACCTATCTCAAAGAGATTATTAAGTTTCCTATTATTCCCACATATAACATCATTATTCCTAAGGTCCTCACTTCTGCCCCAAACCTCATTTCATCAAATTATTTAAATTTACTCTTTTAACCTAATTATTATATCACACATCGAATTTCATTAGCTATAGAATAATTCCCCAAATTGAATTCTAATTAAGGTCCAAATTTTATAACCATGCCTACTGGTCTTCCTTAAGATTAAGGGAATTCATAAGGTCTCCAATAATATATTCCAAGGGTTACCACCATTAAAATTTAAATAGGGAAAACTTTACTCATTCTGGGAAGGTCGATCGATCGACCTTTACCTTCGATCGATCGATGGTGGTCGATCGATCGACTGATGAGCATCGATCGATCGAATGCACCAGGTATGGTTACGGAATGCTTCGTTTTGCAGTTTTCAAATCATCCCAAAACACCATTAACATGCATGAAATTCTATTCTAACGTTATAATATCATCATACAACCATCCTACAACATTGTTAACGTTCTAAAACCAATAATTCATCAACCAAGGGCTATATTTGGATCAAATCTTCATCAAGGACTCTAACTTTCTACTTCTTTCAAGAACATTAAAAATTCTCTTCTTAAATCCGTTTTTATATCATCGAGGGTCATATTTTGAAATCATAATTCGTCCAGAATGTTTCTACATGCAGTCCCTAACATAATTCATAGTTTTACATCTTCAAATTCATGGGTCTAATCGATCTTCCAAGATAAATTTGATAATTTCCTAAACATGGAAAACCATAGCATTGAATCAATTGGAATTAAACCACTTGCCTTAATCTTTCTCTGAATTTTAGGTTGAATCTTGATGGTTGAATATGTCCTCTCTCTCTCTCTGCAGAATTCTTCCATTTCTCTCTCTCTCTACAAGTTCTTCTCAAGGTGTTAATGGAGGTGGGGTTGGTTTTTGCCAAGACTTAAGGTTTCTAACTTCTCCCGTAGCCCACTACCTAAATTGGTGTTGGAAAATGGCTTAGTGGGTTAATACTAAGTCAGATTTTTAACTCTAATTTTCGTGGGTTTTAATTACCCAATTTCCGAAATTACCAAAATGCCCTTATAAGTTACAGGTATGGCCCAATAATGCCCCGGGACCCAAACTTAACCCCTGTCTAGTGTTTTCTGACTATTTCGACCCTTCTGGACGCGTTGGCACACTCAAAATGACCATACGGGTGATAAAAATAAAATTCAATTTTTAATTCAAATAATTATATTCCTGACGCGACTGTCACGCGCGTCCCAACAAAATTTCCCAAATTGTCGTATTTCAATCTCGCGACAAATTTCAATATTTCCAATATTCATATATTGCCATATATACACATTATAATCAAATACTAACTCACATCTCGTTAATATTTTATCCGGATTAATTTTCAATTAATACACATATAATTCAATTAATCCCAAAAATAAATATTACAGAAAATACGGGGTATTACAATTCCCTCCTGAAAATGGAATAAAATATCACCCCTATATTCGGCACGATATGACCTTGGGATATACTCTCCCTGCTATATAAGCCAGGGGTTTCATACACATCGCGCAACCTCCTTAAATACCGCTAGAGATATATTTAATCTGACTGTCCATTCCTATGCCCGTGGAACCAGCCTCTAAAATACAAATATGTCAATCATACATAGATATATTTACATTCATATCATATCATATATATATTGTCACAAATCATGTATATATAAGATATTATTCCTCAATATGCTCTGGCTATAATTGCCGAACTCTTATAGCGATAGCCAAAAACCCAAATGTTCTCATTCATAATAGTATATAAGTATTCATATACTTAAAATACTAAATCTATAAGTATTCTCTTACTTAGGATTTAACTTACACCTTAGTCACTATTAAGGATTTTACATAAATCCTAATATACCAATTCGTAATACTTAAATAAGTATACAAGCAACTTATATTAATTCCATAGGTACCGCATCACCTATAATAATAGTCGTTAGTAGACGTACCCGATAGTCGCTCAATCATTTCTAGTCCATATCCTACATTTCATCTTACTCACATCTTAGTATTCACTCAAACATATAGTCAGCATATAAATATATATTTTCTACGCGCATAATAATATAAAATCGCTCGCGAAAATGTTTTCCTCAAGCGTTACTCTTCCCGAACACTCCTAAATTAGTAAGTCCTAGATTTTACTTTCAACTAACCCGACATATAAACCTCACTCAATTAATAATTTAGAAGTCCTCACGCTATGTTTATTAACCCCTAATATTTATCTCCACAAAGTATTTTTCCTCAGAACTATATATTAAGTGCCACACAATTATTGCACCCTCCTAGCCCCAATTATCTCCCTTAATTGGTTAGGAATAAATTCCCCTAATTAGTTATTTATTTACTCAAATAAATAAGCAAGAAATAATTAATTAAGGAATTTATCCCAATTAAACAAAACAGGCCGAAATTGCCAAAAATCATGTAGGGTCGATTGATTGACCCCTGAGCGTCGATCGATCGAGCATGTGTTCTTTTTATCCGAGACTTTGTTTCATCCATTAACATACCCCAAGCTTTTTATCTTCTCTCCTATAATCATCCAACCTCAACGAATAGTATATTCACATATAAAAAGGGTTCTAATCATCTTAGAACCAATAACCAATAATCAATTTTAATTAATTCCTATGTTTCTCAAATTGGATATTATCCGAGTTTTATTCGTTCAAACTTCCGAAACACCCGTTTTGATTCAAGAAAACCCAACCAAAATCTTTATAGTTTATCACTACAAACTATAATATGAGATACACGCTCAAAAGAATAAAGCAAGTAAATACTTTCCTCGTTGATAAAATCCGACGACCTCGAGTCGAATCCCGTGGAGTTTTGCCCGAAATCCCATTTCTCTCTTCTTCTCCTCTCTTGTTCCTTTTCTCTCTTCCCCTTCTCTCTCTTAGGGCTTAAATATGAGAGAAATGAGGGTTGTAATGGTTTATAAGTCTTATCCCCTTAATAAACCCAAAATTGACTTGTAAACTCAATTGCGAGTCCCTACTAGTCCAAAAGTCCCCGAAACCCAAACACTACCCCCGGGTACTCTATTATGACTATCTCGGCCATTTTGAAACCAACCGTGCACTCAAAATCTCCATCAGTGTCACTTAAATAAAATTCACTAATTGGACCTAACATGTCTCAATATGCGTTCTTTCCAATGTAAACTATCTCCCTCCACTTAACCTAACTGATGACATGACATAAATTATTATCCTCTGTCGCTTTACCCAACGGCGACATGTAATTAAAATAATCCAATTCATTTACTTAATCCCGTAAGAAACTATAATCCATGTAAATATTAATCCGGCACTTGCAAACTAAAATTTACTATTCACTTTAAATTCTCAATTTATTAAATTACACTCATAAATTTCAAAATTACTATTCACAGCAATTCCTCTAATTACCAAATTACACCCCGTTTATATATTTTAGATATCCATAAAATCACAGGGTATTACATGTATCATTCGTGGTTTGTAATCCTTCTTGTAAACAAGGTGCCAAAGGGTAGCATGGTCAGTGTACACAATGACAAAATGATAGGGAACCGACAAAATAAGACAAAACTTTTTAAAGGCAAAGGCAAATGCTAACAACTCTTTTTCTATAGTCGTGAAATTGAGTTGGGCATCATGGAGGATCTTTCTATCATAATAGATTGCATGCCCTTTGACCTAGCACAACCCTAAAAGAAAAATCTTACGCATCGCACTTGATCTCAAATGGGAGATACCAATCGAGAGGTTGGATGATGGGAGCATAAGCTTTAAGATGCTCAAAGGACAAGACTCGCACATAATCAAAGACAAAAGGAACATTTCTGGACAAAAGGGTTTTCAAAGGTTATGAAATTTTGGAGAAGTCCTTAATGAAGTGCCTGTATAAGTCTGCATGTCCTAAGAAGGATCGGATGTCCTTAACATACTTAGGGATGGGAAGAGTGGAAATCAAGTTAATTTTGGCTTTATCAACTTCAATACCGGCACTAGAGACAACATGGCCTACAACATTACCCGTTTACCATAAAATGGAATTTTTCCCAATAAAGGACCAATTTCTTCTCTTGACATTGCTCAACTGCATTAGTAAGTTCACACAAACAATGATCATAAGATTATCCAAAGACGGAGAAATTATCCCTAAAGACCTTACGAAAATGCTCTACCTTTTCACTAAAGATACTAGTCATACACCTTTGAAAGATCATAGCTGCATTACAAACGCCAAAGAGCGTGCATAGTAAGCAAAGGTGCTGAAGGGACACGTAAATGTATTTTCTTTCTTGGTCTTTGGGGGCAATGAGGATTTGGTTATTGTAATATCCCGTATTTTCTGTACATTATTTAATTTTGTAAATTATTTATGTGGTCTTGCTATGATATGTGATGTCACTATTTTTATTTCTCTGTGTTATGCCGTTCTCATTTGAAATTATGACCATACCGAGGGTGACAAAATTGTGGATCACAATACAAAATCTTGACCACAATATAGGGTCACGATACAGTGGATGGCATCAACGTTGATTGGCCATGACCTGGTGGTCATGGATCAAAACTCTAAAACATCCTATAACCATTAAAAGGCCATTTAATTTTGGTCACGACTCAAAACCGTGACCCACACTTAGACCATTTAGAATTATAAAATATATAGTCACAGTGACAGTGACAATTTTAGACTGTGACCCGATGGTCATAGCTCAGAGTCGTGTCCCAGCCTGTGACCATTGAAGGGGTTTTAATTTTGGTCACGACTCAAAATAGTGAACCCACTGTGACCATTTAAATTATAAAATAAATGGTCACGATTTTGAACTGTGACTATATATTTTATAATTTTAAATGGTAACACCGGGGTCATGATTTTAAGTCATGACTAAAACGGTGGAAAATATTAAAAAATTAATATGTGGGCATGATTCTGGGTCGTGATCAAATATTTTTTTTAAATATTTGTCACAGTTTTTGCCACAACTTAAAACCTAACCAACTTAAAAAAATAAATAAATTTTAATTTTTCGCATCCAAAGAAAATCGGTACATTTTTCAAACGTTTATATATTTTTGAAAATAAACATTATGCCACTATGCCATTCATAAATCAAAAAATAATAATACAATACAAATTAACTAACTAAGGCCATCAAATTAGTCAGCATGAATAATAATACAATGCATGTTTGCAAGAATTTTATAATATAATCACAATATCTTCATCCAAATCCGGTGCAATGATTGTTTCCTTCCACGTAACAAGACTTTAAAATGTTCCTTCACCAACTAGGCCTGGAAACGAGACTTATCCACCTCGACCAAAAAATAATATTATAAGAAAATGAAATTAATACTACCAATAAGAGATTTTGATGTCTTATATGTCTTGGTGAACATCATATAATATAAACAGCAATCGAGGCAACCAAACAAACATTGAATATCAACAGAATTCGTATCGCATTCAAAACTTACTAAGATCTACAGAATGATACTTTGCAAAATGTGATAGATGGGGAAGTAGGTGTAAGAGAACTAAATATATGAGAAGAAGATACACAAATGTAAATAAATACAAGGGTTGTTCCAATATAGAAAATACAAATAGGGTTGTCATATAAGAGTTAATTAAATTACAATAATATAATGTTTTGAAACTCAATCCTCATCTTAATCAACTAATAGAACGATCAAACTAGGATTGTCCTGAAAAGAAGATTAGAACTCTATAGGGAGCTTTAATGCGCCAGCTTGAGTAGTCAACCCCTTTGGTGAATGCATAGTAACACACCATTTTTTGTCGTTTATGCACTTAGAGTAGAATACCTTCTTGATATTTTGAGTGTCACAAACACAAGGATCGTCGGTCAAGAGATCTTTACTCTTCAAGATAGATAAATCTACAATAACAAGTTTTGAGGAAAGATAAACTTTACAACCATTCGTAGTATCCTCCACCCTCCCCAAGTCACAATAGAAAATGATTCCATTGAAGTCCAAGTAATCTAGTTGCACGATTTCTCTGACAATCAAAAAATAGGACAGGAGGCATCCTGTCATTTGGATTTTAATTGCTTTTTCAAGATACACAAGAAGTCAAGGAAGAAATTTATATCCCACTGTTTTGCATCAATAGTTTTTCCTCGCACGGGGACAAAATCAAAACCATTAACGCGAAATTTTTAAACTCCTTCGCTTGAAACTAGGATCTTTGCCTAGGTGTCCAAGCCTTGAAGAGACATCACCTTTTTTTAAAGAGATGAATTTATTTGTGAATTCGTATTAGGCCATCTTTTACAACACATACATAAATAACTGCAACAGAGGATGTGGGAATTACCTCTTTTGATAGGCATGCCCTAAAATCACTTCTTTTTCTGATTTCTAGCCTTTTCGCGCTCATAAGTCCTAAATATTTTCACAAATTTGTAGAGTCTAGATGGTAATATAGAGAATACATGTAATTACACAATTTTGTTTTATACATGTAGTTACTTATGCTCTCTAATCTTAAACTTCATTTTAGGATTTGAAGAAATAACAAGTTGCTGGCGCATATTATAGCCTAGTGAGTCTCATCTCTTTATGGTTCCATAAAGGCAATGCATCCTCAACACGTTAGTTTCCTTGATCACTTGTTCTCTACGAAGATTGAACCTCCTAGGACCTTGTTCAGTCATATGTTCTCGAACGTATAATGATGATTCTTCTTTTATATATTCTTTTGTAATTGACCCTCTAATATATTATGCATTCTTAACCTAGTCTTTGAATGTTTTCATCAATTGCTCAAAAGGATATATCCAATAATTCTTGGTGGTTTCACATAACAAAGCCTCATAGCATAGGTCCACAAGAGAGTGGATGCTGGTGTTAAAGAATGATAGAGGAAATACTTCTCTAAGGCACAAGTCTCTTCGACTAAAGTTGATTTCGCATCCTTAATGTTCTTACTGATTATCAGTTTTTCACACAGTAAGGTGAAACACGAACTAATATGCATAATTGTATCGCATGCATCATTGTGCTCAGAACAACAATGCCTAAACAACATGGGGATTAATTTGATGATGATGTGTCAGTCGTGAGACTTGCACTGTTTAGGTAATTTGTTTCGTAGCTTACAGCCTTGCATAACTTACTAGAATAACCATTCAGAGTCTTCAAGTTGAACATCTCTAGGAGGAGCTTTTTCTCACTAGTAGTAAGAGTGAAAGCACCCGTGGGAACCGAATTTCTTCCAGTTGTAGGATGAGTTTTTAACAATAATATTTTTTAATTTTCATCTCCTTCAGATCATGATGTTCCCTCTCTTCAAATGAGATCCATCCAGATATGTTCCTACCATATGTTTTGCAAACTTCTTCTGTGTGTGCATCACATCAATTATGTGCCTTACATATTATTCTTTTGAATACGACAAGTCAAATAAGATTGACCATTTGTATCATGCCTTCATTTTACTAGGATATTATGGATCATCCCTAGATTTACTCTATTGGCCTACAAACTGAGGGTGTTTGCCTATAAACTTATTCTACAAAGTCGCAACCTTCAAATTCTCCTCAATTTGATAATCTGAAAGCCGAGCAGGTTCCACACTACGCTCTTTACCAACAGGTAGAAAGTAAAACTTGTCATTCCTAAAAGGGTGATTGCTCAGTAGAAATCTATGATGATCGACATTACTCAATTTTCATTATGATGTAGCCAAGTGGATTCAGGTTCCTCCCCACTTATATGACATCCATAATAAATATGAACATTGTAACTGGATAAGGTACCACAGGAAAGAAAGTTTTGGATCGCCCACATAACCATTACTTTAAGTATGAACTATCCACCCCTATGAGGATCAAACTCCCTCACGCTTTCATCCCA
This sequence comes from Sambucus nigra, assembly GCA_949130495.1. Classification (NCBI taxonomy): domain Eukaryota; kingdom Viridiplantae; phylum Streptophyta; class Magnoliopsida; order Dipsacales; family Adoxaceae; genus Sambucus; species Sambucus nigra. The sequence continues at coordinate 401,628,137 of OX422223.1, forward strand.
CAAGTTTTTAATTTATTCTATTAACGGGGCTAAAAAAATATCAATATCATCATTAGGAGCCTATGACCGGGTATCAACAACGACAATAGTTTGAACTCTTTTCTCATGCACAATATTTGAGGGAGGCTTAAAGGGTCCATTAGAATTGGTCAATAACTCTGATTAGTTCTTAAATTATCAAAAGGCTTAAACTCGTTGGTTGATAATACAAGACGAACATTGCGCGATTCTTTTATAAATTCATGATGTCATGAATTTGAATGCTGCCATATGAGTGAATCAACTACATGACACATGAGATTCCCACTCACCTCGGCTTGACTGTTCCATGTCATGGACTCTGCCATCCACGGTACAATGAAAAATATTTTTAACCATGTCCTGTGGAGAAAATACTATAATACTTTATGTGGTACTTGGGAGCACTCATGAAATTTTGCTCTATTGTCTTTTTCACGCTCACAAACTATGTATATTGGCTCCTTAAATGCAGGACATTCATCCTTCAGTTTGTGTTTGTTACAGTATAATATGCAATCAAACTTTCATGCATGAATATATTTTCACATCAAACCCAACCCCTTTAAGCTCGTTTTCATGCTCGGATAACTATCTGGTAACATACTCTCTTTAGGGAGAATGCCTTTAGCCCACTTAAGAATTCTAGTTATGCTATTGCCGACAAATGAAATTGACTCTTCAAATTATGCAAATCGATTAATGCATACAATATTAAGTGATCTTCTTTTTAATTTTTGTACACAAGTCTAGCCACATGGACTTTCAACTGTATGTATTCCTAATATTCAAGTAATTTACATTAAACTTGTTCATTGACTTGATCATAATGTACATTATCCTTATCCATAGGTTGGCAATTTCGATAGTGGTGGACTCTATAATCATCATCAATTAGTCCAGTCAAAGGATGTTGTACTGCAAATCGTTCACCACTTCCACCCAATGAGGTTCTGTCACACGATCGTGTACCAATAATTCTTTCGGAACATATGGTGCATTATCTTATAGTCTTGTGACATACCCCATATTAGTAAATTTAATTCAATGTCTTCCAAAGACTTAAATTTATCATTCATAAATAACTGCACATGCATAGAATCTTATCACCTTTCAGATTGCTATTTGCCTATTTAATATATTCTAGAATGCACTTTACATTATTAACAGATACTCTACGACTCTCTCCTATCCACTCTTTATATTTTGGGAAATCCATTAAGTAGTCTTCAAAATTAAAGTCACTTATATAAATAGTCTAACACAAAAGTTATGTTGGATACAAGAACTCTCTGTTTATAATTTAAGAAAAAGCATTCAACCTAAGAAAATTCAAGAAAATTCATTCGACTCAATCATTTAATAAATATGAAATAAAACCAAAAAATGTCCCACATAATTAAAATATTATAAATTTGTTTTAAAAGAAAATATTGTTAAATGCCTAGTCCTATCCAACAAATGAAGTGTCAGGTAATAAAATAATTATGATAATATTTAAAAAAAAATGCCTTTCCTCGTACTTAAAGTGGACATTCTCATATCTTCAACCCTGGTATATTGTATCAACCAACATATAAGCCTCACGCGCCGCCAAATATCGATTATAAATAGGTTTTCTAACATTAATGGAAATGAGAGTGCACAAGTCAATGACCCTAATATTGGAGAAGTACCTTACATAATAGTGTTCACAATAGTCGTCGTTCATGGATGACAATGCTCCATGAAATGTTGGAGGAAGAAGCTATTGGGAAGGGAATATTGCATGAGGCATTTGGGAGGATAATATTCCAAGAGGAATCATTTTGGATGGAAAACCTTGAGGCGTAGGATGACGGATAGTTTGAGGAGGCATGTAAGAAGGAAACCCATGTTGTTGAGTAAATAATCGGACTAACCCCTGGATTTCATCCGTCAGGATTCATGTTTTTTCTAATATTTCCCACCACCCTCTGAAGCTCTTACACCTCTTCTTTTGTCCCGACATATTCTTTTTCTCCTCTCAACATCCGAATCCTCACCAAAGAGATCTCGTCCAATTGAGATTCACTATGTTGTATTTTATTACTTGTTATATGTGGGACCACACCTCTTCTCCTCCCCCTTTTGTCCATCTCAAGTACCATGGTTAGGGCATCTACTTCAATGCCGTAGGGTTGTAATCAGAGTGACTGCTCAACATGCCTTCTATCATTTCCTATATCATAATATTATATATAAGACTATGGTTTTAACAATATTTTATTAAAACATGTATATATATGATAACTACATTCAAACTTACCACTGCTAGAGTCAATTTGTCTAGGAATTTATTGGTCCCTTTTTCCCATCAGGCATGGAAGTACATGTTGACCCTATTAATTTTTTTACTTTCTTCCGGAGTCCCCTTGGTCTGTTATGCCCATTCACCTATCAGACCATCATAAGATTTTTCCCCAAGTTTGTGGATATCAACTTTCTTTGACCTGTTAAATTTATTTTTCTCCCTCTCAAACACTTTTTCCTCCCTAACCTCATTTTCCAAGAAGTTGTTCCATTGGTCTTTGAGCATTTGAACATTTTGGGGAACATTATATTGCAATGCCAAAATATCATGACTTTTTGCTCACTTCGGTAATTTTTTTAAGGTTCTTCTGATAGGTTTTCAATTGACTAGCTACTTGGGAAAGAACCTTTCACTTCTAACCGACTGGGAATGAAAAAGTCTTATCAAGTTGTTACCACATTTCATCCTTTATGGTAGGATCAACCTTCTTCCAGTTGCCTGGGCCCCCGACACCTACATTCATCTTTTCGAGAGACAAATAAGGATTTTTAAAAAGCTAAACATCTAGTTTATTACCGGTAGATTAATTCCCAACCAAGGAGTACCTAATGGGCTTTTTTTGGGTTCGCTAAGGATTTGTCAGTATCGGGTAGGCCTAGGGGTGTTCGCGATCCGATCCGGTCCGGTCCGATTTTTTCATGTGCTTTACGTTGTTAAATGATAGAAGAAAAAAGTGAGGCGAGAGAGAGATTGATGAGGGTTTGAACTTGGGAAGTGTGCATAGTAGAAATAGGTTTAGATTAGGTTAGAAATTGTGCATAGGAGACCGTGACAAGTATCAAATTAAATTGTTTCTTTTACCAATTAAGTAGGAAATTGTGTGTAAAGCACACATGGAACCATCTTGAACCATTAGATACGAAGTCCTAATTTAATTTTGCCATATCATAAATATCAAGTTATTACATGGCAAAATGTAAGACCATTGGATCTAAATAGGTGAACAAATCTTAGCCCTTGGATTGTATGGAATAGTAAAACACCCTCCTTCCACACATGCGCGCGCGCGCACACACACACACACACATATATACACATACATTGAAACACACACATACACATACATATAGAAATGTATATATATATAGAGAGAGTGATAGATATATGTACTGTAGTGGAGAGAGAGAGAGTGGCCGGTGGTGGTCATTGGTGGTGAGAGAGAGAGAGGGGGTCATAGTTATGGTGGAGAGAAATAAAGAAGGTCTCCAGTGTTGAGAGAGAGAGAGAGAGAGAGAGAGAGAAATGTTGATTGTAGTGTGAAATCTTACCTATCTTCGCAAATTAAAAATCCAAACTCGGTCACAGTTCAAAATTGTGACCCATATTGTGACCAATGGAACACTTAAACTTGGTCATGACTCTAGATCATAACCCCTATTGTGACCAATTAAGGATAAAAAATGGTCACGATTTTGGACCCTGACCTTATTAACATGGCCATTTTGAACTAAAGTTAGGGGTCACGGTCTAAATTGTGACCATAATTCACTGGGAGTGATCACGATTCAGGACTGTGATGTAACAACCCCTATTTTCTCATGTAAAGGCGGGCCAGACACGATACGCCAAAGATGGGGATTGTCTGTCAATAAATACCATTATCAGGACAACATAATATAAATATTGTTATTTTAAAGGAAGATACTTTAACTTTATGAATATCTCCATGACAATAATTAAACTCAAACCAACACCAACAAAATAATAAATCCAACACCAAGTAAAAATCACAATTGCAATGAAATGTAGTGAAATCTCGGGCTTATGCCCTTACAAATGTTTCCAAATAAAATAACAATTTCTGGCAGACAAACACCTAGGCTATAATTGATAAATCTAAAAACTGATTAGCAAAAGAGACTACAAGACTATCACAGCACAATCGAGCTATCCCTGTCTAGGAGCACCGAGGGGGGGTCATTTAAATTTGGGTTAGAGCCCTAGCTGTGCAAGAATTAACTTGTTTAATTTAAGATGCATTAATACAGTTGATGCATAAATGAATAATTCCCTTTGTCACTCGCATGCGTTTAACACCTCACCCATCATCTAAGTGGGATATTATTCGTATCCCAATAAGTCGAGTCACCAAATGACAATTATGACAATGTATCAAATTAATAATAATGGATATGTTGATAATTAAATGCTTAAGTGTACCGACTATATTTAATTACCAATGTCCGTAATATCCCAGTCTCATAAGTTACACATCAAAGGAATTAACAACTACTATGCAGTATAAAATCAAAGTTGTAGTTTATGTCCACATTCTTAGACATTTCTAATTTATCTCAAATAAAGTCCGGGTAATTATATATACACGTCCTTCATATATGTGGCACACAAAGGAATCTATCGCTGGAGTCTAGTTCGTGCTCTATTGGCAAGTCCGGAGGAATCTCTTATCCTAAGCGGACATCACAAAACACACATAAGTTGGGGGCAGTCCCTACGCTGAATACCTGCTCACGACCCATATCTAGCGGTAACATAGGCTGGGTCATCGTCAACACCTACCTCTCGTAGATGGTGCCTCCATGTAATACCTATATGACCTACACAATCGCCAAGCCAACCTGTGTCGGTGTGTGGTATTTGGCCCGAACGCATGAACCCCCGAGCGGGTAGGACAGTCCACAAACATTGGTATGTCGACACACAAGTATATATATATATATATATATATATATATATATATATATATATATATATATATATATATATATAGAGAGAGAGAGAGAGAGAGAGAGAGAGAGCAAGGCTCAAGTGCATCACTTAATATACATCATTTATGCATCATAAATGAAACGCACCAAAATATGAACAAAACGACACTTGAACTGTTAAACCCTCAAAAGCTCAAAACCCATCTCATTCTCTCTCAAATCAAACTAGGTCCCAACTCTCTCTCCTCACAAGCACCCAAGAGAAAAACGTGGCAGATCAAATCTTCACCGTAGCAAAAAATTTCACCAGAGCAAGAAAAAAGCCTTCGATCTGTAGAAATCTTCACTGGAGCTAACGACCAGCTCACAAATCTTCACCGGACCAGAAATCCTCATGGGTATGTAAACCAACTCCTCCGATCTGGAAAAAAAGCCCCCGATCTACAATACTTAGTTGCTTTAATTTGTATTCACTTCTATAATTAAACTCAGTTGCATTTTTAATTGAACTTAGTTAAAGAAAAACTCAGTTGAAGAAAAAACACCCTATTTGTTTCAACTCATTTGTTTTCAACTCAGTTGTCCCCCTATATTTTTCCTCGTTCCAATTTTTTTTTCATTTTTTTTCAATTATTGCAGGGGACATTTGAAACTGTAATGTTGTACATGCTGAGATTGAAACTGTAATGTTTTCAACTAATTGTTACAATTACAATCACGATTTTTTTAACTCATTCAACATTACAGCTACAATCACCATTTTTCAACTCATTATTTTTTTCAATTACAGTTTCAATTAAATTTCCATTCCATTGCTTTATTGTAAAACTAACAGTTTCAAATGTTTTTTTTTATCCAGAAATGACAACAAGCAGTGGTTTAAATTATTCAAGAGTGAAATGTGCTTGTGGTGTTGATGTCATTATTCGTACATCGAAGACAACCGCAAATCTCGGAAGGCGTTTTATGTGTTGTCCTAAATCCGAAGATGCATCTTGTAATTTTTTTAAATGGTTGGACGATAAAAAATCCATGTGCAATGAAAAATTCGAGTTAGCGGCAAAGATCAATGCATTGGAGATGGAATTGGAGATACTACGAACCGAATTCAGTAACATTAGGGCGACAAAGACCCATTCGATGGACATGGAATTGGCGACACTCCGAAATGAATTCCAGAAGTTTAGAATGGAAATTAAATGTCTTTTTGTAGGATTTCTAGTGTTGTTCATTTATCGTGTATTTCTCAATTAATTGCGAGTGCAATTTGTAATGTTGGATTTTGTTGTAATGAATTTGCAATGTTGGATTTTGTTGGAATTTGAAATGAGAGAATGCAGTGGACATTTGAAATGAATTTGTAATGTTGGATTTTCTTGGAATGTTGAATGCAGTGGACATTTGAAAAGAAATGGACATTTCTAAATACACAATGTGAATGCAGTGGAAGTTAAAAATGGACCACAATATGAATACATTTCTGATTAGCATTTTTGAATAGCATTTCTGAATGCACAATATGAATACATTTTTGAATAGCATTTCTTCCACACCGCATTTCTGAATAGCTTTATAACTTTTGAACATGTCAAGTTAACTCAATAAAGGGTATTTATCTTCAAAAAATATTGTACTGCATTGGTTGTAATTGAAAAATGGTTTGTATTGAACTGTTGCGATCTATTTTTTTATAACTGATAAATGGTTTGTATTGACTTATTGCAATGTACAGATTATAATGATAGTAGGTTTTGAGTGGAAAGTTGGGGGCTCTAGTGACGAGATATTTTAGTGAGCCTAACATCAACTTATTATTTTGGATGCACTGAATTTGCTTATGTTTACACTCATTTTTAATTAATTTTTTTCCTGTTATGATGGACAAGGTTTATTACAAACTTTTTAAAGTTCAAGTTTGTTAATTAACATATTTTACTAACATACATCATATTTTATCAACAAACATCATATAGTCCTAATGCACTTGGATAATTCTACAACTTGAAATTCTAAAAACAGTGGACAATTCTACAACTTGACAATTCTAATAAGAGTGGACAATTCTAAGACTGATAACAATGGACAGTTCTACAAGTGATAACATTCAATACACATTCAACATTAAACATTCAACTTGACATCTCCTCGGACGAACTTGCAATAGAGCTTATTTTCGAATTACCGTCCTTGTCCCTACAAGAGCAAAAAAATATTAGTAACACTCGAACCAAAAAATAAAATAAAACTCGAACAAAAAAAATATTATAAACACTCGAACCAAAAAAATATTACCTATTATTCAATACGGGGCAATTTCTTTTGTCGTGAGCTTGCCCTACGAGTCCACACCCATTACAACGTCGCTCCTTGAACTTTTCCCCCTTTTCAAGGCTTTCTCTTTCGCACCTTTTGGTCGCTTACCACATCCTTTCGCCCTTATTTGTTGCGGTTCATTATAGGTGTGATTGAAATTGCTACTCATGTTTATCGAAACTCCTCCACTTGCTCCCACATTAACATCAACTCTCCCACTAAGGGCTTGCAACAATGGTTGTGATGGTTCCACATTATCAACCAGTAAATTTATTTTTTCGCATGCCATATCTAAAGCGTCGTCATAATTTTTTGTAGCTTCTGGACTAATAAGGGCCCTCTCCACCACATCTAAAGATCGTTGGATTAGTCGACTATATTGAAGGAAGTATGATTTGTCGCATGTTATGACCATCCCATTAGAATCTCTCACGGTTAACTTTTTGGATCTCTTGGTCCACCTACTTAAAATGTACTTGCTCAGTAAACTGTGAATGTCAAAAAACTTAACCATATACGCGAGCATGTGTTGGCATGGAATACCCGCACTATCAAACAACTTGCAACTACAAGATACGAAATCCAAATTACGATCGTAACTTACTAGTCACACACGTTGGTTATCACCAATTGTTTTTTAAACCTCATACACATTTTTATGCCCCTCTTCCGTCTTAAAATCAAACTTATAATTCAACATCTCCCACATCTCATTTTGAAACTTATGAAATATTTTAGACGTATAAATGTCCACCATTTGCACCAAAATAAAGTGCATAAGTCTCAATTTTGGCTACTCGTTGTAGTCTTTGTGATCGCAAAGCAACTCTTGATGACGTTGATGTATAACACCCCTACTAAATTGAATCATAAATTCAAGTAGGGAATTGTTCTTCGACACATATTTCTTGAAAAACGAGTATGCACTTTCCGCTCTTTAGCTACTTGTCATATTAGCAGAGAAAATATGATTCACGTACGCGGGGACCCATTTTGAACGAATTTCATATAATGAATTAAGCCACTTATTTTCACTTAAATCGCTTCTTGTCATAAGATCAAGCCAGTTGACATCAAACTCTTCCTTTGTCTCCGAATTCCATATGCAATCAGAAATCTCCCGGCGATACGTGTTGTACTTCACCACATCTATTTTCTCCGAAAACTTCATCAAAATGTGCCACGAATATAGCCTATGATGTGTGTGGGGTAGTTCTTACGCTATAGCCCTCGTCATAGCCGAATCTTGGTCAGTAATTATCAATTTTGGCGCATCACCCGGCATTGCCTTCAAAAACTCATTGAATAGACAAATGAATGATTCAATTGTTTCATCGCTCAAGAAAGCACAACCAAATAGAATTGTTTGGACGTGATTGTTAACTCCCATAAGTGGTGCAAAAATCAAACTATATTTATTTGTATTGTATGTGGTATCAAACACCACCACATCACCATAACACCCATAAGCACGTCTAGACGTGGCATCCGCCCAAAAACAATGCCTAATTCTATTTTCATCATCGGACTCGATTTTAAAACAAAAGGAAGGGTTCTTTTGTTGATCTAAATTCAAAAACTCTAACAACATGTCTCCATCACGACCAATTAAACCCATACGGGTATTCCGACCTTGGTTGTACAAATCCTTTTGAGTGAAGCGAACATTCTCAAACCCACCAGCTTTGAATCCCAATAGGTTGTATTGTTGATGATTTGGTATGTTAACTACACCAAGTTGTTGAGTCAAGCATTTTTGGGCATTGGAAACAACTCGATGTGATCGTAGAAAATGAGTTTTTGTTGGGCTAGCCAATGGATGACTATGGCCCTCCACAAATATACTAATCACAAACTTGTTGTATTTCAATCGTAACACCACAAGCTTAGCTTTATAATTCTCTCTAAGGGCCCCCCGACGTCTCGATGTGCCCGATTTCGCTACAACTTTACTCTTCCCTTCTTTAAAACATACATATGACTTTCTTACAATCTCATTTGTCTCCCGACACTTATTAACCGTGGAATTACGCACACTAAATTTGGCATTTTTAGCATATTCATTGTAGAAGTTCCAAACCTCATCCAAACTTTCAAATTGCTGCCCAATCTTTGGTGTTTTTTCCACCTCTACATAAGGGTTGAATAAATTGTCGTGTTCTGAATTTAAATCAACCTCTTGAACTTTCTCAATTTCCCCATTTTCCATGTTCTCAAATTCAAATTCAATCTGCATATCTTCTCCTATCCAAAGTTCTTTGTTATTCCCAACAGAAGAAGGCTCCATTTTTCTGTAATATACAATAAAATTAGTTTTAGTAAAAAAATTTAATGCAACTGATTGATTACAGTACCAAAAAATGACAAAAAAAAACAAACTAAATAAATTCAATTGAGTGTAATTAAAAATGCAACTGAGTTTAATTAAAAAATTAAACTAAAAAAATACAACCTCATTTAATTAAAAAATTAAACTAAAAAAATGCAACTGAGTTTAATTAAAAATGCAACTGAGTTTAATTAAAGAAGTGAATACAAATTAAAGCAACTAAGTATTGTAGATAGGGGGCTTTTTTTCAGATCGGAGGAGTTGGTTTACATACCCGTGAAGATTTCTGGTCCGGTGAAGATTTGTGAGTCGGTCGTTTGCTCCGGTGAAGATTTCTACAGATCGGAGGCTTTTTTTTCTTGCTCCGGTGAAGATTTCTGCTCCAGTGAAGATTTGAGCTGCCACGTTTTTCTCTTGGGTGCTTGTGAGGAGAGAGAGTTGAAACCCGATTTGATTTGAGAGAGAATGAGATGGGTCTTGAGCTTTTGAGGGTTTAACATCTCAACTGTCGTTTTGTTCATATTTTGGTGTGTTTAATTTATGATGCATAAATGATGTATATTGAGTGATGCACTTGAGCCTTGCTCTCTCTCTCTCTCTCTCTCTCTCTCTCTCTCTCTCTCTCTCTCTCTCTATATATATATATATATATATATATATATATATATATATATATATATATATATATATATATATATGAAAAGGATCAAGTGAGGTCTTAGTTTGAGGATCTGAATGAGGACCATTTTTTTAAAATAGTAAAAAAAAATATTTTTTATGATTTTTAAATATTTCAATAGGACCATAAAAAAATAATCAGCTCAAAATGATTTTTTTTGCTATTCTGAAAAAATCGGTCAATCTTTGTTAGTTTTTAAGTTGTTTTTAACTGATAAAGTTTGACCGATTTTTTTAAAATAGTAAAAAAATTCATTTTGAGATGATTTTTTTTATATGGCCCTACTGAAATGTTTGAAAACTATATAAAAAAATTAGCTCAAAAATTATTTTTTACTATTTTATCAAATTTGGTCCGCGCCAGCGGTATGCAAACAGGGGTCCTCGTGAGATCCTCTCTCTCTCTCTCTCTCTCTCTCTATATATATATATATATATATATATATATATATATATATATATATATATATATATATATGAAACTACTCCATAATTACCATAGGGAAGTCCAACATATTTATTAGTAATTTACCATCTAGTGAATTATAAATTATGCTCCATTAAATAATTACTTATCCAACTAGTTAATTGAAAAAAATTCAATTTAATGTGGATACATTTGAATTTTTAATAAATTCTTTATTGTCCCAAACACGGTTCCACCCACTCGTTTGGATTCACAAAAATACTCATAACCAAACCCTAGGACCAATACCCTCATTAATATTAATATTCCTTAATACCCAATCTCCCATTACCCTAGGTATTAAACTTCCTTCTAATTTTTCTCTAATTAAATCCAAAAAAAATAATCCCAAAATAAATTCAGGATAAGGAATGAAGGTGTCAGATTTCGGCCTTATTGTTCGAATAACTTGCATTTCGTTTGAACGACTTGCAAGGTCATTCGAACGACCTCCAACGTCGTTTGACGATGCGCTGCTACTTCTTCTTCTTCCTTTAGCTACTTCTGCCATTTTTTTTACCTTTAATCCTTACTAGTTTCTTATCAGTATGCAACCCAGGTATTCACAACATATATTAATCATGTAATCCAGGTTATGCTCGTCCCTTTATCGTTCCAACAACACCGAATCATCTAACCTAAATTATGAGAATACAATACCTAAATTTCTAGGACAAGGTTCTATATCAAATCTAGTCCTCTACATGCATAGAAGGTGTATTTATCATCAATTCATTCATATCAAACCTAAATCTAAGAAATTTTAAAGGTTATCATCATGCATCAAGAAAATACTTTGAAAATCTTAAATTAAGCAAGAGAATTCTTGCCTTACTAAAATCGTATAAGAAACCCCTTGAATTCCCTTTGATTCCTTGCCTCCTTTCCTCCCTCTTTGGTTTCTCTCCTTTCCACTCTTGATAGCAATCACATTAGGTCTTCTGAATAATAGCGAGGGAGTGGTTTATCCCCACTTAAACTCTAATTAAATCTAAATCCCGAGTTGGACTCAAAACCCAACTTTTGGATCCCCAAAATCACCCGAATTTATATCCCAACTAGCCCAAAAGTTCCCCTACTTATATACCATTGACCCAGGACTATTTCTAAGGATTTGAAACACCAAAACGAGCCTCTAGCGCTTTCCAAAATGCATCCCAATTAGTTCCATTTCACTTAAATATTTTTATTATGTTTAAACGACACGCGCCCGTAAATTTATTTATGTGTTATTTATTTTTCATTAGCAAGCCCATTATGTCAAATTGAGTTTTCTATTTATATAACCGTGAATAAATATTTATTTCAAATTTAAATTTTTACTCATTTAATTTAAATTCTTCCAATTTAATTTATTGTCAAAATAAATTCGAAATCATTAACTTTATTTGTGTCGTAGTATTTTATTTTGAAAATACGGGGTACTACATTCTCCTCCCCATATAATGGGATTCCTTCCTCGGAATTCTCTAAAGCCCAACCATATGTTTAATTCCGCGTTATTAACCCAAGTTTTACACCCAATTAGTTCATACCCATATCCAATGAGACAAAGGAAAAGGCTCACCGATGCCTATCATAGCATCACTGGGGTTTTCATATATCCCACATTATATTTACACACACATAACATCAACAAAGATGAATGACACATATACATCTAATTTTTACCATTCATACCAAGCATATCCATACATCAAGCATACCACCACATATGTACATGAAAAAGAAAAATAATTATCTTAGTATCTGACTTCCCTTAACTCCCGACTTTTGTCAATTTCGTGCATGGGACGTCTCACAAGAGAAATGCAAATAAGAAAACCTCCCGATACACTATTTTACGACTTAGTCAGTTATTGACATCCATCGGCCCAAGATTAAAAGAAAATAGAAATAAAATAGATTTGTGCTGTAATCATGTAAATTCCAACTTTTGCCCATTCCCCACTAAACTGTCATATCGCCAAAGGGATACACCAAATCCCACCCTTTAATTATACTAAGAACAATAACCCAAAATTTGCTAGGGTTTAACATCTCTCATCTCTTGACATTTTGCTACTTTCTTGCGTGAGATGTCTCGCAAGTGAAATCCAAACAAGGAACCTTTCTGATACACTACTGTGTATTATTGTCGGCCGCTGAGATACGTCAGTCCAAGACCCACATCTATAATGTGCTCAATTAAATTATAAGGCTCCCTAGGTCCTATAGTCACCCATTTAACCGTATTTAGACTCAATATGTCACAATTCCCTTAGTATTTTTTTCCTTGAAAATAAACATTAATGCCAACTAGTCACACTACATTCGACTATTAATTTTTAATTATTTTTTAGTAAAAATTAATGCAAACCCTATGGTTTAAGTCCTCCTGGGGTAAATTACCATACCCTTACACACGAGGAATTATAGGGTCATGTCCCTCAACTCGCGGGTGAAATAATGTAAAACACTTAGGTAAAACGGAGTCTACCCTCCCCAATATGCAAACGAGATATCATTTACTACGAAGTACTGTGCACTAATATTAAACTAAATATGTCCTACAAAATAAAGGAATATGTGATCATACCACCGTTGTCTATGCTAGCGCTAGTCCCTCTCCTAATGCTAGGTGATATACGCATCGGTACTGCAACGGTGGCTGCTGTCCCTGAGGTGGAGCGGGTAGCGTTGGTGCGGCTAGCACTATTGCCATCAGCTGGACCTGTAGTGGTTGATACTCCCCCAGGGGTGCTCGGTGTCCTAACTATCCCCCTGACTCTTGTTTCGCTTGATTTCCTTGAGGGAACCTCCTGGCGAAGTTGCCATTCTCTCCAAAAACATAGCAGTTGCCCTGGAATTGATGCTTATCTGGTTGTAGCCCTTGTTGGCCCAGATTTGGGTGCCTTTGGACTTGGTGGCCTCTCTACTATTGGCCTGCTGGCCCTGGCCCTGTCGTCCCTGCTTGTTCCCATTATCAAAACCCCTAGATCTCTTATGTTTCTCTAAAGGTTGAGGACCCCAAGATTGCTGGGACTCTTGGTTATTAGTCCCATTCTCCCCACTTTACCAATTGGATGCCTTAAAGTGGTGTATCTTCTCCCCCTTATCTTTTTGGAATTCCTTATAATCCTGACAATGCAGTCAGACAACATTCACTACCTGGTTATGTGTGGTGAAAGTGGGATTCGCTAATAGTGACTCTCTGATATGCCAGGCCATCCCTGACACAAAATTATCTATATCCCTCTACTCTGTACTCACATCCTCCTTAGCAAAATAGGAAAGAATGGTAAACTCTTTCTTGTGTTATGCCACACCACGACTCCCCTACTTGAGATCCATGAACTTCTTTTGCATTTCGGATTTCATCGCCCGAGGACAATACTTCCCCTCAGATCTCTCCCAGAACTCATCAATAGTAAGAGTGTCCCTCTCAATAATCATCATAATCACCTCCCACCATTGAAGTGCGGCCCCCACTAGTCATAATAATGCTAACATCTGCTTCTACATGGGTTCGTAAATGTCGATGAATATCTCTCTTTCACCTACTCTCCACTAGGATATCCGGACTACCAGCAAACTTTGTTAGTTGGCCTTTAGTGAAGGCCTCTCTAGCTCTGTCCCAAACCAATCCAGGTGTTTGGAATGGTAGCATCGCCTGCTATGGGTGTGGTGGCTATGGCTGAGGCTACAATGGTGGAAAATACCTTAACAAAGCTGTCATGGCGCTGGACACTGCTTGAGCCACGATAGTGGCGATCTCTGTCGATCCTACCACAAGTGGGGCTGGAAGTGGCTGCTACTACAACTCATGATGGTCCCCCTCCTTTGTAGCATGCGCAGTGGCACGCCTAGGTCTAACCCTCCCACTGTTAGCCATCTAAAAGAAAATGAGGTTGTATTAGTAACTGGCCGTAAAAAATATAATGATTTTTAAGCATATGTCTATATTCATCAAAGAACGCAATGCAGAATGTAACGAGCTTAAACACAGATCCCAACAACACTATAAATGTGCTTTGATGCCAATTGTAACAACCCCCATTTTCTCCCATATAGGCCAGCCAGGCACGATATGCCGAAGATAGGTCTTGTCTGTCAATTAATACCATTCTCAGCACAACGTAATATAAATATTATTATTTTAAAGGCTGATACTTTAACTTTATAAATATTTCCATGACAATAATTAAACTTAACCAACACCAACTAAATAATAAATCCAATAACAAGTAAAAATCACAACTCCAACGTAATGTAAAGAATTCTCGGGCTTATGCCCTTACAAATGTTTTCAAATAAAATAACTAACTCTGGAAGAATAACACATATGATAGAATCGATAAATCTAAAAAGTGATGATCAAAATAGACAGCAAAACTATCACAGTATAATCCAGCTAATCCATTTCTAGGAGCACCTGGGGGGGTGCATTTAAATTTGGGCCAGAGCCCTAGTTGTGCAAGAATTAACTTATTTAATTTAAGATGCAATAATTCAGTTGATGCAAAAATGAATAATCCTCTTCGTCACTCGCATACGTTTAACACCTCACCCCTCATCTAAGTGTGATATTATCCGTATCCCAATAAGTCCCCAAATGAAAATTTTGACAATGTGTCAATTTAATAGTAATGGATTTGTTGATAATTAAATGCTTAAGTGTAACGACTACATTTAATTACCAATGCCCGTAATATCCCAGTCACATAAGTTACACATCAAAGGCATAAATATCTATTATGCATTATAGAATCAAAGTTGTAGTTTATGTCCACATTCTTAGACATTTCCAATTTATCTCATATAAAGTCCGGGTAATTACATATATACGTCCTTCATATATTTGACACACCAAGGATTCTACCGTTCGAGTCTAATTCGTGCTCTATCGACAAGTTCGGAGGAATCTTTTATCCGAAGCAGACATCACAAAACATACATAAGTTGGGGGCGGTCCCTACGCAGGATACCTGCTCACGGCCCATAGGTTGGGTCAACGTGAACACCTACCTCTCGTAGATGGTGCCTCCATATAGTACATGTATGACCTACAAAATCGATAAGCCCACTTGTGTCGGCGTGTAGTATTTGGTCCGAACGCATGAACCCCCGAGTGGATATAGGATAGTCCACGAACATTGGTATGTCCACACAAATACGTATAAGTACATATTAATATATCATATAATATGTAGAGGTAACTACTCCATAATTACCATAGGAAAGTCCCACATTAGATGCACAAGTTCTCAATTATTAATAATTTACCATCTAGTGAGTTATAAATTATGCTCCATTTAATATTTACTTATCCAACTAGTTAATTGAAATTTTTTAAATTTAATGTGGGTACATTTATATTTTTAATAAATTATTTATTGTCCCAACCACGGATCCATCCACTCGTTTGGACTCAAAAAAATCCTCATAACCAAACTCCAGGCCCAATACCCTCATTAATGCTAATATTCCTTAATACCCAATCTCCCAATACCATACATATTAAACTTCCATCTATTTTCTCTCTAATTAAATCCCCCCCCCCCCCCTAAAAAAAAAATAATCCCAGAATAAATTCAGGAAAATGAACGAAGGTGTCAGATTTCATCCCTTTCGTTTGAACGACTTGCAATGTCATTTCAACGACCTCGAACGCCGTTTGACACTGCGCTGCTACTTCTTATTCCTCCTTCGGCAACTTCTGCCATTTTTTTTACCTTTAATCCTTACTAGTTTCTTATCAGTATGCAACCCAGGTATTCACAACATATATTAATCATCTAATCCAGGTTATACTAGTCCATTTATCATTCCAACAACACCGAATCATCTAACCTAAGTTATGAGAATATAGTACCTAAATTTCTGGGACGAGTTCTACATCAAATTCAGTCCTCTACATGCGTAGAATGTGTATTTATCATCAATTCATTCATATGAAACCTAAATCCTTGATATTTTAAAGGGTTATCATCATGCATCAAGAAAATACATTGAAAAGCTTAAATTAAGTAAGAGAATTCTTTCCATAATAAATTCGTAGAAGAAGCCCCTTGAATTCTCTTTGATTTCTTGCATCTTTCCTCCCTCTTTGGTTTCTCTCCTTTCCTCTCTTAATAGAAGTCACGTTAGGTCTTCTGAATAATAGTGGGGGAGTGGTTTATCCCCACTTAAACACTAATTAAACCTAAATCCCGAGTTGGGATCAAAATCCAGCTTTTGGTCCCCCAAATGGACTCGATTCCATATCCCAACTTGCCCAAAAGTTCTCCAACTTATATACCATCGACCCGAGACTATTTTCTAAAGATTTAAAACACAAAAACGAGCATCTATTGCTTCTCAAAATACGTCCCAATTATTCATATTTCACTTAGACATTTTTATTATGTTTAAACGACACACGCCCGTAACTTTATTTATGTGTGATTTATTTTTCACTAGCAAGCCCATTATATCAAATTGAGTTTTGTATTTATATAACCATGAATAAATATTTATTTCAAATTTAGTTTTTACTCATTTAATTTAAATTCTTCCAATTGAATTTATTCTCAACATAAATTCGAATCATTAAATTTATTTATGTCGTAATATTTTATTATGAAAATATGGGATATTACACGTGCCCACCATGGTGATAATTTTGAGGGAAATTTTGCGTACCATGACCATTTCCTTATTTATGTCACCCTTTAATGTGTTCACATGATTTGTCACGGTATTTTAGAAGGGGTCCTGGTTTTGGATCGTGACCACCTGAACTGTGACAAACTGACTGTGATAATTCTCGATATTTGGCGTAGTGGGCTTAAGTTGGGACAAGGCCTAATTTTATGGGAAGTAGGTTTATAAAGTTAGAAAACTAAGATTTGGTGTAAGGAAAATTTATTCAGAGTTTAATTACAATTGCTTCTGTGTTACAATATTTCTGTCCATTGAACTCTAAACCTAGTTTAGTTATAAATCTCATTTATATTCATATAATTCATAAATTTTGTAATTGGATTTAAATTGGGAATTTAACCTTAATCATATGTATAAACTTCAATATGTTAATGAAGAAAACCTTGAATTATAACTCAAATCTATGTAAATTGACAGGATTAGTGTAAATCTAATTTACATTTATTGATTTATACAAAACTTAAGTAATTTCATAATTGAGTAAATGTTTTTGGAAAAGATTGGTAGTTTAGGATCATAAGTTGTTAGGTTTTGTTCATAAAGGATTTAGATATCATATTATGGTTTTCTTGAAGTGTTAGAACCTTAGGTTAAGTCATCCATGGTGGATTATGTCTAGTAGTTTCATATTTTAGGGCTGGAAGTTGAAGAAACCGTAAGTTCTAAAAAATTTGATTGTGGAGTCCTTCCGAACAGGTTTTGGCTGCAAATGTGAGTTATTTCGTTGCAAGAGTGAAGTTTGAAACTTTTTTCGAAAATCGATATTTTTTTTTGTTTTGTGTGTGTGTGTGGGGGGGGGGGGGGGGGGGGGGGAGGTATTTGTTTTTTTTGAAATTTTTTTCCCCTTGTCTCCAAATTTTCATAATTTTTTCCAATATGATTTAAAAGACATTTTCGCGTTACTCAAACTATTTTAAAAAGTTGATAATTATTTCCAAAAAAAATTCAAAGTTTTCAATTGCTCTTTCTATTATTTCCAAAATATTTTAAAATATTTTTCAATACTTTTCAAACTTTCGTTTTTCTATTATTTTCGAATTTTGAAAAGGGTTTTTCAATTATTTTTAATATTTTAAGAATTTTTTTCAATATCTTTAGTATTTTTTTTAAAATGATAAATTTGACATATTTTTTTCTATTGTTTTTTGGATTTTTTTTTCAAAATTTTCGTACTTAAAAAAAAATCTCTATTATTTCCTGAATTTTCAAATGCTTTCTCTATTATTTCCATTTTAAAGTTTTTTCAATATCGTTCATATTTTTATAAGTTTTTTGGTAATATTTGGAACGTTTTTCTATTATAATGTGATTTCTTTCAAGAAAAATTAATAATCTTCATATTTTAATGTTTTTTGTAATTTCTATTTATTTTTATGATATCCATATTTTTAGAATATTTTCTCTAATTTCCACAATATTTAAATGCTTTTTCTATAATTTTTAGATTTTTAAATGTTTGATTTTGTAATTATCAATTTTTTTAATTATTTATGTTGTATTACACAAAAATACCCTCATGTTCATGGTACATGATCGATTTTTCATCCAAAAAATGAATGATGTTAACATAAATGGGTTATATAAAACCACTGTTGAAATATATCAATTTTGAATATTCTTGCACTGATGGTCGCTCATGGCGACTCATCTTCACTCTGACCTTTCTTAAGCACCCATCTGAAATGGTAACCATGCCTTCTCCTAATCCCCCATTTAATCATTGTTCGTGGGTCTTTTGTGACCCAAGTGTAGTTGCCTTAACTTTAACTAAAGTTAATAAAGACAAACCCAATTTGTCCAAGCATCAAGTTACCCCTGTTCTTTTAGAGATGCTACCCCCTATGTCATATACTAGCCTTAAAAAAATCTCTACTACTAATGACCACCATTTACCAAAAACCATTCCCGAACTGAACCTTTCCTTACGGATAGACTTTCACCACAACAAGTCTCACAATTAGCGAGAATATATTTTGTCACCAAATATACAATTATCATCGCCCTTTATATTTAACAATGATATTTTTTGCGTCGACCGACCGACACCAAATCTCCATCACCAATTCTCCTTGACTAAAGGTTTTTGTCGAAAACTTTTAAATTTGTTGACAAATGTAATTTGATATTTGTCGACGAAATTTTTTGACATTTAATTTCTAACAATTGCCTATGATTTATATCATCCTAGAATGTAAAACAATTCTCTACGATTTATAACATCATGCATTGTCTAACAATTTGCTACGATTATATCATAGATAATTGTCTTAAAACCGTCACCAAAATCCTGTGTTTTGTAGTTATTTGTAATGAGGGATATGGTCACGTATTCTTTTGGCAATGAAATTAATTATATTTTGCAATAAACAAAACAGTCGTTAATTTGTTTCCAAATTTTTGCAACAATATTACCAATTTTTTATTGGGATGAATGGCCATAAGTTTGGTATATTCAAAACACTACACGTCTCAAATTTAATATTCCCAAAACAACAAATTTAATCCATGTAAGCACACCAATTCCCATGCTTGCAACAATAAAAATCACTGAGATTTCAATTTAACCAACAATTCATACTTTATCGGATCTTTCATCAATTCCATTCATTTTGGCCAAAATATTGCCAAAAAGTACAAGTACCTAACTACAACCAGTATCCCGAATTCAAATACCTATGGCTATGGCAAAAATATAACTTCCAAAAGATTGGACAAACAAAATCAATAGTTCAAGTACCAATAACATGAAAAACCACAAAGGCTGTCCAAATATTGTCAAAAACTCAACATCATGAATAACATGACTCCTAGTCCGTAACTGCTTCGAAACATGTAGTCAAAGTCTCTCAGCCATCCAAAATCTGCGACTCAAACAAGATGTGGAAAATATTAGAAACAATAAAAGTTAACAAAACCAATTTATGTGAAGTCGGCTTACTGTCGGATGATGTACTCACATTAAAAATGCCTTTATCAATAGACTCTAGTGACATAACACATGTTTACAAACTCTAAACAGATGAATAATTTTGAGTTTCATACGAATTGAATTGTTTAACTAACCTTAATAAACATTAATATGATAAAAGTCTCACAGTTTGTGGAACCCTTTTTACTAATAAAATACAAACAACTTGTTACGCCTACATATTTGAGAACATTATGTTGTGCGAAAGCATGTCAACAAATGATACTGACTGTAATTCCAAATAATAATATGACACACTCACAATAAAAGTATAAAGTATAATGAGTAGAAAACACACACACACAAGGGATGACAAAATATTTAAGTGGTTCACCAATTTGGCTACATCCACTGACACTCGGAGCAATTCACTATTGCAAATGAGTTACAAAAGAGACTCTCACAAATACACTCAAAATGAAAAATACAATGTGTATTTTTCTACACAAATGTGTATACTCAAAACTCCAATTGAACTCTTTCTCACTCTCCAGCTCTTCTTAGTGTTTGATGTTTTGATGTGTTTAATCCTTCTCAAGAGGGTCCTATTTATAGCTTCTTGGCAATGACCACATCCATTGGATCAACAATGAGATGGATGGTAGAGATTAAAGTCCATTAATTGCATCCTATCAACCACCTATAGCAGCATTAAATGGTTGCACATTTAATGCATATAGCTTAAGTGGTTGCACATTTAATGCATATATCCACCACCCCAACAATCTCCACCTTGACAGAATTTTTACAGGTCGCTCTGTCAAACTTTTGCCAAAAAAAAATGACAATCCCATCTTGGCATAGATATACAAAGCTCCACCAAAATATGTAACCACATATTATCCAAAATGATCTGAGTAGCCTCCAAATGCGCCATAAGCGCCATACACCCGAAGGTGTTCAAATATGAAGAATATTGATCAAGCTTAAACAGTGTTCAAACTTGATCCTAGTAACAATCTTCGTCAGCATATCCACAGGATTATACACGGTTCCAATCTTCTTGAGGAGAATAGTCCCCTCATCCAAAATTTCTCGAACAAAGTGGAAACGAACATCGATGTGCTTTGTCCGTGAATGATGAACCTGGTTCTTGGCTAAGTGGATGGCACTCCGACTATCACAGACGACATCCACGTGATCCTGAACGATTCCTAAGTCTGAAATCAAACCATGAAGCCAAATGGCCTCCTTAATGGCCTCTATCGCTTCCATATACTTTGCCTCTGTAGTTGACAAAGCCGCCATAGACTGTAGCGTAGATCTCCAATAGATTGGGTCTCCAGCTAGTGTAAACACATAACCAGTAGTGGACCGTCGTTTATCCAAATCACCGGCGTAATTCGAATCCACATATCCAAACACATGCTAACGAGCAAGTGAATCCTTCTCAAATTTCAAACAAAAATCTACAGTACCATGGATGTACCGTAAGATCCATTTCACAGCCTACCAATGCATTTTTCCTGGATCATGCATGTATCTCCTCACCATACTAACAACTTGTGAAATATCGAGCCTCGTACAGACCATTGCATACGTCAAACTTCCCGCTGCATTGGCATAGGGAACATAAGCCATTTCTGAACGTTCCATATCTGTCTGTGGGGATTCCATGACACTTATCTTGAAGTGTGGGGCCAACGGAGTACTTACAGGTTTGATTTTAGAATCTATACCAGAACTCTATAATACCTTCTTCGAATACTATTTTTGTGACAAACAAACAATGCCCCTGGAATAATTTCTGCTAATCTCCATGCCAAGTATTTTTCTCGCCTCGCCTAGATCCTTCATCTCAAATTCTTGACTTAACTGAATTTTTAGTTTTTCAATCTCCACCTTGCTCTTAGAAGAAATCAGCATATCATCAACATATAAGAGCAAATAAATAAAGGATCCATCATGAAGTTTACGAAAATACACACAATGATCATAGTGGCTCCTTGTGTACTGTTGCCCAAACATAAACCAATCTAATCTCTTCTACCACTGCCTTGGACTTTGTTTTAACCCATATAACGACTTTCTTAGTTTGCAGGCCCAATTTTCTTTTCCAGCAACCTTGTACCCTTCTGGCTGAGTCATATAAATTTCCTCCTCCAAGTCTCCATGTAAGAATGCAGTTTTCACGTCAAGTTGTGCCAACTCGAGATCAAACTATGCAACCAATGCTAGAAAAATATGAATGGAAGAATGCTTCACAACTGGGGAAAATACCTCGTTATAATCGATCCCTTCCTTCTATTCGTAGCCTTTCGCCACCAACCTAGCCTTGAATCTTACATTGTCTTTCTTCGAGGAGCCTTCCTTCTTGGCATATATCCACATGCACCCAATGGCTTTCTTTTCTTTTAAAAGTTGGACTAACT
This sequence comes from Sambucus nigra, assembly GCA_949130495.1. Classification (NCBI taxonomy): domain Eukaryota; kingdom Viridiplantae; phylum Streptophyta; class Magnoliopsida; order Dipsacales; family Adoxaceae; genus Sambucus; species Sambucus nigra. The sequence continues at coordinate 401,650,966 of OX422223.1, forward strand.
CCCAAGTATAAAGAGACTGTATCTTCTCATCCATCACCTTCTTCCAATATAGACTTTTTAAGCTTCTTTCGTTTTCTTTATAAGTAGATGGATGTCATCTTCAACCATGGGTAGTGCATATACCACCATGTCACTTAGGGGTGTTCAAAAAAACCGCCCGACCCGAAAACCGAACCGAACCGGCCCGAACCGAACCGAAACTGTCGGTTTTTTTTAGCCCGGTTCGGCTTACGGTTTACGGATATAAAAAACCGACCATGTCGGTTCGGTTGTCGGTTTATACGTGGGAAAAACCGACTCAAACCGAACCGACCCGAAACCATTATATATATTAAAAAAAACCTAAATAACTTATATTTTTATATCCAAAAACCATTACCCACCTGTAAAAACCGACCCAAACCGAAAACCGCCCTTAAAAAAACCGGCCCAAACATGAAACCGTCGAAAACCGACCCGAAACCGAACCGAACCGAAACCGTCGTGAACCGAAACCGACGGGTTTTTTCATAGTCGGTTCGGTTTCGGTCTGACCTTTTCCAAAACCGAACCGATCGGTTCGGTTTGAATTAGGGTCCAAAACCGACCCGAACCGACCCGTGAACACCCCTAATGTCACTGATAAGCCATCCATGTTTTCTTTTTTGTCTTTCTGATCTATTAGCTGCAACAGAATATGGTTACTGAAGAAACTCATAGGCAGGATCCTCCACCTCATCCGTACTTGTCTCGTCAATTTATAAATTTGTGACAAGCTTGGCCGGAACAATTGGACTCTCAAGCTCTACCTGCTGTGGAACTTATTTGGTTTTGCTCTCCTTAGGAGAACTCTTCAACATTGAAGATTCATCTAATGTAACATCCCTGCTATTTATGATCTTTTTCGTCTCGGGGCACCAAAATATATACCCCTTCACTCCATCACTAAAGCCCAAGAATATGGCTTTCTTAGCTATAGGATCCAACTTGCTTTCCCTAATATGAAATATGTAGGGGAGCCGAAAATACATAAAGAATCATAATTTGTAGAAGGTTTTCCCGACCATACCTATATGGGTGTTTTGCCCTCATTTGCAGCTGCAGGTAACCTATTAATGAGGTGACACGCATATATAACAACTTCAGCCCAAAATGCCTTGCCCAAACCAGCATTGGATAACATGCATCGCACTTTCTCCAGCAAAGTGCGATTCATACGTTCAGCCACCCCATTTTGTTATGGCATGCCTCTTACTGTGAAGTGTCGAATGATCCCCTCTTCCTAGAATACTTGCAAAAATGGGTTTGACTTATATTCACCGCCATTGTCTGACCTGAGTCTTCTAATTTTTTTGCTAGTTTGGGTCTCTATAATCTTTTTCCACTTTAAGAAAATCTTTAAAACTTCATCCTTATGTCGCATGGTGTACTCCCAAACTCGTCTGGAGAAGTCATCCACAAAAGATACAAAATAATGCTTACCTCCCAAAGATGAAACTTTGGTAGGTCCCCAAACATCTACGTGAACATAATCAAGAGTCCCCTTTGTACGATGTACAGCTGTGCCAAACTTTACTCTTGTCTGCTTGCCCAAAACACAATGTTCACAAAATAGAAGCTTACATGTCTTGGCACCTTTCAATAGACCATGCTTCAGTAATCCCTGCAAAGTCTTGTCTCCTGTATGTCCCAAGCGTACATGCCATAATCTTGTAGCATCAGATGCAACCTTTTCTGAACTTTCTGAGACCGCCGCTGCACCTGTAACTGTATTTCCAAGGAGAAAATACAAATTACTCTTTTTCGTTCCCTTCATCACAACCAGGGCTCCATGTGACACCTTCAGACCATCGCCTTTCAGTGTGATATCATAACCTTTAGATGCCAAAGCACCAAGTGAGATGAGATTTTTCTTTAAGTCCGGTACATACCGAACATCTTCGAGCACTCTGATTATTCCACTATGCAACTTCAGTCGGATTTTTCCTATCCCTTTTGTTTGACAAGCATGATCATTGCCCATCAAAATAGCTCCACTATCTAGTTCCTTAAAGCTAGAAAACCACTCCCTATTGGGACACATGTGATAGGAACAACCCGAATCCAAAATCCATTCCTGGGAACTGGATCCAAATAGTGAAATAGACATCGCAAATTCAGAATCTTCATCATCACTCGTCGCAACGTTTGCAGTGGGGTTCTTCGTGTCCTTCTTTAACTTAGGACAATCTTTCTTCCAATGCCCTTTCTGGTGACAAAAGGCGCATTCATCTTTTGCATGAATTCTCCTACCCGAAGTTGATGCTCCACCTCTCGATTTAGATCGAGATCTTCCACGGTTGCCATTCTTCTTTTCATTTATTCTACCATGAATCGTCAACGCTTCAGATGTTGAGTCTCTATATACCTCCTTATCCTTCTTCCGAACATCATTATTCATTGAGGTATTGGAGACATCAACATATTTTATTTCCTCCTTTCCGTACAATAGAGTTGTAATGAGATGTTCATATGAGTCAGGTAGAGAATTTAGCACTAACAGTGCTTTATCCTCATCATCAATTTCAACATCCAAATTTTGCAAATAAGCAATAATTTTGTTAAAATTGTCCAGATGCTCAGACATAGAAATACCTTTTGTGTATTGGAACCGAAAAAGTTTCTTCTTCAAATAGAGCCGATTTTCAATGCTCTTCATCGTATACTTTTCCTCTAGTTGTTTACATAATTTTTGTGTCGAGGTCTCGCACATATAAGGATATTTTTTATCCTTATCGAGATAAAGACGAATATGACCACAAGCTTTGCGGTTGATTTTTTTCCAATCATCTTCCTTCATGTCTTCTGGCATATCTCCAAGAGCAATTTCCAGCTCTTGTTGGACTAAGTCATCCATAACTTCACATTTCCATATGCTAAAATTTCTTTGCCCATCAAATTTTTCTACGTCAAATTTTGCGGCTGCCATTTTTCAAACGATCACAGTTACAAAAAATGCAAACGGAAAAATTCCAAATTTAGAAATTTTTTTCGATTGTGAATAGTAACCATATGAATAGTATCGTATGAATAGCACTATACGTATGGTTATTTCTCCGCAAAAAAATATCCAAAATGCCTAGATCGGAGGACCTTGGCTCTGATACCAATTTGTTATGCGAAAGCATGTCAACAAATGATACTGACTGTAACCCCAAATAATAATATGACACACTCACAATAAAAATATATTGAGTAGAAAAAACACACACACAAGGGACGACAAAATATTTAAGTGGTTCACCAATTTGGCTACGTCCACTGACACTCGGAGCAATTCACTATTGCAAATGAGTTACAAAAGAGACTCTCACAAATACACTCCAAATGAAAAATACAATGTGTATTTTTCTACACAAATGTGTATACTCAAAACTCCAAATGAACTCTTTCTCACTATCTAACTCTTCTTAGTGTTTGATGTTTTGGTGCGTTTAATCCTTCTCAAGAGGGTCATATTTATAGCTTCTTGGCAATGACCACATCCATTGAATCAACAATGAGATGGATGATAAAGATTAAAGTCCATTAAATTCATACTATCAACCACCTATAATAGCATTAAATGGTTTCACATTCAATGCATATAGCTTAGGTGGATGCACATTAAATGATTGCACATTTAATGTATATAGCTTAGGTGGTTGCACATTTAATGCATATAGCCACCACCCCAACATATAAATCATCAAAATCAACATGCATACATTACTGATAAGTCCCACGTAGTAATATTAATTATATAATCTATTATCTAAAACCAACATTCCCTACACAAGAAATCATAAGCCATAGACTAGTTTCAATGCCATGAACAAACACATAAGATGCGTGACCTAACTACCTTAAAATTATCGGTAATATTAAGTTATTATACAATCATACAATTACTAAATAAAACAACTCATACATAAAGTATTGGATTTGCGTCAAAACTAACTTTGTCATGGAACATCTCCCAAACAGAAAAGATGCACGTACTTAGAGTTTAATTATTTCTAGCATAGACCGATTGCTTTCTTCTCTTTCATCATAATATCAATATCTTAAGTGAGTGAAAAAATGCTCACTAAGGGATAATAATTCAAAAGAATGGGAGATAATATAGATTATCTATACAATGTAAATTATCAAAATCGTGAAAACATAACAAACCGATATATGCCTTGATAAAAACTATAAATAAGCATCTTGAATTGGGACTCGTTACATGTGATAAACGAGCCTCGACCTTGCAAGACAAACCTTAATGACACTCGACCTGCATAGTTGATATTATTTATTACGCACTAGGTGTAAACCTGCGCAATGCGCGGATTAGACGATTGTGCAACAACATTTTTCCATATCCCTTTGGCGAATAAACAGATCTTAGCTGTCAAATCTTTTGAATGATCATGGAATTGGTTAAAGTTGGGAAACATTTGAATTTATCAAAAATATTTGAATAAATCAAGGAATACCCCCCCCCCCTCCAAAAAAAAAAACCATTTTGTAAATCCACTGCATTAAAAATGTATACCTTATTGTTATGGGTCCCGCCAGGGCATCAAAATGTGCATTAAAAACTTATACCCATTTTTGTCTTATGCACTTGATTTACCAAATGGAAAATGGGGAGGGCAAGTGCCTCTTACAATTTGAAAAAAAACTGCGCTTTTATATTGAGGGTGTGGTTGATTGTCGTGAAATTTATTTTCCATTGAAATTATCTTCTATCGAACATGATCAAAACTGTAAAAGTATAGAATCTTTGGAACAACAACATAAAATCTTAACATCGAAGAACCACCTCTTTTTTCTTTCTAATTATCAGGTGGTGGCCAATATTATACATCTAACAAACTAAAAGAATTTTCATTCATAAATTATTTTCAATTCACTGAGTAATATTTTAAAATGGTAAAATAGAATATTTGTGACAAAAACTAAAAAAAATGAAAGTGGTTGAAAACCTCAAACAAAGCCCCAAATCAAACACTAACCACAACCCCAAAAAACCCCTAACTAACACATACTGATTACTCATCATCGTGGGTATCTAAAAAAACACACCCCTTGGAATCAATTCACCATATGTTACATTGAAACACCATAAATTAGTAAAAAAAAGAACACTGGACACACCATTATCCTGAGAATCAAAACCTCTCAATCTCGTGCACATCGGGTCGCCTCAGATTAACTGGGTACAAAACCAACTGGCTTTGAGAAAACCAATCGATCCACCACGGCCAATAAAAAACCCCTCTTCTATCAACATGTCTGGGGCTCAATTGAACCACAACTAGAAATCAAAACCAACTAAGCGTAGATAGGCATAAAATCAAACCGACCCACCGTGAGGACAAACCAACCATGACAGTTTGAGAATAAGATACAGCTGAGAGTGAAGTTCTAACATACCTTGATTTTTTGTTAATTGTTTTTGGTTTCAAAAATTTATTTTCTCATGGAACTTGTGGAAGTATAGAGAGTTGATTTAAAAAACCAAAACCTCTTATCAGCAAAGGCTTTATCTTAATAGAGTCAAAATTGGTAAAAATAACACAGCGTTCCATCCAAGGGCATATGTGAGAATGCGGTGTAAATCCCTTAGTGCTGATAACGTCCTCTTGACGCCGACCAACAAAATATTTATTGCACAGTGGTCGTTGATCGCCATGGTGTTCGGAGATGTTGATGATGCATCCAGGGAGGTCGAGTGTTGCTGTCAGGTCTCTATTCGTCGCACATGAAGGAACGCCGACCAGTAAGGGTGGATTTATTTAACAAACCTCAATCAGAGACGGAGCTTGCCGTCCCATGAAATGGAGAGGGAGAATTAGCCATCGGAGTAAAGGACGACGTCTTGGATGAAGTGGGGGTGGCGGGTGACGCGGCGACGGGGGACGCAATAGATTTTTTCATTGAGAGTGGGTTAATATTGATGGAAAAATTGACCATCAGATTGAGGAGTTTTAATGGTATAGCCCTCAGATTGAGGAATTTCTATGATCAAGTTGACCTGAGAAAACCTTTATGAGGGATAAAATATTGTTTTTTACCTCGATATGGGAAGATGAAACTGATGATGGTTGGGGTGAAGAGGGTGGGGGAAGCAATATATAGTGGGTTAACCTAAATTGGAAGTAGAAGAGTTTTTTTGCCAAAAATGTAACAAGTTTAGGGTGGAAGGGGAAATGAAAAGGGAGATGAAACGAAACACGGAAGGAGAAAAAAAGGCATTGGAGAAAAAATTTAGGAGGAGCCATATGGACACCTTTAGTGAGAAGAAAGTCAATAAAGGGTGGAAAATTAATTGTATGTAGCCAGAAACGAAGGGTTATATAAAAGATGGGGTGGACCTTGGAAAATAGAAGAGTGGGAAAGATGAACGATCAAGAAAGGGGAGAGAGGGACGTCATGTTATTAATTGAGGACAAAGGGTCTCGAGTTTTCATGAAATCCTACGCGGATAGTCTAACTGTAGAGAGTAATAAATGCCTTGTTTTGCATTTTATAATAATAAAAGATAAGTTGTATATTTTTTCCTGGTACATTCCACTCATTATCTCGGCCCCAAACCCGTAAACCCAAACAACCCCACAAACACCTGTTGCCACATAGCATGTGGTCCACACTTTCCCAGCCTTATCCCCCTTTTCACCCTTTCCCCTTTCACTCCAATGCTCCACAAAACACTCATTTTCGTAAATCTCAATTCTCTCATATCTTCCACCCATGACACCTTAGGCCTTCTCCAATCATCGTTTCTTTCTTGATAAATTTCTAAGTTAGAAAAGAAAAATGGGTAAAATGTTTCCCAATGGGAGTTTCTAAAATGCAGCGGATATGATATGGCATATGAGTCATATAGATTTTTTCTATCACAATTTCTAGATGTAGAAATAGAGAAGCAGTTGGCGGATCTGACATGTAAGTCTAAATAAGAATCACATCTTCTTTTGGCCCTAAATTAAAGTAAAAACTACCTTCAAGAAATGGAACCGCTGGAGCAGTGCTTTTAGAACAATTTCTATATTGTTGAAAACCACCACAAAGTGAATAGAATCGTTTCTAAACTCACACAGCCAACTAGGATAGAAGCTCTTTATGGAAACTAACCATTGGACATGGCCTTAGAAACCTATTCAACCGACATTAAATCGCGTCGCACACGCATTGAATTATAACCATTTATTTGATTCTATTAAACGATTTAATTGTTATATAAAAAAATAGAGAATTAAGGTAAAGGTCATGTTCCTTTCTATATTTGGATTTTTAAGACATTGTTTTTCAAGTTTATAAATCTAGTCCCTGGGTACAATACCTTTATTTTTTTGGTCCGCGCCAGCGGCACTATTTTTCACCATTTTTCATGGTATTTTTAGTACAGGGACTAAATTTATAAAATTATATGGAGTGTCTTATTTTTATACACTTTGAACACTACGAAGACTTTTTCCCAAAACTCTCATAAAAAAATCATAATGATTCGTTTATGATTCTAACATCCATATCGTTATGATATATGATGGAGATTTCTGAATTTACGACTAAATGAGATACGATGTGATAAGGATATCACAATCGAACTCAATGAATATTAAGATACCCCTTTCAAATTATCAACAAAGATCAACAAACTAATCTGCAAAAATAAATGAATAAAGATAAAGGAACATCACTTAAAGAGTCGTACAATATTCCAGAAGATGTAGAAGGAATATCTCCCGATGCGATTAAAGCTTTAAGTAGTTTATCAATGGTTGAGCGTGGAGCTGTAGATTCCTCCCTTTGAGTCTCTACTGTTACTACTACTGCTTGAACCTTTAAACGTTCCATTAATTATTGTTGTATTCTAGTGGAATCCTTAAGCTCCTCCTTCAACTTTGAAGTCTTCAATTGTTGCGATATTTTTTATGTGATTAGATTTGGACCATGTCCAACACCCTTAATATATCCAGACCTTAATCCAACAACATGGTCAGCTATCTCATCTAGGCTAAAAGAGTTTTTCTCTTGTAGAGTTTTCATGTGATTCTGCAAACAAAACTTTATGATTAATATTATTAATTCAAAGAATACATCTTACAAGTTAAAATCAAAATATGCATATTTTCATTATAATCATCACATCTTAAGTTAATTACACCTTTCACACTTTTACTATATTGTGTCATACACAGTTGACTAATATATAAATGAATTTGGGGATGAGAATTATGATTTACAAAACTTGTAAAAAATCAAATCAACCCAAAAAGTAAATCCTGTTATGTTGCCAAAATGAAATCCGATTTTGCTATAACCAACATATCACACCTGAAACACATTCCCCAACCTTTTCAAATAAATTCATCAAAAATAATAACATAGAAGGATTGGCATTTATCGACATTAGTAAAGGATTTGCAGTTATCTTTTTACAATTATTCAAACTATCGACAGCTAGATCGTAAATCAAATATGCTGCATTCCAATCACTAAATCCCTTCCACTTGTGTGTAATGGCCTTATTATTCACATATACCTCTTCACCTTCAATTGAATCTGTATATTTAATAATTCCTCTCTACCTAGAAAAGAGAAGCACAAAACTTCCAAAATTCGTGCATGAAAATAGTCAAGTTGTTGAAACAAATCTCGATCAAAGCACAAATTAAACGAAAATTATGATAAAAATGAAAAATTCATAAAGGACAATCATTTAATGAACTTACATAACAAGACTCAACTTCATGAGACGCCCACACCTTCCCTGTATTAAAATGGGTTTTATACTAGAGCTTGATCCTATATGGCTCACCATTATCTACCTCTTCACTTTCCTACATCATTAGCAAGACAACAATTGACGAGCGTTGATGTAAAAAACTAGACTAGGTCTAATTTTTTAAACACATATAATATTTGTAAGTAAAAGAAAGAGACAAAAAGGGTTTTAAAGTGGTTCGACTTATGGAGAAAAGCCTACGTCCAATGTGCTTCTTATTGCCTTTCAATCACTTGCCCTTAACGAAGGGATTACAACGTAGTTATAGCCCAACAGGGAGATAAAAATATGGAATGTTAAAGGATGGAATGACTTTATAAATTAGACATTTACATCAGTACATAATGTCAATAATGTTTTTGGTCATTAACGTTTTGCTGATACTGTTAGTCGGCCTGCCTCCATACTGTTGGTCGGGCTTCCTGTACGTTGGTTAGCATTCCAGTATGCTAGTCAGCATTCCAGGCCTTGGTCGGTGGTTATGCCTTACTAACTACAATTATTGTCGCAGTGGATGGCACATGTTTAATTCTGATTGGTCCACGTAAGTGGGTAATTTTTGGTAGCAACAGAAGCCCTAATGTTCCATGCTTGATGCTTGCTTGAAAGTATGGAGCATTTAGTTCTGGTAGTAGCTCACGCTACATTTATGATGCTTGGTCGGTTGCCAACTTACCACACTTGTAAAGTTATTAGCTTTGCTAATAGTGTGTACTGCTGATGACATTTTTGTAAATATCCAATCGTCTTGGGGTAATTACATCTTTTTCTGCTTAATCGCCAAAATTTCAATCATTGCTTCACTTTAATCATTATGTTCGCCGATTTTTGAGTTCTAGTTATCTCTTACCTCAAACCTTCTAAGTTTTTGTTGTAAATTCTTGAGCTTTCGTGCGATCCTTCTTCCTATCTTCTGGTTCTTGCCGAATCCTTAAGCTTTTGTAAGAATTATTTCTCTCTGTTCTTTTCTTCATATTTAATCATGTTTTACTTCTATGTTTCTCTAGACGAATTTAGGAACGAATGGAATATACCTGCTTGGGTGGATTGAGAACTCCCCAATCATCGTGTAATTATTTTTTCTTTGTTTGAGGGTCACTGAATTCCCTCCCTGTTTATTGCTGAGTCTGGGTTTAGTTTTTCCCCAAACCCTCTTTGTTTTGAATGTTGTCAATATTTCGATATAGTCCCTGTTAGGGTAGATCCCAATACTTGAAGGGGTATCGGTGGTGTTCAAAGGCTCAATCAACTTCATGGGACCCACATAAGCATTCCTAAAATCAGGTTTTGCTATAAGTGGGTCACCAGTAACAGCACTTACTATTTAAAAACTAGGGTTGTAAATAGAGTTTTAGTTGTTAACCTTCATGAATCTAATAGGTATTACTTTAACTATGGAGTGATTGCCAAAAATTGTCAATATGTACCCTGATGAGTGCATTATTTTGTATATTTTATACCCAAATTTATACTTTGTTAGTCCCCTTTTAGTGTATTTAATAATTTCTTAGGACTATTTTATTAAAAGGAGGAAAAAATGCGAGAATAATTGAATTCATATTGAAAATGGAAATTTTAAGTCAAAAATGGGCACTTCGATAATTTTATAATATTCTTGTGCTAATTTGTGAAAAAAGTTTCCTAGTGAAATTTTTGCAGATAATGATGGAATTTGGTGCAAATTGATGATCAATTCAAAAAAGGCGCGAAAATGCTGATTTTTACGATCGTTCGAAAAAATGCTTGTGAAATCTTAAAAAAGTCAGAAATTTTTATTCTCCGATTTGGACGAAACTCGACATGCGTGTTCAGGAAGAAAAGATAAGAGTTTTCGAGTGGGGGGAAATTCCGTCCCTTATCACGATCCAAAGATTAAAGAGGTGGAGAGATAGCTACCAACACTATTCGGCCAATCATAAAGAGTCCCATCACAACTCAAATACCTCACCACTTGTCCTATAAAAAGGACCCTTGGGCTCATAATTTCAGAGACAATTGGAGATAATTAGAGAGGACTTTCGTGGAGGATTTCGGGGATCAACTTTGAGTGATTGTAATCAATTTGAGGGCCAAGTTTTTATCATTTTTTAGAGGATTCAAGATTGTTGTGAGAGAACTATTTGTAAGTTTGGTTTATTAATGAAGATCTCTACTCATTCTTGCAATTTCTCTTTCATTATGGTAGCTTGATTCTTATATTAGGAGTAGGGTGAAGTTTATCATAGTTAGCTAATATTGTCATGTTAATTTTATCGTTGTTTATTCCCTACTTGTTTTAATTGTTATTAAAGATTCGGTATTCATTTTAAAGCGACACGAGAGTGTGTTTTAGAACCTTCAAGATTGTTTTGTCAAATCAAGTTTTGAGATTTAAAAATAGTAATTTTTGATGGATTATGCTTGCACTTTGATTGTTCTGATAGTCCATGCTTAAATACATTTGCGAATTTTAAAACTTGTATTTTCTAAGGGAATAGGGATTTTAGCCGTCTATTAGAGACGTTAAAAATATTTTGAACATAACCGTCATATTTTTCGAATTAAATACGGCGAGAGTCGATTTAATTTGAGTTATAAAAAGGGAATGGCAACATTAAATTAGTGTGCAATATTAGTTAACTGATAAATGGACCCCGAATCCTAATTATTTCCTAATTATTTACAAATCTCTTGCGTTACTCTCATTTATCGTAGTTGCTTTTATTTTGTATAATTTATAATTATTCTCTACCCCATTTGATCTAGTTGGACAGTTGTAATTCTTTTAATAATTAAAATTGACAAATCCTCGTGGGTTCGACCCGTACTTACACTCGCTATTCTATAATAGCCCGTGCACTTGCGGTATTTTATAAATTGACAACAAGTTTTTGGTGCCGTTGCCGGGGATTTGACAAATTTTTTTCTTAAAAGAAGTTGTGACTTTCGGACTAGTTTGTTTTACTTTTTGCATTTTTTTAGTAAAAATTTCATAAAAAATAAAAAAGTAAAAAGTAAAAAAAACTCTTAACAAGGCTAGAATTAAAAGCGACTCCAACGCGAACTTGTCAAATCGATTCCGTTTCACCTTGTCTAGGATTGGTGGTTTTTAATGAGTCTTCGTACCGACCACCTACCTGGAGGTGAAATCGAAATTTGAGGAGACAACCGTAGTTGGTCCTCTTTTAAATTCTCCCTTGTCAAAGGGTAGAAGCTATCCAAAATAAATAAATAAATTCATGTATTGTAAATTGCAATGGGTGATCCTCATATTGTTATCCCGTCATCTTTCCCATATTCCTCAATGGATCCTGTGGACGTGTTTTTACAAAATACTGAAAATCTAGATGACTACGTATTTCAATTTAATTCAGATGGGTCAGTAGTCATTTTAAAAATTAAAGAAGGTATGGATGAGACTCCAACCCCTGTAATTACTATCGGTCCACCAAAGTGTATCAATTGGAGAGAGGTGAACAAACGGTATAATGATGCTATTTCCAAAAATAATCATGAATTAATTGGGGATAATCAATTTTGTGAGGAGAAAAAAATTGACAATCTTGACACGAGTAGTACTTTGGATGAATTGAATGTTTGTCAAGATTTTTCTCCTAATTTAATTGAGCAGAATGTTGCTTCTTTTTATATGTGGGAAAATTTATTTGTGGATTCGTCATCCGATTTTACTGATAGTTCAAGTATTTATGACGATCCCCCTGTTTTTGATGAAGAAAGTGTATCACCCAGTGATAGATCTTCTTCCCACGCTTTTCATAAAATCTCACATTTAGGAGTAGAGTATGCATCCCCAATTTTACTTGACTATTTTCGAAAAAGGGATAATAAATATTTGGATCCTTATTGCAATTTATTACCTCCATGTGATGCATCGACATATGATTCAGGCGATTCAAATTTATTTATTATTGATGATGTCGGTACTCACCATTATGACCATAGATTTAAGATTGAAATTTGTGTTGTACGATCATGCTCTCAAATTTATGATATTTTGGTACTTAGTGCTATAAAGTTTATTAATTGGAATGACCCACAACTATTTCGATTATTAATTTATGGTGAGGATGGTAATTGTCATGTGTTTGTATATTATTTGTGCATTTTTTTTGTTATTTTTTAGTTAACATGTATCATATTTTTACTTCTTTACTTTATTTTCTTTGTCCACATTTTTATTTGCGCATACATTGAGGACAATGTAAAATTTAGGTTTGGGGGTAAGGATGATATTTTTTTAAAAAAAAAAATCAGAAAAATTTTCAAAAATTCAAAAAGATTTTCAATATAATTGAGTTTTGAAACGATTTCTTAATATATAATTAATTCATTGATCTCTCATCTTATGAAATTTTTACACATTAGCCATATAATATGATCGAAAATGGATATTGAGGTGAAAGTAATATGCTTAACGAATAAATGTGGAGATTTTAACCCGATGAGATTTTGTGCCATTCATCGTTTTCGAGAGATTTAAATCAATCCGAGTTAAAATTACTCAATCTTTCCTTCAGTGATAAATTCGTTGATGATCTCAAAGTCTTTGTTTTGTTCGATTACTGAAAACAAAAAGTCAAAATGTGAATCTTAAGCACTAGAAGTCTTAGTAAGTCGTCTTGAGACACAAATCAGATTAACGAAACTTGAGAAATGAGACTAGGCCATCGTTTGAAAGCCCAAAAATAAGCTTAAACTCCAACCTTTTTACAATATTCCGTTGCAAACCCATTTGAGCGTGGAGCTGTAGATTCCTCCCTTTGAGTCTCTACTGTTACTGCTTGAACCTTTAAACATTCCATTAATTATTGTTGTATTCTAGTGGAATCCTTAAGCTCCTCCTTCAACTTTGAAGTCTTCAATTGTTGCGATATTTTTTATGTGATTAGATTTGGACCATGTCCAACACCCTTAATATATCCAGACCTCCAACAACATGGTCAGCTATCTCATCTAGGCTAAAAGAGTTTTTCTCTTTTAGAGTTTTCATGTGATTCTGCAAACAAAACTTTATGATTAATATTATTAATTCAAAGAATACATCTTACAAGTTAAAATCAAAATATGCATATTTTCATTATAATCATCGCATCTTAAGTTAATTACACCTTTCACATTTTTACTATATTGTGTCAAACACAGTTGACTAATATATAAATGAATTTGGGGATGAGAATTATGATTTACAAAACTTGTAAAAAATCAAATCAACCCAAAAAGTAAATCCTGTTATGTTGCCAAAATGAAATCCGATTTTGCTATAACCAACATATCACACCTGGAACACATTCCCCAACCTTTTCAAATAAATTCATCAAAAATAATAACATAGAAGGATTGGCATTTATCGACATTAGTAAAGGATTTGCAGTTATCTTTTTACAATTATTCAAACTATCGACAGCTAGATCGTAAATCAAATATGCTGCATTCCAATCACTAAATCCCTTCCACTTGTGTGTAATGGCCTTATTATTCACATATACCTCTTCACCTTCAATTGAATCTGTATATTTAATAATTCCTCTCTACCTAGAAAAGAGAAGCACAAAACTTCCAAAATTCGTGCATGAAAATAGTCAAATTGTTGAAACAAATCTCGATCAAAGCACAAATTATACGACAATTATGATAAAATGAAAAGTTCATAAAGGACAATCATTTAATGAACTTACATAACAAGACTCAACTTCATGAGACGCCCACACCTTCCCTGTATTAAAATGGGTTTTATACTAGAGCTTGATCCTATATGACTCACCATTATCTACCTCTTCACTTTCCTACATCATTAGCAAGACAACAATTGACGAGCGTTGATGTAAAAAACTAGACTAGGTCTAATTTTTTAAACACAGATAATATTTGTAAGTAAAAGAAAGAGACAAAAAGGGTTTTAAAGTGGTTCGACTTATGGAGAAAAGCCTATGTCCAATGTGCTTCTTATTGCCTTTCAATCACTTGCCCTTAACGAAGGGATTACAACGTAGTTATAGCCCAACAGGGAGATAAAAATATGGAATGTTAAAGGATGGAATGACTTTATAAATTAGACATTTACATCAGTACATAATGTCAATAATGTTTTTGGTCGTTAACGTTTTGCTGATACTGTTAGTCGGCCTGCCTCCATACTGTTGGTCGGGCTTCCTGTACGTTGGTTGGCATTTCAGTATGCTAGTCAGCATTCCAGGCCTTGGTCGGTGGTTATGCCTTACTAACTACAATTATTGTCGCAGTGGATGGCACATGTTTAATTCTGATTGGTCCACGTAAGTGGATAATTTTTGGTAGCAACAGAAGCCCTAATGTTCCATGCTTGATGCTTGCTTGAAAGTATGGAGCATTTAGTTCTGGTAGTAGCTCACGCTACATTTATGATGCTTGGTCGGTTGCCAACTTACCACACTTGTATAGTTATTAGCTTTGCTAATAGTGTGTACTGCTGATGACATTTTTTTAAATATCCAATCGTCTTGGGGTAATTACGTCTTTTTCTGCTTAATCGCCAAAATTTCAATCATTGCTTCACTTTAATCATTATATTCGCCGATTTTTGAGGCAATCAATAAAAAGGCGGTAAGATTTCTAGTTATCTCTTACCTCAAACCTTCTAAGTTTTTGTTGTAAATTCTTGAGCTTTCGTGCGATCCTTGTTCCTATCTTCTGGTTCTTGCCGAATCCTTAAGCTTTTGTAAGAATTATTTCTCTCTGTTCTTTTCTTCATATTTAATCATGTTTTACTTCTATGTTTCTCTAGACGAATTTAGGAACGAATGGAATATACCTGCTTGGGTGGATTGAGAGCTCCCCAATCATCGTGTAATTATTTTTTCTTTGTTTGAGGGTCACTGAATTCCCTCCCTGTTTATTGCTGAGTCTGGGTTTAGTTTTTCCCCAAACCCTCTTTGTTTTGAATGTTGTCAATATTTCGATATAGTCCCTGTTAGGGTAGATCCCAATACTTGAAGGGGTATCGGTGGTGTTCAAAGGCTCAATCAACTTCATGGGACCCATATAAGCATTCCTAAAATAAGGTTTTGTTATAAGTGGGTCACCAGTAACAACACTTACTATTTAAAAACTAGGGTTGTAAATAGAGTTTTAGTTGTTAACCTTCGTGACTCTAATAGGTATTACTTTGACTATGGAGTGATTGCCAAAAATTGTCAATATGTACCCCTAACAGGGGTAAAGTGTAAAATGGGTCAAAGTGCCCTCAGGAGGGTCATATGGTAGGTTGTTTTAATTCTCATGTGACTTTATTAACAATCTCACTGTTGTAATACTAATTGAGATTATTTTTTCTTTATTTTTAATTGTAGTTGGCCGGAAGATAAAGTGTCCCAAGGAGTGTGAGATTAATTTTATTAAGATTAAATTTATTTGGGGTATTCACCAAAACATTGGGGAAGAGCATACTAGATCAGCCTCTTACTTGTTGAATTACGATAATTCCACACCTTCTTTTGTTTCTCGTCCTAATCCTGTTATTCCCTCTCTTCTCATCGACCTAGATCAAGATCCAATTTTTACTTCCTCGACCACTACATTTGATAGTAGTGGACTTGCTTCAAGCCCTTCTTCATCCTTAGACTCTAACCTTCCTCTTATTGCTAATATGGGATGGAAGAAATTCCCCAATATCATGGGAGATTTGCTGCTCCTGGCTCCACCAAATCTACTATTGGTGGGGACACTAATAAAGAAGATGCTGGGAAGAAGCCCCAAGATAATAAGGGTGGGGATTCCGTTCTCAAATGTATAAAGAAAAGTCTTCCTTCCAGACTTGCTGAAAGAATTATTTCTACTTCCGACCTATCGAATTTGGCCAATTTTCCTGTTGTTGCTACTAGCTCTCCTATGGCCATAGGTCCTGGCTTAGCCAAACAATTGATAAGTTTGGTACTTTTCCAGATCATAGGTTTGCTGCCTCTACCATGCCCCATTTGAAATTTCTGAATAGGATGCTCAAAGCCTTGCCTTGGTAAGAACTCTTACTTTTTCATACTTCTAATTTTTTAATTGATTTCTTGTAATAATTTGGCCTCTTTTTTGTAGTTCTTGGTTGATTTCAACCAGGTGTTAGAGAAGGAAGATGCACTTTGTTCTTCTTCAAATGACGTAGAGGAGGCTTTTAAATTCCTGAAGAAGTCCTTGCTTAACTCCTAACAAGCATTGGTAAATCAGAAGCAATCTTGGGAAAACAAAATAAAAGCTTCTTAGGAAGCTCAGAAGAAGGCCGAAGATGAGGCTGTTGTAGCTCGAGGACAAGTATTTGAGTTGAAAAAGAGCTTGGTTGCTAACAATACTAAGAGGGTGAAGGCTAGGGAAGCCTCTTTTAATAAGGGATGGGAGAAACCCATCGCAGCTGCTTCTATGTAGATTGAATATGTGAAGAAGAAGTGCTACAAGGATCGTTTGTCAGCTTCACTTACTAACGTTGGTACTCCTCAAGAGTTTGAACTCTTCCTCAGACATGACCCTAGTTCCCCACTAAACTTGGATGAGGAAGTTGAAGATAACACCCTTGTTCTGGAGTTTGTTGTCGACCAACTGCAGACAGCTGCTGAGTCTTCTCTCCCACTTAACTTCGTGAAAATCAGTCCCCCTATTACTGCCCCCAATCAAGCTGGAGTTACTACTGATAAGGAGAAGGTGTAGATTTATTCGGCAATAACCTTTTTCCTTTTTTGTCTTTACTTTTTTTTATTCCAATGTACTTGTAACTTTGCTTTATATCAATAAAAATGAGTATTTCCTTCACATGAGGTTTGTCACCTCTTGATTGCTGCTTTATGCTCTTTATTTTGTTGTTAATTGGATTTCTCTTTATTCGTATAGTTCATGGCCAAAATGGAACAGATTCCTTCTAATGATTTTGATCTTCTCAAATGCTGCAATGGTTTATTCAAAGCTGGTCATATGACTTTGTCCGAGGAAGATTTATCAAATTTTGCTCGGGGCTGATGCTACTGATTAAGCCAAGTATGCATATATCTACCTAAAGTTTCTTCTTTATCGGGTTGTGGACAATAAAGTGGCTTATTTTGAAATGATTAAATAACTTCAAGAGGAGCATAATGAGGCCAAGGCTTTGCTTCATGCAGACTATGAGGCCAAATATAAGGCTTTGAGTGGAGCTCGGGATTTGAGGATAAGTTGGAGAAGCACCCTTCTGCCTTTAGGAAGAAATAATTCCTTCTTAAGTGTGAAGTTGATGAAGCTAGATCCATTGCCAATATACTGGAGGAAGAAAACAACTGTTTGAGGGATGGACTAAATTCTTTGAAGGATTCTTATACAACTGCTGCTGCTGATGAAGGAGTTTTATTTTTGGAAACTAAAAATGCTAGTCTGAGGGAGGAATTGGAGGCTTTGAAAAAATCTACACCTACTTCCTCCTCCCGATCAAGATCTAGATATGGACGAGCTACGACTGATGAAGGCAGGAATCAACAAACACTAACAAATCAGGCTGCATAAATAAAGGCCAAGAATTTAGCCATTGTTAGGATGTCTTAAAAGATAAAAACCTAGGGTGAGCAACATTCAACCCAGTCCTCTCAACTGCAGGCTAAATAGGGAGTATTGAAGAAGCTGTAACATCAAGTTGAGAGATTAACTTTCCAATTTCATAAACAACCGAATGAGATCTAGATGGAAGGATATAATAAAGCTCTTGGTCAATTTGATGACCGCTTTTGTTAGACTCAATATGAAGGTTACAAGTAGGGCTAGACCAATTGCCTGACATTTATAAAGGTTGACCAAGACAACATACTATGATCTTAGGCTGATTTGGGGCTTTTAGAGTGTCAATATCCTCCCTTTAAATTGGATGTCAACTGGATCCCTGTTAATACGATTCCCTAGTGCTTGATTTCTAAGTACTTAGGGTATTATAGCCTCCACGATGAGCTAGAGATAATTCGACCTTCTCATCCGTTTGATGCTTCGAGCAGCAGCAATAGGAGAATGATTTAAGATTTCAATTTCATTAACTCCCCATACACATTGGATGATCCTCTAGTAGGCATGAAGTCATCATCGAGATCCTCAAAAGCTGAAGGAAATTGCATAGTAGGATAATTTGTTCATATATTGCATTTTTAAAACACTATTTGCATGTAACCATCATTTATATAAATGAACGGCATTTTGATTAACTTGTCTTGTTAATTTCTGGATGCTTGAATGACTTTGTTGTTTCATTAGTTCTACTGATACACTTAAGCATTTGCATGAATTTAATATCAGTTACCAACGAGATTATCATAGGTTCTACTGATATACTTAGATTTGTAAGTGTAATACCAGTTATCATTGATGTGGCCATAGGTTCTACTAGCGCACCTAGATTCAAATCTAAGTTTAGTACTAGTTACCCGTGGTATTACCATAGATTCTACTAATGCACTTAAATATTTAGGTTTAACTTTAGTTACAAGTGGTGACCAAGCATATGTGGAATGTGTGTCTACATTCCTATTTAGGAATCTTCACAACGTTCTTCATCCATTTTTCTCAGTTTGGATAAAACTTATTGATTTATATACAGAGTTTTATCCCTAATTTTTCTTAACCAAGTACTGAGGACTTAAATTATTGTTTTGACTTGGATTTGTATTTTACCGATCAAGTATCGCCGTTTCTTTTTATCCTTGATTTTCTTGACCAACGCTGACCAATTATTGAATTCATGTCGACCAAGTATTTAGGGATGCATATCACCAATATTCCCCTAAAAAATTGAAAAAATGGAAAAAAAACCAACTTTTTGTTGATACTGAAGGAAATTGATTACAAAAGAAATTGCTTGCTACATTACTGGTAGTACTTCCTAAAATGCTCGACATTCGAAGGATTTTTGAATTCTTACCCTACAAAGCTTCAATTCAATAAGTTCCTGGTCCTGAAGATTATGCATAAGAACTCATGTCATGATCTCATATGAGTAAAAACAAAAAATGTCAATGACAATGTATAAAATCTGAAATTCACTTTTAATGCAACTATAACCCATTCAGCTAAAAGATTTCTCACCTCCACCTTGTTCAAATGCAATCAAGACAAAATGAGTGGAGAGTTATTTAGAAGTCCAAAACCAGATTGTAAAATTCTTAAGAAGTTGTTAATGCTCCAGGTTTGACTCTGAAGCCAATATTTTGAGAGAAAGAGAGAACCTGACGGAATCGAACGCAAAGACAAAATCCTAAAAAATTCAGATTATATTCATACTCTCTTCGCCCTAAATTAATAAAAAGTTTTTACTTTTCAAATATATCATTCTAAAGATGATGAATATTTTTTAATGCAAGACATGAACTGGGATCATTGTTCATTTATGGGTATTGTTATGAAGGGTAACTTTGTAATCTCACCTTATTTTACATACTAGTTTTAATAACATGACTATTAGGTTGGAACAGACTAAAAAGGAGGAGTAATGCTATGGGTATAGAGAAATTATATACAAAAAGTTCCACCAACATGCACGTCTTTACAATAAAGTATTGTAATTATACAAAAAAGTTCCACAATCGTGCACGCCATTATAATAGAGTATTGTACATCACTCACTTCAAGATGGTGTATAACACTTTATTGCATTGTCACATCACTTTGTGTAAGTTCTTTGTACCCATAGCATTTTCCAAAAAGGAAATCACCATTATTAATTTGGGATGAAAAGTTCTTCAAACCTCCAAAAAAACCTATTGTGCATCCAAAAACTCAAATACAGACAAAGCCAAATCAAATCCACCAAAACCCATATTTTAAATTCAAGAACTCGAAGATGGAGATCATCAACCTTCAACCTTCAAGGGAGGTTGAAAAAGTTATAATCATGTTATACAGAAACATATTTTAATGGTGAGGTTAGGTCTATCACCAATATTATCAAGGCCCTCAGGCTTAGATTTGAGAAATTTAGTTGTCCAGTTTAAGGTGGAGTGGCTCAAATGGGCAGACAAAAATATTAAGTTTTTTTTATGCTAGCTCCATTAAGAGAAGGCATAAAAATAAAATCATTAGACTCAAAAGATGATGGTAATTAGGTGGAAGGGGGGTTTTCTCTGGAGAACTATGCAACTGATTTCTACACCTCCCCTTTTATCATTTATTAGCTTAAGAGAGACTACAATGGCAACATCTCTTATCCCTAGTCTTGTTAGTGATAATATGAATTCTAATCTCAACTTACCTATCACTATTGAAGAACTTAGATTGGTTGTTTTTTCTTTGGGTCCCTTAAAAGTCCCTGACCCTGATGGCATGCTAGGGATTTTCTCTCACACTTTTTGGGAAAATATTAAATGGGATCTACTAAAAGCTATCCAAATTAATTTATAATAGTGGCCACATTCTAAGAAAATTTAGTGAACCCAACATCATTCTTATTCTAAAAAAGGTCAATTCTAGGAATATGTTTCAATTTAAGCCTACAAGTCTCATTAACTTTGTCTTCGAAGTTATTAAAAAAATCCAAGTGTTTAGACTTAAGCCTATCATTGAGCCCGTCATCTCTTCCTACCAAAGTGACTTCATTTTAGGTAGGCTCATCCAAGATAACATCATTTTAGCCGAAGAAACTTTTGCTCACCTTAAGAGAAAGAGAAGGGGAAATAATTATAATTGTTCCCTTAAACTTGATATGAACAAAGACTCTAACAAGATTGTATGGGATTTCCTCAAACAATCACTCATAGCTTATGGTTTTAATTCTAAATGGGTTAATCTTGTTATGGATTGTGTATCTTCTATTAGCGTCAAAGTCATTGTGGTAACAATAGCGTCAAAGGCATAGTGGTAACTGTTGATGTAAAAAATTAGATCACTCTAATTATTCAATCACAGATAAATAAATGAGACAAAGAATTTTAAAGTGGTTCAGCCTTATAAGAATGGCCTACGTCCACCGTTGTGTTATTGCTGAGTGTTTAGGAATTCTCGATTACAAGTTCTTTCAAGAAATTCCGGTCTGGGGGGTCCCTTACAATGAGGATTGTACAATGTATTTATATCCTTGAGGCTGTAATGTGAAAGGGTAATACATTTAATGAGGTACATATGAAAGGGTAATACATTTAATTCCCCTTAAGCGTGTGCGTCTGAATGATAAGAATTTAATGAATCAGTTGAACTGTTGGTTATCCAACTATTATTTCTTCGTTCGAGGTGCATCTCGAACCGCCTGAGTTTCTCGGACCGCCTAAGCTTCTCGGTACTTAAGAGTTCCTCGGAGAGGTCTTGTTCCTCGGAGCGTATGAGTTCCTCGGAGAGGTCTTGTTCCTCGAAGCGTATGAGTTCCTCGGAAATTCTTGTTGTTGCCATGTAGATTGCCACATGTCTTTACTCAATTGGGCCATGTCATCGGACTAAATTTGGTATCAACAGAAGCCCCCAATGTTTCATAGTTCGAAATTTGAGGAGTATGGAACATTCTTTCTCGGAATATGGTAGTTTTTAAATGGTCATTCTAAAATTTAGGAGTCTTTTATATTTATTTCTCCTTCCAACTTCGTAGAATTAATCTTTTTTGAACTTTTCTGCTCGCTTCGATTCCCGCGTACTTTTTGTCCTTTTAGCCACCGGTAGCATAATCATTTCTTTTCGTAATCATTACTTTTTCCTTTTCCCAAGGCAAGGTATTTAAGCGTCACAGACAATCCCACCGTCTTCTACTTTTCCAAATTTGTATCTTCGAGTTTTCCATAGTCTCTTTCTCTCCTGTGTATTCATCTTCTTCCATCGTTCGTTGTCAACAGATCCACTTTTTTTCTGTAAGATCTTCTTCCTTCTTCTTCATTTCCTTTATTCACCATGATTTACCCTGTTGAATCTCTTAATAAATTTCGCTCTGATTTTTCCATTCCCTCCTGGGTTGTTTTGGAAGAGCTTTCTGAGCCTTCTGATTATTTCCATTTGGCTGAGGGACATTGGTTCCCCAGCCTCTTTATTGCTGAGTGTGGATTTTCTTTTCCACCAAATCCCTTGTGTCTAGAATTCTGTCATTACTTTGACGTTGTTCCTGCAAGAATAGCCCCCAACACATGGAGAATAGTTAATGGGGTGCATAAATTAAATCAAGTCCATTGAACTCGCATAGGAATTCTAGAAATCATGTACTGCTATAGATGGGCAGTTAATGATAATATTTTTTATTTAAAAACTAGATTTTTAAATAGAGCCTTAGTAGTCAATCTCCCTGATGCCAATAGGGATTATTTTGAACACGGGGTTGTCGTAAAAAAATGGCAACACCCTCCATTAATTGGAGATGAGGTTTACCAGGGTCCAAGATGCCCTCCTTATGGCAATGGGATAGGTTATTTTTATTTAATTTTATTTATTTTGAAATTATGCTTCCTGTATGTTTGATAAAATGTGTCACTGATGGCAATATTTATTTATTTGCAGTTGATAGCAAAAGAAAGTGCCCAAAAGAAGCATATGTCAATATAAGGCATTTGAAACTTATCTGGAGTCTTCATCAGAGTGTTACCGATGAGCACATTAGATCAGCCTCTTATCTGCTGCAGTTAAAGAGCTACACAACCTCTTTTACAGCTCATCCAGTAATAAGTGACGCAGAGCCAGTACCAGCTTCCATCAGCTCCTCGCCTTAATCTCACATCCCTTTAAACGAAAGGATGAAGAGAAGAAGACCTCCCACTCTCTTCGAGAAGACTGCCTCTGGTTCTGGAGAGGCCAAAGAGAATAAAACTGATGTCCCAGAAGGGACAAAGAAAACTGATGCGCCTTCCTCGACTGCTACAGTTGTGAAGGTTGTAGAGAAGCCCGCAGTGGCTCCGAGCAGGTCTGCTGCTCCTGGAGAGGTGATTGTAATATCATCGACCAAGGATTCTTCCTTGGTTGAATCTGTCTCTGTTCCCTCGAGGAGGATGAAGAAGAGCTCCTCGGTCAATTTGGCTGACACCATCACTCAGCCCCCAGCTACTGGAACTGGGGTCCAACTTTTATTCCCCCGAGCTCTGCCATGAGCTCGATAAAGTCCTGGATCATTCCCGAGGTCCAAGGTACTGAAGAAAATCTTACTCGGGATATGGTCACCTCGTTAGCTGCTCGTCACCTTGCTTCTGTAAGTCTTCTTACTTTGAACTTTTCATATTTTCCTTGTCATTTCTATTTCTGACTTGCTTTCTTTTTACTTTCACAGTTGACGAGCTGCTTTAATATAATTCTGAAGAAGGATGAAGCAATTAAAGCTTCATGCTCCTCATCCAATGTGGAGGGAGCTCTGAAAGAAGCTGTCAAGTCTTTCGACGATTCTCGCCAAAAATATGACACTGATAAGGCTGTTTGGGAGAAGAAGCTTACCTCCATCGAGCAGGAGAAAGTTTGAGTTATTGATGCCTCCAAGGAGTTGGAGAAGAGAATAAAGGGTTTGGAGGGGAAAAATAAAGAGCTTGAAGAGAAGCTCAAAACTACTGGAGAGTTTGAAGATAAACTCAAGGCTGCCGAGGAAGAGCTGGCTCAACTTCGGGAAGTAGGTCGGCAGAAGGAGGAGATTGAAAGCAAATTGAAGGTTGCTGATAACCTGCTGTCCGAGAAGCTTTCCTCGGAGAAGATGAAGAGGAAGATAGCTGTGAAGAAGTCCTTCAGCGCTGGCTAGGACAAGGGGTGGAACAAGAGGTTGGCTGCCATGATGTCACAAGTTGAATATGGCAGCCTAAAGTACTTTCGAGATGGATGGGTCTCATCTCTTTAGGAGATGAAGGTCGACGAGTCTTCCGAACACTTCCAGAGACATATCCCTGGTCCCCCTCCAACTCCAGAAGATGAAGAAGAGGACGAAGATGCCTCAGAAGAGTCTTCAATGGTGATGGGAGATCATCCCCCAGCCATCCAGCCTGTTAACGAGGAAGTTTAGCAAATCGTTACTTCCTCCGAACAACTGCCTGTTCTCCCCGAGCAACTATCCATTCCCTCCGAGCAACCTACCTCTTCATCCCAGCCTCCCGAGAAGGTTTTGGGAGACAAGGAGAAGGTGTAAAGTTGTTCGTGTTTATCTTTATATTTTCTTTTGTCATATGTAATCTTCAATATGTAATTCTGAACCTTATGATCTAATAAAACTTGGACTTTTTTGCATACTGTTGTCTATCTTCTATTCATACTCTGCTTGTACTTTTTATTGATGATTGCTCTTTCTTTCTCTGCTAGTTTCTGGCCAGGATGGAATTGTTATCTGCCCATGATACAAAGTTGCTGCGATAATGTAATGAATACTCTAAGGCTGGTCACACAGACCTAAGTGCAGCACAAGTCGTCGAGATCCTCGACCAGGATGCTTCAGAACATGCAGTTGAAGCATATCAATATCTGAAGTGTCTTCTTGATCGAGCAGTGGCAAATAATGTGGCCTATTATGATATGATCGAGGATCTCCAAGGCACCCTCGAAGACCTTTAGCTACAATACAAAGAATCAACTGCCTTGTTGCATGAGGGGTACGAGAAGAAGTACTAGCATATTATTGCTGACAAGGGCTACGAGAAGCTTTTTGCTGGGTACGATGTAAGGGATAGAACCTTGAGGGGTGAGGTTTAGGAATGTAGACAGATTGCTGAGTTGCTAGAGCAAGAAAATAACAACCTGCAAAAGGAGATGTCACAATTGAAGTCTGCATCCTCTTCTTCAAAAGCATTAATCCCAGTGACCGATGAGGGATTCTCGTTCTTAGAGGTTGAGAACTCCAACTTGAGGGACGAGTTGGAAACCTTAAAGAGAGCTGGCCCCTCTACATCAACTCGTGGCTGAGCAAGAGCTCCTCGGGGATGAGCAAGATAAGCTCGGGTTCCTCTCGAGGAACAGAGGACTCAGTCTGAGTTAGAAAACCAGGCCTTCCAGCTGATGGCGAAGAACCAGGCTTTGGCTAAAATGTCAAAGAAGATCAGGGACTTGGAGGAGCAGTTGTCTGAGTAGAAATCTACATTGGAGAACAAAGAGCTCTTCGTCAAAAACCTCCATGAGCAGATGGAAAGACTAACATATCAGTTCCACAAACAGCCCAGGGAGTTCTGGATGGCTGGATACAATGAAGCGCTCTACCACTTGGACGATCGTATGCAGAATGCCTTAGGTGTGCTGCAGCTCGAACAGGGTCATTACCTGTGGGACTACCACGATCCCGGGTTTCTGGACTTACTTGTGCAACCATATAAATTGGATATGAGTTGGATCCCTGCTCGAGCCATTGATCGGAGCTTGATTTCAAAGTATCTCGGTGACTACAATCTACATTCAAATGCTGAGATATCTCGTCCCGAGCACCTTTTGGATCGACCATCCGTGATGAATGTCAGGATGTTGAAGGATCTCAACTTCATAAATTCTCCTCTGGCTTTAAATGATCCGCCTGCTGGCGAGGAACCTGTGTCAAAAGCAGAGGGGAAAAGACCAGTAGAATAGGAATTTTGATGTAGTAGTTAGTATACATTTCAATATCAATGTAACTTTTATTTCATTATCAATTTATTTTGAATTCAATGAAAGTCTTTCATTTTTGTTTGCAAATCTTAATTGCTATTGTCTTGTAATACTTTATATTTGTGCATGTGTATCTGTTAAAATGATAATAATATTGTGTAGTCTGTCGACCAACTTATTGTCGAGTAGTGTGAATTTATGGTTTACCCAAGTTTTGTTTCTCGACCAACTCAGTAATAATTAAAAAGTTACTAGTACCAAAAATATTGTGATAGTCATTTGGCAAACATAATATTTTGTTCCTCGACTAACTTAGTAAAAAGTTACAAGTATAAAAAATGCTGCTCGAACATTTAATAATAAAGTTTTGTATAAAAAATGTTGCTCGATCACTTAATAATAAAGTTACGAGTATAAAAATTGTTTAGAATGTTTTCGACCAACCAAGGTCGTTAAATTATACTTGTCGACCAACTACAGTTAGTGGGCTTTTATCCCCGACCAGCCACAGTTAGTAGATTTTTTTTTAAATGTTTTCGACCAACCAAGGTCGGTAAAATTTCCTTATCGACCAACTACAGTTGGTGGGTTTTTATCCCCGACCAGCCATAGTTGGTAATTTTTTCTTAAATGTTTCCGACCAACCAAGGTCGGTAAAATTTCCTTGTCGACCAACTACAGTTGGTGGGTTTTTATCCCCGACCAGCCATAGTTGGTACTTTTTTCTTAAATGTTTCTGACCAACCAAGGTCGGTACAATTTCACTTGTCAACCAACTACCGTTGGTGGGTTTTTATCCCCGACCAGCCATAGTTGGTATTTTTGAGAATATATTTACTTCCTAACAGACATAAGTTGGCATTTTTAGGAATACTTTTATTTCCCGAGAAACACAATTTTATTTCTAGTCGGAATATAGGTTTTACTTCGCAGAGGAATACATGTATCTTTACTTCTCGGAGGAATACATGTAGCTTTACTTCCCGGAGGAATATTAGTAGCTTTACTTCCCGGAGGAATATAGGAAGATTTACTTCCCGGAGGAATATTGGTAGCTTTACTTCCCGGAGGAATATAGGTTTCTCGACCAACCTTAGCTGGCATTTTCGAGAAGGTAGTTTTACTTCCCGGAGGAATATAGGTTTCTCGACCAACCTTAGCTAGCGTTTTCGAGAAAAATTTGAGTAGTCTGAACTTTGCCGAGTTTTTCCCCGAGTAGTGTGTAGCACTAGTATTCCTCGAAAAACTTTTAATAAAAAGAAAGAATTCAGTAGAATATCTTCATTTTATTCATCATTGATAATACTTGCGTAGGTGCTCTGCATTCCAGGCATTCTTAAACTCCTCGCCTTCTAAAGTTGCTATTCGGTAAGTTCCTGGTCGAACAACTTCTGTAACTCGGTATGGTCCATGCCAGTTTGCCTCCAGTTTATTGTGCTTTTGAATGATTTTCTTCAGCACATAGTCTCCTTCTTTCAGGTCGCACTTCTTCACCCTTTTGTTGTAAAACATAGTTGTTCGCTGTTGGTAAGCAGCATTTCGAATGGCTGCTTCTTCTCTAACTTCCTCGAGCATGTCTAAATCCAGCCTTCTCATTAAGTCGCTGACAGGGGAATTGAAATTCAGTACTCTGTGTGTTGGGAGGCCCAACTCGGCAGGTATAACAGCTTCACTTACAAACGCCAGCATATATGGTGATTCTCCAGTTGCTACTCGGGGAGTAGTTTGGTAACCCCAAAGTACTGATTGTAACTCGTTGATCCAGTTTGCTTTTGCATCATCCAATCTTTTCTTCAGGCCATTTAGCAGCGTTCTGTTTGTCACTTTAGTTTGTCCATTGCTTTGAGGATGGCCTGGCGCTGAGTGGACCTTCAAAATATTTGACTGATGGCAATAGGCAGTGAACTCCTCGTTATCAAATTGTGTTCCATGGTCTGTGATGAAAGCATGAGGAAGACCATATCGACAAATGATTTTCTTCCAAAAAAATTGGTACACCTTCTCGTACGTCATATCGATAAGAGGCTCAGCTTCTACCCACTTAGTAAAATAATTAACTGCGACGACGAGGTATTTGAATCTTCCTCTGGTTGTTGGCAGTGGTCCAACCAAATCTATTCCCCATATGGCAAATGGCCAAGGGGAAGTTATGGGTGTCAACAGTGCTTGTGGAGTTCTTCGTATGGAGGAAAAGCGCTGGCACTTGTCACATTTCTTAGCATAGGCTATACAATCAGCCCTCATCGTCGGCCAGTAGTATCCCTGCGTTATCAACCTTTGCAAAAGCGTCCGACCTGCTACATGTGCTCCACAGGACCCTTCATCGATCTCTTCAATCAATTCATTCACCTCGGAGGGATGTACACATCTCTGCAAACCTGCCATAATTCCTCGTCTATATAAAATATCATTAGTTAATACGTACCGAGCAGCTTTAAACTTCAATTTCTTGGCCACGAGCTTGTCAATTGGTAATTCTCCCTCCTCAATGTATGCCCTGATAGGATCCATCCAAGATGGTCCTAATTCAAGGGTAATAAAGTTCATCGTCAGATCTTCATCTATGCTCCGACTAGCTAACACTTCAATTGGGATTGTTCGTCGTAGCTCGGTGCGAGTAGCTGATGCTAGTCGAGTTAGGGCGTCTGCTCTCGCATTCTCCATTCTTGGTATTCTGACTAGCTGAATAGCGAAAAATTCTGACACCAGTTACTTTGCCTTTGCATGATATCTGATCATTAATTCTCCTCTAACTGCATATACTCCCAACATTTGATTTACGATCAATTGAGAATCACTGAAAACAATAACCCGCTGCGCCTCCATAATTTTTGCCAAACTAAGTCCTGCAATCATGACCTCATACTCAGCCTCATTGTTGGAAGCTTTGAATTGGAAACGCAAGGCATATTCCATGTCGACCTCGCCTGGAGTGCTCGAAACTATCCCCGCGCCACATCTTGCAGTGCAAGATGAACCATCTACATATAGCCTCCATATAGGTAACTCGTTTTCAAATTTCTTATCTGTCAGAGTTCCTCGGTGAAATATTTGTTTCTTCCTTTCATCCTCCCTGGATATTTCTTGCTCTTCGTCGATCATCCCTTCTTGCCCTTTTACCAATCGAAATTGTTCTGAGCTCGAATTTAATGATCTTGTAACATTTACTTGCCTTTTTACCAATCGGAATTGGTTTGAGCTAGTGTTTGTTGATCCTGTAACATCCACAGGTTGATCAGCGAGCAACTTTTACTCCTCGGGGGTATCAAGATAGGTGAACTCCGCTATAAAATCTGCTACAGCCTGCCCTTTTAGCGATGATCTGGGTTCATAAACTATATCTTATTCACCGAGCTCTATTGCCCAGTACATCAATCTCCCTGATTTTTCTGGTTTATGAAGGGCTTGCCTCAATGGCATATCAGTATATATGACTATAGTATGAGCCTGGAAGTATGGCCTCATTCTCCTACTCGCCTCAATCAACGCCAGTGCCAACTTTTCCAGCCTTGGATATCTGATCTCTGCTCCTCGGAAGGCCTTACTTGTGTAGTAAATTGGTTTTTGCACTCCATTCTCCACTCTGATCAATGCCGAGCTAACTGCATTCTCGGACACTTCAAGGTACAAATACAATTTTTCTCCCATCATCGTCCTGGACAACAGTGGAGGTGCTCCCAAGTATTTCTTCAAGTCTTAAAAAGCCTTATCACATTCATCATTCCACTCAAAAGTCTTTCTGAGTGTATTGAAGAATGAGAGACATCTATCAGTTGCTCGGGATATAAATCTGTTGAGTGCTGCTACTCGTCCTGTAAGACTTTGCACCTCTTTTTTCGTCGTTGGAGATCGCAGCCCTAATAGAACTTTGATCTTTTCAGGATTTTCTTCAATGCCTCGTTAATTGACAATGTACCCGAGAAACATGCCTTCTCGTACTCCAAATATGCACTTCGTCGGGTTCAACTTCATTTGATATTTATCCAGTTGATCAAAAGTCTGACTTAAGTCAACTAGATGATCGGCAGCTTTCTTGCTCTATTTGAGCATATCGTCAACATAGACTTCCATGTTGTCACTGATTTGTTCAGCAAAGACCTTGTTCATCAGCCGCTGATATGTCGCACCTGCAATTTTCAAACCAAAAGGCATAACATTATAACAATAAGTTCCCCTAGGGGTAATGAAAGAAGTACTTTCCCTGTCTTCAGGTTTGATTTTTATCTGATTGTAGCCAGAATAAGCATCCATGAAGCTCAGTAGCTCGTGTCCCGAGGTAGAATCTACCAGTTGATCAATTCGGGGAAATGGAAAGTGATCCTTTGGGCATGCTTTGTTGAGGTCGATGAAGTCTACACACATCCTCCACTTATTGTTTTTCTTCTTTACCATCACCATATTTGCTAACCAATCTAGATATTTAACATCTTCAATGAAACAAGCTTTCTGGAGATTCTCGACTTCCTCCTGTATAGCTTGGTTCTTCTCGGGACTGAATACTCTTCTTCTCTGCTTCACTGGCTTGATCTCCTTATTCACATTGAGCTCGTGACATAAGAAATTTGGGTCTATCCCAGGCATAACTTCATGACTCCATGCAAAAGTTTACTTTCTGCTTCTTAGGAAAGTTATCAATTCTTGTTTCAATGAGACTTCCAAAGACGAACCTACTTGAGTAGTTCGTTCAGGGTGATCGTCGTCCAGAATGAAGTTTTCAGTAGCTTCCACCACTTGACCCTTCACGAGTTGAGACTCATCTCTAGGATCCAATGTTTTAATTTCTGCACCTTCATCCACTTGATAGTGAAAAACGTTGCTAATGCCGTTTAATACAAGATTAAACTGTATAAGCAACTCCGAGATGTTTGTTGAAGAAACCCCTTTCTTTTAAAAATAAAAATTATAAACAACAAGATGTGTTTACAAAAACTTATGTACGAGAGTAATCAAGACTTTGTAATCAGTTTTAAAACTAAGACAGTTTCAAAAATTCAGCACACTATAGAATGAGATGAGTAGATGAAGATAATCAAAACAAACAGTTTTTAACGTGGTAAAACCTCTCCCAATAGAGGAAACATCCACGGTGACTTCTAAGTCACGAAAGTAAAAATCCACTAACAACAAATAACAGTTACAAATAATACAACATACATGCACACAAATCAACCTATTCTAAGTTTAGGAATATACCCCACTTGGTGTCCTTCTAACTTCTTATAGATCTTTAAAAACTTTTGAAACGTGTCAGATTTCTGTTTCAAGAAGGCAACCCAAGTGAATCGTGTGAAATCATCAACCATGACAAGGATATAACTGTGTCCACAAAGACTAACAGTTCTAGAGGGACCAATAAGGTCCATATGGATGAGATCTAGAGGTGAGAATGTCTCTAACCTTTTTATGCGAAGTCTTAACTATTTTTTCTTCCTGGCAATGACCACAGACAACACTGGAAATAGGTTTAATTTTAGGAACTCCTCTAACAATCTCTGGATTAGACAATCTACCAAGGATATCATAACTTAGGCGACCCATACGATTATGCCAGATTTCATTTTCATCCATTCTGACAATGTTACAGGTTTCAGAACCAGTCTTGACAGTATAACAATTGTCAGGTGTTCTGAATCCGGCAATAATGCATTTACCTTTATCATTTAGAATTTTACAATTGTTCTTTGAAAAGGTAACTGTATGGTCAGAGTCACAAAATTGTGATATACTTAGGAGGTTGACTTTAAGGCCTTTGACTAAAAGTACATTTTCTAGAATGGGCATTCCTTCTTCTTTTAGGGTTCCTTTACCAATGATCTGGGATGAAACTCCTTTACCAAAAACTACTTTGCCTCCAACAAATCTGGTTTTGTTTAAGAGTTTGGTTTCATCTCCTGTCATATGTTTGGAGCAACCTGAATCTAAGTACCAACCAGATGAAGTGTGTTCAGCTTTTAAGGCAGTGATAACAATGTTACACTTCATTTGGGGTAAAAGATCATCTTTTCTAACCCAAATAGCTCTAGTTTTAATTTTGCGCAAGTTTGCCCTCATTTGATAAAATTTTCGAGAAACAGCATTTTGTCGAAAAACATTTGGAGCAACAAACTGATTATTGTGGAAAATTTGAGCTTTTGGTTTAGGAAAGTTTCTGGGAGCCTTTCTCTTAAATGAACTCTTAGTTTTGGTCTTTCTATTCCTGTAGTTAGAGTTCTTGTCAGGTTGTCTTGGAAGGAAATAATGGTTACGATTTTTCCTAGAATAGTTAAAGTTCTTGTAGACAGACATGTTGTACACAAGGGTGTTTAGACGCCTAGCATAACAACCTTCAAAGGAATGACCATAAATGTCACAGTATGAGCAATATTGATTTCTTGACGGATGAACTTCCTTAGGAAAACTTCTAAAGATGGGTTTAACAGCATTCTGTTCAAAAATCTTATTCCTTGGAGGGATGGTTTTAAAAGTAGATTCAGCCTTTCTGATCAAAGGACAGACGTATTTAGTCTTAAGTGTAGCGTCAGCCTTAGAATTACTAGACTCTCCAATGTCTTTCTGTTGTTGCTTTTGATCAAATTCCTTTTTAATAAAAAGAAAATCTGGACATGTTTCAATTGGCCTTTTGCCCCCAGACACAAACTTAATAGATTCAATATTTGTAGTTTGTGGTTTGTTCTTAGGGCAGAATCCAATACCGGTTCTATCATCAGAATTGGTCTTAGAGTCAACAACAAAGTCAGTAAAACAATTTGAATTGTTTTCAAACTTAGAAATTTTTTTGAAAACAGTGGCTGTCTTTGTTTTTGCTTCCTCTAGTTCTAATAATGTTCCCTTGTATTTCATTTCCAGGGTTTCATTAGTTTTAGTCAACTCTTTTAATTTTTGATCAAAAGTTTCAATTTCAGATTGATGAGACAGACACTGGTTAGTGTACTCTTCAGCATTCAGTTTCACAATAAGACTTAGATCATCTAATTTCTTAGTCAGGTCTCTAACAGTCTTCTGCAGTCTAGTGCCTTTTTTGAGTGTTTTAGCATACAAGGTATGAATATCTGGGAGGTCATCAGTGTCTGAGTCGCTAAGTGAAGTGTGTGTAGTGACCCCTAACGATTCAGTTTTAGTACTCACGCACCCATTTACATCGTCGTTATCGAGATCACTTTGACTCACACACACGGAACTAGAGCTAGCAACATTTTCAGATAATAGAGCATCTAGGCCAATCAAAGCAGTATTCACACAAGCAGGAGTGGGAGCATCATTATCACACATAGGCATATCATCATTGTAAATGATTTTAGCATAAAAGGACATGCAAGAGTCAAGTACATTTGATGACTCAAGTTCCTCTTCATCAGAGTCACTTGAATCATCCCAAGTTTTGCAGACATTGGCTCTATTGTGTGTGTTGGTTTTATTCAGATTAACTCTGCAATCGTGAGCAATGTGACCTAGTTTCCCACATCTAAAACATTCAATCTTTTTAAGGTCTCTGCTAGGTCTGGAGTTGTTGTCCTTAGGATGTTTGTCAAGACTTCTCTCATGAGGTTTGGGATTAGACAGAGTAGGATAATTAGGCTTGCCTTGTTTAGTTGCCTGTTTGTTTCTAAATTTAATAATTTTCTTAAATTGTTTAGACATAAAGGCAATCTGATTATCTAGTTTGTCTATATCACAATCCTCATCAGAGTCAGAGTTGATCAAATTAGTCTCAAGTTTAGATATCTTAGAGGCAAAACTCAAGTTAGAGTTGGGCTGTTTTCTTTGTGAATGATTTAATTGTTTCTTAAAGTCTAATTCCATTTCCACAGTCCTAAGTTTGCTACTGAGTAACTCAGGGGTAAGGTTTTGATCACTCATTTCCTCAATAGCATACCTCTTACTGTCAAACTTTTGTGGTAATGATCTTAGGATTTTAGAAACAATCTCATTCCTATCATATGTTACACCATTAGCATGCAACTTAGTAACTATATAAGTTAAGTTCATGTAAAATTCATCAAAAGACTCAGAGTCAGACATAATTAAAGAGTTGTACTGCTGGGTAAGAATTTGAGTTTTAGCAACTTTAACTCTTGAGTCTCCTTTATGGGCAGTGATTAATGTGTCCCAAGCTTCCTTAGAAGTGACACAAGATGAGATTCTCTTGAACTCATACTCATTAATAGACATAAAAATGGCATTCTTTCCTTTATTGTTATTACGAGAAACAGTTTTCTCTTCTTGGGTAAACTCACTTAAGATTTTCTTTACGCTCTCATCACTTCCTTCAGTGGCTGGTTTAGTAGGATAAGTGTATCCGTTTTCAATAATGTCCCAAACATCATCTCCTAAAGTCCCTTGGATGAAGGAAACCATTATTACTTTCTAGTAAGCAAAGTTGTTTCCATCAAAGAGTGGAGGTCTGGACAGATTACCAAACCTTTCTTTCTTCTCGTCCATAGTTAAGTTTTTTCAGAAAACGATTTCAGAAACACAAGATCTTTTTGAAAAAATTTACAGGGCTCTGATACCAATTGAAAAACGTTGCTAATGCCGTTTAATACAAGATTAAACTGTATAAGAAACTCCGAGATGTTTGTTGAAGAAACCCTTTTCTTTTAAAAATAAAAATTATAAACAACAAGATGTGTTTACAAAAACTTATGTACGAGAGTAATCAAGACTTTGTAATCAGTTTTAAAACTAAGACAGTTTCAAAAATTCATCACACTATAGAATGAGATGAGTAGATGAAGATAATCAAAACACACAGTTTTTAACGTGGTAAAACCTCTCCCAATAGAGGAAACATCCACGGTGACTTCTAAGTCACGAAAGTAAAAATCCACTAACAATAAATAATAGTTACAAACAATACAACATACATGCACACAAATCAACCTATTCTAAGTTTAGGAATATACCCTACTTGGTGTCCTTCTAACTTCTTATAGATCTGATTGTTGATGATGTCCTTTCAATTTGATAACTTCCTTTGCTTTATCTTCCTTACATCGACTAAATAATCTTAGATCTTATTCACAACACTTCCAGTGTAGTAGTGTGTTAAGTGTTTGTGAAGTGATTCCTATTCACATGCATGAACTCGTACACACTTAATTTTACAGACAGTCCTAGAAAATTACATATAAAGACTATATGCTGTGATTTTCTTTTTTTTTTCTTTCTTACAGAACTAGAAACATTTTTTACCTTTAATTTATCCCAGATTCCACGGATATCTTGCTTCAAAATCGGTCAAGATCTTAATCAATCTCGGTTTTAAAAATATTTTTGAGATTGAAAATCTCCAAGTGCGAATCCAACTAGGTCAAGGTTAAGTTTCGTAAGAATAGAAACCATTAAACATTTTCAAAACTAAATCAGTAAAGATTTTCTTAAATCAAGAAAGAAATATGCAATCTAGTGAAATGTAACATGCAGTGTGTAGATCTACAGTTTCTATGAAAAAGAAATACAGATCATCACACGAATGTTTAAGTTGTTAACAAGATCATAGACAAAGAGGTTACAGCTTCAATATGAACAAACCACTCTCTCTCAAACACTCAAGATTGTGTTTGGGGTTGTGAATATACGAAGGTTTGATTCAGAGTTTGAAGTGTTTAGGGTTAGGGTTAGGGTTTGGCTAACACAGTTTCTTTTCTCTCTCTTCTCTCTCACTTCTCTCTTCACTCTATTTTTTTCTCTCAGAAATGACGAATGCCCAAAAGTCTTAAAAGGCTGAGAAGTGGAGGGTTTATATAGGAGTGTAGAAAGATTCTGGAGAGTCGAAGGGAATCAAGGGATGAGATTAGGTCTTCCTAATCTTGACTTGATCTAAGGGTTATAAAACAGTGGTGGTTAAGTCGAATGTGATTGGTCAAGGATAAATTTAAAACACATGCAGACCATCGATAAGTTTTGATCCAACGATCAGCAATCCACCATCCAACCCTCTCACATAACAAACACAAACAGATACGTCATGAGGATGACAAGTGTTGACATATGAGTGGCTCACAAACGCGCGTCAAACTTAATTACAGGGAGCACCTTGAAGTCTCTAGCGCATTTACATTCTACACAAACAAACATTCGAATGAAATATGAAGTTTCCAAAATAGAATATTAACCCCACAAATATTATAATCACATTTTTATTAATGAAAAAATGTTTAAAAAAAATGTTTAAAAATTCCTAAAAAATAATTAAAACCACATTTTAAGGGGAATTAATCACACAATCAATTTTAAGCAATATATACACATGTTTGCACTTCTAATTGTGTGTAGTGTGATTCAATTTATACCTTCTTGGATTATTGAAGAGGATTAGGGAGAATGCTTCTGAGGTTCTTTGGATTCTAGGATAGACAACTAATTTTGTCACTATTTCCAAATTAGTTGAGCACTTATACAATATAGACTTAAGTAAATCAAAGGTATAAGGTGCTTCAGATAGGCAGTAGTCTTTTTTCCTTGATTCCTCCAGCTCCTCTTGCTCGGCGGATGAATAATAGCATTCTCGAGCTACTTTCTGGTCACCTTTCACAACTCCTACTCCAAAGTTTGTTGGAAATTTTAAGCAATGATGCACTGTAGATGGTACAACCTCGAATGTTTTCAATCCTACTCTTCCCATGATGATATTGTATGATAATTGAACATTCTTATCCATCACGAAGAAGCGTATTCTTTCTGTTCGACAAGCAGGCCACGTAGCAATGAATATATCCAACTTGATCATCCCAAGTGGAAATACTTTCTCACCAGCAAAACCGATGAGGGGTCTATGGTAAGGCTCCAGTTGAGATATCTTTATATTTAAACTATCGAAGCACGAGTAGAACATGATGTCTGCCGAGCTACCATTGTCGACCAGTACTCTTGAAATCATAACCTCCTTCATCCTCATTTTGATCACCAATGGGTCATCATGAGGATATAGAACACCGACAAGGTCGTTCTTTGATAACCCAATGACCAACTTCTCTCTGTTCACCTTTCTCGGGCAATCCTCTTCAGCTAGATTTATTCGTTGAATGTACGAGCAAGCTTGATCCTCACCGAGGTAAGCTTTTCTCTCGACAGTAAGGTCTCCTCCTCCTGCATCTCCACCTGTAATAACATTACAATCAAATGACCCAAAGCGTATTGAAAATACCTCTCATTCTGGTTGCCTTGGTCTCTTGGGAAGATCGGGGTCATCTTCTGGATCAACTTCATAGTTTCTTTTCTTGTTCTCCTCTGCTCGACGAGGAGATCTAGACCTCTCTCTTGCTCGGTCGTTGTTTCTTCTTTCGCTTTCACGATCAACATACTTTGATAGTTTTCCTCGTCGGATGACTGTTTCAATCTCATTCTGAAGAGCTATGCAATTTTTGGTCATATGGCCATGATCTTTATGAAACTCACAGTACTTCGCCTTATTCCTCTTGTCAGGGTCTGCCTTCATCTTCTCTGGCTAGTTTAGTTCCTCTTTGTTCTTGATTTCTTCTAGAACATGGTTGATATCCTTCTTCAAAGGAGTATAATTATCATATTTCTTCATTACATCCCATACCGACCTATTTTTTGAATGTTTGTCATTACCATTGTTCTTATGCTCTTTTTTCTTAGCTTTATCACCTTCCACCTTGGTTTCTTTAGCATCCATATTCTTCTTTGCAGCCATAGCCTCCTCGGCATTCATAATCTTGGATGCTTTTCCCATCAGATTTGACATGGTTCGAGGTGGATCTTTGGCCAAAGTGTAGTAAACTTGTTCGGCAGTAGTTCACTCATCAAGGCAGTAATTGCTGTCTTCTCCTCATAATCAATGACTTCGAGTTTCTTGTTATTAAAACGAGTTATATAATCTCTGGTACTCTCACCAGCCTTTTGTCTAACACTTAACAAATGTGCTACTCGTTAAACTAGCTTTGCCCCAAAAAAGAAATTCCCAATGAATAACTCGGCCAGTTGAAGAAAGGTTGAGATCTTACCCCGAGGAAGATTATTATACCATATTTGAGCAGATCCGGTAAGAATTCCCGAGAATGCCCTGCATCTCATTTCATCTGGAACAACATAGATGTCGGCTGCAGCTTGGTATTGTTCTATATGAAGGACATGATCCGTCTTTCCATCATACTTGGGGGTCACAACAGGTGCTTTGAACTTTGATGGTGTTGGAAAATCTACAATATACTGGACAAAAGGTGTTCCTTGAACAAAGGTTCGTTGTAGAGGGTTTTTGGCCTTAGCCATTTCCCCTAATCTATCCTCCAGCCTTTGAATAGATCCTTTCCACGCATCATTTCCTTCCACGGGCCTATTAGTTCGAGCAACTGATCGTGTTGAAGTGGCTTCTTGGGATCTATCTTGACGAGCAGCTGGTCGTTCATAGGATCTATCTTGACGAGTAGCTGTTCGTGACTGGGCAGATCTTTCCCTTAAATCTGATGGTTGTCGAAAACTCCTCGATATAACTTTAGGAGGACTTCTATTCCTTCTAAGTCCTAATCGATCAAAAGGTGATACCCTACTTAACCTCTCTAGCGCACTAGTCCTTTCTGGAGAGAGAGTGACACGTTGTTCAGTATCTGTGGCTCGCACTGACGAAGTTCGTCCAGGTTGATAAGAAAAATCTTCAGATTCCTCATTGCGATATGAATTGGTACGCCTAGTACGCGAGGATGGTGCACGGGTGTTTCTTTGAATACTCCGTAGTCCTGAATGGGTTGGTGCACCGCCATGGAGAGTTTGGATGAGTTGTCATATTGTTTCTTGCATGGCGGTCTGGCCCTGAGCCATATTTGTCATTATTCTATCCAGATCTGGAATATTTGGCAGAGCAGATGGATTTGGAGGGGTTCCAGCGTTTCGATTACTGGATTTCGGAATATCAGCCATTTGTAATGGATTATTTTTGGTGAAAAACGATATTACCAGTCGTTTCCCATAGACGGCGCCAAACTGTTGATGTAAAAAATTAGATCACTCTAATTATTCAATCACAGATAAATAAATGAGACAAAGAATTTTAAAGTGGTTCAGCTTTATAAGAATGGCCTACGTCCACTATTGTGTTATTGCTGAGTGTTTAGGAATTCTCGATTACAAGTTCTTTAAAGAAATTCCGGTCTGGGTGGTCCCTTACAATGAGGATTGTACAATGTATTTATAGTCCTGAGGCTGTAATGTGAAAGGGTAATACATTAAATGAGGTACATATGAAAGGGGAATACATTTAATGCCCCTTAAGTGTGTGCGTCTGAATGATAAGCATTTAATGAATCAGTTGAACTGTTGGTTATCCAGCTATTAATGCTTCGTTCGAGGTGCAGCTCAGATCGCCTGAGTTGCTCGGACCGCCTAAGCTTCTCGGTACTTAAGAGTTCCTCGGAGAGGTCTAGTTCCTCGGAGCGTATGAGTTCCTCGGAGAGGTCTAGTTCCTCGGAGCGTATGAGTTCCTCGGAGAGGTATTGTTCCTCGAAGCGTATGAGTTCCTCGAAAATGCTTGTTGTTGCCATATAGATTGCCACGTGTCTTTACTCAATTGGGCCATGTCAGTGGACTAAATTTGGTATCAACAGTAACAATCACAACAAGATCCTTCCAACTAGAGGACTCAGGTAAGGGGATCCGTTATCTCCCTTTTTGTTCATTATTATTGTTAATAAACTCTATATTATCATTAACAAAGTTATGGCGAACAACCTTCTACGTGGAATCAATGTTACTAGAGCCTGCCCCTATTACTCATATGCTATATGCTGACGATTCATACTTCTTCTTTGAAAGAAAACACAGAGGAGTGTAGGTCCCTTATGGATTTCCTCAACAAATACTACTATGTGTATGGTCAATAAATTAATCTAAACAAATCATGAACTCTTTGGATGATATCCTGCTTGTGCGCAATAAAAATACTCTGACCTCTCTCATGAACTCTTTGGCTAATATATTACTTGTGCCTATCATTGAGAAACCTAGTAAAAATCTAGGCCTCCCCACTGATTAGGGTAGGAAAAAAAGAAACTTAGGATATGAAAGGAGCAATTCCTCAACCAAGATGGGAAGGGGATTCTGATTAAGACTGTGTTGCAAGCTGCCCCATCCTATGTCATGTCTATCTTTTCTTTGCCTAAATCGTTTTTCTCTAATATCTCATAAAAATACTGATTTTTGGTGGAACACTAACAAAACTAAGAAATTGATTCATTGGAAGACCTAAGATCATATTGCTGAGCCTAAAGGGTGTGTGGAGTTTGGGTTTTAAACATCTTGAGAAGAAAAACTGATCCCTTTTAACTAAATAACTCGGATACTACTGAGTAGCCGTGATTCTCTTTGAGGTAAACTATCAAAAGTGTTGTATTTCCCCAATTGCTCTTTTTTGGAGGTCCATAAACCAAAGAGAGGTTCTTGTATTTGGAACAACATTTTGCATGGTAGGGTCCTACTAAAAAAGAAGGTTGTTGGCAAGTGGGAAAAGGGCAAACATTGTGATTTGGGGAACAAAGTGGATGGGGGTGAACTTGTACCTCAACCTTCTTCTCTTACGTTTGCCACTGATGTCGTTGATCTGATTGACCCCCAAGTTTTCTTAGAATACCAGCCTTATCAACTCCTTATCCCCCCCATTACTGCCTCTAAAATCTTAGTAATACCTCTAATATCCCGTAGTGAAAAAGACACTACCACTTGGCCACATACTTTGGATGGCACCTTCACTATCCCCAGATACTTTTTTTTAACTCCAGAAAAACATTCCCGCATTCATCGTTCCATTCAAAAAAATTTCTTAGCACTTTAAAGAATGGTAAACACTTGTCTGTAGCTCGGGACACAAATCTGTTCAATGCTTCTACTCGCCTAGTGAACCTTTCCACCTCATTTTTATAAGTCGGGGACTGTATTTCAATCGACACCTTGATTTTGTCAAGTTTAGCTTCAATTTCCCTCTGATTTACTCTGTACTCGAGAAACATGCCTTCTTGGACACCAAATATGCACTTGGTCGGATTCAGCTTCATTGGGTGCTTCCCCAGCTAATCAAAGGTTTGGCTGAGGTCGGCAATGTGATCAGATACTTTTTTGCTCTTCGTCAGCATGTCATCTATGTATACCTACATGTTTTTACCTATCTTTTCCTCAAATACTTTGTTCACCAACCTCTGGTAAGTAGTACCTGCATTTTTTAAACCAAATGGCATAACATTATAGAAATAAGTTCCTCGGGGAGTAATGAAAGAAGTGTTTTCCCTATCTTTTGGCTTCATCTTAATCTGGTTATAATCTAAATATGCATCCATAAAACTCAATAGTTCATTACCTAACGTAGAATCAACAAGTTTATCAATCCTAGGCAAATGAAAGTGGTCCTTTGGGCAGGATTTATTCAAATCTGTGAAGTCCACACAAATTCTCCATTTGTTGTTTTTCTTTTTATCCATAATAACGTTGGCCAACCAATCTGGATATTTCACATCTTCAATGAATGAGGATTTTTAAAGATTCTCAACCTCCTCCTAGATAGTCTTATTATTCTCGAGGATAAATACTCTACGCCTTTGCTTCACTGGCTTAGCATCCTTCTAGACGTTGAGCTCGTGGCACAGGAAATTAGGATCAATCCCAGGCATATCCTCATGACTCCAAGCGAACACGAGCTTTCTCTGTCTTAGGAAGGTCACTTGCTCCTATTTAAGAACATGGTCTAGAATTGATCCCACCTATGTAATTCTCTCTGGCTTATCATCATCTAAGATGATATTCTCCGTTGCTTCCACAATTTGGCATTTACCAACTCTGTCTCCTCTCTTGGATCTAAAGTTTCCACCCACTTGGTAAGTGGTGATCTTATTTTTTATTTCTTCCGGATCCTCTTGCTCAGTAGATGGGTAATAGAATTCTCAGGCTACTTTTTTATCCCCCTTCACCATACCTACTCCAAAGTTGGTCGGGAACTTCAAACACAGATGGACTGTAAGTGAGCTACCTTTTTTATAGGCTTGGCTCCGAAGAAGAAGCTGCCAATAAATACCTCGATAGGCT
This sequence comes from Sambucus nigra, assembly GCA_949130495.1. Lineage (NCBI taxonomy): Eukaryota > Viridiplantae > Streptophyta > Magnoliopsida > Dipsacales > Adoxaceae > Sambucus > Sambucus nigra. The sequence goes on from OX422223.1 coordinate 401,693,225, forward strand.
GGTTGAAACTAGATATTTGTCCCCAAGGAAGGCTATTATACCAATTCTGAGCAGGACCTGTGATTGTCCCTGAGAATGCCTTGCATCTCATCTCGTCAGGGACATCATAAATATCAGCTGTTTATTGATACTCCTCTATATGAATAACATGATCTATTTTTCCATCATACTTGAGAGTAACCACATGAGCTTTGAACTTTAAAGGAGTAGGAAAATCTATAAAAGGAGACCCTTTCACAAAGTTTTGTTGCAAAGGGTTCTTCGCCTTTACCATCTCTCCCAACATATCTTCCAATCGTTGAATGGAGCCCTTCTATGCATTATTGCCAAAATCTAATTTATGAGTTATAGCTCGGCTGTTATGACCAATTATTTGTGCTGAGCTGTCCTCTTGTGAGGTCTTCTCGGCATGGATAGATGGTCAGGCATCTGATCTGTATTGGGCTGAGCCCTCACGTTGATTCGCTGGTCATTGAGTATTTCTCGAGAATGCCTTAGGAACATTTTTATTCCTTATAGGTCCCAGATGATCAAGGGAGATGCTTTGTTGAGTCTTTCTAAAGAGTTTAATCTTTCAGGAGTAAAGGATTACTCATCATAAGGCTCTTAAGTCCTAAGAGAAGAACTTGTTCCTGGACGGTAGGATGTATCCTTGGTAGTGCCGGATTAGCTGTGTCTACTAGTTCTTAGAAGTGGTGGTGACATATTCCTATTCTTGTGAATAGATAAGGTGAGAGATCCAGATTGCAGTGTTTAGGCCAATTTCCTGATCGTATACTGCATAGCTTGATGTCTTCTGGCAAGACTAGTCAAAATTCCAGTCAGATCATTATTTGTTAGAGGAGCAGATGGCATAGGCGAATTTCCATAATTTTTATTCAGGAATGTCAGACATTTGCGAAAGGTTGGTGAATGAATGAGTGAACGTAAAGAAATACGTTCCCACAAATGATGCCAATGTGTTGATATAAAAAACTAGACTAGTTTTAATTATTTAAACATGGATAATATTTGTAAGTAAAAGAAAGAGACAAAAATATTTTTAAAGTGGTTCGGCTTATGGAGAAAAGCCTACGTCCACTGTGCTTCTTATTGCCTTTCAATCACTTGCCCTTGACGAACGAATTACAATGTATTTATAGACTAGTAGGGAGACAAAAAGATGCAATGTTAAAGGATTGAATGCCTTTATAAATTAGGCATTTACATCAGTACACAATGTCCATAATGTTTTTGGTTGTTGTCATTTTGCTGATACTATTGGTCAGCCTCCCTATTATTGGTTGGGCTTCTTGAGTGGAATGATGAATGTGAGAAGGCCTTTCAAGATTTGAAGAAGTATCTAGAAGCACCTCCGCTTTTGTTCAGGCCAGTGATGGGAGAAAAAATATACTTGTATCTAGCGGTATCAGAAAATGCCGTTAGCTCGGCATTGATCAGAATGGAGAATGGAGTCCAGAAGCTAATTTATTACACAAGTAAGGCTTTTCGAGGTGCAGAGATCAGGTACCCAAAGTTAGAAAAATGGGCATTGGCATTAATTGAGGCAAGTAGAAGAATGAGGCCATATTTCCAGGCCCATACCATCATCGTGTATACCGACATGCCATTAAGACAAGCCCTTCATAAGCCAGAAAAGTCAGGGAGACTGATGTACTGGGCAATAGAGCTCGGTGAATATGATATTGTGTATGAACCCAGATCATCCTTAAAAGGGCAAGCTGTAGTAGACTTTATAGCAGAGTTTACATATCCTGATACCCCCGAGGAACAAAAGTTGCTCGCTGACCAACCTGTGGATGTTACAGGATCAACAGACATAAGTCCAGACCAACTTCGGTTGGTAAAAGGGCTTGTGGATGTAGAAAGATCATCAAATTCAAACCCAGACCAACTCCGGTTGGTAAAAGGGCGAGAAGAGATGGTCGACGAGGAGCAAAAAATACCAGGGGAGGATGAAACAAAACAAAAAATATTTCACCGAGGAACGCTGTCAGATTAGAATTTTGAAGACGAGTTACCTATGTGGAGATTGTATGTAGATGAGTCATCTTGTACAACAGGTTGTGGAGCAGGGATTGTTTTGAACACCCCAGACAAGATTGACATGGAATATGCTCTACGATTCCCATTCAAAGCCTCCAATAATGAGGCTGATTATGAGGCCATGATAGCAGGTCTTAATTTAGCAGAGATTATGGAGGCGCAACAAGTGATGGTATTTAGTGATTCTCAATTAATTGTGAATCAAACGATGGGAACATATGGAGTGAAAGGAGAAATAATGGTCAAGCATCATGAAAAGGTAATGGAGTTGTTGGCAGAATTTGATGCCATTCAGTTGATTAGAATACCAAGAATGGAGAATTTCTGCGTTAACAGAAGCCCCCAATACTCCATGCTTGATGGTTTACTTGAAAGGATGGAGTATTTATTCTGCAGTGTTGCTCGGTGCTCATGAAATTCTTGATCTACCTTCTTGATTTGTTCAACATAAAGTACTTTATCTCCTGTACGACATATGATGCAGGCTGATCGATGGTTGCTAATCTTTCTTTTGAGGAACTCTGTGTGCTATGTATCACCCCTGGGAATTTGGATGCAGCTATGCCATAGTATGCAGCTTGTAGCTTGTCATAATCTTCAAGTATGTTGATCGGTTTGCTAGCCGACCAACTGCCTCCTGTGCCGAGCAACTGAGTGCTAACTTCACGTGCTTGATTCTTCTGATTTATGATCCTCTGAATACTTTGTCGAGTAACATACTATATTTTGAACCCAACTCTTCAATCTGATTAGTACCAAGCTAGTGGTGGACTTCGAAACATTTTCACACAACTTCTTCTTCATTATTGGTCGAGACAGTAGTTGCAAAGATCTCAGTGCTGTAGATGCTGATTTTGACTTCTACCTCTGCTCGGGGACGAGCAAGAGGTTCTCAGGGACGAGCAAGAGCTGCTCAGACAGACCATCTGTGATGAACATCAGAATGCTGAAAGATCTTAACTTCATAAAACTCCCCTTATGCTTTGGATGATCCTCCTGCTGGTGAGGAACCTGTTTCAAAAGCAGAGGGAAAGAAACCAATAGAGTAGGAATATCAATGTAATAGTTAGTATACATTTTCATTTTGTTTTTTGGATTTAATGAAAGACTTTCATTTTTGCTTGCAAATCTTAATTGCTATTGTCTTGGACATATCAAACATTTTTGCATATCTGTCAAAAAGATAACAATATTGTGTTGTTCATCGACCAACTTAGTAATAAAAAAGTTACAAGTATCAGTAATGTTGCTCGATCACTTAATAATAAAGTAATGAGTATAAAAATGTTTAAAATTTTTCCAACCAACCAAGGTTGTTAAATTGTGCTCGTCAACCAATTATAGTTAGTGAGAGTTTATCCCCAACTAACCATACTTGGTAAATTTTTGTCTTTTTCATAAAATGTGTCCGACCAACCAAGGTCGATAAATTCTTCTCGTCGACCAACTACAGTTAGTGGGTTTTTATCCCCGACCAACCATACTTGGTACAGTTTGGAAAATTTTCTCCTCGTCGACCAACTACATTGGTACAGTTTGGAATATTTTTTCCTCGTCGACCAACTACATTGGTACAGTTTGGAATATTTTCTCCTCGTCGACCAACTACATTGGTACAGTTTGGAATATTTTTTCCTCGTCGACCAATTACGTTGGTACAGTTTGTAATATTTTTTCCTCGTCGACCAATTACGTTGGTACAGTTTGGAATATTTTTTCCTCGTCGACCAACTACAGTTAGTGCATATAAAAATTATGACTAAATTAAAAGATTTCCAAATGAATCAAATTTGTATATACTCACATAAAAGAGATTTATGAATATAGAGAAATTATTTTATCTCCTTAAAGAAGAAATAATATAATATGTACACAAATTTCTCAAACTTTGTGATTATGAAATGTACACTTATGCAGATTTGTAAAATTAGATTCAACAATTTGTGAATATAAAATCATGATTGAATTAAAAGATGTATGCACAATATATAATTGATTTGATCTCTAATTTTATGGATATAAACATATGAGAATCATGATTTGAACAAAAATATAATGGGAATTTGAATAGTCATCAAAGATCTTTCACAAATTATTTCAAAATCAACAAAGAAAATTATCAAATCTTATCATCATCGTATATATTGGTATATTTAATCATTTAAAATATTTATTCCATGATATAAAATTGAAACTTGAGAATCAAGCAAAAAGTTATGATTTATGAAATCCACTATTTTTTAGATTTCTAAATAAGAATTAATCTAACAGTTATGATTTTAAAATCACGATATGCAATATTTTGGAAATAAAAATTGGACAATTAATTTATGTAGATAAACATAAAAATCATGATTGAATCAACATATGTATGTATAATATATAATTTATTATACATATAGAAAATAAAAACTTAGCTTTTGATGGAGAACAATGCTTGTAACACGTTCCCACAGACGGCGCCAATCTGTTGAAGACAGAAAATGGCCACTGCCATTTTAGTGGCGTCAACAGCAGATAAATGATGAGGATGAGATTGAAGATGAAGATAAACATTCACATCAAACATATAAGAAACAAATATTTTTAAAGTGGTTTGGCTATAAGGAAAAGCCTACGTCCACTGTTATTTTATTCCCAGGGGTTTACAATAACACAATGTGGTAGAGAGAGAAAAAGGTGTGGATCTTGTGTATGGTGTCTCTCATCGTTATCGGATCTCTCTGGTTCTCTTCTCCCCGTCGGATCTTCTTTTTTGGCTAAGGGAATACATGTATTTATAGTGATGGGAGATAAAGAGATTCATTGTATGTAGACATTTATACATTATGTCTACATTCAACGAATCTAATTGTTGAATTGCTTGGTATGCTATGTGTTGTCATCTACAGTATAAATGTACATTAATGCTCATTAAATTCATAGTCATCTTCATTAATGCACATTAAATGCATAGTTATCCCTTGATATTCCTGGTTGGTATGCCGACCAACTCTCCTCGGGTGCCGACTAACTCTCCTCGGGTGCCGACCAACTCTCCTCGGGTGACGATTTATACTCCTCGGGTGCCGACCAACTCTCCTCGGGTGCCGACTAATACTCCTCGAATGTCTAATATTGCCACGTAGGATGACATGTGTCCTTTTCTGATTGGTGCTTGTAGATGGAGAATTTTTGCGTTAACAGTCGGTCTTCATGTATGCTGGTTGACATTCCAGTTTTCTGGTCAGCATTCCAGACCTTGGTCAGTGGTTATGCCTTTCTAACTAGGATTATTTCCATAGTGGATGACACATGTCTATTTCTGATTGGTCCACGTAAGTTGGTATTTTTGGTATCAACAACGAGTATAATTACAAGAGAAAATTTGTCACTCAAAACACAAAATTTGTTACCATTTCTTCAGGAGTCACCACAAATTCCCTCAACCCTTTATTGTGTTTAATAATTTTCTTCAATATTTTTTTTACTTTTATGGCAGATTGCCTCAACATAATATATCTTAGCATCAAACGCATGTGCAAGCATAAATCTCAAGTATGTATAAAAGGTAAGAATTACACATAATTTTCAATCGGTCTTTGGGATATTGAAGTAGATCGCATAAAATATTCAATTACTATTGAGCCATATTCTCTAGGACATCTCGGCGCGCTTTTTCTATCGACGATTATTTACGAAGCCCTTACTTTCGTCGGTTCTTCAATTACTCTCCCCCCCACACTCATCTAAATTAATTTTCAATACATACTTAGTAAAACAGAGTTGCAATAGAGATTTACTCCAAAGAAATAACTTAGTTTAGAGGTAACTAGTTCTTACACTAAGTCTTTCAAAAGCCAATTTATTATCCCCGTTGTTGAGTGTTTTCCACTTGGTAGGTAGTGGGATTAAATTACGAGAAATTATCCCCAATTCATTAGAGAATGTTTTCGTCTGATTCTTTTTAAGTGGCATGCCCTTCCCGCTTGGAGTTTCAATTATCACTTTTCCCCCTATTGCTTTGATGTATTTTTAAGACCTTTTCCTTTAGTCGTTCCACGACCTTTCTTTTTACTACATGGAGTTGTGTTTAAACATTAAAACAAACATGAATGAGAAATAAATAAAATGGTTAAGGTAGTAATTAAGTAATCTTTCAAATATTTATCCTTAAACCTGAATTGGGACTAGGCCAGGACTTTGCTTATTTAAGCTATGTGGTGGGTAGTTGTACACTGGTCGGATCCACAGATAGGATGGGTGGTTGTGCACTGGTTGGCTCCATGGATAGAGTGTGTGTTTGTGAAAAAATCAGGTTGCTTAGATGATGCAGTTTGTTGTACATTAGTTGGTTGTACAATAGTTGGTTGCGCTTGTGAGATAGCTGCCCTAGTACGCTTTATTCTCCCCGGGCCATATATAATAAAATTTCTATAAGGAATACAATTTCAACACAATTATTTGTCACATGTTTATATCTCAAGAATAAAATTAAACACAATCATGAGTCACATGCTTATATTTCAGAAATACAATAGAACACAATCAATACAAAAATAAGTATAGGTGCATATATAATTCTCAAAGTCCATCAACACAATGAAAGCATACACCGAAACTTCAGGAATTTGTAGAGGATAAAAATACGCGGAGCATGTAAGTTTGATCGTATACATTACTTAGTATTAGAATTAACATAAGATCATTTACCTGACTTTTCAGAATTAAATTGAATTTATATCATTTAAAGGTTAGTGTGATTGGATAAAAAAACATTGAGCTGCTTTTATATTTATCTGGACCCGAAAAGAAGAAGAAAAGCATATACATTCATCACCATACCATAGAACTTAATCATGAGACCCTCTAAAACATTCAATCCATTTTACAAAAATCTTAGTTCCAATATGAGATCCCAAAAGGTTTTAATTTGTAAAGATTCAATTCCATCACTTGGTAATAGACAGAGAAGTTGGCCCCTCAATTGTCATCCACTAACACCTTTGAAAAAACTGAATAAAATCTTACATCTTCCATTTTTAACCCCATGACCACCTATTTGAGTTTATTTTTTCATTGTCCATGCAAAATCTCAAGACATGTAAAAATAAAATAGAGATTTTTAGGAATGATTCCAGTTGTAAAAAAGGAAAATGAGCCATTGAGATTGGGGAATACCACAACTCAACTATTGAGATCCAATATTGGTTGCCAGTAAAGGCTTAGAACACTCTATGCATGGACTTGTTTTACCTCATCTAGTTTTTCTGGCGCTGGTCAAGCTAGTAATAATTAGATGGATAGATATCATTGAATGCATCCCTAGCAGCCCATCTGGGGCCACCGGGAGGGTATCCATATGTAAATGACCTTATGCTAAATTTTGAGAGGATATATTTTCACCAAATTGGTGTTAATTTTTTTCACTCTTTTAATTAATTCAATCCTTATTATCAACTCAATCAGGAAAATATGACAAAAAACATTGGAAATGCAATGTTCTAATTGAAAATGAAAAAAAATTCTCCCTTATTATCATAACACATAATGTTTTAGTTGAAAATAAAAAAAATATTCTCCCTTAATATCACAAGACATTCACTATGAGTGGTTATCATCACTCGAACACATGATATCTTCCTCATTCTCTAAATATTCAGCCAAAGTCTCATGTTCATCATTGACATCGTCATGAATGAAATTAGTTTCTTCATCAACTACTACTTTCTCTACATTTACATCCCTAATTCAACTGTGTTTGCATCCACATCATCTCTATGACACACACCATCATCAACTTGGATGATTTCAACCACTTCTGAAGATGAATTCTCTCGGTAGACCACTTAATCAGTGGCTCAAGTTGTACCCACATCTGGATTGAATAAGTGTCTATGTTGAAACTCTTGAATAACTTTCCATTTCTTTCCTAACCTTTTTTCAATAAGATAAAATAAATTATTGTTCTTGAATTTATAGAACATAAGGGTGATTATTGTACGACCTATTATTAACATTAATGCTTGTAAAGTGCTCATCAATTTGTACTCCCGATTTATTTTTTGTGTTGTCTTTAAACCACTCACACTTAGAAAGAAGGACTTTATATCCCTTATTATACTCCAACTCAGTGATGTTAGTCAAGACACTATAAAAGTTAATTTTTTCATCATCATGATCCCCTTTGACAACCAAACCTATTTTTCACTTCTTCGATGATTGTCATGATCCTATGTGTGAAACCTAACCCCTTTAATAATGCAACTCGCATACTTCCTCACATGTATGTCAGGACCACATGATAATGCATACAATTGATCAGTAACTTCTGGACATTTTTAGTTGTACAATGTTTTCATCTATGAAATCATAGAAGTGAACAACATGAATGGATGGAATTAAAAATATTTAAATATTATCAAAGTTGAGTTCTAATAATTAAGACTAAACTTACCTATTCTCTAAACCATAAAGGGAATTTCTTTCGACATCTTTCTTCTAAATTCAAAAGGCTTTCTTTCTCAAGCTCCTCCTTATGTTCACTAGATTAATGAAAAGTAGTGACTTTTAGCACACATTTGTTGTGTAATTATATCATAAACTAGTGATAAAAATGTCCACTTGCATTAAATATGGCTCAACTTTCTCACAAATTTTCAACATGTAGCAACGCATCATTTTCATATTTGTCTCGGAGATAAAGTCATATGTATATGCCCTAACAGGACATACTTTCTGAGAAAACACGTCCAATCCATCCTCTTTAATGTCCCCATAATAATTCCATTCCTCTCGATTTAATATAGTTTCAATATAATGAAGATACATGGAGAAAAATGTCAAACATTCATTGACAATGAAAGATGTTGTTATCGAACCTTTTGGGCAAGCTTTATTGTACATATAACCCTTAAGTGTACCCAAATACCTATTGGAATTTTAATGATTAAAAAGTAGAAATTAATTGTTAAGGATTCCTGTAACACATGACAATATGTATATATATACACACACATCTTTCAATAGGATGCATTCACTTATACTGGTCCTCCAAGCATAACCTCTCGTGCTAAGTCAATTGCTAAGTGGATCATTATATAAAAAATGCTGGTGGATAAATCATTTGAATTTTGCACAAAATGAAGACTATTTCCTTCTTAAGACTATCTAACACTTCCACTTCTAATGTCTTACAACATAAGTCTTTAAAAAAAATTCCCAACTTAACCAATGCTATCTGTACATCAATAGGTAAATACCAATGAGTGACAAGAAGAAATAATAATTATAAAAGAACATGACAACCATGGATTTTCAACCCCGATACCTTTTCAACACTAAAATACACATATGGTGCGATATTGGAAGCACAACCATCTGGTAATTTCACTGATTTTAAGAAGTTGAAAAAACCTTCTTTTTTCAACTTTGATAGTGTATAACATGCTAGTGGCATCTTATATGTATCATTGTTTTTCTTTAAGTGCATATCCTTCCTTATTTTCATATCCTCCAAACCCTTTCTTGCCTTGTATGTTTCCTTTGTTTTCCATTCAATGTTGAGTAATGTTCCCAAAACACTATCACATACATTCTTGTCAATGTCCATGACATCAAGGTTAAGACGTAGTTTTAATTGTCACTAATAAGGAAATTAAAAAAATGCTCTTTTTAGTCCAGTTCAACTCTTCATGTTATTTTTTTCTCTTTTTATACTTTGACTGCTTCCTTGGTTTATGATCTTTGACACGATTCTCTTGTTGCGATACGCCGTCACCATCTCACTTAAAAGACTTTAATCATTGTTCTGGCATACAATCAAATTTTTTACTCCTCCTCTACACATGATTCAAATCAAAATACCAACGATGATCTATATAATAAATCTTCTTTTTCAATTTATGAGAAGATGCCTGCTCATTACAAGTGGGATATGCCATATACCCTTAAGTTCTCCACCCAAATAAATTAGCATATGTTGAAATGTCATTTATTATCCATAGGACCGCTAAATGTATATGAGAAATGTTTTCAAGAGATGCATCATATGTCTCCACACCAACATCCCACAATTCTTTCTATTCATCTATTAGTGGTCATAAATAAACATTTATGTCCTTGACAGGTGCCAAAGGTCCAGGAATAAGTAATGCCATCATAAAAATGGCTCTTTCATGCATTTCAAGGGGGAAAGTTATACGACATAAGTATGATTGGCGACGTGTTGTATGATTTATGCATAATGCCAAATGGTTTGAAACCATCACTTGCTAGGTGAAGCCTTATATTATAACAATCTTGAGAAATAACTCGTGATCATTATCAAAAGCTTTCCATGATTTAGAGTCAACCAGATGTATTAAATTATTGTCTGTCACACGCTTCTATTTGTGCGACCTCATATCTTCTGTTATTTTTGCTTGGTATAAATAATCTCCGAAGTCTAGGTTTTAGAGGAAAGTAATGAAAGGTCTTATGTGGATTACGCTAACCCTTATCCTCATTAATCTTACAACTAGACTATCCACATATTGGACACTCTTGTCTATATTCAAACTCCTTGCAAAATATTGTACAATAATTTTTACATGCATGAATTGGTACATATCCTAATCCCAAGTCTCGCAACTTGTTATTTGTCTCATAATGCGACTTGGGAAGAGTCTCACCATCTGGAAAATAGTTTTTCAAAAGCTTGATGTGACACCCCGCCTAATTAAATATCGGGTGATCATTCCTTTATTAAATTAAATCATAATATCTAGTAGGTTCATATTATGCATCACTATCGAAAAATTTATTATTAAAACTAACCACCTATTATTTAAAAAGGTTGACGACAAATTTCAATTAACATGAAAACCAATTTATCCAATTGCTAACCATACACCATTCAAAATAAATCTCGTATGAATTTAAAATGACTAAAGTAATAAATGGGACTGGAGTAAACATATCCAACCTAAATCTCCGTACAATGATCCAACAAAGTAAATAAAAAACTGAAAGGAATAACTAAAATAGATCCACAAGTCTCTGACTATCTGAACAAGTAAAGGGGCAGCATGCCCTAACTAGAATAGAGAAACTAAATATGTAGGAATGAGAATCATAGAAGTGTCTACTACCAAGTCTTGTAACTTCCACAACAACTACAGCTCATTGAATGAATGGAATTACTATCCTTGGCGTCCCTGTGGCTGGGCACCTAAAATAATTTGACAATAGAAAAGATTTGCAATAAACGGGTCGGAGCCCAAGTTGAAAATAGTTTAAAAATCAGCACGTGTTTAAAATGCATTATACAGTAAATATTATATCCATGTTAGTTTCTCGTGCCCTCACTTGAGATTCTCACCTCTCAACTATTGTGCACACCTAGTGTAGACTTCTAATCCATCCTAGTCACGCTATCCCACTTATCTAACTTAGTCCAAGTCTTTTACTGAAATTCTTAAGTCATCGTACTCAATTATAACATTCGAGTAATACATTCTTATAATTATAACGCCAGCTTTTACCGATTCAAATAACTTATTAATCATTCAAGTTCTCACATTGTTGATTAATATTAAATATTGTAGTCTTTCTCATCTACTATGCAACACAGTAGAATAATCTCAAGTGTATGTATATATATATATATATATATCACTATCATACATATATATACTAATACGGCACCCCAAAAGGCTAAACTTGTGGTGCACACATACTCTATTATCAGTCCTGGTACATCACGCACGTAAGGACTGCGAATTTTGAATCACTCTGGAATCGCATCAATACACAATGGAGGCAAACATAGTTACCAGCCCCATGGGCTACGCATATACCTACGCACCCATGTGACCGCTAACTTATCAACTCACAAATAAGTCTTTCCCAGACCTATGTCCTGAGTTAGCAATCTAAAATCCCCTCGAAGGCTCATCAATATAAGATTGTCCCCTTCCTAAGACTTCCCATGATGGAAAGTATGGTAGTTATGTAGTACACATAAGGATTTATGAAATAGGTACACACAACCCATATATTTAACAGGATCACACCACCTATATATTTCAGATTTACACGAGTTATCGTTCTTACAGTGTTCACGATGTCTCTCCATTACGACTATTCTCTCGAACGTAACGCATCACTTATAATAAATATCACAAGGAGTCCCTCTTATCCTTATATACACCCTCTCCCATATTACTAGCTTAACATATACTTGAGTCATTCATAGTTCTCGAATCATTTTCACCAAATTCTAGCTCACCCCAAAATTTCCCAAAATTCTGAAATCTCGTTCAAAGTGCCCAATATCTTTTTCAAACGAGTTTGTTCAAACGAACTTCGAAATAACTAAGTTCTAAATTCTCGTTTGAGTTCTCATTGGATTCTCGTTCGAACGATGTCGTTCGAACAAATTTCCCTTAGCCCGGGTCGTTCGAACGACTTTTGCCCAGTTCGTCTCCTACCTTAGGAAATGTGCATTTTTGTCCATTTTTGTCCACCCAATTCACATCAAAGTTCATCCAACTCACAATTAACAGTCCTAAATACATTTTATATACATAAAGATGAGTCCAAACATCTTTTAACCATCAAACCTCACTAAATTTCATATATGGGTGAAGGGATTATGATCAAATACCAAAAACACTAGTTTTCCATCATTAATAATTTTATCCACTTAAAACAAAAAATAATTTTTTTCCCTTCATGTAACATTCTAGATTGATATCCTCTACGTATATTATTTCATCTACCATCAATTTTCTACCCAAAACTTGATTAACAATTACAGTTCCAATCCAAATTTCATCATAATAGGTGTATATCATCAATTCTACACTAACATGTGTAATATGTGCACTAATTTAAAGAAAGATAACCACTAGCCTTGTTGAGAAGGTCTGAATCATGGAATGAAAGTGGTATGTATGTGTTCCTCTCTTCTCGATTTATACGTTGATGGCATTTTGGTGAAGGATGGTTGGTTTTGGTCTTAGGGCTCTAAGAAATCCCTCCTCCTTCTTCCTCTTGGACTCTCTCTTTTTCTCTACTGATAAAGCCTTACTTCTCTCATGTACGCGCAGATATAATCCTCCCAATTTTCGTTCATTAATTTGCCTAAAAATTTCAAACGACAAAAATACCCCTTCGGGGTGTCGGTTTGCCCCATAACTATCCCCAAACAAAACCCTCGAGTAGACTTTTTTGACTATTTTGACTATTTTGAACCTTACGAACATGTTGGTGAACTCGAAACGACCATTTTGGTGATGCATAATTATTTTACTTCTTATCTGACTAATTTAGTCGCGACACGACTCACATGCGCGTCCCAACTTAAATTTCTATCATTGTCGTGTTTTTTTTTTCACTCACGACAGAATTAATATTTTCATGATCATATATTACTTTAATCACTAAGTAATATTCAATATAACTTATATCAATAAGTGATAACTTCCGCCACACTAGTAATTATTAAAATAAATTCGGATTAATTATGAATAAATTTTCCATTTTGAAGTCAATTAATCCCATTATTAAAATCATAAAAAAATACGGGGTATTACACTTGAGTAGCATATTGAGTGATTTATTACTCCAACGATTGATAACCTTTAAGTGACACAACTGCAGAAGAAAATATAATGTAGAAAACTTTATGCAATTGGGATACAATTTATGCTCAACCTCCTTTAACAATTTTCAAAGTTTTTCTCTCCCCATTAATTGACGTTTATCCTATTATCATTATCAAATCTATCCATAGGATTGGTATCGAACATTACCCTTTGTACATCTTCTAATAATTCTTGCACTTCATCACCGTCCTCTTCATTATTTGTTATCTCCTCATTATCACTCTCATAAACATTATCATACACAAAACTATTACCCATAGACTCTGAACGCTCACCGTGTAAAATCCATTATGTGTGGGTTATGGAGATTGCTTTTATAAAAAATGATCCTCTACTTAATCAATATTCTCGATATCAACATTTAGACACTCTTAACACGAACATCTAATGTTGTTATTTGAACCCATATGTTCCTTAACAGATAGAACGAAAGATCTAACTCTCATCACATATTTCTCGAAGAATATATTTCTCTAACTCATCCAAGTTTTATCCATCTAATCGTATCAACTTTATTAATATAAAAAACATAAACCTGAAGCAAAGAATGAAGTTTATGTAAGTTCTTTTAAACTAATATGTCACATTGTATTGATTTTTATATTTCAATCTAACATAATTATTGTTACATTACATTGTTTTTTATACTTCAATTCAACCTACTATTATCATACTGAAAATAATGTGAACTTATTTTTCCGTTAGCAATAAAGAAATCAAATAAACATGTTTAAGTCGTAACCATAAATTCTATGTCAGTACAATGAAATATAAATCAAAAATCTTTTGGAGTAAGGTTAAATAACTTGCATGCATAATTTTTAAAATGTAAAATTATCTTTCTTGAGTATAACTAATTTAAAGAAAATGACATCTCATAATGTGACAACGTCAAAAATAGAAATCTATATAATGATGATATAAATAACAAGATAGAGTGTTAAATTTTTTTAACCCATATAATACACAAAGAACAAGAACAAAACAATCTGATATTCATTCAACAATTGTTCACATCAAAGGGAGATAATGTATACTTGATTGGAGAGATCAACTCACAAATTATATATGCAAAACAAAACAAAGAAACCAAATAGGATTTAATTACTACTTTATTAGCATCATCAGAAAATTAACACCAAAAGATAGTTCACATACACACAAAAAAAGAACCATTTCCAACTTGCATTCAAAGAGAGAAACAAATAGAAATGAAATGGTTAACAATTATAACTTTATCAACATCATCCATGAGTATGAGGCTTATTGTGACAACCCGCTAACTGAAATAAAGGGTGGTCAGCCCGATACCCCGATGAAATAGGAATCATGGATAGCTATCATTCTCAGCATCAAAAAAATCATACAGAGTATCAGGAATAACCACACAATATTCCAGAAAACGGGTTATCAAAAATTTTAGTTTGTAATTTAAAGAAAACACTTTCAACAACCCATAATAGAAAAAGACGGTGGAAACTCCCACAAACATATATATGTAATCCAATAGTTAAGGAAGGACCGATTGAAGTGTTGGTCGATACAATCCATACAATATACAATAAGTTTCATGTGTTACATAATACATCATTTATACAATTACAACCAATTGGGCAACACGCCCGAATAAAGACTGATCTTATCTAGAAAACAATAATAGAGGCGTCTACATAAAATATCCCGTGATACCCGCAAAATATCACGGCTCCTCAAAAGACTCAGATAAAAAAGGTCATTACGGGCGACCTTGCGGCGGAACACCTGAACGAATAAAGAAGATACGTACACAACAAGAAAATGAAGAACCGGTCAGAGGCCGATTTTATATGATCACTAGATAAATGACAGGTATGACAATAATGGACAGGTAATCATGGATGATACTCTAACATGGTAACATCATATAAAGAACTAAGACAGTTAAATGGTTATTAAAACGAAATTCAATTATACAAAGAAATAAAAGTACTTATAAGCCTTTTTCATCTTTCATCATTTTCCATTTCCGTCTTCTTTCCATTCCTTATCAGGAATGAAATTATTACCATTTGCTCTTTATGGAAATTATCTCAATAGTATGCTCTTTGTGGCATATACTTTGCTCTTTGTTACATTAATGTTCCATCGAGTCCAACTCGATAATAGAATAGTTATAAATATATATATAACGATTTTAAGACCGCCTGTCCGGGTTTCCCCACTGTGCGCGCCCCTAAATAACCATCATCTTCCAGGGCCTAACATAAGGCAACCTGGGATCCTATCGCAAACGTCGGGAAGCGGCCATATGCCCGCGGGGTAGTCAAGACCACACCCAGACCAAGACTTCCTATTTTTTTTTTAAGCAAATCCCAAAGCCAACTCATTTATTCTCACCCACACAACATAAATGCTACTACCACTACCATCAACATCAAGAATCATCCAACTATCCTCTAATGATTTAGAAACAACCAACATCCAAACCCTAAGCTAGTAAACCATAATCAAATACATCATTCTGACACAAATCATTTATCTTTAACCATAAATAGCAAGTAGTAAACTTGCCTCAATGTAGAAAGTGCAGATTTTCTTGGTGTGGGAGCAAGAATCCTTCTTAAATCTTCAATCTTCTTTCTTCTCTCTACTCTTCTCTTTCTCTCTTTAGTTCTCTAGGTTTAAGAAATACAATTAGGTGAATAGTGATCTACCCAAGACATAATCGTGCCTTTTAGCCAAAATCCCAACTCAATTGATCGATATTGCGATAAAATAATACGCAATTGCACATTTAAGGCATAATCAGTCAAAAATGCCTAAAATCTCAAAACACATAATGACACAATATCTGACTATCTCGCACGTTCCTGAATCAGCTGCGGCCTCCAAATTATCATTTGGACATTTTATAATTCAATTTAAGTTTCGGACTCATTATTAAGCCAAATATTATTTTAATTCATATGATATTAATAAGCATAACATAGAAAAATTCACCCATAGTTATGGTATATATGTAAACTCATGGTGAATATTAACTTTTCTTCATTAAATTAGCACTCAATTCATAACCCAAAACTTATATCTAATTACCATACCTAGTAATTAATATAAAATACGTTCTCATAAGCGAGGGTTATTACATACTCCCCCCTTATGAGGGAATTTTGTCCCCAAAATTCAGGCGTACCTCATAAGAAAAGATGTGGATACTTATCCCGCATATCGTCCTCACGCTCCCACATTGATTCTTTCGCATTGTGATCACTCCATTGAACTTTCACTAAGGGCACCACACGAGACCTTAACTTGCGCTCCCCATACTCAAGAATAGCAACCGGTTGTTCTTCATATGAAACCTTGGGTTGCAAGTTTATATCTTCAAAAGGGATGTGCCAAAGGGCACCCTCACATCTTCTATACTTCTTCAGAGAGGAGACATGGAATACATCGTGGATTTTTTGCAAAGGCTCAGGTAAAGCAAGTTGATACGCCACGGGATCAACTTTTGCGATAACTGGGAAAGGTACAACAAAGCGCGGTGCAAGTTTTCCTTTCTTCCCAAAACGTTTAATGCCCTTCATTGGAGACACTCGCACCAACACTTGGTCTCCAACCTCTAACTCCACGTGTCTCCTGCCCGTATCGGCGTAGCTCTTTTGACGATCTTGGGCTATCCGAATGCGATTTCGGATAAGTTCAATCTTTGAAGAAGTGTCTTGGATCATTTCAGGTCCAAGAAATTTGTTATCACCTACTTCCAACCAACAAGCGAGTGACCTACACGGCCGGCCATACAAAGCTTCATAAGGTGCCATTCCAATAGTAAATTGGTATGAGTTGTTATAAGAAAACTCAACCAATGGGAGGTATTGTTCCCAACCGCCCTTAAAATCAAGCATGCACATCCGAAGCATATCCTCCAATATCTGGTTTACCCTTTCAGTTTGACCATCTGTTTGAGGATGATAGGAAGAGCTTAACTTCAACTCGATCCCCATGGCCTCTTGAAAACTTTGCCAAAAGTGGGACACAAATATTTTATCTTGGTCGGAAACAATATTTGAAGGTACCCCATGAAGTCTAACGATATCCTCGATGAATAATTGGGCGTAGCGAGCGGTATCATAATCCGTACGTACAGGCAAGAATTGTGCCGACTTAGTCAAACGGTCGATAATTACCCAGATCGAATCGTGACCTCTCTGTGATCTAGGTAAGCCCGTAATGAAGTCCATCGAAATGCTTTCCCATTTCTATAATGGAATCTCCAGCGGTTGCAACAAACCTGTCGGTCGTTGGTGGTCAATCTTAACCAACTTACAAGTAGTGCATTGGGACACAAGCTCCGAGATATCCCTCTTCATACCAGCCCACCAATACTGACGGCGCATATCTTGGTACATCTTGTCCCCACCTGGATGTACCGTAAACTTTGACCCGTGAGATTCCGCCATCACCGCTCGTCTCAAGTCCCCATCTTCGGTAACAATAAGTCTTCCATGGAAGCGTAGTCCGCCCTCAGAACCAATCGAGTACGACTCCGCTCCCTCGGAAAACAGTCGGTGTATATGGTCTTGACAACCTTTATCTCTTCCATGGGCTTCCACAATTCTCGCTATAATCGTAGGAGTAACGGTCATCACGGAGATGAATTCTCTTACCCCCGCATCCTCCTAACTGAGCTCTCTCTACTTAGCTTTCCACACTTTAGCTAAGTCTCCCTCGGGCCTCCTACTCAAGGCATCCGCTACTACGTTTTCCTTTCTAGGATGATAAGGGATATCAAATTGGTAATCTTTCACAAACTCCAACCAATGACGCAGACGCATATTCAAGTCCTTTTGGGAAAATAAATATTGCAGCGATTTATGGTCTGTGAAAAAACTAAACTTTTCCCCCAAGAGATAATGCCTCAATATCTTCAAGGCAAAGACAACGGCGGCAAACTCTAAGTCATGCACCGGATAGTTCCTTTCGCGAGGCTTCAACTTATGAGAAGCGTAAGCAATAGCTTGTCTTTCTTGCTGAAGAACACCTCCTAACCCTTGAAGAGATGCATCGGTGAAGACTAGGTATTCCAATCCTAGTTTTAGCAATGCAAGGACTGGAGCCTAAGTTAATCTATCTTTGAGCTCATCAAATGCAGCTTGACATGAACTGTCCCAAACAAATCTCACTCCCTTTCGGGTTAAATTCGTCAACGGGCTAGCGATTTTTGAAAAACCCTTAATAAATCGACGGTAATAACCCGCCAAGCCCAGAAAACTACGAACCTCAGTAGGTGTCGTGGGCTGACCCCACTCTCTCACCGCAATCAACTTGCTAGGATCCACAGATACACCCTGGGATGACACCACATGACCCATAAATTGAACTTCCTTCAACCAAAAGCCACATTTCTCAAACTTTGCATACAAGTTGTGATCCCTCAATCTCTGCAGGACCAACCGTAAGTGAGTAGCATGGTCAGACTCTGTCTGAGAATAGACTAGGATGTCATCGATGAACACAATAACAAACTGGTCAAGGAAATCCCGAAACACCCTATTCATAAGATCCATAAATACAGCAGGAACATTGGTTAGCCCAAAGGGCATAACCAAGAATTCATAGGATCCGTAACGGGTCAGAAATGCAGTCTTGGATACGTCTTGCGCCCGTATCCTCAATTGATGATACCCCGTCCTCAAATCGATTTTGGAGAAGTATGATGCTCCCCTAAGTCGGTCAAACAAATGATCGATACGAGGCAAAAGAGTATTTATTCCGGATGGTGACTTTATTCAACTCCCTATAGTCCACACATAACCGGAGAGAACCGTCTCTTTTCTTCACAAACAATACCGGAGCACCCCATGGCGATGTGCTACGCCTAATAAATCCCTGCTCCAATAGCTGCTGAATTTGATCTCTCAACTCCCTCATTTCTACAGGAGCCATTCGATATGGAGCTTTAGCAATCGGTCGAGTTCCCGATATTAAATCAATCACAAACTCTATCTCCCGACTTGGAGGTAATCCCGGTATCTCCCGAAAAATATCTTCAAAATCTCTAACAATCGGAAGAGAATTTAGGGGGATCATAACATCCCTAGATGCATCTTCCGCAATACAATATAAATAAGCACTCGTACTCCCTTCCATACAAGGCATAACAACCAGGAACATTTCTTGTCCCGGAACTGCAAAAACTATGCTTTTCCCATAACAATTTACTATCGCGCGATATTTCACTAGCCAATCCATACCCAATATTACATCATACCCGACCATGTCAAGGATAAGAAATTCGGCCTCAAAACACAAGTTACCAAGATTAATCCCTACGTTTCTACAAACAAAGAAAATCAATGAACCATCACCCATAGAGGATTCAACGCTAGTGAAGGTACTTTCAGCAGATTTTATCAAACCCGTGGTCTGAGCAACACTCCTAGAAATAAAGGAGTGTGTAGCACCCGTATCAAATAGTAGTAGACCCATATGCTCATGAATGAAAAACTTAACCTCAATCGCTGGCGGTGCCGGAGGGGGTGGAGGAAGCATAGCTTCCTGAATATGGTAAACCCGTCGATACTGTAGTTGCCCCTGCTGAGGAGGAGCAATCGAATTAGGCGCTTGGGGCGGAAACTGTACATACGACTGTTGTGGAGCCCTAGGAAGATGCCCTCCAACCAACTGAGGACACGCCCTTTTATAATGGCCCAACTCCCCACACTAAAAACATTTATTAGCCACATTCTCCTGATTCCTACCTTGATTGTTTCGAAATTGCCCCGCACCCCGGCCCTGCTGGTCCCTACCTCCATTTCCACCTCTGCCTCCCTGTTGTTGTTGTCCGCCTTGACCCGACCTGTTATTATTATTATTATTATTGCCACCAGCATTAAACCCACCAAAACGTTGACGCTTAGACAAATCCCCTTTGTGGAGGATCCCTCTCTATCTTCTTGTTCCCCGAGTATTGGGACGAAGAAGATGTTCCCCCTCCGATCCCATTACTTCCCGGTTTCACCACTTGCCCCATTGCTGCAGCCCTCTTATTATTTTTCACAAATAATCGATGCTCTTGACAGTGAAGTAAAGCAGTATTCATCACGTCCCCAAAGGTTACCAAAGATAGATTTCCAAGCAAATGTTGTTTTATTCGCCAGTGCAAACCTCCTACAAATTTGGAGATCCTCTACGCTTCCGGAGTCACTTCATCCGGTATAAAGCTTGCTAGCCGGTAAACTCCTCTTCATATTCGGCAACCGATCTCTCCCCTTGTACTAAATCTTGAAGCTTCCTCTGCATCTCCCTTTGAACTGCGGGAGGGAAATACTTCCCATCAAACAAAGCCCAAAAATTGGTGATTGACATCGTATCCCTTTATTCGGGTGTCGTTATTGACTCCCACCAGTGTAAGGCCGATCTGACAAGCTTAAAGGTGACGAGGATTTGCTTCTTCTCCTCACTACATTCCACCATCCTAAGGTGGCTCTGCATGTCCTTCTTCCACTAGTTTGCCTTTATAACGTTCGAACCTCCCACAAATTCTGGGGGATAACCCTTTAGGAAAGACTCTCTTACCCGTTCCCACTGAGAAGGCCCCGTAGGAACTAGTGCTTCTTGTCCCCTCGCTTGAGCTTGTGGTATTTGTTGTGCCACTGCAGTCATTGTTGCATTGACAGCTTGGGCCACGATATTTGCCACATCGGCGGCACTGATATTCCCCGGTGGCGGCGGTGGAGGACCAACCTCATCCTTGACAACCCTATTGCGTCTAGCGGGACGTCCTCTCTTTGGCGGCATCTGAGATAGAGAAGAGATAGAGTTAGAATATTATATAAAACAATCTATCTAGCTGAAGATCGCATACATAAGCAACAAGACAATCCTAACATTAAGCTCTATATCAAAGAACGCTACGGTAGAACAGGACAAGTCCGCATAGATCCTAAAGACTCTAGAACCTGATGCTCTGATACCATCTCTGACAACCCGCTATATGAAATAAAGGGTGGCCAGCCCGATACCCCGATGAAACAGGAATCATGGATAGGTATCATTCTCAGCATCACAAAAATCATACAGAGTATCAGGAATAACCACACAATAATCCAGAAAACGGGTTATCAAAAATTTTAGTTTGTAATTTAAAGAAAACACTTTCAACAACCCATAATAGAAAAAGAGGGTGGAAACTCCCATAAACATATATATGTAATCCAATAGTTAAGGAAGGACCAATTGAAGTGTCGGTCGATACGATCCATACAATATACAATAAGTTTCATGTGTTACATAATACATCATTTATACAATTACAACCAATTGGGACACACGCCCGAATAAAGACTGATCTTAGCTAGAAAACAATAATATAGGCGTCTACACAAAATATCCCGTGATACCCGTAAAATGTCACGGCTCCTCAAAAGACTCAGATAAAAGAAAGTCATTACGGGCGACCTTGCGGCGGAACACCTGAACGAATAAAGAAGATACGTACACAACAAGAAAACGAAGAACCGGTCAGAGGCATGTTTTATATGATCACTAGATAAATGACATGTATGACAATAATGGACAGGTAAGCATGGATGATATTCTAACATGGTAACATCATATAAAGAACTAAGACATTTAAATGGTTATTAAAATGAAATTCAATTATACAAAGAAATAAAAGTACTTATAAGCCTTTTTCATCTTTCATCATTTTCCATTTCCGTCTTCTTTCCATTCCTAATCAGGAATGCAATTATTACCATGTGCTCTTTATGGCACTTATCTCAATAGTATGCTCTTTGTGGAATATACTTTGCTCTTTATGACATTAATGTTCCATCGAGTCCAACTCGATAATAGAATAGTTATAAATATATATATAACGATTTTAAGACCGCCCGTCCGGGTTTCCCCACTGTGCGCGCCCCTAAATAACCATCATCTTCCAGGGCCTAACATAAGACTAGCCTGGGATCCTATCGCAAATGTCGGGAAGCGTCCATATGCATGAGGGGTAGTCAAAACCACACCCAGAATCTCCTACCCATCACAGAAACATATAAAACAAGCGCTCATATGGCCTAGGACTATATCCACCCTGCATTCATTAGCCAATGGGCTTCACCTCACGCACGGACTTCCCTTAAGATGGTATTTAGAGAGGTGTGTAACATCCATTTTATTAATTTTCATATCATGATTCAGTAAATTATGTTTTACTTTATCCATTTTACATTTTATCAAATGCATTATGGTGTACTTCACATCATCATAATAACCTCGAAGAACATTTAAACTCCCAAGTTATCTCTCCCAAATGTCCTTATTTGGACTTTATAATAACCCATCAAATGAGATCTAGTTCGCATTTACTCCTAAAGTTTCCAAGTTTGACCTTAGGATTTCCTAGACTCTTATAGAACTACATGACATAAGAAATGCCTAAACATTTCTTTAAATCCCCCTTGCCTGAAAGGAACCCTAGATTAAACCCTTCGAGTCTAGGGAGTCGACCGAACTCAACTAATACTCTAAGACCCTATTTTTACTTCATTTAAGAAGGTCCCTATGTTCCTATGAAAAGAAGAAGTTAAAGAATGAAAATAAAATGTTTGGGAAGAAAACAGGGGACCGGTCGATCGGTGCCAAGACCGCGGTCGACCGCGTCTCATGATTTGGCCTTAGAAGAAAAGCAAAAAGTTCATTTCGGCAGGGCCGGTCGACCGGTTATGGTATCGCGGTCGACCGCACCATAATTTTAGACCCTTGAAAGAAATGCAGTGTACCCTCTCCCGAAGACCCGATCGACCGGTTTGAGAACCGCGGTCGATCGGTCTCTGCAGACCTAGACCAAGACTTCCTATTTTTTTTTAAGCAAATCCCAAAGCCAACTCATTTATTCTCACCCACACAACATAAATGCTACTGCCACTACCATCAACATCAAGAATCATCCAACTATCCTCTAATGATTTAGAAACAACCAACATCCAAACCCTAAGCTAGTAAACCATAATCAAATACATCATTCTCATACAAATAATTTATCTTAAACCACAAATAGCAAGTAGTAAACTTGCCTCAATGTAGAAAATGCAGATTTTCTTGGTGTGGGAGCAAGAATCCTTCTTAAATCTTCAATCTTCTTTCTTATCTCTACTCTTCTCTTTCTCTCTTTAGTTCTCTAGGTTTAAGAAATACAATTAGGTGAATAGTGATCTACCCAAGACATAATCGTTCCTTTTAGCCAAAATCCCAACTCAATTGATCGATATTGCGATGAAATAATACGCAATTGCACATTTAAGGCATAATCAGTCAAAAATGCCTAAAATCTCAAAACACATAATGACACAATATCTGACTATCTCGCACGTTCCTGAATCAGCTGCGGCCTCCAAATTATCATTTGGACATTTTATAATTCAATTTAAGTTCTGGTCTCATTATTAAGCCAAATATTATTTTAATTCATATGATATTAATAAGCATAACATAGCAAAATTCACCCATAGTTATGGTATATATGTAAACTCATGGTGAATATTAACTTTTCTTCATTAAATTAGCACTCAATTCATAACCCAAAACTTATATCTAATTACCATACCTAGTAATTAATATAAAATACGTTCTCATAAGCGAGGGTTATTACACTTATATATGCAAGTACGTACATATTTAGAAACATATATGTATATATATATATATATATATATATATATATATATATATATATATATAGAGAGAGAGAGAGAGAGAGAGAGAGAGAGAGAGAGAGAACATTAAACTTATTGTAGAATAATCAAATGAACATACCTCATTTATACACACCTACACATTTACACACACAACTATGTATACATATACATACCTATAAATTATAATTTCAAAATTAATTACTACTCAATCATTGATAATGGAATCAATAAAAATTTTGAGAGCTCATCATACGGTAAAAAATTAGAACAGAATAGAACAAAAACAAAATATAACAAAGCTTGCATTTTTTAAGATTATGTTATTATATAGATTATTAGATAATCTACTATAGGCCCATTTTTTTTGCGAAAAGCTTTTTAAGGATGACAAAAACAATTTCTTGTTACGAGCAACCTTTTTCCAATTTTTACTTCGCACTAAGTTGTGAACCAATTTTAAATTAAGCAAATTTTATCTTAATTAATCCTAAACATTCATCTAGTGATTAAATCAAGTAAAATAAAGTAAAGAATACTCATAACGCCGGATGTACGAGGAAATCACTAAGGGAAAAAACCTCGGACGGCCAAAGCCGGACAATCACTATAATGTGGAATTACCATGAATAGACACATGTCTTACTCAATGAATCGATCCCCACAAGACCTGACACTCTTCTGATCTTCAACCACTCCTCCACAATGCCCAAGCAGAAAGTACTTCTTCCACGATCCTCATCCACAACACACGCATCCACGTATGTCTTGGTGTCCACCGATATGGCTTTGTGTCGTCTACGATGTTGAACACAAACTGAAAGTGCCCAATATGTGTGTTTTAAACAAACCAAAATTTTCACCAAAAATTATCCAAATTTTAATTATGCACCAAACCATGTTGTGAAAAACCCAATTCTTAATTTAAACCAATTTTATCTTGATTAATCCTAAACATGCATCTAGTGATTAAAGCAATTGAAATAAAGTAAAGAATACTCACAACGCCGGAAGTACGAGGAAAAAACTCAAAATAGGAAAACAACCTCGGACGATCCAAGACAGACAATCACTATGAACAATGGTTTTACAAAGACAGATTATCCTTACTCAATGAATCGATCCCCACGGGTCTTGACGCTCCATCTGATCTTCTACCGTTCTTCAATAGTGCCCACATAGAAATTTTGTCTTCCATGATACATGTCCACAATACTCGACTCCACGAATGTCCCGATGTCCATTGATTGACTTTGATTCGTCTACGATGTCGAACAAGAAGTCCTTATCTTTTCTTGACCGTAAAATCCTTATGTTCAATGGTAGAACAAACTTCTTGGTGCCGCAAGATGACTTAAACATATAAGAATGACAACTCGGATCTTTGCAAACTCTAAGGATGTGTTTAATCTTTTAAACCATAGACAAAATGTGCCAAACTCGTACTGGATGGTATACTATTTTTTTAGATTGCACACTTACGAAACTCTGATAGAAACAAGCTTTAAATAAGATTTAAACGCTGCCTCGAAAAATGTGTCATTCAAATGATAATGCCACGTCGTTCGCGCGACATAGGCATCTCGTTCGAACGAGAGCTTATGTCATTTGAACGACAGCGCGAAAGTTTGACTTTTTTTGACTTTCTGATTAAAACATCTCTTTTAAAAGAGATCCAAATTAGTCAAACTCTATTTCGAGCTTATCAAAATAAAACGTAGTGTAAACACTTAAAACACTTTTAAAAACATTTTAAAACATTTTTCTTTATAAAAATACATCCTTATCTTTTATAAAAACAATTTCGAGCACCATTAATTATACGCATTCATACCCGAGTGATCTCGGAATGCATTTAACATGAAGACGAATAAACTTGCACCAATTAAACTTCAGGATGCTTAATTCTTTGAAGCTTTGTTGCATCGTCTTCAATTTTCTTCAATACGTCATAGAACAAGTGAGATCGTGAAAAAATAAAAATCTCCCTACGACATATTACAAACACAGTTTAGTTCACGAAATTAGGTCAAAAAAATACAGGGACTCAATTAAAAATTTATGTCCTTACAAATCTCCCCCTTTGACTATTTTGAGACAAAACTAAAGTAGTGAAATGCCTAAGCCGGGGCGTCAAGCCGTTTGATGCCTAAGTCCCATCCCATAAACCCAAAATCAAAAATACAGGATACGGACTAGTATATGTAGCATCGCCGAGCATAAACTATTTGATTGTCATGTAGACTTGAAATCTCAAAACTCTAAAGCATACCTACAGACATGAAACAAACAAAAAAATACTCAGTGAAGTATGGAGGAATAAATGAAACCAATATATATATCCAAATGATACTAAAAAACAATAGATACCAATATGAATAATCTCTGAAACCATCATTTGTTAAACAATTGAGCAGCAAAATGATACCAATGTGTAATACCAATTCGAGATACCAATTTAAACCAGTGGACTGCAAACCAATCAGAAGCCAGATTTCAGGCTGTCGTTCAAATGAGCCAAGGACGCCGCTCAAACGAAATGAGGACATCGCTTGAACGAAGTATAACTTTCGTTCGCGTGAGATGGATATGTCTCTTGAACGACTTCTCGCGACCTGCTAAAATTTTCCACATTCCCAGAAATATTATATAATATTGTCCAGTGAAAAAATTTCCACAAAAAAATTCCAGGAAGAGCCTGACAGCAGCAAAACAGTGTTAAAACAGTATGCATTTAACACAAAACGCAAAAACTCATAAAAACTTAAAATGCGAGTTACATGCAAACATAGTACCGATGTGCTTAAACATGGATATGGAATGAATATGTGTGAAACTTAAAACAAATGAGTCACAATTCCAACACATCGAAACGATCAAGAAGCTCTAATTGATAGCGATAAATCATCAAGCTTTATCATAGCCAAATGACAATAAAAGTGTGAGCTTAGTGAACTAAACAGACTACATGCACACAAATCCAGAATTTTGATGATTCTACAAACAATAGCATCAAATTGTAATGTTTCAACATTATGATTAGTTGTGCAAACCCGTTTAAATTTTTGATCTATCCAAACTCCCTCAATAATATCATATTTTCTTTGGAATGAACTAAACTAATTTGGCCCTTTTCTTAGCATATTGCATTTTCTTTTGGGCTCTTTTAAACAGTGGATTTCACGACGAGTTAATTTTGAACTCTCGCAGCCCTTTCCCAGGAATCACTCAAATATTTTTTCAATTCAAATCCTCACGGTAAATGGTTCTTGCATGCACATTTCTCCTTAAGTCTACTTATGCATAGATGACAAGATTGAGATAAGAATGCCTCACCAAATTCAAATATGCAAGAGAAGTCAAACATCCATATAAACTCGTGCATGTGTGCAATGTTGGAATATATACAAAGTCGAATCAAAATGCATATCAACTTCGAAACAACCCCATAAACAATGGTTAAGATCATTCTAAGCATCGATAATAATGACCAAATATCCTAGCCACATGGATAATGAAACGATGTGGGGGGGGGGGGGGGGTCCAAGCACATCAATATGTCACATCAAACATGTAAACTCAAAAAAAAAACCACAAGAAACAAACTTTTTTTAATTTTTCAAAAGTTTTCTCAAAAATAAAATCTCTTTGTATTTTTCAAATAAGACTCAAACAAGTGAAAAATAAAATACAAAGAGATAAACATGTCATAACACTAGAAAATTATAAATATAATGCAAGGGCTAGCGTATGACAAAATATGCAAGCTACTATCTATAAGAAATAGCAAGATATGAATCATGTGCATGCATGTGAGAATCAACCAACGAAGCATTTAGCATCTCTAAAATGGATTTCCTAACCCAAACAGGTGTATACCTAACAAAACGGGATTCGGTAACTAATGAGACACTACGTTTAATATTCCTAGGGTATTTTCTAAGATCAAAACAAAAACTCCTAAGGTGACATTTCTTACCACAATGCGAACATGTGAAAACACGGAGAGAAACGGGACCTTTAGGTTGACCTTTTTTAATACCCCCGGAAGTGGTTGACACTCTAAAACAAACTATAGTTTTGGCCTTTACATTCGAACAACTAGAATAAGATAAGTCTCTACCATCACTACTCGAGTCATTTAAATCATTTTTTAACTTCAAAACTTTCGACTCAAGCAAACGATTAGACTCCTCAAACATTCGGGACTCCTTCTTTAAATTTTCAATTAACCCTAGAATGTTAACTCGCTCCCCCTCAATATGAGCAAACTTATCCCTAAGAGCCTTTTTCATGCCACAAAATCATTAATCGAATTATTTTCCTCAACGGCATAAAATTTAGAATTTTTTGAATCCTCTAACTTTTTTTTTCTAAAATGAGGACTCTATCATCACTCTCTTTTTTGCCCAATTTTAATACATTAAAATCTTTAAACAAGGAACTAAAGTGCTCACGACAAATATCTCTTTGAATTTGAAAATTTTGCAAATATTCAATCCTATTTTTGAAACCATAATTTTCTTTCTTCAAAACTTCAATACGTTTTGCAAACTTCAAATTCAAACCATGTAAATCGTCAAAGCTTAGAGAATCCATCGAGAGAAAACAAACACAGGAGAGATAAGAAAACACACGGGATCACAAAACAAATAAATTATGTTTTCTAGCCCTAATACCAATTTGAAAGTGCCCAATATGTGTGTTTTAAACAAATCAAGTTTTTCACCAAAAAATATATAACTTTTAATTATGCACCAAACCAAGTTGTGAAAGACCCAATTCTTACTTTAAACCAATTTTATCTTGATTAATCCTAAACATGCATCTAGTGATCAAAGCAAGTAAAATAAAGTAAAGAATACTCACAACGCTGGATGTATGAGAAAAAACCCAAAACGGGAAAACAACCTCGGACGGCCCAAGCCAGACCATCACTATGAACAATGGTTTTGCAAAGACATATTAGCCTTACTCAATGAATTGATCACCACCGTCCTTGACGCTCATTCTAATCTTCTACCGTTCTTCAATAGTGCCCACATAGAAATTTCGTCTTCCCCGATACCTGTCCACAACACTTGACTCCACGAATGTCTCGGTGTCCACCAATTGGCTCTGATTCGTCTACGATGTTGAACAAGAAGTCATTCTCTTTTCTTCACCTCAAAAACATTATATTTAATGGTAGAATAAACTTTCTGGTGCCTCAAGATCACTTAAACATATAAGAATAATAACTTGGATCTTTGCAAACTCTAAGGATGTGTTTAATCTTTTAAATCTTAGATAACATGTGCCAAAATCGTAGTAGATGGTATACTATTTTTTTTCAGATTGCACACTTACGAAACTCTGATAGAAACACGCTTCAAATAAGATTCAAATGCCTCCTCGAAAACTGTGTCGTTCGAACGATAATGCCACGTCGTTCGCACGACACAGGCATCTCGTTCGAACGAGAGCTTATGTCGTTTGAACGACAGTGCGAAAGTTTGATTTTTTTTGACTTTTTGATTAAAAAGTCTCTTTTAAAAGAGATCCAAATTAGTTAAACTCTATTTTCATCTTATCATAATAAAACGTAGTGTAAACACTTAAAACACTTTTAAGAACATTTTAAAACATTTTTCTTTATAAAAGTACATCCTTATCTTTTATAAAAATAATTTCGAGCACGATTAATTATACGCATTCATACCTGAGTGATCTCGAAAGATGAGTAAACTTGCACCAATTAAACTTCGACATGATTAATTCTTTGAAGCTTTGCTGCAACGTCTTCAATTTTCTTCAATACATCATAGACCAAGTGGGATCGTGACAAAATAAAAATCTCCCTATGACATATTACAAACACAGTTTTATTCACAGAATTAAGTCAAAACAATACAGGGACTCAATTGGTAATTTATGTCCTTACACAAACTCCTTCAATTCTTCACAGCAAAACCCAATGTTCAAGTGTAGAACAAACTCTTCTTGGTGCAACCAATGATCACTATGGCATATAGTATTGAAAACTTAGATCTTTGAAACTCTAAGGATGTTCTAAACTTACAAAACCTTAGAAAACTTTTCTACAGAAACGTATTGTTACGAAAACTGAATTCCGGATTGCACACACAAGAAATTTGGATGGGAAACCCGTCGTAAATAATCTCCTTAAGTCAACGGCTCGCTCAAGTGACTTTGGCCTATCGCTCGAACGAGATGGACATCTCGTTCGAACGAGATGGACATCTCTCTCGTACGACTCGTTAGGTTGTTAGAACGATGCACGAATTAGGGTCCCAATTAAACACTGCTCTAATCTGTCCTTATCAGAATGAAACGAAGTGTAAACCATTTCAAATACTTTAAAAAAATTTAAAATCGTTTCTTTAATAAAATAATATCCTTAAATAATTAAAAAGTAAATTTTGAGTCCCATTAAAATTACGCATTCATACATGAGTGATCTCGGAATGAAATTAAACTTGAAGACAAAATTTGCACCATAAACCGACATGATAAATTCCTTGAAGCTTTGCCGCAACGTCTTCAATATACTTCAATACGTCATAGTCCGTGTGGGATCGTGACAGTAAAAAATTCGACCTATGACTCAAACATATTCTGTTCCGGGAATAAGTTAAATAAATATATAATAGACTCAATTGGAAATTTTGTCATTTACAAATCATCCCTTTTGACTATTTCGGGACGAAACTCAACAGTGAAATTCCTAAGCTGGGCCATCAAGTCGTATGACGCCTAAATCCTATCCCATAAAACCCAAAATAAAAGATTACAGGATAAGGCTAGTAAATGATGGTTTGATAAGCATGAACTGTATCAATGTGATGTAGTCTTGAAATCTCAAATTTAGTAAGCATACGTACATACATGAAACAAACAAATACACAATTAAGTATGGAGGAACAAATGATATAAACCAATATGTAAAATCAAATCCAACTCATTTGTTACATGAGTTAAACATGATATTAATATGAACAACATCTAAATCAGGATACCAATTTCTACCGATGCAAAAACAATATGATACCAATTTGTGTAAACCAATTGATAGAATCATGAAACATATGATCACAAATATGATACCAAAAAAATAATGCAACAAATGTATTTGCTCATCAAACAAACTCTCCCCTACATCACATGCACTTCTCCCCCTTTTTGTCTTGAATAAAAACCCGGTGAAAAGATAAATAATTTAGCGATATATATGGCATAGGTATAATCAAGGAAATATATCTAGATAGTCATGCAAACAACTAGATAATAATGATCAAAAATATTAAATTGGTAGCTAGCAAATAGTATTCACACAATAGGAATCAAGAATGTAAGGAGGTATGACTAAACGAACATAATGCAACAAAATATGATCAATGATAATCTACATAATAGAAACTCAGAAGCAACCCAACATTATGAAAAAAAATATGTCAGCATGAACCAGAGTACTAAAATAGAAGGAAAAATAAAATCCCATCTCGTCATTCGAACGAGACAACCCAGTCGCTCGAAAGACTTCATGCGACATCTGTTTCTCACTCGAATAAGAAAATCAAACTCTCAGATCCACTTCTAAAAATTAAATAGTTTCGCCCAATGATTTTTTTTTTTGAGAAAAAACTAAGTGTAAGTGGTAGAAAACTATAAAGTAGTAGCAAAACAGTAGCGAGAACAACAAAAACAATATGATTTACATGCAAACATAGTACCGATGTTCTCAAACATGAACATGGAATGTATGGGCATGAACTACAACAAATGAATCACAATTCCAACACATCGAAACGATTAAGAAGCTCTAATTGACAACTATAAATCATCAAACTTTATTTTAGCCATATATGAAAATTAAAATGTGAGCTAAATGAACTAAACAATCAAACATGCACACAAATTCAGAATTTTAATGATTCTACAAACAATAGCATTATGATTCGATTTTTCAACGTTAGGATTCGTGGTGCAAACCCATTTAAATTATCCAACATTTTATCCTAAAATATATCATATTTTTCTTTTGGAATGAACATAAACTAATTGGATTATATTTTGGCATATGATTATTTTATTTGCCTTTAGTTTTTCCACGATCTTTTAAACAGTGGCTTTCCCGCGACGAGTCAATTTTGCACTCTCTTAGCCCTTTCCCATGAACACTCATCATTTTTTTTAATTATAATCCTCACGGTAAATGGTTCATACATGTACACCTCCTCCTTAAGTGTACTTATGCATAGATGAAAAAATTGAGATAAGAACGTCTCACTAAACTCAAATACACCAAATCTTGCGAATGGTGGCCACGGCCCAAGTTCGTGACCAGCTGGTCACGTACATGGGCCGTGACCATCTCAATTTTTGGCGTGACCATATTAATTACCACAGTGAGTTATTGATGCTTTGGAAGTGGTCACGGGCCAAATCCCTGCCCACTATGGGTCATTGACTTGGGCCGTGACCTTGGCGTGACCATCTTAGTGCCAAAATTTGTGCCAAATTTCCCTTTAAGCTTGGTCACGGATGGGTCACGAACTTGGGCCGTGACCATAGGCATGACGAAGCAACACACACACACACACATATGGGGTCGTGGCTGTGGGCCAAAACCATTTATCGGCATGGGTCACGGCCATGGGTCGTGACCAGACCTCAGTTCGAGAAGTGGATGTGAAACATTGATGGGGCGCGCATCGTGGGAGACTTATCTAGGCCGTGACCAGGTTCAATCGAGCAACATTTGATCTTCATTTAATTGTCACGCATTATGGGTAATGACTCTAGCCTATGACCAGGTTCAATCCTAAAAAAAATAAGACGGGCTACTTCCCCTCATTTCTGTCGATCCATTTCGATGTCTAAATCCCTAGGATCTAAACATTTCTTGCGATTTGTGCGATTTTGGCTCAGAAAGGTATTCAAACTTGCGATTTATACCTCATTTCCATTTCCATTTCGCGATTCTAGTGTAGACTTAAACCTCATTTCGATTCTAACTATGTGGGTGCATTTCAAATTTCGATTCTCATTGTGTGTGTGTGTGTGTGTATTTCGATTCTCATTATGTATGTCTCTATATGTTTGTATATGTGTGTAACTAGGAACAAATTGTATTTTATGCCAATAAACCCTATACATTCTGTTGAGGTTATTTTTTTGATAAAATATTATTCAAAACCCTAGGAATTATATTTTTTTTAACAAAATATAATTACATGGATTTTTAATAAGAAAAAAAATTCATCCACGTTGTAAAAAGTTATATGCGACCTAATATGACTTGAATTTTGTACACATGTGGCGCTCTATCTATTCCACAATCATGAACGAGTTATGAATGAGCAATGTTAATTTTTGTTGTTAATTTAACTTTGGGCCTGTCTTGAACTGCATTCATCATCCTGAAGATGATTTGTTTTGGGATACTATCCAAATATCAGTATGTTTTCACATGTGGGTACTTGAACAACTGTATTAGCCTGACGACGAGCGGCATCTCGGTGACGGATTTCCTCACCTTTAGCTATGAAGCTGAGTTCCCTCTGCCTGTGTAAATCACCTAACTCCTTCAAAGATTCATGAATCTTTTCCTTCCAGCCGTTAGAGATACTCGGTACGTCAGAAAACATTCTTGTGGGTAAGGATAACATCTTTAGTACGAAAACGATTAAATCAGAAAGTGAATAAAAATTTGATTTGCACAAGTGTAAAACTCACTCAGGTTTGTCTCATTCTATACGTGTAGGATTGTGAAGAGATGACCAGTTATGTCATTATGTTCATTACACTCCCATCTCTTACCATGTATGAATAGGAAACTATATCTCTATTTGTGATTAGGTCAAAGAAGAGAAGTGACAAACCCTACATTCTTGTTCCACCCCCTTGAGAAGCTGACAGTTTGTAGACAGTTCAAAATTCTTCCGCAATCATCTGGCTCTCGGTCCGAACATATTATGGGAATATACCATGGACCCGACCAATATTCTCTAGGCGTTCGAAATAAGTTGAGAAGGTGCAAGGTTAATAAAGAAAGTATATCTCGGATGGGTTTTGGCAGGGGAATCCAAAGGCCGACTTGGAAACAGCGTTCATAGAAACACACTTCCCCTTCCCGGGGATTTAGGTTCCGATCAGTGAACGACACTAGGAAGGGAAATGTGTTTACCCCACTAAACAGTTACTCGTTCGGTCATAAGATTAAGGAATTCTTAGGATTTTTGGGGATTATTCTAAGAACCAACAAACCTAACATGAGAGGGGTTTGAGGGGCCTGCAGCACGAGTGGTGTTTTTGCCTCTGACTGGCCGTTCAATTTTGGCAGCAATAGATGAACAGGCCCCATATATGGAGCTCCTTCATTCATTGTGCTCTGGTCCAAAGGCATCAACGATCTCCACTATATTTTTCAAACATTACTGACATCGACATCTTTCTTGGTGGGTTAGCTGACGTTATGACCAAATGGGGTGAGTTAGGCGATATATTAATACAACGGGGAGTCGTAAGGAATAAACTCGAAAATAAAGGGGTTTCCGTTAGTGAATTGGGGAAGGAATATGCTAATTCAAGTCAAGCGGAAGATAAAATCAATGCTTTGCGAAGCTAGACTAGGAACTTTTAGAAAATGGAAGAGAGATGTGTACCACGGGGTAAAAAGGATGACGAAGATGACTATGCTCGAAGAACTTCAATTATAATTGGATGAAACCTCGTAAAACCTTAGAAAACAGAAAAAATAAGGATATTTAAGTAAATAAGAAGGATGGAGGAATGGAGAAGACAAGTGTAGATATTGCTATGGAAATTCAAAACTAGGAAAGTTGCTAAATGACAAATTCCTAGTATTTATGCAGAAAGAGAAAGGAAATTTTCAAATGCAATGCACCATTTTTACTTGATCTAGTGGATCCTTGTGTTCGGTGGGTTACACGTGTGGGTGGAATATGTGGGATGAATATACATGCCCATGTGCATCGTTAGGCATGCAGTTATTATGGTACAACACCCGAATGATGTCGTTCATTAAGCCAACGCGATGATAACTCATGATGTCACTACATAACCTCACGCCACTACAGAAACCCAAGCCTACAGAAATAATCATATTGAATCAAAATTCAGGCAACAAATGCGTTTATTAGAGACCATAATAACAGAAGTAGTCACATCAACATAAAACCAATAACGCAATAACATAGGTGGTGGAAATTCTATTCGTACACGATCAAGACTCTTCGGCTCATCTCTATGAAGGAAAAGAGTATGGGGTAGATAATGAGGGGGATTATCGATCGAATATGATGAACGACGTTCATAGGAGAAATCATAGACAAACACCATATCCCACATGATCAAACGAATGCTTGTTTGGTCTCAATGATGTGGTCCACTGGTCGTTATTTCAAACTCGCCTTACATTCCCTATAAAGTATAGGTTTTTTGGCTTTAGTCACCCTCACAGTGAATGGGAAACGTGAAACATGCAAGACTGTCAAGGCCGAACACATGTCCCACTATGCTAAGTATCTCCTCAAATTGTGGGACAAAATAATTGGAACCATATTATATGAATAGTTTCTAAGGCTATCTCCAACGTCCGTTTCTACCTTACAAAATTTCTATCTTACAAATGATTGAAGAAAAAAAAATTCTCTAATAGTGGTAGAGGATATGACACGGTTGCTGTATCACATAAAACTTTTCTATCACTGTTTCCATATGTAGAAATGTGAGAATGGTTAAACAGTACGACTTGAACAAAAATTAACCAATCACGTTGATATGAATGCAGAGTTGGGTTGTTGAAATTCAAACACTCTTTCCGAAAACCACGCCATATCACATAGAAATGAAATACCACTAAAGAACTAAATTAGGCTTTGTCTCACTGATTTAGAAATTCTTCCAAATAGATAGAGAAAGTCCCCTTAACTGTTATTTAGAAACGACATTGAAACAGATTCATTGGAGAAGGCCTAAAGCTAATGTATTATTAGATTGATTTGAGGCCCCGCTTGGTTCGCGGTAAAGTTGGGTGGAATCTGATTCCTTCCGAACATTCCTGAAAAAGCGTAAGAATACTGCGTTTGGTAAAAGGTTAAGTTGCATAGGAATGTGGACCCCAATGGAATCAGATTACCTCCGTTGTGAGAAAGTTGGTGGAATCAAAATGCATCAAATATAGATGGGATTATTACTTTCCCATGAGAATCCTTACAAGAAATTTTTTTGAAGACAAAAATGCCCTTAAAAATATTAAATTATAAAAACTACCTATAAAACCTAAATATCTATTTTGTAAAGAAAATTTTATTATGTCATCTTGTATTAAATTTAAAGTCGAATAAATTTTATTTAAATACTTTTTTTACGCATGTAATAACTAATTTGATTAACTTATAATATAATTCACACATATCGACAACAAATTATTATATTTGTTAAATATTGGAATATATATATTTAAAAAAATAATATTTGAGTTCATACATTTATAAATAATGAACAGTAGTATTGTGTATATATACGTATGTGTGTGTGTGTGTGTGTGTGTGTGTGTGTGTGTGTGTGTAATTGCTAAAGAGTATTATTGGTATATATTGTACATTCTCATGTCACTTTCCATGTATGAACCAAACACAAAATTTTAATTCCCAATAGAAATCCATTGATTAACCAAACAGAACAAAAGGATTTAGAATCCTAGTAAAATGTTTCTTGGTATTCACAATCCATCCAAAATATTACCGCGAACCAAACGGGGCCTGACGTTAGGTCAATCATTTTGTATAAAACTTATGTATCCTCTCAATCTAATAAAACTTCATTCCCTCTCCCTTTGCCTTGTGCAATAGGTTAATACGATGAAATAATGTATATCTAGTGTTCCTTTCTCTATTTATCTACATTCACAACTACAATCACTATTTGTCATTAATGTGTTGCGTGTGTCAAATATTAGCTTCAATAAAAATTACTAGGTTGGGAAATGGAATTTTCATGGATCAATCAAATTATATTAAAAATATATTAAAGAAATATAATTACTTTGATTGAAAACCTATACGTACCTTTATATGAACCTAGTGTAACATTATTGAAGATTAC
Source organism: Sambucus nigra (assembly GCA_949130495.1). Lineage (NCBI taxonomy): Eukaryota > Viridiplantae > Streptophyta > Magnoliopsida > Dipsacales > Adoxaceae > Sambucus > Sambucus nigra. Next base: position 401,730,708 of record OX422223.1, read on the forward strand.
ACTAGCAAACATGGCAGTGTGTATTTAGAAAATATAACAATTAAATCTTAATAAAAACTCATAGTGCAAATAGTGTACAAGGAGTACATGTCCTAATATGAATAGTTCATGCATTAAATGTTATAATCAAGTCCATCAATTTCAAAATAATCTTCGGAATTGATGAAATGAAAGTCTTCCAAGATTTCACATCCCAAGACACATCCCATAAATTGAAGAGGAATATTGGTCAAAAATCTCAACACCCATTGCATTATATAAGATATGTTTTGAAAAGTTTCCAAACCATTTAATACTTTGCAGCACATCAATGTAATGGGACTCCTATGCTTGGCGTCCCTGTGGCTGAGAACCTAAAACGTTTTTACAAAAATAGATTTGGAAGCAAACGGGTCAAAGCCCGAGGTGAAAATAGTTTAAAAATATAGCAAGTGTTTAATTGCATTAAATAATAAATATTATATACATGTTAGTTGCGTACTCTCACATGAGTTTCTCACCTCTCAACTAACGTGCATGCTTAACGTATACTTTTAGCCCATCCTATTTATGTCACTGCATGAAGAATTTTATAAATACAAGTGTCTCTCACTAGTTAAAGAGAAAATAATTAAACTACAACAAAGAGAAAAATATATAGATATTATACTTTGTAGAAAAAACGTATGGAGTCTTTTCACTATAAAAAGACATTCTATTTATTTAAATTGGTATTATGAGAAAGAAGTGGAAAGTGTGTTAATTTATTGATCTTTTTCAGTGCAAGGGAGATTGAGACACAGGTGATGTAACACCCCGTATTTTTTTAGGATAAATAATTTAGCTAATTTGGAGAATTAGAATTTAAACTAAATTGATGATTTGGAGAAACTATTTAAATTGGATAATTTATTTAAATTGGAGGATTCAATTTATTTCGAGAATTGAGATTTAAATTAATTCGGGTTATTTCTTTTAAGACTACACGTGTCGTGATTTGAAATTTTAGTAATGTAACTCGGATGATGCTTCTGAGTGTACGGTTGAGTCCGTTAGGATCGAGATGGTCAAAATAGAGTACCTAGGGGTAGTAATTGGGACTCGGGGTATTTGTAAGCATAATCGGACCCACACGGGAGTGATTGGGCGATTTTAATAAAGCCCACAAGCCTAAAAATGACACTGGCATAATAAAATCAAAACGTGAGAGGGTATATCAGCCATAATTCATTTTATAAAAACCCTAGTTGCAGAGGAGAAAAGAGGGATCAAGTGGGAGAGCTTTTGGGAGTCAAGCCAAGAGGAGATTGATGTGTTCTTAGTCAAAATCTCCATCTACATCAAAGGATCAGACTGTACGAAATTTCCAGGCAAGAAGTTAAACTTGCATTCATTTAAATTGCGGTATTGCGATTCATATCATGGTGGGTGTAAACCATATTCATTTTGGGATGAGTGATTATAGCATAATTCATTTTTGGAGGGTATCACATGTTAAATCTGGGTTTGGGGGATTTAAGCATTTAAGGTGAGATTAATATTTAATTAATGGAAGAATACAATCATATGATGTTAGAATATGATTTATAATCGAAAACCCAGTAGGAATTGTTGTTGAATTTGAATTATTGAATCGAATTGAATCTGTGATTTAAGAAATTTTGAGAAAAATCCAATTCAGGAACTCTAGAAGTTTTAATGACAATAAATGATGATTGATGATATATATTAGTGTTAGAACCTGTTTATAGATGTAATAAATACGGGGTATAAATGGGGTTGATGTTTGGGTGAAATCCATAGAGGTTTGAGGGTTATAAATGGAGAAACACGAGTTAGAGAAGAAGATGATTCGTAGTCCGTCGAAATGGTCCAATTTTAAGGCAGAACCGATCCGATTTACCTATTTGTCAAAACATGAAACTTTTAGATCTGCTCGTCATGGTCGCGTGGGCGCTGACCTTGTATTGTTCTGATATTTTTTGAATTATTAATGATTTTTCTACGAAAGAGTATCTGAAACCGAAATCCTTCGTGAGAAATAAAATCTGAATTTTTATGGATGTCCGTAGATTAGTGAAGGACTTTGAAAAAAATATAAAGGAAAATTATTTTATCCTTGGATTAGATAGGGATGAATCGGGGGTATGGATTTAGGAGTATTTATAATGAACGACACTCGATAATATATGTCAAAATATATGCGAAGGTATTCGAATGAGAACTTTGAATGAGTTTAGCATACGGGCTGGTATCTTAAGGTGGAATTTAATTGATAGAAATTAAATGGAACCTAATACTTAGAGTCTTATGGGATGAGTATTAAGGACTATTAAATTTAATAAGGGTCTTAAACTTATTAACCGAATTTGGTGAAATGAATTCTAAAAGGTTAAAATACGAGCCAATAAAGGGAGTCCGAGCATTTTGGTTGAGTGATACTACTTGAAAATAATAATAATTGAGGTGATAGTAATTAAATTAAGGGTCGGGGTTTTGACTCTGATATTTCTCAGGCTAGTGCTACAGGAGTTAGGCACAGATTAGCCAGTTTAATTTATTATAGAGATATATAATAAATATTCGAATACTGAATTTAACTAGAGGTGTTAACCTTAATAGTGGATTTATTTAAACAAATTCTAAAGGGTGAAGATACAGACCATTTGAGTGAGACAAAGTATTGTAGTTGGGTGACACTACTTTAATAAATTAATTAATGTGAAATTGATTAGATTAATCGGTGTAATTTGAAATGTAATGAATTCGGGGGACGAGCGAACCTATGACTTAGATCAATATGATATGAGTGAATTACCTACTGTAATATTTTAAAGAAAAATTGGCACACTTTGAGTAGTGAGGGATGTTGGGGAATATACGATAAGACGTATAATTGAAATTAAATAATACGTAAGATCTTTGGGAGATGTATATGCTATGTATGGAATATATTATATATGTTATGTGTATACCTATACTGATTTGTATGATTTATTATGTATATGACATACCTACCATACTTGCTATCACGGGAGGTTGATTTTCGAAAAAGGGTCATCTTATCTTTGTGTGCCTTCGGGGGGATTTAGATTGGTACCTTAAGGACATAGGACTGTGAATGACTTATTTGTGAGTTGATAAGTCAGCTGACCATGGGAGCATAGGTATGTGCGTGACCCATGGGTATGTGAGCTATGTTTGTCTCCAATATGTGTGATTTGTATTGATACGATTCTAGAGTGAATCGGAATTCGTAGTCCTTTATACAGTGCGTGATGTACCGAGACTTGATAACAAAGTATGCATGCACCGCATGTCCCAGTCTAGGGGTGTTGTATTGTATATATATAATTAGTGTGATAAATATATACGCTTGTGATTTGTTCTACTACGTGTGTTTGGTAGATGATGTACCAGGACATGATAACATAGTATACATGTATTACAACTCAGCTTAGAGGTGTCGTATTAGTATATATATAATAGTGTGATATATGTATACTTGTGATTTTATTCTACTGGGTGAGTTTAGTAGAGAGAAAGATAGTGACATTAAAAATAGCGATATTATGGGGAGAAATAAACATATACTGAGAAATTTATAATGGGCTAAAAGACATGAAAATTCGATAACGTATTGTATCGAAAATACGGGTAGGCATAACGAATTATTTTGTAGAAGGAGATTCGATATAGCTAGTTAGGAGGGTAGCTTAACTAGGAAATGTAGAAGGCGAGCGTTAAGTGTGCACATTAGATGAGGGGTGAGCTATGTCTCAAGAGAGTGCGACACTAGCTTAAATATGAAAAGTGTGCATACATATTTAATTATTCAAATTTAACTGCTTGCTAAATATTTTCAAAACATTTTACTTGGGCTCTGATCTGGATCAAAAATCTTTTCCAAAACATTTTAGGTGTCCAGCCACAGGGACACCCAGTTTGAGGATTCTATCCATGGATGCGCAGCTGCAGCTCATGTGGAAGTTGCAGGACCTTGTTATAGACGCTTCTCTCATTTACTCATAGTGTAGGAACTTTTCTTCTGTACTCATTTGGGCATGTCGCCCTCAGATTTTGTATTTAGTTTATTTATTGGACTTTATGTATCCAGATTAATTCTTCAGGGACTACTGTATTTTATTGTTGAACCGATAGTTAATTCGGCTATCTTTATTTATAATTATTCATTTGTGTTGGATTCCATTATCAGTTGTGTGGATGGTTTAAATGGGCATTGATTTCTGCATGTTGTTAATTAATGTAAGATAAAATTTGGCACCAGTCTGATTAAATTACTAGGGGGTTATTAACCTTAAAAGGTTTTCGACAGTGATGCTAAGAATGAGCCATATGAGACGAACGTAATTTTTTGATCACGGGGTGGCCACCCGGTATTTTAATAGGCGGGGTGTCATAGGTGATTGTAGGGTTGTTTTATCTTAAGTACGACGCGACTATACACTACTTGTATATAGAGGGTAGAGGCATAAAACGTTGAAAATAGGACGAGTTAGTCCACGAATTAACCCAAGAAGTACCTTTCTTAATCTTCCAGTTCCCCTTTGATCTCTCAAATATAATTTTTCCTTATTTTATTAAATTGTTATAATAATTTTAAGATGTTTTTATCTGCCATGGAATCTTGAAATAAGTCTTTTGCTCCCACTAATATAAACAAACCGTTTAAGTTTGAAGGATTAAACATTAAACAATCAAAACAAAATATATATTATTTCTTATCAACTAAAAAGGTAGGTTATGTTCGTACCTTAAACAAACATGATATTAGTTAACTACCTACGACTAAAAAATCTACAGAAATTGAAAAATTAAGTGATAATTAGTTTTTTTATAATAATTACTTCCTAAATGGCCTTACTGATGATCTATATGATTATTAATTCTCTTTTGAAATGACTAGGGACATTTGAGATGAAATTTAAAAAAAATGACATTAAACAGGTTGGAACGAAAAAATATGTTATGAGCCGCTATATGAAATTTTAGATGATTGGTGATAAACTTGATGTTGTATAGTAGTGCCACGAGCTACAAAAAATTGATCATTAGATTTCATCCGAGGGCATGATATTAGATGAGCAAGTTTCCTCCTAATTGGAAGGAATTTAAAAATGCGCTCAAACAAAATTATAAGAAGCTTCACTTGGAAGTTTCATTAACCGCCTTCGTATTGAAGAGGAATCACAAAAACAAGGCCAAAAAAAGAAGTTCAAATTTCGTCAAACAATAAGAACTGAGTTTTGATGAAGCCAAGGGGAATAAATACGAAACCAAACCAGAACCTAAAATCATACCAAAATACGAAATTTTATGTTATAATTCTCACAAGCCCACAGATTTAGCTTAGAGCCATCAGAATCAACATTGACATGCTCCTCGGGCGCACTCTATCAGAGAGACACTTACAATTATTATATTACAGATTAATCTGATAAGTGGATTTGGTGGGTGTTCGATAGATACTGGAACTTCTTGCCATGTGTACGATGATCATTCTTTGGAGGATGATAGGAAAGTGTTGTTGGGAGATTTTCACACCAGTAAGGTTATTGAAACTGGCGAGTTAGAACTAAAGTTTACTTCTAGAAGGACTCTCACATTGAAAGAAGTAATCCACTGTCCAAAATGAGAAAAATATTTTCCTCGGATATCTCTTTAACAAGGTCGAATTTACTTAAACTATAAGATCAAAGTAGTACTCCCTGACCAAAAGTGGAATGTTAGTAGGAAATGGATATCAAATTGATGGCCTATTTAAACTAGATATTTAAGTTAGTAAACTTTCTCATTCTTTTTATATTTTGTGTTTCTTTAATGTTTGGCATGCTAGATTTTATCGCACAAAGAAATGGTTAATTAGAAATATGATTATATTAGGATTTATTCTTATTATCTCTTTAAATTATTTGGAAAATGTGGATCAAATAGTCAAGCTAAGATCACAAAAAACTGCTAAAAATTCGTGGTTTAAAATTGAAACTTCTTGATTTAATGCACTCGGATATATTTAAATTTGATGGCATTTTACCTAGAAATGGAGAATATTATTTCCCTACTTTTATTGATGACTATTCAACCTATTAGTATGTTTATCTAATGAAACATAAAACTACAGAAATTGATATTTTTAAGATTTTTTTTACTGAAATAAATAAGCAATTTGATAGAAAAAATAAATGATTTAGTAGTGATAGAGGCACTCAATATGATTTTGGTTAATTTAAGGAATTATATAAATCAACTAGAATAGTTCATTAGACCACCATTGCCCATTCCCCTGAGATGAATGACAAAGTAGAAAGAAAAATCGAACATATGCTATATTAGTTCTAGCCATTTTAATAAGCTCGGGCGCTTCTCCACGTTGGTGGGGGAAGTCCTATTGACAACTTTTTATATTTAAATAGAGTTCCCAAATATATTAAATTTCTCTTGATTAATTATAGAAAAAATAAGGAACCTAATATATCTTATTTTAGAGTGTGGGGTTGTTTCTCTTATGTCATATTGCAGACCCTAAAACATAAAAAAAATAGCTAGTAGAGCATATGAGAGTGATTTTATTGTCTATGCCATTTATAGTAATGAATATATATTCTTTGACTTACATAATAAAGTTATAATTGAATCAAATTATGTTGGTTTTTTAAAGATAAATTTCCTTTTAAATTGAGAAATAGCGGGGCTCGACACCCACTAATACGTCTATTCAACCACGAAAGAGTGAAAGATCTCAAGTTGAAAAAGATTTTGGTTCAGAATTTTACATTTTTAACTTAGAAAAGAAACCGACTATCCTCTAAGAAGATTTTTCTTCCATAAATGCTTATTTATAAATCTTCCATAAATGCTTATTTATGGCAAGAAGGGAATGTACTCTCTGGAATCTAATATAATTTGGCACTTAGTCGAACTTCCACTTAGTTGTAAAACCATCGGACGCAAATGGGTTCTTAAAAGAAAAATTAAATTTTGACGTTAGAGTAGGAAAATATAAGGCTCGACTTATGGACAAAGGGTATAGACAAAGAGAATACATAGAGTTCTTTAACACCTATTACACAGTGACTAGGATAACATCTTCATGTTTTATTTTCCATAGAATCTACTCATAACTTAGTTGTACATAAAATGGATGTCAAAACTATCTTTCGTAATGGACACGTAGATGATGAGATTTATATGGATCAACCTAAGGGATTTTTTATCCTTGGACAAGAACACAAAGTATAAATATTAGATAAATTTTTCTACGGTCTGAAATAAGCTCTTCAATAATGGCATGATAAATTTTATAACTTAGTCATATCAAATGGATTTAAATTTAATGAAAGTAGCAAATATATTTATTAAAAAATTGTTAAGAATGCTTCCACTATAATCTTCTTGTATATTGATGCCCTAATATTATGTGGTTCCAACATCCATATCGTTAATGAGACTAAAATTTTACTTAATCAAACTATAAATATGAAAGATTTGGCTAAAGATTGTGTAATCCTGGGTATTAAAATTAATAGGCTGGAAAATGAGATTTTCATGGATCAATCACATTATACTGAAAATATATTAAAGAAATATTATTATTTTGGTTTCCAACCTCTATGCACTCCTTATGACCTTAGTGTAAAATTGTTTAAGAGATATGGTGATAGTGTCAGATAAGTTGTGAATGTTATCATAATGGTTTCCTTCACTACACTATTGAATGTACAAGGCCTGATATTCAATACACCAAAATTGCCGAATGATCGCGGCCAAAATCCCTAACCAAGACTGTGGGTCGCGGACTTGGGTCGTGACCATTTCAGGCGAGACCAATTTTATGAGTCGTGGCCCAAGTCCGTGACCATTCGGGGGGTCATGGCATATGGTCGCTGTAACAACCCGTCCTTTTGGAGACAATTAAATTCCATAATTAAGTATAAATCGACAATTAGGAGAATTTCTCGAAATAGTGATTTTTGGGATTTTCGAGGATTTAATGATTTTTGATGGGTGTTGTAATTATTTTTGGGATTAAATAGGCCGAAGTATTTTAATTATATGTCGTCGTGGAGTAAAGCGACAAAAAGGTAAGATTTTGATTAGAAAACCCGCATTAAGTTATGTGGGTAGAATAGTGATTTGCGGTCAACTACCTCGAATGGAAATTTCAACTGCGTCGTGAGTCTCGGAATGTTCGAGATAGTCGAAAAAGAGTGTCCGATTGTCAAAATTGAGTTTCAGGGAATTTTAGAGTTAAACGGGCTTGTAATTGAGTAAACGAGTCGTTTTTGGGTTTTAAGGGTTAAAACCCTTTTTCTTTCGATATAAAGAGGGAGAGAGGGAGAAAAGAAAAGAGAGAAGAGAGAGAGGATGAGAGAAACGTGGAGAAAAGGGGAGACTTCGGCCAAACTCCGCGGGATTCGGCTCGAGGTCGTCGGATTATATCCATGAGGTAAGTGTTTACTTGCTTTATTTACTTTTGACAATGAATCTCATATCGTAGTTTGGTATAAATAAACCCTAAAGATTTGGGTCGGGTTTTCGTGGATAAAAACGGGTTTTCGGAAGTTAAAACGAATAAACCCCAATAATGGTTTAATTGGAGAAACTTAGAAATTAATTGAAATTAATTGGTGATTTGGGGTTCTAGGACGTTTATAACCCGTATTATATGTGTAGTTATTGTTGGTTGAGGTTGTGGGCCGTTAGGTGAGGAGATGAAATCTTGGGAGAAGCTTTCATGGCTGAAACAACTTCTAGGAGAAGAAGCTGCCCGCCATGATCGGTCGATCGATCATGAGGGATCGATCGATCGAGCCATCGATCGATCGATTGCCATGGGTCAATCGATCGACCCTTGATGAAAGTAGGCAATTTTCCTAGGGTGAATTGGATGGGATAAATTCCAATTAAAATTGATTCGAGGTGATTTATGTGATAACATAAGGGACCTTTTAAGACTATATGGTCCTCTAATTAAGGGAATTTAGGAGGCCAAGGTGAGGGTTTTAAATGTATAACCCTTAAACTATATTTTTGAGGAAAATAGAATAATTGTAAAAGTTGAAGGTTTAGGGTTCCTAACTTAGGGTGGGGACCTTTAAGTGATTACATGGACAAAATGTAGTCCCTGGGTTCATGGAAATGAAATCCATATCCTAATAAATTTAAGGTTGTTCGGGAAAGATAAATCCCTAGGATATTTTAGTGGGCAATTAGGCCAATATAATTATGCGTATAGGACGCATAATTATAACCAATGGTGGATTGAGTATATCCTACGAGATAGCTAGGATAAATTGGGAATATAGATATATATATTCATTTAGTGTGGAGTGTTATAATTGGAGATATCCAATAAATCCGTAGATGGGATTAAGTTATGTATTGAGTATTAAAGTCAGGAAATACTTTGGGTTTAGTATCATGCGTGTATGAATGCATGATTATGATTCTTTGAGAGAATCTTTGGGGTTATTAGACATCGTTAGATGTGATTGGAAAATATGGCCATTTATATATATTCGAGGAGGAATATATAGTGTATATATATATATACTATGTGATTAAAGTGTATATATAAAATGATGTAAATGACTTTTGAAAATGTAAAAATGAATGTTTTCAAATGGAAAAAAAATAATTTTCATAAATAATAATTTAAGGATACACACCTCTCTAAATCGCTATCATAAGGGAAGTTGTGTGCGTATGGTGAAGCCCCCTGGCTAATGAATGCAGGGTGGATATAGTCCTATAGGCCATATGAGTGATTATTATATGTTTTCTGCACTGGTGAGGTAATTCTGGGCGTGGTTATGACTCTCTCACAGGCATATGGCCGCTTTTCGACGTCTTGCGTTGTAGGATCCCAGGTTGTCTCGATGATAGGCCTTGGAAGATGATAGCCATTTAGGAGTGCGCACAGTGAGAAAACCCAGAGAAGCAGTCTTAGAACGCGTTATATGATATGTTAAAGTAATTTATGATACTAAATTGGCTTTAATTACATTTCCTGGATGGAATAAGGGAAATGGGATAAATGAATTGGCTTCGAATAAGTTTCCCGGATGGAAGAAGGGAAATGGAAACATATGATATGAAAAGCATTTTTATGATAATAAAAATGGTTTTTAAAATTCATTTCCTGGATGGAAGAAGGGAAATGGGATGTTATAAAACGGAAAAGAATTTTTATGATAATAAAACTGGCTTTTAAAAAGTTATGTGATATATTAAAGAAATTCATGATAATGAATTGGCTTAAAATACATTTCCTGGATATAGGAAAGGAAATGGAAAGTTTTGAGATAAAAATGAAAATGAAGAAATTCTCATTCCGGGAGATAGATTCGGATGTATATTGTAACATGAGTATACGAGCATAAGTTAGGTACTGAGGGTCTAATGGATCTTGACGATCGACCTTGTCGCGTAGTAGTGTATCGGGGGGGGGGGGGGGGTTCCTTGTTTGGATTTCGCTCAGCGAGACACCCCACGCACGAACATGGCATTGTGTTGAGACTAGGGAGAAGTTTAATCCTTAGTGCTCTAATATTAGTATTTCTTATATGGTGTATGTATATGTATATATGTTACGTATTGAGGGTCTAATGGATCTCGACGACCGACCTTGTCACGTAGTAGTGTATCGTGGGGGTTCCTTGTTTGGATTTCGCTCTGCGAGACACACCCCACGCACGAACATGGCATAGCCTTGAGACTGGGGAGACGTTTAGCCCTTAATACTTCGACTATCTAGGGTTAATAGTGGTTAGGTGATTGACTAGTTTTGCAGGGTAGCCTGACTAGGATGTATAGAGGAATGCGCTAGGAGTGCACTGTTAGAAGAGAGGTGAGGGGTATCACATGGGAGCGTGATACCAAATTTAAATATGAGATAAAAACCTTTTTCTTAAAAAGAAGGCATTTATGCACTTGCTAAATATTTTAAAAACTCGGGCTCTAACCCGTTTATCTACTTTTTCATCTCTTGCTATATATATATCAAGGTTCTAAAAAACGCGGGGGGTGATCGAGGCGTGGAGGCCAAGCCTTAAGCCTTAGAAGCCTAGGCGGGCCTTGGCGTAAAAAGGCATGAAAAGGTGTTTAGGTCATTTAAATATATTTTAATACTTTTTAACCATAACAAAGCTATTAAAATACTAAAATTGTACATATCATAAAAATATGTCTGAATATTTGCAAATAAAAATACTATTTGATTATTTTGGATGAGATAATGGTCCAGTTTGCAAAAAAATCTTTAAAAGGTGATATCGTTTCACTAAAGCATTGTTGTTTTTAGAGAAAAAGTACGCCTTAAGGGTTTTACCAAGCATAAGGCGTCAAAATTTTAAGGCGGGGCGTTTCTTCCAAGCCTCAAGCCTAGGCGGGTTTTTTAGAACAGTGATATATATATATAGGTGTCCAGCCACAAGGATGCCTGGATGGCACTTCTTTCGAGTCAGACGTCTGCTGCAGCAGCTGTGGATGTGTGCAGGTTCTTGATAGACGCTTCTATTCTTGTACTCTAGATAGGAGGTACTATATAAAGATTTAGGCCAACAGCTCAATTGCATAAATTTATTCTTTTAGTAAGGCATTCGATATGGTTATATATTTTGACCGTGTGTTCGGTTATTTTATTTTATTTTAGCTTCATTTACGCTTAAACTGTGTGGATGTTTTAATTGTAGTTGTTTGAAAAGTGTAGTTAAGTAAATTTTGACGCCAGCCTAATAGGTTATTAGTAATTAAATGGATTTTCGGTAGTGATGCTAAGAATGATACAAAGGAGACTCCTATTGTAATTTGATATAGGAGTGATCGCCCAGTATTTTATTAGGCGGGGTGTCACAGATGGTATCAGAGCATCAAGTTCTAGTGTCCTTAGGAATCTGTGCGGACTTACTACGCTTTCAGCGTTACTCTCGATTTGATAATAGAGCCTCAGGATTAGCCATATTATAATATTATAGTAATCTTTTGCGCGCTCGTTCGAGATACGTGTGCTGATCGAGGAAGGCGGCATGATGTGGGGGTTCTAAAGGGATCTTACGGATAGTTTTAACCGTGAGTCACCATGATTTAGCAGGATTGAAAAGAATGTTGTTTTGAATTATTCACCTAAGGATCGGCTAGAGGCCGACAGTGAATAATGAGTATTATGGAGAATGTGTATGTTCGAGGACCCCCTTGGTAGACTTCCATCCGGGGAATTTGTTAAAACGAAGTTGTTGTTATGAGTTTTACCTCAATGAAGGGGGTATATTTGGTGTGACTAGAGAAAGTCGCGGTGTTTATTAGCCCTAGACTCTTGTGTATAATTTGAGTTTTGTGGCGGTCTTGATAACATTATATAATGTGTGCCTATGTGTTTTCCGCGTTAGCGGAGTTTTATTTTCCTTCATTCGCCATAAAGGCGGGTGTTGATATTTTGAATATATATATATGGATTGTGATACTCGTCATATATGTTTATATGAGTATGGTAATAGGGTGAGTATGTAATGTTATTGGTTGTTCGAAGCGATAGTAGGCTAATGATGACAAGACTATCGTGTTCGCAGTTCCAGGGTGGAACAGGTTGTTGTTGTGATATCTCACCTGGACACAGGTTGAGTTCGCCTTTATTGTTATGCGCTTAGTGGTGTGGCTCCTAGATAGAGTCGGGAGTTCATACCACATTTTGTTGAAAGAGGGGATAGGGTATCCCGATTGTGTGTTTGAAATTGACGGACCTCCATGACCGACAAAGTTAAGTAGTAGTGTAATTAGAGGGGTTACTTATTTGGATTTTGCTTTTGCGAGACGCTCCGCGCATGAACCTTAACGACATCGGGAGTGGATATATGTTATAGGATGCGAGGATGTTGGTTTTGTTGATAATTCGTATACTGTGGATGAACCACTATAGACTATGAGCCATGTGATGATGGTATGCTTATGGAAATATTGTGCTATGGAAAAGCACTAAAAAGGTCCTCTCACCACCAGTGGGTGGGTGAAGTACTACTTAGAGAATTGGAGGCTTATGGTCATGCCTTAATTAAAAGGCAAATTTCAGAAGTATGTTTTGAGAATAATGTACGTAGTGCTCTTACAGAGATTGGGCACTTCGATTAGTTAAATTTACTTTTCGCTTGGGCGGGAGGATATAATAGTAGGAATGCGTTCGTAGGTTAGCGTGGTAGGATGTAGGACGTCCAGCTGGTGTGCCTTAGGTCACTATATCTCGATGACCGACAACGCGAGGGAGTAGTGTAACGAGAGGGTTTCCTTGTTTAGATTTTTCTTTTGCGAGACGTCCCACGCATGAAACCAAAGATATGTCGGAAGTTGAGAGAGGCCTTGGGCACTAGGGACATATTTAGGATTATACTCGTTTCGCGTAGGTAAGGTAACGCATAGACCGTAGAATTTTTTTTAGGATGTAAGTTTAGTAGAGTTAGTGGCACCGAGGTTAGGAGAATGAATTTCGCGGGTTGGGAGGACCCATATGTGAGTATTACACCGAGGAAAGGATACCCTTATTTAGAGAGAGTGTTACGTGTCAGACGTTCACAATGGATGTGCAGATTTGCACGGGTTAAGGTGTATGGGCACCTTAGTAAGTGGTTTATATACCGCATGATATAGGAGGGGCGTAGTATATAAAGTTGAAGTTTATACCGTAAGGCAGTTATGAATGGGTTTTCCTTTTTAATGTAAATTAGTTGTGCTGCTGTGGATGAGCGGACGCTTTTTAGTAAGATTGGTAGCTTTTCGAGATGTAAAGCAATAGTTATAGACTCGTTTCTCTTATTGGCAACAGGTGAAGCCATAGGAGTAACGCGTAGATGTTGTGCGTTGGTAGGTAGAATTTAGATGAGCTTATAGTGAAGCTAGTACTTTGGACTACACCTTGAGGTAGGTGGACTTTGGTAAGGGACCATCGTGTTAGCACCTTTTTTCTTTTTGGAGGTACTAAGACGTAGTGAGATTTGTGATCCTAGTTTGGTGATGTAGGTTATATCCGAATTTCAAGGACAAAATTTCGTTGTAAGGGGGAAGTATGTAACAACCAGTCCTTTTGGAGAAAATTAAATTCCATAATTAAGTATAAATTAACAATTTGGAGAATTTCTCGAAATAGTGATTTTAGAGATTTTCGAGGACTTAATGATTTTCGATGGGTGTTGTAATTATTTTTAGGATTAAATAGGTCGAAGTATTTTAATTATATGTCGCCGTGGAGTAAAGCGACAAAAAGGTAAGATTTTGATTAGAAAATCCGCATTAAGTTATATGGGTTAGAATAGTGATTTGGGGTCAAGTACCTCGGATGGAAATTTCGACTACGCCGTGAGTCTCAAAATGTTCGAGATAGTCGAAAAAGAGTGTCCGATTGTCAAAATTGAATTTTGGGGAATTTTAGAGTTAAACGGGCTCGTAATGGAGTAAATGAGTCGTTTTTGGGTTTTAAGGGTTAAAACCCTTTTTCTTTCGATATAAAGAGGGAGAGAGGGAGAAAAGAAAAAAGAGAAGAGATAGAGGAGGAGAGAAAAGAGGAGAAAAGGGGAGACTCCAGCCAAACTCCGCAAGATTCGACTCGAGGTCATCGGATTATATCCACGAGGCAAGTGTTTACTTGCTTTATTTACTTTTGAGCATAAATCTCATATCGTAGTTTGGTATAAATAAACCCTAAAGATTTTGGGTTGTGTTTTCGTGGATAAAAAACGAGTTTTCGGGAGTTAAAACAAATAAATCCCATTAATGGTTTAATTGGAGAAACTTAGAAATTAATTTAAATTAATTGGTGATTTAGGGTTCTAGGACGTTTAGAACCCGTATTATATGTGTAGTTGTTGCTACTTGAGGTTTTGGGACGTTAGGTGAGGAGATGAAAGCTTGGGAGAAGTTTTCATGACTGAAACAGCTTCTCGGAGAAGAAGCTGCCCGCCATGATCGATTGATCGATCATAGGGGATCGATCGATCCATCCATCGATCGATCGACTGCCATGGGTCGATCGATCGACCCTTGCTGAAAGTAGGCAATATTCATAGGGTTAATTGGATGGGATGAATTGCAATTCAAATTGATTCGATGTGATTTATGTGATAACATAAAGGACCTTTTAAAACTATATGGTCCTCTAATTAAGGGAATTTAGGAGGCCAAGGTAAGGGTTTTAAATGTATAACCCTTAAACTATATTTTCGAGGAAAATAGAATAATTGTACCAGTTGAAGGTTTAGGGTTCCTAACTTAGGGTGGGGACCTTTAAGTGATTACATGGACAAGATGTAGTCACTGGGTTCATGGAAATGAAATCCATATCCTAATAAATTTAAGGTTGTTCGGGAAAGATAAATCCCTAGGATATTTTAGTGGGAAATTAGGCCTATATAATTATGCGTATAAGTCGCATAATTATATTCGATGGTGGATTGAGTATATCCTATGAGATAGTTAGGATAAATTGGGAATATAGATATATATTCATTTAGTGTGGAGTGTTATAATTGGAGATATCCAATAAATCCGTAGATGGGATTAAGTTATGTATTGAGTATTAAAGTAAGGAAATACTTTGGGTTTAGTATCATGCGTGTATGAATGCATGATTATGATTCTTTGAGAGAATCTTTGAGGTTATTAGTCATCGCTAGATGTGATTGGCAAATATGGCCATTTATATATATTCGAGGAGTAATATATAGTGTATATATATACTTTGTGATTAAAGTGTATATATAAAATGATGTAAATGATTTTTGAAAATGTAAAACTGAATGTTTTCAAATGGAAAAAGAAATGATTTTCATAAATAATAATTTATGGATACACACCTCTCTAAATCTCTATCATAAGGGAAGTTGCGTGCGTATAGTGAAGCCCCCTGGCTAATCAATGCAGGGTAGATATCGTCATATAGGCCATATGAGAGATTATTATATGTTTTCTGCGCTGGTGAGGTAATTTTGGGTGTGGTTATGACTCTCCCGCAGGCATATGGCCGCTTCCCGACGTCTTGTGTTGTAGGATCCCAGGTTGTCTCGACGATAGGCCCTGAAAGATGATAGCCATTTAGGGGCGCGCACAATGGGGAAACCCGGATGGGCAGTCTTAGAACGCGTTATATGCTATGTGAATGTAATTTATGATAATAAATTGGCTTTAATTACATTTCCTGGATGGAAGAAGGGAAATGTGATAAATGAATTGGCTTCGGATACGTTTCCCGAATGGAAGAAGAGAAATGGAAGCATATGATATAAAAAACATTTTTATGATAACAAAAATGGTTTTTAAAATAAATTCCTGGATGGAAGAAGGGAAATGGGATGTTATAAAACGGAAAAGAATTTTTATGATAATAAAACTGGCTTTGAAAACGTTTTGTGATATATTGAAGGAATTCATGATAAAGAATTGGCTTAAAATACATTTCCTGGATATAAGAAAGGAAATGGAAAGTTTTGAGATAAAAATGAAAATGAAGAAATTCTCATTCCGGGAGATAGATTTGGATGTATATTGTAACATGAGTATATGAGCGTAAGTTGGGTACTGAGGGTCTAATGGATCTCGACGATCGACCTTGCCGCGTAGTAGTGTATTGGGGGGGGGGGGGGGTTCCTTGTTTGAATTTCTCTCTGCGAGACACCCCACGCACGAACATGGTATTTTGTAGAGATTGGGGAGAATTTTAATCCTTAGTGCTCTAATATTAGTATTTCTTATATGGTGTATGTATATGTATATAAGTTACGTACTGAGGGTCTAATGGATCTCGACGATCGACCTTATCGCGTAGTAGTGTATCGGGGGGTTCCTTATTTGGATTTCGCTCTGCGAGACACCCCACGCACGAGCATGGCATAGCGTTGAGACTGGTGAGAAGTTTAGCCCTTAGTACTTGAACTATCTAGGGTTGATAGTGGTTGGGTGATAGACTAGTTTAGCATGGTAGCCTGACTAGGATATATAGATGAATGCTCTAGGAGTGCACTGTTAGAAGAGAGGTAAGGGGTATCTCATGGGAGTGCGATACCAAATTTAAATATGAGATAAAAACCTTTTTCTTAAAAATAAGGCATTTATCCACTTGTTAAATATTTTCAAAACTCAGGCTCTGACCCGTTTATCTACTTTTCCCTCTCATGCTATATATATATATATATATATACATATATATATATATATATATATATATATATATATATATATATATATATATATATATATATATATATATATAGGTGTCCAGACACAGGGATGCTTGGATGACACTTCTTTCGAGTCAGACGTCTGTTGTAGCAGCTGTGGATGCGTGCAGGTTCTCGATAGAAGCTTCTATTCTTGTACTCTAGATCGGAGGTACTGTATAAAGATTCGGGCCAATGTCTCAATTGCATTTATTTATTCTTTTAGTACGACATCCGATATGATTGTATATTTTGACCGAGTGTTCGGTTATTTTATTTCATTTCACCTTCATTTACGCTTAAACCGTGTGGATGTTTTAATTTTAGTAGTTTAAAAAGTGTAGTTGAGTAAAATTTTGACGCCAGCCTAATAGATTATTAGTAATTAAATGGATTTTCGACAGTGATGCTAAGAATGATCCATATGAGACTTCTGTTGTAATTTGATATAGGAGTGATCGCCTGGTATTTTTTTAGGCGGGGTGTCACAAATGGTATCAGAGCATCAGGTTCTAGTGTTCTTAGGAATCTCTGCGGACGTACTACGCTTTCAACGTTGCTCTCGATTTGATAATAGAACCTCAGGATTAGGATTGTTGATTTCTCTTGTGAGATTTCATTCTCCTGCCATATTATAAGATTATAGTAATCTTCTGCGCGCTCCTTTGAGATACGTGTGCTGATCGAGGAAGTAGGCAGGAGGTGCGGTTCGAAAGGGATCTTACGGATAGTTTTAACTGTGAGTCCCCATGATTTAGCAGGATTAAAAAGAATGTTGTTTTGAATTATTCACCTAAGGATCGGCCAGAGGTCGATAGTGAATAAAGAGTATTGTGGAGAATGTGTATGTTCGAGGACCCCATTGGTAGACATCCACCCGGGGAGTTTGTTAAAACGAAGTGGTTGTTATGAGTTTTACCTCAATGAAGGTGGTATATTTGGTGTGACTAGAGAAATTCACGGTGTTTATTAGCCCTAGACTCATGTGTGCAATTTGAGTTTTGTGGCGGTCTCGATAACATTATATAATATGTGCCTATGTGTTTTTCGCAGTAGCAGAGTTTTATTTTCCTTCATTCTCCATAAAGGCGGGTGTTGATATTTTGAATATATATATATATATATATATATATATATATATATATATATATATATATATATATATATATCAGGCTTGTGATACTCATCATATATGTTTATACGAGTATGGTAATAGGGTGAGTATGTAATGTTATTGGTTGTTCAGAGCGATAGCAGGCTAATGATGGCAAGACTATCGTGTTCGCAGTTCCAGGGTGGAACGGGTTGTTGCTGCGATATCTCACCTAGATATAGGTTGAGTTCGCCTTTATTGTTATGGGTTAATGGAACTTAGATGATAAGAGGTTTCATTATCGTGATTGAAGATGTAGCGACCTTATAGGTATGATTTAATGTCCACAAGATTTATTGCGAAGTTGTGAGTTTAAGCTCATTATTGATTACGCAGAGGATAAGTGTAGTGCGATGCGCTTTGTGGTGTGGCTCCTAGATAGAGTCAGGAGTTCAGACAACATTTTGTTGAAATAGGGGATAAGGTATGCCGATTGTGTGTTTGAAGTTGACGGACCTCCACAATCGACAAAGTTAAGTAGTAGTGTAATTGGAGGGGTTCCTTGTTTGGATTTCACTTTTGCGAGACGCTCCACGCATGAACCTTAACGACGTCGGGAGTGGAGAGATGTTGTAGGATGAGAGGATGTTGGTTTTGTTGATAATTAGTATAGTGTGGATGAACCACTATAGACTATGAGCCATGTGATGATGGTATGCTTATGAAAATATTGTGCTATGGAAAAGCACTAAAGTGGTTCTCTCACCACCAGTGGGTGGGTGAAGTATGACTTAGAGAAATTGATTGGAGGCTTATGGCCAGGCCTTAATAAAAAGGCAAATTTCGAAAGTTTGTTTTGAGTATGATGTACGTAGTGCTCTTACAGAGATTGGGCAATTCGATTAGTTAGATTTCCTTTCCGCTTGGGCGGGAGGATAGATTAATTAGGAATCGTTTGTAGGTTAGCGTGGTAGCATGTAGGACGTCCCACAGGTGTGCCTTAGGTCGCTATATCTCGATGACCGACAACGCGAGGGAGTAGTGTAACATGAGGGTTCCTTGTTTGGATTTCGCTTTTGTGAGACGTCCTAAGCATGAAACTAAGAAAATGTCAGAAGTTGAGAGAGGCCTTGGGCACTAGGGACATATTTAGGATTATACTCGTTTCGCGTAGGTAAGGTAACGCATAAACCGTAGCATTTTTTTAGGACATAAGTTTAGTAGAGTTAGTGACGTCGAGGTTAGGATAATGAATTTTGCGGGTTGGGAGGACCCATATGTGAGTATTACACCGAGGAAAGGAGACCCTTATTTGGAGAGAGTGTTACGAGTCAGACATTCACAATGGATGTGCAGATGCACATGGGTTAAGAAGGTGTATGGGCACCTTGGTAAGTGGTTTATATACCGCCTGATATAAGAGGGGCGTAGTATATAAAGTTGAAGTTTATGTCGTAAGGCAGTTGAGAATGGGTTTTCCTTTTCAAAGGAAATAAGTTGTCCTGCTATGGATGAGCGGACGCTTTTTAGTAAGAGTGGTATCTTTGCGAGATGTAAAGCGGTAGTTATAGACTCGTTTCTCTTATTGGCAGCAGGTGAAGCCATGGGAGTAACGCGTAGATGTTATACGTTGGTAGGTAGAATTTAGATGAGCTTATAGTGAAGCTAGTACTTTGGGCTACACCTTGAGGTAGGTGGACTTTGGTAAGGGACCATCGTGTTAGCACCTTTTTGGTTTTTGGAGGTACTAAGACGTAGTGAGATTTGTGATCATAGTTTGGTGATGTAGGTTATATCCGAATTTCAAAGACAAAATTCCGTTGTAAGGGGGGAAGTATGTAACATATAATTTATATTCCATAATTAAATATGAATTGACAATTTGGAGATTTTCTCGAAATAGTGATTTTTGGGATTTTCGAGGATTTAATGATTTTCGATGGGTTTTGTAATTATTTTTGGGATTAAACAGGTCGAAGTATTTTAATTATATGTCTCTATGGAGTAAAGCGACAAAAAGGTAAGATTTTGATTAGAAAACCCGCATTAAGTTATATGGGTTAGAATAGTGATTTGCAGTCAAGTACCTCGGATCGAAATTTCGACTGCGCCGTGAGTCTCAGAATGTTCGAGATAGTCGAAAAAGAGTGTCCGATTGTCAAAATTGAGTTTAAGGGAATTTTAGAGTTAAACGGGCTCGTAATTGAGTAAACGAGTCGTTTTTGGATTTTAAGGGTTAAAACCCTTTTTCTTTCGATATAAAGAGGCAGAGAGGGAGAAAAGAAAAGAGAGAAGAGAGAGAGTATGAGAGAAAAGAGGAGAAAAGGGGAGACTCCGACCAAACTCCGTAGGATTCGGCTCGAGGTCGTCGGATTATATCCACGAGGCAAGTGTTTACTTGCTTTATTTACTTTTGAGAATAAATCTCATATCGTAGTTTGGTATAAATAAACCCTAAAGATTTTGGGTTGGGTTTTCGTGGATAAAAATGGGTTTTTGGGAGTTAAAACGAATAAACCCCAATAATGGTTTAATTGGAGAAACTTAGAAATTAATTGAAATTAATTGGTGATTTAGGGTTCTAGGACGTTTAGAACCCGTATTATATGTGTAGTTGTTGTTGGTTGAGGTTGTGGGCCGGTACGTGAGGAGATGAAAGCTTGGGAGAAGCCTTCATGGATGAAACATCTTCTCGGAGAAGAAGCTGCCCGCCATGATCGATCGATCGATTATGGGGATCAATAGATCGAGCCATCGATCGATCGACTGCCATGGGTCGATCAGTCGACCCCTACTGAAAGTAGGCAATTTTCTTAGGGTGAATTGGATGGGATGAATTCCAATTCAAATTGATTAGAGGTGATTTCTGTGATAACATAAGGGACCTTTTAAGACTATATGGTCCTCTAATTAAAGGAATTTAGGAGGGCAAGGTGAAGGTTTTAAATGTATAACCCGTAAACTCTATTTTCGAGGAAAATAGAATAATTATAGAAGTTGAAGGTTTAGGGTTGCTAACTTAGGGTGGGGACCTTTAAGTGATTACATGGACAAGATCTAGTCCCTGGGTTCATGGAAATGAAATCCATATCCTAATATATTTAAGGTTGTTCGGGAAAGATAAATCCCTAGGATATTTTAGTGGGCAATTAGGCTTATATAATTACGCGTATAGGATGCATAATTATAATCGATGCTGGATTGATTATATCCTACGATATAGTTAGGATAAATTGGGAATATAGATATATATTCATTTAGTGTGGAGTGTTATAATTGGAGATATCCAATAAATCCGTAGATGGGATTAAGTTATGTATTGAGTATTAAAGTAAGGAAATACTTTGGGTTTAGTATCATGCGTGTCTGAATGCATGATTATGATTCTTTGAGAGAATCTTTGGGTTTGTTAGTCATCGCTAGATGTGATTGTCAAATATGGCCATTTATATATAATCGAGGAGGAATATATAGGGTATATATATACTATGTGATTAAAGTGTATATATAAAATGATGTAAATGACTTTTGAAAATGTGAAAATGAATGTTTTCAAATGGAAAAAGAAATGATTTTCATATATAATAATTTGTGGATACACACCTCTCTAAATCGATATCATAAGGAAAGTTGTGTGCGTATGGTGAAGCCCCCTGGCTAATGAATGCTGGGTGGATATAGTCCTATAGGCCATATGAACGATTATTATATGTTTTCTGTGCTGGTGAGGTAATTCTGGGTGTGGTTATGACTCTCCCGCAGGCATATGGACGCTTCCCGACGTCTTGCATTGTAGGATCCCAGGTTGTCTCGATGATAGACCCTGGAAGATGATAGCCATTTAGGGGAGCGCACAGTGCGAAAATCCGAACAGGCGGTCTTAGAACGCGTTATATGATATGTTAAAGTAATTTATGATAATAATTTGGCTTTAATTACATTTCCTGGATGGAAGAAGGAAAATGGGATAAATTAATTGGCTTCGAATAAGTATCCCGGATGGAAGAAGGGACATGGAAGCATATGATATGAAAAGGATTTTTATGATAATAAAAATGGCTTTTTAAATACATTTCCTGGATGGAAGAAGGGAAATGGGATGTTATAAAATGAAAAAGCATTTTTATGATAATAAAACATGCTTTTAAAAAGTTATGTGATATATTAAAGCAATTCATGATAATGAATTGTCTTAAAATACATTTCCTGGATATAAGAAAGGAAATGGAAAGTTTTGAGATAAAAATGAAAATGAAAAAATTCTCATTCCGGGAGATAGATACGGATATATATTGTAACATGAGTATATGAGCATAAATTAGGTACTCTCGATGATCGACCTTGCCATGTAGTTGTGTATCGGGGGGGTTCCTTGTTTGGATTTCGCTCTGCGAGACACCCCACGCACGAACATGGCATTGTGTTCAAACTGGGGAGAAGTTTAATCCTTAGTGCTCTAATATTAGTATTTCTTATATGGTGTATGTATATGTATATACGTTACGTACTGAGGGTCTAATGGATCTCGACGATCGACCTTGTCGCGTAGTAGTGTATCGGGGGGGTTCCTTATTTAGATTTTGCTCTGCGAGACACCCCACACACAAACATGGCGTAGCGTTGAGACTGGGGAGAAGTTTATCCCTTAGTACTTGGATTATCTAGGGTTTATAGTGGTTGAGTGATAGACTAGTTTAGCAGGGTAGCCTGACTAGGATGTATTGAGGAATGCGCTAGGAGTGCACTGTTAGAAGAGAGGTGAGGGGTATCTCATGGGAGTGCGATACCAAATTTAAATATGAGATAAAAACCTTTTTGTTAAAAATAAGGCATTTATGCACTTGCTAAATATTTTCAAAACTCAGGCTCTAACCCATTTGTCTACTTTTCCCTCTCTTGCTATATATATATATATATATATATATATATATATATATATATATATATATATATATATAGGTGTCCAGACACACAAGGATGCCTGGATTGCACTTCTTTCGAGTCAGACGTCTGCTGCAGCAGCTGTGGATGCGTGCAGGTTCTCGATAAACGCTTCTATTCTTATACTCTAGATATGAGGTATTGTATAAAGATTCGGGCCAATAACTCGATTGCATTTATTTATTCTTTTAGTACCACATTCGATATGGTTGTATATTTTGGCCGAGTGTTCGATTATTTTATTTCATTTCAGCTTCATTTACGCTTAAACTCTGTGGATGTTTTAATTGTAGTTGTTTAAAAAGTGTAGTTAAGTAAAATTTTGATGCTAGCCTAATAGGTTATTAGTAATTAAATGAATTTTTGACAGTGATGCTAAGAATGATCCATATGAGACTCCTGTTGTAATTTGATATAGGAGTGATCGCCCGGTATTTTATTAGGCGGGGTGTCACAGTCGCGGACTTAGTCCGTGACCCACACTACGCTGGGAAAAAAATGGTCGCGGCCAAAGTCCACGACCCCAACCGTGACGAAAAATGGTTGCTGCCAAAATCCACGCGACGAAAAAAAATGGCCACGAACAATGTCCGTGACCCATACCACGACCATTTTTTCCATTTTTTATCACGTTGTGGGTCAAGGACTTTGGTTGCGACCATTTTTCATCACGGTTGAAGGTTATGGACTTTGGCCGCGGTCATTTTTATGTGCGACGAAAAAAATAAAAATGGTCATGGACAAAGTCTATGATTATATTTAACTATAATTAAAAAAAAATTGGTTCAATCCTAAAATTGGGGGTCATGTGACTCAGAGACCGGTTGCTACGTGTAACGTTGGATGCGTATGAGGTATTACAAATATTTATTATTGGAAAAACAATAAAAAATCACAAATTGAGAATTGGGAATGTTGTTAATAAACTAATATACATACAAACTTAAAAATATTATAACTCTTAATAATTCATATATAAAAAAAAGTTGGGCAGAGTTTCCTTTGTTTTCTGGACATTCCAAACACTGTTAATATAAAACCTGCTTATTATAAAGCCCGCACGACCATAAAATTTAGCAATTAAATTATAAAAGCCCGCACGGTTGTAACACATAAAAATATAAAATTAAATGTCAACAAAATTATATACATAATATTCATGTTATAAACCATTATCATTTGTTCCGCGTGCAAAAAAACAAACGATAAAATGTTATCCTGCAAAAAATAAGATAAAAAAAAATTGATATTTGTAACCAAGTAGTTTAAAAAAAATCTTATTCAAGATGAAAAATTTCATGTACGAGTTATAATTATCATCATATCAGTTCCTACAAGTTACATTGGTCTCGTGCGAGCTGTAAGTGCCTCTCATAGGGCTGTTTCAGGGTTTCACCCTCTAATGCCACGTTTTTAAGTCTAAGTAATGCGACGTTTTTAAGTCTAAGTCTAAATATTTTCAAATTATCGTCGTATTCTCAAACCGAGAGACCCGTAGCCACGCCGTAAGTCCCTACGAGTTACATTGATCCCGTGTGAGGTGTTGGTGCCTCTCACGGGGCCATTTTAGGGCTATTTCAGGGTTTCACCCTCTAATGTCATGTTTTTAAGCCTAAGTCTACATATTTGCAAATTATCATCATATTATCAAACCAAGAGTCCAGTGATCACGTGGCCAAGTTTTGCGAGTTACATTGGTGCCGTGAGAGGTGTTGGTGCCTCTCCCGGGACCATTTGGTTGTTATTTTGGGGTTTCTCCCTCTAACGCAATGTTTTTAAGCCTAAGTCTAAATATTTCCAAATTATCGACGTATTCACAAACCGGGAGACCCATTATAAGGACATAAGTCTCCGATTGAGCCTTAATGTAGTGTTGGCTCAATTTCGGACAAAAACATTTGAGTCATAGGATAGTGTTCAAGTGTATGCATCCAAGCCTATGACGTGTTAGTTGAAGACGTAGCGGCCAAGATTATAAAGCTTCATCATATGTCGGGTTTAGTGTGCCTCGTTTTTACGTCAACATCATTGTTCCAATGCTCCTAAGGTATGAATGCATTATATATATATATATATATAGGAGCTTGGAAATTTATTGGGTGTATTTTATAAAGTTTTTATAAAATAGTTTTAACGACATTGTTTTACTCAGAAAATATTTTTCAGAACTTTTCATAAAATATTTTGGGCTTAAAAATAATATTTTATTTTTCTGACACATCGTTCAAACCATCTGGCATCTCGTTCGAACGAGATTCCTATGTCATTTGAACGAACTGGCATCTTGTTTGAACGAGATTGCCATGTCGTTCTAACGAGACTTCTGACGAAATTCATTTTTCCCTTCTGGAACCTCGTTAGTAAAGTCATTCGAATGAAAAGTCATTCGAACGAAAAAGTGGTTGAACGACTTTCGCGGGAATAATTTTTTGGCGTTTTTTTTGCAGATATATCTATGTTCCCACTACCTTTTCCCCACTACGTTTTGACAGAATTATCTAGTGCAGAAACCAATATTTTCCAAATAAATTTTTCATATTCCTCCATCTCCTAGAGAGAGTTTTTAGAGAGTTTCAATTCCAAATGAAAAGGTTCAAGTTTTGAGTGTTTGTTTTTCAAGAAAAATCCTTACACACTTTTGTTTTTTACACCCATTTGTTTAGTTTATCCAAGTTCCTTAATATATATATACTTTACTTGGATTGTTTGACACCGGGTTTATCTCTACACCTCAAAGAAGAGAAGTTTGGTTTTACTTCTACATCCCACAAAGAAGAAGTTTACTATTTTTGGCTGCAGCATTCTCATACGGTGAAAGGCACCGTATGTGGTTGATGGGTTCCTAAAAGTCCGATTGGTGGATTCCGAGATCGCGGTAGACCTCCGTGGTTATTCTCTAGGCAAAGGTGGGAGATACATGTAAAATATCATCCCCAAACCTTACGCAAGAATCAAGTACCTAAAAGATCCCAAACCAAAAGAAGAAAAGAAAAGAAAATATGAGACCACAAACACAATAAACCAAATTGATATTATAGCAAAATTCCATCTCTGTTTTAAAAAAA
This sequence comes from Sambucus nigra, assembly GCA_949130495.1. Classification (NCBI taxonomy): domain Eukaryota; kingdom Viridiplantae; phylum Streptophyta; class Magnoliopsida; order Dipsacales; family Adoxaceae; genus Sambucus; species Sambucus nigra. The sequence goes on from OX422223.1 coordinate 401,756,999, forward strand.
TAAAAGAAGATAAAAAGAATACGTCTTTGCTGGCTTGATAAGATTCAGATATGCAAAGTAATTGGATCGGACATAGCTTGACAAGCTGAAAACCCCAAACAAAAACAAAAATATAAATAGAGCGAACAACCAAAGAAGGACTAAAAATAAATAAAAATAATGAAAATAAGAACAATACTGATGCAGTGAGATAAATATACTATTACCTCAACATTGCATGGTCAAGTTGGGTTCTCAATAGATCCAATACATATTACAATCACCATTTATACAGAAAAGATAGCCAGTAAAGGTTTTCATATATTAAAATCAAATCGTGGTAATTATCACTTGCAAACAACTCAATGCCGAAAGTTGGGATGCAAAACATTTAACTTCAACTTAACATATTGAAATTAGAGCGAAAACATCAAAAATTGGGATGCAAACTATTTAATTTCAATATGTTAAGCATCAAAATCGCTGACCACCTCCAATTTCGTTTACAAACCCTTGTTTTCCACACTACGTGACAATACCAAATCACATACTGCAAATAACTAATTCAAAATAATAGTAATCAAGAACAACCCAAAGCATGTAGTGTATCATATTTCCTTTAGCCACTATGTTACTCACATAATAGTACCATAAAATAAAGGATAAGAATGTTAATATAAGAAATCTCAGATTTGAAACAAAAAATGATTATTTGAAAGAAAAAAAAAATAAAATACCTTACCTTAGGGTTATGTATGAGATACATGTAAAATATAATGTTGAAACTCAAATAACCTTATCAATCTTGCAAAACCATCATCCAAAACCTTGAATTAACCCTGAAACAAAATAAACACACAAATATTGGCTTGAGAGAAAACCAAATGCTCTAAAAGAGTAAAATTATACAATACTTAAATGGAACCTTCCTTTAGAACTAATACCAATAAATATCACACAAGAATTAGAAAAATGGGGATAATCGAGATCTCATAACGATATATGTATACCTTGCAGGGATGATTCTTTATGACAATGTAACCTCCCTTGCGAATTGCACCAACTTATTGACGATTCTTTATGTATTTGTGTTTTTTTAAGGTCATCACATAATCTCTCAAACTGTAATAAATGAAAATACTACAAAATTTTCAATACACTCTAACCCTTAATCACGACCCCACTCCCGTTAACTCGACATTTCATCCCCCCCCCCCCCCCCCCCGCCCTAAAACCCATTGGAATTGCGACCCACCCCAACTTAACCCCTCAAGTCATAACCCACCCCAACCCACAAAACCCAATTGGAATCGCAACCCACCCTCCCAGCTTAACTCAAAAAATCATATTTGAAATCCATAAATCCACTAACCCAATTGAAACCCATATATAAATAAAAACCTAAATATGAATCAAAAACTAAATATGTAGAAATACCATCACCGTTTAATAAAAAAACTAAATATGTAAATATTTTGACAATATATTTAATCGGTAATGAGAATGAAGAGACTCTACAATATGAAATTTTATGTTATGAGCAAAACACAACAAATTAAAAGAAAATCCTTTGATTAGAAAAAATAATTTACCTGTCGCCGACGAACTCAAAATTTACAATTATCCCATTGCCATAAAATCGGGAGTCACACCGATACTACTGGCACCAATGATGCTGATATAGGGAGCATACATCGTAACTGTCCTTAACCCATTAGCAGCCAACCCCGATCACCAAAAGCCATTCAAAGTCCAACCCTTTTCTGGACCTAATTCCAATGACCAATTAAGAAAATCTCGATGGACTAGCTGAACCCTCGACCCCACTATAGCAACCCGAAACCCATACCCGAGCACCAAAACCCACCTCCAAAACCACCTTTAAACCCCATACCCGGCAGTCCCTGTGGTTCGGACCACCATTCAACATCTTCACTCCCTATCTAACCCGAATCATAACCCGATCTACTACAAACCTGAACCCATTTTATCCATCAGTGTTTGACGAGAGAGAGAAGCTATGGTCGACCATAGCTTTGTCTTTGATGAGAGAGACAAAAGCGGGAAAATTTAAATGAAAAGGGGTAAATGAAAATGAAAATCAATAGCCTCTTTCTTTCTTTTAGGAGTGACATGGTCACGACCTAGATTCGTGACCCACCATCGCAACCCATAACCTCTTTAGAGATGCTACCTGATTGATGAATTGTCATGGCCTATAGTCGTGACCCCCATGCGCGACCAACAACAAATTTCAATTCAGGGATGGTCACGACCCATAGTCGTGATCCACACCAGGAAATGGTCACAACCCCCTAGCCGTGACCCCATGTGTGTATGTTTTGTGCTTCTCCATGCCTATGGTCACGGTCCAAGTCCCTGACCCATCCGCGACCAAGCTTGGAGGGAATTTTAGCTCGAATTTTGCGCCAAGATGGTCACACCTTGGTCACGACCCAAGTCCGTGACCCACAGTGGTTAGGGATTTGGTTCGCGACCACTTACAAAGCATCCATGACTCAGTGTGGTAATGAATATGATCACGCCAAAAATTGAGATGGTCACGGCCCAAGGTCGCGACCAATTGGTCGCGGACTTGGGCCGTGAGCAAATGGGTGTGACTATTTACAGGATTTGGTGTAGTGATTGCTTATATTGTGTGGTATCTATGTAGGTTTAAGAGTATACCAATTATTGATCCTTTACATTATATAAATAGGGTCATGCGGTGTCTAAAAATAACCATGAACCTAGGACTACATTATCAGCGGTTTCTTGCTATTGTTGAAAAATAGATTAACGACGCTGATTCAAACAACCTTTCGAATGGATCCAAGGACACTAGTGGTTAGTTTTTTAATATAAGTACAGGCACTGTTTCCTAGAAGTTTTAATAAACAATCAATATAAGGCCAATCCATGATAGAGTCTGAGATGATTACACTAATTGATGCTAGTAGCGAGGTCAGTTGGTTAAGGAACCTATTATCATATACCTCTATATGGAAAAAACCAATGCTAACCGTATTAATCAATTTTAATAATACTGTGGATCTTGGAAAAGTTCAGAATAATTGAAAGAAGAAACAAATACTTATCAAACATAACACAATCTGAGAATTACTAACTACTGGGCTATAAAAAGTGAATTATGTTAGGACTGGGGAGAAGATAACTGATCCTTTGATGAAAGGACTAGCACGGGAAATTTTTTGAAACACCTCAAAAGGGGTCGGACTAAATCCTATTATAAGTTGAGTCATTTTTCATGATAAACCACCCTATAGACTAGAGATCCCAAGAAATAATTTCAATGGATAATAACAAGTTACAAAGTTACATGTGTTGAATTATGCTAATTTTGTATGGAATTACACTCTAAATCAATCCCCAAGAAGTTTAACATCCTGGAGTGAGTAAAGGTTAAGGAATTAACAAATCTTAATGTGGACTATATCCCTATATTTAATAAAAGTACATGGATACATGAGTACTCTTGATATACTCACTTATATGAATGTGAAAGTGAGGTCACTTCCTATGAGTATTTTAGGGAAAATTATCTAGAACATTTATTATATTGGGATATAAGAACAAGGTCGTATTTTGATGGATTTGGAACTTTACACTAGTAGAGTTATATGTGTTATTAATTTAGCCTTGGAGTTCAAGACACGATGTTACTCTACTTTTATTTGACCATCTTCACTACACAAATGTTGAAGTTAAATAACACCTTTACTTACGTCTTTATACATCTTGCTCGATGAATCAATATTTTTAAAGATAAAAGTGGATTGTTGGATATTCGAATGTATTTCTTAAAATTTTAAAATAAATAAAAATTCATATATGTCATTCATTGAAATAGTTTAAATATTGTATGATTAGTACATAGCGTAAAATGAATAATGCATGCGTAAAATGCCAGAATCAAGCCCATCGATCTCAAAATGAGTTTGCGGAGAAATAAATGAATTGATTTAATAAAAATGTTCCAAGACTTTACATCCAAAGGCATATCCTACAAAATGAGGCGAAATATTGATCTAAAATATCTACACCCATTGAATTGTGTCATACATGTTTTGAAAATTTTACTAACTTTTAATGATTTGAATGCATGAATTTTTTATTAATGCAAGTTTTTCTCATTTTAGTTGAAGAGGGAAAGTTAGACTACAATGTATTTTAAAAATAAAAGATCTTTCCACTTTGTAGAAAGGGATATTGAGTTTTTTTTATTAAGAAAGAAAAAATTCTCCTTCACTACACCATTTACCAAAAATTGTCACGGTCCCTTACCAGGACAATAAGAAACGGTCAAGATTATGGACAATGAGAATTCTAGAGGACTATTTTGGGGGTTAGGGTCATGAACCGTGACCATTTCAATGGGTTATAGTCACGTCCGTAAAATAAGATTTAGGCCATGGTCATGATCACTAACTGTGACTAATTAGTGACGGACAACGACTGTGACCATACCCGTGGTAATATTTACATGTCCACTGTCATAAATCGTGACCCATACCATGAAAATACATCAGTTGGGCATGGTTCTTGGTTGTGACCATTGGTTACCATTTTTTACTGTGATAAATACTCGTGATAATCAAGATTTTTGCCACGGTTTATGATTGTGAGCCATTACTTTACCCCTGAAAACTGTCACGGATTTTCTCACGGTTCTAGATCGTGCCCAATAATAAATTTATTAAAAAAATTATTTTGATTTGTTTGGTTCTAAAAAAATTCATGTATAGGTTTTTCAACATTTCATTCAATTCCATTATAGAACTAACTAATACATTAATCCAAAAGGAGTAATATTCAAATTACCATGCCATCAAAGTAATTACATGAATCCAAAACTAATAATATTAAATTCCTCAAAGCGTTCCTCTCCCCGAATCATATGTAGTCTTGTTGTAATCGACATTCACATCCACCAACTAGAGCTACAAATATTAAAAAATGAGCAAGGCGTTAGGATCCAAACAAGAAAATGTTACTTTCTCAAAGTTACAAATGTTAATAAATTTATTAATCATGATTTATAAGCAAAGATTTATGGTCTTAAATGTGTTATCTTATCAGTTGTAGAATAACTACCAAACCTGAATCCTTATCTTAACGTGTTTATTAGGTATAGTTCATGGATGTGATAATGGGAGCGACTAAGTAATAAATGAAAGAAAACTAACTATGAGTAGAAGGTGATAAATACATGAATTAGATGATAATATATAAGGATAACCTAAAGAAAATTTGTAAGGAAAGACTTGAATCCCAAATTTGACATCGGGATACCTACCTAGTGAAAAAATGACATGAAAGAGCACATTGTTTTGAACACGAAATGATAACACGACATAAAATTAGAACACGCCATACTTGTAATTTAACTAATTTGTTCAGTGATCCATATAGTGATGTCAAATTCTTGCTATCACCAACAAAGTGTTTTTCAAAGGTGATTAATCTTGTTAGGGATTCAAGAATGGTTTTAATCAATGTTGTGTAGAACCCTTCAGTTGAAACAATTTAATTATTAGAGCATCAAACCCAAAATCAATTGGCAATGAGTGGAGGAGCCCCAAGATATTATATATTGCGATGCAAGGCTCTAATTTTCTCATGTGGACTTTAAATCTCAACAAGCCCCCACACGTATGGCGTTACTTGACCCTATCACATGGACATATATTGATATTGGGTGATGCACAAAAATTTGTATATTCAGCAACGAATAATTTCCTTTTATACGATATTAAATATTACAGTATCCGACAAAAAACTAAGTAGTAATGGATACATGTTCAAGTATTATTTCTTCTTCAAAAGGTCCATGCGTTCATATTTCTTGAAACTTCCCACTTATCTAATTGGCAATTCTCTTATCAAAATCATCACTACCCAGATGTGTATCACTGGATGTATAAAAGAACATCAAATACTCCATCACCAACCTTGAGAACTGAAATATCAAAAGCACCGCCTCCAAGGTCAAACACTAGAATAGTTTCATTGTTCTTCCTTTTAAAACCATAACCTAGTGAGGAGGGAATAGGTTCATTGGCAATTCGTAGAATTTCAAACTTTTAATTCGGCAAGCATCCTTTCTTATCGTCCATTAAAAATCATTGAAGTATGCAGGAATTGTTATCATATATTTTTCCACTTTATGATTTAAAAATTATGATGCCGCATTCACAAGCTTCCTCAACACCTGAGATGAATTTCTTCAGAGCAAACTTCTTCCCAATAACAAGGCAATCAAGCTTAACATTCATGTTATCTGACCAACTAATCTACCGTCCTTCTTTGTATGAGCTAGATTGGACGAAGTCATTCTTAATATTTCGAAAAGATGATTTAGGGACTTCGAATGAGAAGCAATTGTTTAAACCTTGTCCCAAGATAGGGTGTTTTGAAGATGATTTGGAGTCCTAGGGGTTGGCTTGGCCCGAGATGTTTGAAAGATGGTCCCTCATTGTATCTTCTGGGTCGTTTAGCTTGAGGGGGTGAAGATGGATCCTGCTTATATACGGTACTGTTTTCTGAGCCTTCTTCTCTCTTGGCATCAGAAAAAGTTGGTCACGTCGTTGTCTTCCTTTCTTGACTATATGGAGGAGCTTATATTGGTAGGCTAGTCTTGGTTTGGGCCCTGACCTTTTGTTTTGTTTTCTTTTCTTTTGTATACTCCCTGTATACGGGTTTCCGCACCCTTAGACGGGTTCATGTTTAATGAACCATTTCCTTATCAAAAAAAAAAAAAGATAGGGTGTTTTGAAAGGTCTTCCCGTCTTTGGATTGAGAGACAAATGAGTTGCTCCGAGAAAATCAATCTGAGCTATTGATGAGACCATTTCGTCTACTAAACATTAACTTAAATATTGGACCATCCGGCTCAAAATCAATTGGCAATAGTTGGAGGACCCAGGAATCTTTTATACTGTAGTTCAAGGCTTTAATTACTCTATGTTAGACGTTAAATTTTAGCACAAACTAACCGTGAGTAGAAGAAGTAACAACAATCACTCTAACTACAAACACCAACTCCTTGAAAAGAGGAACTAACTTGAGAAATTTTATGAAAGTTAGCCAAACCAGATATAGTCGTAACAAGAGGATGACAAGGAAGAGAGAGAACACGCATAAATGGCACTTCTGGTCACAAATGAGCTACCATAAAAAATCCCATCACCAAGAGGCATGACCATCATTAGCACTGGCAAAATTATGGGCTGGGCCTAATTTGGGCGGGTCAAATATGGGTTGGGCAAAATGTGGGTTGGGCCAAATGTGGGTTGGGTTAAATGTGGGCCGGGCCAAATATGGGCGGACCAAATATGGGTTGGGCCAACCCATTATTTTTCTACTAAATTAAGTATTACAATTCGAGGTATATATAAAAAAAACTCATATTTTACTCATAACTTTTTAAAATGAGTATTATATTTGATTTGTATCTTTTAAAATTGAGCTCCATATTTGATTTTTTGCTTTGAAATATGGGCCCCATATTTAACTCATAGCTTTGAAATATGGGTCCCATATTTAACTCATAGCTTTTAGACATGGGCCCCATATTTAGATGCTTGGGCTAATATGGGTTGTTTTATTATTTGGGCCACATTTTGCCACTACTAACCATCATTAATATCGAAGGAAAGGTAACACTTCCGACATTTCCTATGTATGCACCGATGGCGCAGGTGTAAATATATTCTAGTTTATTTTCCTAACAAATCAGTGCAACATGTTATGACATGTTCGTGTCTGACGCTTTCAACGAACACGGGTCTCTTAAAAATGCATATACTCAAAATGATGATAAATTTATGGGGAAAAACATCGAATCGAGTTTGTATATACTACCACCAAAGCACAATGCACTGTAAAAGCAAAGGATAAAATAAATTTGCATCTAATAGATTTACAACGATTGTGTCAGTAAAAGTTTACCAAATACGAGGAAGCTGCCAAAAAAAAATCAAGAAGGCATATGCCCCATAAAGTCAAAACTTAATCAACATTAATTATAGTCAAAATACAATAATCAAAACAATTCCATGCCATCCCAATGTGCGAAGATTTAGCTTTAGTAGGAAAAAACATTATCATGCACAACTTGCATCCAGGAGCCATTAAGATACAATATCAGAGCACTGCACTGCTAAAGCACCATCAAATTCCTAGTGAGTTCAAGATCAAACATCTAGTATGTAACCAAGCATAATTATTAAAATAAAATTATAGCGAAAAATTATAATATTTTTTTCTTGTCTTGGATCGATAACAAAATGGTAGTTGATCATAAGGATTTAAAGTATTCATAAAAAACCAATATAACTAATCTTAAACACCCAATAATTTTAATAAACATTAACTTCTATCTTTTGATGAAATGCAAAGGCACCACCATAACCTCTTGCCCAAAAGAATGGAACCCGAGTAGACAAAATACTAAGTTTCTTATTATTGAATAAGTAACTGTGAAGCCATTAAACTAAGATTAATAGTGAAGTTTTTATCCAACAAATAGTTTTTGGTTGTTACCAAAATATTCAAGAATAGTGAAGTTTTTTTCCAACACTGCAAGATATTCTACAAATAGGGAATTTTTTGTGTAATAAATATTCTTTTGCTGCTTCTTGTACTAAATGAAAAATATTCAAAGAATCATACATATCCAGTGGACCATTTAATGAATTAAATATTAAGAAATTTCTAAATGTTTAATAAATAAAAAAGAACTAATTAAACACGGAGAAACATCACCCTAGTGTACACTGTATTCATGTATGCACCCCACTTGTGCCTAAAACATCAAATTGAATAGCTCGCCTGATATTTAACTCAAGCGATGCGCAAATAGTTTCAAATTCAATATGCACCGTGTTTTGATCAAGTTTTTAGCGCTAGAAATTACTAGTGACTGATCTTAACTAAATGTTATCAATAAACTAGAAAATAAACCAGTTGAGACATATTGAACTGCAATACTAACAAATAAATAGTGTAGAGAGAAAAAAAAGGAAGAAGGAAGAACTAGGTTTACGAGGTTCGACCCAACTATGTGCCTACGTCCACAAGTGCATTTATCCTTACTTTTTTCAATGGACAATCACCATGGAAGTATAATAGTTATAATCTCTCATTCTCTCTACAATTTGGTGGTTAATAGTGAAAAATATCTCATGCCTTAGATTAGGTTAACGTGCTTATGTTTATAGGCTACTAGAGGTGAGAGAAGAGGGGGACAAATGTCTCACCTTCATAAATCAAGTGAGATCAAATTTTATAATTTGTGTGAGAGAATAATTAGAAGTTAGTTATAGAACATGGGGAGGATATTAACATATATTCTTCTATTACACGTGCACCTGGTTGATGATGTCGCGTAGTCACAAGGTACACACCTTACAAAATGGTGGCAACTAACAAATTTACTTAATTCTCTTAGATATAGGCCAAGGTCAACCCATAAACGAGTCGACCTCCTAGTACAATCTCGATTTCTCTAGAATACTCATCAACTGACTTGGATTATCTCCATGCTAGATGTCACCTTCTATTTGGTCGATGATGTCTAACATATTTAGGGTACACCGATATCCCCCAAGAATTTACTCATGGGGTTGGCTATTGATTTGTCATAAATTCTTCATATTTATCCCCGTATTTTAGATGCTTTTATCACTCCGTGCGATGCAATTAAAAATAATTTATCTCATATCATTGCTACTGACCTCTGACCTCTTCATATAAGTACATCGTATTTCGTGTATTTCTCTTATATTTTACACGTATTTCATGAACATGAAAGCAAGAGAGAAACCAGAATAAGAACCGAAAAGCAAAGAAGAAAAGTCAAGGGCATTTAAGCAATTATACAATCGGAATTCAGATGCGGAACCTAAAGAGAAGTAGAAGGCATTGAGTTCATGAGTATATCAAAATAAACGACATCTAAATCCGGGCTACGGTAGGAAGGATACGAGCATATGAAGATAAAAATAATCAAAAGACTAAGCATGAAGATTTCTGAGAAGAGAACCGGTTTGGTTCCAGAGCGGAACCGGTTCACATAAGGCTTGGCTATATTGGAAAAATGAACCATTTCAATTCTGAAGTGATACCGATTCGGTTATCTGGCCGTGATTTTTTAATGTTTATCCACTTAAAAATTTAGAGTTGTGCATGGTTTAAACTCTTGTAAAAGCGTGGGGGTTCCATATCTCCTTTACTGTAGAGTTAGAAGAGTTTGTTTTACCCTAATTGGAGAGTAAAAAGGAGGCAAGAACCCTAGGATATTATTTTCTTCATCAACTTGTATGATTTTGGAGTATTTCAAGCAATTCTTCAATGTAAGTTGTCTTCTTCTCCCTTATTCCTCATTAATCATTAATTTTCTGTTATTCTTACTAGAGTTTGTGCTTATTAATCAATTCTTTCATGCTTAACTACAATTCTATGGTGAATATGATTACATGCAGCGTAGAAATATTGTTAATTAGTGTTTGCACCACGTCCGGCTAAGTTTTGAAGGGTTGGAATACATGAACCCAACCATAGTTGTTTCGCATGAAAAAACCTTTTTATGACGTTTTTTAAGTGTCATAAAATACATTTTATGAGGCTTTATTTTTTAATAAAAAGCATCATAAGTTTGAGTGTCATAATTGATACCCATAAAAATTGTCATATTAGGTAACAGTTATATATGACTTTTTTTTTCAAAACTGCCATATCTGCTACAAAAATGTCATAATATACTTTATAAGATGTCATATTTGATTTAAAAAGCGCCATGATAAAAAAATTTCAAAATTTTAAAAAGGTCATACAAAAAATTTCTTCACATGAATGTTTAATATGAACTATCATAAATAAATATATAATACAAAAAATAATCAATATTAATATCACAGTTGACAAATAAATCTAAACAACATACCAAAATTCGTAGAATCATTTATTCCACATTCAATATTAAAATTGATACATTATGAATTATATCATTTAGCCAAGAAATACAGCAACACTCCCACCAACATATTTTTTTCGTCTCACATCAAATTGATCTACCACAAACCAAATTAAATTTATCTATCAAAATTAAGTGTTCCTCCGTAGTAATAATCGCTTCATAATTTTAGGCAACAATGCGTTGAAGTCCTCTTCCCGCTTGCGTTCATTGTCTTGTTGTCTGACAGCAATACACCTTTCACATGCCTCTAAGTAGATCCTCCTGCATAAGTTCAAAACATCATGTATAAATTTCTAGTGCAATGTAAAACACAACATATGAATTCCAATTTTTCCGGAGTATAAAGTCGTATATAATTTAAGTCGAAAAGATTTTTTATATAACACAAACAATTCTAAACAAAATTTTATAAAATTAGGCAAAAAATGCATGTCTATTCGCTTTCTGGTATGTTTTAGTTGTTTTACCTTTTCGTCCACCAATTCCCAATTTTCAAATTCATCTCTATTCGATTTAATCAATTTAGAACACTTATTGATTGCGAAAAATTTTGACGAAATTTTCTTTGTTTATTCGTGAAATTCAACCTGTTTTAACATTAAAATAAACTCAACAACAAAAGCCACAACTAAACCACCAATAAATCCCTTCCACCGATTCAACATATATAAGATATAAAAAAATAGGTCCATAACATAAATATTCAACGCACTCATGTCCGAGTTTTAAGAAAATGTAATAATAATCTCACACGGCCCACACAGCCTAACGGAAATCAATAAAATAAAATACCAACAGAAATCATTAAAATAAAAATTAATATTATGATTAGTTTAGCGTACATAAACTAGAAAAGTGTATGTGATTCCTATATTAGCAAGGACTTGAACAACTGATGACCTTAATGCTGCAACATGAGTATCAAAACAGGGAAGATGTGCCAAATATAAAAATACGGGGGTATTAAGCATGCGAATCATTCTAGGAATATTCTTTAACAAGCCCCATTTATCTTTTCATCATGTCCTTAATGAGATGAAATCATGCGAAAGATGAGTAGAATTAGATAACACCTTACGACAAACCATGACATGACACCTATAAAATTATTCAATATAACTGTGAGCTTTATGGTCAAATATGAATATTGATAAAATTATAACGGTAATTATAGTATGACCGAATGTGGCATCTAAGAGTAATCAAATTATAACAGTTCGGGCATAGTATAAATTAGCACATATAGTTTAAAGCTTTCCAAAGTTACTACCTAATAATCTGGTCTATAATCATGTCCTAATTGGCTTACACAATGAGCTTCATCAATTACAATTCGAGAAAATGATTCACGAGAATGTATGTTTTCTAAGTGTCCCAACAAAACATCACTTCTTCACTCAAGTATCAGTTTACTCAGATGTTAGGCATGTAGAGCATTATGTGAATCCTATAAAGTTACGTAATACCTTTTTTTTATTGATTTCAAGGTAAATAAGGCCAGCCATAACTTCTCAAATATCGTCATTTAAGGGATCGTTATAGTAACATGTATACTTCTGACAATATAACATGTACGATCAAATTATTTGATAAAAAAATTAGGTGGACGTGTTAATAAACTAGATGCTCTCCAGCCATCATATTATGTCCAAACTATCAATACTATCGCTTTTTCATGAACGTTGAAGTGATGCCATCTTTGAGAACAAATATTATATAAACTAATATAGCAAGCATGTACTTATAAATTGAAATAAAAATACAAACACTCACTTAGCTACTTTCTCAGGGTTACATATAAAAACTCGTGTTTATAATTATATGAAGAAAGCTCTCTAAGAATCTCATATTGCACAGTCCACTCTATATTAGCACTTAGATAGGCAGCAAGTATGTTTGCATATAATGTAACCCAAACCAAATAGAGGGGAAAATTTAAAATAAGGCATCAATTGAAATCAAGATGAAAATAAAGATGTTCCTTGATCAACTACAAAAAATACTTGCAATAGACTCTAAGAAAGACTTCAAAAAAGACTCAATCTCCACACAAAGCATGCTCGATGTGGAAGTGATCGCACAGGTCCCCCACTGCTATGTCCACTTATTTAAAGGCACAATTTTTTTATGTCCACTCTTGTTTAAAGAAGACGATTTAAATAAATAAATGAGTTTTTTTTAATGAATGACGGTAATATTGGACAACGTTTCTACTGTTGTTGTTTTCGTCTCAAACAACTAAGTTAAGTGAGTTCAAAAAGTTAGAACGATTCAAAATCATCACTCAGAGTAAAGACTTGAATTAAAAAATATACAAATCTGAAATTGGAATACCATAATAACAAACCATTCTCTTGATGACCAACAAAACAAACACACTTTTATAAATCATCAGCTAAAGAGATTCTTACCTTCTAATAACAGACCGTGTATACTTCTGCCCCACTAGAATATACTCCACAAACATAATAAATACTATAGTTGTACTCCTAAGGGTTGTATACATGGATACATTAACTCCCCTTACAGACTCCATTATGGCCACCTTTCAAGGAGAAACAGAATAACGGGAAGATTTTACTTATAAGTGATATATAATTTAAGCTAAAGACAAGTTTTACATTAGACAGTGAGCGCGTACCATGTAAAGCCAATAGGTCATAGCAAGAGGTAGGGTCTGAATGAATGTCTTCAATGGTACAAATGTGGTAGAGTAATCAATCAGAATTAGAGAATCGCCTATGCTGAAAGAAATAATTTTCCAACAGAAATCATTCATAAAGAAAAGAACATGAATATATTATATGCATGCAACACAAGACAAAAGTGTATCAAGTATATTGATTAAAAAACAAATACATTCCTGCCAAAAGTAAGATTAATCCTATTTGAGAGATCAACATTTAAAATGTGGGTCCCGAATGCTAGAATACTACTGACTTAAAAGATAGAGGTTTCTTATAATGCAACAGAAGGCTATATAATGCACATATTCGCATGGAAGGCTGCATTGTGCTGTATAATGCACTTCAAAAAATTTCAATGATCATAACCTTGTATTTGTAGCATGCACTGTGATGCTTTCTAATAGAAGGCTGAAATTACAGAAAGAGATAATAAGAAATGTAGAACATTGAAATTTTATATTGTGTCAGTCGTCACGACGTAAACACGTATGTGACTTTAAAAGATACATACAACCTTAAGAAACAATAATTATGCGCCGAGAACTTCTGCCTTTTACAGAGGTTAATGTATTCAGGGTAAAAGGTTACGACTCTGTTTGGATATTTATGAATTAGAGATTAAATTGCAAAGTCCTTTTTATATTATAAAGTATTTTTTATTTAATCTATTACTTTTAATCTGGTGGAAGTATTAAATTCCAATCAGAGGAAAGAATATTGAAATCGAAAGACATATGATTAAAAATAAAAAATAAATCTACTAATACATATCTAAAAACTGAAGATTACTTACTGAAGTAAATTCAGGGTGACCAGCTCCGGAAGATTAAAGATTAATTTACCTTTTCATATCGCAACACATTTCTCAAATTAACCCAAAATCCAACTATTAACAATTGACTTAAGGTAATCGATAGATGATAATATTTTCATGGAATTTGGTCAGGTATCAACACCAAAAGTCTAAAAAAACTCTAACAAACTGAGACACAAGTACGAATTACATTAAAAAAACAAATGTTCATCTCAAGATCTAGTAAGATTTTAGGAGGAGTTTGTTCGGGTTCAAGCACTAATATCCCTAGAAATGTTTCAAAATTAATTACTAAAATGTCTAAGTCTAGTTCGGAACTAAAATAGTTTTGCCAATAATGCCTGATAACTTGAATTAATCAACATCTAAATGCAAATAGTAACCATAGTTTGACCATTAAATGATAAATTTTTGAATTATAACCATGAAAATTGTTCTCAATTCTGGGTTTTGGGTTTCTTTATATATGGTATTTGGACGGTGAAGAACATCTTGGATTTTTTTATTTTCTTTATTTTTTGATGAGGTCGTATGGCTTGATTATAATTGGCGTGGGTTTATAGAAGAAGGGTAGAATGTTTGGTTGTGTTTTTAAGATAAAATATGAAGTTTTTAAAGTGATTAAGGTTGGTTTTGTCCAAGAACACGAGTTATTTCTTGTGATGTATTCTTGACTAAAAACCTAAGGTTTCAAGGTTTTGTTTCTATCTAATAACTAAAATGTAAGAATGGATGTTTGTTCATTTGGTCGTGGCCATTCATTAATTGTGGGGGTCTTAGTCCACCCTTATGTTGCTTTAGGTTTCTCTAATTTACTCATTGTGTCAGTATGCAGAAAGGATCCATGGTTCTTATTAAAAAGTTATCCATATTATAGCAGGTATGGGGATGGTTTGTTATGGGGATTAATTGACATTTATTATTATTAAAAAGTTAACGATATTATAGCAGGCTTGGGGATGGTTTCGGAGCCTAATATGGCATGTTTCCGTCGTTAATGCGAACAAATGTCGCAATCGATATTGGACTTTTAACTTAATCTAATGGAAGCATGTTTACCAACTTTAGTGACTGCAAATAGCAGTTATACATAAAGTATCTTTAACCGCTCACATGCAAATATGATTGTATTCTTTTGTACATTCCGAGCAGATGTTTTGGTTGCTATATACTACGACTAAAATGGTTGGCGATAAATAGTTGTTTTTGTGATATAATATTTTGTTTATTTTGATTTTTTTTGTGCCAAATAATCTATTTTGTCAGATAAATAATGTCTCAGGTGGGTGATACTTCAAATCAGTCCCCAAGTGGTGCGACACCAGGATCAAACTCCCGTTCGAAGGTTACTTCGAGTTCTTCGACATTGGGTGATGCAATTTCTACAAAGAGATTAAAATTTAAGGATCATGGCTTTTTGGTGGGGGACAATTCAGCTATACCCTCTACTAGATGTGGAGACCTCGCAAGGACACATGTATCGGTTTCTTATACAACATGGAGACATGTAGATGCGCGATATAAGAGTCAAATTTGGACAATGTTCAAGGTATACTATTTTTTCTCTTTGGCTACAATTGTAATAATTACTAAATTTAATGAAATAATGATAAATTTTGTTTCTTTTATATATTTTACAAAGATTTTCCAGATGTGAAAGAAAATAAAAAAATCATATTTATGAAAAAAGCTAACGAGTCTTGGAAGAAGTTCAAAGCCAAGATTATGGTAAATTTGAAGGGTGACGATGTTACATAGTGGAGGGAGAATGTTATAAAAAATATTAAACTAGAGGATTGGGAGGTATTTTGTGACAATGAAGTTATACAAGACCAAAAGGATTTATGAAAAAAGAATAAAGAGATTAAAAAAAATGTATGAAACTGATTACTCATAAAATAACATGGTTATGCCCAAGCTGCAGAGAATTAGAAAAAGGTGCATGGGTGTGAACCAACTCGTGTTGAATTGTGGCTGTAAGCTCATAAAGTAAGAGGAGGAGATTATGTGCCTCATGATAAAGCATTTGCAGTAATTTAGTTTTAATGTTTTCCTCTTTACATATTTTACCCAATATGTAATACAAATGATAACTTTAATGTCTTTATGTATAGGATAAGGTTAAAATGATTGTAGATGTATACAAAGCGAGTGGTCAAGAGGAGACCTTGGATGCTGGGCCAATTTTTGATGTATTTGGGCAAGACACGCAAGGACGTGTTCGTTACGTCAGGTCTACAATTTCTAGAACAACTATATTGGTGTCTGCATTTGCTCGAGAAATGCTTCAAGAGGTAAATGAGGACAACGAAAGTTAAAAGGATCATGTGGATAATCTCAGAGAAGAAATGGAGGGTATGAAGTCTACACTCTTAGATTTGTAAAGAATTTTGAGAGTGGAAACTTCTCATGTGTTGGACATAATACTTATGCATTGCCATCTCAAAACACTGCAACTCCGTCTAGTCCTTTTACTCCCCCTACATCCCAAGTTTCATGTTTTATCTCGATGGTGGAATGTAAAATACTATCTCGCATTGGTCAAGTTATCAGTTATGGTAGGAAATTACCACCAAGAGTTGTATCTTCAGTTCACTTCCATGAGTTAGGAAAGAGAGAAGTGAAAATCGTACCCAACCTCATAAAACTGCCTGAATATCCAGTTTAGGGAGGAAAACAAGGATCTTGTGAGATGTTGGGAGATGTGGTTAATAATGGATTTTTGAATTGGCATGATGACTTTTTCCCTCCCATTGATGACACCAACAAATGATAAAGGTAATATTTATATGAGTTTTCACACTCTCTCGTGCTTAATATATATTTTAGTTTCCTCTTTATTTGATGCTTTAAATACATTATAGTACCCTACTGTTAAAACTGTCGTGCTCTTCTCCATAATTTTCCCACCATATGCCTAAAATAAATAGGGAAAAACAACGAAAACATAAAACATAAAAAATTAGGAAAAAAAAAGCCACATAAATAGGTCAAAATGGGGGTAGCAAGAAATTTAATTTCTGCCCCAAAAAGCAAGTAATTCCTGCCCAAATTAGGGGCATATTGTTCCCCCCCCCCCCCCCCCCACCCCCAAAGGACTATTTCTCCCCAAAATAAGGGCATATTCCTGCCATAAAAAGGGGAATATTGTTGCCCAAAACAACAATAAAATAGGTCAAAATGGGGTCGAAATGAGACAAAAATAACAACTAATTACCTGGTTGTGTCTTATCCCTTGTCAAAATGGGGCCAAAATACGCATTGAACCCCTCGCTATATTGGAATATATAAAAAGTATACACATGCATATGCATGTTGTTAGAAAAGTTATAAAATAAATACACATATTTTTATACAAATACAATTTGAAAATATCTAGATTACGCTTAAAAACAATCCATTAAAGGGTGAAAACCCAAACCAGCCCCGTAAGAGGAATGAACATATCACAGAGGACTAATGTAACTCGTAGGAAATAACCGCATAGTCACGGGTTCCTGATTTGAGAATATGACAATAATTTGAAAATATCTAGATTATGGTTAAAAACAAGCCGTTAAAGGGAAAAACCCAAATCAGCCCCCAAATGGCCCCATAAGAGGCATGGACACATCGCACATGACCAATGTAACTCATAGGAAATAACCGCTTAGTCACGGCTCTCTTTGTTTGAGAATATGACGATAATTTCAAAATCTCTAGATTGGTCTTAAAAATAAGATGTTAAAAGGTGAAAACCTAAATCAACCTCCAAACGACCCCGCAAGAGGCACTAAGACATTGCACGTGACTAATGTAACTTGTAGGAACTGATCGCCTAGTCATGGGTCTGCAAATTTTAGAATATGTCAATAATTTGAAAATATCTAGATTATGCTAAAAAACAAGACGTTTAAGGGTAAAAACCGAAACCAACCTCCAAACGGCCCCGTAAGAGTCATGAATACATGGCATGCGACCAATGTAACTTGTAGGAAATAACTGTATAGTCACGGGTCTCCCAGTTTGAGAATATGAAGATAATTTGAAAATATCTTGATTGGGCTTAAAAATAAGCCTTAAAGAGTGAAAATTTAAATCAACCTCCAAACGACCCCGTAAGAGGCATTTACACATCGCACATAACCAATGTAACTCATAGGAATTGACCGCGTAGTCACGGGTCTCCAGATTTGAGAATATGACAATCATTTGAAAATATCTAGATTAGGCTTAAAAATAAGCTGCTAAAGGGAGAAAACCCAAACCAGCCTCTAAACGACCCAATAAGAGGCATGAACACATCGCACGGGACCAATATAACTCATAGGTAATAACCGTGTTATCACGGGTCTCCCAATTTAAGAATATGACAGTAATTTGAAAATATCTAGATTGGGCTTAAAAATAAATCGTTAAAGGGTAAAAACCTAAATCATCCTCGAAACAACCTCGTAAGAGTCACTAACACATCGCACGGGACCAATATAAATCGTAGGAACTGACCGCGTAGTCACGAGTCTCCTGATTTGAGAATATGACAATGATTCAAAAGTTTCTACGTTACGCTTAAAAATAAGCCGTTAATGGGTGAAAATCCACACTAGCCCCCAAACGGCCCCATAAAAGGCATGAACACATTGTACAGGACCAATGTAACTCGTAGGAAATAACTGCATAGTTATGGGTTTCCCGATTTGAGAATATGACGATAATTTGAAGATATCTAGATTAGGCTTAAAAACAAGCCGTTAAAGGTTGAAAACCTAAATTTGCCTCCAAACGACCCTGTAAGACGCACTAACACATCTTACCAGACCAATGTAACTCATAGGAAATGACCGCATTGTCACAGGTCTCCTAATTTGAGAATATGACAATAATTTAAAAATATCTAGATTACGCATAAAACCAAGTCGTTAAAGGGTGAAAACCCAAACCAACCCCCAAATGGCCCCGTAAGAGGCATGAACACGACGTGCGGGACTAATTTAATGCGTAGAAAATAACCGCGCAGTCACGGGTCTCCCAATTTGAGAATATAACGATAATTTAAAAAAATCTAGACTGGGCTAAAAAACAAGCCGTTAAAGGGTGAAAGCCTAAATTAACCCACAAATGACCCCATAAGCGGCATTAACACATCGCACGAGACCAATGTAAGTCGTAGGAACTGACTGTGTAGTCACGAGTCTCCTAATTTGAGAATATGTCAATAATTTGAAAATATCTAGACTACGCTTAATAACAAGCCGTTAAAGGGTGAAAACGCAAACCATCCCCCAAACTGCCCCCTAAAAGGCACTAACACCTCGCATGAGACCAATGTAACTCATATGAACTGACCACGTAGTCACGAGACTTCCAGTTTGAGAATATAATAATAATTTTAACTAGTATATGCCATTTTTCAACTTAAATAAAAAAAATTTGAAAAAATTACTTAGTTACTAATATCATATCTTTTTTGTGTCTAATTTTTTTGCAGGATAACATTCAATCGCTAGCTTTGATCCAATGGAACACACGAAGAAGTCAATGGTTTACAACAAGGTGATTATTTATTAAGTGTCGTTAATATTCAAGATTCTATTTTTTGTGTTATGGTTGTGCAGGCTTTAGTAGTTTTATTGTTTACTTTTATGGTCGTGCGGACTTTATATTGGCAGGTTTTGTATTAATAGGTTTTGGAATGCTCAGAAAATAGAGGATACTCTGCCCAATTTTTTTTATCTGGGAACTATTAACTTTTATAATATTTTGAAGTTTGTATGTACATTAGTTAATCAACAACCTGCGATATTCATAATTTGTGAATTTTCTTGATTTTCTTCTGCAAATAATAAATATTTTTCCTACCAGATTTGGAATTTGCAGATTTTCCAGATTTTTTTCCAAATATTTTTTTTTTATTAATTGAAAAATCTGGCATGGTTTAAAACCGTGCCAAAACGGTAACAAATTATAAAATTTGAGTACGCTTATAAAATAATCTGGCACGCTTTATAACCGTGCCAAAAGCGTGCCAAAAAATAGAAAATTTGTCACGGTTTTAACCTGTGCCAAAAGCGTGGAAAATTTAATCTCTAGCACGGTTTAAAAGCGTGCTAAAAAATATGGTACCCCTGATTCTTGCACGATTTTAAACCGTTCCGGATTGGGTCTGGCACGACTTAAAACCGTGCCAGATTCATGTTTTTTGTGCATTGAAAGGAGTAGAAAGCGTTATATCCAATCATTTATCGAGGCTCTCATCCAACATACCTAGGGATCCTATGCCCATGTACAAGTATTTCCCGAATGAGCAACTATGTGTCACTTGTTCTTTACTGTGGATTGCAGATATAATGAATTATCTTGTCATGGGGTCCGTTCCCCCCGACTGGACACCGCAAGAGAAAATGAAGTTCCTTACTTGGTCGCGCATATTTTTTTATGACGATCCCTATTTGTTCAAATATTGTGGATAGAAAATCATCCGAAGATGTGTGCCAGATAACGAGATTCATAGTGTCATCCTCTTTTGTAATATGGAAGCATGTGGAGGCCATTTTTCCATGAATAAGACAACCGCTAAAATCCTTCAAAGCGGTCTATATTGGCCCATAATTTTTCGGGATGTAAATGCTCACTGCAAATCATGCGATAGATGTCAAAGGATGCTATCCATCACTCGATGAGACATGATGCCATTAACCCATATTCTCATTATAGAGATATTCGACTGTTGCGGCATCGACTTCATGGGACCCTTCCCTCCCTCCTTAGATTTCTTATACATCCTCATCGCAATAGATTATGTGTCAAAATGGGTTGAGGCCATAACTACTAAGATGAATGAAAACAAGGTGGTGATAAATTTCATCCAAGAACACATACTTCCTCGCTTCGGTGGTTCGAAGGTGATCATTAGTGACAACGGCAAACACTTTTGCAATAGGCCATTTGAGAAATAAATGAGAAAGCACGGCGTCGTGTACAAGGTTGGAATGACTTTTCACCCACAAATAAACGGGCAAGTCGAGTTAGCGAATTATGAGATAAAGAGCATTGTTGAAAAGACCATTGATCCCAACCAAAAGGATTGGTCTACACAATTGAACGATGCTCTATGGGATTATCGGACCGCCTATAAGAACACCCTAGGGATGTCCCCATTCCACTTTATTTATGGTAAGACTTTACATCTCCCTATTGAGCTTGAGCATAAAGCGTATTGGGTAATCAAAATGTTGAATTACAACTTAGATAAAGTCGGGGAAGTGAGAAAACTTCAACTGCATGAGTTGGAATAAATACGCAGCAATGCGTATAAGAGAACCCTCATATCGAAAGAGAGGATAAAACTCGTGCACGAGTGTAATATCCGTCGAAAGGAGTTTCGTCTGGGTGAAAAGGTTCTTCTTTACAACTCGCAATTACATTTTTTTTCCGATAAGTTGCGTTCAAGATGGACCGATCCATTTGTCATAAAGGAAGTGTTTACCCACGGTGTGATAGTGCTAGAAAATCTGAAGGATGGGGATGAAAAACTGCCACTTAAGACGTTTAATACATGATTAAACTGCTAAAATGTCTCCGAACTGTTTTTTGAAGAAACTCTTTTAATCAAAACACAAGATGTGTTTAAAATGATTATCAAAATAGTTTGAACGAGTTATTTCATATCTAGAATGAACCAGTTTTGAAAAACAAAACTTAAACTATTAAATCAACACAGGTTAGAAGAAAGTATGAGAAAATGAGGAAGAGCACAAGTAATTTTTAACGTGGTAAAATCCCATCCAATTGGGGAAACATCCACGGTGACCTCTACGTCACAAAACGAAAATCCACTAAAATCAGAATAACAAATTACACGCTATTTAGAAATCAAACCACACAAACACACCTAAACTAAGTTCAGAATCGTTACTAACTCCTCTGGATTAGATATGACTTATCTGAAGGTTGTTGTTGTTGATGTTCTCTCCAGCTTTGTAATCTTTACTTGATTCCAACTTTACGTCGGCTCAAACGAGTTCAAGATCATTCAACCAACACTTTAAGTGTGGTGGAGTGAAAGTGTAGTGGTGATGTGCTATCTAACATATGCATGCAACACACTCACACTTAATACATACATAATGACTTATCAAATTACATAATCACTAGATATGCAAGAAATTTTAAAATTAGTTTAGTCAAAACTAAATCAGACTTTTAGACCTTTCAAGGTAACCGCAGATCAAGAAGGAATCTTGTTGTGAAATATCCAAGATCCTAACACTTTTAGGTTTGAAAATATTATATAGAAAGTGAAATCCCCAATCATGATCTCAAAACTAGATCTTAGTTTGGTAGTTTGAGTAAAATGAAATCAGAATAAAAATTGTTGGTTTAGGGTTTGCAAACATAAAATCGGTTTTAAAATAACCAACTAGTAAGATTTCTCGAAATAAGAAATCATAACAGTATACTATCTATGTGATTTGTATCACATAGACAAGATCTCAAGTTTCTATGTAGAGAAACTGGAAACTCTACCAACGTGACTAAGTTGGAAGGATGATCAAGAACAAGAGAGGATAACTTCTCAAAACACGATCTAAACACTCGGGTTTAAACTCTCAGGAAAGTATTTTTGGTTTAGGGGTTGACGAAGTTTGGATTAGGGTTTCCTTTCTCTCTGTAATCTTTTCTTTCTCTTCTGTCTACTCTATCTTTTTTCTCTCAAATGAGGAAATCACAAAAGTCTCTAATTGCCTCATAGATGGCATCTATTTATACTGGGCGTAGAAGGATCTGGGATGATGGTTCAAATTCAAGGGCTGAGATTTAACGAAGTTAAATCGATGCAAATCTAAGGGTTCACAGAAAGCGGTGCAA
The DNA here is from genome assembly GCA_949130495.1 of Sambucus nigra. Lineage (NCBI taxonomy): Eukaryota > Viridiplantae > Streptophyta > Magnoliopsida > Dipsacales > Adoxaceae > Sambucus > Sambucus nigra. The sequence continues at coordinate 401,780,325 of OX422223.1, forward strand.
TGGCCAACTCTGATTGGTTAAAACCAATGCACTTAGATTGATTTCAAGCACCTGCATACCGTATATTAAGATGATCTAAAGGTCAACAATAAGTCACATGTATGTGAGTGATAAGAAACACAAATCAAACTGTTGTGTGTGCAACACGTGTAGGCTCAAGATTAACTCTCAAACGCGTGTATTAAGTTTCTAAAATTTCCAGTTCCACCCACATATGTTTCTGCCACTTTTGGTTTCTGCCCAAGATGGATTTAAGGCATAAGATATATTTTCAAATCAGCCCAAAAACTTTATTAAGTTCCAATTTTAATTTCCAATAAATAATTAAAATTCTTAGAAAATATTAAATAAATCCCAAAAATTATTTTCCTTGGCACTTATCTTATTTTTTCTTGCTGACGAAAAAATAGCTCCTAAGCTCATTGTCGCAGAAAACAAATTAGTGGAAAAATATTTCCAATTTGACCCTTTGTGTTCAAAGATATATTTTTTTGATAAGATTACCGAGTTCAGTTACTACACAGCTGGTTTCCAAACTAAGGTTGATGCTGGGGCCAAGAGAAGGTGAGTGGAAATTTTAAAAAATGTTGGATCATTAATTTTCCAACTCGTCACTTACTAATATGTTCTCTTATTACTTGTAGTATTAACTCCTTTCACTTCGTAATTTAAAACATACTCAACTTGGGAAATGTTACCCAAAGTTGCTGACATAACTGCCTTCATTTCCCTTCGAAAATAATATGTTTAGGCCAAAAAAACATGTTAAGACCTAAGTTGAGGCCTAGAAGAGGGCCACTGCAACTTTTGCTCTTATGCCCGACCCTAAGATGTCCAAAATCATTCCTGAGCCGTAGAAAGCCCCAAAATAACTAGTTGTGATTGATGATGGTTGAACTCGTCATTTGATGGAGGAGGTGTCTCCTAAGGTTCCTACTGCTGAACGTTCCAAGTATCCTGCCTACATTAAGGATCCCAACCTTCTTATCTATCACAAAAATTTAGGAAGGATAAAAAATCTGTTTGTGGTCACCTCACCAACTGCCTTGATCTTATCAACTATCATGGGTATGAACCTAACTTTAGAAATATCCAGTCTATGAACACAAATACTTGTGGTGTTATTCTACACACATGGTGGTACATGTAATTGTTTAAACCTCTTATTCCCTTTATTACCTTTTATGGAAATATGTTGTCCGATATCACAATTATCTTATACAGCAAGATATGGTCTTAACAATCCTCTATGAAAGATCTTTAGTGTCAGAGGTGCATCGCGAGACCTTCAAAAATGAGATGAAAATGAAAAAATATCCCAAACTTAAGTAGGAGACTTGGGGACAAAATTAACTATACATATGACCAAATCCACTAATACTGAGGAAGAGTTAAAAATAATAAAAAAAGGATGAGCTAAAGGTGAACGAAGATAGACTGATTTAGGTTGAGAACAAATTAAATGAGGTTGAGTATAAGCAAAAATATAACTTGATTGTTATTTAGAGCCTCATGGGGGAATGTCCAAGACATCTGAGCATGTCATGGACAAGTATAAGGCTTCCGAAGAGTAATTTATCTTCGGAATAGGATCTCGTTGATTTGGATTGTTCAGTAGTTCATCCATTAATAGTTTGAATTCCATTCAACACTTTTTGCATTTTGTAATTTTCTATTTTGAGAGAAAATTTTATATTTCCGAGAACATTTATCGAGGCCCTTGGCCTTTGAATGTATTTTGTATTTTTTTTAAATTAACAACTTCATATATTTACGATGCTTGCATTTAACACTTGAATGAATCTTTTACTTCTTCTTTAGTGTACTTACCCACCAATTAATTATAACCTTATACATAATTATATTTTAGGTTTTAATTAGTCTATCATTACTTGTAGCTGAACATGTCATATGCTTGCCTTGGGTTTTTAAATCCTTCAGACAATATTTTGATCTTTCACTTTAAGGTCTTATAGTGATTTAGTCATTTACTAGAATTTATGCCAGTTCTTGGCCGACCTGACTAACTGAATGCACTGGCTACTAATAGAACTATTTCCATGCCCTAATCTATTCAAAAGACTAGATAGCTCATGAAATGTTGTCCTGGATAGGATGTTTTAAGAATAAAGTTAACTTATCTTTCCCTTATCAATTTTATCTATGCATTTTCTGTAGCCATAGCTGAAGACATGCTCTTTTATGGTTTGCCAGTGTTTCAGTCATTAGTTGGTCTTTTGGTGTGCTCATAATCGACGTGGCTGTTGACTGTACTGCTACATATGGGTTGGCCAATGCCATGTCCAGACATGTGCAAAGGACTAGATTTCTCATGAAATGTGGTCTGAGAGTGGCCATTTCATAACACTTCTCAACTTCCTTAAGATGCCTTTGGGTGAGTGCTCTTTCCCATCTCATGCGGTTGAGATTCTTAGCATTCTATAAAAGAGAATATGAGAGTTGAAGAATAATGCCTGCAGAGAAGAGTTGGTGGTTTTTCATTGATAATAAAACATCCTTTACATTTTCTTAATTTATTACACATTATCACGCTAATGATAAAATTGAGGAATATGCTTATTTTTCCAAAGATTTTAAAAGTTTTACCTTCTAGTGTCTCTATTCAGTACATCTTAGGTTTGACAAATGAGTTGACCTTATATGGTCAATGCTAGTTAGCTTCTAATTTGTTTCTCGTTTAGTAACCTTGATCAGAACCAAATCCCTTTATTTCAATGTGCTAGGCTTCATCATTTTATTTTAGTACTGAGTTGTCCTTTATTAATATGATTTCACTCTAAGAGTTGTATGTTCCCTTACTCCCTTCTCCATATTTATATCGAGTGGTCTCGTGAAGTCACTAATAGGATAATTGGAGTTTGACACGCGATGACTGGGCAAACAAACTTCAGTCAAAATTACAGCCTCGGATCCGAATGGCAACATAAAAAATTCACTTGTAGGTGTTTTGGGGTTGTCATGTGTGCCCATAAGACACTGTGAAGCTAATTTATTCAATTGTCCTTCATTTCCTCCAATTGCTTCTTATTTCCATCCAAGGGAGCCTTATTGGTGATTTATGTTTGTTCATTGTATTGTGGATGGGCTGGGGCAAAGTGCATCCTTTTGATTTTAGCTCTAATGAGGTAGTTGGCAAACCAATCTTTATCGAATTGAGTGCCATGATCTATGATGAAGGCATTCGACATACCACGTCTCTGATTTTTGCTCAGCCCTTATATAACATATATCTCACCACATATACCTGAGTAAAAAATGTTGGGAACTTTAACTTAAGAAACCAAACTTCCAATATAAAATAAACTAAGATGCCATCAATAACAAATATACATAGAAATTGACATAAAAAAACTCAAAATCAACTCACACATTGCTAGTAAGAGAAGCGTTATTTTGACAATATATGAAACATAGAGTAATATAAATCTCAATACCACAAATAATCATTTTTTTGCTTTAGTACATAACATATGTTTTTGACACTAATGTTACTCACTTCTACATTATATATTAGATGTTATGGTATATACAACCCTAAGATGTCAACTTAAAAAACGTAACTCACGTATGCCATAGGACTCTAACTTAAACAAAATTTAAAGAAAAGAAAGAAAATATTAAGATGGGAGATCCATATATTTTACCTTGTGTTCCTGGAATGAGTATTTTATAGTAAGATACGGGTGAGAGATAGTAATAGATGTATCAATGGAGACAAAAAATAAAATAATTATTGATGTTGCGATGTAGCTAGAGAATGTAAGGGTGGGTGAGTATTTTATAGTTTAACCTCGAACTACGTTCCTAAGAAAAATCTCAATCATCGGTTTGGCCTCCACCTATTTGGTGAAGTATTCAAATGTAACTGATGATGCTGGAAATAGCACCACCAGGTAAGGTGTTTATGAGCTCTAATCAGTGCATAACAATGGCAGCACAAGCATGTCAAGTATACGAGAAAGAGGTGAGGAAAAGAGGTTCAACACCGGAGTATAAGTGGTTCAGTCAATTAGGCCTACGCCCACAGTGCAAGTGTGTGATTAATATCATTGTATGAGGGCCCTAATGGCCATTGATACAATCTCTCAAGCTTTCTCTCTCTACTGTATATTTGGACAGAGTTTTAGCTAGGGTTTCCAATTTCGGATCCTTTACAAGGTAGAGGATGACCTCTATATATAGTGCCTGGGGGGTGTAATGTACCACCCAAGCATGCAATGAACATGTGCATGAGGATCGAACCAGTATGAGAATGACACCTGGCTGATCTCATGTGGATAATGATGACCTCGATATTCTCCCACTTGAGGGGAATGATTCGATTATAACTTATTGTGTACACGTGTTCCCGATAATATATATGCTGATAAGGACTCGACCATCTATGAATGGTCCCAACCTCGGCCTGGAAGAGGACGAGGTGGTGACCTTGACTCAGTGGGAGAGCTGAGGTAAGGCATGTTGGCCTGTGACGTCGGCCTGGGCCGAGGTAATGGTGGCGCAGCAGGAACTTCGGCTGATCCCCAGCTGAGATTGGTTATAATGATGGGATGGAAACCTCGGCCTGAACTAGGCCGAGATTCAAAGCCTTGGATGACCAGATGGATGATCGCCCATGTGGACTATGGAGACCTCACCTGTCGAGGTAGCTAGTAATGTCGGCCGTGGCCGACCTTGCTTAAGACAAGACCTTTGGTTGTTGATCTATGGCCCTTCTAGCATCGGCCATCTCCATGGGCGAGGTTGATGTCTCTGAGCCGAGGGGGTACATTTGGGTCATATCAATCACCCCTAGACCTTAGTTACATGTGTGATCAGGTGCCTAAGGGGTATATTTGCCCGAGGTTGGACTTTATTAGGTGTTAATACCTTTTTGATAAGTGTCAGCTGCTGAAGTGGCTAGCGTGCCTGGCAAGTGTAATGATTGCAGTCTTTTGGGCCCCCAAGGCAATGATGGGCCTTGGGATGCGTGTGGGGTTATTTGAGGGTTAAACCCTCATTTCCTTTCTCTTTCTTCCCCACTTCTTCATTTTCTCGCCTGAAATTTTTTTCTCTCCATCTCTCTCCACCAGAGCTCGTTTAGAAGTGCATTGGGTGGATTTCCTTACCAACTCGTCCTCCCTTCTCATCACATTCCATCAGGTACTAACCATCATCCCTTCTTCTTCATTTTTTCCTACTTTGTTCCTGTTTTTTCTTTGCATTTTTCGGCGAGTTCTTTAAGTTTTTCGGCCATCACTTGTGTTTTCAGGTGGCCCTGGTTCCTGTTGTTCTTGGTTGTTTTTTGTTCAAAGTCGATAGTTTGATCCTTAATTCAATTGCCAATCCTGTTTATTTAGGAGAGTCACAAGTGTAGGGTATGCCTCATATGCTCAGACCCCTTTACTAACTCTTAGAGGAATTTCCCTCTCTTAGGGAAAAGACCTTAGATAAAATTAGGGAGATAGAAAGAGCCCAAGAGGAGGCTCGTAGGGCAGAGGCATTCCCCCTCAGACCTATCTTTCCACCCCCTCTGAAGGTCATAACTCTGAGCCAACCGAACCGGTTAAATCAATACAGGTCCCAGTTGAAACTACCCCCATGTCTGAGTTGAGTCATCTACCTCAGACCCTATGTTCGTGGACTATTTTCAAGAGGCTATGGGCTTTTCCACTCAGCAGGATCAGGTCCCTGATCAAGCCGAGGTTTCTAGTCGGACCTCGTCTCACAAGAGTTCAAGCACATCGCACTCTTCCTCCGACGTTGAGGTTGTAGGACCTAGCATTGCTGTCCTACCAATTCTTGAAGACATTCCCCCGTCAGTTGTCACAGGAGCTGAGTTCGCTCAGAGGTTCCCAAGTGGTCACCCATCGTCTGCTCAGGCCGACGTTGAATCGGATGATGATGATGATGCTGAGAGTGATGCTGACACCTCTAAGGCGGCCGAGATAGATAGCACTATCACCGAGCTCTACCTTCTTGCCTTCAGGCATCTATATTCCATTAGCCCTTCCATAAAACTCAGGAAACCTCTGAGGGAAGAGAGGGCATTCGGCGGCCGCGATGGCGAGATCTGCCTGTATGAGCAGATGTTCAAGTTAGGATTTCATCTGCCCATTCATACCATCATTAGGGCCATACTAACCTACATCAACTTAGCTCCTTTTCAGTTATCCCCCAATGCCTGGAGGGTGATAATTGGAGCTATAGTTCTGTGGAAGGCAGTCCACCATTCAGACCTTCCAGTCCATGTCTTCGTTGGGTGCTACATCCCTTCCTCTTCCAGGAATCATCCGAGCTATTACCATTTCTTAGATCGGAAGTCAACTAACAATATGTTGCAGGTCACCCAAACCAGTAACCATAATTGGAAGTCGCGGTATTTCTTTGCCTCAGGGGCATGGGAATTTGGCCCTTGTGTCCCCTCTTCGAACTTTGAGTCGAGGATACCCTTGAGATGGGGCAAAGTGTTAATAGCTGCTAGGGACGACCCTGCGCTAAGCCAAAATAATCTTTAAAAAGTAAAAGATCTTCAAATCAGGGGGAGCACGGTCTGTTGGTCAGGTTCGAACACCTGATGACCCCCTACTATCTCTCTGAGACTGGGCTTGGGGGTAGTCCTCTGACAGAACGCCGTAAGTGCTTATTTTATTATTTCAGCAAGTTAAACCTCTGACTTTTTTATGTCTCTGATCTTCTAACTCATACCTTTCCATTTGGAGAATTCCCTGAAGGCATATCAGACGATATCTGGGATATGTCTGCCCCAAGTCTCACGAAGCTGGTGAAGAAGGCAGGCCTGAATGCACCACCTCCTCCTCCTCCACCGAAGAAGAGTGTCGGCACATCCAAGGCCCAGGGGAAAAGTAAGGCCTAAAAGGCCATCCCCATATCCTCTGAAGAGCATTGGCTGCATGTCTAGAGCAGCTAAAAATTAATGATAGCATAATAGGCCACAGTTTGTAGGCGTTGGATGCTATCGGCTCTACTATGACCGATGCTGACAAACGCTTTTATCGCTCCATGGACACTCCTCTAGTGGTTGAGTTTGGCCTTCACAGGTCCATTCAGGTAAAACTTTGGATTTCAGTTAAATTCAAAATGTAACCTCTGTTTTGAATTTGAACTTATACATTTGATTTCTTGATTTGCAGGGCCTCGTTGCTATGCACCATCTTGCCAACTGGACTTTAAAGAAGTTGCCCCTCATCAAGAAAGGCCAAGAGGCCGAGAAGGTGCAAAGCTCTATGAATACAGAGGTGGATCATCTAAAGTCTGCCTTTGAGGGGTCTAATAATAAGGTTAAGGAGTTGGAGATAGAAATCTGCAAGCTTAAAAAGGACCACAACATTGCCCTGAAGGCCAAGGACGATGTTCTCCATCAGAAAGTTGATGATGTAGTGAAGGCTGCCCTTGAGGATGCTTCTGAGGGGATCCTGGATGATTATAAAGTCTCTGATGAATTCATCAGCTTTGGCTTTAAGTACCTCGAGAGAGGTATTAAGTCCACTGGAAAATGGGCGGCTGCGAAGGAGAATGAGTCAGGGAGCTTGAAAGCCTCTGACTTCACTAGTCTGGGTTTTGGCAATCCTCAATTTTCCCAGTCCCTTCAGGAGGTTGAAGAGGAAGATGCTGCCCCTGCAAAGACTTTTCCACTGGATGTTACTGAGATGGAGGGTGTCAACCTCAAAGATGATGGGTCCGAGGTGACCAATGTCGGCCAAGGGAATGAAGCCGAGGGTGCCAATATTATAGCTGCAGATCCTTAGGACTGTGAAACTTTTTGTATTTATGCATTTAAACTGTAACCTCTAATGACAAACTCGACTAACTTGTATCTTGTAAAACATTAATCTATATCCACCTCTGATGAGGGCTTTATTTCTTTATTTGCTGAATGTTCTCTGAATGATTCTCTTTGTCATGTGATGTGTGTAGTTTTGAAGTCTCAATATAATTTTTCACCAAATTAATGATGTCAAGGGTCTGAGGTCATCCAAGTATGATGTTTGACCTCAGACCTTGTCACCATATTATGATGTTAAGGGTTTGATTTCATCCAAGTATGATGTCTGAGCTCAGACCTTATCACCAAATCATGATGTTATAAGGTCTGAGGTCATTACATAAGATGTTATCCCCATAAATAACTTTCACCAAATTAATGATGTTAAGGGTCTGAGGTCATCCAAGTATGATGTCTGAGCTCAGACCTTGTCACCAAATCATGATGTTATAAGGTCTGAGGTCATCACATAAGATGTTATCCTTATAAATAACTTTCACCAAATTAATGATGTTAAGGGTCTCAGCTCATTCAAGTATGATGTCTGACCTCAGACCTTGTCACCAAATGATGATGTTATAAGGTCTGAGGTCATCAACTAGGATGTTATCCTCATAAACACCATAGCAAGAACACAATGAACCGAGAATTGACATGGTAACTGATATTCTCATTAATAATCTCTTCATAAGATAATACATTTACATGAAAGCCTTTATAACATCATATGTAATACTTTTTTAGAATGATCAGCTTTCCAAGGGTTAGATAAAGGTTCCCTTTTAAGGTTTTCTAGCCTGTAGGTCCCATGTACAACCTCCTCAATCACTTTATAAGGACCATGCCAATTTGGGTGAAGCTTGTACGCCTTCTCCAATGTCTTCTTCAACACCAGGTCCCCTACAGCTATGGGTCTTGATTTTACCCTTTGATTGTAGAATTTTGCTGTTCTTTGCTGGTAAGCTGCCTGCATAACTTCTGCGTCTTCCCTTCTCTCTTCAATCAAGTCTAGGTCGAGTCTTCTTTCCTCCTTATTTTTCTCAGGGTCATAGGTCTGAACCCTATGAGTATGGAGTCCTACCTCTGTTGGTATGACGGCCTCTGAGCCATGTGACAACATAAACAGGGTCTCCCCCGTTGGTGTCCTAGCCATCGTTCTATAGGCCCATAGCACAGCATTAACCTCTTCAGTCCATCTTCCATTAGCCTCTTCCAACCTCTTCTTGATCCCATCGAGGATTGTTCTGTTAGTGACTTCGATCTGACCGTTTGCCTAAGGTCGTCCAGGAGAAGATAAAATTTTCTTTATCCCGACTCTTTTGCAGTATTTTTCCAAGGAAGAATTCTTGAACTGGATTTCGTTGTCCGAGATGGGGGTGTTTGGGAGGCCATGTCTGCATATGATGTTTTTCCAAATAAATTAGAAGGTCTTCTGCTCTGTAATCATGATCGTCGGTTCAGCCTCTACCCACTTGGATAAGTAATCAATGGCGACTATCAGAAATCGATAGTTATTTGCAGCCCTTGGCAGGGGTCCTACTAAGTCAATTCTCCATACTACGAATGGCTAAGGGGAGCTGATTGACGTCATAGGCTGATGAGGTTGATGTGGGACAGTGAAGAATCTCTGACATTTATCGCACCTCTTTACGTAGGCTGCATCATCTTTGGCCAAGGTCGGCCACTAGTATCCTTGCGTGATAATCCTCTTCGCCAAAGGTCTCCCTCCTATGTGACTGGAGCAAGAACCCTCGTGTACCTCCTGTAGGATGTGGAGAACTTCTGTGGGATGAACGCATCTGAGGAGAGGTGATATGAATCCCTTCTTATACAGGACATCTCCTACCATTGAGAACTTTGTAGCTCTGTACCTCAGTTTCCTCCTTTCTAACTTTAATTCTAGTAGCTCTCCCTCTCTGATATATCTGATCAGGGGATCCATCCATGAGTCCCCTAGGTTCGAATTTAAGTAAGGGTTACCGACATCTTCTTTTTCAATGGTCGCTTTAGGCAAGATCTCAACTGGAACTGTCCTTTTGATATCTGTCCTTGTCGCCGAAGCTAACCTTGCTAATGCATCTGCATGGCTGTTATTTTACCGAGGTATTCTCTTTATTTTTACCTCTTCAAAATCTTCTAATGCCACTCTTACCCTCTTCAGGTATTTGGCCATTATTTCATCCTTGGCCTTATAAACCCCCAATACTTGGTTAATAACCAACTTTGAGTCACTGTGAAGAAGGAGTCATCTTATCCCAAGGGTCCTTGCCAAGGAGAGGCCTGCTATCATGGCCTTATATTCTGACTCGTTGTTTGATGCCTTGAAGCTAAACCTTAGGGAATATTCGATGTTATTACCATCCGGGGCTGAGAGTATCAGCCCCGCACCGCTTCCACTTTTGCAAGAAGACCCGTCGACGAAGAGGTTCCAGATGTCTCTATCTGATGAGAAACCCCCTTCCAACATGATTCCCTGCCTGAAGAGGTACCGGTCTTCCTCATTCTCGGCTACTCCACCCTGGCTCTCTTGGATACTACCTATTCCTGATCTTGGAAGACGTTGTTGTTCAATCCCTCAGCAGTCTCTAGATTATTCTCAACATCTGCCTCTTCTCATGTGAACTCTACGATAAAATCTGCTAGTGCCTGCCCTTTGATGGCCATCCTAGGCTGATAAGTAAGGTCATACTCCCCCAACTCAATGGCCCATGTCATTAATCTGCCCGACTTCTCAGGATTATAGAGGACCTGTCTTAGTGGGGAGTCGGTGAGGATGACCATAGAATGGGCTTGAAAGTAAGCTTCATCTTCCTAGAAGCATGTATCAGGGAGTAAGCTAACTTTTCCATCCGAGGATAATTTTTTTCAGACCCTTGAAGGGCCTTACTATTAAAATACAGCCTTTGGACCCCAATGTCCTCCCGTACTATGGCTGCACTTATTGCCTATTCAGAAACTACTAGATAAATGTACAACTTCTCACCCATTATGGGTTGAGATAAGAGAAAGGGAGATCCGAGGTAGGACTTTAACAGGTCAAAAGCTTCCTCGCACTCTTTATCCCACTCGAAAGCCTTTCTAAGAACCTTAAAGAACGTAATACATTTATCCGTCACTCTTGAAACAAATATGTTAAGCGCATCCACTCTTCCAGTCAGTCTCTGAACGTCCTTAATACTCCTTGGTGTCTTCATGTCGAGCAAAGCCTTGATTTTCTCAGGGTTCGCCTCTATGCCCCTATGATTGACAATGAATCAGAGAAATTTCCCAGCTCCTACCCCGAAGACACACTTCGTTGGGTTGAGTTTCATTATGTATAAGTCCATGGTATCGAATGTCCTTTCCAAGTCTGCCACATGGGTGCAGGCCTTTAAACTCTTCGTTAGCATATCGTCTACGTACATCTCCATAGTCTTGCCTATTTCGGCCTCAAACATCTTATTCACAAGACGTTAGTAAGTTGCCCCCGTATTTTTCAATCAAAAGGGAATAACCTTATAACAATATGTCCCTTTGTCCGTGATGAAGGCAATCTTCTTCGAGTCTTCAACATTCATGAAGATCTGGTTATAACCTGAGTACGCGTCCATGAAGCTCATGAGCTCATGTCCTGCCGTTGTTTCTACCATCTTGTCGATCCGAGGTAAGGGATAAATGTCTTTTGGGCAAGACTTGTTCAGGTCAGTAAAATCTACGCACATTCTCCACTTTCCATTGCCTTTGGGCACAATGACTGCATTTGATAGCCACTCCGGATATATGACTTCCCTTATGAACTTAGCCTCTTCCAACTTTCTAACTTCTTCCCGAATGATGTCGTACTTCTCCCTGGAGTATACTCTTCGTCTCTGTTTGATGGGCTTAGCATCCTCAGTTATGTTGAGTTTATGGCACATTACCTCAGGGCCGATGCCAGGCATGTCCGCGTGGCACCAAGCGAAGACACTCTGCCTCTTCCTCAAGAAACTTATTAGCTCTTCCTTGATTTCCACTTTTAAGGCTTTGCCGATCTGGATGGTTTTTTCCAGTTCGTCCTCATTGAGGATGATGGATTCTACCTCTTCCGAAGCCTCTCCTTTCTTTAACTTTGTTTCATCTTTAGGGTCAAGTGTATCAATGTTATAAGTGGTAGTTGCTCTCTTATGTGCCTCTATTTATTCAGTCGAGTTGAAGTAGCATTCTCGTACTGTGGTCTGGTCACCCTTCACTTCCCCTACCCCGTAGGGGGTCAGGAATTTTAGCATTTGGTTGGTCATCGACGTCACGGCCTCAAACTCTTTAAGGGATACTCTTCTTATGATGAGATTATAGGCCGAGAAGACATTTCCGTCCATAATGAAGAAATTGATCTTCCGGGTTAACCTCTTAGGCCACTCATCGCCCATTCGTATGTCTATCTCATACGTACCCAATGGATGGACCTTTTCACCACCGAACCCCATTAATGGATGATGATAGGGTACCAACCTAGCTCTGCTAAGGCCCAGGCTTTTGAAGTAGGGCCAGAACATCACATCCGCAGAACTTCCTCCATCTATAAGAATTCTCTGCACCTCACATCCATGAACTCTTGTTGTGATCACCAAAGGGTCATCGTGTGGAGCTAGGATGACTTTGAAGTCGAGTCGAAAGAACCCAACTACGAGAGTGTCCATGTCCACCTTCTTCCTCTTCTACGTTGTCTCGAAAGACGTTAGATTTACCACTTTAATTTTGGCCACTGACTTGGCCTCTGCCACATGAGCCTTCTTGTCAGCCACCTCAGAACCACCCCCTGCAAGTCCTTTGCATATGGTGTTAACACCAAAGGAGATCATACCAACCCTCTTCACTGGGGTGTTATCATCTTTTGGTGGGAGGTTTGGATCATCCTCATCATCGCCATCTATGCCATCGTCTTTTCTTGCTGTGGTATCATTGCGGCACCTGTCGTGTCTCTTCTTTTTGGGGTCATCTCTCCCCCTTTTAGGAGCCTTATTATCAACGTACTTTCTCAACTTTCCTAATTTCAACATTTTTTCTATCTCATCCTTTAAGGCTAAGCACTTGTTTGTGACATGGCCATGGTCTTGGTAGAATTCACACCATAAGTTCTAGTTCCTCTTATGTGGAGGAGCCTTCAGCTTCTCTAGCCATCTTCGGGACCTGTCATTCTTGATCTCATTGAGGATGTGTTCGCAGCTTACATTAAGAGGGGTATAATGTGCAAACTTGTCATCAACTGTCCTCTTCTTCCCATCCTTCTTCCTTTTGAACTTTCTGCTACTACCGCCATTCTCATCTTCATACTTAGCGATCATGGCCTCTTAAGCGTTCATGACCATCCCCGCGGTTGCCAATAGCTCCGCCATGGATTTGGGAGGGTCTTCTACAAGTTTCCACAATAACTTCCCTTTCTGAAGACCTCCTATGAGGGTGGTCATGGCGATATTCTCTTCGTAATCTTCAACCTTAAGTTTTTCTTTATTAAACCTGGCGATGTAGTCTTTTAGGCTCTAGTACTTGCCTTGCTTGACATACAATATATGGGTGGTCTTCTTCTGAGGTCTTACCCCAAAACAAAAATTGTGAATGAATTGTTCGGCCAAGCCCTTAAAGTTCTCAATTGAATTCTTCGAAAGAGAAGTAAACCAGATGTGTGCTGCCCCCGTCAAGGTCCAGGAGAAGGCCCGAAACTTCATCTCATCTAGGATTGAGTAAATGTCCGCCGCCAACTGGTACATCTCAATATGATGCACAAGATTGGTGCTTCCATCATACTTGGGAGTTACTATAGGTGGCTTGAAATTGGCTGGGGTAGGGAAGCTTACTATCTTAGCCATGAACAGAGAGCTCTCTGAGAAACCTCTTTGCAGCGGATCTCGACTTTGACGAGGTCTCCTATTTTATCCTCAAGACATTGGATGGAGTCATTCCATGATTTTGCAGCATCGTCTTAGCCGAGGTTGTCCCCATCCATCTCCAAAGGGTGGACCGAGGGTTCTCCAGCCGTAGCATAACGTCTACCGTTGACCTCTTCTTGGTCTCTTCCTCATCCCATTTGAGACTGACGTTGCCTCTCTTCCCTTTGTGAGCCAACTGCATTTCTCGACCTTGATAACCTTTATCTTAGGTTGTTTACGGGGTCGAGCCTTTCAAAGGCTGACCCTCTACTCAGTCGATCAAAAGTTGATCCTCGTTGTTGGGCTTCTCCACCTCTTCTGCCCCCATAGCCTTGGCTCCGTTAGATAGGACGAACCGTATTATTCGAAACCTCATACGGCTCCCAATAATCTTTCAGGACATCTTCTACCTCTAGATCATCATATATGTCCACAGGGCAAGGGTTTCCTTGCCTCCCCAGGCACAAGGGCTTAGGGTCAGCAACTTCCCTCCTCCGCTGGGGCGTAGGGTGGTCCTTTTGTAGTGCCTGGGGTGGTCCCCTGGCTTCTGGGTGAGCCTGGACAGCCGCCCGAGTAATCATCACCGGTGAGACTCCGAGTGGCCTCATCATATTTTGACTGAGCTGTGAGAATTTCTCCTGCATGGCTTGTTGCGTTACAGCCAAAGACCTCAAGGCTACAGCCACCTCCTCCATTTCGGACTGAGGTGGTGCCTGACTGGATCAAGGTCCACTAGCCCCAGGCGGTGAAATAGGTGGTGGTAATTCTGGTGCCATGTGTTAACACTAAAAAGATGGTGTAGTAGATGAGCTTAATACCTTATAGGACCTCTTTCAATGGTGAAACATCTCCATGCAAAGGGTGAGGCCTGGTTCACCACCAGAGTCTTCTGTGAGGTTAAGCAAGAGATGAGGAAGATATATCTTCTCGATTCCCACAAACGGCGCGAAAATGATGCTGCTGGAAATAGCACCACCAGGTAAGGTGTTTATGAGCTCTAATAAGTGCATAACAATGGCAGCACAAGCATATCAAGTATAAGAGAAAGAGGTGAGGAAAAGAGGATTAACACCGGAGTATATGTGGTTCAGCCAATTATTCCTACGTTCACTGTGCAAGTGTGTGATTAATATCACTGTATGAGGGCCCTCATGGCCATTGATACAATCTCTCAAGCTTTCTCTCTCTACTGTATATTTGGACAGAGTTTCAGCTAGGGTTGCCAATTTTGGATCCTTTACAAGGTAGAGGATGACCTCTATATATAGTGCCTGGGGGGTGTAATATACCCCCCAATCATGCAATGAACATGTGCATGAGGATCGAACTAGTATGAGAATGACACTTGGATGATATCATGTGGATAATGATGACCTCAATATTCCCCCACGTGAGGGGAATGATTCGGTTATAACTGATTGTGTACACGTGTTCCCGACAATACATATGCTGATAAGGGCTTGGCCATCTGTGAATAGTCCCAACCTCGGCCTGGAAGAGGACTAGGTGGTGACCTTAGCTCAGTGGGAGAGCTGAGGTAAGGCATGTTGGCCTGTGACGTCGGCCTGGGGCAAGGTAATGGTGGCGTAGCAGGAACCTCGACTGATCCCCAGCCGATATTGGTTATGATGATGTGATGGAAACCTCGGCCTGAACCAGGCTGAGGTTGAAAGCCTTGGATGACCAGATGGATAACCTCCCCTGTGGATTATGGAGACCTCACCTGTCGAGGTAGCTAGTAACGTCGGTCGTGGCCGACCTTTCTTAAGACGAGACCGCTGGTTGTTGATCTATGGCCCTTCTAGCATCGGCAATCTCCATGGCCGAGGTTGATGCCTCTGAGCCGAGGGGGTACATTTGGGGCATATCAGTAACTATCAGCCACCGTAATCTTCTTATTATCTTGGGCAGTGGCCCCACTAAATCTATTCCCTATATTGTGAAAGACCAAGGGGAGGTAATTGGTGTCAAGGACTCAAATGATCTTTTACTTATCACAACATGTATTTAGCATTTGTCACACTTCATTACATAATCATATCATTTTTGTTTCACCAAGGGATAGTAGTAACCCTACGTGGTTACTCTCTCCATAAAAGACCTTCATTCTTCGTATGCCCCACATGACCCCTCGTGCACCTCCTTAATTAGAGACTTCACCTAACTGGGGTGAACATAATGAAGAAACAGTAGCATAAATCCTCTTTTGAACGATACTCCACCATTCAATACATATCTCGTTTCCTTGTAGTGAAGCGTACTTGCCTCTCTTAAATAATACTCCACCTTTAAATTACGCATTTATTATTACCATTTCACACAGGTAATGATTATTCCCATTATTTATTAATTTAATCCCATAATTAATATTAATAAATATCATGAAAATATGGGATATTAAATTGACAGCTCAATAATGCCAAAATAAAATCACATACTTGATGAAAATGTGAAACCCATGGATGTTCAACTTGTAACTCCCTTAAAGGTATGCATTTCAAATTTTCTTTCACAGTATGCATTTTCATATAATTTTCTTTATCTTTTTTTCATTAGCACATAAAATATGTTTTTTTTCAAAGTTACTAACACCCACTACTTTAATAGAACTTACCAAAAAAAAATGTCATGAGTTTTAATGAACCTCATAAGTAATGGTTTTACAATCGCATCCCAAAAATGTAGAGAATAAAACATGAAGTGATTGAGTGAAAAATTTTCCTATTTTTTTATCGAAATTGAAAATACAACTTAGTTTACTCGTGTATGTGTGTATAGTCTAGCGATGACCATAAAAATCAACATGAATGTTTCTCAGAGATGTTCATAGAAATGATTAAGCAAAACGTGCATAAGTTAAGACTACATTCTTAATAATCTAATCCAATAATAGTAAAATAGACAATAATATGTGTTCCACAAAACCTTAATCATCTCAACACTAGTTATCCAAAAAAAAACTTTTTTTTGATTTTTCTCAAAAAATTTCAAAAAAAAAACTTTTGTATTTCTTGAAAAATATAAAACCAAACCATATAAAATATAATAAACATACATACAGTACATATCTATCAAGAATATCAAATATATGTATAGAGAAATCATGATAGACCAAAACCTAGATAAAATAATACTCTGAACTCATTTAATGGAGGAAACCTCAAAATGTTTTCTAAGGTTCTCATACCTAGTAGAATATAGCGTATCTATGAGTATATCTGTAAAATAAGAATCGATTGATATTAACTCAAAGACACAAAAATCTCTTTGACAAGATTACGAATAAAGTGGTGGAGAATGTATATGTGTTTTATCCTAGAGTGTTTAATGGGGTTACCTAAAATGTTAATTATGCCTGTATTATCACAATATATCATCATCATTCCAGATGTTTCCCAGAATCCAAAAGTATCCACTTCATCTAAAAGGAATCGACTATAATAACACCTGGTTGCTATGTAATCAGCCTCAATAATCGATGAAAAAATAAAAATATTCTTCTTGTTATGCCAAGAAATAAGTACACTCCCTAAATAGAAAAAATCACCCAAGGTGATCTTACAACTGTCGACATCTTCGTTCTAATAAACATCGGAAGATGCACATATAAAGGTGTTGGTATCAAAGGATTACCAAATTCCATGATCTGAAGTCCCACTCACGTACTCCATAATATGTTTCACTACGAACAACTGACAACTTGATAATTTCCTGAAATCTCACATAAACACTGACACTAAAGGAAATGCATGAACAACTCAAAATAATATACAAGAGACTCCCAATCATACTATGATGGAGTGTTTGGTCAATAACCTTGACTTTCATTTCTTTCTAAGCTTAGTAGTAACGCACGTGGGTGTGCTTACGTGTCTACCAAAATCTACCCCAAACATCTTTACCAAGTATCTAGCGTACTTGAATTGAGATATAAAACACCCACCCTTGAACCGACGAATCTAAAGACCTGAAAAAATGTGATATCTCCTTCTATATTCATATCAAACTCACTTGTTATCAACTCCAAAAACACATGATTATGTATCTCTCGTGAAGAATGAGATACTATATCATCAACATTGGTGTTTCCGTGGAATGGGATGAACCCACTTTAAACATATCACAATTTTGTTTTTTATTGAATAGGATAAGTTCTATGTTGATACAAAAAATTATCCACCTATGTGGACCAATTAAAAGTTAACATTTATCTTCTTACATGATCAAAATCCTAGTCATCAGATAGTAGCTCGGCGGGCATGCCAACCAACATAAAAAATACAGTTCATCAATACCAAAGAAGCATCATCATACCAAGGGTCTTGCCACACATGGTTCACACAACCAACCATCACATTTATTATGTAAGTGCATAAATTCTTAATTGTATAAAGGCATTACATCCCTTAACATTCCAACCCTTGATCTCAGGGTTACTATAAATGCAATGTATCCCTTTAATCGAAGAAAGAGAGAGAACAAATCCCAGGAAATTCTTATTTACAAGAGTACCTAGCATTCTATAATCTTTGAAATCCATACTATAACAATGGATGTAGGCTTTCTTATATAGCCAAACCACTTTAAAACCTTGTGTCACTCTTTTAATTGTTTCATTACAATTCTATATTTTATCTATGATTCTAAAATTAGACAAAGTCCATTTTTTGACACAAATAGATTGACATCATCTATGGGAACGTGTGTCTAATCGTCATTCTCTATCTCAAACATCATTATCTAATAAAAATGAATGATCCAGATCCTAGTGCCAGAAATGAAGACAACCCACATATTCCCATTGCTCTCTACTTACAGTAGCTAACTGATACATCACGAATATTGCATATTTGCGCCCTTTATCTTTATGCATTCTAGCACTTTTATGTTCTTAATGTATATATTTATGCTCGTTAACCAGATAACCTTGGATTTGGACATATATATGTTTCGCAGGGGTTAATTGTGCTTTTGTACGTATTGGAACGCTAAAAGTGAGGTTCGGTTGCATTTCGAAGAAGTTCTGTCGTCGAATACTACTTCAAGGGAGATTTGATAATTTCAAACTCACTATTTTTTACGGAATGAATTTACCCACATGTAGATCATCAAATTATCTTTCCGTTGCCACTGACCGTGCGTCATTCTGACTCCGTGAGTGGAAGTTATGCCCATTTTCGGAAGGTTTCGGTATTTTCTTATACTTCAAAGGCATTTTGGTAATTACATACTGCATAATTTGGAGGGTTTCAAAACAGAATCATGTAGAGAATTGAATTAGCTTCGCGTCGGTTCTGACCACGCCTCATTTCGATTCTGTATGAGGGAGTTATAGTCGTTTTCGTGCAACGTGTCAAAATTGGTTCAAAGAGGAAAAATGGGTTGTATCGAACCCAAGGCAAATCTCAAAACCGAGGTCGACCGGTCCAAAACATGAGGTCGACCGGTCGCATCAAATATGGACAAAAATTGACTTATTTTTGTTTTTTTGTCTTGGTTTTGTTGGGGGTTTATTTTGGGGTATTAATTGAATGTTGTAGGCTTTTATTTGGGAGATATTTTTCATTTTAGAGAGTTTAGATTAGGTTTTTGAGAGCTTCTCTCTCCTAGATTTTCCTTCCTATTTTGGGTTTGTAAGTTTAATATTCCTTCTTCTTCTCCATTAATGTAAGTTCCATTATTGTTCTCAAGATTTGTAACCTAGATTATCATGCTTTCCATTTATTTCTTGCTCTGATAAATTGTAGTGTAATTTAATTAGGTGCTTTTATTATTGTTTTTTATCATGATTAGTGGATAATTTAGTTTAGGTTGTCTTGGATTAGGGTTGATTTGGTTGATTTGCTTTGGTGATGGTATTTACGGGTCTATTTTGGGTGCGTTGTCATAATTATTACACCTAGGAGATTTGACGGGGCATATCATGTATGCTCCGTGCTTACGACCTTGCGTGCATAATTTCTGGGATATTTGTTGACGCCAAAATCTTATTAGACTTTTATACAAATTTAGGGGGTGACAACTCTTGATTTAATTAACTGTCGAAACGAGACGCATTCGTAATAACTCGTCGACCCATGTAGCCATTTTATACTAATTAACTCGGGTGAGGGATATTCGACGCAACCTATAGTTTTTACTCGCTTTCTTAATCTAGCTTTATTTTTCCTTGCCTAGATTAATATTTTCATTTTATGCATCTTTTCCCTTTTTGTGTATAATCATCTTTTACACTTTTATTTAGGAATATTAAACCTTAAAAATTCTAGCAACTCGTCTCTGTTGGTTTTTGATACCCCACTTACTGCTATACTCACCCGTTGAGTGTAGTGGTAATTTAGGCTTTTGTATAGTTCAGGTGAGCCGAATTCAAAACGACCGGTGCGTAGGTGACTCTCGTGCCTCGGTAAAATCCTGTCTATCAAAATAGCGCCGTTGCCGGGGACGAGTTTGTTTTAGACTTTATTTGATTTAGTATTTCATAGTATTTTCTTTCTATTTGTATTATTTGTTAATATTTTGCAGGACTTCCACATTTGAGCACTGAGAAATGCTCGAATTTTTCCTGCGCGCACTTGCTTTGTGGAATCCGCCACTTCGAGCCATTTTTGGGGTAAGCATGTATTATTCCAATTCTTTCGGTAATCCTTGTTATAATTCTCAAAATTCTTGCAAACCTATGACTTTTGGTGAATACTTAGAATCCCAAAATATAACAAATTCAAATATGACTTTGGGCGAGTATAACGAAAGTCAAAATTTAGGTTATTGGAATTTTGATGATGATAACAATGATTTTGGGCCTTTACCTCCTTATAATAGGAATTTTGAAACGAATTCGAATAGTTTTCAAAATTCCTATAATAATGAGTTTTCGTTTAAGTTCGATGGTAATTTTCAAAGTTCCTATTTTCATGCATCCGCACGTCAACCTATGACATTCGGTAAAGGCTTGCGTATGTATGAGAATGATAAAATTGAAAATCATTATCGAGAATACAATCATTCATTGGAACATGAGTTGGATTTATTATTTGAGTCCGACGACGATTTTGCTTCCGAGACTTTCGAAGTCGAGGAGTGTTTTGAACCAAATGTGGTACTTGTGCCTACTTTGGAACAAACCATTCTAGACTTTGCCCATCTCGTAATAGATATTGAAAGTGAGGATGAAAATGACGTAATATCTATTTGCAATGAAATGATTTCTTCTTTGGCCCCCAAAGAAGAACATTTCATTGAAAATGATATTATTTCCTTCGAAACTCAATCTTCATGTGATGACGATTCATCTCATGAGTTTGAATTTCTTCCATCCCCATTTTCATTATCTGTTATCACACCGTCACAAGTACCCGATGATTCGGTTTCAATCTTTAATGTTTTAAATTCTATCGCCGATGAAGAGTACTTGCTCGAGTCGCCCTCCACGATCGTATCGTTGCCATTGTGTGCTCCGCCTCCCATTCCAACATCAAAATCTTTGGGAGGATATTTGGATTTTCTTGGTCCCCACATGTTTTTGTCATTCGTTCAATCTAAACCGCCCATCGTCCCTCCGAAACTTTCAATTGGCGATGGTTCCTTTCTTTCGCCTTACACATGCCTTCCGTTGTTCAAACGAAATTCATATTTTTCGGAGGGCATTCTTGTATGTGAGGGTACACCGGTTATCCTCCAAAGTCAAATCGTTTTTGCGGTGGACCCTCAGCTATTTTGACTTCTAGTGTATAGTTAGTGTGAAACCTAAATAGTAGGTTGTATATAGTTAGCTTTTTATTCTTTCTTTCCTATTTAATTGTCTAGTGTAATTAGTTAACTTGTTTTGTAGATTCTTTGGACTTGTTCTTATGGGGATCACTCCAATTTTGGATAATATCGCTCTTTTCCTCTCTTTGACTTGGTTCTTAATTTACATTGAGGACAATGTCAAGTTTTAAGTTAGGGGGTGTGGGATATTCTATCCATTTCTTTATTTACTCCATGTTTTTGCTCACATGTTAGTTACTTAGTATGCTTTTCTTAGAAAATTCAGAAATTTCAAAAATATTTTCTTTCTTTTTTCTCCTTTTTTGGGCTTTTTGCCTTTGTTTCCGATGATAAATTTCAATAATTGTCCTATCCAATAGACAACCCAATGATGCATGTTCTCGATTTTAGAAGTTATTAGACTTTAGTCTCCATTATTGATATTGTGAATAACTTCATGAATTAAACTTTAATCCCATGAGCACATGTACTTTTATTGCCTTATTGATTTGGTTTAAGATTTTTATAACTCGGTAATCTTTTGTTGCGTTGTATATACTTACACCGAGTAAGCTTTGTACCTTTCGTCGTTTGTGAGTGTTATACACTATTCTTTCCTCTTTGAAAATGTTGAATTCGTCGGTAATATCTCTATTCTTTCATTTGATCGTTCATTAATTGAGTTCATACTTGAAATGTGTTACTTGAGCATAATTTTCATGTACTGTTTTGACTCAAGAATTGCGTAAACTTTTTGAAATGATCATATGCCATCTTTGTTATATCACCCATATTAGCCTTGACCTCACCTTATATGTTTACTTTCGTCAATCCCTTTGGGCCTAAACATTAGCCTTTCGTTTCATCACCCAAAATCCCATAACCAACTCCAAATTGGAGTTATATGCCATACATATTACCTTACATACCTTTGTTTGGAATGTTACTTGGGATTGAATGATGTTGTGTATTGTGGTTGCAATTTAGGCATATGAGAGTGAGAAAAGAAAAGAAAAGAGATGTGAAAAAAGAAATGAAAAAGAGAAAGCAAAAGAGAAAAAAAATGAGAAAAAGAAGAAAATAAAAGAAGGAGAATGTTATAAATGTTGTATATAGTTCAATAAGCTTTAATTACTCTCTAGTTGTTATATATAATGCTCGTTTAGAAATTGTTTTCCAAATTTTGATATTGCCCTCACTATTTTCCATTACTCCAAGTTTTCATTCCGAACACTTTGAACCCGTACATACATGTCATTCGTTTTGCACCCTAGCCTAGCCTACATTACAACCCTATAAAGTCCTATGTGATCTTAAAGTGTATTTAATTTAAAAGTCATAATAGTTTTGATAATCTGTGAAAATGCATTTCGCCTCCTTTAATGTGCGGTATCTTTTATTGAGATTACATGTTTTATTTTATATATAGCGTTTTTCATTTGTGACATGTGCGCGGCCAAATTTCCATTTCCATTTACTCTTTATGCCCGCATGTCCCGTGTGTTAACTCCCTGTTTCAAGTGAAGTCACTTGATGAGTGTAATGCTCGTGAGGATTAAATATATGCCTGCTTTAATTTTTATCCGGTTTATATAATTTTTTTCCAAATCACACTTTGCATGTGCTCGCTCCCCTCCCATATTTTAAGGTTTCAATATGAGGTGCATTCTATAATGTTAATGATTTAGACTTTTGTTTGAATTCGTTCATTGTGATAATAACATGTTGAAATCTTCTTCGTATTGTTGGGCTTGTCGCATGTTGGTTTGGGCATATTTTGAGGAAACCATATGATGTTTGTGGGTATCATCCCTGAAAACCCTCACGAGACGACACTCATCCACTAGGGTAACCTAGGGGTTTAACGACTTATTGCATATGCTAAATGCAATCCTGTTCCCTAAGAAAGTGACAATTATATTTCGATGCATATATACATTTTGTACTTCCTTCTGTAGACTGGTTTTGTTTGTTTCATCACTAGGGACTAGCAATGTCTAAGTTAGGGGGTGTGATACATCACGAATATTGCATATTTGTGCCCTTTATCATTATTCATTCTAGCACTTTTACGTTCTTAATGTCTATATTTATGCTTGTTAACCAGAAAACCTCGGATTTGGACATATATATGTTTTGTAGGGGTTGATTGTGCTTTTGTAGGTATTGGAACGCTAAAAGTGAGGTTCGGTTGCCTTTCGGAGAAGTTCCGTCATCGAATTCTACTTCAAGGGCAATTTGGTCTTTTAAAACTCACTATTTTTATGTAATGAAGTTACCAACATGTATATCATCAAATTATCTTTCCGTGGCCATTGACCGTGCGTCATTCTGACTTCGTATGTGGAAGTTATGCCCATTTTCGAAAGGTTTCGGTATTTTCTTATACTTCAAGGGAATTTTGATAATTTCATACTGCATAATTTGGAGGGTTTCAAAACAAAATAATGTAGATAATTGAATTATCTTCGCGTCGGTTCTGACCACGCCTCATTTTGATCCCGTATGAGGGAGTTATAGCCGTTTTCGTGCAACGCGTCAAAATTGGTTCAAAGAGGAAAAATGGACAGTCACCGGCCCAAGGCAAATCTCAAAACCGCAGTCGACCAGTCCCAAACATGAGGTCGACTGGTACCATTAGATATGAACGAAAATTGACTTATTTTGGTTTTTTTGGCTTGGTTTTTTTGGGGGTTTATTTTGGGGTATTAATAGAATGTTGTAGGCTTTTATTTGGGAGATATTTTTCATTTTAGAGAGTTTAGATTAGGTTTTTGAGAGCTTCTCTCTCCTATATTTTCCTTCCTATTTTGGGTTTGTAAGTTTACTATTCCTTCTTCTTCTCCATTAATGTAAGTTCCATTATTGTTCTTAAGCTTTGTAACCTAGATTTCCATGCTTTCCATTTATTTCTTGTTGAGATAAATTGTAGTGTAATTTAATTAGGTGCTTTAATTATTGTTGTTTATCATTCTTAGTGGCTAATTTAGTTTAGGTTGTCTTGGATTGAACTCACCTAGGGTTGATTTGGTTGCTTTGCTTTAGTGATGGTGTTTACGGGTCTATTTTGGGTGCGTTGTCCTAGTTATTACACCTAGGAGATTTGGCGGGGCATGTCATGTATGCTCCGTGCTTACGAACTTGCGTGCGTAATTTCTAGGGTATTTGTTGACGCCAAAATATTATTAGACTTTTATACAAATTTAGTGGGGTGATAACTCTTGATTTAATTAACTGTCAAAACGATACGCATTCGTAATAACTCTTCGACCCATGTAGCCATTTTATGCTAATTAACTCGGGTGAGGGATATTCGACGCAACCTATAGTTTTTACTCGCTTTCTTAATATAGCTTTATTTTTCCTCGCCTAGATTAATATTTCCATTTTATGCATCTTTTTTCTTTTTGTGTATAATCATATTTTACACTTTTATTTAGGAATATTAAACCTTATAAATTCTAGCAACTCGTCTCGGTGGATTTTCGATACCCGACTTACTGCTATACTCACCCGTTGAGTGTAGTTGAAATTTAGGTTTTTGTATAGTTCAGGTGAGCCGAATTCAAAACAACCAGCGCGTAGGTGACTCTCGTATCGCGATCAAATCTTGTCTATCACTAACCTAAATGGGATCCTTGCCAATATTGCCAGAGGTCAAGATGTTATGCAAGAAATAATGAGATAACTGGATCAATTGCTACAATCAAGATCTCTAGCATTATCCAGACATCAAGCAGTTCTATCATCACAGAGAGAAATAACGGCACCACCTCCTGGGCATAGCCCACGTAGCTATTCTAGATCATCTCATGATAGGACTTATCACCCAGGAATCAGTTCCTTAATCATAGCCTTAGAGTCTTATGATGACAATTATTTCTCTCCCTAAAGGCTAAGCATCCTAAAAAGAATGAGCTGAGCTTCACCTTTCGACCGATTGGGACCGAGAGAAATCAGAAACCCCCTAGAGCATTATTTGGGAACACTCAATATCCAGCCGACCAGTGTGAAGCCTAAATCAGATCAAGATCAAGAATCCGATGATCTGTACGTGGCGAGTAAACATCTCAGGAAGAGAGTTCAGCACAGACACATGGTCAGGACAATCAAGCTACTTCGTATAAATATGATGATGGCAATCCTTTGTGGCAAGGATCAATCCCCCGATTGGAAGATATCTATGAGAGATGGTGAAATCAAAGAATCCTTTACGATGAGTTTTATTAAAGGATCCCCTTTTATTCATGAGATTGTGGGTTTTCCTACTCCATCTAAGTTTAAAGCAACCGTGGTCACCCTAAAATATGATGGAAAAACTGATCCAATTCTACATATTGAGCAATATCAAGCTACTCCTGACATTTATTCGGTCCCCCATGAGATGAGATGTAGATCATTCTCAAGTACTATTACGGGTTCTGCTCAGATATGGTAAAATATATTGCCCCGAGGACAAATTACCAACTTCTACCAGCTTGTCGAGCTATTTATTAGAAATTTATTTTTTATGGCCAAGCCAGTAAATAGAGTAGACCATTTCTTAAGCATAAGGCAACAAGTAGGGGAAACAACCAGGGAGTACATCATTCATTTTAATAACGAGAAATTGTAAGTTGTAGATTATGAGGAAAAAATAGCCACCACTGCTTTCATTAGTGGATTACTTCTCAAGAGACTATACTACACTCTGGCCAAAGATCCTCCTAAAACCATGATCGAGCTCATGGCTAAGGCAGGAAAAATAATGAATGCCGAGGGAGAAATGAATGCAAAATAAAATCCAACCACAAAGACTGAGAATAAATATCAGAAGGAACATAAGGTTCAGAAGCCAAAACAGGAAGACAACCTCAAAAAGTAAGGAACATATACCCCATTGAGTGTTAGAATTCACCATATCCTCGAGGAAATTAAAAATAATAAGGATTTGTTATAACCTGAAAGGTTGAAGGCACCCCCTAACAAGAGGGTCAAATCTAAATATTATGAATTCCACAAGGATCATGGCCATACAACAGATAACTGCGCCATTTTTAAAAATGAGATAAAATCTCTCATCCGTCGAGGAAAACTGAATAAGTTTATTAATCGGCGAGAAGTCCGAAAAGCAAAATGAAGGTTAAATTCTCCATGTAAGCCTAGAGCTTACAGGAAGAGAAACCATGAGGATGATTATGAGGATGATATAAACCTACCAAAGATCTCCAAATAGCCAGAACGTGAGGTAACTATGATCAGTCTTGGTTCATTTTATTATAGTTAGCGATGTAGGAGGAGGCGATCACACTGTCGAAAGAAAATCTTACTTGAATTAGGCCTAGGCTTATTATTATATCTAAAGAATCAATCTGAACAAAGATAATCATCCCAGGAAGGTCAATAGAGGCAAACTGGTAATCGACTTTTCCAATAACGACCTCTTTGGGGTACTTTATCCCCATAATGATTCATTGGCTATCAAATTCAGGATCCAGGATGATATCATTGATAGGGTTTTGATTGATAATGGGAGCTAGGAAAAAAATATGTTTTACCCTTGCATTCAGAGTTTGGATTTGAAGCTCGGCCAACTGTAACCCTACCACATGCCATTAATAGTTTTTTATGGTGAGAAGTTTACCCTCTTGGGGCGACAAGTCATACTAAGAAAATATGCTTCTTTGTGATAGATAAAAACATTCAATCTTCCTATAATGTAATCCTCAACAGAGTAAGGTTGAAGAAGTTTGAAGTTGTACTATCAATAGTCCATCAATGCTTGAAGTTTCCAACTCATTTCGGGGTAGGTGTTGTGAAAGGTGACCAAAAGGTGTCTAGAGAGTGTTACTACTACTCAGCCGAGCAAGAGGACTTGATTGAATTGAAGAAGAAAACAACCACTTATCAGGTGGATACCATAGAATCTAATAGTGAATCTGAAGTTGAAACTTTAGATCCACGAGATGAGACAAAATTAGTCAAGGGATAAATTGTGGAAGCTACTGAAAGTATTATCCCGGACAATGACAAAGCAGAGAGAACTACACAGATTGGTTCGACATTGGATCCAATCCTTAAACAGTAATTGATTATGTTTCAGAGGCAATGGATAAATGTATTTGCTTGGATCCATGAGGATATGCCCAGGATTGATCCCAATTTCCTCTATTATGAGCTCAACATCAAGAAGGATGCAAAGCCGATCAAGTAGAGGTGAAGGGTTTTTAGTCTAAAAAAGAATCAAGTTATTCGAGAAGAAGTTGAGAAACTTCAAAAAGCCCAATTTATTGAAGATGTGAAGTATCCATCTTGGTTAGATAATGTTGTAATGGTTAAGAAGAAGAATGATAAGCTGAGGATGTGTGTGGATTTCATTGATTTAAATAAAGCTTTCCCAAAAGACCATTTTCTCTTGCCTAGAATTGATTATTTGGTGGATGCTACTTCAGTACATGAGCTCTCAAGCTTTATGGATGCTTACTCTGGGTACAACAAAATTAGGATAAAACCAAAAGATAGGGGAAACACAACTTTTATCACCAACCGAAGAATCTATTGCTACAACGTAATGCCCTTTGGGATAAAAAATAATGGAGCGACCTATCAGAGGTTAGTGAACAAGGTATTTGAAGAAAAAATAGGCAAAAACATTAAGGTTTATACGGATGATATGCTGACAAAAATCAAGAAAACTTCGGATCATATCTCAGGGACCTCGATTAAACTTTTGATCACTAGAAAAGCATCAGATGAAACTAAATTTGACCAAGTGTGTGTTAGGAGTACATGAAGGTATGTTCCTCGACTTTATGATCAATCAAAGAGAAATTGAAGCTAATCTAGAAAAAATCAAAGATTTGATAGAAATGCAGTCATCGATTTGTATGAAAGATGTACAAAGGCTCACTGGTAGAGTAACATCTTTAAACCGATTCGTTTCTCGAGAAATTGACAGGCGCTTATAATTTTTCAAGGTGTTGAGAAAGACTTTTTAGTGGAATGCAGAACGTGAAGAAGCGTTCTAAGAATTGAAGAATTACATAGGGTCACCTCCCTTATTATCCCAACCAGTTTTGGGAGAGAAACTGTACTTATACCTTATTATTTTTGAATTTATGGTAAGCTCAGCCTTAGTTAGATTGGATAATGGGATCTCAAAACTAGTTTACTATTCTAGCAAAGCGTTCAGGGGAGCCAAAATCAGGTATCCATGCTTAGAAAAGTTATCTTTAACACTTATTGAAGCTTTTAGGCATATGAAACCCTATTTCCAAGCACACACTATAGTTGTGTATACTAATCTGCCTCTTCGGTAACCACTCGACAAGTCTGATAAGTCAGGAAGATTAATGTATTGGGAATTAGAGATGGGAGAATATGACATTTTCTACAAACTGAGGTCTTCATTAAAAGGCCAAGATTTAGCAAATTTTATTATTGAATTCACCTATCTAGAGGTTTCGGCCAACAAAACTTGCTTACCAAGCAGACTTCTAAAGAAGAGAGCTCAGCTTAAAATTAAGTTAAGATTACTGCTAATCAACCAAAATAATCCCGAACTCAGGAAATGGCTCAAAAATACGTTGAGGAGAGTAAGAAAATATTCCATCATGGAGTTCTGTCTGAAGAAGGCTTCAATAATGATATCCCATTATGGAATTTATACGTAAATGGTTCTTCATGTGCGACTTGAAGTGAAGTCGGTATAATACTTAATACTCCTGATGATATTGATGTTGCATATTCACTTAGGTTTTAGTTCAACGCATCAAACAATGAGGAAAAATACTAATATTTGATAGTTAGACTAGATTTTGCCCTTTTATTAGGCACATGGCAAGTAATTGCACACATAAATTCACATCTAGTGGTCAACTAAGTGCTTCATTTATATGGAGTTAAGGGAGAGTTGATGACCAAATACTTTTCCAAAACTATAGAAGTTATTTCCAAGTTTTTGGCCGTATAAATGAATAGGATCCCCAGAATAGCCAACGCTCGAGCAGATGCAGTTTCTTGGATAGCTTCAGTAATCATAATTGAACTTAGGAGTACCATTTCAATAGAGATCCTAGCCAATCAAAGCATTAACAAAGACATACTGGTTAATTTCATTGCTGTCAATTTGGGACCTTCTTAGATAGACCCAATCAAAGCCTATATTAAAGATGAGATCCTACCACCTTATCCCAAATAGGCCTATAAGCTCTGATATAAAGTAGCAAGATATGTGTTGAACAAAGTGGTTTTATAAAAGAGGGGATTAATAATTTCCTTGTTACGCTTTGTTCATCTAGGAGAAGTGGAAGATTTGATTAAAGAGGTGCATGAAGGTTCTTGTGGAGCTCATTCAGCTGGTTAGTCATTGCTTCAGAGAATCAACACTCAAGGATATTACGGGACAAATATAAGGGCATATTATAAAGCATTTGTAAGAAAATGTTATAAGTGCCAGAAGTTCTCTGTCATTCATAAAGCACCCAATACTTCTCTAGCACCAATAACTTCACCTTGACTATTCGTTATTTAGGGAATTGACCTAGTCGTCCCATTGCCAACTACCAAAGGCAGGCTTAAATATTTGGTCGTTGCTATTGACTACTTCACTAAATTGGTGGAGACAGAGCCATTGGTGGACATGCCTTATGAGAAGGTGTATCAATTCATTTGTAAGAATATCATTTGCAGATATAAAAGGTGTATTAATTCATTTGGAAGAATATCATCTGCAGATATGGACTACCGTTGCCTTAATTACGGACCATGACACTCAATTTGATAACGATGAGTTTGAAGCATATTATGTTCAATCTAAAATCCAGAAACTCCATTCTGTACCAGGCCATCCTCAAAGTAATGGTCAAACGTAAGTAATAAATAAGACTTTACTCAATGGACTTAAAAAGAGGATTGATGTGGATTAATGAGTTACATTATGTTCTTTGGGCTTGCAGAACAACGTCGAGAACATCAACCAGGGAGACATCTTGCATGCTTGCATTTGGGACTGAAGCCATGGTTCCAGTCGAGATAATCCTACAAACTCACAGGGTACATAATTTTGATTCACCAACTACTGACTTGATGCAGCGACTTGATCTAGATATGTTGGAGGAAGTCCAAGAAGATGTTGCTCATAGAAACGCTGCATACCAACACATAATTGCTCGCTTATATAATAAAAGGGCTAAGCCGACCAAACTCAAAGAAGGAGATTATGTCGTTAAGAAAGTTATCCAAAATAATAACAAGCTTGAAGTTAACTGGCATGGCCCATATCGCATTTCAGCTGTCATCCGGCCAGGAACAAATTGGATTGAGCTTTGGAAGGAGAAGAATTTAAAACCCACAGAATGTTGAGCACCTCCGAAAGTATTATCCATGATTTAAGGGATTGTTACTATTATTTCTTTTGCTCTATGTGTTACATGACCATGATTCAAGTTTTAATAAAATATTAATTTCAGTCCCTTCAATTTTTTTTTATTTTTTTCCAGAGTCGATATAAATCCATCCGACCCACGAAACGAATGTCTCTTGTTCTTCATCTCTTACTGATAAACAGTATATGCATACTTAATCAGGTCGAACTTATCTACCGATTTGTCGAGTCGTTATTGATCAACATAAAATACTTAATAAGGTTTAATTTATCACGTTCCAGATGCACCAACAGCTTGAGACACAATTGTTTCTCTCTTAAATACAAACATCCTATATAGCTTCTACACACAAGTCATGAACAAGAAGTAATTAGTACTTCGTGTATGTTTTTGTATAAAAAAGTCACGAACAAGAAGTATTATCCGACTAAGTTTAGGAACAATTTACTTCATGTATGACTTCGTCATTGACAAGTCGAGAATAAGAACACAGTAAAACTTCATATACAACAATAAAAGTTAAAAATAGTTTTTACCCAACTAAGTAAAATGTAGGAAGACATGTAAACATTCCTAAATATTGGAATACAAACATATATTCCTCATACATTTTGTCAGCACTGATAACTAATGCTAAATTTGGATTAATATATCTAGTGCATTAGTCAAATCTATGGCATTACAATCATAAGTTGACTGATTGATCATAAGTTAACAATACAAAAATATGGATTTTCATTCATATAAAATGTATTACATTCTAATGAATAACAAAATGCATAATAATTATTCAACAGGACATTTTCCTTGAGCTTTGGAAGTCGGTTGAGCTGGATACACTCTTTCCATTCCAGTAGGAGGATCATCCAAGTGTAGGTAGAATTAATAAAGTTAAAATCTATCAAAATTATTTTGTTGCTACTACATGGAAGATTGATCAGATGAGGAAGACGAACTATCTCATGAACATTATATAAACCATAGTCTCCCAAGTATTTAGTGATTAGGCATTGGGGAATAACATCAACAAGGATCCATGAGGTGTCCAACTTAAATGGAGGATTATCCCAATCTAACAGACTAGGCTCGTTCTAATACCACAGTTGGTTATTACGATCATTTTTCTGCAACGTCAAATAATTAGTCCAACCCCATTTATAGCCTTCACGATGGGTTTGAGAAAGGTGATCATCTACATGGCCTAGAGCTTTATTGTATTCTTCCATCCACACCTATTTAGATTGTTTGTGAAATTGAAAGGTTAACCTTTCAACTTTCTATTGAAGCTTATTTAAAACATTATCTTTCACCTTCAACTGTACATATTGGTCGGCAATGGCTTTGTCCTTGGCTTCCAATTTTATAGGCAATTCAACAATAACTTGACTCTTAGATTTTAGCTGGGTAGGATGGTCGGCTACTATTTTCTGAGTCTTAGCCTCATCACCAGTTGGTCAACTCATCCTTTGCCATCTTAAAGTTTTCCTAGGGTTGGATTTCTTCAAAGTTTCAAGTTCCTCCACCAGCCTGGCATTCTCATTCTCCAAGAAAGAGGCACCTTCATCAGCACCACTGACCGAAGATTGTTTTAAAGTGTCCAACTCATTCTTAAATTTATCGTTCTCCTCTCCCAAGAGTTTGACAATATCCCTAGCATCCTCAATATCACACCTCAGTAAGAATTCTTGTCTCCTATGCATGGAAGCATATTTTTCCAGTTTCTCCTCAAAACCCCAGCCTTCACTCAATGTCTTGTGCTTGTCTTCATAGTTGGCATGCAGTAAACTTTGGTTTCGTTATGGTCTACCTGCAAGTTTTCAATCATCTCGTAATAAGATTCATTATTTGCTACAACCCTGCTCAGAAAAGCATAGACATGAATATATGCTTCTTTAGCTTGCTCAGGCACATGCACTAAGTATGATGATTTAAGGCTTCTTTAGATAAATCAGCATGGCCATCTTCCAAAAGATCTCTACTCCGCCTGAGTAGGCCAGATTCAGCGAAAACTATCGCCTTCTTCCTAGCATTAAAATGAAAATTACAAGTATAATTATGGAAGTATAATTATTGAGGAATTATAACGCAAATATGTGAATTCATTCAACCATGTAAGAAGAGCAGAAAATATGATGCAGATAGCAGGAAAGATCAAATGATTTCACTAATGAAATGTGTTCCAAATTGTTGGTCCTATCCCATTACATAGAAAATATAACAAAAATAGAAAAAAAAAGAACAAATGAGTTCAACCTTCTGCTTGTCCTGAACAATGCTTCTTGAAGATGATCGACAGAAGGAGAATCATCATCAATGGTCTTTAATGTGAACCCAACAGTCTAACGGGAAGACTCCCCAGATCCTTCCTCATTATAAAAATCTTCCTCCAAGTTGGGAGGAGAACCTGGATCATGTCTTAAAAATAGCTTAAACTTAGATGGGGTTCCCACCTCCTTAAGTACTTCCAACCAAACATCCTTAAATGACTTCTTCGTCACGTACTCAATCTGATAAGAGGTAATTTAAAATGCTTTATCCCAGCCTTTGTTGAAGGAGTCCTCCCTAAGCTTCTTATTTTTGGCCCTCTCAGCGGCCAACTCAGAAGACAGATCGGTAGCTGTCTCCTCGGCAGCCTTCAGAAGACCTTCACTTGCAACTAATTTTTCCTCAATTGACGCGACCTTTTTCTCAACAAATAATAAATTAGCATTAGTTGTAGCCAATTTATCTTGAGAAGTTGTCAAACTAGTCTCTGCTGTAGCCATCTTTCCCTCAGCTAGGGTGGCCCTATCAATAGCTTTCTTCATCTCAGCATCCCAAGCTTTTTTCTTGGAGTCCAGCGGTTGTTTGGAAACCTCAACAAACTTCCTCAGACCCTCAAGGGCTTCTTCCACCTCTCTATCCAAATAATGGATTTGCTCATCCTTCTCAAGCATTTTATTAAA
This sequence comes from Sambucus nigra, assembly GCA_949130495.1. Taxonomy (NCBI): domain Eukaryota; kingdom Viridiplantae; phylum Streptophyta; class Magnoliopsida; order Dipsacales; family Adoxaceae; genus Sambucus; species Sambucus nigra. Next base: position 401,814,052 of record OX422223.1, read on the forward strand.
ATTCACTAAAAATGCATAAAGAATAACATCAAATCAGAAGGAGCATAAAAAAGAAAGAGGTATAAAAAAATGTGACAAATAAAGAAGAAGTGATTACCCTGGCAAAACTTTGGCAAGCATTTTCTGCCAATTTCAATCTTAGCAGAGGGGATAGAGTATTTCGGTCAGCAAAATGGGTTATAATCTTAATCAAATTCCTAGAAACACCATGATGGATAGAGATGAAGGATGAATCAACAACAGTTAAATCCTCTTGGATCTTCTCGACCAACTCCTGGTCGATAGTCGAACTTTTTTCAACTTGTTTCTCGAGAAATCCTTTCTTCAACCCCTAAATTGAGGAGCATCAGTATTTATATAACTCTTGTAATACAGTAGATAAAATGTAGCTCTAGGGTATTCCTTCGTAATTCACTTCAACTCACTAATGCTCATATCCTTTTTTAGGACACTTCTTCTTTCTCTCAACTATGCAAAAAATAAGAATAGGAGAAAAAGTGATTGATTAGCATATCATCAAATAGTTATTAAACCATAAACAGAGGAATACAATTAAAGAGATTGACAACCTATACCACGACCCACTTGAGGGCATCTGGGCCTATAATATACTTTTCCAGTTGGTAAAGGAGTATTGTGCCATTTTTTAGCAATGACTCCATAATCAAAATAATCCTTATTAGAGTTCGGTAAATTAACAACTAAGGCCCAATTCACAAACCTAGTCTTCAAATAATATATACTATCACTGGTAACCCATTTTTAGAAAAACATCAGTTCGGGGATGCCAATATGGGTCCCATAAATTTCATTCAACCTATGATTATCATTTACTACCCTCTAGATACTGGGGGCTATCTAGCTAAGACAACATCAAAATACTGGAAAAACTCTAAACAAAACCTATTAGCGTGAAATGTGAAGCCACCCTTCGCAATGAAGATAGAGGGAATCCAGTGACCCTCAGGTAGTGAAAGCACATCTACATGTGGCAGGGGCGTTTCTAAATCTACCAATTAGGGATATTTTTTCCGCCTAAATTCCTCTAAAGAATCCCCATGTACGACGTAAAACATGGCTATAATAAAGAAAAAAGAAAGAAATCGAAATGAAAGGAAAGAATAAAGGTTACCAAAAAAATGAAGACTAAAGCGAATAAGGGATGCAAAGAAAATTTAGAAAAAAAGAACTTGGAAAATAAGTAGACTTCGAAAGCTTGGAAGGATTTCATAAAGAAAATTTGGCAAAATCTCACCTTTTATAGCTTACTTAGGAAATCGCGTAAGAAATGATTACTCAGTATCAACGATTGACATTCCAACGGTTTCACAGTACAAAAGATATAAAATCCATTTACCCTTTGGCGGTTCATTAATTTTTAAATTATTTACAAACATTCCATTGCAACATTAAAGTATGAAAAATTTGTGTAAGTCTCACACGTCGAAAAAAGTCGACCATCTCTGAATAAAATATACTCCATCCTTTCATTAAAATCATCAAGAATGAAGTATTGGAGGATTTTGTTGATACTAAAACTTATTCACCTACGTGGACCAATTAGAAGTGAACATTTGCCTTCTTATATGACCTAAATCCTAGTCATTAGATAGTGGCTCGGCAGGCATGTCGACTAACATAAAGAATGCAGATCATCAATACCAAGGAAGAGTCATCATACCAAGGGTCTTGCTAGACATGATTCACACAACCAACCATAACATTTATTATGATTGGTGTAAATCTTAAATGTATAAAGGCATTCCATCCCTTAACATTCCAACCCTTGATCTCCGGGTCATTATAAATACATTGTATCCCTTTTATCGAAGAAAGGGAGAGAATAGATCACAAGATACTCTTATTTACAAGAGTATCTATCTTTCTGTAATATCTGAAATCAATACCATAACACTGGACGTAGGCTTTCTTACAAAGACGAATCACTTTAAAACCTTGTGTCACTCTTTTAATTATCTCATTATAATTCTATATTTTATCTGTAATTCTAAACTTGGACCAAGTCCATTTTTTGACATCAACATTCTTTATCACCATATTTTTTAAATTGAAGAAACTCCTCTTTGATTGCAAGGATTCAATGTTCATCTTTGAGTTCTTCTTTCATATTCATGGGTTCGATTGGGAAATATAGCAAAGATAATTAATCTCACTATTGACTCTAGGACATGTCAATGATATTAGAGGGATCATATGTCATATGGGGACCACATAAAAAATAAAAATAAATTCAGATAATATTTTAATAACCTATGGAGGTATTGGTATAAAGAATTAGTTTAGAGCTGAAATATTTTTTACCAAGCATAGCTGGCAAAAAATAGAATACATACTAAGAGGCTCCATGCATTATAAAGTTTTTATCCTGCTATGTTTTCTTTTTTCTTAAATAAAAAATTTCTTTCCTCTTTTTTTCTTTGCTTTCAATCTGTCTATTAAAAATGACGTATAAATAAAAAATTGGAAAAAAATAGAACAAATAGTTATTTCTTTTTAAATACAGGGAGTATTTTTTATTTTAATTTAATTTTTTTTGTCTTTTTAAAGTAGTTTCTTCGTAGTTTTTTTTATAAGTAAGAAAGTGTATATTATGTAGTGTCCTAAGGGGGCGGAAACCAGTATACAAGAGATGTAAAAAGGTATTAAGAAGACCAAAATCCCCATAAAACTGTCAAGGGATGCAACAACCCTCCCCAACTACCTTGTCTAACAATAAATGTTACAAACAATCAATTAGTTCCCTAAACCCAATTCTTCTACAAAAATTGATCAAGCACTCGAGCGTAGAGTGTGACACCTCGTTCAACCACACATGCAGAGAGGTTAAAACAGTGTAACGAAGTCTTCCTGTCTTGGTCTCTTCACCCTCAAAGCACCTGTTATACCTCTCAATCCAAATGGTCCAAAAAAAAGAATAAATGATCCATTTTCCACACCAGACGGACCTCCCTCCCTCCCTGTAGCCTTATAACCCTAAGTTGACATATCGAATTTTAATGTCTCTGCGCTCACCCATTTCACCCTAAAGATGGAAAAAATGATCTCCCAAAGATCCCTTGATACCTTACAGTGAAACAATAAGTGATTAGTCGTCTTCTCATCTTTCTTACGCATCCAACACCGGTTAGACAAGCGCCTCATATCTTCTTAAGACTATTAATCGTTATAATAGCATGTATCACTGCATTTCAGGGAAAGAAATATATTTTGGTTGGGGATCTCATCCGCCAAATACCTCTCCATGAAAAGTCAATTCCCCCTCTAGCCACCAACATTTCATAATATAAGAATAACCATTTCTTGGTTCCCCTCCACAACACACAATCCCCCCCCCCCCCCCGCCCGCCATGACCCTCTGATCCAACCAATTAAACATCTCCTCCTCTTCCTCTAACTCCATGCCGCCGAGGCTTCTAAACCTAGGATTCCATCTTGATCTATTCTTATCCCTCCAAATATGCGTCGCCATAGATATTTCCCTCTCACTCGAAATGCAAAGAAACCTAAGAAAAAAGTCTTATAAAGAATGGTATTTAGCCCAATTGTCTCTCCAAAACCTATCCCTCTTCCAATTTCCCATGGACAAGGAGGTATGACTAAAAAACTACCTTACCTCCCCCTCCCCCCCCCCCCCTAATGTGGAAACTTTAGTTCCCCTGATACCCACACATTGATACCAAGATGAAACCTCGCCACCACCACCTTTCTACATAACATATCTTCTTTATAGGAGAACCACCATAACCACTTCCCCAAAAGTTATTTATTAAAACAAGCCATTTTTTTACCCTCCCTCATCCCTTCCTTGTTGGTTTGCGTACCTCCTTCCAATGTACTAAACTATGCTCAAAACCATCCTCATTCCCACCCAACAAGAATTTCCTGATTAGTGAATTCAACTTTCTGCAAGATGAAACAGGTAACAGAAAGATCTGCAGGTAAAACATGGGTAAAATAGACAGTGTACACTTTATTAATGCTAATTTCCCCCTTTAGACAAATAACATGTCTTTTATCCCGCCAAGCATCTCTCCACACTTTCAATAACTGGATCCTAAATAGTGAATGCTTTGAAAGAAACACCCAATGGAATACCCAAATAAGTGGAGGCGGAATAACCCACTTTACACCTAATCGCCTTAGCCAATGCATTGACCCTCTGTACCCCCCTAATCGGAATCATCTCACACTTAGCCACATTGATATGTAACCCTAAAACTACCTCAGAATAGATCAAAATTATATTGAGGCTCCTCACATGAACCTCATATGCTTTATAGAAAATGACCATGTCATCCGCAAATAAAAGTTGAGACACTCGACATAAAGGGCGTATTTGATCTCCCACCTCAAGGGTACTCATCCAATTTAACTCCATTCCAATCATCATAAGTATTCTTAACCCCTCCATCACCAAAATAAAAATAAATATTGAAAGTGGGTCCCCTATCGTAGCCCACGTGAACTAGGAAAAAAGCCTTTTGGTGACCTATTGACTAAGACTGAATACATAACAGAGGAAAATAAATTATCCATCCATGTAATTTATTGTATCCAAACCCCATACTCTAGAGAAAATCAATCTGAAAATGCGAATTCACATGGTCATAATACTTCTCATTATCTAGCATGCACACAAGTCCCGAAATTCCACTTCTAAATCTCTCCCCCACATATTTATTCTCCACCAAAGACACATACGAAACTTGCTTCCACCTACAAAAACATGCTGAGCCTAAAAAATAATGGGGTCAAGAGGCCTCCTCATCCTAACTAAAAACACCTTGACCAATAACTTATAAATGCTTCCTACGAAACTAATTGGATGAAAGTGCCTCATATCCAACGCTTTTCCCTTTTGGGAATAAACGCAAGAAGGAAGAGTTTAGGCTTCACTAGAATCTTCCACTTTTATGAAAATGATAAAAAAGCCATAACATAATTTCACACCACCACCCAAAACTCCTGGAAGAACTCCATCGAGAATTTGTTCGGTCCACATGAATTATCCCCCTCATAGACTTCAATGCTAAAGCCAGATCATCCTCCCAAAAATGTCTCTCCAAATCCTCACTACTCTCTCGAGAGATAGCTCTGAACTCCAACCCATATAGTGTCGATCTTTGTTCCTCCTCTTTCATGAACAAAGCTTCATAGAAATCTTTTATTGCCTTCCTTATGTCATCTATTTGGTTAACTCCACCCTATCCACCAACACCTGCCCTATATGATTGAATGTACGATGTGAGTTAGTAGTCCTATAAAAAAATATAGTGTTCCTATCTCCTTCCTTCAACCACAACGGATGAGAAATTTTTATGCTAACAAGTCTCCTCCTGAATTAATTTCCTCCTCACCTCCCCTTTTCTCTCCTCCCTACTCAACTTCTCTTCCCTAAGATAACGCCCCACCTCCTCCTTGTCATTGATATCCTTTATCTCTTCAATACCTCTAACTATTAATTCCTTCGCATCCCTAAAATGCTGTTTATTCCACTTTTTTAAATCCTCTATACAAAAAGAGAGATTTTTCTATTATATAAAGCTCGTTGTTCCATACACATGATACCGCTCCCACCACCCCTTCCCTATCTCTATAAAGCCCTCCTCCTTCAATCACATTTTATTGAATCTAAACGTGGTCTTCCCCCTCATCACCCTTCACACTCTAAAACAATCGGGACATGATTAAAAGTGACTCTATTCAAGTCCAATTTCAACGTTTATGAAAAGTGCTTATCCCAATCAACTAACACTAGAAAACGATCAAACTGATACCACATTTGTGGATACCTATTACAAGTCCAGGTATAAGGTCCTCCTACCAATGGAAAATCGACCAAATCCATGTCATCGATGAACTCCAAAAACTCCCTTATCGATCTAGTCAATCTTCGCCCCTACTTCACTCCTCCACATGGAGCCACATTAAAATCGCCGCCCAAGCACCACAGGACCTCCCCATACCCCTAACTCTTACTAGATCTTCCTATCGCTCCCATATCACAATATCAACCACTGGCCCATACACACCCAGAAATCTCCATCGAAACTTGTATTTCATTAATTCCCTACTAGACTATCCTCCAACTCCCAACTCTATTATCCCACATAATCATCAACCCCCCCCCCCCCCCCCCCCCATGATAAATCACTAGAGTCAAGAGTTCAACACTCCACCCAACATCCTACCTAAATGGTTTGAGTTACCACTCCAATCATCTTTCTTATTTTAGTCTCCTACAGACAGAAGACATTCGGTTCCCACAAGGAAATCTCCTACTTAACAATATATCTCTTCTCGGGTTTCGTTATGCCTTATAGCATTCCATGAAATGATTCACATCTTCATCAACGTTAATGTTACTCCTTTATCCTTACTATCACCCTTGATACCCTAATCCCCTCATAATTAATAGACCATTGCAAACTTTAAAGCTCTCTCTCTTTTCGATTACCCCCATCATAGAGACCACTGATCTCCCCTTGCTTTTATACACCCCATTTCCACTTCCTCTTAATCAAGCTAAATAACTTCCATGATTTATTCACATTCCCAACATATGACACTCGTAGAAACCACCCGAACACTCCTATTATATCCTCAAACCATTGTTCCACCACCTCCTCCTCCTCCTCCTCCTCAACTCCCAAATCCCTCTCCATCGTGGATGGGTAAAAAACTCCTTAAGGTGATTCTAGCTGACTTGTCCCCCTAACTAACGAAACCTAAATCCTCTATTGTTCCCAACTTATTCGACATCTCACCGTTCTCCCAAAAAAGACTTTTTCGTAATTTGACGACATCTTCCAACAAAAGTTGCACCTCACTATAATGATTGATCCCTCTATCCCACGAATCCTCGCAATCATCTTTTAGCCACCCATTCATATAGACAATATTAGAGGGCGTGTATTAAATATTTTTACTAAATAACTTTATTGTATCATAGATAACAAAATAAGTAACAAATATAAATAAATGTGAGAAATGAAGAGGATAAGAGTGGTATTTATAAGTAAATAGAAAAGAAATTAAATAGATTAAAAATTTAAATGGGTTAAACGGGCTAAATGGGATAGGTCAATGGGCTTCATAAATGGTCCGAGCTAAACGATCTAGATGTGGAACCCATGGCCCTACCCATAGCCTATTTATTACACGAGTTAGACCGGGCTTAGCTCGCTTAGGTCGGGTTGGGTTGACTGAGCCAATGAGACCATGGGCTTTTTGGAGAGTCCTAAACCACATTGAAAACCATCAGAGCACTTTGTACCCTCTATAATAGGTTTTTCATGAATGGTACAACCTTCACCAGCCAGATCTATAGTCATCCTTCCTCGCACGTGGGAATCCAGTAACGAGACTTTCTCCCAATGACTATGATCGCTGACGCCGAACTCATAATAATCTCCTTAAAAAAGATAAGTCTTCGCATACTCTTCCCAAACTGCCAATTTAAACACCAATTCGCTTACATAGATACTTACCTTCATCGAAATATCATCCCTCCATTTTACTAAAATTTTGGCTCATCTCGGCATTATATCGGCTTAAGTATCTTCGTTAACTAAAATAAATCCTCCACATCTCTCCCTTATGGATCTAAAAACATTCGCCCCCTAGAAATGTATGGGTAGACCCAACACCCAAATCCATATCTTCTCCGCATTTCTTAAGTTTTTTAGCAACACCCCTGTGGATGCCAACATTCAAGCCAAATGGGGCTGCTTAAGAACCGTCAATCGTTCTTCACCAATATCTAATCTGCCTACTATTCATATGCCAAAACGAAAAAACAAAAAAGAATTTAGTCTCCGAATGCCATCTCCTCCTACAAGTTTCCACCTCTCCTTAACCCACCTCTTAAATTTCTCAACAGATGGTAGAATCATATTTGAGCAGCTCACAGTTAAATTTTTTCGTTTTGTTTGACTTTTTTTAGTTATAATTTAAATTTCCTTGATTTATCTACATTTCTTTATTTTCCTACCAAATTTTCCTTTAAAGTTGTTTTTCATTCTAAATTAAATTTACCAACAAGCCTTTCTTTAGTTGAGTAGGACTCTAGTTTCACCTGCCACGATTCTGGCGTTCTCAATCCATACCAGACCAAACAATATCGACATAGAGAACATAAATAATCAATATTATGTTTTTGTTCATTATATGGTTGAAAAAATACCTAAGTATTATTTTTTGTATGTAAAATTTCTCCCAATATATTTATTTTGCATCGCAGTTTAGATGCAATTATTTCTATGATAAATTGACAACAGAGGCAGAAACTAAACCCCCAACAACCTTGAATCTATCCATAACCTCTGGCTACTGTAACCCTCCGAAACTTGTCACTTTTATCGCTGATGCTTCTACTCCATTTTTCAGTTTCTTCTTAAACTACGTTCTCCACTTATTCTTTGACGTCTAATGTAGTGGATGTTAACTCTACTACTATTAATGCCTTGGTTATTTGTAGTAGAAATAATTTCTTTATATGTCAATTTGGGTTGGATGTTTGTTTAAGTCGTTTATTATTAATATGCAAATATTATAAAGGCTGTTATATGAGAAAATATGGTCCAATATTTTGTTAAGATAGAATAATAAAAAATAATAACATCAACCCTCGCTCAAAATTACAATGTTGTTGCAATAGAGGTAGTAAAAAGCGCAAATAAAAAGCGAGGAATCGCGAATGCGTCATGTTTTTCTAGATTCAGGTCCTATTATAGAATTGACAACATAGGTGAAAACTAAAACCTCAATAACCTTGACTCTGGACATGACTCCTGCCTACTCTAACCCTCCGAAGCTTATCTCTTATTTGGTTGCTTCTTCTACTCCAATTTTCGATAGATTCCTATACTATATTCTCCACTCATTCTTTGAGGTCTAATGCCGTGGACGTTAAATCTGCTAGTATTAATTTCTTAGTTATTGTCAATAGCAATAAATTATTTATATGTCAATTTGGTTTGGATGAAATATTTTAATGATCATTTCTATAAATGCAAATATATGTTACATGGTATCCAATACGGTTTTACTATTGTGGATGCTGTAATTCCCCAGTTTCATCAACGTATACATATAAAACAACATATAATGTTGTATACATAATCTTTAAATTACAAAGTACAAGATAAGAGTAATGGGAGGCTCCATAAATTTAAGTAAATTTTTTTAGAGTTAAAGCATTTTCATTAGTTTGATAACAACTCATGCAACACGTGGGGTTTTTGACTGAGTCCTGTTAGTAGACTTGTTCTCACGTTGTTAGCTATGAATTAGGGAGCAGTAGTTAGTCATAGTCTGTTGTTATTTCTTAGGTGTTAGTTGCTAGTTTATTGGGCACGATGGTTATGTTTTTATCTATAAATAAGGGTTGTAGTTAGTGGCTTAGAAGTAGAAAAAAAATCAGATTGTTTTCATTCAGTTTGTGTATTGAATAGAAGCTGTAGCTTTATTCCTCTGTTTGTTTTCTCTGCATTTGTGGTCTTTTGTCTACTGCTATTTCCAACATAATTTCAGACATCCACTTGTTTTGTAAATACTAAGAGAGATAATAAACAGAACAAATAGAAACACAGTACATATATATACACACAAGCTTGTGTGTATTAGTTTTAATGTAGGACGTAATATATAATACGCCATGAAAACAGATGTCGATGCATCAAGAGTCGTCCTCAGACTATCTTTTTAGCGTATAAGAAGATGACGCATTATTTTGAGTAGTTCATCTTTGAACTTCACCATGAGTAATAGTTTTCTGTAATAACAGGGATCATTTTTTATGGATGAGTGTGTTTATGTTTACTAGGTGGATAATGTTTCTTTGTTTTAGTTAAATGAAATACTTAAAATTTTCATCTCATGTTATGGGGAAACATGATTTAAGATAATTTGGTGTTTTAGAATTACCAAATTCGAACATGTTTTCTCTTTGTGCATATTGTCATGCCTTATAAGCTCTTACATATTGATGCTCAACTTAATTGGATTTAACAGTGGTAAATATTTCTTATTTGTGTCCTTTACGTGTATTATTATATTATTTTATTGAACAAGAATATATTCACCTTATTACATTATAGTTATACGTAAGCATAAATAAGTTTCATTCCTTTAAATATTTCTGAATTGATGACCTACAAAAATTCTCATAATTAATTATTGTTGGTTAAGTTTTCTTCTTCACATTGTATTATCAAGGTAATGTTACCTATTTTAGGTCAATCCCATATTAAGCCGGAAACAAATTTCCCCTACTTAGGAAGTAATGCTTTGTATATGGAGTGTAAATGTATCATATCAAAATAAGAAATATGACTTATGCAGGAGAATTCATTTATTCTAATACTATACTTTCTTGTAATAAGGTCCAAATATTATTTAATACTATTTTGTTCATGTTGATTTTTTCCATCTTTACACTACAAGCACATGATGTAAAACGTTGTTCCATTGCCGTGTTATATATCTTCCATTATATTATTCATCCGATAAACGATATTTTTTTTTTGTTCAACTTAGATGGATCAAGCGCCCCAATCTTGCATTGCTAGAATTCGTAGTTCTCAAGTAACTTACGCCATACGACATCACCAAGTATTACTTTAAGCAATATGTCGTATAACCTAAATTCATCGGTTCAAAACATGATGTCCATTCGACATCTAAGTTGTGATCCCAATAATTTAAGTAAGCGAGGGAGTTCTACCACAAAGAAATAAAAGACAATTATGTCTCGAACAAAAGTACTAGAAAAGGGAGATGTCATAGCAACAGTGATTGCTGATGACTCATCAAATGTGATTTCTCCTCCCGGTAACTATTGTGATATACCATAACTTTTGTAAACCATGCCTTAGAATCACTCAATTATGTAACTGGATCAAATTAGTCATTTATTAACTATAAAAAACAGTAACACATGTTTATATTATAAATAAATATTTTGTTATTTTGAATATAATTTTTAAGTATTCTATGTATCTATAAAATTTAGAGGCTATGCCACCAACTGAGCGTATGAATCTAAGTAAGGATCATTTTAAAAAGATGACGAAAAGTAAGTACGATATTAGGAAGCGCTCATTGAATACACTCATAAAAAATTATTCATTTACTTCAATTATGGTTTAACACGTGCCAAAGTTTAACGCTTTTATAGGGAAGTTTAATGAAGCATGGAATTTCATGGCACAAGGAGAGAAATGATAAGCATTGTACTCCTGCATCGCCTAAATTCTCATTGTGTTTCCAAGAAGTCAAGATAATCATACCCATTATAAATATCGCACCCTGGATTTTGAATGATCTACTGGATTAAGAAAATGAGCGGGTTTCGTCTAAATTTAAGGACAACATTATAGCATACAATTCAATCTTTGCCTTTACCTCTACTGGCGTTTAAGTTGATCATCAAATAAATAATGGATTTGGTCCGTATATTTATCGCATTAGTGGCCAAAACCATCATTTTCTAGGTTCATTACTTCTAGTTGGAGGTCAAAGCCCAAAATTTTCACAACTATATATTTATGACACGGAGGATGAGTTGAGCAATCGAATGAAATCATTAGAAGGAGATAGGCCGACATCAAAGATGTATCCAGAAGTAATTTTGAAATTACTATCAATGCTTGATGAGCACAATGAGATTGCAAAAGTGTTTTGAATGGAACTAGAGAATTTTCATCATTCAAATGTCATGCCTATGAGAATAAAGTTGAAACAAAATTGTTCTAATGACCCATCGATTTAAAATATGCCCACCACTTCCGAAATAGTCGCACTCATTGTTGGTGAATTTTACTGAGGAAAATGTTATGAGAGATATTATTATTGACCTTAAGACTAAACATAACTGCCTGGCTATGAGAGAATATTACAGATACCGATTGTATAAAAGAACAAATGAAGCTCGCACCATTTTGCGCTAAAGAAGACATTTCCAACAATATGTTGTTGATGCATATACATGCTTAAAACAAGAAAGGTTGAGGTGGATTAGAACCAACTAGAAACATTCAAGGGTTGAGCTATGTAAAGGTCTAAAAGATGTTATTCCTGAAGGATATTCAACGCCGTCGTCTGTAGGAAAACGTATTGTCATTCCATCAAGTTTAACTAGAGGTCCATGTTATATAGCTCAAAATTTTCTAGACATAATGTCTATTTGTAGATTCTTTGATAATTCAGATATGTTCATCACATTCACGATGAATCCTAAATGGCCCCAAATCATAAATTTTCTCGAACTCATTCCTGGCCAGAGGCCTGTGGATAGGCCAGATTCTCTAATTAAGGATTTAATAGAAGGAAAACACTTTGGGAAAGTAATGGCGTGTATGTCTTTTATTTGTGGTCCTAATCATATATACTATGTCAATAACCAAAACACCAAAAAGGCTAAATTATCACCTTTGAGCCGACCGGCCTTGCCACGGTCATTAAATGTGAGAAAAACACATGCATTTGTTTTGTCATGATCAATGACCATGACAAGTTGTGAAAAAGTGTTGTCACGATCATTGGTCGTGACAAGTACATTTGTTAAGGACTTTTCAGTGTCAATGACCATGGCAACTTTATAAAGTTTTCACGGCCAAAGACATGACAGATCCGTGACAACTCTTTTAAAAAATAACCCTAGCGCCTCTTTTTATTCCACCGCTACCTTTCCCTCTATTTTCTCTGTCCAATGCTCAAGCGATGCTTCTCTCTCTCTCTTTCTCTCTCTCTCTCTACGTTTTAGGCCATTTTTTCTTTTCTCTCTCTCTCTCTCTCTCTCTCTTTCCTTTGTATATGTGTATATATATATATATATATGTGTGTGTGTGTGTGTGTGTGTGTGTGTGTGTGTGTGTGTGTTTGTGTGTGTATGACTACATATGTGTGTAGAGGTGTGTGTGTGTACGTGGGTGGGTGCGTGTGTGTGTAGGGGTCTATGTGTGTGTGTGTAGGTGTGGGGGAGTAGGGGCATGGGGTGTGGTAGATGGGTAGTAGGGGTAGGGGTAGTGTGTGTGTGTGTATGGGGGGGTGGGTGGGTGGGTGGGTAGGGGGCATGGAGGGGGTTGTGTGTAGGTGTGTGTGTATGTGTGCTATATTGAATTTGAATTTGAATTTGAATTAGACGTTTCGATGTTCCCGTCTTTATAAAATGAATTGCATTGGTATTGATATTGAATTTGAATTGGTACAAATTAGTATAAATTGAAATTGAATTTGAGTTGGTATTGATATTTGTGTAAATTGGTATAAATTGAAATTGAATATGATTTAAATGAAACCTACTTTAAATTAAATTTGAAATTCAATATGAATTAAATGAAACATACTTTAAATTACATAATTAAATGAAATATACTTTATATCTTTAAATTACATACTTTAAATTAAATGAAACATACTTTAAATTACATAATTAAATGAAATCTCTCGAATTGTAAAACATACTTTAAATTCCATATAGTGCGCATAGATACTAGACTTTTAGTTCTTATGCGTACGGATTCAATATCCCTTAGACCCTTTCGAGGGTCACTACCCCTGTAATGAGATCTCTCGAATTGTCTCGTTTGGACAGTTTGGAACTGCATAGTTTCTATATAATAATATTCTTAGTGTCTAACATTTATTACTTTTGGGGGAAGTTCTGCAATCGTATCTTAATGTTATCTGGGTACATACTAGATGATGCGATGTTAAGTGTTATTTCAATTGATATATTGAAATAACACTCACACTTGCAAATCTATGTCATGTACTTGGAGAACTCTGGGGATATGCTACCGAATTTTCCTCAAATTAGAACAATGTGCATAAGCTGTTAAGTATATTACAAAAATATGCGATCTTGAATGGGATAGGACCAATCATCCTTTAGAGGACATGGAGGAAATAGGAATTTGAATGCACGAATAAATTTACATTTAATCAACTTCTTATATAACACTTGCTTTGGGGGGTGAATGCCTTCATGTATTCTGATTTGAATCAACGACATAATGGTTCTGTAACATTTATAACTAATTTAAATAACATATAGTGTGCGTAGATACTATCCTTCCAGTTCTTATGCATATGCATTCAATATGTGATTGTTTATACTAATGGGAACTAAATGTTCACACTTTTGTTTATACTAATCCACGAATATACGCTCCTTACCCATAATAGGTGATTGTTTTTAGTAGCTGTGGTCGGATATCCTAAATACAAAGAGTGGATGGGTGAGACAAATAGATTAGTGGATGTGTTCCGTAGGAGGTGCTAATGAATTTTTGAAATACACAAAGAGATGTCATGATGATGAAGAGTTTTCGTGTCCGTGTGCTAGGTGTAAGAATGGTAAGGTGTTTGAGTGGAAAATAATTGAACTACATTTTTTAGGATGGGGTATACAAGCAAGATAGTTATCGAATTTGGGTTTCTCATGGGGAATCGAAAGATCCTTTTATCCCCGAGCAACCTTCACAACAACCTTCAATAACTAGGATATATGTACAAGGGGAGGGTGATAATGTAGATCATAATATGCTAGAGGATTTAGTTCATGACACATATGGAGTTCATTAAGTGGAAGAGAATGAGGTCACTAGCGATGTATAAGGTTCAGGTGGTCATGAAGATATCGGGATAAACCTTGACAATGACTACCAAAGTTTAAAATTTAAGGCGACCCAACTATTATACTCTAGTTATAAGAAAGATCAAACAACATTACATTCCATGGTTGGTTTGAATAGTTTGAAGATCCAATATTATTTATCTGGCAATAGCATGACAGGAATTTTGAATTGGGTGAAGGGCTTGCTACCCAAATAGAATACACTTCCAAACAACTATCCTACTAAGAAAAATAGTTTGAAAGGTTTTAAAATGAAGTATAAATAGATTCATGCTTGTGTGTATGACTACATACTATACCGAAAGGAGTATGAAAATCATGATTGGTGTCCGGTATGCGATGAACCTAGATATGTCCAATCTATTGGCAAGGAAGGCACAAGCTCAAAAGTGGCTCAAAAAGTGTTGAAATATTTTCCCATTGGGCCTAGATTAAAGAAGTTTTTTTACAGTACCATGCATAGGGGAGGCAATGACTTGGCATTATAGGGTTGAAGCAGGGGATAATCTCATGTTTCATCCTATTGAATCTACAACTTAGAAGAGGTTGAGTTTTGAGTATCCAGATTTTTCTCTTGAACAGCGTAACATTCGTTTGATAATATCAACAGATGGTTTCAATTCATTTGGAAATCTAATCACCAATCAGAGTGTATGGCCAGTGATCCTAGCCCCACTTAACCTCCCTCATTCACAGTGTGTGAGACCTAAATTTTTGTTGTTGTCTTTGTTGATACCCGAGACAAAGGTACCAAGTAAAGACATCTATGACTACCTGGCTCCTTTAGTAAAAGAATTAAATGAGTTATGGGAAGAGGGTTTGCAAGCATTTGACTCTTTTAGAAAGGAAGATTTTATGCTGAAACCTATGTTGATGTGGGAAATTCATGACTTTCCAGCTTATGGGACATTATCCGATTGTGTAGTACATGGTTATTTGGGTTGTCCTATTTGTGGAGAGAAAACTCAACCTCTTCATCTCCCGCTATTTCAAAAAATGTATACCATTGCCATAGGAGGTTTTTACCCCCGAGCCATAGTTTTAGATTTGAGAAAGGTTCCAATTTTTTACTGAGCGAGGTTAAACATAAGCTATCGTCGAGAAAACATTCAGGCTCAGAAATTGAAAGAAAATCTTCCCCCTAAAGTAGACATTATCATTGGAACAGTGGCAAAAGTTTGTCGACAATGAGATCAGTGAGTGGCAATTGGCATCTCGCCAATCGGGGATGGAGAACCGGACAAAAAACATGGACGTGCACTACTCCCGGTGGACATCTTACACTAAGGTAGAGCATAGGATAATACATTTTAATTTTTCTTTAATTTTAGTTTTATGTTATTCCAATTTCGAATTACTTTACATTACCTAAAATTCTACATTATTTTATTTTAGGAGACGGGAGTGGCCCGGGGGGTAGGCCACATAGGCTCGATGCCTATGTGGTAATTCAGATAAAGAAGGGGCAAGAACAAGGAGTTGGCCCCGAGCATCACATCCACTATTGTAAGTTATAAATATTTAATATTTTTAATTATGTTATAATTTTTGTATTTACTTAATTAACCAATTATGTACTTTTTGTGGTTTTGGGCAAAGCTTCTGGAAGTGAACGAGTCGTAGTCTGATGCCGACAAAGCATCTTTGGCTACGGATGCACTCAATCAAGTACTTGGGATGTATAAATAGGGGAGGACTGGGGGGTGATCTCATAGGTGGGGAAGTCGAGGGTCATCTGAATGGAGATGAGCAATATCGGGTTGACACATAAGGTGGACACCCAAGACTATAAGCTATCAAGGTTGGAGGCGAATGAGAAGGAAAAGGGGAAGGGGAAGGAGAAGGAGGTAGAGGTAGACGAGGATGTCACTCCTTCATCGTCGATACGTATAAACTCGTCGCCATATGATCCATTTCCCATCTTGTCTCACGTCGAGCGGCCTATGTCAATAATCGGTTGGCAGAGGGTGTTTCTAATCGACATATATTACAGGGAGAGGATAGTGAGGGGTTGAGGGACAAGTCATTCCTCCCGGTTATGCTGGTTCATGGATGTTCTCTCTAAGAAATTGAGGTAAGGGTGCTCATCATTCATATGGTAATACGAAAGGAGAACTCACCTCTGTGGTTGCATGAAGAATGCGGCGTTCGGTGAATTGATCGGGTGCTCAAGGGATATATTGTGTGGCCTTACTTCCTCCTCCAACCTGCTCAAGACCCTATGTCATGACGTTATTTCTATCTTTTTTATTTGGATATTAGATATTTGTATTTCTATTTTATTCGTTGGTTCGGATACGGGTATTTGTATATCTTTTTTATTTGGATATGGATTATATATGCCACGATTTGGTACATTATTTCAATTTTATTTGGATATATGCTATTTGGAGAGGAATCATTTTACTATAATAGGTACAAAAATACTGTTGGACAGTAGCAGTGGCCATACTGCCCAATAATTTTATTTTAAATTCTGCCCAGAATTGTCACGATCAAACACTGTGACAAGTTCTTGACAAAGAAACTTGTCACAGTCTTTAACCATGACAATTTTTTCTGCTTTGTCTTTGACTGTGACAAAACTTTTCGAGATCAAAGACCGTGACAGGACTGTGCCAAGTCTAATGAACTTGCCACGATCTTTGACTGTGACAAGTCTGTGACAAAGGGAGTTGTCACCCCCAGACTTATCATAGTCAAAGACCTTAACAACTCTAACTTATCACGGTTTTAGACCTTGACAAGTCGACTATTTTGGTGTAGTGAACTATAACAAGATATAATTTTTATGACATCTATCTACACAATTGAATTCTAGAAAAGAGGATTGCCACACGCTCACATACTTCTATTCCTACATACAGATGAAAAATAACCAACATTAGATAATATTGATAAGATTATTTCTGCTGAGTTACTTGATTGTATTAGCGACCCAACTTCATACCCATATTTTTCACAATTTATGATGCATGGCACCTGTTGGCACGCAAATCCCTGATCGCCTCATATGGCAAGCGAATGTTGCTTAAAAAATTCCCACAAAATTCATAAGCATGACAAAGTTTGATGAAAATCGATTCCCAATTTATAGACGAAAAGATGATGGGAAATTCATAGAGAAGATGGAAATTACACTTGACAACAGATTTGTATTCCCCCATAATATTGACTTAGTCGTGAAATACCAAGCTCACATAAATATGGAATGGTGCAATAAACCAAGGGAAATTAAGGACATTTTCAAGTACATAAATAAAGGTCTAGACAGAACTACAATGCATCTCGCAGAATCAATTTTTTGAAATCATGATAATTGTAACGACCAAATATTAGACGTTTATGAAATTAAAACAATCCTCGATTGTCGTTACTTACTTCATGTGACGTTGGTTGAAGAATTATTCACTTTCATATACAATATCAAAACATTCCGTCTATCGAACACGAAGGTTGTCACTTTAAAAGATTATAACAATCTAGATAGTGTGATTAAAATGGTAGATATTGAGAAGACTATGTTTACACAATGGATGACAACAAATTGAATCCATAAGGATTTGAAGAAGTTAACCTATGTTCAATTTCCTTCAAAATGGGTTTGGGAATCGAAGGAAAAGTAATGGGTTAGAACGAAAATTTTAGGCACTTGCCTAGGTTGTATAGTATATGCTCTTCCAGCCTCTGGTGAGAGATTTACCTTCGTATGCTCGTCAACATTCTCCGTGGAGCAAAAAATTACGTTGAGGTGAAGACAGTTAATGGGATTGTTTATCCAACATGCAAAGCCGCATGCTATGCTCTTGGGCTGTTAGAAGATAACAAATAATGGCATGATGCTCTAGACCAACCTTCACAATGGGCTAGGGGAAATCAATTGCGTAGCATAATGATGATAATTTTCATCTATATTTATTTTTAAATTAAATAGTATTTCAAACATTTTAAAACAATTATACTTAGTTTTTAAAAGTTCCAACACATCGTGTGGGGTTAAAACCTAGAACGATAGTATTAGTGTTGTAAATGAGAAACCTTGTAATTAATACCAAAAATCATTTAAACAACAATACGTTCTTCTCCCCTAAAATATGTTCCTCTCCCTTAGACATAATTCTAATCAGCCTCTCTGTCTATATAACCCATTATCTTCCGATTATTGAATGGTGTGTCTCTTTATCTCCTTCAACACTATGTATTACTAAGTGAATAATATCATTGATTTGTAACCTCGCTCCTCTGTTTCTTATCGCTGACTAAAGTTTACCATCATTGATATGTAACCTCACTCCCCTGTCTAAGGTAATCTTCCACGGTGGAGCCGACAGCACAGCCGGTGTAGTCGGAGTTCATTTTTCATTCATATGGCTTTATTTTCACCTCTCTATTGTGAGATTTTCTATTTGGGTTGGTTATGTTAATCAATTTTTTTTTTGGTTTTGTTTTTATTTTTCCAACATATGTAAAACATAAGGAAACCTTCAAATAATGTTCACGCCTTTAAAACGTGTTTACATTGTTCAAATTAAGAACATACTCGGTTGTTGTTTTGAAGTTTGAATGGGGTTCGTTTGGTGTTTTTAATTTTGTTTTGGAGTTGATAGGAGTTTTAAGTTCAATATGATGTAGAAGGTTTTTTAGTATGTTCATTTTATTTATGTACCTTTTTTTGTTTAGTGACATTTATTTAGGAATGATTAAAATCTTCACTCAATTCAAGGTTCATTGAGATAGGGAGCAGCTTTGCAATACTGATGGTGGTGGTCCTGGAACTCTATATAATGTGAACATTTTGAGAAGTATTTTAAGAATTTATCCAACGTATATATAACCTTACAATGATGATTTTCTATCTCCTCTTCAAATGCTCAAAAGATCTCAAAAGTGCTCCATTTCCACAACCTGTCTTACCCCTATACACACATTATAGGAATAAATAAATTTTATTTGAATATAGGAGAAAAAAGGTTGGAAGAATGAGATGGATTGAAAGGGTGAAGATACACGTGTTAGACCCTTACATTTTGTTATATCCATGCGTTGGTTTATTTTTTAATTTTTTATGGTTTTATGTATATTGCTATATAACTTGAGTTTACTGCTATGTAACTGTGACACCCCGCTTAAAATAATAACGGGTTCCCAGCCCTATACTAATTTAAATCCGGAATCTCAAGTGGATCATTCTCAGCATCTACTATCGAGACTGAATAAACATAGCTAACTACCCGAAACAATAATAAGCGGATGCCAAAAATTTAAAAGATACAATGAACATCAACAAACCACCCACATAAATATTACCAAACACGATAATGTATGCACACGGCTATGATAAAAAGAAGAAATTATAAATTACATCATATGTACACAAAAAGGAAATACCCAAATATGTTGTCGGGTCAAAGACAATACAACATCCTGAGGATAAAATATAAAGTTACAACATAAAACCCTAGGGTATAAACCCGATATACAAACTAGATCCTTAACTATATTTACAAGAGATAGGAAACGGCTATTACAAAAAAAAAACGTAACAGTCCGCATCTACTACAGCTTCGAGGACGCTGGATAGAAAGGCATCATTGGTATCCTTGTGGTAGAATATATATAATATTAATATTACAATATATGTATATTAAGAGAGAAATATAAACGGTTGGAGCCCGAGGTGTGAAAATACTTTTAGCAAGTGTATTTAAAATGCATAATAATTATAAATGGACTATTTCATGAATAAAGTGGAATCACACTTTCTTGGAACTCCCACTCACCTCTGAACTAAAGCGCGCACCTAAACGTATGCATATGAACCTCAATAAAACTACCCGATACATCTAAACTACAACCTTATCTTCTATTATGACATCTCCTAAGTTTGCACTCGAGCTTATACCTTAATATATTAATAAAATTTATCAGTTAAGAATTATTAACTTAAACAAGTTATTAGCATCAGAGTAGTCACACAGCAACCTTTTTATTCTCATTAAACATTGATTCGCTATAACACATAAATCCAAATACTAAGAACTAAACTTCTCCCGACTCTCAATATTGCACTGCGTTTCGTGCGTGGGGCATCTCGCAAAGCGAAATCCAAACAAGGAACTCCCCCGATACACTACTCCTTGACAATGTTGATCATTAGGATCCATTATGCCCTCGGTACACAACTCATATAACACCATCTACTTATTTAGAATACTAATCTAAGTACCTAAATAAGTTATCACACAGTACCTTTAGGGTCTATATAACATTATCATAGTTATGGAACACGATCATTCAACCCTAACAAGCACGTACACATAACACACATAACATGTACTTAAAACATCCAAAACACAATCACTTATAGGATATAAAAATACACATCACAATGCTATCATCTTCCAGGAATAACTCCTTTTGACCCGGGTTACCGGCGGTCGGACTAGATCACACCGATTTGGTAAAAACCAAATCACAACGTATGGGAAGCGATCATAGTTCCTAACCTGAAAGTGAGAAATAATCATACCCAAGACTTCTCACCTAGAATAAAAATTAGGCAATAAATAATGGACGACTACGAATCGGGGACTATACGCACCCTGCTCCTCAAGCCGGGGGCCTCACCCACATCACACAACTTCCCATGATAGCATGTGCTAGGTATGCTCACACAATAAATATATATATATCATTCACACTAGACACAATAAATATATATATATCATTCACACTAGATATATATACAATCGCATGATATATACAAACCATCACACAAGGTATATACATTCATGCCAACTATGTATATACATATAATTATATGCTATTTGACTCTCGTAAGTATGTAAGTAATGAATTCGGCTATATGTATATAACTCTAATTATACTAACCGACGTCATAACGTATACCTCCCAAATTCATTTCCTTATACGATCCCTCACTTGAAGCTTACTCATCCAATACACTTATGACATGAATAGTCTCCCAATCTACCCAATACTAAGGATACTATCTCAAAGTCGAACGTATATATAACAATCATCGCTCGCACACTAACTGTATCTATATACACACCAATATACTAAGGCCTATACTATGATGCCACTTGACTTCAAGAGCACATAAGTAAAGAGAAACTATCACTATAACGTATAAACAGTTCATGACAGTCCACACAATCCCATTATCTCTTAGTCCTACAACAATTTTCTTAATAAAAGAGGCACCAAATCCTTAAAAGCCATTTCTAAAATAGGCCTGAATACCGCCTTACTATCCTAAAGCCTCAATCTCTTGATATTATAACCCAACCCTCTATAATACAATAACTAAGAAGGTCCCTAAGTTTTAGACCCAAAAGAAACGGGGTAGAAATGATATCCCATTCTCGGGCTAAAAATAGAGTACCGGTCGACCGGCCCCTGACCTCCGATCGATCGCGGTCCTGAAATTTTCCTTACGAAGGAAGCAGTAAGCTTTTCCCTTCAGGCACGGTCGACCAGCTTCCTTGCCGCGGTCGACCGGCCATACCAGATATTTCGGCCATTCTTCATTTCGGGTGAAACCTAACCCTCCAAAAACCCAATATACCATCCTCTAACCATTAATCCTCAACCCAATCATGTTTCTAACATTAAAACTCAGACTACGACTCAACCTAACTAATTAAACATCCTCAAATTCATATATACACCTCAAATGCAAGATTTAACTAAAATTTAGGTTTTGACATACAAACCCAAAATCCATAATTTTATCCACAAATCATGAAATAAATAACACACATAGATTATTTAGCAAGTTAAATCACTTGCCTAAAAGTTGTAGAGGTTGAAACTTCCTCAAAATCGCATATTAGCTGGAGTCTCCAAGCTTCTCTCCTCTTTCTCTTTGCCCTATCTTATTCTTCTCTCTCTCTCTAGGGATTTCTCTTTCTCAGAAAATGAGATTTGCTTCTCACGAGCCCTACTTAAGCCTCATCTCCCAATTACCCAACTTTAAATGTTAATACACACTTTAAATGATTCGTTTACTCCAATTTGAGTCAAACTAACTTAAAATATTCCGGAACCTAAATAAAACCCAAGTAAAGTCATTTTGACTATCTCGACCCATTCGGGATCAACCGCGTACTCAGAATCGTCATTCGAAATAGTTTATAACATCCTCAAATTTTGACCTCAATTGCCCAATTTAAAATTCACCGATTTAAATAAATTTTATTTCTCCCAACTAAATCAAATTCTCAGTCCTAAAAATCACGGGGTATTACAGTAATTTTTATTGTTACTTTTATATACCATGAGTTTACGCACAGATAGGACAATGTACCCAAGCTATAACGATGTTAATAGCTGATTTGAATACGTTTTCACCATAAAAATTACATAAGTTGGACCATAAATTGATTTATGAGGTTTTCTAAATATTTATACACTTTTAAGAGACAAACGTGTTTAAAAACACTTTAATAGTGAGTATACTTATGACTTTTGTTTTTTTTAAAAGGTTTTCCATATTTTAAAAAAAATCGTTGGATGAAGATTTTTAAAACAAAAAAAAAACATTTTGTGAAAAAGTTAAAAAACTCTTTATAAAAAAAATTGACGTATTTTATTAATTTTTTTAAAAATTATTACAAAATTATTTTGTGAAAAGTTAGAAAAAACATTTTTTTTATAAGCAAAAAGTTTGAAATGTTTTTATAAAAAAAATAAAAAAACTTTGTTTATAATTTTTTTTAAATGTTACAAAATAACCGTTTTTGTGAAAAAACTTGAGAAAAAAAACTGTTGTTGTTAGATATAATAATAAACAAAGATCTGTTTATAAAAAAAATTGTCTTGTGTTAAATTTATTTTAAAAAATAGTTAGGCATAACTTAAAAAAAATGTATTCTTATAAAATAATGTTTTATAAAAGGTTTAACAACATATTTATATAAAAAAAATACATGTTGTCAAAAAGGGTTTATGAACAAGATTTCTTAAAAAAGTTTTTTAAATAAAAAGCGTTTTTGTTATATATGATAATAAAAAAGAGATCAGTTTACAAAAAACTTTATTTTGTAAGATTGTTAAACAAATTCACAGCGCAAAGCATCAAAAAATATCTCAACAGTCTCGGAAACACATCAAAAAAATAAATTCTCATTTGCTCAAACAATAAATCCCAAGGTTCGTCTCTCTCTCTCTCTCTCTATATATATATATATATATATATATATATATATATATATATATATATATATATATATATATATCTGTCTGTCTGTCTGTCTATCTATCTATCTATCTATCTATCTATCTATCTATCTATCTATCTATCTATCTATATCATTATAAGCACGTGTATTTAGGGCATAATATAAGACTCAATTTTATTAGTGATTACATAAATGTGAGATATTTTGACTTAATATTGTTAGTAATTAAATAAATGCGTTGGTAAAATTTAATATACTACAAGTATATTTTATTTATAACGAATATGTAACTCATGTTCATACTGTAGTCTTTCTGTACTTGATTAGTATAAAAAATATGCTAATTTTTTTTTTCATTCTATACAATTAAATTAAATTTTACTTGTGCCTATGATAAAAGTTGTTTGGGTATTTCTAATCTTTATATATATAGTGAGGGATATTGATGATGTAATGAGAGATTTTTACTTATGCAACTCATATACATATCGTAGTCTTTATGTAGTTGATTAAAATCAAAAGTCTAATATAATCCATTTTTTAAGTTCTACGCAATTATAATAATTTTTAATTGTACCTATTTTTCTATGATTTTGATTTGGTGCATTAGGAGAGAGAAAAATGTCTTCACGTATCTGTTTTTTTCATAAAAAATGGCTTCTTCTTTTTTTTCCTTATGAACATTAAGAACATATGATTTCTTATTTTTTAAAATCATTTCCCTCCATCTATAAAAAAAATCATATGTTTATAATTAATTTTTATATTTTTTGCACAGGAGTACATTCATTTCTTAAATTATATTTGCTATATATGTATCTGGGCAACGATGGAGGAGAGAGAACACCAGGGTCGTTCGAATGACCTGGTGTCTCATTTGAACGACGGCACAACTCGTTTAAACGAGATTGTGTCTCAGTCGAACGAGATGGTTATCTCGTTCAAACGACCATGAATTTGGACATGAAGATATATCTTTTTGTTACGAACGCGTCACCGTGAGTTTCATATTTTAGTGATTTTTTTAATTAGTTATAATTTTATTACTGAAGGGTGTCCAAAACTAGAATTCTTTGTGAGAAATCAAATCTGGACTACTTAAGGATGTCCGTAGGTGAGTGTAGGACTCTAAAAAATATTAAGGAATATTATTTTTACCTTGTAATTTAATGGGAAGGAATTCGAGGTATGGCTTTAGAGTTTTTAGGATGAACAACACTCGAAAAGATATGAACAAATTCAAATGAAAATTTCGGATGAAATTGGAATACGGGTCCAACGGGTGAGTTCGAGAATTTTGGTTGAGTTTCACCCTTTTAATAAATTAATTAAGGTATGGTTAATTAAATTTCAAGTTGGGATATGAACTCGGGCGAAATTTGGACTAGTGCTACAAGCGTTTAGGCACGAACTTGGTCGAGTTAATTTATTGTAGGGATATATGATAAATTAAATAATATTTGAATATAAAAAAGGTGTTAACGGTAAAATGTGGGATTGAGGAATAAGTTCTACATGATGAGACTTCAGGCTGACAGTACAAGTCTTGGTAATTTAGTTAAGGTGACACAACTTAAGTAATAAATAAATAATTTTGTGAAATTATTTAAGTATCTAGTAGGTGGGTAGACTTGGAAAGGTTAGGCTAGTGTTACTGATTTTGTACACCGGTAGCCTTGATTTAATATATATATATATATATATATATATATATATATATATATATATATATATATATATATATATATATATATATATATATATATATGCGGTGATGTATAGTATATATATATGATTTATAAATATTTGTGTGAATAATATTTATAAGAAAGTACCCGCTCTAATGCTATTTAGGAGGTTGCGCGATGTGGGTGAATCATCTGGCTAGAGAATGCAGGGAGAGTATAATCCTCAGGTCATAGAGTTTGTTTATAGGGGTGAGTTGTCTTTGGTATGGGACAATCACTTTCAAGTGGAGCTATGGCCGCCTGCTATTCGGTTGTAACAACAATTAGAGAATACCTGATGAGTGCCTAGTAGGGTGGATAATTATATATCTACATCATGTGTGTGAATGTTGTAATATAATGATACGTATATATGGTGTAGATTTATATACGGGTGAATACATGATGTGAAATGTATAACTATATAACTTAAGAGATTGTGATACGATATCAAATGGCAAATGACTTAAATAAGTTTGTGTGATTAATAACTTATAAAATGTATACTAAACTCACTGGAAAAAAAGTAGTGGGAAATAATAGGTTATATGTGACAAGACTAGTTACATGGTAGATAGCTAGATGGGTCATGTATATGTACATTAGGCGTGCACATTAGTCGAGGGGTGAGGTGTCATCAAGAGAGTGTGTGACACTAACTTAAATATAAAGAGCATTCATGCTTTTTAATTTACTACATTTAAATTCACTTGCTAAATATTTTCAAAATGTTTTGAGTTCTAACCCTTGCTATAAAATATCTTCAAAACCATTTAGGCTTCCAGCCACAAGGACACCCATATTATTCTATTACAGGGTTACGCAGTTGCAGCACATGTGGATGTTGCAGGACTTTGACTTAGCTAGTTCAGTCATTTCATTCCTAGAGTAGGATGTAGGCAGTATTTCCTTTGGGCATGTCGCCTAGTTGTTCCATTTTATTTCACTTAGATGATGTACTCAGTTTAATACTCACGTGGTTCATTTTTGTTATTTGATTTGTAGCCGGTAGTTGTCTCGGCAAGTATTACATTTATTCCATTTTAGTATTGTTTAATTTAGTGATTGTGTGAATGGTTAATTATATATATTCTTTTGCATGTTGTTAGAGATGTTAAATAAAAAGATAAAATTTGTCACCATGTCTTTTGAATACTAGGTGGTTAGTAAGTTTAAAAAAGTTTTCGACAATGATGCTAAGAATGAACCAGATGAGATTCCTGTTTAATTTGATATAGGACTGATCACCCAATATTTTTTTAGGCGGGATGTCACAGCACGCTTACCTGCTAGTAATTATTTATTAAGAAAACTAAATTTTGTTAAACTCAAAATATCATTTCGCCCGGTAGCCGAGAGAAATAAGAGATTTGATGGCTACCATTACTTCAACAAACACATGTTTGATGCCTTAACTGTTTGCTATGTTGAATTGCATTGAATTCCCCAAGATATTGTATTTACATAATAGTGATTGGATAACATCCAAGATTACATTTGCATGATCCACCTAATTCAAGTTTATAGCTCATCAAATATGTGTTGGAGCCTTAGTAGGCCTAACATGTAAATATTGTTCGTGCTTACGTTTTGTGCAATGTATTTAGCATATCTTATTACCAAAAAGACGGATTTTTGAACGACATATTTACTTATTATATATATATATATATATATATATATATATATATATATATATATATATATATATATATAAGAATTCTCACTTTCATTATGCTCTATACATAATTCATACATCATATCTAGTTGTAGGGCCCTAAAAAAAATCAATTTTTTTCTCTCTTAAAATTTATCTGCCAATAAATTCATGTTCAAATAATTAGGTCAAAATACATTTTGTAGCTATTTTTAAAAACTCCACAAAAAAACAGTTCAAAATACCTTATTTATAAGGGTCTGCACTTACTGTTTTTTTTAAATAGATACAAAATGTATTTTGGTCTAATTTTTTGAATATGGATTGATTGGAAGGTTCATTTAAGGGGAAAAATAAAAAATTTGAAAAAAAATCTCAGGCCTAGAATTAGGTGTGATGTATACATCATGATGTAGGTGAGCCTCTCTCTCTCTCTCTCTCTCTCTCTCTATATATATATATATATATATATATATATATATATATATATATATATTATCACCAAAAAGAAAAAAAAATATGTTTATAATAAACTGAATCTGAATTGAGGAGTTGAGATCTCAAAATTAAGTTTATGACTAGCATGCAACCCGCACGATGCGCTGGCATTTTGTAAAATTGTAAAAATTGATAGATACGAATAGAAAAAAAATTAAAACTAATTTTCTAATGTCAGGAAACTTTAAATTTTGACTTCTCAACTTGAAAATTAGTGTGACACCCCACTTAATTAATTATAGTTGATCGGGACTTGATCAAATTAAATTAGGATTTCCATATGGTTCATTCTTAGCTTCACTATCGCAACATTTTTAATTACTAACCATCTAATCTTTAATTAAGCCAGTGCCAACTTTTTATCTTATGAATTAGCCCAAACAAACAAGTATAATATGAATCCAATATAACCAACACAATTTAATAGAGTCTCAACATGCCACAAATGTCTAAAATAAATGTTGGCTGAAAAACATTGACTAGATACGAGCAACTCAAAAAAAAATCCAACACAAGAAAAGTATAACCAGTACAAGCTGAACCAAAATAAAGAGTACAACTATCATGAGCAACACGCTCGAAGTACAACTAAGACTATCCCTATCTAAAAGAGAATGATGTAAGCGTCTAATGAAAATCCTGAAGCACCCACTTGTACCGTAGCTACGTACCCAGAAAAGGAATCAGGTCGGGCGCCCCGGTGATAGAACACCTAAAAGGTTTTGAAAATATTTTATAGCAAGGGTTAGAACCCAAAACATTTGAAAATATTTAGCAAGTGAATTTAATTGCAAAAAATTAAAATGCATGAGTGCTCTTTATATTTAAGTTAGTGTCACACTCTCTTGAGGATCGACTCACCCCTCAACTAATGTGCACACCTACCGTCTTTCTATATAACCCATATAGCTATCTACCCCGTAACAAGTTGTCATACGGGTTATACTTATTCTGTTACTCTAACCCGAGTAAGTTTTTATTTCAATGATGTATGAGTTGTTAATCACATTTACTTATCCCATTTGAACCATGTAACATTCTATCAAGTTATATAACATTAATACATTTCACATCTTGTATTTTGCCCATATATATTTGTTCTCACTATATATATCAACTATTTACAACATTCACGCCTAGGTAGTAAATATATATAACCATCCTCCGAGTAGGCACTCACCGGATGTTCTCTAAGATGCTATCATTTCCAGCTATACTCATCCACCTCCCTGACACGGTTAGCTCCCCCAATTAGTAAAAACAAACAAATGCATTGAAGGCGGTCATAGTTTCCCTCGGAATGAGACCAAATCATACCCAAAGCGTCCCGTTCTTGATTTCGAACGCTATGACCTGGGGACTATACTCACACTGCTCCTTAATCCAGGGGATTCACCCACATCACGCAACCTCCTATGATAGCACTAAAGGGGTATGCTTTTCGCTAAATACTATTCTAAAAAATATTTATAATTTACACAAATATATATATATATATATATATATATATATATATATATATATATATATATATATATATATATATATATATATATATATATATATATATATATATGTATACACTACACATCACTGCATATATATATTTAATCAATCCAGACTATTTGTGTCCAATTACAATAACCCTAGCCTAACATGCCCAAATTTACATTCCGATCCAAATTAAATTAATCAGACATTAATTAGTTTATTACCTCGGTGTCACTTAACCAAATATACTCAGACTTGCTCACTTGGACCGAAAATAAACATCCCAAATTCATTCAAAGTTCTTCCTAATAAATTTTACGCACTTATAAATTTAAGGTTCTTAATTCACTCAAATTAAACCTTAACTTCCTTTTTGGATTTACACCCCAATAATGTATTAATAATTCCCCACAATTCAAACCCCTATTTTTAGCCTAATTAACATATCTGCCAAAACCGTAAAACCTCCCCAAGAATTGAACACCCAGAGTCGAAACAGGGGAGGAGGAGAGGTTGTCTTGACCTATCATTTGAACGATTTTGGTTGTCGTTCGAACCACCCTGGTTCTCTCTCTCCTCCATCCTTACCCAGAAAAGCCCATCTTCCATGGCTATTTCAAAGATCCACTTCTGTTTAGAATTCCCCCCTTAAAACCCTCCAAGAATTGCACTAAATCCACTAATTTAAGATCCTCAATCTAAATACAACATCTATACAGATTGGGGGTTTATAAATCACATTTTTATATTCTCTACAGATTTATAAATCAGAAATTATAGCAACCCCAGATTTAATTATAGAACTAACCCTAACATTTCATTCGATCCACGACCACTATTATATGAACATGAAGATGCAAATTAAATTAGAATCAAGTTAAACCACTTTCCTTAGGGTTTGTAGGGTCTGAATCTTTATTGAAGATGATGGGTTTGATGAAGATTTGTCATCACTAGTCCTTGATTTAGGCTCTTAAGCTCTTCCCTAATTGCATCTTCTTTTATCTCTAATTGTTTAGGGATTCTAAGATGAGTTATGTCTCTCACAAACTATCACTTTTAGGGTTTAATAGGTTAATCCCATTTTTAGGCTTATGGGCTTTAATAAAAGCCAAACACCCTCATGTGGGCTCAAATATGCCTAAGAATGTCCCAATATCCCTTTTACTACCCCCCGGGTACTCTTTTCCAATTATTTTGACCCATCTGGACTCAACCGTACACTTAGAATTGTCGTCCGAATTATTTTACTAACAGTTAATATTCATTTATCAACTTATTACTATTATTATTCACTAGTAACATTAAATCTCATAAATATTAATTGTCTACTCACCGGATTAAAATTTATATAATATAGAAATAATTAATCCAATTAAAGTCCGAAACACAAGTAATTTAATATTTAACGAATTAATTAATTAGTAAAAGTCCAAAAAATATAAGGTGTTACATACTTTACCCCTCATAAGGGAATTTCGTCCTCGAAATTACATTGTACCTACGGTGAATAACTCTGGATACTTCTCTGATATTAGATTGTGCCTACGCTGAATAACTATGGAATTTCCTCCCACTTCCATGTAGACTCATCGGCAATGTGATGTCCCCACTGAACTCTAACTAGTGGTACCACCTTAGGCCGTAACTTGCGCTCACTGCAATCTAGGTTAGCTACTGGTCTCTCCTCATATGAGATATCTGGTTGCAAGTTAATTTCCTTAAGTGGGAAGTGCCAAAAAGCCTTCAGACTCCTCTGATATTTCTTTAGCGATGCCACATGAAATACGTCGTGTATCCGATGAAGGTGATCTGAAAAACCTAGTCAATTTCCTCTTTTTGCCTAACCTCATCACCTCTTTCATGGGGGAAACCTTCACCAATACCTAGTCTCCGACCTCCAACACTACATGCCTCCAATTCTCATCAACATAGCTCCTTTTCCTGTCCTGGACTATACAATTGCATCCTCAAATCATCTCAATATTTTTAGATGTGTCCTGAATCATCTCTGTCTCCAATAGCTTGTTGTCCCCCACCTCTAACGAACAAACAGGTGAACGACAAGGTCTCCCATAAAGTGCCTCAAATGGGGCCATGACAATAGTTAATTGGTACAAGTTGTTATATGCAAACTCTACCAATGGAAGGTATTGCTCCGAACATCCCCCAAAGTCTAGAATATACATCCTCAACATATCCTAAAGCATCTGATTTGCCCTCACCGTCTTCCCGTCAGTCTGTGGGTGGTAAGCAGTGCTTAACCTCAACTCCGTGCACATAGCCTCCTGAAAATTTTTCCATAAGTGCGATATAAATATCTTATCCCTATCAAGAACTGTGTTGATTGGCACCCCATGAAACATGACTATCTCCTCTATGAATAGCCATGTATACTGCATCGGCTCAAAGTATGTACGGATTGACAAAAAGGGCTACCTTGGTCAACATATCCACTATCACCCACATGGAATCGTGACCCCTTGGGGATTCTGGCAATCCTACAATGAAATACATCGAGATACTCTTCCACTTCCTTACCGGAATCTCAAGTGGATGAAACATCCCTGATATGACAAAAGTGTACCCTCGTGCTTTAAGCAACAACATCATCATATTTCACGATCGAGTCTCGAGGAGGGTCACACTAGTCAACAAGAAGGTCGTCCTTTGTAAAGTCGGCTCCACATGTATCAACCTCAACTGGGAAACAGCTGCGATCAGTGACAGTCTTATGGGCTCAATCATGACCACTTTCATACTCTGCTTCAGCCGACATCACAGTGAGGTCTAGTTACTTAACCTCAGCTAATTAATTTGCAAAAGGTTATACTTATGAATGCAAGACCAATACACCTATCAAAATCATCAACCACGTCACCGGACAGGTCGAGGTTTCAGTTGATGAGGTCACAGGTCAGAGCATATGCAAGAACAAGGAAGACTTGGAACACGTGGATAAAACCATTATGACCAAATTATTCCCTCACGTGAGGGAATATTTATTCATCATCACCTACATGTGATACATCCAGGTGTCCACATGAGATTGTCTAGTTCATCACACTCATGCTCATTGCATGCGTGGAGGGCACACTACACCCCCTAAGCACTATATATACTTGTCTTCCCTTTACTTGTATAGGATGGATAATATAAACCCTATAAGAAGCTTTGTTAAACTGCACAGTAAAATAATAAAGTCACTGTATTGTGTCACAAGGCCATTAGAGCCCTTATTTTATAGTGAAGATCACTCATCTACACAGTGAACGTAGGCCTAGATAGGCTGAACCACATATATTTTTGTGTTTTTACTCTTCTCCTCGCCTCCTTCTATATTTATATTGCTTGCTTGTTTCCATAGTTATATCAGTTTCAGCTTTACAACACCTTGATTTGGTGGTGCTGATTCTAGCATCATCAATCCCTGAAGGCCTCTAGTGGTCAACCTTCACAAGCTGGCATGTGGAACACTTTGAGACAGGCTCTTTGATGTATCGCTTCATCCTCATCCACCAGTATTACCTTCTCATATCTTGGTACATCTTATCCCTACCGGGATGTATTGCGAACCTAGAGCCATGGGGCTCAGTCAGAACAGCATGTCTCAAATCTTCTTCCTCGGGCATGACCAACCTTCCATTAAAGCATATACCTCCCTCTGAGTTTATGGTGTAGGACTCTGCACCCTCTCCTAGTAACTACCTCACCCTATCTTGGCAGAATGGATCCTCCGCTTGAGCTCTCATCACCTGCATATAAATCTCGAGTATGATCGCTAGAACTTCCATACGTGCCCTGGCGACCTAATCGTCGTGCCGAAGTTTGCTCCACTTCGCTTTCCAAACCTCTGCCAAGTCCTTCGTGGATCGCTGTCTTAATGGTTCTTCTACAATGTTTGCCTTACTAAGATGATATTATATATAAAACTAGTAATCCTTTAAGAATTCCAGCCACCGCCTCTGCCTCATGTTCAGATCCTTCTGTGTGAAGAGATACTGAAGTGACTTGTGATCCGTGAATAATGCGAACCTCTATCCCAGAAGGTAATGCCTCTATATCCTCAAAAATAGATTGATCGCTGCCAACTTAAGGTCATGGGCTGGGTAATTCCTCTCGTGGGGTTTTAGATTTTGAGACGCAGAGACTATAGCCTCTCATGCTGCTGCATTACACCCCTAAGTCCCTCCAAGGATGAATCGGTATAGACCCATTACTCTAATCCTACCCTAAGTAAAGCAAGTATGGATGCTGATGTCAACTTGTCCTTTAGCTCATCGAAATCTAACTGACACTGGTCACTCCACACAAATGGCACCCCTTTGTGAGTCAAATTCATTAACAGTCCCGCAATCTTGGAAAAATTCTTAATGAAGCGGCAATAATATCATGCCAACCCCAAAAATCTATGAATCGCGATCAATGTCGTGAAATTTCCCCACTCCCCCACTGCCAATACCTTAGTTGGATCAACAGCAATACCCCGATATAAAATAATATGGCTAAGGAACTGCACCTGTCGTAGCCAAAACCCGCACTTCTTAAACTTGGAGTATAGCAGGTGATCCCGTATGGTCTGTAGAATCGTACGCAGGTGCTCAAAATGATCCTCCTCTGTGTGTGAGTAGACCAAATATCGTCTATGAAAATTATGAAGAACTAGTCAAGAAACTATCTGAAAACTCGGTTCATGAGGTCCATGAATACTTTTGACACATTGGTGAGCCCGAATGGCATCACCCGAAACTCGTTGGAACCATACCGCGATAGAAAAATGGTTTTTGGAACGTCCTCCTCTCGAATCCGTAACTGATGATACTCTGATCTCAAATCAATTTTGAAGAACTATGCCGCTCTTATCGACTTGTCAAACAGATCATCGATCCTAGGCAAGGGATAATTATTTCATATCGTGGCCATATTTATCTCCCTATAATCGACACACATATGGAGCGAGTTATCCCTCTTCTTCACAAATAGCACGGGAGGATCCCACAGTGATGTGCTCTACCAAATGAAGCCCTGTCCCAAAAGCTACTGAATTTTCTCTCTCAAATCATGCATCTCTAAAGGGGCCATGCAATAAGGTTCTTAGGAAATCGGTCTAGTACCTAGTGCTAGATCTATGACGACCTCAATCTCCCGATTGGGTGGTTACCTCGGTATGTCCTGTAATACATCCTCAAAGTCCCTCACGACTAGAATCAAGTCTATCAGAATTACCACCTCTCGTGAGGTCTCCTACTCAATATAGTATAAATAAGTGCGCGATCCTCCCTCGGGAAGAGGAATTACCACTAAAAAACATATCCTCTCCCGGAATGGAAAATATTATAGTCCTCTCAAAATAATCCACCATCTCCCTGTACCCTGCCAATCAGTCGAAGCCTAGGATAATGTCATATCCCTTCATATCTAATAGTAAGAGGTTAGTTTCTAGACATACTCCCCCAATTACAATGTCTACTCCTCTATAGATCGAGTGTATAAGTGACCCACCCCCCATCGGTGACTCTACACACATAAGGAGGCTATAGGCCATATCTAATAACCCAAGGACTCTCGCAAATTTGGTCATAATGAATGAATGTGATGCACAAGTATAAAAAAGAATCATACCCTCATGGCCATGAATAGGTAACGTACTCTCAACTGCTAGCGACACCTGAGGTGCAGGTGGAATTGGGACATTCGGGATGTTATACACACGCCCGTAGTGCAATTGCACTTACTGTTGTGGAGATGGTGGAGATAGTGATGCTGGAGTCCTCTGTACCTGTTGTCCCTGTGGGGAACCCAACTACTGGCTCCTACCTCTCTGTGGACAATCCCTCTTTAAGTGGCCTAGCTAGCTATAAATGTAGCAGCGCCTCTGAAAATCCCCCTAATACTGGACCTACTGGCCCTGACGAGGCTGTCCCGGATGTTGGCCCTACTGGCCTCCCCCATTATTCCCTTAGCCCTGGAAGCCCTAAGGAACCTGCTAGCCCTGTTTGAATTCATGGCCTCCATGACGAAATCTCTTAGCAGGATTCTGCTAGAGGGTATCCTTCCCCTGTTGTGCTCCTCTAGTAGCACCCCCATTCGCGTTGCCCTGTTGGATCGGTTCACCACCACTCTTGGTTCCCTTCAGATGGAAGCAATGATCCTAATAATGAAGCAAATGAGCATTGACCACATCTATGCAGGTCACTAAAGTAGGGTTCCCAATTAAGTGTTGCTTGATCCTCCAGGCCAAACCATCCACAAACATAGATTTTTTCCTCTCCTCGTTGCTCACCTTGTCTGGAACTAGATTAGCCAAACGAGTGAGCTCCTCCTCGTACTACGCTATGAAACGGTCACCCTGAATAACCTCCAAAAACCTCCTCCTCATCTCAGTCTCAACAGTTGGAGGAATGAACTTACGGTCGAACCGCACCCAGAACTCAGTGATATAGTGGTCGTCAACTCCCACCACTGTAAGGCTGCCCCAGTTAGCCTGAAGGTCGCCAGCATCTATCTCTAAACCTCACTGCAATCCACCATACACAAATGTTGCTGCATATCCCTCCTCCACTTGTGGACTAGCATCACATCTGCACCTCCCTGAAACTGCAATAAATGACCCTTCTGAAAGGCCTCCCTGACACGCTACCACTCAAATGGCCCCGGGTGGGCCTACACTACTGGAGCCATGGGCTGCTATGGCTGAGGCTGAGGGAAATGGGCTACCATAGCTATCATGGAGGCATTGACTGTCTGAGACACAATACCATCAACCTGCTCTGTGGACACGAATCCATATGGGGATGGTGGTTGTGGAATATAAGTCTCCTGAGGGGCCTATCCCTCTTCGCCCCTGGTGGCTACCCTCGCGGGTCTACCTCTCCCTCTCCTGGGTGACATCTAAAATTTCGAACGAACTATATTATTTCACGGTTAATACAGATATTTAAAATAGCAGGGGTGCATTAAACAATAATCATAAAGATGAGTCAACATTCCTAATAAGAGGGCTCTATACCAAAGAACGAAATACTGAAACTAAAGCAAGCCGTACAGATCCTAGGGACACTAGAACTTGATGCTCTGACACCATCTATGACACCCCACTTAATTAAATTTCGATTGATCAGGCCTTTATCAAATTAAATCGGGATTTTCAATTGCTTCATTCTTACATCACTGTAGCAACATTTTTAATTACTAACCACCTAATCTTTAATTAATACGGTGCCAAATTTTATCTTATGAATTAACTCAAACCAATAAGTATAACATGAATCCAAATATAACCAACACAATTTAATAGATTCTAAACATGCCATAAATGTCTAAAATAAGTGTTAGCCGAAAAACATCGACTAGATACAAGCAACTCAACAAAAATCCTACACAAGAAAAGTATAGCCAATAGAAGTGGAACCAAAATAAAGCGTACAATTGTCATGAGCAACATGCTCGAAGTACAAATGAGACTATCCCTATCTAGAAGAAAATGATGTAAGTGTATAATGAAAATTATGCAGCACCCACATGTACCGGAACTACATACCCCGAAAAGGAATCAAGCCTAGCGCCCCGGTGATATGACACCTAAAAGGTTTTAAAAATATTTTATAGCAAAACCCAAAACATTTGAAAATATTTAGCAAGTGAATTTAATTGCAAAAAATTAAAATGCATGAAAGCTCTTCATATTTAAGTTAGTGTCGCACTCTCTTGAGTATCGCCTCACCCCTCAACTAATGTGCACACATATCGTCTTTCTATATGACCCATCTAGGTCTCTACCCCGTAACTAGTTGTCATGTAGGTCCTACTTCTCCCATTACTCTAACCCGAGTAAGTTTTTATGTCAATTATGTATGAGTTGTTAATCACATTTACTTATCCCATTTGAACTATATAACATTCTCACAAGTTATATAACATTAATAAAATTCATAACATGTATTTTGCCCATATATATATATATATATACGTATCAACTATTTTCAACATTCACGTACATGTAGTAAATATATATAACCCTCCTCCGAGTAGGCACTCACCAGATGTTCTCAAAGATGATATCATTTCCAGCTATAGTCATCCACCCAGACCCCTGATACAGTTAGCTCCCCGAATCAGTAAAAACAAATAAACGCATTGGAGTGTGACACCCCGGCTAATTAAATACCGGGCGATCACTCCTTTATTAAATTAAAATCAAGGTGACCAGTTGGTTCATTCTTAGCATCACTGTCGTTAAAATACTTTTCCAATTTAAACACCCTAAATAATTAAGCTAAGTGTCAAAACCATTTAAAACCTTATTTCCATTCTATTAAATTCGATTATAAAACCTTTAACCATTTACATTTTTTTAAGAGTCACACATTAATAATGAGAATAGAAATGAACATTCCAGAATTGAACCATCAATAAATAATCCCAACATTTAAAACACTAAAGGAAAACATCCTGACAGTAATAAATCCCGAAATAAAGATGCTGGAAGTAAAAAGAATTTCAGTCTCTGACAATACCAACTAAATAATAGAAAGAGGGCGACACATGCCACTGCTAGATAAAACCGAACTAGGAGTAGAGTCAATAGTGAGGTCGTCTAATCAATGGCTTGCAACTCCCATAAAAGCTACAGCGCGTTCCATCCCAAGAATTCCAGGTAAGCCGCCCCTGGGGATGGGCACCTGTAATACATATATATATATATATATATATATACACAAGAGAGAAGAGGTGACAACAAACGGGTCAGAGCCCGAATGTGAAGCAGTTTGAAAATAGTTTAGCAATTATTTAAAATGCTACCGGCTAATGCAACAGTCATATTAGTATGCGGCCCTCTCTTGGGAATTCTCACCTCTCATCTAGAGTGCACATCTATCGTACTAATGAACCCCATCTCTTTCTCTAACTTATTCTCCATAAGTTTTAACACGTGGAAATTAAGGTTATGCTATTCACATTTAGAAAATATAACTCTTCAAGATTTCTTACGTTATTTAGAAAAATTCCGTATTATTATAACGTTTGCGAATGCTTATAATGAAGCTGATTAAATTTCATACTTTCCTAAATTACTATTTTAATCCGTAGAAAGTTCTCATATAGTTACACGTATATATATATTAATTACTCGTATAATATATATACAAACAGCACCCCACATAAAATCTATGGTGCAAGACTTCCATATCTAAGTATATATATACCAATCACTCATAAATTATATATATACTAACGGTACCCACATAAAATCTATGATGCTGGCATACTCTGCTATCAAGTCCCCGTATCACACAAACTAAGGGAAATATAAGTTCGGAATCACTCTCGAACTGTATTAACACAAACACAAACAAAATTGAGGCGAAGCATAGATTCCAAGTCTCTAAGAGGTCAGTACATACCCTCACGCCTCTTAGGACCGTCTGAACTATCGATTCGATAGCCTGTACCAAGGATGTCTATCTTCTAGGGTACGAGTAAATATCCCCCATAAAGGTCACATCGAGATAAGACTGTCCCAGCGCGGTAACCTCAGGGATAGCAAGTAGTGCGGGTACGATTTTTACACATAAATAATATATATGCACAATCACACCGTCATATATAAATATGTATTCACATCCACATTATTAAATTAGGTACTCTCACGACCCAAAATTATCATTATCCGTTATTACACGTTTTACTCAATTATATCGTATAACGGCCTCATTCTTCTTTATTCTCGTAATTAAGTCATTTTTAACTCACTTCTCGTCTCTCGAAGAATTTCCTTTATCTAAGTTCAATTTCAGTAGGCCCTCTCTTGCCTTCTCATCCAACTTAATATATGTTTCGATTATTTAATCACCACACGTATGATTTCTTAAGTCTGAAAGTCTCCTCGTTTACCCTTTTCTTCCACATATTAAAGTTCCACTTTATAAGATTTCTCTTGACCCTACTGGTCCTCTTTATGTTCCATTATATTCTAACAACCCTAACCAAGGTTTACTATGCATAAAATCGGATTAATCTAACACGAGCAAAAATGTAGTTTTCCCAGGAGGGTCGATCGATCGATGAAAGGGGTCGATCGATCGAACTTTCGATCGATCGATGCATTGGCCTCGATCAATCGATCAAGCAGTTGTGCAGATTCTGCAGCCAACCCAGTTACGATATTCTCACCCCAAACTCCTCCAAATCATCATGTTACAGTCCCAAACTCCCAATCAATTATACTATAAGTGTTGTATACCCATTTAAACAATTTCCTACGTAACACATGGGAATTTTCCTCAAGAATTATGGGTTAAAAAGGGGCAAATTCTACATAATTCTTATGAACCCTAATCTTTCCTTTAACTTAATCACTTTCATTCCTTTTCCATATTTTCTATCTATAATATCATGGAATTTCATGGCTCATCCTCTATATGTGAAATGGGTTTCCAGAAATATGATCTCTAACATCATAACATGAAATTTGTGTCACCAATTTATGTTTTTCTTCAAGAATACTAATCTAATCAACCTAAGACTAATATAAAAGGATGCATTAACTTGATAAAATCAAGATAGATACTTACCTGGAAAATCTCAGTTCTGATTTTGCGGATGATTTTGGTGTGGTTGTGTTCCCCGTCGCGCGATCTACGCGTTGGTGGTGACGGCGGTGCAATCGGAGGTGTTCTTGGCCTAGAACTCCTTGGAGAGCTTCTCCTCTTCCTCTCCAATGGCCGTCATTAGTATTTCATTGTGTTAACCCTAAAAGATGACACTTCCCATCTGATATAACCCTATAAAATTCGTGTGTTTAATTATCCAAAAATGTGAAATGTCCAAAATGCCCTCCCGGGGTACTAATTAGGCCCAAAAATGCCCCGAGACCCAAATCAAACTCCCGGGTATACTTTTCTGACTATCTCGACCATTTCGAACACGTTGGCGTACTCAAAACGACCATACAGAAAACTTATAAGATATTCACTTTTATTAATCCACATTTAGTCCCGACACGACACAGGCGCGTCCCGACTTAAATTTTTACAATTGTCATTTTATTCACACGTGACAATATTATAAAAATAAATCTCATATATTACTATACTCATCCAGTAATATTCAACAAATAAAAAATTTCCAATAATTACTAACTCTAGTCACGCTAGTAAATATTTAAAATAACATTCCGGATTAAAATTAAATTAATTTATCTCAATTAAATTTAATAAATCCCATAATTTAAAATCTATAAAAATACGGGGTATTATGTACTTCCCCCCTAATAACGGAATTTCGTCCCGAAATTCGGAAAATAAGGCCTACCAGGTAGCACAATACTGGATATCCTTGTCAGTACGCAAACTTTCTACATAGTACGATGCTCAATCACTATAGCTTTTTCCTCACAGCAACATTGTTTTACATTATCATTGGAGACACTTCACATTGCACTCCCAACTGACAACATTTGCATAGGTCATGCCTATACGTTATAATTTCCGTATCTCACTATTATTAGGAGGCCGCACCTCACTACATGACAAACTACTCGTATTTATTCATACCTAAAAATCCCATTCTGAGAAGATCATACGAACATTTGACCACTCCTGGCTGCCTAAAATAGTCGTGGAATTCCACCATAGTTATCGGATGTTTTCTCGACCGATCCAAAAATTCTGATTATCTACTCACCTCTAAACATACGGAAGGAGAATAGTCGAGGTTCTTCCATAACAAAACCTAAATAAGCACCTCGTAAGCGACAAACAGGTACGAGTGCTTCTGCAGAGCATTCCTGAAATCATCGTATCAAGATTCCAAAATCTACTTCATGTAGCTCCACAAATCTTTAATCACCATGCGCGTATTCCCTGGCTAAGGGTGATACATCCTACTTGAAACGAAACCTTATCTTCGTTGGATCCTGAAATCCCATATCAAAGGTGGGGTTCACCAATCTCATCCTGATTCAGAAATTTATACTGCGCCGGACCATGCACTGGTGCGATCCTTCCTTTCAAAGGATGTCTGGGGAATACTAGTTAATATTGTAAGCTAGCCCAAAGGAATATCAATCACTTCCTTCTCGGATACTTGATT
Source organism: Sambucus nigra (assembly GCA_949130495.1). Classification (NCBI taxonomy): domain Eukaryota; kingdom Viridiplantae; phylum Streptophyta; class Magnoliopsida; order Dipsacales; family Adoxaceae; genus Sambucus; species Sambucus nigra. The sequence continues at coordinate 401,855,386 of OX422223.1, forward strand.
CACATGTTCGGGATAAACCCTTGATCTTGTTTTGAGGATGGCAACCCATCCAAGAACTTTACCGACTATACTAACCTCTTCCAATTTCAGGAATTTTCGATAAACACAAAATTCTTTGGTTAATTCTCCTCTTTCAACCAAACCTTACCTATGGGCAGTGCATGTAGAGACTACTCACTACGTCTCGCCAAACATCGATTCTTCCCTTGAAATGTCTCACATTAAGTGACACGTAATACGCCCCTTCCTTCCTTGGAGTATGCCGAAAGTTCCGACCCGTGCTCTTCTCTCCACGAAGCGCAATTCTGGATCTCCTATACTATACTAACATCATTACTCTTTGTACGCGCAAGTCGCTCTCACACTTGAATAATAACAACTCCGCTCCGGGTGTGCTTCATAACAATTTAATTCTACTCTATTAAAGGAATACCAATTCTTGAATGGCTTCCCACAGCCTTCCAATCAAGTTAGGGCGTGCTATTCTAATTGCATACTTATGTATGGATTATCTCCCCTCATGTGATGTTTAATCCACTCTATCACTTCCACTTCGTTATACTAGTCCCACAAACATATATTTCACATGTCTATTACCACGTCCCTTCGACTCGAACTATTTTAACTGTAGTTAACCAAGATGCCCACATTTTTGCAACACTCCGACCGCCCTGGGAGAGAAAACGACGTGCTACTCATCTGTAGGACTAACTAAATTCAACGGAATAAAAGGAATAGGGCGTTCAAATTCCATGACAACAAAAGAAGAATAATAATTCTCATCCTTCCTCAGATAAGTACAATAATTTTCTCAAATAGGTACAACAACCGAAATAAATCACTAACGCTCTATTCATCAAAATAATTACAGGTCACCTCTTTTGTATAATATAAAGTTCTTTCCGGATAATCCAAGCTAAAAATCATTCCAACTCTTTATTCACCTCGTGTTCTGAACGCGGTTACGACATTTGGGGTACTTTCAATCACCCTAGAAATAAAAATTTCTAAATTCTCCTTACCGTTGTTCCACCCCTCAACTCGTGGGGATAACTTTCAATGCTTTCCTTCGACAAAAATCCGGCTCCAATGGCCTTAAAACAAAATTCAACTTCCAACTTACATACATAATTACTTGATCCTATTTCGACTAGGGTACCGAACTCATGGAATAGTGACCAAACGTCTCCCTATTTCCAACCTTACGCTAAGTTTCATGCGTGGGATGTCTCGCAAAGCGAAATCCAAATAAGGAACCCCCCCGATACACTACTACCTAGCTTTGTCGGTCATCGAAATACGTTAGGTCCTCCGTCCGTAGTATATACCCCTTTATTCCGTCCCTTGACAGAAAAGTTACAATTTCTCCCGTAATTATGCTTAACAAAGAACGTTTCACCAATTTCACTATCGTCCCGTATTGGTTGATGGTAATTACATTCTATAAACCTCGGATACATACGATCGAAATTCTCTAAATTTACTTTTTCTAAAATTAGGGGTATAACTCTTAACTCCCACATCTTTAAAGGATAAATATGACAATGCACTCTTCCTATCACTAAGTACGGAGTGCCAAACATAATACTGCGTCAAATCTTTTCGCTCAACGGTAAGTCCTGATACATACCGAATCATACTGACAAAGTCTATACATACATTGGCATCGAATATCTCGAGCCCTCTATCTCCTCCGAAGTCTCTAGGATAGATAATATAAGTGTGAGTCCAACCTTCTTACAGGTAAAGCCTCGCCAAAACAAAACATGCTGAACTAATGCAACTACTCCGATAGCCTTGCAATAAATGCCCACTATCGTACTAACCATGTCTATAACACTTTATCAAAGATAATACCATACTCGTATATCGCATCACTACGACGAGTAACCTCAATAAAATACGTAACACTGTTAATATACTCATTCATCCTCCGCGGATAGCACTAAAGAAAAATCCCGCTACACTAGGGAAAAATATTCACATAGTAATGATAACGTTTAAAATGATATGCATTAAGCTCGTCTCACATGCTAATCTAGCAAGGAACAAAATATGGTGACTCGCTCGTGTCACATAAACACGCCTCATCCTCTGAGGATACAACTTATACTTCCACCTTGCCAATCATTTTGACTGTGCAAGTGGTTTCTGGACGTAACACGTCTACTCAAACCAAACAAAATTACTTTAATCGTTGTCTTTTATTAGGCACCGTATTCTTTCCCTTTTTTCTCACTTTGGAACATATTATCGTGAGCAATTTCACTCCGCACCAAAATACCTCAACACATAAGCCACTTATCACCTGTCCTACTAACCAGGTTAGGATTGTCCTTCTCTCGGACTTTAGTAGACTCGATTCCTGTTAGCCATCCCGGTTGTTCCCTTAGCTTTTTAGGCCATAAAGATCATATTACTATCTATAATAATACTTACTGAATTTACCATCACTTGGTAAGAATTTAACTATCTGAAGCATTTAAATGGTTTTCCTGATGTGTATCCACATCCTTTTGTGGTGATATACCACCACCGTCGTATTCAGTCTTATTCTCGACTAAATTCTTTGATTCCTTTAACTTCTCCCACAAAGAAGCGGTATCATCTATATTGATAAAATATGACATTGTCAACCTCTGAATCGGTCGTCCATCAGAATTTCCTCCTCGAGTATTATCAACTATTATTACAAGTTGGTCTCCCTCTTGGAGTCGTTTCCTCCACTAGTATCTACCTCTATCGATACAAATTTTGCTAACGATTAGGATTTATATCCACAATTGGACTTCTGTCATGCCCTCCTGCAATGAGTTCAGAACCACGTTTGCTTCTCATTCTGAACAGTTGAGGAAGGAACATACGGTCAACACTGTACCTAAGGTTCTCCTATAGGTATAGCATTCCACTTCTAAAATTGGTGGTTGACTCCAACCATTATAATTTCGTCTCGAAAGCCAAGAAAATTTTCTCTAAATTTTCACTTTCAGTTTGCCACACTCCGTCCTATATTTAAGCCTTTGGATACTTTACCTCCTTTGGTAAACACATACAATTTTCGCGTTTCTAAAATTTCCCACTAACAGTCTCTACATGTTTTTGTAATACGTTCGGTAAGTTTACCCTCGCACCTCATTTGACTATAACAGCATTTGAAAATCATTGTTGCACCTTAGTCACCTTTCTAGTCTTGGCTTCTCGCTCCATAATTGAGGTGACCTTGACTACGGTAATCATCCTCGAATATATTTCATAATCTCAACTGAGCCCTGCCTCCTGATGTACGCTTAACGGTCCTCTTCTGACATCCGTCATCGCTCGACACACGCACACATCCGAACGAAATTAGAATTCACTAGTGTATACACATTATGGAAGGAGAACAAAATCTCGTCAAAGGAATCGATAATCCTAAACGTAGGTCTCTATAACAAACAAAGCAACGCTGAAAGCATAATAAGCCGTACAGATCCTAAGGACACTAGAACCTGATGCTCTGATACCACCTGTGACACCCCGCCTAATTAAATACCCGGCGATCACTCCTTTATTAAATTAAAATCAAGGTGAACAGTTGGTTCATTCTTAGCATCACTGTCGTTAAAATACTTTTCCAATTTAAACACCCTAAATAATTAAGCTAAGTGTCAAAACCATTTAAAACCTTATTTCCATTCTATTAAATCCGATTATAAAACCTTTAACCATTTACATTTTTTAAGAGTCACACATTAATAATGAGAATAGAAATGAACATTCCAGAATTTAACCATCAATAAATAATCCCAACATTTAAAACACTAAAGGAAAACATCCTGACAGTAATAAATCCCGAAATAAAGATGCTGGAAGTAAAAAGAATTTCAGTCTCTGACAATACCAACTAAATAGTAGAAAGAGGGCGACACATGCCACTGTTGGATAAAACCGAACTAGGAGTAGAGTCAATAGTGAGGTCGTCTAATCAATGGCTTGCAACTCCCATAAAAGCTACAGCGCGTTCCATCCCAAGAATTCCAAGTAAGACGGCCCTATGGCTGGGCACCTGTAATACATATATATATATATATATATATATACATATATATATATATATATATATACATATATATATATATATATATATATACATATATATATATATATACATATATATACACACAAGAGAGAAGAGGTGACAACAAATGGGTTAGAGCCCGAATGTGAAGCAGTTTGAAAATAGTTTAGCAAGTATTTAAAATGCTACCGGCTAATGCAACAGTCATATTAGTATGCGGTCCTCTCTTGGGAATTCTCACCTCTCATCTAGAGTGCACATCTATTGTACTAATGAACCCCATATCTTTCTCTAACTAATTCTCCATAAGTTTTAACACGTGGAAAATAAGGTTATGCTATTCACATTTAGAAAATCTAACTCTTCAAGATTTCTTACGTTATTTAGAAAAATTCTGTATTATTATAACGTTTTCGAATGCTTATAATGAAGCTGATTAAATTTCGTACTTTACTTAACTACTATTTTACTCCGTAGAAAGTTCTCATATAGTTACACGTATATATATTAATTACTCGTATAATATATATACAAACAGGACCCCACATAAAATCTATGGTGCTAGACTTCCATATCTAAGTATATATCTACCAATCAGTCACAAATTATATATATACTAACGGCACCCACATAAAATCTATGATGCTACATACTCTGCTGTCAAGTCCCCGTATCACACAAACTAAGGGAAATACTAGTTCGGAATCACTCTCGAACTGTATTAACACAAACACAAACAACATTGAGGCAAAGCATAGATTCCAAGTCTCTAAGAGGTCAGTACATACCCTCACGCCTCTTAGGACCGTCTGAACTATCGATCTGATAGCCTGTACCAAGGATGTCTATCTTCTAGGGTACGAGTCAATATCCCCCATAAAGGTCACATCGAGATAAGACTGTCCCAGCGCGGTAACCTCAGGGATAGCAAGTAGCGCGGGTACGATTTTTACACAGAAATAATATATATGCACAATCACACCGTCATATATAAATATGTATTCACATCCACATTATTAAATTAGGTGCTCTCACGACCCAAAATTATCATTATCCGTTATTACACGTTTTACTCAATTATATCGTATAATGGCCTCATTCTTCTTTATTCTCGTAATTAAGTCATTTTTAACTCACTTCTCGTCTCTCGAAGTATTTCCTTTATCTAAGTGAAATTTCAGTAGGCCCTCTCTTGCCTTCTCATACAACTTAATAGATGTTTCGATTGTTTAATCACCACACGTATGATTTCTTAAGTCTGAAAGTCTCCCCGTTTACCCTTTTCTTCCACTCATTAAAGTTCCACTTTATGGGATTTCTCTTGACCCTACTGGTCCTCTTTATGTTCCATTATATTCTAGCAACCCTAACCAAGGTTTACTATGCATAAAATCGGATTAAGCTAACACGAGCAAAAATGTAGTTTTCCCAGGAGGGTCGATCGATCGAACTTTCGATCAATCAATGCTCTGGGCTCGATCGATCGATCAAGCAGTTATGAAGATTCTGCAGCCAACCCAGTTACGGGATTCTCACCCCAAACTCCTACAAATCATCATGTTACTGTCTTAAACTCCCAATCCATTATACAATAAGTGTTGTTTACCCATTTAAACAATTTCCTACGTAACACATGCAAATTTTCCTCAAGAATCATGGGTTAAAAAGGGGAAAATTCTACATAATTCTTATGAAACCTAATCTTTCCTTTAACTTAATCACTTTCATTCTTTTTCCAGATTTTCTATCTCTAATATCATGGAATTTCGTGGCTCATCCTCTATATGTGAAATGGGTTTCCAGAAATATGATCTCTAACATCATAACATGCAATTTGTGTCACCAATTTATGTTTTTCTTCAAGAATACTAATCTAATCAACCTAAGACTAATATAAAAGGATGCATTAACTTGATAAAAGAAAGATAGACACTTGCTTGGAAAATCTCAGTTCTGATTTTACGGATGATTTTGGTGTGGTTGTGTTCCCCGTCGCGCGATCTACGCGTTGGTGGTGACGGCGGTGCAATCAGAGGGGTTCTTGGCCTAGAACTCCTTGGAGAGCTTCTCCTCTTCCTCTCCAATGACCGTCACTAGTATTTCATTGTGTTAACCCTAAAAGATGACACTTCCCATCTGATATAACCCTATAAAATTCGTGGGTTTAATTACCCAAAAATTTGAAATGTCCAAAATGCCCTCCCGGGGTACTAATTAGGCCCACAAACGCCCCGAGACCCAAATCAAACTCCCGGGTATAATTTTCTGACTATCTCGACCCTTTTGGACGCGTTGGCATACTCAAAACGACCATAAGGACAACTTATAAAATATTCACTTTTATTAATCCACATTTAGTCCTGACACAACACAGGCGCGTCCCGACTTAAATTTCCACAATTGTCATTTTATTCACACGTGACAATATTATAAAAAAAAATCTCATATATTACTATACTCATCCAGTAATATTCAACAAATAACAAATTTCCAATAATTACTAACTCTCGTCACGCTAGTAAATATTTAAAATAACATTTCGGATTAAAATTAAATTAATTTATCTCAATTAAATTTAATAAATCCCATAATTTAAAAGATATAAAAATACGGGGTATTACATGGAGGTGGACATAGTTTCCTCCGGAATGAGACCGAATCACACCCAAAGCGTCCCATTCTTGATTTCGAATGCTATGGCCTGGGGACTATACTCACCCTATTCCTTAATCTAGGGGATTTACCCACATCATGCAACCTCCTATGATATCACTAGAGGGGTATGGTTTCCGATAAATATTATTCTAACAAATATTTATAATTTAGACAAATATATATATACTACACATCACCGCGTAAATATATTAAATAAATCCAGGCTATCCATGTACAATTACCGTAACCCTAGCCTAACATACCCAAATTTACATTCCGATCCAAATTCAATTAATCACACATTAATTAGTTTATTACCTCGGTGTCACTTAACCAAACATACCCGAACTCGCTCACTTGGCCCGAAAATAAACATCCCACGTTTATTCAAAATTCTTCCTAATAAGTTTTACACACTTATAAATTTAAGGTTCTTAATTCACTCAAATTAAACCATAATTTCCTTTTTGAAATTACATGCCAATAGTCCATGAATAATTCCCCACAATTCAAACCCCTATTTTTATCCCAATTAACATATCTACCAAAGCAGTAAACCCTCCCCAAGAATTCAACACCCAGGACTGAACCCGGGGAGGAAGAGAGGCTATCAAACGACGTCGTTTGAATGAATCGACCTGTCATTTGAACGACTTTGGCTATCATTCGAATGAGATACCAGGTCGTTCGAACGACCTTGGTTATCTCTCTCCTCCATCATTACCCAGAAAACCCCATCCGCCATGGTTGTTTCAAAACTCCACTAATATTCAGAATTCCCCCTTAAAACCTTGTAAGAATCACACTAAATCCACTAATTTAAGGTCCTCAATCTAAATACAACATCTATACATATTGTGGGTTTATAAATCACATTTTTATATCCTCTACGGATTTATAAATCCGAAATTAAATTCAATTATAGAATTAACCCTAACATTTCATTCGATCCACACCCATTATGATATGAATAGGAAGATACAAATTAAATTAGAAGCAAGTTAAACCAGTTGCCTCAGGGTTTGAATCTTTGTTGAAGATGATGGGTTTGATGAAGATTTGTCATCACTAGTCCTTGATTTAGGCTCCTAAGCTCTTCTCTAATTGCAACTTCTTTTATCTCTACTTGTTTAGGGTTTCTAAGATGGGTTATGTCTCTCACACCCTCTCACTTTTAGGGTTTAATAGGTTAATCCCATTTTTAGGCTTATGGGCTTTAATAAAAGGGCCTAAAGACCCTCACGTGGGATCAAATATTCCTAAAAATTCCCCCAAGAACCCTTTACTACCCCCGGGTACTCTTTTTCAACTATTTCGACCCATCCGGACTCAACCGTACACTCAGAATTGTCGTCCGAATTATTTTACTAACAATTAATATTCATTTATCAACTTATTACTATTACTATTCACTTGTAACATTAAATCTCATAAATATTAATCGTCTAGTCACGGGATTAATATTTAAATAATATAAAAATAATTAATCCAATTAAATTACAATACACAAGTAATTAAATATTTGACTAATTAATTAATAAGTAAAAGTCTCAAAAATACGAGGTGTTACAATAAGTTGTATCTTCTAAAATAATTTATATTCACACGGGGGCGAGAAGTAGTTCGTATTATAGATATAGTATATATAAATTGAGTCCATAATCATGAAAAACTCAAATTCATGAATCTTGTACGCATCACAACATAAAATAAGGAAGAGAATAAAATTAGCCTGACTTAATTGAAATTTCAATGTGTGTGAGTGAGCGTGTGTGTGTGTGTGTGTGTGTGTGTGTGTGTGTGTGTGTGTGTGTGTGTGTGTGTATACTATGAAGAATTGTCTTTACATTCATTTTTCTGGTATTGCATGAAAACTAAAAAACTACTTTCAATAATGAAAATAATGTTATAAACTGAATATTGCTAAGGTGAGTGTAAAAAAAATACAAATGTATTAAACTACAAAAATAGAAAAAGAGTACAATTTTATATATATAATCTTTTGAAGACTTGAAGTTTAATTGAATGGGTTTTTACAATCAATTTCAATGGAAGGGCTGAATAAACAAAACCTTTTAAAAATCAATTTCCATGGAAGGATATAATAAACAAAACTTTTTTATGGATACCTTGATAGGTTCGTATGTAATTCACTAAAAAAAACTATAAAAAAAGATGGCCGCTTACTTATTTACCGTTTCGTTGAGTTATATTGATAATACGCCTTGTTTACAATCATAAAAACGTAAGTATTTGAACGAAAATAAACTATAAAGCTAATACATACATCCAACGCATGAATACAGAGTTTATCTGAACACAAAACTGAAGCCTGGACAAAACTTCTTATTCAAGTAGATCATATTAAAACAATTCCTTTTAAAATGAGTTAAATGATATACAAAAAATCCTAATCAGGTCTCATGTGTATTTGTGATTGGCAAACAATTAATTTTCAACAGAAAAAGTAAAAGGGCAAGAGAATGAAAATACTTGGATCCAATCGAATCCATTTTACAAATGAAGGGATTGTCATCATCTCCCAATCCAGCAATCACATTTTGGCAGAAATATGTACAAAATCTAAAAATAGAAAGATTGTAAAATATGAAATATGCCAAGCATAATTGGTCAGATAAAAGACATTAATATACACAGAGCAATAAACTGAAATGGACACCATAGTATGAGAGACAGGGAAAATAAATAGGTTTATATATGAAGCTGGGATGCAAAATGTTGGGTTGGAAATGTTTTCGATGTGAGGAAATACTTCTTGTGTAAGATGGAGTAATGTGAAGTAACAATTATTCAGTGGGAGAGATAAAGACGCCTGAAGATAGGAGTCTCGTATGAAGATAAAGAGTCGTGGATCAAAGTAAATAGGGCCTCTTCAAAATTTTGGGACAGAGTAAAATAATTGAAACATTTATGAAGGGTACACCTGCGTGACAAAAGTCATCACCGTATTTCGTTATCAATTTTAATTATATACTACAATGAAATTTTTTACTGTCTTATATAATACTCTATTGTCAATTTCATTAATTCACATGAATTTAAATCTAAGGCTTAAGCTGGTAATAAGTAATTTAATATGTTGCCTCTTTTTATTTTTTTATTTCATTTTGTGGTGCCAAAAATTTATGAAGAGATAAATTCCTTAACATAAGACCTATCTAAGATCTAAAACTAACATATATAAAATGTAAGGGTTTGAAATTCAGGTATTTGGTCATCTTATGAGTTCGGGGAGCAATGGTTTGACCACTCCATTAGGAAAGGAATTAAAGAAAAATGAGAAAAAAGTTGGGCTGACAAAGAAAATGCATGAACTAAAAAATTGCAAAAATATAATAATGTTAGAACGCACATCAAGTGCTGCTTCAATCGAGACTTATTTAATTTAGTCATGCTAGGCAAAATTTGGACCAATATAGATTTACTTATAAATAATATAATAGGTAAAATATTTTTGGCCACCTACACCTACTTGTATTTGAATCCTCAAAAAGATTCTTATCGAACCTTAATTAACGAGAAGAAAGCAGCTCTTAAATATAATTTAAGATCTCCTTCTTCTCATTCAAGAATTCGTAAATTTTATTGGGTTATTTTTCTTTATCTCTTGCAAGAGCTCTAGGAGAGTCTTTTTCTCCTAATTACAAATAAAATTTCCTTTCACTCAAAAAAATTATGAACTCGTTTTCTTGACCCTTTGGAGTTGCTATAATATATCTATCACCAATATGTAGATTTGGGAGCATATACAAAAAAAAATTGTTGAAGTAATGGTAGCCATGAAATCACTTGTTTCCTTTATTCATGCCGATAACATTTTATACTATAATTATTAATATCTATTGTAAGATAAAATCATTGTGGATATATGAGAGATGTACATGATATTCATATCATTACTTATTATGAAACTAAATATGGATCAACTCAAAATATCATTATTCATTAAAACATGTTAATAATAATAATAATAATAATAATAATGCAAAAACATATAGGGCACAAAAGAAAGGTCATTTCAAAACAGTTTCAATATCACTATAGGACAACGTACGCCAGCGTGATATTTTTAAGAAAATCTAAAAATAAAAGGGTTGTCGTACCTTGGGAAAACACATTTGCGTCGAGATTCTTTTATGATAAGGGTTGTTAAAAGAAGAATAAAAGTTCAATTTGCATAAAAAAGTAAAGTAAAACACGTTTTGCACTACAATCTACAATTTTCAATTGATGGATCAGTGTATTGATAGAGGATTACACCTTCCACTTAACAATGCAACTAGCTAGAGTAAGAAGGTCACTCTAAGAGTATAACATTCAACATTTTAAGAAAAAAATTGTAATTTCATTTTATTCTAATTATTTTCTTTACTATAAACGAGAGAAGCTTGTTATCTTAAGATATTTGACTGCTATCATTAATTTTTGTATATGAGACTTTACATGTTAGACCATTTGGTGGTTCTCGCGGTCCTGTATGGAATTACAAGACAAATAGTATAATAACATGAATAGTACTTACCCATTCAATAAGTATCAAATATGTCACCTTCAAACACAAGACCGATAATGGCTTGGTTGAGTCTTCTAACAAGTTTGGTGGTACGGGTGGCAAAATTCAAACGATATAAGGTTGTCATTCAAACTACCTACTTAAATGACATCTTATATCGTTTCTTAGGTCCCCCAAAGGGTAATTCCTTCTTTACATCAAATGACCACGTACTAGATTAATTTTTTAATTGGTCGTTTCCTGGGTCATTAAAACGACATGTCACAATCATTTAAATGACATAAGGAAGCCATTCAAACGAACTGCGTTGCCTCAACTTTTTTGTTAGCCTATAAATACCTGTTTCATGAAGCTCAACATTTAAGACTTTTCATTTACGCAAATAATATATCAGCTGCAAATAAGTCTTTACTTTTTAGGGCCAAAAACCATTTTTGATTCACACAAACTCTTCCCAATTATTTTTATGAATCATCTTCGGAACCCAAACACTTCGTGTTGAATTTTATTCTTGTGGAGTACCATTTCTACTACTGACTTAGGGATACTCGAGGGTATTCACTGCTAAAGGAGTAACTACGGTTCATAGTGATTCTTTAGGGAGTCATGGTCAAAGACCTTGACAAGTGTGACTTGTCACGATTTTAGAGCTTGACAAGTCGACTATTTTGGTGTAGTGAACTATAACAGGATACAATTTTTATAAGAGTTATCTACACAATTGAATTCAAGAAAAGAAGATTGTCATATGCCCACATACATCTATTCCTACATGCATATGAAAAATAACCTACATTAGATGATATTGACAAGATTATTTATATTGATTTACTTGATTGTATTAGAGGCCCAATTGGATAATGATATGTTTCCCAATTCATGATGCATGGCCCCTACAGGTACGTAAATCCCTGAACGCCTCGTATGGAAAACGAATGTTGCTACAAAAAATTCCCAAAAATTCACAAGTATGACAAAATTTGATGAAAATGGATTCCCAATTTATATACGAAAAGATAATGGGAGATTCATAAAGAAGATAGGAATTAGACTTGACAACAGATTAGTAGCCCCCCACAATATTGACTTGGCCGTGAAATACAAAGCTCACATAAATGTGGAATGGTGCAATAAATCAAGGCAATTAAGTACCTTTTCATGTACTTAAATAAAGGTCCGCATAGAACTACAATGGAGCTCGCAGAATCAATTTTCCAAAATCTCGATAATTGTAACAACCAAATATTAGAGGTTGATGAAATTAAAACAATCCTTGATTATCTTTTCTTATATGCATGTGAAGATTGCTGGAGAATTAATCAATTTTGCATACAATATTGAACCATCAGCATTGAGCAATTGGCATTCCGTTTGACGGACTAGCAGGTTATCACTTTTAAAGATTCTGATAATCTAAATATTATGATTGAAAGGGTAGATATTGATAAGACTACGTTTACACAATGGATGTCAGCAAATTTAATCCACAAGGATGTGAGGGAGTTAACCTATGATGAATTTCCTTTAAAATGGGTTTAGGACACAAAGGCAAAGGAAGGGTTTAGAAGAAAAAATTTAGGCACTTTCCTAGATCGTATAGCATATGCTCGTCATGCCTCTGGTGAGAGATTCACCTTCGTATGCTCCTCAATGTTGTCCACGGAGAAAGAAATTACGATGAGGTGAAGACAGTTAATGGGATTGTTTATCCAACATGAAAAGCCGCATGTTACGCTATTGGGGTATTAGAAGATGACAAATAATGGCACGCCGCTCTAAACTAACCTTCACAATGGGCTACACGTAATCAATTGCGTAGCATAATGATGAAAATTTTCATATATATTTTTTATTAAATTAAATAGTATTTCAAACATTTTAAAACAATTATACATTATTTTTTAAAGTGCCCATGCATCGCGCAAAGTTAAAACCTGGTACGATAGTATTAGAGGTGTAAATAATAAACCCTGCAATTAATACCAAAAATCATTTAAACATCAATACGTTCCTCTCCCCTAAAATATGTTCCTTTCCCCAAGACAGAAGATTAATTAGGATCCCTGTCTATATAACCCACTATCTTCCTACTATTTAATGGTGGGTCTCTTCATCTCCTTCAAAACTATGTATTACTAAATGAGTACTATCATTAACATGTAACCTCGCTCCTCTATTTCTTGTATACGATTGAAATTTACCATATTTGATTTGGAACCTCACCCCCTTATCCAAGGTCTTCTTCCACGGAGGAGCCGACGACACAACCGGTGTAGCTGGAGTTCATTTTTCATTCATATTGCTTTATTTTCTGCTCTCGATTTTGAGATTTTCTCTTTTTGTTGGTTATGTTGATCAATTTTACTTTGGTTTTGTTTTAACTTTGCCAACATATGTAAAACATAAGGAAACCTTCAAATCGTGTTCATGTCTTTAAAGCATGTTTATATTGTTCAAATCAATAACATCCTTGGTTGTTGTTTTGAGCTTTGAATGGGGTTCGTTTGGTGTTTTTAATTTTTTTTTGGAGTTGATAGGAGTTCTGAGTTCAATATGATGTAGAGGGTTTTTTAGTATGTTGTTTCATTTTATTTATGTACCTTTTTTTGTTTAGTGACATTTATTTAGAAATGATTAAAATCTTCACTCAATTCAAGGTTGATTGAGATAGGGAGGAACTTTGGAATACTGATGGTGGTTGCCTTGGATATCTATCTAATGTTACAATTTTGAGAAGTATTTCACGAATTTATCCAATCTATATAAAGTCTTACAATGGTGATTTTCTATCTCATCTTCAAATACTAAGAAGAGCTCCAAAATGCTCCATTTCCACAAGTTGTCTTACCCATATACACACATTAGAGGAAGAAATAAATATTATTTGAATATAGGGAAAAAAAGGTTGGGAGAATGAGATGGATTGAAAGGGTGAGGATACACGTGTTAGATCCTTACATTTTGTTATATCCATGCGTTGGTTTATTTTTTATGGTTATATGTATACTGCTATATAATTTGAGTTTACTTCCATGTAACTTTTATTGTTACTTCTATATACCTTGAGTTTACATAAAGACAGGACCACGTACCCTTGCTATAACGATGTTAATAGCTGATTTGAATACGTTTTCACCCTAAAAAATTCATGAGTTGGACCATAAATTGATTTATGAGTTTTTCTAAGTATTTAGACACTTTTAAGAGACAAACGTGACACGTTAATAGTGAGTATATTAATGAATTTTGTTTTTTAAAGGTTTTCCATATTTAAAAAAATAGTTGGATGTAGCTTTTTAAAACAAAAAAAATGTTTTGTGAAAAATTTAGAAAAACTGTCTTTGTACTGAAATTGGCGTATTTTATTACTTTTTAAAAAATCATTACAAAATTGTTTTATGAAAAAGTTAGAAGTTTTTTTTAATAAAAAAAGTTTGTAATGTTTTTATAAAAATAAATAAAAGAAGATTGTATATAATTTTTTTAAATGTTACAAAATAAACGTTTTTGTGAAAAAAATTAGAAAAAAACATGTTGTTGCTCTATATAATAATAAACAGAGATCCGTTTGTAAAAAAATATTATTTTTTGTTAAAGTTATTTAAAAAAATTGTTGCGCATAACTTTTTTAAAACTATATGCTTATAAAACAAGGTTTTATAAAAGGTTTAATAACATATTTATAAAAAAGTAAAATAAATACATCTTGTCAAAAAGGGTTTATAAACATGATTTCTTAAAAAAAAAATTAAGTAAAAAGTGTTTTTGTTATATATGATAATAAAAAAGAGATAAGTTTACAAAAAAATAATTTGTAATAAAGTTGAACAAATTTACATATGTTCAATGTTCCATTTTTATTTTATTGTCACTCCCAAATTCCAAATAGGTATATTGCACAACCCAAAACATCAAAAAATATCTCAACTATGACAACCCGGATATAATTATGATAAATTATATTTAAATCATGATTATATTATGCCATATGAATAATGTGTTATTAGTATATCTAATCTTAAGTGAATATGTTTAGTTTAATCCTACTTTAATAAATCGTGAAATGTCGAGTTATGTACGATCACAAAATTTTGTTATTTTCGATAGAAATGTTCGTGTTTAAGACAAGTTTTGACCCTTACAACATTAAAAATTACTTGATTTGAAAGATAGATAGTTTAATACATGTGAGTTAGGGTTGTAACATAACAAACGATGCATCAAACGGATGTCCGAGTAAGAAGTTAGGCTGAATTTACGAACAAGGGGCAAATCCGTCCATTCCCTTTAAGTGGAAAATTATCTTTTATTACACTAAGTGGTTTAATTTCATTGGATGGAAAGGAGGCATGCCTTGGCCAACTTAAAACTCTTATTCTAAGCTATTTCTTCAGCAAATAACACCCTAGGTTTAGTTTTGGAGAGTTTTTGCTTGAGGAAAGAGAAAGTGAAAGTTTAAGGAAGAAAAGATTTCAAGAAAAGCTAGGAAAATTCCAAGAAAATCCTTAAAGAGTTTCCAAGGTGTAAGGTCAAATCAACGCAGTTCAGCTCCACCCTAGGGAAACATGAATACCTAGTTGACAACCCAATGTGAGTGTACTCACTGAGTTAATTTTGGATATGATATGTATGTATTATATATCGAGATGATATTGCTTGTTAAAAGTCGTGATATGTTGGTATGTTATGGATTATTAAAAGTCAAGAGATGTTGAGATGATATGGCTTTATAAAAGTCAAGATATGTTGAGTTGCTATGCAATTCAGGAGATGCTATGTTATTAAAATATATGGATATGATTATTGTCTACGGGCAGGAGATGTGGGGTTTATTAACTCCGGATATGTATATGGCCTAATTTGGCACAGAGATGGATATATATTGATATGTTGAGATGTTAAAATAGTACTTTTACTATATAGAGATGTAGTACATTCACTGAATTTTTAAACTCATGGTTTTATATGTTTACATTTTCAGGTTCTGAAGCTTCCACTCCCAGGTCTAGGAGGTTGAGTAAATAGTAGTAGGGTCTTGTTAGTTTCGTTTTATTCATTGTACTAGTTGTAATTAAGTTAAATGGTATTGGATTTTTGTATAAATTGTGTCTCCTCAAAACAACTGGATTTTTAGTATTTTGCATTTTAACCTTGAAGTTGTTTTAATGTGCATTATAAAATAAATAAATAAATAACAAGTGTGGTTTGTGAACTATTTAGTTAATTACATCCTAATGGGGTTAGAGGGGTGACAACTTGGTATCAGAGCCTTAGGTTTTTATATTCTGGGGTTAGATAATCTAGATGTGGCAGTGGCATAAATAGTGTGGTGTGGGTTATCTATATTAACTTGTGAGAAATACTAACCATTATGTCAGGAAATAAATGTTGTATTCTTGTTTCTGTAATTTTGGTTTATGACAGATAGTAAGACATGGAAGGAGAAAATGTTCATGAAAGGGTGGATGAGGAGTCTTCAAATACAGTAAACCAATAAAATCCAAATAATGTTGAGGGGGCTCCTGAATATCTTACAGATATGTAGAAAATGGCTCGTGCCATGACTTTAATGGCAGAAAAACAAAACATGTTTATGATGCAAATAGCAGAACAACAAGCCAAATACTTAGAGGAGCAGACTTTGGCCAGAAGAGAAATACAACGAGAGGAGAAGAATACTCTGGACGAGAAGTTTATCAAATTGAACCCCCCAGCATTCTCAGGTTCTGTAGATCCTTTAGAAGTTGAGGCTTGGGTTAGAGATACTGAAACTATATTCGTGGTGATGAATGTACCTGGCGCGCAGAAGGTAATTTTGGATACTTTCACATTAAAGGGCAAAGCTAAATATTGGTGGGAGTCTTCCAAACATTTATTTCTTACTCCGGAGGGAGGTGAGGTAATTACTTAGGATTCCTTTATTAAAGTCTTATATGAAAAGTATTTTCCTAGCATGTATCGGAAGCAAAGAGAGAGAGAATTTTTATCATTGACTCAGGGGAATATGTCGGTCAAGGATTATGAAACTAAATTTATATCTTTTTCTCTATTTTCATTACGTTTCTTACACAATGAGGAGGACAAATGCACCAGATTTCAGGATGAGTTGAATTTGGTTATCATGTCTAGACTCACTGCACTTGAAATGGTAGATTATACTTCTTTAGTTAACAAAGATATGATGGTTGAAGGAGATGTTAATGATGCAATAAAGAATAGGGAAAAAAGGGGAAAGATGAGTAGATGTGATCCATCTCAGTACAAGGAAGGCAACATAGATTACTCGAAATAGGGGAGTCAAAGATTTCAGCGTAGTAGAGGGTCAGGAAATTATGTTCAGAATAGGACACCAAGCAGTTTTAGGGGTGAAGGATTGATGGGCCAATAGAATAGAAAATAGGAGAATGACAATGGGCAGTCTAAGCCTGTTACATGCTATTTTTGTAAAGCTGAGGGCCATATCAGTCCATATTATCCCAAGTTAAAGGGGGTAGAGTGTTATCACTGTCATCAAATTGGTCATACTAAAAAGAATTGTCATATGCTACTAGGAGGGATTCAATAAGCTACTACTAGTCGAGGTTCATCACCTGGAGGCATAGGGAGAGGATGAGGTATAGGACAGGCTAGTTGTTCCAGAGCTCCGGGAAGAATATTTTCTATGACTTTACAAGATGCGCAGGCTACTCTATAGGTGGTGATAGGTACATTTTCTATCATGAACAAACATGCTTACGTGCTTATTGATCCAGGTTCTACTCATTCATTTGTAGCACTACCATTTACCATGAATTTGGGTAGACCATGTTCTTATCAAGATTGTGGTTTATATATTTCTACACCTATGAGGGATGCGATGTTAGTGGATCTTGTGTATAAAAATTGTGTATTGTATGTGGGGGAGAGGGAGTTAACCATTGGTTTAATTCCACTAGATATTCAAGATTTTGATATTATCTTGGGTATGGACTGGTTATCTTCCTACCATGCATCGATTGACTGTTTTCGTAAGGAGGTTACATTTAATATGCAGGGGGAGGAAGAATTCAAATTTACTGGAGAAAGAAATGTGGTTCCAAACTGTCTTATTTTTTCCCTTCGAGCGAGGAAATTATTAAATAAGGGTTGTCAAGGCTTTTTAGCATATATTGTGGATACAAACAGGGAATGGCAAAAATTAGAAGATATCCCAGTAGTTAAGGATTTTGCAAATGTGTTCTTAGATGAATTACCAGGATTACAACCTAGCTGAGAGGTAGAGTTTACTATCGATTTAGTGATTGATACAACTCTAGTTTCTATTTGTCCATATAGAATGGCACCTGTGGAACTAAAGGAGTTGAAGGTTCAACTGCAAGATTTTCTAGACAGAGGTTTTATTCAACCCAGTGTATCACCATGGGGTGCTCCGGTATTATTTCTGAAAAAGAAATACGTAACCATGCAACTTTGCATTGATTATCGACAATTGAACAAGGTAACAATTTGAAATAAATATCCATTGCCTCGTATTGATGATTTGTTTGATCAATTAAAGGGTGCTAAAGTGTTTTCAAAAATTGATTTGAGATCGGGTTATCATCAATTAAGGGTGAGAGATGGTGATATTTCTAAGACAACTTTCTATTCTCGCTATGGTCATTATGAATTTTTGGTAATGCCATTTGGATTAACAAATGCTACTGCAGTGTTTATGGATTTAATGAATCAGGTATATCATCATTTCATAGATTCGTTTGTGATTGTCTTTATCGATGATGTTTTGATATACTCACCTAGCCAAGAGGAACATGAGAAGCATCTAAGAGTTTTATTGCAAGTTTTGCGAGATAGTCAATTGTTTTCTAAGTTTAGCAAATGTGAGTTTGGTTGAATCGGGTAGTATTTCTTGTGCATGTTGTTTCGGGAGATGAAATTTATGTTGACCCTAAGAAGGTAGAGGTAATTGTGCAATGGGAAAGACCAAGAAATGTAACAGAGATAAGGAGTTTCCTAGTATTGGCTGGATATTATAGAAGATTCATAAAGGGATTTTCATTTATAGCCTTACCATTTACTAAATTAACCCGAAAGGAAGTGAAATTTGTGTGGAGTGATGAATGTCATCACATCTTTGAAAAGTTGAAAAATAGGCTAGTATCAGCTCCAGTTCTCAATGTTCCATCCAGTGAAGAAGGTTTTGTGATTTATACTAACGCTTCACATCAGTGTTTGGGTTGTGCTTTCATGCAACATGGAAAGGTAATTTCTTATGCTTCTAGACAGTTGAAGACGCATGAACGTAATTATCCTACACACGATTTAGAACTTGCAGCTATTGTTTTTTCCTTGAAATTATGGAGACATAATTTATATGGAGAGACGTGTGAAATTTTCACTGACCATCAAAGTTTGAAGTATTTATTTACACAGAGAGACTTGAATTTGAGGCAGAGGCGTTGGATAGAGCTGATTAAAGACTATGATTGTACCATTCATCATCATCCTGATAAGGCCAATGTAGTAGCAGATGCTTTGAGTAAAAAATCATCGGGGATTCTAGGTTGCATACAGTGTGCACGTGTGGGAAATATCCTTGACTTGGCATCGATGGGCATTGAAATAAGTTTTTCAAAAAGGGGAGGCTTATTAGCACATGTCATAGTGAGACCTTTATTGGTAGAACGCATAAGAAATTTGAAGGCCAGTGATCCATTCCTTAAGAAGAAGAAACAATACGTCCTGGATGGTAAAGAGAGTGACTTTGAAATTAAGAATGATGAATCGTTGTGTTATAAAAATAGAATTTGTGTACCGAATGATCCACCCTTAAAGAAGGATATATTAGAAGAGGCACATAGTTCTATTTACTCTATGCATTCGGGAGGTACCAAAATGTACAGAGATTTGAAAGAGTATTACCGGTGGAATAATATGAAACGTGAGATTGCAGAATTTGTAGCTAAATGTTTAGTATGTCAGCAAGTGAAAGCGGAGCATCAGAAGTCGGCAGGATTATTGCAATCATTACCTATTTCGGAATGGAAGTGGGAGCATATAACGATGGATTTTGTTATAGGATTACCAGGGTCACCAAAGGGGAATGATTTTATTTGGGTGATTATAGAACGATTAACAAAGTCGTCCCATTTTCTTCCAGTTAAGACCACCTACACTATTGACAAGTATGCACGTTTGTACATTGATGAGATTATTCATTTACATGGGGCCCCAGTGTCAATTGTATCAGATAGAGATCCAACGGTCACTTCTAAGTTTTGGCCTCGTTTACAGAATGCCATGGGCACAAGTTTGAAGTTCAGCACTGCATTTCATCCACAAACCAATGGACAATCAGAAAGGATGATTCAAATATTAGAAGACATGTTACGAGCTTGTGTATTCGACTTCAAGGGTAGTTGGGATGATCATTTGTCATTGATGGAATTTTCGTATAATAATAGTTATCAGTCTGCCATTGGTATGGCTCCATATGAAGCTTTATATGGGAGGAGATGTAGAATGTATTTTTATTGGGATGAAGTAGGTGAAAGGAAAGTTTTGGGTCCTGAATTGATAGATCTCACAACAAAAAAGATTAAAATAATTCGGGAACGGATAAAGATAGTGCAAAGAAGGAAAAAATTTTATGCAGAAAAAAGGAAGTGTCCATTGGAATTTCAGAAGGGAGATTTTGTATTCCTACATATTTCACCATGGAAAGGCGTCATGAGATTTTGGAAAAAGTGGAAACTAAGTCCAAAATACATTGGACCATATGAAGTGCTAGAAAGAATTGGGACCCTAGCATATAGATTAGCTTTACCTCCAAATTTATCCCGATAACATGATGTGTTTCACGTATTGATGCTTCGTAATTATTTGGCAGATCCATCTCATCAATTGAAATCTAGGTAGTTGTATACATGTGAGTTATGGTTGTAACACCATAAATGGTGCATCAAACGGATGTCCGAGTAAGAAGTTGGGCCAAATTTACGAACAAGGGGAAAATTTGTCCATTCCCTTTAAGTGGAAAATTGTATTTTAGTACACCAAGTGGTTTAATTTCATTGGATGGAAAGGAGGCATGCCTTGGCCAACTTAAAACTCTTATTCTAAGCTATTTCTTCAGCAAATAACACCCTAGGTTAAGTTTTAGAGAGTTTTTGATTGAGGAAAGAGAAAGTGAAAGGAAGAAAAGATTTCAAGAAAAGCTAGGAAAATTCCAAGAAAATCCTTAAAGAGTTTCCAAGATGTAAGGTCAAATCAACGCAGTTCAGCTCCAACCGAGGGAAACGTGAATACCTAGTTGACAACCCAATGTGAGTGTACTCACTGAGTTAATTTTGGATATGATGTGTATGTATTATATATCGAGATTATATGGCTTGTTAAAAGTCGTGATATGTTGATATGTTATGGCTTATTCAAATTCAAGAGATGTTGAGATGATATGGCTTTATAAAAGTCAAGATATGTTGAGTTGCTATGCAATTCAGGAGATGCTAGGTTATTAAAACCTATGGATGTAATTGTTGCCTACGGGCAGGAGATGTGGGGTTTATTAACTCCGGATATGTATATGACCTAATTTGGCACATAGATGGATATATATTGATATGTTGAGACGTTAAAATAGTACTTTTACTATATAGAGATGTAGTACATTCATTGAGTTTTTAAACTCATGGTTTTATATGTTTACATTTTTAGGTTCTGAAGCTGCCACTGCCAGGTCTAGGAAGTTGAGTAAATAGTAGTAGGGTCTTGTTAGTTTTGTTTTATACACTGTACTAGTTGTAATTAAGTTAAATGGTATGGGATTTTTGTATAAATTATGTCTCCTCAAAACAATTGGATTTTTAGTATTTCGCATTTTAACCTTGAAGTTGTTTTAAGGTGTATTACAAAATAAATGAATAAATAAATAACAAGTGTGGTTTGTGAACTATTTAGTTAATTATATCCTAATGGGGTTAGGGGGTGACATCAACAGTCTCGGAAACACATAAAAAAAATTATAATTTACTCAAACATTGAATCCCAAGGTTCGTATCTCTCTCTCTTATAACAACCCTCACTTTTGGGAGCATATTTTATACTTATTTACTATGTGGAGTAAGTACTAATTTAATGAGATAAGTTAATATTTACTAAAATGTTGCATATTTACCTTATGTGTGGGTGAATATTGCCATGTGGTGTTTTATTGTGTCATAAGAATTAAAATGACATTTAAAATAAGATCGGAACTTAAAATGAGTTATAAAATTTCCAAATGATAATTTGGAGGGTTTAGTTAGTTCCGGGAGGTCCGAGATAGTCAAAATGTGTGCCATATTGTATTTTTATGTTTTGGACACTTTTGACTGGTTTTGTAATATTGCGTATTAGAAATCATTTTATTGCGGTATTGACCACTTAAAAATTGGAGACTTTTGCTTAAGGCCACGATTTAGTTTTCCTAAATATTTTATTTTTCCCTAAGTGTGTTTCTAGCCCTAGAGTGAGAAAGAGTGAGGAAGAAAACTTGTGGAGAGAGAGAGAGAGAGAGAGAGATTGAAGATTTGTGGCTTGATCTTGCATTCTTCTTCATTAAAATATGAGATTGAGGCCCCAAGGCAAGTTTCCTACTTGCTATTATATGGTTTAAGGTGGATAATTAGTGTGGTAGTTATGTAATAGTTTTAGTTTAAATATAGTTAGGGTTTTTGTTGAATTTATGGGTTTTGAAATCTTTGGAAGAGATTTGAATATTCATTGGTGTATTTTAATGTTGTTGGAAGCATTTATGATCATTTGGTATCAATAAATGAGGTTGGCTTGGTTTAAATTTGGCTTTGGGCTTAGCTTGAATATGGGAATTTTGGTCTAGGTCTGCAATGACCGGTTGACCACGGTTCTCAGACCGGTCGACCGGGCTTTCGGGAGAGGGCACACTGCTTTCTTCCAAAGGCATAAATTTTGAGGCGCGGCCGACCGTGGTCCCCTCACCGGTCGACCGGCCCTTCCGAAGTGAACTTTATGCTTTTATTTTAAGGCAAAAACTTGAGACGCGGTCGACCGCGGTCTTGGGACCGATCGACCGGGCCCCTGTTTTTCTCCCTCAAATTTTATTTTCGCTTTTAAATCTTTTCTTTTAATAGGGACTTAGGAACCTTCTTGAATGAAGTAAACCTATGGTTTTAGAGTCCTAGTTGAGTTTGGTTGTCACCCTAGAGTTGAATGGGTTCACTCGGGGTTCAGTCCAGGGGTGTTTAAATTGATGTTCAGGAATCACTTCTCTTTTTACATCTAAATAGGAGGATAGGGTTTGTAGGCCCATGCTTGGAGACGTTAGGGGATTATTTGAGGTATATAAGACCTTAAGACTTGGGAATGATTGTGATCCCTTGGAGAATTATTCGGGGCATATATTATGATGAATATTAATGAAATATTATATGATTATGGTTTCACATAAAATGAAAAACACATATGTTAATGGATATGAAAAATATGATTTTTATGGTAAATGCTAATTTATTTAAACACACATCTCTAAATGCTATCATAAGGGAAGCTCGTGCATGAGGTGATGTCCCCTGACTAGTGAATACAGGGAGACTATAGTCCTCGGCCATATGCGGGTTTGTTATATGTTTTATTTTGCGCTAGTAAGGTAATTCCGGTTGTGGTTATAACTCACTCGCAGGCACATGGCCACTTCCTGACGTGCGTTAGGTGCCCAGGCTGCCTTGTTTGATAGGCCCCTGGAAGATGATAGTCATTTAGGGGTGCGCCCAGTGGGGAAACTAGGAGGGGCGGTCTTAGAAGCGTTATATGTATAAGAATATAAACTTTCTAAATTCAAGTGGGACTTGATATATGTTTATTGCCACCAAAAGTATGACGGTAATTATATTCCTGCTAAGGAATAAGAATTGAGAAGAAATGAGGATAATGATGATATTATATTCCTATTAAGGAATGGAAATTGATTTAAAGTGGTAATTGATGATGGAAGATTTTAAATTTATAATGCATAATTTAATAAAAGACATATCATTTCAAACTGTCTCATTTATGCATCATGATTAGGTTGTTAGATGTTCATCTTCATCATTCATGATTAACTGTTCATATCTATCATGCTTCCTATTCATCTGGGAATCATATAAAAATCGGGCCCTGGCCCGTTCATTTTTCCATGTTGTGTATTTTATTGTATCCTCTCAGGTGCTCCTCCACAAGGACACCCGTGTTGATATTCCTACTCTTATGTTTTCGAGAAGCTGTAAGATCCTGCGGATATTACAGGATGTTTTGTTAGACGCCCTCATTTTTAGTATTCTAGATATGACCGGGTCTATCATTCGGGCGTGTGGACCAAACGTTATAATTGTTTAATGGATGTAATATGTATAATATTAAACTGTTGTGATTCATTTTGTGTAGCTGTGGACCGACAACTTATTCGGTCCTCTCCTTGTATCTTCATTATGGAGGTATTACATATGTTGTCTTGGAATTCCACTATCTTTTAGAATGGGTTGTGTTGATGTAAGAAATTAGATCGCTCTAATTATTAAATCACAAATAAATAAATGAGACAAATAATTTTAAAGTGGTTCAGCCTTATAAGAATGACCTACGTCCACTGTTATGTTATTGCTGAGTGTTTGGAGATTTCTTGATTACAAGTTCTATCAAAAAATTCCGATCCCTTACAATGAGGATTGTACAACGTATTTATAGCCTTGAGACTGTCATGTGAAAGGGTGATACATTAAATGATATACATATGAAAGGGTAATACATTTAATGCCCTTCAAGCGTGTGCGTCTAAATGATAAGCATTTAATGAACTAGTTGAACTGTTGGTTATCCAGCTATTAATGCTTTGTTCGAGATGCAGTTTGGACCGCTTGAGTTGCTCGGATCGCTTGAGCTTCCTGGTATTCAAGAGTTCCTCAGAGAGGTATGTTCCTCGGAGCCTGTGAGTTCCTAGGAGAGGTCTGTTGTTTCCATGTAGATAGCCAGGTGTCTTCGTATGATTGATCCACGTCAGTAGATTAAATTTGGTATCAATAGAAGCCCCCAATGCTTCATGCTTGATGGTTTACTTGAAAGGATTATGTATTTATTCTGTAGTGTTGCTCGATGCTCATGAAATTCTTGATCTACTTTCTTGATTTGTTCAACATATATCTCTTGGATGACATATAATGAAGCTTGTAGCTTATCATAATCTTCAGGTATGTTGTTTGGTTTGCTAGCCGACCAACTGCCTCTGTGCCGAGCAACTGAGTGCTAACTTCACGTGCTTGATTCTTCTGATTTATGATCCTCTGAGTACTTTGTCGAGTAACATACTAGCTTTTGAACCCATCTCTTCAATCTGATTAGTACCAAGCTAGTGGTAGACTTCAAAACATTTTCATACAACTTCTTCTTCAATGTTAGTCGGGACAGTAGTTGTAAAGATCTCAGTGTTGTAGATGCTATATTTGACTTCTGAACTTCAATAGTATGTTCATAATAACTCCTGAACTTTTAAATATGCCTCCGTGTGAGTTTGTGAAGTTGAATTTGGTGCTCGACTGCATGATGTTATAAGGATGTGCCACCAAATGAACAAATATATCTGTAATAGAAGCCCCCAGATGAACAAATACTTTATCGAACACCTCCTAGATCGACCATCCGTGATGAATATCATGATGCTCAAAGATCTTAGCTTCATAAATTCTCCTCTTGCTTTAAATGATCCACCTGCCGGCGAGGAACCTGTTTCTAAAGCAGAGGGAGAGAAACCAATAGACTAGGAATCTCAATGTAATAGTTAGTACACAATTTAATATCAATGTAATAAATTCGTGTAATTCATTTTGAATTCAATGAAAGAATTTCATTTTTGTTTGCAAATTTGTATTGCTATTGTCTTGTATTTGTCAAACACTTTATATTTGTGCTTGCATAACAATATTGTGTGGTTAATCGACCAAAAAGGTTACAAGTATTAGTAATGTTGCTTGATCACTTAATAATAAAGTAATGAGTATCAAAATGTTTAAAAAATTTCCAACCAACCAAGGTTGTTAAATTGTGCTTGTCGACCAACTACAGTTAGTGGGTTTTTATCCCCGACCAGCCATACTTGGTACAATTTTGAATATTTTCTCCTCGTCGACCAAGTACAGTTAGTGGGTTTTGATCCCCGACCAACCATACTTGGTACAGTTTGGAATATTTTGTATTTTCTGGAATAATCATACCTCCCGACCAACATAAGTTGGCATATCTTGTTGATGTTGTTCTCGCCCTTTTATCAACCGAAGTTAGTCTGGGTTCGAACTATTATGTCCACTTGCTCTTTTACCAAAATTGGTCTGAGCCAGTGTCAGCCTCCTAACCAAAGGACTACGGTGTTCTCGCTCTTTTACCAATCGGAGTTGGTCACGCTCGAACTATCATGTCCACTCGCTCTTTTACCAACCGGAGTTGATCTGAGCTAATGTACGCCTCCTAACCAAAGGAGTATGTTTTGTTCTCACTCTTTTACCAACCGGAGTTGATCACGCTCGAACTATCATGTCCACTCGCTCTTTTACCAACAGGAGTTGGTCACACAAGTGTACGCCTCCTAACCAAAGGAGTATGTTTTGTTCTCACTCTTTTACCAACCGAAGTTGGTCACGCTCGAACTATAATGTCCACTCGCTCTTTTACCAACCGGAGTTGGTCACACCACAAGTGTACGCCTCCTAACCAAAGGAGTATGTTTTGTTATCGCTCTTTTACCAATCGGAGTTGGTCACGCTCGAACTATCATGTTCACTCGCTCTTTTACCAACCGGAGTTGGTCACACAAGTGTCATAGTTTGTAGTGTGTAACACTAGTATTCCCCGAAAACTTTCAACCACAAGAGAGAAGATGGCGAAATGTCATCGTTTTCTTCATATTGATGGAACTGCTTTACATTTTACATCACTGATAATACTTGTGTAGGTGTTCAGCATTCCATGTATTCTTAAATTCCTCTCCTTCTAGAGTCACTATTCGGTAAGTTCCTGGTCGACCAACTTCTGTAACTCGGTAAGGTCCATGCCAGTTTGCTTCCAACTTATTGTGCTTCTGAACGACCATCTTTAGCACGTAATCTCCTTCTTTTAAGTCGCATTTCTTCACCCTCTTGTTGTAGAACATAGCTATTCGTTGTTGATAAGCAGCATTCCTAATGGATGCCTCTTCTCTAACCTCCTCGAGCATGTTCAAATCTAATCTTCTCATTAAGTCACTGACTGGGGAATCGAAGTTCAGTACTCTGTGTGTTGGGAGACCCAACTCGGCAGGTATTACAGCTTCACCTCCAAACGCCAACATATATGGTGATTCTCCAATTGCTGCTCGGGGAGTTGTTCGGTAAGCCCATAATACTGATTGTAGCTCATTAATCCAGTTAGCTTTAGCATCACTTAGCCTCTTCTTCAAACCATTTAGTAATGTTCTGTTCGTCACTTCAGTCTGTCCATTGCTTTGAGGATGGCCCGGTGCTGAATGAACCTTCAAAATGTCTGACTGATGACAATAGGCGGCAAACTCCTCGTTATCAAATTGTGTTCCATGGTCTGTGATGAAGTCATGAGGGAGACCATATCGGCAGATGATATTCTTTCAAACGAACTGGTATGCCTTCTCAATAAGTGGCTCAGCTTCTACCCACTTAGTAAAATAATCCACTGCGACGACGAGGTACTTGAATCTTCCTCGGGTCGTTGGCAGTGGTTCAACCAAATCAATTCCCCACAGGGCAAATGGCCAAGGTGGGTGTCAATAATGCTTGTGGAGCTGCGTCATTACCCTTTGCAAAAATGTTCGACCTGCTGTATGGGCTCCACAGGACCCTTCATGGATCTCTTCAATGAATTCTTTCACCTCGGAGGGATGTACACATCTTTGCAAACCTGCCATAATTCCTCATCTATACAAAACACCATTAGTTAGTACATACCGAGCAGCTTTAAACTTTAATTTCTTGGCAACGAGCTTATCCTCCGGTAATTCGTAATTCTCCCTCCTCAATATATGCCCTGATGGGATCCATCCAAAATGGTCCTAAATCAAGGGTAATAATATTCATCGTCAGGTTTTCATCTATGCTCCGACTTTTTAATACTTCAATTGGTATCGTTCTTCGCAGCTTGGTACGAGTAGCTGATGCTAGTCGAGCCAGTGTGTCTGCTCGTGCATTCTCCATTCTTGGTATTCTGATCAACTGAATGGCATCAAATTCTGCCAACAACTCCATCACTTTTGCATGATACTTGACCATTAATTCCCCTTTAACTGCATATGTTCCCATCATCTGATTCACAATTAATTGAGAATCACTGAATACCATCACTTATTGTGCTTCCATGATCTGTGCTAAATTAAGATCCGCTATCATGGCCTCATACTCAGCCTCATTATTGGAGGCTTCGAATTGGAATCGCAGAGCGTATTCCACGTCAATCTCGTCTGGGGTGTTCAAAACAATCCCTGCTCCACAACCTGTTGTGCAAGATGACCCATCTACATATAATCTCCATGTAGGTAACTCTTCTTCAAATTTCTGATCAGTGAGAGTTCCTCGGTGAAATATTTGTTATTTCCTTTCATCATTCCCTGATATTTTTTGCTCCTCATCGATCATCTCTTCTCGCCCTTTTACCAACCGGAGTTGGTCTGAGCTCGAATTTGATGATCCTTCAATATCCATAAACTCTTTTACCAACTGGAGATGGTCTGAGCTTGAGTTTATTGATCCTGTAACATCCACAGGTTGATCAGCGAGCAACTTTTGTTCCTCGTCCGGAGTCCTCACAACTATCTCTGCACCACATCCTGTAACATCCACAAGCTTTTTTACCTATCAGAATTGGTCTGAGTTTGTGTTTGTTGATCCTGTAACATCCACAGGTTGATCAGCGAGCAACTTTTGCTCCTCGGGGGTATCAGGATAGGTGAACTCTGCTATAGAATCTGCTACAGCTTGCCCTTTTAATGATGATCTGAGTTCATACACAATATCATATTCACCGAGCTCTATTGCCCAGTACATCAGTATCCCTAATTTTTCTGGCTTATGAAGGGCTTATCTCAATGGCATGTCGGTATACACGACGATGGTATGGACCTGGAAATATGGCCTCATTCTTCTACTTGCCTCAATTAATGTCAATGCCAATTTTTCCAGCTTTGGGTACCTGATCTCTGCACCTCGAAAAGCCTTACTTGTGTAATAAATTAGCTTCTGGACTCCATTATCCATTCTGATCAATGTCGAGCTGACTGCATTCTCTGATACTGCCAAGTACAAGTACAAATACAAATCTGTTGAGCGTTGTAACTCGTCCTGTAAGACTCTGCACCTCTTTCTTCATCGTCGGAGATCGTAACCCTAAAAGAGCTTTGATCTTTTGTGGATTCGCCTCAATGCCTTGCTAGTTGACGATGTACTCGAGGAACATTCCTTCTCGTACTCCAAATGTGCACTTCGTCGGGTTGAGCTTCATTTTGTATTTATCCAGTTGATCAAATGTTTAACCTAAGTCAACTAGATGATCATCAGCTTTCTTGCTCTTTGTCAGCATATCGTCGACATAGACTTCCATATTGCAACTGATTTGTTCAGCAAAAAACTTGTTCATCAGCCGCTGGTATGTCGTTCCTGCATTTTTCAAACCAAAAGGCATAACATTATAACAATAAGTTCCCCTAGGGGTAATAAAAGAAGTGCTTTCCCTGTATTCAGGTCCATGAAGCTAAGCAGCTCGTGTCCCGAGGTAGCATCCACTGCCTTGTTGAGATCGGTGAAATCAACATACATTCTCCATTTATTGTTTTTCTTCTTCCCGACGAGGAGATCTAGATCTCTCTCTTGCTCGGTCTTCATTTCCTCTTTCATTTCTACGATCAACATACTTTGACAACTTTCCTCGTCTAATGAGCGTTTCAATCTCGTTCTGGAGGGCTATGCAATTTTTAGTCATATGACCATGATCCTTATGCTCTTTATTGTCGACTTCCACCTTGATTTCTTTATCCATATTCTTCTTCGCAGCCATAGCCTCCTCGGCATTCATGATTTTGGCCCCTTTTGTCATCAACTCTGACATAGTTTTAGGTGGATCTTTGGCCAAAGTGTAATACAATTTGTTAGGCAACAACCCACTCATCAAGACGGTGATTGCTGTCTTTTCTTCATAATCTATGACTTCCAGCTTCTCGTTATTGAAACGAGTTATGTAATCTCTAGTACTCTCACCAGATTTTTGTCTAACAATTAACAAGTGTGCTACTCGTTTTACTGGCTTTGCTCCAAAATAGAAATTGCCAATGAACAACTCGGCCAGTTGTAAGAAAGTTGAAATCTTACCCCAAGGAAGATTGTTATACCATATCTGGGCAGCTCCAGTAAGAGTTCCTGAGAATGCTCTGCATCTCATCTCGTCGGGGACAGCATAGATGTCGGCAACAGCTTGATATTGCTCTATATGAAGAACATGATCAGTCTTCCCCTCATACTTGGGAGTCACAACAGGTGATTTTAACTTTGATGGTGTTGGAAAATCAACAATATCCAAGACCAAAGGTGTTCCTCGAACAAAGGTTCATTGTAGAGGGTTCTTAGCCTTTGCTATTTCTCCCAATCTATCCTCCAACCGCATAATGGAACCTTTCCAATCATCATTTCCTCCCTCGGGCCTATTGGTTTGAGCAACTGATCGTTCTGAAGTGGATTCCTGGGATTTATCTTGAGGAGCAGCTGATCGATCATCGGATCTATCTTGACGAGCATTTGGTCGTGACTGGGCAGTTCCTTCCCTTACATCTGATGGTCGTCGAAAGCTCCTCGATGCTGCATTAAGAGGATTTTTGTTCCTCTTAGGGCCCAATCGATCGAAATGAGAGGCCCTACTTAATCTTTCCAATGCGCTGACCCTTTCTGGGGAGAGGGTTACACGCTGTTCAGTATCCGTGGCTCGCATTGATGAAGTTCGTCCAGGTTGATAAGAAAAATCTTCAGATTCCTCATTAACACGCCTAGTACGTGAAGAAGGCGCACGGGTATTTCTTTGGAGATTTCATGATCCGGAATAGGCTGGTGCACCGCCATGGAGGGTTTGGATGAGTTGTCGTATCGTATCTTGCATGGCGGTTTGGCCCTGAGCCAGATTTGCCATTATTCCAGTCAGATCTGGAATACTTGATGGTGCAGATGGATTTGGAGGGTTTCCGGCATTTCGATTGCTGGATTCTGGATTATCCGCCATTGATGATGAATGATTTTTGGTGAAAAATGATATTACCAGTCGTTTCCCAAAGACGGCGCCAATCTGTTGATGTAAAGAATTAGATCGCTCTAATTATTAAATCACAGATAAATAAATGAGACAAAGAATTTTAAAGTGGTTCAGCCTTATCAGAATGGCCTACGTCCACTGTTATGTTATTGCTGAGTGTTTGGAGATTTCTTGATTACAAGTTCTATCAAGAAATTTCGGTCCCTTACAATGAAGATTGTACAACGTATTTATAGCCTTGAGGCTGTCTTCTGAAAGGGTGATACATTAAATGATATACATATGAAAGGGTAATACATTTAATGCCCTTCAAGCGTGTGCGTCTAAATGATAAGAATTTAATGAACCAGTTGAACTGTTGGTTATCCAGCTATTAATGCTTTGTTCGAGATGCAGTTCGAACCGCTTGAGTTGCTCGGATCGCTTGAGCTTCCTGGTATTCAAGAGTTCCTCGGAGAGGTCTGTTCCTCGGACTGTGAGTTCCTCGGAGAGTCTGTTCCTCGGAGCCTGTGAGTTCCTCGGAGAGGTCTGTTCCTCGGAGCCTATGAGTTCCTCGGAGAGGTCTGTTGTTGCCATGTAGATAGCCAGGTGTCTTCGTATGATTAAATTTGGTATCAACAGGTTGTTTAAATTATGTTCTTAACTTAACCTTTTAATCAAATTAAATATGTTTGGCAACCCGTTTTCTGAATTAATGGGTGGTTTTCCCTTTATACTCGTGTTATATTTGTGATGCTGAGAATGATTCCTATCCATGATTTCTGCAAATGTTGGAGTATCGGGATGGCCACCCCTTATTTTGGACTGCAGGTTGTCACAGATGGTATCATAGCATCAGTTTCTAGACTATTAGTATCTATGTGGACTTGTCACGTTCTACCGTAGCGTTCTTTGATATAGAGCCTAAAGTTAGGACTGCTTTGTTGCTTATATTTGCAATGTAGATTATTCTGAATAGTATTCTAACTATATTGTTCCTTCATCTCAGATGACGCTTAAGAGAGGTCTCCCTGTGAGATGCAAGAGATTTGTAGAAGAGGATGTTGGTCCTCCGCTGCCGCCGCCCCAAGGAACTTTTAATGCTGCGAATGTAGCAAATATTGTGGCCCAATCGGTCAATGATGCCATGACCGTAGTAGCTCAATAAATGCCACAAGCTCAACAGCGAGCGCTGGATGCCCACGCTCCTACGGGACCTTCTCCATGGGAAAGAGTTAGGGAGTCCTTTTTAAAGGGCCATCCCCCGTAATTTGATGGAGGTTCGGATGTTGTTCGATCAAATCAATGGAAGAAAGATATGCAACGCCATTTACGAATGGTGGATTGTAGTGAGGAGAGGAAACAAGTCCTTGCTACTTTCAAGCTTGTTGGGGTCGTGTTACATTGGTGGGAGTCGATGACTACACCAGAACAGAGGGACACTATGTCGATCACTAATTTTAGGGTCTTGTTTGACCAAAAGTACTTTCCACCCACAGTTCAAAGGGAGATGAGAAGGAGACTTCAGGATCGGGTACAGGGAGAACGGTCTGTTGCCGAATATGAAGAGGAGTTTACCCGGTTGGTAAGTTTTGTACCGGATGAGGTGACTCCGAAAGAGAGGAAAGTTTCAAAGTTCATGGGAGGTCTGAACTGGAGAATCCGACAACATTTGCTGGGTAACCCAGCTTTGCAAACTTTTGGTGACGTGATGAATGCAGCATTGCTCCATTGCCAAGAGCATCAGTTATACATGCAGAGTGGCAAGAAAGCTACAGGGATGGGGCAAGTAGGGAAGCCAGGAGTAAGTGGGAATGGAGGCAGAGCTTTTCCTTAGTCCCAATCCTCAGGTAGTAAGCAACGAGAAAGGGATCCCCAGCAAGGGGACTTATCAAAAAGACAACGCTTCGGTGGGTTTAATTCTGGTGGTAATAATAATAGGAAAGGTTAGGGTGCTCCACAACAGCAAGAGGGATGGGGGGTTATGGAGGTAGAGGCCATCCGGGCTAGGGTCTCGGGAAGTTTAGAAACAATAGGGGTCGAGGCCAGGAGAACTTGATGGGATGGTGCTTCCAATGGGGGGAAGCGGGTCATTATAAGAAGGATTGTCCTCAAGTGATTGGGGGACAACCTCCTAGAGCCCCTTAGCAGCCTTATGTTCAGTTTTTGGCACAGGTGCCAAATCCTCCTGTTCAGCCAACGCCACCCTCCGCAACAGGGTCAACTACAATATGGGAGAGTTTATCACATTTAGGATGCTATGCATCCTCCTGTTCAGCCAGCGCCACCCGCGATTGAGGGTAAGCTCCCTATTCAGGGACACATGGGTCGCGTTTTGTTTGATACGGGTGCGATGCATTCATTAATTTCTAGAAGCTTTGCTCAGTCTACAGAGTTGATAAAATCTGCAGAGAGCACTTTCACTAGTGTTGAGTCCTCTATGAGTGATGGTTCACTTATTTTCCTTGTTTGTAAACATATAGGAATTACTCTTGGTAATTTTTTCTTTGAGGCCGATTTACTCATCCTAGACATGGTCGGGTATGATGTAATTTTGGGCATGGATTGGCTTGTTAAGTATCATGCGATAGTTAATTGTTACGGGAAGAGTATAGTCTTCGCCGTTCCGGGACAAGATATATTCTTGGTGGTTAGGCCCCGTTTAGAGGGAGATACTAGTACTTGTATTGTATTGCGGAAGAGACTTCTCGGGATGTAGTTGTTCCCTTGGATTCTATTCCGATTGTTCGATATTTTGAGGATGTATTCCACGAAATACCGGGTTTACCTCCGAGTCGGGAGATTGAGTTTGTGATTGATTTAGCGCCGGTAACTCGACCGATCGCGAGAGCTCCTTATCGTATGGCTCCTGTTTAAATGAGGGAGTTGAGAGATCAAATTCAGCAGTTGTTGGAGCAAGTATTTATTAGGTGTAGTACATCGCCATGGGGTTCTCCTGTGTTATTTGTGAAGAAAAGAGACGGTTCTCTCCAGTTGTGTGTTGACTATAGAGAATTGAATAAGGTCGCCATCCGGAATAAATACCCTTTGCCTCGTATTGATGATTTGCTTGATCAACTTAGGGGAGCTGACGCGACTGAAAATGTGTCTCAGAAATGCGTTCACTCTAGGCTCAAGTGCAATCCTGTCGCTCAAGTAATAATTCGATAAGTCGGGTATCAATCCTCAGGGAAAAAGGACAACGAAGTTGTGACGACGGGAAAAGACGGAGGAATCCTAACTTTGACTCTAAAAATAAAGGGAAAATGATTTCATTTTTGGAATGATTATAACTAAATGCAAATATGAAATTACAAAAAGATGCGATTACACTAAACTACCTAAAATATGATTGAAAAATAGTCCGAAACTTTTTATTTAAATGATGTGAAAAATAGGACGGGAATACAATCCCCCAACCCTAGTGTAGTGCGGATATAATACTAATCTTAAATTTATCTGATTGATTTGACCCAAAATTTAGTACTCCCAAGCATTACGTATATGAGGTTCAAGCCCGCGTCATACTTAATCTGAGGATGAGTAAATCAGTATCGCGATAGTAGCCTTCGAATTGCACTCTAAATCATCACGAGTACCCCGAGGCAAATGAGATATAAAGGTCTACAATCGTTGTGCAACTACGCAATACGATCAAGGTCAATCATTAAATTTAGTGGATTAATTTTATACAGAATCACTAACACATCAGGCTGGGTTCATGCATCCCGACCTTGGGAAATCTAGGCTAACATGTTAAAAATAATAGAAACACGGATCAATGTGCAGGAACTCATGATTACTCTAAAGAAAATATTAATTCAATGTAGAAAAGAATTAGAACTAAAAATTACGCACTAAAATTATCCAAGCAATAAGTGAAACAATAAAAGAAACATATACTCACAAAAATCACTGAATAAAATCTTCAATCCTTGAAATAAATATGAAAATATAAACTAAGCTGGGGTTTCTGAAAAAGAAGAGGTGAAAATCTACTAATTCTTCGTGTCTATAACAATACTAAATCGGGTCTTTTATACCCTAGAACAATATCGGAAGTCAGCTGCACTAGGAGTCTTTTTAGGAAGAGAAAATATTTTCAGATCTCGAAGACCGGACCGGTCCGGGGCTTAGGCGGACCGGTATGCTCCCAAGGCGGATCGGTTCTTTTTATTTTGGGGCGGACTGGTCCGGGGGTGGATCAGTTCTTTTTATTTTTGCCTCCTTCGGTTTGCATGCGATCCGGGGTCTTCTGTAGTTTGGCAAGGCGGACCGGTTCGGGGTAGGGGGGCCGGTCCGGCTATTTGACTTTTTGGTTCCTCTTTGACTGCTCATAACTTTTGTTTCGGGATTCCGATTGGGGTGTCGTTTCTTCCTTTGTTCTCGTGAATGAGATGTCTTCAACGTCTATTTAGGTACTTCATTCGAATTCCGGGTGGAAATTATGCTTTTACCCTTGAGACTTTTCCTTCTTTAATTCTTGATTCTACCGATTTCCTTCTTTCGTTTCTTTACATCAAATACCTGCAAAATCACTAAAAAATACCAGAAACTCAGTGTACTCATTAGGATCAGTCAGTAGCACAGTTATGAGATAAATCCAACTCAATTACGTTGTTCGAGGTGCTAAAAGTAACTAAATCAAGGGATAAATTACGAAGAATTTATGCCTAATCAAACCCCCCTAACTTAGAACTTTGCGCGTCCCGAGCAATGTAAAAGAATCCTAGCGTGGCTCAACTCTTTGAAAATCATTTTATTGGGATAAAATACCTTTTTCGCGGGCAAGCGATTGCATTTAGCGTATGCAACAAGCCTTTAAACACCTAGGTCACCCTAGTAAGACGAATGTTGTCTCGTGAGGGTTTGCAGAGAATACACCCACAAAATTCGACTCAAAGAGAATTCAAAATACGCAAAAATTGTGCAATTCAAACTTTTCCAGAAAATAGTCATCATCAAGTCATATTTACAAGTCTCAAACCGTAGTGTCTGTGTGCGTAGACAGAAATATAACTGCTAATTTCCACCGATTGATCATTACGTTACTGTTGATGTAAAAAATTAGATCATATCTAATTATTTAATCATAAATAAATAAATGAGACAAAGAATTTTTAAAGTGGTTCAGCCTTATAAGAATGGCCTACGTCCATTATTATGTTATTGCTGAGTGTTTGGGAATTCTCGATTACATGTTCTATCAAGAAATTCCGGTCCCTTTACAATAAGGATTGTACAATGTATTTATCACCCTGAGGCTGTAATGTGAAAGGGTAATACATTAAATGATGTACATATGAAAGGGTAATACATTCAATGCCCCTTAAGCATGTGCGTCTGAATGATAAGCATTTAATAAAGAGTCAAACTGTTGGTTATCCTGCAATTAATGCTTTGTTCAAGGTGCAGCTCGGACTGCCTGAGTTGCTTTGAACGCCTAAGCTTCTGGGTTCTCAAGAGTTCCTCGGAGAGTTCTTGTTCCTCAGAGCGTGTGAGTTCCTCGGGGAAACAGTGTTCCTCATTGTAGTATGGTTCCTCAGAGCGTGTGAGTTCCTTGGAAGTGTTTGTTGTTGCCACGTAGATTGCCACGTGTCTTCACTCAATTGAGCCATGTCACCAGACTAAATTTGGTATCAATAGAAGCCCCCAATGTTTCATAGTTTGAAATTTGAGGAGTATGGAACATTCTTTCTCGGAATATGGCAGTTTTAAATGGTCCTCCTGATATTTAAGAGTCTTTTGTATTTATTTCTCCTTCCCAATTCGTAGAATCATGCTTTTTTGAATTTTTTATAACCGCCTCGATCTCCGCGTACTTTTTGTCCTTTTAGCCGCCGGTAGCGTAATCGTTTCTTTTTGCAATCATTACTTTTTTTCTTTTCCCAAGGCAACGTATTTAAGCGTCACAGGCCATCCCATCATCTTCTACTTTTTGAAATTTGTATCTTCAAGTTTTCTATTGTCTTACTCTCTTGTGCGCTCATCCTTTTCATCGTTCGTTGTCAACAGATCCACTCTTTTTCTGTAAGATCTTCTTCCTTCTTCTTCATTTCCTTTATTCATCATGGTTTACCCTGTTGAATCTCTTGATAAGTTTCGCTCTAATTTTTCTATTCCCTCCTGGGTTGTTTTGGAAGAGCTTTCTGAGCCTTCTGACTTTTCCATTTGGCTGAGGGACATTGGTTCCCCAGTCTCTTTATTGTTGAATGAGGCTTTTATTTTCCCCGAAATCCTCTATGTCTGGAATTTTGTCAATATTTTGACGTTGTTCCTGCAAGAATAGCCCCCAATACATGGAGAATAGTTAATGGGGTTCATAGGTTAAATCAAATCCATGGAACTCGCATAGGAATTCCAGAAATCATATTTTATTATAGATGGGAAATTGGTGATAACACCTTTTATTTAAAAACTAGAATTTTAAATAGGGCCTTAGTGGTTAATCTCCCGGATGCGAATAGGGACTATTTTGAACACGGGATTGTCATAAAAAATTGGCAACATGCTCCTTTATCTGGAGATGAAGTTTATCAGGGTCCCATATTCCCTCCCTATGGCAATGGGATAGGTTATTTTTATTTCATTTTATTTATTTTGAAATTATGCTTCCTCTGTGTTTGACAAAATGTGCCACTAATATTGTAATTTTGATTTATTTGCAGTTGATAGCAAAAGAAAGTGTCCAAAGGAAGAAGACGTCAATGTAAGACATTTGAAACTTATCTGGAGTTTTCATCAAAGTGTTGCCGATGAGCACATTAGGTCAGTCTCGTATTTACTGCAGTATAAGAGCTACATATCTTCTTTCACTGCTCGTCCTGTGATAAGCGAAGTAGAACCAACACCAGCCTCTGCAAGTTCTTCGCCTGAATCACATATTCCTTTAAGTGAAAGGATGAAGAAGAGAAGACCTCCCACCCTTTTTGAGAAACCTACCTCTGGTGATGGAGAGGCAAAAAGAAGTAATATTGATGTCCCAAGGGAGGGGATAAAGAAAAATGATGCACCTTCCCCGGCTGCCTATGTAAAGGTTGTCGAGACGCCCCAAGTGGCCCCAAGCAGGTCTGCTGCTCCAGGAGAAGTGATTGTAATATCACCGACCAAGAGTTATTCCTTGGTCAAAACTATTCCTGTTCCCCCGAGGAGGCTGAAGAAAAGCTCCTCGGTCAATTTAGCTGAAACCATCTCCCAGCCCCCAATTACTAGAACTGGTGTTCCTACCTTTGTTCCCCCGAGTTCTTCTATGAGCTCGGTGAAGACTTAGATCATTCCCGAGATCCAAGGTGTTGAATAAAACCTTACTCGGGACATGGTCACTTCGTTAGCTGCTCGCCATATTGCTTCTATAAGTCTCATTATTTTGAACTTTTCATCTTTTCTTTGTTATATCTGTCTCTATCTCTGGCTTGCTTTTATTTTCTTTTCACAGTTGGTGAGCTGCTTCAATACAATTTTGAAGAAGGATGAAGCAATTAAAGCTTCAAGCTCCTCATCTAGTGTGGAGGGAGCTCTAGAGGAAGCTATTAAATCTTTAGAAGATTCTCTCCAGAAATATGCTGATGATGAAGCAATTTGGGAGAAGAAGCTTACCTCCACCGAGCAGGAAAAAACTCAAGTTGTTGAAGTCTCCAAGGGGTTGGAGAAGAAAATAAATGTTTTGGAGTAGAAGAATAAAGAGCTCGAATAGAAGCTCAGAAATGCTGGGGAGCTTGAAAATAAGCTCAAGGCTGTCGAGGAGGATTTGGCTCAATTTCGGGAAGTAAGTCGGCAGAAGGAGGAGGTTGAGAATAAACTAAAGACTACTAAAAACCTTATGTCCGAGAAGCTTTCCTCGGAGAAATTAAAGAGAAAATTGGTTGTGAATAAGTCTTTCAGTGCTGGCTGGGACAAGGGGTGGAACAAAGGCTTGGCTGCCATGATGTCGCAAGTCGAATATGGCAGCCTAAAATATTTTAGAGATGGGTGGGTCGCAGCTCTTCAGGAGATGAAGGTTGATGAAACTTCTGAGCTCTTCCAGCGACACATCCCTGGTCCCCCTCCAACTCCTAAAGATGAAGAAGAGGACGAAGCTACCTCTGAAGAGTCTTCTATGGTGGTGGGAGATCATCCCCCAGCCATCCAGCCTGCTACCGAGGAACTTCAGCAGCTCGCTTCTTCCTCTGAGCAACCTCCAGCACTTCCCCAGCTACTATATGCTCCATCCGAGCAACCTACCTCCTCGTCCCAACCTCTCGAGAAAGTTTTGGGAGACAAGGAAAAGGTGTAGAGTTGTTCGGACTTCTATCTATTTTATTTTTCTTTGACAAAATGTAATCCTGAACCATGTAACTCTGAACCTTATGATATAATAAAACTTGAACTTTTGTTTTTGCATACTATTGTCTTTTCATCATGCTCTGTTTTGATTACTGATTATTGCTTTTTCTTTCTCTACTAGTTTCTGGCCAGGATGGAATTACTGTCTGCTCATGATACAAAGTTGTTGCGATAATGCAATGAATATTTTAAGGCTGGTCACACAGACCTGAGTGTAGCACAAATAGTCGACATCCTCGGCCAAGATGCTTCTGAACAAGTGATTGAAGCTTACCAATACTTGAAGTGTCTTCTTGATCGTGCAGTGGCCAATAATGTGGCTTATTATGACATGATCGAGGATCTCCAAAGCACTCTTGAAGACCTTCAGCAATAATACAAAGAATCCGCTGCCCTTTTGCACGAGGGGTATGAGAAGAAAAATCAGCAAATTGTTTTCGACAAGGGATACGACAAACTTTTTGCTGGCTATGATGTAAGGGAGAGAACTCTGAGGGGTGTGGTCGAGGAGTGCAGATAAATAGCTGAATTATTAGAGCAAGAGAACAACAACCTACAAAGAGAGTTGTCACAATTGAAGTCTGCAGCTTCCACTTCAAAAGCCTTGATCCCAGTGACTGATGAGAGATTTTTGTTCTTGGAGGTCGAGAACGCCAACTTGAGGGATGAGTTGGAAACCTTGAAGAGGTCTGGCCCCTCTACATCTTCTCGTGGTCGAGCAAGATCTCCTCGGGGAAGAGCAAGAGCTTCTCAGATTCCTGTCGAGGAACAGCGGACTCAATCTGCCTTAGAAAACTAGGTCTTCCAGCTGATGGTAAAGAACCAGGCATGGGCTGAAATGTCAAAGAAGATCAGGGACCTGGAAGATCAGCTTTCTACGCAGAAGTCTACCTTGGAGAATAAAGAGCTCTTCATCAAAAATCTCCACGAGCATCGGGAAAGATTGACATATCAATTCCACAAATTTCCCAGGGAGTTCTGGATGGCTGGGTACAATGAGGCTCTCTATCACTTGGACGATCGTATCGAGAATGCCAATAATGAGGGCTACAAGCAAGGCTGGTTGAATGCCTTAGGTGTGCTGCAACTCGAACATGGTCATTACCTCTGGGACTACCACGATCCTGGGCTGCTCGGCCTACCCGTAACACTATTCAAACTGGATATGAGTTGGATCCCTGCTCGGGCCATTCCTCGATGCTTGATTTCCAAATATCTCGGCGACTACAATCTCCATTCAAATGTCGAGATATCTCATCCCGAGCACCTCCTAGATCGACCATCCGTGATGAATATCAGGATGTTAAAAGATCTAAACTTTATAAATTCTCCTCTGACTTTAAATGATCAGCTTGCTGGCGAGGAACCTGTTTCAAAAGCAGAGGGGAAGAAACCAATAGTGTAGGAATTTTGATGTAATAGTTAGTATACATTTCATTCTCAATGTAATTTGTTTTGGATTTAATGAAAGACTTTCGTTTTTGTTCGCAATCTTAATTGTCATTGTCTTGTAATTATAACACACTTTACATCTGTGCATGTGTATCTGTTAAAAAGATAATAATATTATGTTATTTGTCGACCAATTTATTGTCGAGTAGTCCCTTGGTCAAAATCATATTTTGTTTCTCGACCAACTTAGTAATAATTAAAAAGTTACGATTATAAAAAATGTTGCTCGATCACTTTCTCGTCTTCATAAAATGTTTCTGACCAACCAAGGTCGATAAATTTTTCTTGTCGACCAACTATACTTAGTGGGTTTTTATCCCCGACCAACCATAGTTAGTAGATTTTTTCTTAACGAGCAACTTTGGTACTTTTTGGAATAATTTTACCTCCCGACTAACTCAAGTTGGCATTTTTGAGAATATATTTACTTCCTAACCGACATAAGTTGGCATTTTTAGGAATACTTTTATTTCCCGAGGAACATATAGTTTTACTTCCCGTAGGAATACAAGTTTTACTTCCCGGAGGAATATAGTTAGCTTTACTTCCCGGAGGAATATAGGTAGCTTTACTTCCCGGAGGAATACATGTAGCTTTACTTCCAGGAGGAATATAGGTAGCTTTACTTCTCGGAGGAATATTGGTAGCTTTACTTCCCGGAGAAATATAGGTAGCTTTATTTCCCGGAGGAATATTGGTAGCTTTACTTCCCGGAGGAATATAGGTAGCTTTACTTCCCGGAGGAATATAGGTAGCTTTACTTCCCGGAGGAATATAGGTTTTAATTCTCGGAGGAATATAGGTTTTAATTCTCGAAGGAATATAAGTTTCTCGACCAACCTTAGTTGGCGTTTTCGAGAATAAATTTGAGTAGTCTGAGTTTTGCCGAGTTTTGCCGAGTAGTGTGTAGCACTAGTATTCCCCTAAAAACTTTCAATAAAAACAAAGAATTCTGTAGAATATCTTCATTTTATTCATCACTGATAATACTTGCGTAGGTTCTCTGCGTTCCATGCATTCTTAAACTCCTCCCCTTCTAAAGTTTCTATTCGGTAAGTTCCTGGTCGAACAACTTCTGTAACTCGATATGGTCCATGCCAGTTTGCCTCCAATTTATTGTGCTTTTGAATCACTTTCTTCATCACATAGTCTCCTTCTTTCAGGTCGCACTTCTTCACCCTCTTATTGTAGAACAAAGATGTTCGTTGTTGGTATGCATCATTCCTGATGGTTTCTTCTTCTCTAACTTCCTCGAGCATGTCTAAATCCAATCTTCTCATTAAGTCGCTAACAGGGGAATTAAAATTCAGTACCCTTTGTGTTGGGAGGCCCAACTCGGTAGGTATAATAGCTTCACTTACAAACGCCAGCATCTATGGTGATTATTCAGTTGCTGCTCGGGGAGTAGTGCGATAAGCCCAGAGTACTGATTGTAGCTCGTTGATCCAATTCGCTTTCACATCATCCAGTCTTTTCTTCAAGCCATTCAGCAACGTTATGTTTGTCACTTCACTTTGTCCATTGCATTGAGGATGGCCTGGTGCTGAGTGGACCTTCAAAATATTTGACTGATGACAATAGGCAGCGAACTCCTCGTTATCAAATTGTGTTCCATGGTCTGTGATGAAAGCATGAGGAAGAACATATCGACAAATGATGTTCTTCCAAACAAATTTGTACACCTTGTCGTACGTCATATCGATAAGAGGCTCAGCTTCTACCCATTTAGTAAAATAATCCACTGCGACGACGAGGTATTTGAACCTTCCTCTGGTCGTTGACAGTGGCCCAACCAAATCTATTCCCCACATGGAAAATGTCCAAGGGGAAGTTATGGGTGTCAAAAATGCTTGTGGAGTTCTTCGGATGGAGGAAAAGTGTTGGCACTTATCACATTTCTTAGCATAGGCTATACAATCAGCCCTCATCGTCAGCCAGTAGTATACCTGCATCATCACCCTTTGTAAAAGCATCCGACCTGCTACATGGGCTCCACACGACCCTTCATGGATCTCTTCAATCAATTCATTCACCTCTGAGGGATGTACATATCTTTGCAAACCTGCCATAATTCCTCGTCTATATAAAATACCGTTAATTAATACATACCGAGCAGCTTTAAACTTCAATTTCTTGGCTACGAGCTTGTCAATTGGTAATTCTCCCTCCTCAATATATGCCCTGATTGGATCCATCCAAGATGGTCCTAAATCAAGGGTAATAAAGTTCATCGTCAGATCTTCATCTATGCTCCGACCAGCTAAAACTTCAATTGGGATTGTTCTCTGGAGCTCGGTAGGAGTAGCTGATGCTAGTCGAGCTAAGGCGTCTGCTCTTGCATTCTCCATTCTTGGTATCCTAACCAGCTGAATAGCAGCAAATTCTAATACTAACTACATCACCTTTGCATGATATCTGATCATTAATTCTCCTTTGACCGCATATACTCCCATAATTTGGTTTAAGATTAATTGAGAATCACTGAAAATAATAACCTGCTGCGCCTCCATAATTTTTTCTAAATTAAGACCTGCAATCATGGCCTCATACCCAGCCTCATTATTGGAAGCTTTGAATTGCAAACGTAGGTTGATCTCGTCCGGAGTGCTCAAAACTATACCCGCGCCACATCCTGTAGTGCAAGATGAGCCATCTATATATAGCCTCCATATAGATAACTCGTCTTCAAATCTTTGATCTATCAGAGTTCCTCGG
Organism: Sambucus nigra; assembly: GCA_949130495.1. Classification (NCBI taxonomy): domain Eukaryota; kingdom Viridiplantae; phylum Streptophyta; class Magnoliopsida; order Dipsacales; family Adoxaceae; genus Sambucus; species Sambucus nigra. Next base: position 401,899,413 of record OX422223.1, read on the forward strand.
TGGAAATTTTTTTTCTTCCTTTCACCATCTCCTGATATTTCTTGCTGTTCGTCGATCCTCATTTCTTTCCCTTTTACCATCCGGAGTTGGTTTGAGCTCGAACTTGATGATCCTGTAACATCCACTTGCCCTTTTACCAATCGGAGTTGGTCTGAGCATGTGTTTGATGATCTTGTAACATCCAAAGGTTGATCAGTGAGAAACTTTTGCTTCTCGGGGGTATCAGGATAGGTGAACTCTGCTATAAAATCTGCTACAGCCTCCCCTTTCAGCGATGATCTGGGTTCATAGACTATATCATATTCACAAAGCTCTATTGCCCAGTACATCAATCTCCCTGATTTTTCTGGCTTATGAAGGGCTTGCCTTAATGGCATATCAGTATATACGACTATAGTATGAGCCTGGAAGTATGGCCTCATTCTCCTACTCGCCTCAATCAGTGCCAGTGCCAATTTTTCCAGCCTTGGATATCTGATCTCTGCTCCTCGAAAGGCCTTACTCGTATAATAAATTGGTTTTTGCACTCCATTCTCCACTCTGATCAACGCCGAGCTAACTGCATTCTTGGACACTGCAAGATATAAGTATAATTTTTCTCCCATCACTGGCCTAGATAACAATGGAGGTGCTCCCAAGTATTTCTTCAAATCTTAAAAAGCCTTCTCACATTCATCATTCCACTCAAAAGTTTTTCTGAGCGTCTTGAAGAATGGGAGACATCGGTCAGTTGCTCGCGATACAAATCTATGAGTGCTGATATTCGTCCTGTAAGACTTTGCACCTCTTTCTTCGTCGTTGGAGATCGCATCCCTAATAGCTTTGATCTTTTTAGGATTTGCCTCAATGCCTCGTTGATTGACAATATACCCGAGAAACATGCCTTCTCGTACTCCAAATATGCACTTCGTCGGGTTTAGCTTCATTTGATATTTATCCAGTTGATCAAAAGTCTGACTTAAGTCAACTAGATGATCGGCAACTTTCTTGCTCTTTGTTATCATATCGTCAACATAGACTTCCATACTGCAACTGATTTGTTCAGCAAAGACCTTGTTCATCAGCCGCTGATATGTCGCACCTGCATTTTTCAAACCAAAAGGCATAAAATTATAACAATAAGTTCCCCTAGGGGTAATAAAAGAAGTACTCTTACGGTCTTCAGGTTTCATTTTAATCTGATTGTAGCCAGAATAAGCATCCATGAAGCTCAGCAGCTCGTGTCCCTAGGTATCATCTACTAGTTGATCAATTCGGGGCAATGGAAAGTGATCCTTTAGGCATGCTTTATTGAGGTCGGTGAAGTCTACACACATCCTCCACTTGTTGTTTTTCTTCTTTACCATCACCACATTGGCTAACCAGTCTGGATATTTAACATATTTAATGAAGCAAGCTTTCTGGAGCTTCTCGACTTCCTCCTGTATAGCTTGATTCTTCTCAGGACTGAATACTCTTCTTCTCTGCTTCACTGGCTTGATCTCCTTATTCACATTGAGCTCGTGACATAAGAAATTTGGGTCTATCCCAGGCATATCCTCATGACTCCACGCAAAAGTTTGCTTTCTTCTTCTTAGGAAAGTTATAAATTCCTATTTCAATGAGACTTCCAACGATGAACCTACTTGAGTAGTTCGTTCAGAGTGCTCGTCATCCAGAATGATGTTTTCAGTAGCTTCGACCACTTGACCCTTCACGAGTTGTGACTCATCTCTAGGATCCAATGTTTCAATTCTGCACCTTCATCCACTTGATAGGTAGTAGTATTTTTCCTTGATTTCTCCAGTTCCTCTTGCTCGGTGGATGAATAATAGCATTCCCGATCTACTTTCTGGTCACCTTTCACAACTCCTACTCCAAAATTTATTAGAAATTTTAGGCACTGATGCACTGTAGATGGTACAACCTCGAATTTTTTCAATCCTACTCTTCCCATGATGATATTGTATGATGATTTAACATTGTTATCCATCATGAAGAAGTGTATTCTTTCTGTTCGACAAGCAGGCCACGTACCAATGAATATATCCAACTTGATCGTCCCAAGTGGAAATACTTTCTCGCCAGCAGAACCGAGGAGAGGTCTATGATAAGGCTCCAGTTGAGATAGCTTTAGATATAAACTGTCGAAGCACGAGTAGAACATGATGTCTGCCGAGCTACCATTGTCTACCTATACTCTTGAAATCATTACATCCTTCATTCTCATCTTGATCACAAGTGGGTCATCATGAGGATATAGAACACCTGCAAGGTCATTCTTTAAGAAACCAATGACCAATTTCTCTTTGTTCACCTTTCGCGGGCGATCCTCCTCAGCTAGATTTATTCACTGAATGTACGAGCAAGCTTGAGCCTCACAGAGGTAAGCTTTTCTCTCTGCAGTAAGGTCTCCTCCTCCTGCATCTCCACATCTAATAATATTACAGTCAAATGACCCAAAATGTATTAAAAATACCCCTCGTTCTAGATGCCTTGGTCTCTTGGGAAGATCGGGGTCGTCTTCTCGATCAACTTCATGGTTTCTTTTCTTATTCTCCTCTGCTCGACGAGGAGATCTAGACCTCTCTCTTATTCGGTCGTTGTTTCTTCTTTCGTTTCCCTGATCAACATACTTTGTCAGCTTTTCTCTTCTGATGAGTGCTTCAATCTCATTCTGAAGAGCCATGCAATTTTTGGTCATATGTCCATGATCTTTATGAAACTCGCAATACTTTGCCTTATTCCTCTTGTTAGGGTCTGCCATCATTTTCTCTGGCCAGTTTAGTTCCTCGTTGTTCTTGATTTCTTCTAGAACATGGTTGATGTCCTTATTCAAAGGAGTATAATTATCATATTTCTTCATTACATCCCATACCGACCTAATTTTTGAATGTTTGTCATTACCATTGTTCTTATGCTCTTTCTTCTTAGCTTTATCACCTTCCACCTTGGTTTCCTTAGCATCTATATTCTTCTTCGCATCCATAGCCTCCTCGGCATTCATAATCTTGGACGCTTTTCCCATCAGGTCTGACAATGATTCGAGGTGGATCTTTGGCCAAAGTGTAGTACAACTTATTGGGCAATAATCCACTCATCAAGGCGGTAATTGCTGTCTTCTCCTCATAATCAATGACTTTGAATTTCTCGTTATTAAAACGAGTTATATAATCTCTGGTACTCTCACCAGCTTTTTGTCTAACACTTAACAAATGTGCTACTCGTTTAACTGGCTTTGCCCCAAAACAGAAATTCCCAATGAATAACTCGGCCAGTTGAAGAAAAGTTGAGATCTTACCCCGAGGAAGATTATTATACCATATTTGAGAAGATCCGGTAAGAGTCCCCGAGAATGACCTACATCTCATCTCATCTGGGACAGCATAGATGTCGGCTGCAGCTTGGTATTGTTTTATATGAAGGATAGGGTCAGTCTTTCCTTCATATTTGGGGGTCACAACAGGTGCTTTGAACTTTAATGGTGTTAGAAAATCTACAATGGCCTGTACAAAAGGTATTCCTCGAATAAAAGTTCGCTGTAAAGGGTTCTTGGCTTTATCCATTTCCCCTAATCTATCCTCCAGCCTCTGAATAGGGCCTTTCCACGCATCATTTCCTTCCTCGAGCCTGTTGGTTCGAACAACTAATCGCGTTGAAGTGGCTTCCTGGGATCTATCCTGACGAGCAGCTGGTCGCGACTGGGCAGATCCTTCCCTTAAATCTGATGGTCGTCGAAAAACTTCTCGATGCAACTTTCGGAGAACTTCTACTCCTTCTAGGTCCTAATCGATTGAAAGGTGATACCCTGCTTAACCTCTCTAGCGCACTAGTCCTTTCTGGAGAGAGAGTGACACGTTGTTCAGTATCTGTGGCTTGCACTGACGAAGTTCGTCTAGGTTGATAAGAAAAATCGCCAGACTCCTCATTACGATATGAATTGGTACGCCTAGTACGTGAAGAAGGTGCATAGACATTTCTTTGAATACTTCGTGGTCCTGAATGGATTGATGCACCACCATGGAGGGTTTGGATGAGTTGTCTCATTATTTCTTGCATGACGGTCTGTCCCTGAGCCAAATTTGTCATTATTCCATCCAGATCTGGAATGTTTGGCTGAGCAGATGGATTTGGAGGGTTTCCAGCATTTCGATTGCTGGATTATGGAATATCAGCCATTTGTGATGTAGTGTTTTTGATGAAAAATGATATTACCAGTCATTTCCCACAGACAACGCCAATCTGTTGATGTAAAAAATTAGATCATATCTAATTATTTAATCAAAGATAAATAAATGAGATAAAGAATTTTTAAAGTGGTTCAGCCTTATAAGAATGGCCTACGTGCACTGTTATGTTATTGCTGAGTGTTTGGGAATTCTCGATTACAAGTTCTATCAAGAAATTTCGGTCCCTTTACAATGAGGATTGTACAATGTATTTATAGCCCTGAGGTTGCAATGTGAAAGGGTAATACATTAAATGATGTACATATGAAAGGGTAATACATTAAATGCCCCTTAAGCGTGTGCGTCTATATGATAAGCATTTAATGAACAGTCAAACTGTTGGTTATCCTGCTATTAACACTTTGTTCGAGGTGCAGCTCGGACCGCCTGAGTTGCTCGGAACGCCTAAGCTTCTGGGTACTCAAGAGTTCCTCGAAGAGTTCTTGTTCCTCGGAGCGTGTGAGTTCCTCGGGGAAACAGTGTTCCTCGTTGTAGTAAGGTTCCTCGGAGCGTGTGAGTTCCTCGGAAGTGTTTGTTATTGCCACGTAGATTGCCATGTGTCTTCACTCAATTGAGCCATGCCAGCAGACTAAATTTGGTATCAACAGTTACTTATCCGAAAATTCGTTTTGATTTCAATTTCTCACGGAATGCTCTCACAAACGAATCTCTCGGATTATGGCTATTCTCTTGGTATGCGTGATATAAAGAGTAAATGTAATGGAAGCAAAATCACGCATACGGTTAGAAAGATGGAAATTTTTGGGTGAAAGGACCTCATCAAAGGATTACGGTTTTAAAAACGGTAACATTGCTTTTATTTTGCGCACTTAATCTCTTTTTTTTTATCTTTTGGTGTATTAGCTCTCCACGCGGTAACCAATTTTGCAATTTAGAATCGGTTAGGACTTTTTCGGGTTTTAAGGTATATGGGGTAAAATGACAATTGTCGGGAAGGTTGGAATTGGAAAATTCATTAATGATGTCCATTTGTGCTTTTTTCGGGCTATTGCTCTTTTTTTTTTTTCCTTTTCTTTTCTTGCCATTTTTGTTGAGCATATTTATTTATTTCTTGCCCCTTTTTATGCACTATCCGGACTTAAATTCTGAATTTTCTCATTTTTCACAATTCCGGCTATTTGGGTTTTTCGGGTTATCAAACGAAAGGGACAATTTGTTTGGCTCAAATTGGGTTCCAAAAGGGGTAATTTTTCGCTACTTTTTCTGGCTTTTGGGTGACAAACGAGGGCCTACTTCATTGCCCAAAATGCCAATTGCGTTACCATATGCGCTTCGAGATGAATTTAAGTTTAGAGATCAATTTGGCACGTTTTTTTTCCAAAGCAATATTACACACATTTTTCAAAACCGATCAAAATGAAAGGATTGATATTCTTGACAACTTTTACGCGCTGAAAAGAACTTTGAGTTAACAATTAACTCTGATTGATTTAAAAACTCGCAACACGTGATAGGCTCGAATCTCACCGGGTTTGTTAATCTCCACACTTATTCGTTAAGTCGTCAATTTTCGTTCAATTTCCATCTTTGGTCAATTTTGGCTTTATGTACGTTGAATTTTACAACTTGAGACTTCAATTCGACTTTTAATGATATTTTTGAAAATTTTGAATTGCAATTTTTATTTATTTTGAACAAAAATATTTTTGGGTTTTTCAAAATTTTATGATTTTTTTGGAAATTTCTGGGCATTTTGGAAATTTTGTGAAGTTTTAGAAATACGCACTTGTGACCCCCCCCTAACTTAGACTTTTGCATTGTCCTCAAGAAAAAAGGACTAAAATCTAACTCAAAGCGAATAAAAAGTGCGGAAAAATAAAACAAACAAATAGAGAAAATGCAGTTTTTATTACAACAGGACTATGTTACATGTGCAAGGGAAAACATACAACTGTGAATAGGGAAAAGTAAAGAAAAAGCTGCCAACACCATATAAACTTCACCGGGGTGGGGGATGGGAGGAACCGGACGCGCCGGGTTCATAGGGGTTCTGGTAGTAGGAAGGTAGTGGCTCATTAGGATCCCCTATGCGCCGATAGATGTCCGCTTGGAAGAGGAGAACGATGCTCATGTAGCGCTCGTAGTTGGTCTGAAAGGTGTTGAAGTTGGTCTCGAGCGCCGACATACGCGCGGTTCGGTCCGTGCCCTCCCACTCGAAATCTGGGTCGTCCTCCTCGTCTGTCGACTCTTTGTCCGGACCGAGATCCCGAATCTCAACGTCCTCACCAGCTGCCCCTACTTCTTCCTCATTATCGCTCGAGGCAGCCTCCTCTTCGACATCATCACCCCGCCTAGCCCGGAGGACGGCTAGCTGTTTGGCGCTTTTAGTGCGGGTCCCTTGTCCGAAAGGACCGGGGAGGCCCGTATGGTCGCTCGTCGCCTCTATGCCAGCATCCTTAAGGATGGACGTGATCAATCAGGCATAAGAAAGTGGGGCGATGCCCTTCTCATCCAAGGACGCGTTAATGATGTCCGCGTATAATGTGCGGCCCAAATGGATGGAAGTTTGGAGGTCAAAGAGATGATATGTCAAGGTAGCTTGCCGAGGCCGAATGGAAGAGTCATTGGACGTTTGTAATAGGTTGGCGCACACAATCTGAAATGTAAGGCGTGCCTTCTCTTTGAGGCGTCCAACGGCGACGATTTGCCCCGCCCAAGCCACGTTCGGTGCAATGCGGGCCATGATTATGTCCTTGTCGACCGGGGGCACGTTTTGGGGATAAGTAAATTCTTGGACATCCAGGACATCAAACTCGGCCAACTTGGTCGTGAGACGGGCCAAGGAAAAGGGTATGGGAGTCCCATCCACGAAAGCTTTGGCCTCGAATTGGCCCGTCCGGACGAGTGTACCATAGAATGAGCGGACTTCGGTTGCCCAAACCACTTCGTGAGGTTGGTTGAGGAAACGGCACCAGCCCCGGGCCATGAAAAGGGCGGTGACGGAGTTGTGCAGGGCTTCCCATTGGACCGCGCACTCCATATGGAGTTTGCGGCTCAAACCGAAGTATTGAGCGCACCATCGCTCCTCTTGGCGGGAGTGGTATTCGCCGTGATCGGAGGGGTGGATCACGGTGGAGTCGTATTTGGTGGGGGCAACACGGGGTGCCATGGAAATAGAAGGGAAGTATTTCTTGACAAACTAGAGAGGAAGAAGAGAGTATTTGGGTTGAAGGTGTGAGGAGAAAGGGAGGATTGGAGGTGTATTTATAGTGGAAAGGGGAGGGGAGGGGTTGGTTTTGGAGGGAAGGGGTTTGGAGGGAAAAGGGGATGAATTTGGGAGGGAAAGGCTGGGTTTGGGAAGAGGAAAAACGGATTGGAGGGAATGAATGGGATTGGGGGGAAAGGGGGGTGAATCTTGGGAAGAGGAGAAGACAGGTCTGCAGAAGGCGGACCGATCAGGGGTAAGGGCGGACCGATTCGGCCTTTTGACATTTCAAATCCTCGACAGGCGGACCGGTTCCTTTAAAAATAAAAGGAACCGGTCCGGGGTCGGATCGGTTCGCCTAAAAAAAAGGGACCGGTCCGCCCCAGGGTTTTTGGGCTGGACTTCTTTTACTTCGGTTTCGAGCTCTCTTCTTCAAAAAATTTCACATTCCCGATATCCTCTCTATCCAATTGAAATAAGGACCCTCTCAATTTCACTGGTCAACACCCTTTGACTCCGAATTCGCAAAACACATGAATGCTTCTCCCGATCGAAACCTAGTCCTAACGACTCTCAAAACACACACGACTCTCACACACACGACTCTCACCCCATACACATCGGGAGTGTGACGACCCCCGTAAACGGGGTCCGACAACCAGACGGTGTCGACTTCTTCTGTACACGCCTCTAGATATGGCTTTAGGCGTTGTCCATTCACTTTGAATGTATTTACCCCTTTTAAATCGTCTAGTTCAACAGCTCCGTGGGGAAAAACATTATTCACGACGAATGGGCCAGACCAACGTGACCGCAACTTGCCTGGGAAGAGGTGAAGCCTAGAGTTGTAGAGGAGAAATTTTTTCCCACGGAGAAACTCTTTTCGTCGAATGATGCTATCATGAGCGAGTTTCATCCTCTCTTTCAAAATTTTGGCATTCTCATACGCATCATTGCGTAGTTCTTCTAACTCATTTAATTTAAGCTTGGGGGCTTCACCGGCCTCGTCCATGGCATAATTCAATTGCTTAATCACCCAATATGCCTTATGTTTGAGCTCAATAGGAAGATGGCAAGGTTTTCCATACACAAAGCGAAAAGGGGACATGCCGAGTTGGTTCTTGTATGCGGTACGATAGGCCCATAGGGAATCGTTCAATCTAAGAGACCAATCTTTTCGGGTAGGATTGACGGTCTTTTCAAGAATGTTCTTGATTTCCCGATTTGCTAGCTCGGCCTGTCCATTCATTTGTGGGTGATATGTCGTTCCAACCTTGTGAACGACACCATACTTTCTCATAAGATTCTCGAATGCCCTATTGCAAAAGTACGTACCATTATTGCTAATTATTGCTTTCGGTGCACCGAAGCGGGAAAGTATGTGTTCCTGCAGGAACTCTATCACCACTTTGTTATCATTAGTCTTGGTAGCTATAGCTTCCACCCATTTAGAAACGTAGTCTACCACGACGAGGATGTATAGGAAACCAAAGGATAGAGGGAAGGGACCCATGAAGTCAATACCCCAACAGTCGAATATCTCAATAATGAGTATAGGGGTAAGAGGCATCATGTCTCGTCGAGTAATGGCTCCCATCCGTTGACACCTATTGCATGATTTGCAAGCATCGTTCACATCCCAGAAGATTGTGGGCCAATAGAGGCCACATTACAGAATTTTAGCGACCGTCTTTTTTGTCGAAAAATGACCTCCACAAGCTTCCGAAAGACAAAACTGGATGACTTTTGGGATTTCTCCATTCGGTACACATCGTCGGATGATTTGGTCTGCACAGTATTTAAAAAGGAATGGATCATCGAAAAAGAACATGAGTGACCAAGTAAGAAACCTCTTCTTATCTTACGGTGTCCAGTCGGGAGGGAAGCCTCCCGTGACAAGATAGTTTACTATGTCCGCAAACCAGGGATACGGAGAGGTAGAAAAAAGTTGCTCATCCAGAAAATGTTCATTTATGGGTATGGGATCACTAGGTACGTCGGACGAAAGCCGAGATAAATGGTCGGCAACGATGTTTTCTACTCATTTCTTATCTTTGATGGAGAGATTGAACTCTTGTAGGAGTAGGATGCACCTTATGAGGCGCGGCTTCGCGTCTTTCTTCGCAAGTAGATATTTTAAAGCCGCGTGGTCAGTGAAAATAGTAATAGGAGAACCAATGAGATATGACCGGAACTTATCAAGGGCAAAGACTATCGCTAGTAACTCTTTCTCCGTGGTCGAGTAATTGAGTTGAGGTTCGGTAAGAGTCCGGCTAGCGTAGTAGATGACATGAGCTTGCTTAACTTTTTGTTGGCCCAAAATAGCCCCGATCGCGTAATCGCTGGCATCACACATAAGTTCGAATGGTAAGGACCAGTCTAGAACTTGCATGATGGGAGCGAACACAAGCATGTTCTTTAATTTGTCAAAAGAGCTTTGGCATGCTTCCGTCCACTCAAATGGGGTGTTCTTCATGAGTAAGTTGCTTAAGGGTCTAGCGATGGCGCTAAAGTCCTTAATGAACCTTCGATAAAACCCCGCGTGGCCCAAAAAGGAGCCCATGTCCTTTAGCGATTTCGGTAGGGGAAGGTCAGCTATGACATCTATCTTTGCCCTATCAACTTCTATTCCGTTGGATGATACAATGTGGCCAAGAACTATTCCCTCAATGACCATGAAATGGCACTTCTCCCAATTCAGCACTAAGTTCTTTTCCACGAATTGGGTAAGTACTTTTTCTAACTTTTCTAGACAATGATCGAAAGAGGTGCCAAAAACACTGAAATCGTCCATGAACACTTCGAATCCTCTCTCGACCATGTCGCTAAATAAGCTCAACATGCACCTTTGAAAGATTACGGGTGCATTACATAAGCCAAATGGCATACATTTATAGGCAAACGTGCCAAAAGGGCAAGTGAATGTCATCTTCTCCTGGTCAGGTACATCTACCTCAATTTGGTTATACCCAGAATAACCATCAAGGAAGTAATAGTAAGGGTGGCCCGCTACTCTTTCAAGCATTTGATCAATAAATGGCAAGGGAAAATGGACTTTCCTGGTTCTCGCATTGAGTTTCCAGTAATCAATGCAAATGCGCCACCCAGTGGTGGTACGTTGGGGAACTATCTCTCCCTTGGTATTCTCAATCACAGTCATACCCGACTTCTTCGGGATGACTTGAATAGGGCTTACCCACTTACTATCCGAGATTGGGTAGATGATCCCGGCATCCAACAATTTGATTATTTCGGTTCTCACAACTTCTTTCATGTTGGGATTCAGTCTTCTTTGCATTTCTCTAGAAGGTTTGACATCCTCTTCGAGATGGATCTTGTGAGTGAAAATTAAAGGACTTATCCCCTTCAAATCATCTATGCACCAACCAAAGGAACTTTAGTGCTTCCTCAGAATTTTCAATAATTCATCCTCCTATTCTTCATTTATGCTAGAGGAGATAACAACAGGAAATGTCTCATCCTCTCCTAGATATGCATATTTAATATGGGAGGGGAGTTTCTTTAACTCCAGGGTTGGAAATTTTTCACTGGAGGGAACCATGTGTGTATCCCTCAGAGGTAATTCCTCGAATCTAGAAACCCAATTAACCTCTCTCACATCCTCGTCCGACTTACTCTCATCGAGTAGCTCGCTCAACTATTCAACCTCCCTCTCAAAGTCGGTGTACATCCCTTCACTCTCGCGTCTCACCGCTAAATAGGATTCTAAAGTGTCGCCACAATAATTCTCCTCAAAGTACTCCTCTACTATCTCATCTATGAGGCTCACCGTGTGAAGATCGTCTTCCTCCCCTGCATTTTGGGCTATGTGGAAGATGTTGGTATCCAAGGTCATGTTCCCAAATGTGAGTTGCATTCGCCCATTCCTAGTATTGATGATTGCGTTAGCCGTAGCTAGGAAAGGGTGCCGAAGGATGATGGGAACATGATTACTCGAGTGGAAGGAGGGCTCCGTGTCCCAAATGACAAAATCCACTAGAAAGTAGAAAGTGTCAACTTGAACGATCACATCCTCGACTCTACCTCGTGGGATCTTCACTGTTCGATCCGCTAATTGGAGAGTGACCTTCGTGGGCTTGAGGTCGCCCAAGTCAAGTTGCCTATAAATGGAGTAAGGGAGTATATTTACGCTTGCTCCCGAGTCAAGTAAGGCTTTTTTGATCTTATTCTCCCCAATGATGTAGGATATGGTGGGTGCACCGGGATCTTTGAATTTAGACGGGAGTTCATTTAGTCGGACGGAGCTCACATTTTGTGCTAGAAAGACGTTCTTTTTCACTTTCATCTTTCTCTTAACCGTCAACAGGTCTTTGATAACTTTGCCATATGCTGGAATTTGTTTAATGGCCTCAAGGAAAGGTAAATTAAGCTTGACCTGCTTTAGCACTTCAAGCACGTCATCACGTGGGTTTCCTCTGTGGGAGGGAATCAACCTTTGAGGAAACGGTGCCGCGGAAGGCAGTTTTACTACTAGCTCTGGCCCACTAGCAGCTTCTTGGTCACTCTCATTCAAGGGGACATCTTTGGTGTCTTTGGTGTCTTTCGTGTCGGGAGAAATCTCCTTGGCTTTCGTTGTGTCGGGTGGAGGAGGTGATAAATCAATAACTCTCCCACTACGAAGAGTGGTTACATCTTGACATTGCTCCTGATGTTCAGTGGAGGTGGAGCTAACGCTAGGTTGACCTTAGGGGTGTCGTTATCCTTGGGCAGGAAACTTGCCCTTCTCTTGAACACTCAATGAGGATTGTATTTTAGACAGATTCGCATTTATGTCGCCAATCAGATGATCATATTTGGCATTTGTTGCGGTCTGGCTTGCGATGAATTGATTCATGGTATCCTCGAGAGTTCTCCGCTGTGGCGGGATATAATTTCCTTGAGGTGGCGGTGCTTGCGCATGTCCTTGCATGTGTGGAGCTTGTTGAAAGTGTTGTGGTGGAGGAGGGGCAACATGCGAAGGAGGATTCATTGCGGCATGTTGTTTCCCATAGCTAAAACCGGGATGATTTTTCCATGAAGGGTTGTATGAATTCCCGTGCGGGGCACCGAAATTACCCTTAAAACCTCCTACACCACTAACTTTCTCTTGAAGCATTGCTTTGTAGGCGGGTATCGTCAGGAATTCCTCAGTTGAATGTCCCACCTCATAAATAGCACACACCTTTACGACTAGGTTTGGAATGGGTCCAGCTGGTCCTTTTCCATATATCTCACACAGATCTCAAAATCCTATCTCAAGAGTCTCTAATCGTCTATCCGTCATAGAATTCTTATCTACATGGAACAGC